>OZ014475.1:14940181-16410181 GCA_963965965.1 Trididemnum nubilum | reverse complement strand
CCAGAACTTGCTTGCTGATGAAGAAACATTGATGGCATTGTAAGATTTGAACAACACGCCTAGTATTGATCTCCCTTCCGGCGATACTTCTTCCCAATGTAGTGGGCCTGTAAAGCAAAATAATCGGGTCCTGCGAAGGTCAGCCAGGTCTAATAAAGGTGTTTATCCTCTTCGATTTGGACATGCATTTTTTCATTAAGGTGCGAAGAATGCTGCGTAAAGTAATCGTTGATGACGTTATAATGTCTTAGCAATGCAGCGCTTGTGCAGCTGATTTACATAAAGTGCAACTTCGTTCATTATTTGACTTACCCGTTTTTTGTTTTTGTTACTTTGTTAGCATTGAAGTGCACTGCATTTGAGTTAGTTTAATTTATCTACGTTGTTTTTGAGCACGCTTAGTTATCAATGATGTTGCCAGTTTTCAGTTGAATAAAGTCCAACAATCTGAAAATATTTTATGCTCATTACAGGGTTATCTATTTCGAGATCGCGTGCCCATTATTGAAATTCGTCAGATACTACTAAACCTAAAAGTGTGGCACGCAGAGACAACTCTAACGCAAAGAATTTTCGGTCACGTGGCAGAGAAGAAACTGTCACTGTAAAGACTCCTCGACTTCAACAAGATACTGTAAATGCCGCTCCGGCATCCTCTAATTCTGTTTTCGAGCAATATCTGGAGAGCCAAGGGCGAAACGAATTCATTGATCTTGCGGCACAAATTGGTTACGATGGGCGCAATATCGCCTTCGTATTTTATGAAAACCAATTTCGTAACCTTTAGAGCAAAAGTCCATGTGACAAAAGGAAATTGGAAGTGCTGAGGGCATCATGTAGTGGCCAAACTCCTGAAATGGTAAATTTGTTCTTAGCGCCTATGAAAAACATGTCAACGTCGCAACGGTTTGAAAAAGCTATTGATCGTTTGCGCCAAAGATATGGGGTGTCCGGTCGCCTAACTACCGAACCTCAGATAATTGCTATTCGTAATGGCCCAAGAGTGATCTTTAATTCCACATCGCTTAAATCTCTTTTAATGAAGATTTAAATACTTTGGAAGTTTTCGCTTACGCGCACAATTACGAGGAGAAGTTGTCCTGTCAGCTGGTGCTGGACGTGACAAATCCCCTACCCGGTGTGCTAAAACGTCGAAACGTCTTAGACTTTCATGAGCAAAGAGGTCTGGATTTAAACCGCCTTGGGTTTGAATCTCTGAGAAAATTTGTTCTGCTGGAATTAAACGTAATGAGATTATGCTCAAGTCTTTTTTAAAGCTGACGAAAAAGAAAAGTCACGTGACTCGAGGGGAACTCGTGGTTCAGTTCGTGTCCGGCAAGTTGCTGTAAAAACTGGTGACAGCCCGAGTTTGCTGACTAATGAACAAGAGTCTGAAACTCGTAATGATTTACTTCTTATTCGTAAAACGGCGGTAACAAAGCCTCCTCCTTTAAGTTTACTCTGTGATATCTCCGAGTCAAGACATTTTTTCAGGGACTTCCAAATATTAAAAAACCTTTCTCACGAGTGCAAGCGGTAAGCTGTTGTTGGCTCGGGAAGGTGCCGGAACTGCCTTTCGTTGGATCATGCTGTTCAAAATTGCACCTTCCTTCGAATTGCCACAGGTGCGGGCCCAAGTTCCTTATCAAGCATGCTGGCGTTTTGCTCGAGAATTTCGTGCCAGTGAGTCCTGTTGCTGTGGGGTCGCGAAAAGTAAACACGCTACGAATGTTGGAGAATGTGAAGTAGTTGGCAGTTCTTCAGATAGTGGTCGGCCATGTACTGTTTTGAAATTAGTACCAGAAATTTAAAATACCAACGTTTTGCTTCGTACTAGGGCGGTACGAGTCATTATTTTCCGGGCTGGAAATGCGACACTCATTTATGCGTAGCATGAAACAGCTTCTCAAGCGACCTTGGTATCAAAGAGGCTAGCAAATGAACTTGATTTGAACGTTAATACTGATCACACGCTAAATATTCGGACGCTTGCAAAGCAAACGACCAAAAGCAAAGATTTACTGAGTTGAAACTTCAATCGCTAACGACAAATGAAGTTTTTCAGATAAAAGATGCTTTAGTGATATCGAATTTTATTGATGATAAAGGTGCTTTTCCTCACTTCGTGAAAGTTATAAATTTAAATCACTTTAAAGGCGTTGAAATACTCGTAATTTCGCACCGCATAAGCACCGATATTTTGATCGGTCAAACAGATAAACTGCTGCTTTGACGGAGCGAGAAGGTCTTGCTCAAAATGAGCCAAATTTGGTTATAACACGACTTGGACCCATAGCTAGCGGTGGTCGTGCAAATTTAGGATCGAATCTTCCCCAAAATGTAAAGTTAAACTAAAAGAGGTTTCGGATCCGCACGAAACTTGCAAACATCTGAAACAAAAAATTGCCACAATAAAAGTGTCGGTGCGCAATTTTGAGAGAGAAGATGAATTAATTCAACCTTCAACGAATGACGAAATTGCTGGTGGTGTGGTTGAAACAAACGCAAAAGTGAAAAATGGTCGCTATGAAATCCCGCTACCCTTTGAACTTGATATACTGTACTTAAAACTTTATTTAACAATCATACTTGCGCGCTGAAACGAAATCGGTCATTGCGTCGAAATGCCAAAAAAGCGCAAAACTAAAAGGCATGCTTTCTGAGATCTTTACAAGAAATAATATCGAAAGGATTGGTTGTACTAGTGGACGGTGGAGCCGCTACTGACAGTAGGTGCTGGTATTTACCTTTCTTTGTGACCAAACAAGAAAAACCTAGAGTAGTTTTAGACAGCGCCACTACATTTGATGGCACCGCTTTAAATGATGCAGTTTTCCCAGTTATAAATTTGCTAAATGGGCTGGTTGAGGTATTGACTCGATTTTGAGTGGGAAGCTATGCTTGTACGCCCAATCTTAGCAAGTACTTTCTGCTGGTTAGTGTGCCTCAGCGTCAGAGAGACTTGTTTCGGGTGATGTGGTATTTCGGGTGATGTGGTATATGAACAATGACATAGATGAGGGAGAAATTCAGATTTTGAAATTTACGAGGCATGTGTGGCGCGTGAACTGCAGCTCCTACATATCTTCTTTTGCGATTGAGGAATTGGTTGCTGAAAACCCAACTAATGCTTCAAATCTGACATTGTCGGCTGTTGAGACTAATCGGTATATGGATGACCGATTGTTATTCCGTGATTCGTTGGAAGATCTCGAATCTATTTTACGCGAATCGGTATCACCATTTCAAAGCAGAGGTTTTAAGAAGCGTAAGTGGGTTTCCAACAGTGATTCTTAATCAATTTTGATTGGGACACCTAACAGTAACCTCGGGTCAAATATCCGAGAGATTGATCTAGGATCTCAACTAATGCTATACTTGAAAGCGTTGGGCTTGGTTAGGATGTTGAAAATGATAAATTACGTGTTTTGAAGCGAAATTTGCTTGACATTTCAACTAGACGTGAGATGTTAAGTTCTTTGGCACGACAGTTTGACCCATTGGGGATTCTCGCACCTTGTTTGCAGGTAGGAAAATTAATTCTTCAAAACGTTGGTATTTTGGGACAAGGGTGATGAACTTCCGGAAGATATTAAAAAAATGTGGCGTAAATGGGTTGCATTGATGGAGACTTTTGCTAATGTTTCCGTTCCACGTTACTAATTTGCTGGAGGCGATGAGTTTGCTTGCAGGGAGGGTGCACAATACCAATTACATGGGTTTTGTGACGCCACGAACCACGCATTTTCTTGCGTTATTTACTTGAGACGTTTGGTAAATGGGCGTTCACGTGTTTCCTTTGTGCAGGGCAAAGTGGAAGTACTTTTGACAACTCAAACCAATTGGATAATTTCGCGAAAAGAATTGGAGGCTCTCAAGTAAGTTTGACCACTCAAACTGGTTCGCGAAAAGAATTGGAGGCTGCCAAGATGTGCGCTGAGTCGATACAAACTGTATCTAAGTCGCTACAGCATCTTGGTTGCAGCCTTTACGTCTGTTCGGTTTCACTAGTGGTTTTAAGGTGGATAACTAACCCAGATCTTCGTTTACCCCGCTTCGTAAAACGTCGCGTGGATGCGATTCATTTTGTGGTTCCAGCTTAGTGATAACGTCGCAAACACCGAAAACATGAATCGCATTTCAAAATTAAAAGCGCTAAAAATTTGCATTCTTGTGGAAACTGAACAGATGTTTCGAATTGATGGTCGACTTGAAAACGCAACCCTTGCTGTAAATGTTAAACATCTATTAAATATTGCTGGGTGAACTTGCCTTGATTAGATTGGTCGTTCTTCACGAACACGTTCAAGCTGGACATGTTGAACCTTCATGTAGTTTAATGAAAACGAGACAAAAGTTTTGGATAGTTCATGGGATTGCTTGTTTCAAACGTTTCCTGAACGATTGCAGTATTGTGCACGGCTTAAAGCCACCCCTATCCGTCAACTCTTGGCGGATTTGCCTAATTGGCGTGTTATCGCTACCAATCAACCTTTTAAATTTTGTGGTGTTGATTATTGCGGGCCGTTAGTTTTTCGCCAGGCTTGAAGCGAGCGGAAAGCGTGAAGACTGGGAATTACTTTTTACTTGTTTGTGCACCCGCTGCATGCACGTTGAACTCGGAACTAGTTTGGATTTAAACAGTTTTTTGCTTGCCTTTTCAAGATTTACCAATTTACGTTGGCCTGTGGATACGTTTTTGCAGTATTGTGCGCGGTGTAAAGCCACCCATAACCGTCAACTCTTGGCGGATTTGCTACTTGGTGTGTTACCGTTACCAGTAAATCTTTTAAATATTGTGGTGTTGATTGTTGTGGGCCATTCGTCTTTCGCCAAACTCGAAGCGAGTGTAAAGCGTGGGGACTACTTTTTACTTGTTTATGTACCGGTAGTATACACACGTTGAGCTCGTAGCTAGTTTGGATTTAAACAGTTTTTTGCTTGCGTTTTTTAGGTTTACCAATGTACGTGGACCAGTGGATAATGGATACCTTTTTTTGAGATAATGGTGCCACATTAACGACTTTCGTCGCTTTTCGAGTCAAAAGATTTTTGATGCACCCTTCGTAAACTGAACATCGATTGGGTAAAAATTTCCGTTTATGCTCCAAGTTAAAGTCGGAGCTGGGAAGTAGGTTCAGTTATTTAAAAGTGCCTTGAGTAGGGTAATTGGGGATGCGCGTTGCAAGCTTTCTCTAACTGAACTGCAGACGTTTGTTTAATACGTTTCGAATCGTGTTTTTGGGTCAGCAGCTTGCCCCCAACACTTCCACAAGTGCCTTTCATAATCGGGGAGATCTTAGACGGAATTTCGTTTACAACATTGCTCTGGCACAGAAATTCTGGCAGAGTTGGATTGAGGGTTTTCTTCCGACCTTAAACGAACGAAATAAATGGCCAGAAATCTACCAGAATTTCATCCCTGGACAGCTTGTGCTTGTAGAGGACGCAAAAGACATTTGTAAACGCGGTACTTAAAGTTTGGGAAGAATTCACAGAGTTCATCCGCAAATAAGAAATGGAAAAGAATTAGTACGGCGCTCCACTGCAGCTGTCCTGAAAAAATTTGGTTCTGAGAAAGTAGAACATGTTCTAAGAGATTTTTCCCTGCTTGTCCCAGTTTGAACTTATGAACTGTTTTGTTTTAATTTTTTGTTTAATGTTTATATATGCCGTATTAATAAAATGCTCTTTTGTGTTTTTTCCCAGATAAAAATAGCCCTGGTTTTCCGAGGTGCTACTGTCGAACTTAAGTGTCACTGCACTTTATTTCACTGTGGAAATCTAATCAAAACACATTACTTATTCTTTTTGTTTCCGTTTTGAATACTGAATAATTAATTGTTCAGTTTCTACCTCTGCTGTCTTTTGTTTTGTTTGACACCGCACTTTTGCTTAAGTTTCAAAAGGGCCGTCATGTTCCAGCATCGGTATTAAAAAAAGTCCTTTAGTTTCAGATTGTTTTGTCGTATGCTGGAGGTGAACCCTTGGCCTTTGTTCATTCATTTGTAGCTGCTAAGCGCAACCAATGTGTTAGCAGCTTTTTTCAGCTGCCATTTTGCACGCAAACTTTCGTTGCTTTTTCGAATTCTTTTCGAATTTTGCTTTTTCGAATTCTTTTCGAATTTTCGATTTCACAGGGCATAAGTAAAATAAACTAGATTATGGCGTTCTTCCGCTGAAGTCACAGCAAGCTTGATCTCAAAAGCTTTGTTGTTTTTATTAAAGTCTCGTTGGTCATGATGACCAACATCATCAGAATACGAGCATACGATAAAGATCTACGAGTAAAGCTACGTAGCATCAATATGAATTGCAAGATTTTTTAGGACTTCTAAATCCGAAAGTTAATTATTACATCACTACAATAAAAACAAAACTTGTAGAAAAGCGGATAGTGTTAAAACTTTGGTCACAAAAACTATAGTGCAAACTGAAGTGATATCAAAGCATCAGGATACTAAAGTTAAGAAACATAAACTACAGGAAGAGATTCACCATCTGAACAATTTCTTACTTTTGGCCTACAAAGAATAAACAAAGACTCGCCAGTTAATCTTTTAGAAAAATTCTTTTCAGTTTTTAAAGTTCGTGAGTTGGTCCAATTAATTACATGATCAAATAATCAGAGGTGGAGTCGAGGACACAAGGCTCGAGGCCAAGGCCAAGGACGCAAAAAAAAATCCGAGGTCAAGGCCAAGGACAGACCCTCTCGAGGCCAAGGCCAAGGCCAAGGGCCAAGGACCAAGGACACAGACGCAAGTTCTCCGAAAAAAAGGTCTTCAAAATTTTTTTTCGGGCGATCTTAAAAAAAAAAAGGTCTTCAAGAACACTTTTCAGGCAAAAAAGGTCTTCAAAAAAATTTTTTTTGGGCGATTTCCTCTAGAGGAAAACAAAAAAAGGTCTTTGCAAATTTTCTGCGAGATTTTCTGCGTTTTCCTACAAAACTTTAACGGTTTGAAAAATAGTGCTGTCCTCGAGCCGAGGACAGGACAATTTTCGAAGACACGAGGCTTCGAGGCCAAGGCCAAGGACTTGAAAATGTGTCCTCGAGGCCAAGGACGTCCTCGAGGACTCCACCTCTGCAAATAATATAGCATGTTCACACGAGGCTGTGACTTTGTTTATGTTGGCCAGACCAAACGAGATCTAAATTTCCTATTAAAAGAGCACCAAAAGTCCCATCAAACAACAAAAACCAGAAAATTCCGCCATGTAAGAACATGTTTTATTATTTGATCTCGTTTGGTCTGGCCAACATAAACAAAGTCAAAACATTCGGATTTAAAAGTTTTAAAAAATCTTGCGATTTATATTGATGCTACGCAGCTTCACTCGTAGGTGTTTATCGTAGTTTATGCTCGTATTCTGATGATGTTGATCGTCATGACCAACGACACATCAATAAAAACAACAAGGCTTTAAGATCAAGCTTGCTGAGACTGTGACTTCACCGAAAGAGCGCCAGAATCAGGTTTATTTCAGGCAAATATGTTGGTGAAAGACCATTTATCGCTTTGAAAACATTCAAAATCAATCAATCAATCAATCGATACAATTATATTTAACTAAGTAACTCAAAATAGAAGCAGCATAACCAGACTTATTGTTGTAGCGCACATGCAAGGAAGTTGAAACACAAAGCACTACAAAGACGTTAGCAAAGTCACAACATACTGTAAAGTAAATTACCCGAGCTCTAGTAAGGAGGCGGCAAATGGACCTAGCGGTCTTCGAGTCAAACAGCCACCTATTGTATAAATGATGTCATTGGTTCATTAATAATGATGACGTACTCAGTAATGACAGAGATGTGGAGCATGTAGAAGCCGACAAAATAATTAACAACAACTAACTAAAAATTTTTTGTATTGCAAATTAAATCGCTATTTGGGTAAGAACTTAATAGCTAAAGAAATATCATTCCAGATTTTGACTCCCTTATACATTATACTTCTTTGCAATCGATTAGTGGAATACATAGGGATATGAAGAATAAGGCTCCATGAGGAGTTGACTGCTCTAGTGATTCGTGTAGATACTTGACTTGACTTTATAACGAGGGGCGATAGTGGCGGAGGAAGATGGCGGTGAACTATTTTGGCGGTGTCATGTTTAACCAAGTCCGATAGCTTGAGTAAATTTAATTGAGGGTAGAAAGGATTCACGTGATCTCGTTATTTGCCACCAGCAACAAGTTTGACTGCTTTGGTTTGCGGTGAAGCCAGTTTGTTCAGGCATGAGGAAAATGTGTAACCCCAAATATCTAAACTATGTAGTAAGTGAGAGTATACCAAGGCGTAATATTATTTTAGAAGAGGCGGTTTAGGTAAAAAAGATTTTAGTGTAGCAAAAATACGCGGAATAGTCTTGTTTGACGTAGCCAATGTGACTCTTGAAGTTTAATTGTTCATCGATATATATACCTAAATATTTAACATTTTTATAGGGAGGTAGAGAAATACTATTCAAATTTAGCGTTGTAAAAGGTTGCTGTCCATTCAATTTAGGTGGAATAATTAAGAAGGATGATTTAGCAGGATTAAGGCTTAACACCAGTTATGGACTGACGCAAGGTCCAATGACATTTTTTCTTGTAAGATTTTAGGGTTGACGTTATCACTAATAAGGCAGGTATCGTCGGCGAACAATCTTGATGTACCGGTGATAGCGTTGGAAGATCATTTATGTATAACAGAAATAGTAAAGGGCTTAATGTCGACCCTTGTGCGACACCGTACCGTCTTGCTTTTATTGTCGGATTAGTGACATCAACACAAATAAATTGTTGACGATTCAAAAAAAAAAGATTGCATTAAAGATTGGGCTGGTCCACGAATGCCATAATGTTCTAACTTGGCCAGTAAAATATCATGTGGAACAGTGTCAAACGCTTTCTGGAGGTCGAGTTGGGTTAATCTGGTGAAATGATTTCATTTATGTTTCTGAAGGTGCTGTAGACTATATCAAGAACAACATGAACTGTGAAAATATTTTTTTGAAACCCGTATTGAGCTTTATTGGAACAACCGACGCTCGGTCTTGGAACGACCGACGCTTTATTGGAACGATTTTGACATAGTTTGGGGGTGCCACCCCCCGGGGACCCCCCCAAATGGACCCCCTAAAAATCAATTTTTTGAACGGCTTAACTTAGAGTGCCAGTGTTTTATGATATCAGCAGATATTTAACAGACAAATATTTTGACATAGTTTGGGGGTGCCACCCCCCCGGGGACCCCCCCAAATGGACCCCCCAAAAATCAATTTTTTTAATGGCTCAAGGTAGAGTTCTACTTTTTTTTGATATCAGCAGATATTTGACAGACAAATATTTTGACATAGTTTGGGGGTGCCACCCCCCCGAAGACCCCCCCAAATGAATCCCCCAAAAATCAATTTTTTGAACGGCTTAACTTAGAGTGCCAGTGTTTTATGATATCAGCAGATATTTAACAGACAAATATTTTGACATAGTTTTGGGGTGCCACCCCCCCGGGGACCCCCCAAATGGACCCCCAAAAATCAATTTTTTGAATAGCTCAACTTAGGTGCCAGTCTGTTTTGATATCAGCAGATATTTAACAGACAAATATTTTGACATAGTTTGGGGGTGCCACCCCCCCAGGGACCCCCCAAATATACCCCCAAAAATCAATTTTTGAACGGCTCAAGCTAGGGTGCCAGTGTTTTATGATATTAGAAGATATTTAACTGACAAATACTGTGTTTTGACTCTACTTTTCTGGAGGTTCCATAATCAGATATTTTTGAATAATTGCTGATTTTACGGTAGACAAAAAGTACTTTTGAGCGTCACAGCATTAGCTATGCGTCGGTCGTTCACTGGGTTTTCTGGCAAACTCCCATCTAGTAAATAACTTTGAGCTTAGAAAAAAACTTGGTGAATCTGGAACATATTAGGCGTTCAAGAATTTTGGAAAAGCAAAAAAAAGAATTGAAATTGGGCGGTAGTTAGTGGGATTAGTATTATCACCTTTTTTGGGAAGGGCTATTACTTTTGCAACTTGCAGCTCTCAGGAAAAAAAGAATCTTAAATTTCACGCGATATTCGATAGGCAACCAATGCAACTTAGTGAAGACGGATCGGTGTGACGTGATCATATTTGTGGGTAGTGGGTACACGAGATTAATCAGGCATCGGTATTATGGACTCTTTGCAAGTTGTTGGTGATATTATCGGCTCTTGAGCAGAGGGTTCTGACAATGCTGAGGTTTAGAGCGACAAAATGGTGAGATGCATAAGGAAATGGCTACCGGTATGCGTGGGCTTCCTGTAAACATTAGTAAAACAGAGCCATCAGCCTCACGACGAAGAAAAACATCCAAGAATGCAAGAGAACCCGAAGCTTTTATCTCTTTTACAAACTGAATCGAGCTGTTTATCGTGTAAAGATACTGGTGGGAGGATTCGATATGCTCCATTAACACGAAAATTAACCGATAAATCTGTTAACCCGATAATACGAAAAGGAAAGTCTTATAAATTACACTAGGGCTCAAGTTGTTAAGATCTTGAAGAGGCAAAGCCAACCAGGAAAATTTAACAACTAATGAAAAGAAAGCAATTAAAGAACTGCCTCAATGCAATGACACCATAATCATCAGTGCCGACAAGGGAAATTGTACCATTGTTTTAGGTAAATTGGATTATCACAATGAATTATTGTCGCTTTTGCAAGATCCAAAACCTACAACACGATAAAAAAAAAATCCGATTTTATGCATTGAAAAACGGTTGAATAACTTTATTTGAAAACTGTTTAAAAGAGTTAATTTTTTTTTTTTTTGAGGTACAAATGCCTATGTTCATATGATTATGCTTTGCTTTGTATTTACGGCCTAGCCAGTATCCACAGACCGAATCTTCCTCTGAGACCCATTTTGTCATTTATAGGATCAGCTATCTACGAATTGTCTAAATTTGTGAAAAGTGTTTTGTCACCGTTAGCTGGTAATTCTGCGCATACTGCAGGAAACATTATAGAGTTTATAAAAATGATGAACCTGTTCGTATTAATCAATATGAATCGCAAGTGTCTTTTGATGTTGTGAGTATGTTCACTGCTGTACCACTTGAAGCAGCTAGACTATTGTGCTTGATAGACTGACTCAGTAACGACAGCACATTGGAAGATCGAACAACTCTTTCCATCGAAGAGTTAACTGAGACCTAGATCTTTGCTTGAACTCAGTTTACTTCACATACGACAGTAAGAGCTAAAAACAAGTTTTTGGCTCTCCCATGGGTTCGCTTTATCTCTAATGATTACCAACAAAATGGTGGAGGATTTGGAGCAAAGAACCCTGACTATTTTTCCCAACCCTTTATCGATATTGGTCCGTTACCTTGATGATGGTTACACAATCATGGAAACGGTGCGTATCGAATCCTCCCACCAGTATCTTTACACGATAAACAGCTCGATTCAGTTTGTAAAAGAGATAAAAGCTTCGGGTTCTCTTGCATTCTTGGATGTTTTTCTTCGTCGTGAGGCTGATGGCTCTGTTTTACTAATGTTTACAGGAAGCCCACGCATACCGGTAGCCATTTCCTTATGCATCTCACCATTTTGTCGCTCTAAAGCTCAGCATTGTCAGAACCCTCTGCTCAAGAGCCGATAATATCACCAACAACTTGCAAAGAGTCCATAATACCGCTGCCAGATTAATCTCGTGTACCCACAAACATGATCACATCACTCCGATCCGTCTTCACTGAGTTGCATTGGTTGCCTATCGAATATCGCGTGAAATTTAAGATTCTTCTGCATGTTTTTGAAAGCGATAAATGGTCTTTCACCAACATATTTGGCTGACTTGTTTACCTATTAGCCTGTTTATTCTCTTTTCCTGCGATCTACTGACTCTAATTTGCAATTTATGCCGCGTACTTTTTCTGCCTTGGGTGAACGCTGCTTTAGTGTATGCGGGCATCGTCTTTGGAAAGCATTATCACCACACCTAAAAGATGTCGAATCTGTAAATCAATTTAAATTTCTGCTAAAAACACGTTTTTTTAAACCAGCATGTTTAGGTGATTTGTTTCTCACTGCGCACACTTTGCATGCTCAACAGCATTGCTATTTTTTGAATTTTACTTCCGCCTTAGTGCTTAAAAAAACACACACACTTAGTTTGTACTTTTACCTCCATCTTCGTTTACGTATTTTTTTAAAACTAGCGTCCCAAGTGCAATTTGTGGTGTATCAAACTTTTGTTGCCTGTGACTTAGTGTGCTACTTTTGTATATCGTTGAACTGAAATTGTACTGTAATGCGCCTTTGATTTGCTACGGAAAAAGCGATACACAAATGATTACATTATTATTATAAACCAGAACGTAAACTGGCCGAATTTGATTATATCGACCAAACACTACAAAATAAATAGATTTCCTATCCATATATGTTCTTGCCATCAATTTCTTACTCAGCAAACTGAATCTAATCCTCAATCTCAACCGCCTGATATATGCTCTGCTTTCATCTCAATTCCATTTGTGCAGGGAGTGTTTGAAGCTATTAAGAGAGTTTTGGCTCAAGTCGGCATTGGAATGGCTTTGAAACCGTATTGTATGTTGTTATCTGTTTTTTTCCAAACCTAAGTATCGTATTGTGGAGTCTGAAAAAAGTGGGCTTGTGTATAAAATTCCATGTCGTGATTGTAATGCAGTATATATCGGGTAGACTGGGCGTAGTTTAAAGACCAGAAAACGTGAACAATTCGATGCAGTTCAAAGAATGCTGTAAAAAAGTCCGCTTTGTGCCAACATATTGTATATTTTGATCAATTTGTAGAGTGGAATGAAGCTAAAATTAAAAAAATGGAAGCCAATTACAGCAAACGTCGCACAGTGGAGAATTTTTTCATAAATCAAAGAGCGACTGAAGTAAACGTTTTAAACAGAATTGACGGCGCTGACATGCCCATTTCTTATGATATGCTTATGGATTAATTTTTATGTATTTTGAAGGATTTCAAGGATATTGTCCGTAAACGGCTAAAAACGGTAGTGCTACTGTTATTTTAGCCGAATAGCGGCAACGCTTCAGCGCCTTATTCAATGCAAATGGCCTGCCACTATTGTTAATTAACTCTTTTGAAGACCGTTCATGATTCTGCAATTTGATTTCAATTTAAACTTTAAACGTTGGAGAACAAAACAAGAAATTTGTTCAAAAAAGAAAGTAACTAATGATGATTAACAAATGATGCTCTGTTAAAATCCAAACCTACAAATAGAGTTCTAGCGTTTTTCGCGCTCCATTATCACATTGTCACTTATATAGAATACGGTTGGACAGTTGATATGCAGGTGTTCCTCGTTATTAAAAATACGATAAATCGAAAGTTCAATAGAACTAATTACAGTCCTATAAATTGCTGCCTATCGAAGACGGTTTTGCGCTGTGATCTCCCAAAAATGTAGACATTTAGTTGACCAATAATTTGTTGGCCGTAAGGTAAAAATTACGGTACAGTTTGTGCGCTGCAAGTTGGAGAAATAAATTTATAGTGCGCTGATAATAATTTATTTGAATTAAATAGACTTTAGGTGTTTAATAATCCTAATAAAAAATTTAGTCATGGAAATATACTCGTAAAAAATACTTTCTGTAAACAACAAACGTTAGATATGTGGAAAAAAAGCGCTGCAACTCATATACTGCAGTAGGTTTAGCTGTTGACCTCGTTCATAAAACATACATTCAAGGAAGGTTTGGCAGCTAAAGTTTTGCGGTCAATATCAATCATTGAGGTGATGCTACAAAACAACAACAATGTGTTCGCACGCGGTGCATTACTGGGTTTGAGTGCAATTCAGAAAAGACATAAAATCGTGCAGTTTCGAGACCCGCCGAAAGTGTCTTTCAAGGTTAAATATTAATTTAATCGCTTCATAATCTCTAGCAAGCTTGGCGTTTAAAAACAACTCTGGATTAAAATTCAAACTAATCGGTTTAAGATCATTTAGTTTCAATTTATTACTATATTATTTCTTTACTGTGGTATTGGTACAGCATTAGATTTAATGTCGATATACTCATATTGCCTAACCTTATAAAATATTATAACGGAGTAACTTTTAATCATCTACTGTGAAAAAGATATTGAAAATTCTAAAAATGCTCAAGCAGAAATTTTAAATGAAAGCGAAAAACAGTAGTTTTGGTTATCTTTTTTTTGAAATTTTGTAGGTTATTTTCAAACTTAATGTGCAAGAAAGATTCTGACTGTAATGGGCCAACAGGCAATTTATGGGTGCCGCTATCTTTGAACGCGAGAATCTACAAGAAATGCGCTGATTTGCAAGGAATTTGCGAGAACGATCAATGTCGAGGAGTAGATGTTGCATTGCACGCTTGCGGATTGGCGGAGTGGTTCATATGCAAACTAGTAAGGTGATTCTCGCTTTTGATACCGGTATCCCTGGGTATACCCAGATAACATAACTTCATTTTCCAGGGTACACAGCACTACACCAGTGCTCTTCAACCTTTTTGGTTATGGTGCACCCTAAAAAGCTTGTGATGAGCTCATGCACCCTGTGCTTAAAATTTGAAACGAGGCAAAAAGCCGCATTAAAATTAACAAGCAAAAAGACAATTGCACTATACAGTCTCGACTAAGAATTAACACAAGACAGAGCACACAACAAATTCAAGAAATTATCTTAATTGACACCTGCCAGTTAGTGGAGTGGTAACGCGTTCGTTTCTGGAGCAGAAGGTCTGATGTTCAAATCTCGGGCCGGTCAAATTGGACACAGTGTTGTCCACGGCTCGCCACCGCTGCAACGTTTCTTCGAGTGGAGGTGTGTTGCCCGGGCGGAATGACGCAGAGATGGGCCCCGCAAACTCGTTACACGCTTTGGCGTAATACAGCAAGTATCATGAAAGAGAGATCTTTAGCGACTTTTTGCTGTTGCATACTATTAAGCAACATTCCAAGCCGAGAAATGGTATCTTTTTTAATTGCAACCCTCATCAATGGATCGATGTGCGTGATTGAATTTCTTTTTCGAGATTTGATCTCACACAAACAATAAAAATTACTTTCGCATAAATACGTTGTGGGCATTTAAATGAGAACAGATATTCCTTTTTTGCTATGCTTCTGTATTCTGGTACATTTAGTAGGTGCAACCAAAATTCAGTATATGTTGTCTCTTTGAATAATGCTTTCATGCCGAAATCTGATTGAAGATCAGTAACGCTTTCATGCCGAAATCTGATTGAAGATCTTCGGTTCCAGTAGTAATATTATCATAAGTGAAAGGGTGTAATATCCAAGAATTAGCATCAAGTGTGACATTCTGTTCAGCAGTGAAATAAGTCTCAAAATTTTCTTGCAGCTACTTAAGATGTGCTTCAATTCATTAATCTGTTTTTATTTCAGACAACAACGATACATAAGTGTAAAAAGAAACAGAATAAGCAAATCAAATTAAGGCAAGAGGCACATATGTACAAGCAATACACTTATTTACAGATTATACCAGAAGAGTACGATTGTAGTACTACTCATAATACTTGGACAAACAGAAACTGTTCGAATTCATAGGAGACTTTTTCCAATTATTAGGAAACTTCAAGCATCTTTGCACAAATCCATAAACATTTCTGCGAATTAGCGCTTGAAATGTCGGGATCTCTGCAGCTATACGAGACCTTCATTGGCACTCATAACACGGGGTATGTTATGCAAAATTCTGTAAGCATCATTGTAGCCAACACGTATGCGATTAAAAGTTTATGGGGTGTAATTGTGCCATAAATGACAACCATTTAGGAGAGTACAGTAGGAACGAAACAATGTATTTTTTTATGGTACTTGAAAATTTTACAAATCTCGATCGCAGTTTATTTGCTGCAGAATATAACATTATCACTTGGCGTTTTATGTCATCATCATCTAGCAAGTATTGGTTTATGAGAATTCCCAAATATCGCACTTTATCACAAAATTTTATTTTAGTACCCGAAAGAAAAATAGAAGCGGTCGAATACACCTTAATTAATTACTTAGAAGGAAAAACAACACAAACAGTCTTCTTTACAGTAAAGGAAATTTTATGAGTATGCGCGTAATCACAACAGATATCAATAAGTTCTTGCAGATCTTCAATACTAGGGCTAAAGCAGCAAATGTAATCTGCATAAATTAAATGATTAAGGCAATTATCTCCCACACAGCAACCAGTTGCAATTTGGTTAAGACTGTATGACAGTTGATCAATATATACAAAAAATAGTAAAGGACTTAGGACACTACTTTGTCTTACTCCATTACTTACATTGAAGGATCTGGATAACTCTGCTCCCCATCTCACCCACATAGTTTGATTTCTACACCAAAAATATAAAAGACGAACAAAGCACAATGAAACATTCCGGTTAATTAACTTCTTAGATAATAAAGCATGACTGACCTTATCAAAAGCGTTTGAAGCATCAAGAAATACAGAAAATATGGGGATACCTTTGCTAATGTACGAAGACACACACTGTTTTAGCAAAAAAACATACATATCTGCGCTATGCGGTGCTTTAAACCCAAATTGATTATGAGTGGTATGAAGAAAGGTTTCAATGCGACTCAAAATAAAAAGCGGAAGCAGTTTCATCTGAAAATTGCTCCAATGTTCTGGCATGAAGTCATGCAAAAGGTGAAAGTCTGAAAAAAATTTTAATGCAACTCGGTTATGCCAGGGAGGTAATTTTTTAGAAAAGTTCTGCCACTGAGATATCTGCGGAAAACGTAGATCCAGTTTTAAACACATACACACAATTGCATCAGACACCACGTCACAATACGACAAACATGGATTGCTTGAAAGATATTACGCTTGAGATTGCACGAAACCATTTCGAGGGCCGCAATGAAAGACTTCTCGGGCCGTATGGTGTGCAGGCCTGATGTTCTCCCATTCTGTGGTTTAATTTAGTAGGATGCCGTAACAGTATACCTACAGATGCTTCAAACTAGTCTTCTGGCGATTGTGGTCTAATTTTGTATCGCAAGTACCATGCGGCCTACTAAAAGAAGACAGCCGCACATGTCGTCTAACCGCGAGAAAATTAGAAGAGCAACTTTAGCGTTTCGCGCGTTAAGTAAACAAAGCGACGCTAAAGTTGCCCTTCTGATTTTCTCGCTGTTAGGTGACATGTGCGTCCGTCTTCTTTTAGTAGGACATGCACGTACATAAATCACAAATACACAAGTACCCAAAAAAACAAGTAGTAGGAAAGAGTCTGATGCTTAATAATTGCCCTACTGCTACAAACTGTGTTTATCTAGTGTTAAAGTTATGGCTACCGTCGGCCTGTCTAGTCATGATTCATTTTTATTTACAATTTTTTTGGAAGGTTCTGCGTGTATAGTCGATAAGCTTGTGATGCACCCTTTTGCACCCTTTCGTAGCGATGCACCCCTAGCATTTTTTGGTGCACCGTGCACACCGGTTGAAGAGCACTGCACTACACAGTACACTACTATGAACTACCGACCGTTTCACAGAGCTTACAGCTTTCTCCTGGCTAATATCAGAAAAAGTCCATGCAACGGCGAGAATAAAATTATCAAGTAACTGGTGTATTGCATGTGTTTCAGATTGTTTCAGACGTTGCGCAACGCAATTACGCCTACTGTATTGCATGTGTTTCAGATTTTTTGTGGACCAACCTGAAATTCACGAAGAATTTAGATCTGTTTGTGTTTGTATGATTCAGCCGAGACCGCAAGTTAGATGCACGTTCGCCTTTGCAGAAGAAAAACTGAACAAGATGATCACTGACTACAAGTCCAAAAAGTAGAGGAATGACGTCATAGCGTTTACGACGTAGTTGCGACTTAGGTATAACCTTACTGCTGCAGTGCATTGATTATTGAGCTCGGAGGTTTACGGTTATGTTTTTCGGTTGGCCAGTTTGTTTTATAATTGATCTATCCGATATATAATAAACTCATACGACAAATCAACTCCATATGAACAAATTTTCTTCATTGCTTTGAAATAAATGGGGCAAACTTGATGGATTCAGACTCGAGGAATCAATGGGTATATACGGTATAAACTGTATACACTTTAAGTAATATATAACAAGTATACAACTGTACTTTTTTGAGTTTTTTAAACTCTAAAGCACTATATAAGGCATTATGTTGGATTGTCGGCTCTTTGAATATATTGTTGTCGCATAATTCTGTCTGTAACTACTTTTACTTCTCAGCTACGGCAAACGATGAACTCTACAAATTTCCTTTGAGAAAGAGAGTTAGGTGCTGCTGGCGACAATTTGAACAAATTCAAGCCATCTGAGCGTTCACTGTTTGAACTGCAGTGCTAGTTTGTGATCTGCTGGTTTACGATACGTGCATTATTAGCAAAGTTGCCCAACGCACAAACTCAAGACTCATTAAAAGCAGCATAATATTTATTTTAATAAGCATCTTCAGCTAAATTTATTGCGCACAGCAGTTTTAGCACATAGCAGACCAAGAATTTTCAACCTAACAACACCAACTAGTAGCAATCAAAGTCAAGACCACTGCTGCGTTTCAAATAAAATAAAACTGGCGTTATTTTGAGTCAATTCATCTGCATCCGCATTTTGTAGCAATCATGTTGTTTCTTTCGGCCTTGACTAATTGATCATTTTTAGTCGCTAAATAGATGTATGCTTTGAATTCAATTGGAACACAACAAGGTGTGGTCGAAAAAGCAATAACTTCACTCTAAAAGCAAAAACTGTTTGTTAATTTCACTTAGAATAAAAGAGCCAAAGCTGTCGTAAACATTTTCTTTAAGAAACATTTCGACTGATTATTTAAGTCATTGTCAATCTGTAAATAATGCACAAGAAAAATTAGAGTAACAGGCAGGGTCGGATTTAGGGGGGGATGGGGGGGATGCATCCCCCCCACCAGTGTAAAGGCAACGGTTTCAGCCGAAAAATTACTCTCAATTTCGGTGAAGACCTTTTTTTTATTTTGGAGACCACCTGATTTTGGGCGGAAAAAACGTTCGAATTTCCGATTTCGGCCGAAAAATCACTCTCAATTTCGGTGAAGACCTTTTTTTTTTTTTTTTTTTGGAGACCACCTGATTTTGGGCGGAAAAAACGTTCGAATTTCCGATTTCGGCCGAAAAATCGTGAAGACATCCGAATTTTTGAGGGTTTGTGCTTAAAATCCCCCCCACCAAAATTTTCTAGATCCGCCACTGGTAATAGGTAACCTGCAAAGTTATCCCAACTTTTTTTAAACTTTGGCAATTTTTAGTAGTTTAGAATTTGTTTTAAAGTTTTATTTTACAATTTTAGTCACTGGCGTGGTTGGTAACGTAAATGTTGGATATGCCTGCATTACTACAGAAATACTCGTATATTTGTGTTAATTCTGTTTATTGAAACACAAAGAACACAAAAATAACTAACATCCTTACCGCACGGTATAGCTATAACTTTAAGGAATAAATGCATTCCGTTGACAGAAAAACTGTTACAGGAACAGTCTGGAATTGTTCAAAATAAAAACATTTAGCGTAATCTTCATCAGTCTCAGCCAATGCTGCCAAAGGAAAGCGTGACAGACCATCTGCTTTGCCATATTTAGTTGTACAGATAGTGTTCGACTTACGACCGCGTTCGGTTCCGACCATCCGGTCGTAAGTCGGAGTGGTCGTAAGTCGAATCTCATATATACATGTACAGTATGTATATATGAGGGCAAAAATTATCGTATGTTCTGTATGATGTATAATAGTTTAATGTATAATAGTTATTGCCAGGGAAGCGGTCGTAAAGTCGAGCAGTCGTAAGTCGAGCAGGTCGTAAGTCGAACACTACCTGTACTGCGATACTCAATCGAATAATCGTGCACAGACAATAACAATGCATATCGTTGCAAGCGAGCAGCGGTCATTACCGGAATTTTTTTTTTAGGGTGAAAAATTGATGTCAATGGCTGATGGTCCGTAACTATCGTAAAATGTCATCCCCAAACATAATTGCGAAACTTTTGTACACCCCATACTATTGAAAGGGCCTCTTTATCTATCTGCGAATAATTCTTTTCGGCTTTGGAGAGCGAGCGCGAAACAAACGCGATCGGTTTCTCCTCACCAGACGGCAACACATGTGACAATACTACACCAAGTCCATAAGCAGATGCGTCACAAGCTAGTTTGAGTGGCATCGCTGGATCATAATGTGTTTACACTTGGTTCGAGGCTATGCAAATTTTAACATCTCGAAAAGCTTTTTCGCAGCCATCGCACCCCTCAAACTTTACGTTGCTTTCCAGAAGCCGACGCAAAGAGCCTATTAAACTAGACATATTTGGAATGAACTTATGATAATAATTTACCAACCCCAGAAAAGATCGAACTTGGGTCACATTTTCTGATCTACTGCAATTTAAAATCGCCTCTACCTTTGACGATGATTTATGCAAACCCTTTTCATTGATAAGATGACTAAAAAATTCAACATCTGATTTAAAAAACTCGCACTTTTTTTTATTTAATTTTAAACCATACTCTTTCAATCGGGACAAAAGAGCTCGTAAATTAGTCAAATGGTGCTGTTCCCTACTACCTGTAATGATCTTGTCATCCAACATCCAAAAACAACCTGATAACCCATGCAAAACCTGGTCCATAGCGCGTTGCCAAAGAGATGGTGCCGAAGCTACACCAAAAACCAATCTATTACAGTGAAAGAGACCCTTATGCGTGTTTATCGTCAATAAATGTTTCGATTTTTCCTCTACTTCCATTTGCAAGTATGCATCTTAAGGCCAGTTTGGTAAAACATTTTCCCCCACCCAAAGACGCCATCCTCGTCGTCACTGTTAATTCTGTTCATTGGAACACCAAGACCACAAAAATAACTAAAATTCTTACCGCACGGCTATAACTTAAGGAATGAATGCATTACGTTGACAGAAAAGAACACGTGAAACGGCTTCGCAAAAAGCGTGCTTCAAGGCAAAAAGTTTTTATGCAAATAAGCAAAAATACATTACAAGATCCACAGTGGTTTGAGATGCAGCAAATTGACATAAACACCAATGTGGATCAAATAGTGTGTCTGAAAGTGCGGCAGTAGAAAGGTATATAGTGATGATTTGAAGGAGAGTTGGTTGCTGGTATCTTATCAATTTTTGAGTGACTGCTCGGGTTTTGTAGTTTTCGTTTGACTTTCATACTGTCTTCAATAAAAGTGGGTTGTATAAGACGGTTTCTGGATGTGCTTTGGTAGTTGAATGGATGAGTGTCGTTGATTAGATTTAATACACCACAATTAATTCAATACGTGCTTACTACCTTGATTTTGACACATTTTTGACAGCCGTAATGTCTTCACACTCTAAAACCATATTGCGTTAATTTCGGAATTTTTTGCCTGTTTTGTTAAACTTAACTTTACAGGTTGCCTATTACTTTAATTTTTCTTGTGCATTATTTACAGATTGACAATAACTTAAGTAATTAGTCGAAACGCCTCTTAAAAAATAATGTTTACGACAGCTTTGGCTCTTTTATGCTTAGTAAAACTGTATCTCAAGACCAATTTTTATGCTTCAATGTTTGTTTTGCTGGTGCATGCGGTAAATAATTTTGCTTAGTCTTGGGTTTGACTTAGTCTCCATGAGAAAATTACTGATGTAATACATAGCGGCTTAAGCTAGAAAGCTATTGCAGTATCATAATCTGGCTCTAGCAGCTGAAAATAAGTTTCAGTCTTCGAAGTCCCCGCGGTTTATCGCAAGCAGCTCAGAGAATCGAAAAGACTCGATACCCTAGCAGTAACTACGCTAAAGCAAACTTACGCGAGCAGCATGGGAAAAAATGGCGTGATTGCTCGGGAACATATGTGCTGACAAAGGAAAATCGCATCCCCCCACACATTCATTGATATTTAGATGGTCAATTTCACTAACGACATTTGTTAATGTCTGTAAGATTAAAATAGTTTTATATATCAGTTGTGTCACAAACAGGCAGACGCTCTCATTTTGCTGCAAAAGTGCGCGACTTCGAAAAATTTATTTTGCATTTAAGGGCAAATGATAAATAAAATGTAGACACTTTGCGACCTGGAGTCTGGAAGTAATTAAAGACTTTTCAGTCTTTGCGTCAAAAAACTGTGATGGTAGACGCAATTGACTAATTCAAGAATTATTGTAGTTAGTGAAGTTACATCATTGCATCCAAAATATAATTAAATGCAATACAGCCAAAATGCTGTAAAGCATATTTAGTGATTTCTTATTTGAGTTAATTTCTTTGTTGCGGAGATGTTTCGGTTAATTTCTTTATTGTCTCAATAAATATGCTCTTAGACTATTTTGGCTGTATTGTTTTTGGTTGAGAAGTCCATTACCATGCGCACATCCAAAATTTTAAACGAGTAATGCCAAAACAAATTACACAATTACCAAGTATAAATATCACAACTTTAAAAAGAGCGTTGCTTGGATTTTAAGTTTCGGGTTCAACTTCTCTTCTTCTCAAATTCACAGCTGATGCGTTGCTGTGACCAAGTTATAGACGCTACATAATAGTCACGTTTGGTCATGATAATTTTTCTACAGTTTAGCTTACTGTGCAGTGTAGCGAAAAGCAGTAAATATTCGCATCACAAGATGATTAGTTTTAAGTTTTAAAATTATTAGAATCTTTTAAGCGAAAAATATTTTAGTTACGAGATTTTGACAAAATTATTTACTTCCAGTTATCTCAACGAAAAAGCATTGAATGAAAACCTACCCCAGCTAAATAATCTCGGTTAATGTTGAATGTTATTTGATGGCATGGTTTTCTTAAGTCTGATGGAGAAGGTGGAATAAATCCGACAAGGATTTGGCTTCGTGGACTCCGTTTATGCCTTATTCTCATTCTTTTACCAGCGAGCACCCTACTTTGAGCCATCTCTGCAACACAAAGTGACATATGATATAGAGTAAAGTTAAAGTTTTTGAAAGTTCAGTGCCTAATTTCTCTATAATGTTAGAGTAGGTCAAAAGTACAAAGCTTTTCTTTCAAGCAGACGTTTTTTCAAAAAGAAAATACCGTAGGGGAAGTTAGTTGGCTGTACATTTGTACAATGTCACGGTTAAATGCTGGAACATGATTAAAAGTTTACCTATTTATTACTTTGTTAGTGTGCAAAGTGTAATAGTGTGTATGCAGTCTACCTGGAGTACCACGTTGCTTTCTATTTGAAGTGGACATTATTTTCCTGTATTTTTTAACTTCTTGCAGCAGGTTGTGTTGATTCCGCACGGCATCTCTCTCTTTTTCAATTTTATTTCGTTCGAAGTGCACAACCACTCCTTCTATTCGATTAATCACGTCCTCCAATCTTCTTCGGTCTACCAAATGGAAACAACATTATTGGTTTTTTACCACACCCAAATGATAATCGAAATCTTTTTCAATACAATTATTCAGCATTCGAAACATAGAATTCTAACACAAAAAAAAGTTTAACCATGACTTCAATTTTGCTACTTTCATTGACGTCAAATGTGTTAATTCTAATTCATGCTTCGAAAAATCAAGACAACTCAAACGTTGCTAAAAACGAAAATGCGGGCTGTATTTATTTCTTTTGAAAAAGGCTACAAAAGCACTACCTCTTTCAATGTGCTAAATTTCATAATGCACGGAACTTGCCTGGTCGAAAACCCCCAAGCCTGCAATGTTTTCCCAAAAGACTGCACTCCATGGAATGCTTGATTCAGAAAACAGTCGTCAAGGATGCACTTGTCCTGTTTTATTCAGTTGTAGATCACATACACTACTAGCAATACATATAAAATCCAAAGTAAAACTGAATATTCAAAGCATAACAAAAAGCGATGCAAATTTAACCGAGGTTCTCTGTAGTTCTTGTGAAAGATTAAAAACGACCCTTCTTCCAACGCAAAAATACAAAACTGAACCTGCTTGAAAGAATTCGAAAAAGCAACGAAAGTTTGCGTGCAAAATGACAGCTGAAAAAAGCTGCTAACACATTGGTTGCGCTTAGCAGCTACAAATGAATGAACAAAGGCCAAGGGTTCACCTCCAGCATACGACAAAACAATCTGAAACTAAAGGACTTTTTTTAATACCGATGCTGGAACATGACGGCCCTTTTGAAACTTAAGCAAAAGTGCGGTGTCAAACAAAACAAAAGACAGCAGAGGTAGAAACTGAACAATTAATTATTCAGTATTCAAAACGGAAACAAAAAGAATAAGTAATGTGTTTTGATTAGATTTCCACAGTGAAATAAAGTGCAGTGACACTTAAGTTCGACAGTAGCACCTCGGAAAACCAGGGCTATTTTTATCTGGGAAAAAACACAAAAGAGCATTTTATTAATACGGCATATATAAACATTAAACAAAAAATTAAAACAAAACAGTTCATAAGTTCAAACTGGGACAAGCAGGGAAAAATCTCTTAGAACATGTTCTACTTTCTCAGAACCAAATTTTTTCAGGACAGCTGCAGTGGAGCGCCGTACTAATTCTTTTCCATTTCTTATTTGCGGATGAACTCTGTGAATTCTTCCCAAACTTTAAGTACCGCGTTTACAAATGTCTTTTGCGTCCTCTACAAGCACAAGCTGTCCAGGGATGAAATTCTGGTAGATTTCTGGCCATTTATTTCGTTCGTTTAAGGTCGGAAGAAAACCCTCAATCCAACTCTGCCAGAATTTCTGTGCCAGAGCAATGTTGTAAACGAAATTCCGTCTAAGATCTCCCCGATTATGAAAGGCACTTGTGGAGGTGTTGGGGGCAAGCTGCTGCCCAAAAAAGCCGACGGTGAAATAGGAGTCAAATAATCAAGAGCACAACTTACAGAAGTCAGCAGACAATCATTAACTATTCGTAACGCATCAGAAACAAACGTCTGCAGTTCAATTAGAGAAAGCTTGCAACACTCATCCCTAGTTACCCTACTCAAGGCACTTTTAAATAACTGAACCTACTTTCCAGCTCCCACCTTAACTCGGAGCATAAAGGGGAATTTTTACCCAATCGATGTTCCGTTTACGAAGGGTGCATCGAAAATCTTTTGACTCGAAACGCAACGAAAGTCGTTCTGCAGCAGCGCCAAATGTGGCACCATTATCTGAAAAAGGTATCCACTGGTCTTCGTAACTTGATAAATCTAGAAAGCGCAAGCAAAAAACTGTTTAAAAATCCAAACTAGTTACGATTTCAACGCGTATACTGTTACAGCAAGTAAGCTTGCTTTGGATTCAAACAAAAAACCTTTCGCCTTGCAAGATTCCAACCACTATGTATTCGAACTGAACAACCTTTTGTAACATGAGAAAAGGCACGCCAATATCGATCATTGATAAGATGTCATGTTTACTTTCGCCGTTCGTAGTGGGCGAATTGTTTTGCTTAGTCATGTTTAGTTTTTTCTTTCTTGACCCCTAATGGTGCGTAGCGGATTAGGATAAAAACAAGTTACTTTCTCTGTTAGCGTAAGTTGAATTTACTAGTATTAACGGAAATGTAGTGATAAGTTGATTATTGTTTTTGCATTCGTCTTAGTATTTTCCAATATGATTAGTTCAGCCGGGAGCGATGAATAATTCACCCACTTTTGCAAAACAAAACTTGTTTTGGACAATATTTACGAAAAATAGCCTTTTTTCCCTTAAATTTCCATGTGGTTTTTATTTTATTCTTTATAGTTTTTCTCTATAAATGCCCTTGCAAAAATGCCAATTTATTTCAATCGACTTAAAACGTTGAAGCAGATTTGAAATAAATTAACTGTTTGATTGTCAATTTCTTGATACGAATTCTGTGCAATTACCGTCTCAAATAGTTGGTGAGTTTTGTGCATTTATTTTCAATGTTTGATTAATTTGTTAACGTTATATAGCAAATTTGGATCAGTTATTTTGCTTTGATAATTTTTCTTTCTTTTTTCTTTTCTAATGATGCTAAAAGTAAAAGCCTGAAGCTGAAATAATGTTAATTCACTCATAAAGAATGTTAATTGTTTTTCGCTGTTAAAACCGATCTGTGTCTGCTATCTATCGCATTGTGTTGTGTTTATTTTAGAAAACCGTCAAAAGTATCGCGTCAGAATTCACGTGAAAGTTCACGTCAAAGCATCGAGCGTCAACTGTTAGTCGAAAGACCTCGATTCTAGTGATTGTGATTTGTGCACCTTAGTCAATAGTGAACTGTTCGAATTGTGAACTTGGGTGTGCTTGACGAGTCATCTCTATCCGGTCGGTATTGCGCACGTTTTAAGACTGTGGCCGAGTTTTCCTGTAACATATACAACTGGTGCACAAACAAGTAAAAAGCAATCCCCACGCTTTACACTCGCTTCGAGCTTTGCGAAAGACGATCGGCCCACAAAAATCAACACCACAATATCTAAAAGACTTATTTGTAGTGGTAGAACGCAAAATAGGCAAATCCGCCATGAGTTGACGGATAGGGGTGGCTTTAATATCGCACGTCTAAAGATTCACTGCCTTTAACATCTCACGTCTAGTTGAAATGTCAAGCAAATTTCGCTTCAAAATACGTAATTTATCATTTTCAACATCCTAACCAAGCCCAACGCTTTCAAGTATAGCATTAGTTGAGATCCTAGATCAATCTCTCGGATATTTGACCCGAGGTTACTGTTAGGTGTCCCAATCAAAATTGATTTAGAATCACTGTTGGAAACCCCCTTATGCGACTTAAAACCTCTGCTTTGAAATAGCGAAACCGATTCGCGTGAAATAGATTCGTGGTCTTCCAACGAATCAGAGGATAACAACCGGTCATCCATATACCGATTAGTCTCAACAGCCGACAATGTCAGATTTGAAGCATTAGTTGGGTTGTCAATGTCAATGTGGGTTGTCAACGACAATGTCAGGTTGTCAGATTTAAAGCATTAAAACTCGAAAACCATCATAGATAACATTATAACTAATGACTCAAATATTATATTGCCAGGCATAATCCTAACGGATATAAGCGACCATTTTGTCATATTTTCCCTTACTATGAATTTCAACAAACCCCTGAAAAATAACATAAAAATCTACCGCAGAGATAAAAGCAAATTCAACTCGGAGGAATTTTGCCGCCAACTAGAATTAAACTTGCAAGCTTTTAATCCGCAAATCTACAGCGCTACACCTGACAATTTTAATCAGCTGTTTGCAGAATTCGTCGCGTTGATTGAAAACACGATTGAAATCCACGCGCCTCTTAAAAAGCTGTCACGTAAACAGCAAAAATTACAGTCAAAGCCTTGGATTACAAAAGACATTTTAATTTCTGTTCGTCACAAACGTAAATTGTACAAGAGCCATTTTTTAGCAGGCACCGAGATCCAGAAAAGGTTTTACAAAAAGTACTTAAACACACTAACTAAAGTAAAAACCGCATCTAAGCAAATTTATTACAGACAAGAATTTGGGAGAAATCTGAATAATCCTCGCAAAACCTGGGAACTAATTAGATCTGCGCTACCTACAAACCAATCCCGAACTAACAAATCGAAAATAGATCTCTAAAAATTGATGGTCAATATATAAACGAAAGTTTCTCAATCGCTGAAAAACTTAATGAACATTTTGTATCAGTCGGTAAAAACCTGGCCGACAAAATTCCAACTAATGATAACAACTCGTTTTCAAAATATCTGAACCAAAAAGTGGCCTCATAAATGTTTCTTCAACCACCTAGGCATAGCGAAGTGTTCAATATCATACACTCTCTGCGTCTTCGCAAATCTTCAGGGCACGACAATATTGCCTCATACTTTATTCGCATAGCATGTGATGTACTTACACCATATCTAACCTATCTTTTTCATTTATCTTTTGAATTCGGTATCTTTCCTGACTGTCTAAAAACAGCCAAAATAATCCCAATCTTTAAAGCTGGACCTAAAACTGATATTAATAACTACCGACCTATATTATTGCTATCAAACTTTTCAAAAATCCTAGAAAAACTCATCCATTCCTGTCTTTCAAAATTTTTTGAGAAAAATAATATCATTCACCCTAACCAATATGGTTTTCGACAAAACTTATCTACTACACATGCTATGCTGGATATCATGAGCAAAATAAATAACCATATGAACAAAAAAAAATTTACTGGATTAATATTTTTGGATTTAAGGAAGGCGTTTGATACGCTTTCGCATGATATGCTCTTAAAAAAATTACATCATTATGGTGTTCGTGGTGCTGTATATAACCTGCTTAAATCTTGTCTCACTGAACGTAAACAGTTTGTGTATATTAATGGGAGCTATTCCACAACTAAAACAATACAATTTGGTGTTCCTCAGGGATCAAATCTCGGTCCTATATTTTTCTCTATTTATGTTAACGATATGTTCAACATTTTTGACTTTTCTCCGGTGCTATACGCTGATGACACTTGTCTATATGTCAAAGCTTCAAAAGAAAAAGATTTAGAAAGCTTAATGAATCGCGAAGTCGAAATAGCTAATTGTTGGATGAAAGCTAATAAGCTAACAATTAACGCTACAAAATCTAGTGCTTTAGTTATAACTCCAGGAGCTAAGACTGCCACACAAAAACCATAAATAGTATGTGATGGTCTTCCAATAGCTGTAAATAGCAATGTCAAGTACTTAGGACTATGGATTGACGAAAACCTTAAATTTGACATTCATCTCAAAGTTGTTGAGCGTAAAATCGCCTGCGCAGTAGGTATACTTAATAAACTTAAATGCTATTTCCCCAAAGAAATTTTATTGCAACTCTATCATGCATTAATTTATCCTCACCTTCTCTATGCAATTCCCATATGGGGTTCTACCTATAAATCTTATCTCCACAAAATTTCTATTCTCCAAGGCAAAGCCGTTAAAATTGTTACCCAAACAAAATGGAATTCCAGTGCAAACTCTTCATACACCAATCTAAAGGTCTTGAAACTGAACAAACTTTACCTTTATGAAGGTGGTAAAATAATGTATAATTTATACCATAAAAAACATCCATATAACCTAAACCAATACTTCTCAAAGTCCAATGTCAGACATTCCCGCCCTACCCGCTGTTCCTCTTCCCTCATGTTTACTATTCCATTGATGAAAACTACAAAACTGCAACAATCTTTCTTATACCAGGGTGTTAAAACCTGGAATTCTATTCCCCACAACATCAAAAATTCCTCATTCTCTAAGTTTAAATCTGATTCTAAGCAGTTCTTTTTAACAACATTTAACTAGAATTTTTACTAGAATTGTCTCATCATATCTCTCTGATAACAATAACATCAAATACTCGTAAGCCTAAAGCTCTTATGAGCAAAAAGGTGCATAATCGGGGGCTGTTTGACTAAATGACCGTAACAAGTCCCTTCCAGTCTCCGGTCGTGAAAAAAGTTATTTTTGTTTTGCTTTTGCAAATTATTTTTATGTATAGTGTGTATTTTATTGCATCTAAGCGACAAATAATAAATCGAACTTGAACTTTTCAGCAACCAATTCCTCAATCGCAAAAGAAGCTATGTAGGAGCTGGAGTTCACGCGCCACACATGACTCGTAAATTTCAAAATCTGAATTTCTCCCTCATCTATGTCATTGTTCTTAAACCACATGACCCGAAACAAGTCTCTATGACTCTGAGGCACGCTAACCAGCAGAAAGCAATTGCTAAGATCGGCCGTACAAGCATAGCTTCCCACTCAAAATCGAGTCAATACCTCAACCAACCCATTTAGCAAATTTATCCCTGGGAAAACTGCATCATTTAAAGCGGTGCCATCAAATGTTGAGGGCCTGTCTAAAACTACTCTAGGTTTTTCTTGTTTGGTCACAACGAAAGGTAAATACCAGCACCTACTGTCAGTAGCGGCTCCACCGTCCACTAGTACAACCAATCCTTTCGATATTATTTCTTGTAAAGATCTCAGAAAGCATAGGTGGGCACAAGTCCGTTAATCGTTAATCCGTTAATAACGAAGCTAACTTTTTCATTAACTCGTTAATCCGTTAAAAAGTTTTTTCATGTTAACGGACAAAATGAACTTCCGTTTAGTGCTGTTAACGGACTAAAGTAACTTCCGTTAAGTTCTGTTAACTTCCGTTAAGGTTTTTATCGTTTCTATCTTGCACCATTCATTCATCGGACCGGTACAAACCAGTTTGCAATGGTAACGCTTGTTGCGTATTAGCACGAGTTTTACAGAAAAAAGCGAAGAAAGGAGTTCTTTTTTGAGGCAAATAATAAGCTGCAGCCTCACAGCTCTATTAATTATCGCTGTTCACAATTTCCAAAGATTTTCCGATTACAGCTTCGTTGTGCATTTGAACTCGTTTTTATCTTGAAATTAGATTAGACTGTAAGGGCCGGTCTACACTGTGCGTACAAAATTTCAAAATTTTTTACGCTCGTACGTCGAGGGTGTCTACATTATACAAAACGGCGCTTACGAGCGTAACAGCTTAACAGCGCATTCTGTGGGTGGCCATAATATTATATGCTGAATTGGGTGACGGAAATCACAGATTTATTACAATTCTTTGTTGTTTCGGTTAAATTTGGGTCAGATTATGCATCACGAGAAGCAGTATTGTCTTATAATAATTTAAACGTGAATTTTTTTCTACCTTCCTCACAAAAAAACATAACGTAAGGCCAATCAGTGATCGAGTGTCTGTTACTGAAAAGCTAGATCTGGGTTCGATTGCTTGCTTAACGTTCAGCAATAAAAAAGGACACCGCGAAGACTCCACACTGTGTGATAGACAAAACGTGGCAGCTTGACTCGAATACCAAAAGGTTTCTTTGCTGTCTCCTGGCCAAAGCAACTTGGTGAATACAACAAAATTACAAAAATTAACTTATAGGCCACTGATTTAGGCCCGGCGTCAGGATAGCGCGACTAGGGGGGCAGAAATAAATTTTGGGGGAGCACGAGAAGTTTATATATAAGTGAATTTAAGAGTGTGGAGCAAACGAAAAAGGTGAAGACATAAAAAAAAGGTCTTTAGTTCAAAAATTTTCACAAACTCTGGTTTTCATCTCAAAATTTTGCGACTTTTTCTGAATCCTAAAGTGAAGACCAAAAAAAAAGGTCCTCGTCCCGAAAGTTTCATGAAATCCGGTGTGAGTCCACAAAAACTGCGAAAAAACAGTTCTTGCTCGCAAATTCAAAGGCGATAAGCACCAATTTGGATGTCTTAGGCCTCGATTTGCACTCCAGTAGCCCCGAGCCTGTTAACATCTTCGGAGCACAGTCCTCGCTTGGGGCACACAAGCAGTCATTTGAGGGGGCACGGCCCCAGAATGCCCCCTCGTGGCGCCGGGCCTGCACTGATAGGCACTAGAGACTGGTTTCAAAGGTCCGGTTCTTCCTCTTTTGAATTCCTCTTGGCGGAGAGTGACTCGGTGGAAAGATCTGATCACCTGAGGTGGAGTCGAGGACACAAGGCTCGAGGCCCAGGCCAAGGACACAAAAAAAATCCGAGGCCAAGGTCAAGGCCAAGGACAGCCTTTCCGAGGACAGAACCTCTCGAGGCCAAGGACAAGAATGCTCGAGGCCGAGGCCAAGGACCGAGGACACGGGCGCAAGCGTTCTCCTAAAAAAAAAGGTTTTTAAAAATATTTTTCAGGCGATCTCCAATTCATTGGCGTACCCAAAATTTTTGATTAAGGAAGGCCTAAACCACAAATCACATGATATGACGTCATCAAAATTTTTCCAAAGAGGAAGTTTTTGCAGGACAAAGATATCGTAGGATGAAAGATTTTAAATCGTTGTTGCCTGTTTGCACGTAACCAGGATTTCGCAAAGGAAGAGGGCTTAAACTAATAGTTCAAAAATGCAAATATCTAACTTTGGGAACGTGTTGAGAAAGCTAGTGTAACTCAAATGTATCACAGACGGGGGTTTGGGGGCGGGGCCCCCAGAAGCTTTTGGGGTCTGGTGGCGAAGCCCCCAGCCGTTGGGCGATTTTTTGTAATTTTTCGGAAAAAAAGCTATTTTAATGCCATTGAATCACATTTCACAAGTGTTCAAAGCCATTTGAAAGCACTAGATTTTTGACATTTGAAAGCCAATTGAAACAATCAAATTGTTTAATCCTCCTTTTACTTGCAATTTAAGTCCAAAACACGTTTAACATCTTGCATTTTAGAGTTAAATTTTAATTGTTAGTGATTTGGTCCATGTAGGGGGAAGTAAGGTGCATTGTCTCTGGTTGCATTTTAGCTGTAAATAATAACCCACTCGAAGATTTTCCTTAGAGGTTTTTGTTTTGTCATGAAAATAACCAGTTATAGGAGTACCTGTTCGCCAGGGGGCCCAGGACCCTCAATTGAAGTTTAATGGTTCGTTCAACCAGCATTTTCCATGGCTAATTTTTTTAAAAACTATTTTGTACGTAAAAGCCGGCGAGGTTGGAGGTGAAATACTGAATTGTTTTTGAAAAATGGTACAATATATGGTTACGTCTACTAACCATGTTATTGCCGGGCCGGATTTACATCGCGCTAGGCCCCTGGCACTTTGGAGATTTTTGCAGCATCTTTCTCGGAAATATAGGTGAAGACCAAAAAAATCTTACGATTTCAACTCGGTGTCCCTAGCTGATACTGCGTCATATTATGGTAAATCCGGCCCTGATTAATGCATTACGTTCACAAAAAGGCTAGATGTGGGCCTGAGATAGCAACTTTTAAGACAAAAACTCTCCAGTTTCTCCGGGTCATACGTTTAAATTGGCTGGCAAAAATTAAATTGAGTGGGACCCGGCGTCCCTGGTCTTCAATATTGTAAATTAGTTATACTGTTGTCAGCGAAAAATGCTAAAAAGAAACTGAAGAAACAATAGGCTTTTTTGTCACATTTTTGTCATTGGTGAAGTTACAATTAGGGGAGGGGAGCCTGCCTCCCTCCCCTTGCCTACGCCTATGCTCCAATTGAGGAAAACAAAAAAGGTGTTCGCAAATTTTCCGCGAGGTTTCTGGCGTTTTCCAACGAAATTTCAACAGTTCAAAAAATAGTGCTGTCCTCGAGCCGAGGACAGGGCAATTTTCGAGGACTTGAGGCTTTGAGGCCAAGGCCAAGGACTTGAGGCTTCGAGGCCAAGGCCAAGGACTTCAGAATGTGTCCTCGAGGCCAAGAACGTCCTCGAGAACTCCACCTCTGCTGATCACAATGTTTTGCAGGGTACATTTTGTTTTCAGCTTTTAACTGTTTTTCAGTTCTACTGATACATTCCGTTCACAGAGGTGGAGTTTTCGAGGACACATTTTGAAGTCCTTGGCCTCGAAGCTTCAAGTCCTCGAAAATTGCCTTGTCCTCGGCTCGAGAACAGCAGTATTTTTGGAACCCTTAAAATTTTGTAGATCGTTTTTTGTAGAAAAACTTGTTTTTTTAGAAGATTTTTTGATTTTTTTTTATTTGAGAACACCTGAACAAAAAATTTTGAAAACGTTATTATTATTTTTTTTGAGAACACTTGCGCCTGTGTCCTTGCCCTAGAAACGGTCTGTCCTCGAAAAGGCTGTCTTTGATCTCGGATATTTTTTGTGTCCTTGGCCTCGAGCGTTGTGCCCTCAACTCCACCTCTGTCCCGTGTCCGTTTAAGCCAAATGTTGAGCGTCTTTCGCCTCTCTCCCATATCAGCTTTTATATAAACTTTATCCAGTCCACCCCTGGAAACACAATAGACGGTGCATGATGCGTAGCATGCAGGTGTACGTTATCCTCTCCAATTGTCGAACGGTTTGAGTGCGCGAACACATTAAATTACAATCTTTTCCGCATTTAATCCCTTCAGCAAAAACAACACGCATTTTACAATTATTGTATTGACTACTCCCCCCAAGCGGTTTGAGTTAACTCCTTCTAATCAATCAGATTGATTTGCATTATAACTCCTAATTTCATAACTAAAAGTTTTGTTGACATGCTTATTGCAGTATTCATCTTTTCTTTTTTCACACAAACGCTTCTACTGAACGCTATTTTTATACTACCATTCTGGTAGTTTTGTATCACAGTAACGCACAAAAATTTGATAATAAAAGTTTGGGATTCAATCCCTCACCGGCTAAACCTAAACTTATTCGGAGAAATGCTTACCCTAGCATCAGCCGAAGACTTGGAGAAATCTCACAGATGTCCAGCTACTTGCACTTTCATAAAACATAAAACGAAAATAGGGCGAACTATGGTAGCTAACAAATTTCACTTACCCTATACTGCAATGATATTATTACCACTGAAACTGCAGAAAATTGGTTGTGCAATTAAAGCATTCAATAAGTTTACTGTACTCCGAGGAGGAACTTTTGAATTCTCTCAATAAGACAGATATTGCAACTTTTGTAATACAACCACTGTATTCAATATTTTCAAAAACTCAATGAACTAAATTTGTTGCAAGCAAAAGTAAAAAATTTTAAGCGCAAAGCAGTTAATATTTCAGAAAGTAACACATCGGGCATCTCTTACGATTGTAATGTTTCGGAGGGAGTGAGGAACCTTCCATTTGGTTGTCGCTTCACGTAGATATCAGCGCAGATTAGACAAGCACATATTATTATTGATAGTATTCAGTACTTCAATTGTAAAATTTTGCATGGGGGGACGCTTTTTCAGCGTTGACTGAACCTTAGTGAAGAACAAGCACGTAGCCAGGATTTTTTGGGAGTGCGTTCCATAAACGAACTTGACCCAAATTTTTATTGTTCCTGAATTGGATTTCGGCAAATTTTCAATGAAAATCAGGTGATCCCCCCCCCCAAAAAAAAGGTCTTCGCCGAAATCCGAAGGCTTTTTCTGGCCGAAATCAGAAATTTAAACGTTTTTCCGGCCTAAAACAGTAGCTTTTTCCTCCCATAAACCAGCACTCAACTCTCGATGGGGGGGGGGGGGCGCCTAAATCTCGATGGGGGGACGCTCAATCTCACTGGGGGGATGCTCAATCTCGATGGGGGGACGTGTCCCCCCGTCTTCCCTACAATTTATGTACTGATAGTATTGATGTAAAACAAGTGTAAAGCTAAAGCTACCTCAGAGATTTAATCAAAACTTGTAGAAAAGCTCATCTCCAGAGTTTTTGCTTAAAGCAAAAGCTGTCTCATAGGTTTAAAGCGAAAGCTGTCTCATAGGTTTAAAGCGAAAGCTGTCTCATAGGATGCCAATGTACAATCAGTCTCAGAAAGCAGATATTGTATTATACATCACCAACATTTTGATTATAAAACTTGAAAATGAGTAATGCCTGGATCCTGGAAAAGTCAAGGAGCAACTCTATGAAGCATTAATAATAACCAATGTCTTGATTGATTTCATGGTGGGAACAGAAAATGTCACAAGTTCATCCAACAGCACTTAACCCAAGCCATGAGCAATTTTCATTACGGTGTGTTGACCATGAGATATGTTGAAGAAATACAGAACAAACATTAATGAAATTTGATGGCTTTACTTCTGCTTTTTACTCTTATCACTAAAGGAGAAAATGTCATATTGTTAGTTAACAGCGCTTAACCCAAATCATGATCAATTCCCAGTAGGTTGTGATGACCATGAAGCATGTTGTAGAAATACACAACAAACATTATTGGAACTTGATGGCTTCTGGTTTTCAATCATGCAGTTCCAACAATTTTCCAATTATCTTCTACTCGTTGGAGGACCTAGAGTAAAACAAATAATAATTACTCCTACCAAAAAAAGTTCATAATTTTGCAAACTGTCCAAAACCGTCATGAGCAGTAGACATATCAAAAAAACGGACCAATTAGCATAAAACAGTTGCACTAAGAGAAGAGTCCAAAATTTTTAGAGGCCACCAGTAGACACAAGACGATTAACTTGGCCAATTTTAATCTTAGTCTGAACCAGACCCGAAAGATGTTTAACGCAAAACCCTAACCGTATCGCTGCAGTGTCAAATTTTCTTGCAACAAAGTGGTCACATTAAATCTCAAAAAAGCGCCAATACTACATTACAGAACAAAGCTATCAAATCAAGTTAGCAAAATTTAAGCAAAAAAACAACTTTTTTAAAAAACTAAACAAAGAATACTTTATTCTATCACAATTAATTCTAGCGAAGATATCACTACAGCATTTTTTAAACCATAAGGCGCAGCAAACTGGAACATACAACTGTTAATTGGTGCGCAGTCATAGTATCAATAAATGGCTTCTATAATTATTATTTTCTAGCATAAAGTGCACCAAATGGCTTCTATAGCTTTTGTTTTTAGGCACAATGTGCGCCAAACTATAAGATGCAATGTGCATATGTGCATATACAATGTGCGCCAAACTATAAAATCCAAACTATAATTACATTAACTTTATTAAACTCTAAAAAACTTTTTAAAAATCTAAATGGTTTAACTCTGAATGAAATATTGGAATCAAATCAAGTCTTTTATTATACATGCTGTAATACATCGAAGCGCATAAAGTTTGCAGGGCCCACCGCAGCATCATCGCACCCGAGCAACATAGCTGCCTTGAAAGAAATGTCGCAGCGATACAAAGTCGCTGGCAATGCTGTGTTTGATTTGACCAGGCTGATTTAAATCTCAGACCTCTACTCCAGAGACGAATGCATTACCACTTGATCAACTGGCCGTAAGAGAGCATAACCAGAAGTACAGATTAAATGCATCAGAGTATAAGGCACAAGTTGGATTTCTTAAAAACTTTAAGTATCATTGGTGCACCTTATTGTTTGAAAAATACGACACTTTAAAATCTTGGTTGCACCTAAGAAAAACAAGCAATGCTACTCATATGTTACAAGAAACTTGAAATTGTGTAGTTAAGTTGCAGTGATGCGAATATTGTCTTGACTCACAATCACATTAGAAAAAACTTTAAAAGTGACAAATTTTCTTTGGTCCACTGCTAATTTTAAATGATAATTTTAACTAAAAGCAAATGATTTAGATAAAATTTCCAAATTTGTTTTTTATTTTCATTATGAAAACGCTTAAGGTTTTTTTTTTTTAATAAAAGCACAAATAGCTGGTAAAGATTGTCAATCTAGAAATACACTTAACTAACCTTGAAAACCTGACAATGCCACTGTTAGATTGGTTATCATTTTTGAAATCTTTGAGCATTAAAGATCAACATTGTTTCATAAATTCATCAATAAGTCTCTTTGAGTCTGGACCAAAGGACCATATCATTGATAAATTTGTTAAATTTCAAATACTTACAGTTACTATATTTTGTTCATTACAATAAATACTTGCTAATAGAGTCTTAATTTACAATTCTGAAAAGCAATTGCAGAATATAAAAACTTTTAATTTCGCTATCTTACTGACATGACAGTAAGCCAAACCTATTGGCTTGGCAGTGTCTGCAATTCCACTCAACTATTTGTAAAAGTCTAAAACCTGATAGTTACTGAATAACAAGTGAACACATCTTGAAATGAAATAATTTTACATGCCTAAATAGCTGAAACTGCACAGCTTATCATATCAGTAGGCTAGTATCAGGGTACACCTAGATTATAGCATTTTAATTCTGCTTTTATTTCTGTAGCTGTAGGCTAACTGATAGTGTAGGCTCTAATACTTTTGAGTTTCATTGATAAAAAAAAATCGGAGCCTAGATTTTATTGGCAGACTAATTTTTTAACTTTGCATATTTTCTGACAGTAGCTTAGGCTATTAAGTTGCTTGCTTACCAGTATCTCTTACCGGTATAATGCAGCATCACTGCACCTGCAAAGTGCACCACTAGGTTAAACCTTTTGAACTAAACTAGCCTACAGCAGCTATCAGGCTAAGATTACTAGTTTACTTTAACAACGTGGTATATTACACCCTAGGTACAAGTACCACCAAGACGTAGACCTACCGTACCATACTGGTAGGCCTATTGGTACTGGTTTTGGCCTAAGCTAGTCCCCCTGGTCAGGGCTGTGATCTGCATCGCCACACCACACATCAGTTTTAATTTTCAAATTTCTTTACTTGGAATGGGCTAACCAAATGTTACATAACAACAAACAATTTATAATTCACTTTTGGGCCTATCGACCTAGGCCTCTTTTTTGCAAGTTTTTCCTCATAGAGCCGCAAATTGACCATTTTCATGTTGAACTAGGCTATTTCAAACCAACACGCATACTTTCACTTTTGAAACTCAACTTTTTTTCAACAAAACTTATGAACCTAATTTTAGCCTACCCGGAGACCTGGCAAACCAGTTTTTAGAATTTCACGTAAATCGTGAGCTTACGAGCGTACCGGCGAAAAAAATTTGCTCTTTTAGCAAATTTTTTTCGCTGGCAATTTTACTCTTGTAAGGTGCTACGCCCGCAGAGTGGTACGCCTGGGCTTACGAAATTTTCCTTTAAAATAAACTAAGGTTACGCTCGTAAGCTGACGATTTTACGCACAGTGTAGACCAGCTCTAAAATGTAACTTCCAAAACACAAAAAGACCACCATCATATCATCATTATATCACATGTTGGATCCGGTAATTTCCCCCTCGACGGAGTTGGCCGGATTTCGTATGGTCATTGTCTTTACCATTCCTCGCCATTTCGTTCGATCACATGCATCCTCTTTCCCCAGTCGATTTTTCTTCATCTCATTCTCTACCTGCTTTTTCCACGTTTGTTTCGGTCTTCCTCTTCCTCTACTACCACTCACTTCAAATTTCAAAGTCTTCACTATCACATTTTCATCTTGTTTCCTCAAAACATGACCGTATCACCGTATACTGCTTGCTTTAGCCATCCTATCTAAAGACTCCTTTATGCCCAACATGTCCATCAACTCGTCGCTGTTTCTTCGATCTAATAGCTTCACACCACACATCGCTCGAATCATAGCTCCTTCGGTTCTTCTCAAAATTGCCATCTCTTTTTCTCTCAAGCACCATGCTTCACTTCCATACAACATAGCTGACCTTACACAACTTTTGTAAATCTTTCCTTTCATCTTTAATGAAAACCGTCTGCCTTTAAGTATTTCACTGCATTCCCTGAACTTCATCCAACCAATTCTTGGTCTAGCTGTTACCGCTGTTTCGCACCCCCCAGTTGCATTCAATCTGTCACCTAGATGAGTGAACTAGCTCACAGTTTCCACACCATCACACAATTTTTCATCTGCTGATCCCTTAAAGTTATTTACCACGCTTCTACATTTCTTACAAACAAAGTTTTTGTTCACATAAACTGAAACTTTCTTCTTATCCGTGCATCTTGCGTGGACCCACTTACCACATGCTCTACATAACACCAAGTTAGACATAAGTCGTGTTCCACACACGCCACAAGGATCTATCTTACTGTTGAAAGCTTCTTCCTCCATCCCACTCACCATCAACTTTGACTTTCCAAGATTGACTCTCATCCATTTGCTTTCAAACACCTCTCTCCGTTCATCAAAGTTCTCTCGCAATTCTTCCATAGTCTCCCCCATTAGAACCAAATCGTCTGCATAAAGAATTTGCTTCATCCATCCTTTCCTTGCATTTTCCGTTACTTCATCTATCACCATTGCAAACAACAAAGGTGACAACACAGATCCTTGATGTACACCAACTTTCACCGAAAATTCTTCCAACAAACCCGATCCAACTCTAACTTTCGTTTCTGCTCCTTCATAAAGACTCATCACCGCCTTGACCAGGATTTCAGGCAAACCTTTTTTTCTCATTGCCCCTTTCCATCACTCTTCAAATTTGAAAATCTTGTTTGGTTTCTCACGTAATTCTTCCATTTCCTTTTCAGCTTCCGTCTTCATTGCTCTAGCAATCACTTTCTTGGTCTGATTTCTCATTTTCCTATAGAATATTTTGTGTTCTTCCAGCCCAGTTTTGCAAAACGTTTTGAATGCTTCCTTTTTCCTGGCTATAGCATTCCTCACTTCTTCATTCCACCACCATTTATTTCCTCCATTCTTTCTGACTTTCTTCTTCCCACATAGCTCATCACATGCCGTCAGAACTCCATCTCTAAAAGATTCCCACAAATTTGTTGTTTCTACATCAACTACCTCCTCAACTCTTCTTTTAAATTTTTCTTGCATTTCCCTTTCTTTTAATTTCCAAACCATGAGCTTTACCCTTGATTCTTTCGTGATAACTTTATTCGGTTCTCTTTTATCCACATCGGCAACTAGCAGTCGATGTTGCAATTCCCATGGAATTACCTTTACGTCTTTCACAAATTTTCTGTTTTCTTTACTAACTAAAATAAAATCAATTTCAGATTCATTATTGCCAGAATTAACGTTATCTTTCTTTTGTCCGTCTTCTTAAACCACGTGTTTGCCCCACATAATTCTCTTTCGTCACAAAACTCAAGTAGCATTCTTCCTTCGGCATTTCTCTGACCTATTCCATTTCCACCACGAACACCCTCAAAGCCTTCTATCTCTTCGCCAACATGTCCATTAAAATCTCCCAGTCCGAATACCACTTCACTAGGATTTTGTAGCTCGTATTCGCCTGCCAATTCGTCATAGAACCTGTGCTTTTCTTCAAGCGGCCTCCCTGCTTGTGGTCCATACGCTGATATTACTCGTATTACTTGCTTTCCAAACGCTAACACAACCATCATAACTCTATAACTTTTCCTCCGGACGTCTACCACTTTCTCACATATCTCTTTTTTTACTAAAATTCCAACCCCTCGGATACCAGAGCTGTTTCCAGACCACCACAATTCATATCTTTGTCCGAAAACTCCTAGAAATCGAGTACCTTCATTCTTCCACCTTACTTCTTGTAATCCGCACACATCTACTTTCCTCCTCCTCAACTCTTCACAAACCTCCACACCTCTTCCACAAAGACTTCCAACGTTCCAACTTCCAAGTCTAATAGGAGAATGTCGCTGATTTTTCGAACGAGCCCCTCTGCCTAAAAATCGAGCGCTCCAGGTTGCAGATTGACGATCAGTGGTAACCCTGGAGTGACTACTCAACCGACCGAGCGAGACAGCCTGCCCAAGGGGCCGACTCTCTTCCACGCTGTTATCTTTTACTTTTTTGTTTTTCATTGGACCATACATTTTTGGAGCAAAATTTCTACGGAGAGCATGCCCTTGCTTACCTCCAACCTCAGTTTTAAGACATGAGTGGTCTCGAGACGCAAGTCTTTCCCACAGTTTTCTAACGTGGTACAAAACTATGCTGACATAGTTTAGCCGACCAGCCGAGGCCGTTACCGTGTGGTGGGACTAAGACCCATATGTCAGCAATTGGTATTTGCAGCAAGACCAGAGTATTTAAGCCTCTCATATCACTACATGAGCGGCTGCCCAAAGTACAAAGGTACTACTTGTCTACACATACCTACACCATAGCAATAAATATTTCCATACAATCTGCTCAACAGCGTCAATACGTGTTCTAGAAGCGAGTGAATTAAACGAAATGTAAGTTACACGCAAAATGTTAACGGATAAACGGACTTTATTAACTTCCGTTAATTAAAGTTGAAAATAACGGATTAACGTTAACGGAGGTGTGAAGTTTATTAACGGACTAGCGGTTAACGAAGCTAACGTTTAGCATTAACTTGCCCACCAATGTCAGAAAGCATGCCTTTTAGTTTTGCGCTTTTTTGGCATTTCGACGCAATGACCGATTTCGTTTCAGCGCGCAAGTATGATTGTTAAATAAAGTTTTAAGTACAGTATATCAAGTTCAAAGGGTAGCGGGATTTCATAGCGACCATTTTTCACTTTTGCGTTTGTTTCAACCACACCACCAGCAATTTCGTCATTCGTTGAAGGTTGAATTAATTCATCTTCTCTCTCAAAATTGCGCACCGACACTTTTATTGTGGCAATTTTTTGTTTCAGATGTTTGCAAGTTTCGTGCGGATCCGAAACCTCTTTTAGTTTAACTTTACATTTTGGGGAAGATTCGATCCTAAATTTGCACGACCACCGCTAGCTATGGGTCCAAGTCGTGTTATAACCAAATTTGGCTCATTTTGAGCAAGACCTTCTCGCTCCGTCAAAGCAGCAGTTTATCTGTTTGACCGATCAAAATATCGGTGCTTATGCGGTGCGAAATTACGAGTATTTCAACGCCTTTAAAGTGATTTAAATTTATAACTTTCACGAAGTGAGGAAAAGCACCTTTATCATCAATAAAATTCGATATCACTAAAGCATCTTTTATCTGAAAAACTTCATTTGTCGTTAGCGATTGAAGTTTCAACTCAGTAAATCTTTGCTTTTGGTCGTTTGCTTTGCAAGCGTCCGAATATTTAGCGTGTGATCAGTATTAACGTTCAAATCAAGTTCATTTGCTAGCCTCTTTGATACCAAGGTCGCTTGAGAAGCTGTTTCATGCTACGCATAAATGAGTGTCGCATTTCCAGCCCGGAAAATAATGACTCGTACCGCCCTAGTACGAAGCAAAACGTTGGTATTTTAAATTTCTGGTACTAATTTCAAAACAGTACATGGCCGACCACTATCTGAAGAACTGCCAACTACTTCACATTCTCCAACATTCGTAGCGTGTTTACTTTTCGCGACCCCACAGCAACAGGACTCACTGGCACGAAATTCTCGAGCAAAACGCCAGCATGCTTGATAAGGAACTTGGGCCCGCACCTGTGGCAATTCGAAGGAAGGTGCAATTTTGAACAGCATGATCCAACGAAAGGCAGTTCCGGCACCTTCCCGAGCCAACAACAGCTTACCGCTTGCACTCGTGAGAAAGGTTTTTTAATATTTGGAAGTCCCTGAAAAAATGTCTTGACTCGGAGATATCACAGAGTAAACTTAAAGGAGGAGGCTTTGTTACCGCCGTTTTACGAATAAGAAGTAAATCATTACGAGTTTCAGACTCTTGTTCATTAGTCAGCAAACTCGGGCTGTCACCAGTTTTTACAGCAACTTGCCGGACACGAACTGAACCACGAGTTCCCCTCGAGTCACGTGACTTTTCTTTTTCGTCAGCTTTAAAAAAGACTTGAGCATAATCTCATTACGTTTAATTCCAGCAGAACAAATTTTCTCAGAGATTCAAACCCAAGGCGGTTTAAATCCAGACCTCTTTGCTCATGAAAGTCTAAGACGTTTCGACGTTTTAGCACACCGGGTAGGGGATTTGTCACGTCCAGCACCAGCTGACAGGACAACTTCTCCTCGTAATTGTGCGCGTAAGCGAAAACTTCCAAAGTATTTAAATCTTCATTAAAAGAGATTTAAGCGATGTGGAATTAAAGATCACTCTTGGGCCATTACGAATAGCAATTATCTGAGGTTCGGTAGTTAGGCGACCGGACACCCCATATCTTTGGCGCAAACGATCAATAGCTTTTTCAAACCGTTGCGACGTTGACATGTTTTTCATAGGCGCTAAGAACAAATTTACCATTTCAGGAGTTTGGCCACTACATGATGCCCTCAGCACTTCCAATTTCCTTTTGTCACATGGACTTTTGCTCTAAAGGTTACGAAATTGGTTTTCATAAAATACGAAGGCGATATTGCGCCCATCGTAACCAATTTGTGCCGCAAGATTAATAAATTCGTTTCGCCCTTGGCTCTCCAGATATTGCTCGAAAACAGAATTAGAGGATGCCGGAGCGGCATTTACAGTATCTTGTTGAAGTCGAGGAGTCTTTACAGTGACAGTTTCTTCTCTGCCGCGTGACCGAAAATTCTTTGCGTTAGAGTTGTCTCCGCGTGCCACACTTTTAGGTTCAGTAGTACCTGACGAATTTGAATTATGGGCAAGCGAACTCGAAATAGATAACCTTATCACCGACAAATCCAAAAGTTTTTCCTCATCCTCGAGCTTAACTTCCTTGAACGGAAATCTGGCTTCCGCATCAGCAGCTTCAACGTCAACTTTAGCAGCTTCTGCTGGCGCTTTTGTCTAAGCCAGATCGTGCTTACGACTAGCGCTAATGTCGGCACCCTGGGGTTTCAATTCAATTTTACGCTGTAGGTTTTTAACACACACAGTGCTACGTTTACTGGAGCATTTATTTATCTGCCATTGCGAAGTACTGCCCTCCTCACTAAGCTCAACTTACGAATTCCAAACATCTGCGTCGCCACCCAACCCATCGTGCAATACGTTTTCATAAAATTCGTGAAAACACTCAAATCTAGTGTTACGTCGTTTCAGCTGCAGAGGGTATCGAACCTGGCCTTGTCTGTCTTGTCGAGTCGGGTATCGCTGCTCTTTGTATTGCTGCCTACACGTGACGTTTCATCTCACAATTCCAGCCAGTTTGCTACTTCCTTTGCCTTTCGCAATTTGCATATATGCAAATCTGCTTCCTTTCTGCTCGGCGTTTTGCCAGCTTACTGCTTACCTTTTCTCGATCTTCACTCATTCTTTTTCTAACTGTAGTCTTGGCAACTGCCACCTTTTTTTACTGAGCTTTCGCACTTGGAACAACTTTTCATATTGGATACTTCTCTCGCAACTGGCTGGAAAAACTATTTCGGTACGTATTACGCTTATTTATTGTTTTTTGTTCTTCGTATGTTTGCCATTGATTTAGGTACTATTGTTAAGGTAATTTCTCGATCCCCTGATAGTTTAGGATTTATATTTTGCATGTTAGCTTCTCGTCCCTCTTTATTGTGTTAATCTTCCTACTTGTTTTTTGTATCTTTACCCTAGGTTTAGACCTTCAGCTCGTATAGCCGGGTTTTTTGTTATTTTTTAGAAACCGCTCCGAATGCTCTGATCATCTACAACAAGTGGCCATTCAATAAACAATAACTCGGAACTTTTCTCGCACTGGCGTTTTGAATTAGAGCGCGTTTTGAATTAGTGTGAGGCCCATCTCCACAGCCAGTTGTTTAAGTCCTTACATTAAAGTTTCGAAATAGTTTCGAAATGCTCTTGGAGGAGACCCGTCATTGAACTCTGGCAGGATTACGGAATTCGCAACTTACAAGATAATTATCCTTTTCTGTGCCTTTTGTGTGATAATCTTAAATTTTCATAATGCTGAACGAAACTAATACCGAACAAGAAAGTACTATCGAACTGCTGATCTCTACTTTGAAAGAGCAGTATTGCAGAGCTGAACGTATGATGTCTCTTAGAGACTATGGTAATCATGCCGATGAGATCAAACAGCTGTGTGCCGATATTGAACTTAATTTTTCTAAATTAATGAGTTTGATGAAAACGATCGGCGCAGATCAATGCCGTATAGACGAGATCAGTAAATCAAACGTCGAATTTGACGCTCGTAGCAAAGATTGGATGACAAAGAGAGCTATTTCTGCTACTAGTTTATTTCGACCTAGTGGTAGATCATTTACTTCTAATTCGTCTTCCAGGTCTAACAAAAGCGCATCTAGTGCGAAGAGACAAGAAGCGTTCGTCAAACTTAAATTGGCAAAGGTTGAAGCCAAACAAGCCATGGAACGTGCGGAGGAGGAACTAAAACGTGTGGAAGAGGATTTAAAGCGCTCTGAGCGTGAAGCCAAGAGAAAGGTAGAGCTGGCTAGGGCTGAATTGGAAGCTTGGGAGACTTCTTCTGCTTCTTCCATTGATGAAAGGTATGATAATTTTGATGATTTGTATGCTGAACCCCTCGGCAGTCAAGCAACACCTTCTCTGATAGCTAATAACACCCAAACGGCAAACGATTCTTTAAATGAATCTGTCAACACCAACAACCCCATTACTAAACAAAAACTTGCAAAACAATCTCGTAGTGCCGACCCTTCTAAACCTTCGTCTAGTCGTAACATCGAAACTGATTTATCCAACATGAGTAGTCGGGCTTCCCAAGAACTGTTCACAACCGCGGCCTCTTCCAAACTTAATACGCAGCTTCCACAAGCTTCATGGTCCAGTGTCTGCGGCCCTTCTAATATTGGCGTGCAATTTTCGCAAATCATGGCATCGAATACTGTGGGCCCAAGTAACTTAAAAACGCAAGTACCACCATCACAGTGTACGTCCTTCAATCCCGTTGGCTTAGCAAATGTAACAGCGCGAACCAAGTCGCTCTCGCCTTCAGGAGTCAAGTTTCGTGACGAGCCTGTCGTAAATTATAGCGGTAAAAGTGATGTAATGCTTAATCCGGCGTCTCGTAACTACAATACCAAGAATGTTGCTAGATCTTTTACGACTCCGTACATTGACAATCAAGCTAAAACTATCTACGACTTAGATTTTGCTCAGTCTCGTGATCTACGTGGAAGTAATTTTCCCTACGTTAGTTCTTATGGAATCGCAACGTCAACGGCTAACATTGAAAATAAGTTGCACTACCAGTTTCCTGAAAGTCGAAATGTAGAACAGGCTTACTTTACGCCGCAAATGAATCAAAGCTATGAGTCTAGTAAACCGCAATTGTTCCGTAACTCGTCGTCAACAGTTCAAGACCCCTACCGATCAGACGCTTCTCATGTTAATGCAGTCGGTAGTCATATTTATCCACCAGCGGAAACGTATTTTCGGCAACCTTTTTTGGTAGAAGACTGGTTTTTACCTCGGCCAGAATTTCCAAAATTTGATGGAGACCCATTAAAGTTTAGAACCTTCATGAACAATTTTGAACGTCATGTCGAAACTAAAGTGGGAAGCAGCAAATTGCGGCTGTGCTATCTTATTCAGCATTGCGAACCAAAAATTCAGGATAAAATTCAGCACTTCTCCAATAAGGGCGAAGATGGCTATTTTTTGGCAAAGTCGAAACTTCATAAAGAGTACGGAAGGCCCTGCGTAATTGCTGATGTTTGTGAGAAACAGTTTAAAAATGCTACTCCGGTTAAATCGAACGATCCCGAAGCGTTGAAACGTTTTGCTGAATCATTGGAAAAAGGTTTGATAATTCTGGATGAAATCAATTGTTTGGGTAGCCTTAATTCTATTGACACGATGACCCTACTCGTAAATAAACTACCTTTTGATCTTAGACGTAGCTGGGTGAAAGAGTCGGTTGCTATCGAAAACCGAACGGGGCGAGTCGCCGATTTTCGTTGCCTTGTTAATTTTGTTACATCTAAATCCGATGAGCTTAATTCATTGTTTGGCTCCAGAATTCATGGAACGAAACCTAATCTTCAAACTTATAAAGGAAGTGCTAAAACGCCTGGCGCCTCTGGAAACACGAAGGGCAAAGCGATTTCTTTTAACGTTAAAACTTTTAAGTCGTCTCAAGTCGAATCGAAAGATGAAGGCTTTGCTTGTTTTTTCTGCAAAAGCAAATCTCATAAACTTGTTAACTGTCAAAAATTTCAAAAAGCGTCCTTTACCGAACGTTCTAGTTTCATCAAAACCAACAAATTCTGTTACAAATGCTTGAGTTCTAAACACCGTACGCCTAACTGTACTAGACGAAACACCTGTACCGTAAATGGTTGTACTGGCACGTTTCACCATACCTTGCTTCATCCAGTGATGCAAACTAATCCCAGTTCCGAAAATTCCGCGGTAAACGAGGATAACAAATCGAGCTCTAAAAGCACTGCTAATGACGAAACCACCCTAGCATGTTCTCTACAAAGTTCTAGTGGTCATCCGGCGAGAAACCGTAACAATGTGTATCTATGCGTGGTGCCGGTAGACGTGAAGTATAAAAATAAATCAGTACGAACTTATGCCTTTCTGGACCAAGGGTCCACTCGCTCTTTTTGCGACAAAAAGCTTTTTGATGTTTTGGGTGCTAGCGGAACTGAAGACGAACTAATGCTGCAGACCTTAACTGATTCTAAAACCCATAGAGGCTTCACCGTATCCTTCACTATCTCGGTCTTGAAAAGTGATGAGGAGTATGCTTTGTCCGATGTATTTTGCATACCTAGTATTCCCGTGACTCCTAACTTGATTCCTGCAAAAACGGATTTGGATAAATTAACTTATCTCAGGGATATTGAATTTCCCCAAGTAAAAAATGCTACCGTAACTTTACTAATTGGAGCTGACTGCCCTGAAATGTTTTGTGTGAGTGAGATGCGCAAAGGTGCTCGTGGACAACCTGTCGCAATTAAAACTCCTCTTGGTTGGTCCCTTCTTGGCCCTTCCCTTTCATTAGGGGTATCTAAAAATTGCCAAGTTAACTTTGTAAAAGCAACTGATACCTCTCATCGCGATATAAGCTGTTTATGGGAAAACGACTTTGGCTGTGGTACATCGGTCTTGGATGTACCGTCTTCCAAAGAAGACCGCATCGTTTACGAATCGATGCAAAAAACTGTGACAATTGTCGATGGACATTATCAACTCCCATTACCATGGAGAGATCACGTTTCTTATCCAGGTGATAGCTTGCCAATGGCTCAACGAAGACTTCTTTCCTTACAGAAACGTCTACAACGCGATAAGAAACTACATTACCAATACTCTGAGGTAATAGAAACGTACGTTAAAAATGATTACGCCAGAGCGATTCCTAACGAAGAGTTGGACGTGAACTCGATCACTTGGACTCTACCTCACTTTCCTGTGTACCACCCCAAAAAGGATAAAGTACGTATTGTGTTTGATTGTGCTGCTAAGTTCAAAGGATTCTCATTAAATGACATGCTAATGCAAGGGCCAGACTTAGTTTGCAATCTAGTTGGGGTGCTTCTTCGGTTTCGAAGAGAACGAATTGCTCTCACTGCTGATATCGAGTGTATGTTCCACCAGATTAAAGTTCCCTCCCAAGACAGTCACGCTTTAAGATTTCTCTGGTGGCCTGGAGGCGATTTGGCTGAGAAACCTATACTGCATCAAATGCTAGTTCATTTATTTGGCGCTACCTCATCTCCTAGCTCTGCGGCCTTTTGTCTTCGCCAAGCGGCGATTGATCTTGGCGACCAGTTTGACCCTAAAATATCTTACATCGTTCGACGAAACTTTTACGTTGACGATTGTTTGTGTTCTACATCGTCAACCCACCAAGCTAAGCTCATCGTAGAACAACTTACAAAACTTTTGAAAAAAGGTGGTTTTCACTTAACGAAATGGCATACTAATTGTCGTGAAGTCTTGGATACTATTCCAGTTAATGAAAGATCTACCAAAACGCAACACGAAGTTACTGATGACAATTGTGCTAATGAGCGTGTACTAAGCGTTCTATGGAATGTGCTTAACGATTCCTTTGGCTTTCGCATCACCTTTTCCGAAAAGCCTGTGACTAAGAGAGGAATATTATCTACTCTAGGCTCTCTTTATGACCCTTTGGGTTTCGTGGCTCCCGTTACCTTACGCCCCAAGATTTTGCTCCAAAACTTGTGCAGAGCTGGTGTTACCTGGGATGAAAGACTGACCTCGGAGCAGGCTACTGAGTGGCAGACATGGCTTCGCAGCTTGACTGACTTAAATGATATACAGCTGTCTAGATGCTTTAAACCGCCAGACTTTGGCACTGTTTCTTTGATTGAACTACATCACTTTGCAGATTCTTCATCCGACGCTTACGGTGCTTGCAGCTATCTTCGTTTAACTGATGATCGTGGTAACATCAATTGTAGCTTTTTAATTGGAAAATGTAGATTGGCTCCATTAAAAACCATGTCCATTCCTAAACTTGAACTGACTGCAGCAGTTCTTGCAGTGCGCTTAGATATTATGCTGCGAAGGGAGCTTGAATTTGACAGCTGCGTTTCTACCTTCTGGAGCGATTCTACTGCAGTTTTGCAGATGATTAGAAATTCTACCAAACGCTTTCCCGTATTCATAGCAAATCGCCTCTCCGTGATCGAAACACACTCCAGTCCTGAAAATTGGCACCACGTTCCTTCCCGACTAAACCCAGCTGACTTGGCTTCTAGAGGGTGTTCTGCTAAGACGTTACTTAAATCTCACTATTGGTTTTCTGGCCCAGAATTTTTGTCGAAAACTGAAGAGCACTGGCCCCACGGTCCCATTCCTTTATCCCCGCTGCCGCTGTGTGATGTCGGACCACCTAACAAAACTACTGTCTTTTTGCTCACTTCAAAACGAAGCCCTGATATTATAGATCATCTTATTTCACGGCATTCGTCTCTTAGAAAGCTGAAGAAAAACGTGGCGTGGATTCTGAGGCTTAAAAGTTGTTTACTCGAGAAAGTGAGAACTAAATCCAATCATCTTCAATTTGATACTACGGACTTGACTGCGCAAGAACTGCGTCGCGCAGAAAACGAACTTGTTAAATGTATTCAAAGAAAACATTTTTCCGAACTTTTTGTTCTTCCCTCTGCAAATGAAAAGAAGTCTAAAAGTAAACTGCCTCGCTTCGTCTTAAAACTTAATCCTATTCTTGTAGACTGTATTCTTCGCGTGGGTGGAAGATTGCGGAATGCTCCGGCTAACTTCGATTCAAAACATCCTATCATATTACCGAGTGACTCTCATTTTACCGAACTCATAATTAAGGAGCATCATCTCAAGGTTGGTCATTCTGGTGTAGGACACACTTGGTCGTCATTAAGGCAAACCTTTTGGATCATAAAAGGGAGTTCCACGGTTCGCCGTGTTCTGGGTAATTGCATGTTTTGTAGGAAAAGGAACGCTCCTGTTGGCTCTCAACTCATGGCGGACCTCCCCCCTGGAAGACTTCAGGTAGACAAACCACCGCTTTCGCACGTGGGTATCGATTATTTTGGACCATTACTCATAACCCAAGGAAGAAGTCAAGTAAAGCGGTACGGTTGCATATTTACTTGCCTAACCGTTCGTGCTGTGCACTTGGAAATATCTCATAGTCTCACCACTGATTCTTTTATTAATGCTTTACGCAGGTTCATTGCTCGGCGAGGTGCTCCGGATCATATTTACTCAGACAACGGGACCAACTTTGTCGGAGCTACCAAGATCCTTCGCGACTCCCTTCGGGAATGGAATCAGCATCAAATTAACGACTATCTGCGCCAACAGGAGATTCGTTGGACGTTCAATCCTCCCACAGCCAGCCACATGGGAGGATCGTGGGAGAGAATGATCAGATCGGTAAGAAGAATCTTGTCTTCGTTATTAACCAGTCAATCGATTTCTGAAGAAGTTCTCCAAACTGCAATGACAGAAGTTGAGTGGATAATCAACTCAAGACCACTCGTACCAATAACTTTAGACCCCAAAAACGAAGAACCCCTCACACCTAATCATCTCTTATTGCTAAAGGGTAACCCGAATGTGCCACCTGGTTTATTCGATTACAAAGACTGCTATGTTCGTCGCCGTTGGGCACAGGTACAATACATAGCTGATCAATTTTGGCGACGTTGGACTCGTGAGTTCCTGCCCAATTTAAACCACCGACAAAAGTGGTTTCAACAACGACGCAATGCACAAAAGGACGACCTAGTTCTCTTAGTTGACGACACTTTACCCCGTTCTCGATGGTCACTAGGTCGCATTTTGGAAGTTTTTCCAGACAAGAACGGACTTGTACGAACAGTGCTCGTAAAATCACGAAACACTCTATTAAAGAGACCAATCACAAAACTGTGCTTGATTTTGAGGAAAGAAGAATGAAGACAATAGGCCTCTAGAACTTTTTTGTGCTTCGCATTTTTTTTGTGTTGGTGTTTCGCCCCTATTTTAGTGGAATTAGAGAACTCGGGAGGTTACCATCTTCGTTGGTTTCTTCCCTCCTTTTTTGGTCTTGATTTCTGTTATCACGCGACTCCACTTTTTTTTTGAAAATGTGTTTGTGAACCACATTTTGTGGGGGGAAATGTTACGTCGTTTCAGCTGCAGAGGGTATCGAACCTGGCCTTGTCTGTCTTGTCGAGTCGGGTACCGCTGCTCTTTGTATTGCTGCCTACACGTGACGTTTCATCTCACAATTCCAGCCAGTTTGCTACTTCCTTTGCCTTTCGCAATTTGCATATATGCAAATCTGCTTCCTTTCTGCTCGGCGTTTTGCCAGCTTACTGCTTACCTTTTCTCGATCTTCACTCATTCTTTTTCTAACTGTAGTCTTGGCAACTGCCACCTTTTTTTACTGAGCTTTCGCACTTGGAACAACTTTTCATATTGGATACTTCTCTCGCAACTGGCTGGAAAAACTATTTCGGTACGTATTACGCTTATTTATTGTTTTTTGTTCTTCGTATGTTTGCCATTGATTTAGGTACTATTGTTAAGGTAATTTCTCGATCCCCTGATAGTTTAGGATTTATATTTTGCATGTTAGCTTCTCGTCCCTCTTTATTGTGTTAATCTTCCTACTTGTTTTTTGTATCTTTACCCTAGGTTTAGACCTTCAGCTCGTATAGCCGGGTTTTTTGTTATTTTTTAGAAACCGCTCCAAATGCTCTGATCATCTACAACAAGTGGCCATTCAATAAACAATAACTCGGAACTTTTCTCGCACTGGCGTTTTGAATTAGAGCGCGTTTTGAATTAGTGTGAGGCCCATCTCCACAGCCAGTTGTTTAAGTCCTTACATCTAGCATCTACTTCTTTGAAAAGCTCAGCCTTAGGTTTTAAGTCCGAAATGCTAGAATTCGTACGAGTTTAAAGTCAGTAAATAAAATTTCATCTTCTCAAAACTGCGTTGCAAGATCGCAAATTTTGTCAAGTGTAACCCGTCCAAATTTAGTCTCCAAAGTATGCATTATTGAAAATTATTGTCTTTTTGCAAGCAGCAGCTTGCGGTAACTATTTTCATCCTTCCGCTCTGAAGACAACGCAGAATTAGTTCGGGGTAAAGGGAAATTAGGCCCACCCTTCGGCAGTATTTCCCGATTATCGTCGGGGACTTCAAAAGACATAATTAAAACAGAAACAAAATTACACTAAAAATAAGAAGGAACGAATTATTTTAGCGACAATGTCAAGTTGAATCTTTGTTCTTCCAGAACTTCGTAGAAGCTCTAGTCTTTGTCAAGAACAGTTGGTAAAACTTTGGCAATAAGGTTGCTTGGAGTCGTTGGCGTCTCGAGCAACAAAGTCTTCGGACTAATAAGTTCACGAAGAATTCTTAAAGTTGACAATCTTCCAAAACAATAACGACGTAGCAAATCGAATTGGTAAAATAATGAGATTTCCGTTAAATTTCTTATAGTCGAAAACCTCTAGAGCCTGGCGGAACCCCCAAGCCTTGCTATGCGTTCTTAAAAGACAGCACTCCTTGGAACACTTGATTCAAAAAACATTGGTTGAGGATGCGTCGTCCTGTTTTCTTCAGTAGTAGATCAATTACAGTAGTAGAAATCCAGATAAAATCCAAACTAAAACTGAATATCCAAAGTATAACAAAAAATAATGCAAATTTAACCATGGTTCTCCGTAATTCTTGTAAAAGATCAAAAACGGTCCTTCTTCGAACGCAAAGTAACAAAACTGAACGTGATTGAAAGAATTCGAAAAAGCCACGAAAGATTGCGTGCAAAACGGCAGCTGAAAAGAGCTGTCTGTAACACATTGGTTGCCCTTATCAGCTGCAACTGAAACAAAACAAGCTACAAATGAGTGAACAAAGGCCAAGGGTTCGCCTCCAGTTAACGACAAAATCAAAACAATCTGAAACTACAAAACATTTTTGAGACCAATGCCAAGCTTATCATCCTTGAAAAGACGACAGTTTGTTTCTACTGTAGCTTTGTAAGAACACAATCCGAATTTTTATTAACTGGATGTTTAATTTCCGAGGAAAATCATTTGGAACTTTCTGCCGTTTTCTTCCATTTATACTTGAACGTTTACCGATATCGATTTAAAAATCAACCGACTGGTAAATATTTTGTCAATCCAACTACTGTAAACGATAAACCCAGCAGAAAGCAAAATGATTGTCTTTTTTAAGACATGATGATTTTTAACTGTAAAGCAAACGCAATAATTTCTTAGAAAATGCTTACCTGAAAGAAAACACAAAACTACGAGGTCCATCATTCACAATCGCTGCATGTCTTAAGCAGGGATGTAGAAGCAGAAGTGGTGAAAGCGGCAATTTTTCGTGGAAGCGGAGCTGGAAGCCGTAAAAGTGTAGCCTGCCGCTTCTGCTTTCATTTTGGCAATTTGTGTGTGAGGTCGATAGCATTTTTTCTTTTTATGTAAAAGTGCTATGTAATATCCTCACCCTCACAGGAAAAGCGCTAGAATTGGTTGAGGAAGCAAAACGGTATTGTTTCAATATTGTCGGAGTTTTTTTCAACCAAACGACGTGGCTCTGGAACTGTGATTTTGGATGGCAGATGGAAACTCTTCAATTCTGGTGCTGATCATAGTTTGTCTGCTCAAGCGGGTGTGGGGATTCTCACAAACCCCCAGTTGTCAGACCAATGACATAAAACTAGATGATCCGAAACTGCGCAAATGCGCTCATTTTATTCTCTGCTTGGTCACGCTTGGCTGCAGGCCTCACTCTTCTGCTTTTCTCTGGCATTGGAGATTGGTGCGCAGTTTGAAAAAGGTCGTTGAAGCGCTAATAATGTGCTTGCAAAGTAATTAACGGTGGTTTGAAGGGAACTAATCTGTATTCATGTTTATGCCATTCGAGTGAAAGCGATATCTTGAAAATTGGAGCTGATTCTACAGGTCTTTGGTAGCCTATTCAGAGTAGGATCGTGTCCGTTCTTAATCGTTTAAAGAGTGTGAACGAAATAGTCGAAGTCTTTCTCATCCACACCAACATTTTTCATAGGTCATGAACTTTTGCTGTAGTTACTCAATCGATCATTCGTATGAACCAGGCACTTTGCGTCTGTCTTACCACATCAACGCCTAGCACAAGGAGGGGGGGAATTGAATTGCCACCAATGATAAAAATAATGACAACAATAAATTTTTTCAGCTTAAGTTTATTTTAGCACTTTTGCGTTCAACAGTACAATATTAATATCCAACCAATGTAAATGTATTATTCGGAAGAAACTCAGGCTTTTTGTCCGAAAAGTTGCAACCTCAGTCCCTCATCTAACCTTTTTGTGAACATAATGCAATAACATGACTCGTAACCATCCATTGTACCAACGTTGAATAACAATCCACCTCCATCTCAACAGTTTTAATGAGACAAAATACTTTTGAAAAAAATTAGCTTGGGAAAATGCTTATTGAACAAATTATTAAATTTGAATTAAGCGAGCCTGGGTCCTGGTCGTTTATGTACTCCTAAAACTTATTATTTTTATAATAAAACAAAAATCTCCAAGGCAAATAATTAAGTGAATTATTATTTACTAGCTGCTAAAAATATTGCAGGACGCATTGCATCTTGCTTTACCCTACCTGGACCCAGGGTCTCAGAGAGAAATTTTTCAAGGGGGTACGAAGATTGATGCCGGGCCCCCAAAATTAGGCGAGGGGCAAAAAGATCTTCACTCAAGTTTGGTCCCATTTTTTGCCCAAAATTAGATGAAGAGCAAAAAAAAGGTCTTCACTCAGATTTGGTCCCATGCTTTGCTCAAAATTAGGTGAAGAGCAAAAAGAAAAAAAAAAGGTCTTCACTCAAACTTTTTGGCCCAAACTCAGAAACTGGGTGCAGGCCTGAACAACAAAACTTGACGCGGCAACCTGAACTCTTCCGGGCCCCCCTAAGCCCGGGCCCTGGTACGATGTACCCCCCGAACCCCCTTCTCCTAGGCCCTGCCTGGAACAAGCCACTTGGAAAATTTAACCTAAAAATGCAAGATTTTAAATGTGTTTTGAACTTGACCTGCAAGTAAATGAAATTAATTTTTTTCAGTTGGCTTTGAAATCTTAAAAATTTAGTGATTTTAATTTCTACAGATTTTCTACAGATTTTAATTTTCTACAGACGTGCAAAATGTGATCCAAATTGCCTTAGAATAGCAATGTTTTTCCAAAGCATTACAAAAAATCGCCCAGCGGCTGGCGGCTTTGCCCTCAGACCCTAGTATGTGAAACATAAAGATACACCACTTTACTCGCCATCTCTCCCAATTTACAATTTTTTGAAAACTTTTCAAGTTTTGGTTTAAGTTCTGACCCCCTTTTGCAAAATCTTGGTTACATGGTAACCCAGGCTTCTGCTTCTGATCCTCCATTTTACGGTATCTTTGTCCCATTAAAAATTCCTTTTGAAAAGTTCGGATGACGTCATTGCTTTACGGTTTGGTCTCCACTAATCAGAAATCCTAGCTACGCCTATGACGCCGAGCACTTTTTTGGGTTCTATTTGCAAGTTTTTCCTCTGGCTGGGCCTCCACTGCGGGTAGACTGCTTGGCCCTAATGAGAAATATGCGTCAAGTGTTTTTCCCAAGGACACAAGGACGTATTGCAACCACTAATTCTAAAAAAAAGGTGCGTTGACGCTTTTTCGCAAGAAGTTGGTAAAATATATGAATCTTCAAAGATAGAGGGGTTTAAATACGACATCAGACGACATTTAGAGTTTTGATCGTATGCTGTAGCTGATGATTTATTTTTTCTTTATCCTGCTGTCACGAAACAACGGCGGCGCTGTATATTCGATAAAACTGCATCTGCTTTGAAGTTTCTCTGCGATCAATTTCAAAACATACCCGTGATTTTTCACTAAATTATTTTGATGAATTCAAGTCTTTTTCACAAAAACGTCTCAAAATAGACGGTTTTCTTAATGCAAAAAGCAAACATTTCTAGAGCAGCGACCCTCCAAAATAAAAATTGCCGCCGAAATTTCACGCAAAAATATTATAAAATCAATCTTTTTTTGTAAAAAAAAGCAAGATTTTTCAGCGGCAAAGACTCCGCATTCCACAGTAGACCGTAAGTTAATGTTTTTTGTAAAGATACTTCACCACTGGATAACATAATCTCAAAAAAAAGAAATCAAAAACGCACAAAGTAACTAATCACATGCACTCTTTTCTAAAACAATTTTATACGCACTCTAGGCTCATTTTTGCTCAAAATTCAAGAACAAATTAAGAAAAATTCCAGCCTCAACAGCAAAAATAAATTAAGGACAAACGAAAAAGAAAAAAAATCCAAATTAATAAAAGAAACTTAAACCTGTACTGATTCAAAACGATCAAATTTCAGTGATTTTCTAGTATTTGCGAGCAAAATTGCAACTATTACGAGATTAAACAATGCTGTTGCGCTTTATGCGAGTAACTGAGAAAATTTTTGGCAGTCGTTCAAGTAGAAAAAAGAAAAGTTTTGCGTAGCGGCAAAAGCAGTAAAAAACGTTCACTCAAGCACACAAAGCTTTGGGACTGAACAACTTAAACAGTTGGACAAATATGGTCGCTAAAATTAACATCTTAAACAGTTGCACAAAATATGGTCGCTAAAATTAACATCCGTGTTTTCAAAATTTAAGAACAATTGAGGCTAAAATTCGGCAAAAAACTACGAACAGCCAGCCTTAACTTACTATTTATTGGTTTTCATAAAAAAAAGAATACTATATGCCGTAAAAAACTACAGCAAGTTTTTTTGACATTATTCGATTCAGTTTATTTTTGTCATTTCTGGCATGGAAGCTACGAAAATTAACATACACGCTCTTGACTCTTCAAAGTTCAATGCTTCCGTAACAACAAAACAAAATGAAACATAAAACTGACACTTACATATTTGGAGTAGTTCAATAAATTTAGTGTGAAACATTTAACATATTTTGACTCAGAAAGGCAGAAGAAACGAGAAACCACAACAATAAACAAAAAAACAACACCTTTTATATTTACATTTCAGTGATGTCGTAACATTAAGTTGTGATAACACATTGATATTTGTGTATTTTCAGCAAAACTTATTCAAAAATTGAATTTTACGGGGTAATTTAGTAGTTGACAAAACTTTACGTAAATTTCACAAACCCACAACTTCCAGAAACAACGATATTTGTTATAATTACTACCTATTATTAATTGTTGAGCAAGGCAAAGGCTGTGCAATACAGTCACTGCCAGCAGATCAGCTCGGGCAAAGACTGAGCAAAAATCCGCACAATAAAGAAACAAGGAGGAAAAAGAGTGGGAAAAAGAGTTGCGTATCATCTAGTTTTATGTCATTGGTCAGACTGTACGTCAGATTGGATTCCTTTGGAATCGCAGGTTTGTATGTTGAAGCTCAAGGTATTGGATCGGTCATTGTGACTATTGCAAGAATATTTCCCCAATCCTACGAGTGAATATCAGACTTTTGTGGATGAAGTAAATGATGCTCTTCTACGAGTATCACCTACTGAATCTACAGTCCTTATGGGGGATTTTAACGCACATGTAGGAACAGACACAGATACGTGGAAGGGTGTGATCGGAAAACATGTAGTCACTGGACTGAATGAAAACGGAAGGTATTTATTTCAGCTTTGTTGTAGCAACGGACTCCGCATTATGAATACCTTTTTCCAGCACAGAGAGGCTCACAAGTATAGGTGGTATCGACCTAGTATGATTTAAAAATCTTGGATAGATTTTTGCATAGTTTCGTTCGATTTGTATCCTGATGTGCTGGACGTTCGAGTGAAGCGAGGTGCTGAATTGTCAACTGATCACCATCTGGTAGTACGTTCCTTGCAACTTTCCAAACCTTGGCCAAACAGGAAATCCAACAGGTCGTCTGTGACTTACCGGATGAAATGGAAGGCTTTGGAGGACAAAGAAGTAAGGAAACAGTTTACATCCAGTATACCATCTAAGTTCAGACAACTTCCTGATGTATCCGAGAGCATCGAGAAAGAATGTCTGCTGTTCAGATCAGCGATCATTTCATCATCTTCTGAAAGTTGTGGGCGAAAACGGATTAGAGTGGCGGGCGATAGTGAGAAAAGAACACCATGGTGGAACCAAGAGGTTAAAGAAGCTATTCGAGCAAAGAAAAATGCGTTCAAGGCCTTGCAACAGGACAGTTCGTCATCTGATTTGCAATCCCGGTACACTGAGGCACGAAAAGCGGCAACTTCGGCAGTGAAGAAATCCAAGGAGAAGTCATGGGAAGAGTTAGGTCGTCGGTTGGATTCCAACTATTTTTCGGCAAACAAAGTATTTTGGCTGACCATTCGCCGTTTACGTGGCAAAAGATCGTGTGCCACGTACACCATCAAGGATTTTACTGGTAACATTCTAACGGATGAGAATGAAATCCTTTCACAATGAAGAGAATACTTTGAAGATCTTTTGAATCCTGTAAAGGCATCGACTCGTGTCACACACGATGTGACATATTTAAGGGAAGAGAAAATTTTCACTGCGGCAGAAGTGGCAACTGCAATTAGAGGATTAAAATATCGAAAAGCTGTTGATGAAGATGAAACTAGATCCGAGATGTTGAAAGCACTGACTGGAGAAGCAATTCTCTGGTTAATGCGAGTATGTCAAGTTGCGTGGAAGTATGGCAACCTCTCAGAGATTGCCAAACAGGTGTGATTATTCCGATATTCAAGAAATGAGATCGCAAGCAATGTACAAACTACAGAGGGATATCACTCCTCAGTTTGCCAGGGAAAGTATATGCCAAATTCCTTAAAAGGAAATGCCGAGAAATAGTGGTATCAAAACTGGAAGATGGTCAGTGCGGTTTTCGTCCGGGTCGCAGCACTACGGACCAAATCTTCACTCTGAAGCAAATCTTCCAGAAATCTTGGAAAAATCTTGGAAATATGGCAAAGATCTCTTTGTGTGCTTTATTGATCTTGAAAAAGCATACGACCGAGTTCCTCGGGATAAACTTTGGAAGGTTTTCCGGGAGTATGGCGTTAATGGTCAGTTGTTGCGCGCCATTAAGTCATTCTACTGCCGACCGGAGGTTTGTGTTCGGGTAAACTGCAAGCAATCAAAGCCGTTCTATGTGGGCGTTGGACTCAGGCAAGGGTGCGTTTTGTCATCTCTCCTTTTCATTGTTAACATGAATTTGATCGACAAATGCAACCAAGCTGATGAGTGTGCCACGATTGAGAATTGCAAACTCAGTCGTCTGCTATTCGCTGATGATTAGGTTCTGATTTCTTCCACAGAATCTGGCCTTCAGCGTGCATTAAATAGCTTTACAGATGCATGCAACACCGCCGGAATGAAAATAAGCTCGGCCAAAACTGAGGTACCTCATCTTTCAAGACACCCAGATCAGTGCGTGTTACAAGTCAACGGAGCGACACTGAAGCAGGTAGAGAAGTTTAAGTATCTTGGGGTTGCATTTACGAGTGATGGAAGGCAAGACGAAGAACTGGATACCCGAGTAGGCAAGGGTAGTGCAGTAATACGAGCTTTGCATTGTTACAGCAAGTTAGCTTGCTTTGGATTCAAACAAAAAACCTTTCGCCTTGCAAGATTCCAACCACTATGTATTCGAACTGAACAACCTTTTGAAACATGAGAAAAGGCACGGATGAGATGTCATGTTTACTTTCGCCGTTCGTAGTAAGCTAATTGTTTTGCTTAGTCATGTTTAGTTTTTTCTTTCTTGACCCCTAATGGTGCGTAGCGGATTAGGATAAAAACAAGTTACTTTCTCTGTTAGCGTAAGTTGAATTTACTAGTATTAACGGAAATGTAGTGATAAGTTGATTATTGTTTTGCATTCGTCTTAGTATTTTCCAATATGATTAGTTCAGCCGGGAGCGATGAATAATTCACCCACTTTTGCAAAACAAAACTTGTTTTGGACAATATTTACGAAAAATAGCCTTTTTTCCCTTAAATTTCCATGTGGTTTTTATTTTATTCTTTATAGTTTTTCTCTATAAATGCCCTTGCAAAAATGCCAATTTATTTCAATTGACTTAAAACGTTGAAGCAGATTTGAAATAAATTAACTGTTTGATTGTCAATTTCTTGATACGAATTCTGTGCATTACCGTCTCAAAATAGTCGGTAAGTTTTGTACATTTTATTTTCGATATTTGAATTGATTTGTTAACGTTATATAGCAAATTTGGATTTGTTATTTTGCTTTAATAATTATTTCTCTTTTCTAATGATGCTATACGTAAAAGCCTGAAGCTGAAATAATGTTAATTCACTCATAAAGAATGTTAATTGTTTTACACTGGTAAAACCGATCTGTGCCTGCTATGTATCGCATTGTGTTGTGTTTATTTTAGAAAACCGTCAAAAGTTTCGCGTCAGAGTTCACGTCAAAGCGTAGAGCGTCAACTGTCATTTGAAAGACGTCGATTCTAGTGATTGTGATTTGAGCACCTTAGTCAATAGTGAACTGTTCGAATTGTGAACTTGGGTGTGCTTGACGAGCATCTCTATTCGGTCGGTATTTGCACATGTTTAAGACTGTGGCCGAGTTTTCTTGTAACATGCGCTATTCGGTAGTCGTGAAACAAGAATTGTCAAAAAAGGCAAGGCTCTCAATTTTCAAAGCAGTCTTTGTCTCCATTCTCACTTATGGTCATGAATCTTGTGTAATGACCGAAAGAGTGCGATCACAAGTGCAAGCGTCCGAAATAAGGTTTTTACGAAGAATGGAAGGAGTTACACTGTTTAAGGAGGTGCGTAGCTCTGAGATTCGAAAATCTCTTAACATCGAGCCGTTACTTCTCCGACTTGAAAGATCTCAGCTTGGATGGTTTGGCCATGTAAGCAGAACGCCTCAGGAAAGACTCCCAGAACAAGCTTTACTTGCCAAAGCAGATGGGAGAAGACCAATTGGACGACCTAGAACTAGATGGACCAATTATATTAAGGATCTTAAATGGAGTCGCTAGGGACTTCACCCAAGAAAAATGATGGATGCGATGAAAGACCATGTAGTGTGGCGGCTTAATCTCGAGCTGCTGCCCCCGCAACCCTCACGGAAAAGCGGGCAAAGAAGAAAGAGCAGAAGAAGAAAAGTGGTATGTAAAAATTTTCTATTTTAATTCTAATACTTGTAGATTTTTTAATACCCAACACTTACCACTTAGAAAAGTTAGCACCTGTTTGAATTCTGTCGCTTTCAGTTCATTTTAGTCATTTTGGCGAATGGACGCTTTTTAGAGTGTAGCACAGCAGGCAATCTGCAGTATTATTGTTGATACTCAGTGATAAACAAAATTGCGCAAAGATAAGTGGTAGAAATCGTAAAAATGCTAAGATTGAAGACAAACTAAACAGTGTTTTAAAGGCCATTGACATATTCAGTGGGGCAACCTGGGGGATAAGCTAGGCTTAAACAGTCCCCTCCCTTAGCCAAGTCACTTAGAAAATTTAACCCAAACTACAAGCGTGTTTAAGCGTGTTTTGGACTTGACCAGGAAAGCAGGAAGAGGAGGGGGGCTGGGCAATTTAATTCTTTTAAATGATTTGCGAATTTGAAAAATGTAGTTTTTCAAAATTCAAATGGCTCTAAAAACGTGCAAAATGTGATCCACATAGCGTTAAAATGGATATTTTCTCTGAAAAATCACAAAAATCATCCAGGGGTTGGAGGCTTCCAAATTTTCCATGGCCTTCAGCGGCTGTGGTACAGTGTCTGTAATACGCTGTGGTACACGGCCACTTCTGTGATACGCTTGACTAGTACCAGTTTGCTCAGCACGCCGCCTAAATGAGGTATTTGGGCTATAAAAGGTTTTGATTTTTGGTTCAAGCCTTTCCTTTAGCAAAATCTTAGTTGCACCCCTGTTGACAAATTCACTAAAAGAATATCAAGCCTAGAAACCAAACTTGAAACCTTTGAAAGTAAACTTTAGACTATTGACTGTAAATATTCGGAAAAATGCTTAAAATAAAAAAGCCGAAATAATTGATTATACGGATGTAAATGTTAATCAAATCGGAGGTTTAGCAGCAGAGGTTGAGGCGACCATAACCGCTAAATTTAATGCAAGTACTGAAAAACATAAGAGATTGAAATATGACAGGAGATGCTTTTGCAAAAAATTGCAAATCTTAAAAGAGATAACGTCATGCATGAGTCGTACGATTAACGTTTGAATATTTTGGTTCACGGACTGAAAGAAAGTGAAAACGAATTTAAACGGCAGACTAAAAGAACTTTGAAAACTTTTTTTTGGATGAATTGGAACTAGATTCTGATGCTATCAAACTAAAGAACGAAGACCAACTACTTAAACGTTTAAGTTAAGAAGCTGGCAAAATGATGGCCCTACCAATTACATTAACGTCGCGACGGTTTTCGATAAAGAAATTAATCACGAAAACATTTCTGAACTCAAGGTTTGTTACAAAAAATTTTACCAAAGTTTATATCACTGAGCATTTACCAAAGTTATATTATAATCACAAACAGCTTCTACAGTTAATGCAAGAATTCAGAGACGTAAAGCTCCCTTAAAAAGATGCGAGATTTGGTGCTTATTATGGTCAATTCAATACTGCTTGTTTGCAATAGTATAGTTAACATCAATAAATTGTAATAGTTTCTCTGATTGAATGTGCGGTTTCTTGCACAAGGCAGAGTGGCATCGGCCTTATAGCTTTCGCCGGTTTCCATACTGGGATCATTTACATGCCAAATTCATGTAAACGTTGTTTTAGCATTTCTAACATAAAACATTCTGCAATATCTTTTATACAATACTCTACTTAGCAAGCAGAAATAATTATTTAATTCAAAAGTTTTGAAAACCTATTGCAAAAAAATGAACTCTTAGCTGCAAATTTTCAATAATGATGTGTTACTTACTGTAACAATTATCTGCTGCGAGCTTGCCTGTGCAGTGTGCCCGTTAGTACTGCTTAGATTGATTATGGTTGCAAACAACAAATCTATTATGACTAACAGAAAGCTGCTTGAACTTCGCAGCATGAGCTCTATAAGCACGGACCATTCAGAAAATTGATATTTAACTGAGCTTAGTTTTTGCTCCTTACATAATAAAACAGTATTAGTAAATGCCAAAGGCTTTGCCAGAAGGGGGGCAGGGAATGCGCCCCTCCCCCAATTGCAATGCCAGCAATGATGATTTTGTGACCTTGGTTGGTTTTCACTTAGACTTCAGCTTGTAAAGATCTTTTTTTTTTGGTCTTCACCTAATTTTCAGGACAAATTCAGCTCTTCAGCCCGCTAAGGCCTTTTTCGCCGTGTTTTAATGTCGTACTCCACATTTCCATTTGTGGTTTGGGCCCCCCCCAATCTTAAATTGGTCTCCAACTAAATTTCGGGCCCCCCCAATTAAAAATCCTAAATTGGATTGTAAAGACATTTTTCTTTTTGGTCTTCACCTGTGTGATTTGTGGTTTGGGCCCCCTCAATCCAAAATCCTGGCTACGCTCTTGATGAGTAAAACCCTCAATTCAAAATTCTGGCTACGCTTTGATGTACTCAAATTTTGTCCCGATGTATCGAGTCACAATATTTTAGATTTTATTTACAAATAAGAATAAACAACAATCTTGCTTCTTTTTGAATAATACGTATTTATCTTTGTAGTTTATGTATATTAAAAGTAAATTTAATTGTGCGAAGTGGTTTAATCACAGTTAGCGGAGTCGAGACAGCTTTGCCCGCCAGCGCTCAGATATTTTTACAATTATTTTTATAATAACTCAATTTTGAGGGATAGGTTTTCTTCAAATTTCTACTTAGAAGAAAGGCAGCTGGACAAAACATACGAAATAAGCATAAACAATTAGTAGGGCCTAAGCTATTTCTGTAGCCATTCTTTGTTTCTTCTTACGCTTCCGCACGTCTCCAAGAACTGAATTGAATTTTTTAGCGACTTGAATTTTTTTTTTAAACTAAAACTTGAATTTTTGTCATTATTAGTAACAATAATATTGTTTCTCATTTGCAACGAGCAAGACAGCTAGCGAGATAGCATTTTTGATATTGTCCGCAAAAAATTTGAAATACCTACTCTGACTAGCTGCTTGAATTGCTATTGCATTTGCAAACTGTCTTAGTTTTATTACTTAGGTCATGACTAGGGCAAGTTTTTATTTACCTAAAAACAAAAAAAATTAACCTAAAAATTCAAAAAAATTGCTTTATTGACCTAAACAATTTAGACTGAATAAACAATATTTTTTGAGATTTTTTATTAAAGCAAATATTTAACAAAAAAAAAACACACACACACAATTTCTCAGCGAAACTTGCCACACAAGGCTATTGCTATTGCAAACAAGTCAAGTTTTGGGACATAATTAACTCGTTAACTCTGCATGCTAGTAATCACCAGGTGGACGCATTAAAGTGTAAAATCATGTAATGTCGCACATTTTCGGCCTTAAAATTTCTGACCTTGGTCAACAGTTTTTTCAACATTGAAAAGCTTCTTTCTACAGAAGCAGATGTGGGCTGAGAATTTTGAAGCATGTGATACACAGCAGGTGAAATATCTTGCCTTTCCATATTTATTGCTTCAGAAATCTCATTGTTTTGCATTCTTTTTTTAATATATCGGTTGATGTTACAAGTGTCTTCACCAAAGTCAAGTTCTTGGATTGCTTGCACTGCTTCTTTAATGGTATACTTCGCACTTTCCATCTTTTCTATAAGCTTAACTAGGCATTCATATTGGTCTTTGATTTTGAGCAATTGACCAGCTAAACCACTTTTTTGCAAGCTAACCTTTGCTTGAGTAACCAAAATTCCAGAACCTACAAAACTTTCAACAATTGCTTTCACTTCAGGCAAATTTTTTGCGTAATACAAGGAAGCATTTAACCAGCTTCCCCATCTTGCAGGAACAGGCTGAGGTGGGTCACCAATAGCAGAGAATTTTGCCTGTCTGGTTTTATTTTTAATTGTTGCTGCTTTGTTTTTGCAATTAGCTGATCCACATCTTCAAAGTGAGATTTGATTTTCATAGCACAATTGTGCAATAAATGTGCTACGCACGTCACGTGAAACAGCTTGGGATACTAAGATTTTCGTGTTATACCAGCAGCAATCATATATTTCGTGACATCAGACAGTTACAGGCAGAAGAAGCTTCTGTTGATTTCAAGATTTCTAACAACATCGTCAACTGCTTGAGCAATGATGTTGCTATTAGGAGTACATTTAGAGGTTGACAGTCATACAAGAAACTGACGCGTGGTGTTTCAAGGCTTCCTACTAGAATATTCAAGTATTGCGTGCCAGACACTGTGCTTTCATCAACAATAAGAAAAATTTGTTTGTCATGAACAGCATTTCGTATTCGCTTTAATTCATCTTCGTTTAATTGCAGTGCTGTTCGTCCACAAGAAGTTTCAGATGGCAATCTAAGACCAACGTCACGAAAGAGGTTTTTAATATGCGAATTGTTAAGTTTGTATAAAGGAATATCAGCAGACAAAAATACCTTGGTTACCTTTTCAACAAAATCGATGTCACTGCTCCTTAAAAACGCTTGCGAAGTCTGGGGGATAAGATCTTCAAATCTGCTGCCTAACGCTTTTTGATGTTTCGACGTATTTCGATGAGAATTAACAAGAAAGCGTTTGTTACAAGAAACCGCACAGTTACACAAACTGCAATATAATTCATTGTCAGTACTTTGCATGAACTGCCAGGGAATTCTTTAACTATGGATTGAATTTTATACGCATGGGTAGTTTTAACTTTTGGCTTTATTTAAGAATCTAAATCACTATCTAAAGACAAATTTAAATACTTTATGGAAATCGAAATACCTAGGTAAAAAATTTTAATAAAAAACTTGCGGAACAGTTTGTTTCACCCATCATCAGGGACATCTACGTGTCTCAATTTTAAAGCAGCTCTAATATGTTAACGAGCACTTCTTGAAGTACTGGCACTACAAATTTTTTTAATGTGTTACTTCACCGGTTTGACAGTTGAATTCACAGTAAACTATCGCCTGTTTGGCTACATTTGCACAAAAACCTGAAAAGGAGCTGTTTTCCTCTTCCTAAAAAATCAAAGACAAAAAATGCTTTGTTTATTTAGTGCCGTTTGATAAGTAAACTACATCGATTTGGAATAAAGGTGCCTCCTGCATTTTGCGCTGTGAAAGCCAAAGCTAACAAAAATTGGCAGTCCCAGCATTTAATTATCCTCGAAGTTTTTGTAAGTGAGACCTTATGCAAACGTATAGCCTTAGTTAGCTTGCAGACTGCACTTGCTTCAATAAATTATAATTCACTTCTTTATTTTCATTTACTATATAGCGGACTTAATAATAAAATGCTAGTTCAAACTAACAACGCAGATGCCTCTTTGCTTCTGAACTAACAACCTAGATGCCTGTCTGCTCTACACTGCAATCATTTTTCACAAAAAAGTTAAAAAATATTGTTTCTCCTAAACTAGCCACAAGAAACACGAGTCACAAGCAACTATTCAAGTGCAACATACTCGCATGCTTTATTGTCCAATTTTAACTATTGCATCGCAATCCTTTGATTGTAACAGATATTGTAATCTACACTACTACCGTGTAACAAGTAGTTGACATAGCAAAACAAAGCAAAGAAGTGTATATAAACTTTTAAATTGTCACTTTTTCGCACCAATACTAAAGGGAAATTTTAAATAATGGTGATGATAACTATACAAAAATGACTTTATTGACCTATAAAAAAAATTGACCTAACGGTAAAAAATTGACTTTTTATTGACCTTTCAAATTAAAAACACGAAACTTACTCCTTGTATCCAGCGTTCTTGCAAAAAAGCACGTCATTCAAGCTTACTACCAAAAAATTGACTCTATTGATAAAACTTGCCCTAGTCATAACCCAAATAATAATAGAAATGCGGGTAGGTACAGCATTTCACAAAACTCTGCTCCCCCAAAACTTTCCAAGGTTCTTAATCTTTTTTCGGATTTTATGTCACGGCCCAAACGAAGAGAATCAACCTTACTGGTGAGTATGAACTATGATATAGAGCTTATATTCAATTTGTTGTTTAAAACAATTGATCCTGGGTCGGACAATTGTCAAGGCAGCGCAAAATTGGAGATTCTGGAATAAAGCAAATCTGAAATCTGCCCTACTGCTTCCGTTTAGTAGAGTGAAAGGCTACTAAAATGCTTGGTCCCGCAAGTCTTTCCAAGTTTATACTCCATTTTTATATTAATTACTTTAATTTAAATCTGTTTTTTCACCGTACTTTGGGTTGAAAGTGGAAGAGGCATGACACAATGCTCTCTTCTTCCCGCCTAATTACGCTTCTGGCAGAGATATTTTCTGTCTTTATTAGAATGTAATCAAGAAACTGAAGAAGCAGTCACTTTTTCAAAGCTTTTCTTATCCTCTCACACCAAACAAACTAAGTTCTCAGCCAGATTTTCGAAATTACAGTATTCACATCATCGAGATTAGAGTTCTCTTGCTTCGGTACTGGTGTATTATTTTTTAGTAAGCGTAAATATCAGCAATGAGAACTTCAAGAAAAACGTAGAGTCCCACAACAAAACATGCAAAAAAGGTTTTAGATGATTTTTATTTATTTCCAATGACATTAAACAAAAAAACATTAAACAAAAAAAAAATTTTTTTTTCATGAATGAATCGATTCGACGACTCTAGTCACTTTTTTAGTGATTCGACTCGAGTCCTTTTCCAATTTGCAAAAAATGACTCGAGTTACTTTTGTTCAAAAGACTCGACTCGAGTCAACAGCTCATTTTTGGTCAACATACCCAAGAGACTCGACTCGAGTCATCCAAGAAGTGACGCGTTCCGACCTCCCTGCCCTGATATTATTTTACACACCATACCAAATGCATTTATCGAATCGACAGATTGTGGTTGGGATCTTCTTCAGAATGGGCAGTTTAAGAATTTGGAGAGAAGATTTGGAGCGACGCCTTTGCTGGTCTATGATAAAGCAACGATTAGGCTAGTGCATTGGGTCGTTTCTCTGCGCACTAATCAGTTCGCTCTTGTCAGCAGAATAGATACGGGCTATAAAAAAGAGTAGACTGTGCGATGGCATAGGTAACAAACGTCTTAGAACAAGCAAAATTAACGCTAGGACAGTTATTGGAGTAGGCTAATTGGCCATTGTTTTCAACTTAAAGGGAAAAGTTTATTCTAGAATCACAAAATACCGTAAGTAAATGCAAAATGCCTGCTCAAGTATTGATAATCTTATTATCAGGTATGAGTTTGCACTGTGTCGCCTAACAATAAAAACCTTATTGTCTGACAAGGCTAGGTTTTAGACTGAAATGTATCTGCCAGCTTGATTTTTACTGAAATTGCTAGGCTACAGAAAAGTCTACTCTGTTTTCCACCTCAGATCTGTTGTGCAGATAAGATCAAAATGATTAGTGCGTAGCGAAACGGCTCAATGCCGTAGCCTAACCGTGGCTTTAGGTTAGAACTGGAGAGGCGACGCTAATGCTTATCAACGACAAGTTTGCCATTAAAAATTATTAAACTTCATTACATTAGAAGCACGGACATTGTGTGAAGTAAAATATCTCTGCACGGGATGCGTCAAAAAGGTTGGAGTCAACGCCAAACTAGTCTAATAAGATTCGCCTAACTTTAGATTCCCTCCATTGATTTTGCCTTTAGTTCTCATTTAATTGTTTATCCTTAGATTGTTAAGCTTTTAGTCGACCATTTATTCATTGTTGTTTTTCTAGGAATTGGAATAGTTTGCTAATGCAGCAACAAAGCATTGTTAGATAAACATTATTCTTATGACTTTTGATTTACCCAAAAATGACATTTCATAAAAGAAAAATTTTGCAAACTGAATTCAGTTGAACTCCGATTATCATCTAAACTAATTGGGACTAATGGTGGTTTGGATAAAGCATTTGTTTGAATGATTGAACAAAATGCAAGCTGAGAAAAACATCCTCTACACACACATTATGATTTGTACATTATTAGCAGCATAATAATCACTCTTTTTTTTGCTTTTATGAGCCATTAATTATTTTCACTACGGTATCAAGTATAGCTGCATTTATAATGAAGAGAAGAATTGGTCTACAGCTTTTAGGCGCGGGACGTTTATGCACCGTCCACTAAGCGCAAGCAGTGAAAAAAATTTTTTCCGCAATTGTTTTTCAAAGAAAAAAAATTTTTTAAAAGTATTTTTTTGTTACAAATGACAGTTTTTTTGATTTTTTTTTCAAAAACATATATTTTTTTGAATAAAAGCTTTTTCCCAAACAAACGTTTTTCAAAAAAAAAAGCTTTACTTTGATTAAAATGTCAATATTTTTGAAGTTTTTCATCTGGCACTTGTCAAGAAAAATCATCAGAATAGAGAGCGCAGAAAAAGTTGCAGCTACAGGAAAAAGCCGAAAAGTGATTATCTGGAAAAGAATCGATGGGAGAGCGTCATTTATGTACAATCTTTAAGCTATACATGAATTTTTTTGAAGGCAGAGGGCGGGGTTAGAAGTTTTGACAAAAGTTACTTTAAAAGCAGATAGATGGAAGGAAAGGGGAAAAAGTTTTACAAAAAAGTGATTTTTTATTGCATTTTTTTCATTAATTAAAAATGTATTCCACTGCATGTTCTAAAGTTTTTTACCTAATTCGGACATATGCAATCTCCAACTCGCGGTCTCAAATTTTGAGGCGCACGTGCCTGAGTTAGCAGCAAGCCGTGTGAAGTTTCATAGTTATTTTGAGTGTACCTCAACCAAATACTACTGTACAAAATTTTTCAGGAGCTAAGGATTCATCTCTTGGCAGACTCTTATTTATGATCCTTACACCTTGTTGTAAATACTGAAACAATGTTTAAATGGATATTTTAAAGTTTAATCTTTACACGCTCTTGTAAAGTAAGTAAGTAAGTAAATTTTATTTTTGGACTCAGTTACATACGATCAAAATAAATAAAATAAGAGAGTACAAATAATATATCAAAAATTATATAAATAAACGTATCGTATACAATTACTGAGTCCAAGGAGCGCCGAACAACCCTGAGGTACACTAGTCAAGGCGCTCCTTGTTCTCGTCATTTCTACTGCAACCTAAAGGCACTAATTATTGAACAAAAAATTATGTATATAAAAAGAAAAACAGAAAAGGAAAACAAATTAAAAAACCAACATGAAATAAACACAAAGTATTTGAAGTACACATTAAGACTTAAAAAAAAGGAATGCACACGCATCAAAATTCTCATAGTTGAAGAGGATTCAATTGATTTGATTACAGTACCAGAAGAATCAAAACCAAGTCAATAATGTGATACAATTTTTTCTTTAAAACATTTTTTGAAGGAATTAAACGCTTTATGTTTAATGTCTTCATCGATTTCATTCCAAAGCTTGGCGCCTCGAAATTCTAATTTTTTTTGACCTGCAGTTTGGGAAACGCGAGGTAAAAAATAGTTCAAGTTAGTAAGTTTTCTTGTTTGATGAGAGTGTACTAATTCAATTTTATTAAATCGTTGTGGAAACAAAAGTGGCAATATTACAAATTTTATGCATAAACTTAGCAAGTTCCAAATGGTAAATGTCATTCAATTTCAGATAATTTAATTTTTTATACAAATGAGTAACATGAGAAAACTTTTTGTTCCAAGCTATAGAGCGCACAATGTTGTTTATTCTCACGTTTATTTCATGCAATTGGTTTTGAGTTGCTGTGCCCCAGACAATAATACCATAATTTAGAATACTGTATACAAAACTATAGTGCAACATGTTCAAAGTATGTTCAGTAACATAGTCGCGAATTTGATACAGCATTGCATTGTGCTTCGCCAATTGTAAAGACAGTTTATTAATATGAACAGACCAAGTCAGTTTTTCATCAATGTAAACACCCAGGTACTTTACAAAATCACTACGTCTAAGTACCTTTTCATTCATGACTACCGTGAATTTGGTTTTAATTGATTGGTAAGGATGTTTATTGCATAACAAATAGGTCGTTTTTGAATAATTTAAGGATAATTTATTTCTTCTGAGCCAAATATCGATATTTTGAAGCTGTGTATTTACCTTAGTTTCAAGACTAACCAAACTTTTATCTGATAGTGCCAAATAAGTATCGTCAGCGAATAGCGTGGTAGAAAATTCTGAAACTTGAGGAAGGTCATTTACATATAGCATAAAAAGTAGAGGACCAAGCGATGATCCTTGTGGAACACCGCAGTCTATTTTTAGCTGCTTGGATTTACTGTTACCAATTTTGGTATATTGTACTCCATTAGTTAGGTAACTTTTCATTAATTCTAGAGCATTTCCTCGAAATCCATAAAGTTTTTCTAGCTTGCATAATAATATGTTGTGTTGGACAGAATCAAACGCTTTACTTAAGACTAAAAAAATACAGCAACTATATTTTCCTTCATCAACATTATTTAATAATTCGTCATAAATGTTGCATATTGCCAAAGAAGTAGAATAATTTTTTCTAAACCCAAATTGTCTTTCGCTAAATAAGTTAAATTTTGACAGGTAGGAATGTATACGACTATGTAGCAATTTTTCAAATATTTTATTAAACTGAGAAAGAAGTGATATTGGTCTATAGTTCGTCAGTTTGTCTTTTTGCCCTTTTTTAAAAATTGGAATTACTTCAGCTACTTTCATCAAATCTGGATATGTACCAGTACTTAAGCATATGTTGAACAATTCACTTAGAAAAAAGGAAATAATAGGATTAGCGAGTTTTATGAATTTGGTCTCAATATCTAAAGTCCTTGTAGCTTTCCTATTTTTGAGTTCTTTAATTAAGTTGAACACTTGTTGTTGACAGCTAGGTAAGAGAAAAATAGAATTGGTTATTTTTTTCTTTCCCCCAACTGAGCATTCTGCGCTATTAGAATCATTAGGTTGAATAGAAGCTGCCATTTCCTTTCCAATGTTAACAAAAAACCTATTAAATTCTTCGGCTATAATCTGTGGTTCAGAGACAGTATTATCGTTATTCAATGTTAGTTTTGATGGTTGTACGTTGCTGCGACGTTTGATATTGGTCAATTCCTTAATCACATCCCAAGTTTTTTTAGCGTTGCCTTTGTTTTCATTTAACAAATGGTGGTAGTAATCAAGCTTTGCTTGCTTCAACTGTCGGCGTAATGCATCGCGAAATGTTTTGTACTGATTAGTCAACACGAGATCGCCTTTGTTTTCATGAAGTCGATCAAACATTTTGTTTTTGATTCGAATTGATTTTATTAAATCGCTTGTAATCCAGGGTTTAAGACCCAGCTTCTTCTCCTTTCTTGTTGCAGTTCTCAGAGGCGCAAATTGGTCTACTAAATTTGTAAAGGCTTCTACAAAACCTTCATAAAGCTCATTTACATTTTTTGATTTGTCTTCAAATAAACTATAAAGCTCATAGTTTAAGGCCAGCAAAAAATCATCTAAAATAAATTGGGTCATATCCCTGATAAATACTTGATTACTAATTTTATTTTTAATATCGATGTGTGATATTATCGCAAATACTCCATAATGATCACTAAGATCTGATATTAACACTCCTGTGGTTACTGCTCTTCGCTTATCATTCGTGATTACGTGATCAATCAAGGTTTTTGATGTTTCTGTTACTCTAGTTGGCACATCAATCAAACACCGACAGTTGCAGCCTAAAAGCATATTTGCATATCTACGAATTTCGTCTCGAGCATAAATGTTTAGTAAATTGATATTAAAATCTCCGAGACAATAAAACGGTTTTTCTAAGGAGAGAATCAGCATATTTAAATTTGCATTGAAATCATCAATGGCATGTGTAGAGTTTTCCGGGTGCCGGTAAACAACCCCTACTACTACAATACCTTGGTTTGTTTTCAAATCAACCCACAAGTGTTCAGCATTAGATAATCTAAGATTTGAGCATGGGTTAACACTAAAAACAAGCGAATTGCTTATATAGAGCCCCACTCCACCCGCACTGGTTATACTGTCTCTGTGAATAAATTGATAGCCATCTAGTTCGATATTTTGATAAATTTTCCCTTCTTGTAGTTTAGTTTCCGATATAGCTATAATTTTTGGCTTATCACCAAAACCCGCTATTATATTGTTAAGTTCATTGATATGTTTTTGAAGGCTTTGAATATTGAAGTGCATCAGAAATAAAAACTTATAGTAAAAACAATGCTAAATTTTTGCAGTTAACTTCTTCAGAATTGCTTTAAAAACTTTTGAAGTTGTGCAGGATTGTATGCTGCTTCAAATTATTGTTTACTTTTGCATTGTTTTCGTAGTGTAAGTTGAATTGGAAGTGGATGCAGAGTCGACAACCATTTTCGACTATTTTTCATGTAAAAATTTTTATACAAGTGCTATATATTTTAAATTTATCATGCTCAATGCAACAGCTGCAACTAAAATTTGTTACCGCTTCACTCATGATATTTGTTCAGCACTCCAGAATCCAATTTGCAATATTTGTAAGCTATTAAAGACAACCTTATCTAACACATGCAAGTGAAACGAACGAATAAGTTATATTTTGGTTCGGCTTTCCCCTAATAAATTTTGGATACGAGGATGAGATCAGCATGAAAACGAAGTTTGGGTTTGACTAAAACTTATTTTATTTGTGTTTCAAAATCGGTTGCTTGTGCTAGTACACAAAAGACGCTTTCTCATCAATCCTTTTCCAGACAATCACTGATCGGCTTTTTCCTATAGCCGCTTCTTTTTCTGCGCTCTCTATTTTGACGATTTTTCTTGACAAGTGTCAGATAAAAAGCTTCAAAAATATTAACATTGTAATCAAAGAAAAGCTTTTTTATTCGAAAAACGTTTTTTTGGGAAAAATTTGAAAAAATGTGTTTTTGAAAAAAAAAATTGAAAAAAATGTTTTTTTTGAAAAGCTGTTATTTGAAGAAATTAAAAAAAATTTCTCGAAAAAAAACTTCTGCGGAAAAAATACTTTTTTTGAAAAAAAATTTTTGAAAAAAATTTTCAACCTATTGCGCTAAAACTCACGGCACATAAGTCCTGCGTCTAAAAGTCACAGTCCGTGAAGAATTGCTTAGAGCTTTCTGGCCGTTTGCTGCATAGTGCTTCAAATGCATTTTTTTAATAAATGTCTTATTCTAACGACGAATGTTAAAGTTTTTATAATCGGTGTTTCGGATGATCGGCATGCTACTGTAACTGTGTTTTGTGGAAACCATATGTTGGATACAAACTTACTGTAAATTACAGTATATGTGTAGAATTTTCTCCAAGTAATACCATTACCACAGAAATTAAACTTTAATGTTTCATTCATGTGATATACGAGTACATGATATTTTTTTGCACATGATGCGCATGATATTTTTTGGAAGCTAATTTATGTCTGGGTTTATTTTTTGCTTCAAATTTTCTATCAAATGCACATATTTGTAAATATTTTTGAAAATTTAAAGTCATTTTTGCAACTGTTATGCATAACTTTGTGTATTTATCATTCAGTTAGCTATGATGTCAGTTTTTATTAAGTTGGTTCTAAATTTGGTCCTAGTATTGAGCTTTTTAGTCATTGTGATGAAAATGAACACAATTTTCTTTGGTTATTTACTAAAACTTTCGGTGATTCACCAAAAATAAACATATTTGCTATAAATTTAGGGTTTGGTGGATTTTTTAAGTTAATGAACAATGTTTTTACAATTTCAGATTCTTGTTCTGACAAGGTCATATGCCATGAAAATTACTTTATGACAGCAGGTTATAATACATGCATCAAATGAGAAAGAAATGTTTCTGTGATCCTATTTACGGTAAGCAACTCAGCCTGATTGCGATTGTAGCCCAGATGTTTCTTTATATAAGGTCAGTTAGTCCTGTTTTCTACTAAATTAGAGAAAATTCATAGTGTAACTTCCGCCTTTCATCAAATGAAAAAAAAAAATTGCTTGTCAGACTTGACGCTAATCCACTTTGCTCAATTTTAATTCATTCATGTGCATGCACATCTACAATAATACTCTGACAGCTGGGTCATAATTGCTCATTGTAACATCATTATAATTGTCTGTAGTTGCATCATCCTAATTGCGAGTGGTTGCCTTTTATCTTTTTTCTTGGTGTCACCGCATCTATTTGTTATTTCAGTAATTCACAGTAATTCGTGTGGATAAAACCTTTTTGGCACTCAGAATATGAAATTGACCTTCTATCAAAATTTTTTGAATTATGTGAATAAGAACAAGCGACCTGCAGGATCGTTAGCGAACACTCCGTCCTAAAAAACAAAGGTTGCACACTGGTGAGGCTAGTGAGAATAGTAGTAGCATCACCACTACAGTACAATAAGATCTATGATGTCATTTAAGCAATGGTTCTTTTAGTGTGAAGTATGCGAGTGGAAGAGAATGTTTAATAGCAAAAAGAATCGTTTGTTTCGAAGATGGTTTAAAAGTAAAAATTTGGTGGAAGGCGGCATTAGAGTTGGTTTCAGAGAAAGTTACTGTAATGGGTGATTTTAGTCTAATATATTGTTCGTTCTCCTTGAATAAGTTTACAGAATCTATAATTCGTAAATAATAAATCCAAATATATGTGGAAATACGGTAGTTCCAAATTGCAAAACAAAAAATTTGCTCTTTTTCCGCATCTCAATATTCTTTTCTTGATGAAAATGAATTTGACGTCAACAAAAGTGTTCTCGAGGTCATGAAATGGCACATTTCCATTCTTGGTGAAGAAATTCGGCAGGACTTCTTCTGACTTGGAAGATTTTCAAAGTTTTGTCATTTTGTAAACACCCTTTTGGAAAGACTTTTAGAGACCTGCCTTCACAAGACAATTTCTTCAAAAACAGTTATTTGATTTGGCAAATGATGGAAATGCGAGAAGCTTATTCAGCGAAAAGTCTTGCAGCGACTTTTCAATTGAAATGGCACAAACCTACCCTGACATTTCAAAGATGGTCTTGAAAGTACTAAATGAATGCCAACAACATATGAGTATAAATCTGCATTTTCGGCGCTGCTTGCCATCAAGCAAAAACCCGAAACCGGTTAGATGCGATTCAAAATATGAAGGTTTTGTTGTCCAAAATGGAACCAAGCATAGCTGAACTTATAGCAAAGAAGGAAGTGAACTCGTAACATTGATACCACAAAAAGCCAGCTTGTTATTCTGTGTTTATTTATGTTACTTTTTGAGGAGACCGTGAGCCATTTAAAAAATTGCTAGGGGAACCTTGCACAATTTTTTAAAAAAAGTTTGGAAACCACTGCTCTCGGGCGCTTTAAGACATTTAAAAAATTGTAGGATGGAAAAAGTTGTTCTTTGTTTACATTGATATAAAAATATAATTATGATGAGTGGAATTTGAATTCAACCGATTCAAAAAAGTGCTCGACAGCGTAGGCAGGAGCGATTCATAAAGTGCTCGACCAATTGGGAGCTGATTATGATGAGTGGAGTTTGAATTCAACCGATTCAAAAAAGTGCTCGACATCGTTTAAATTTTTAAATTTTAATTTTTGACGTGTTCTGTGTTATGTTGTAAACATATGATTAAGTTCTTTCTATCGTTCATTAACTAATTGCTATCCATCAAGGATTTTGCAAGCTTATAATTTTAACGCATGGCCCATATGGCATCTTTTTTCATAACAATTGCAGTACATACAGTATGCTTGAACCCATTATTTTGAAGTAGAAATACAACTGATTTCACATTGAGGTATTTATTACGTATTAACGAAGGTTATGTAAGATCTCGCAAAGAAATTCGAGCGAGCATTTTTAAAGCATGTTGAGCGAAATGGGTTGAAAATGGCAGTTTTTCTGTAACAGGGGTTCTTAACCTTTTTGTTTCGTTATCCCCTTGCCAAATAAAAAAATTATAATTTACCTCCATCTTCTTGGTGGTCAACAGATTTCTACAAGTTTTGCGGTGATCTCAAAATAAAAGAAAAGGTCTCCAGTCCGGGGAACCATCAAATTCTACGATTTTTGAAGCAATCTCCAAAACAAAAGATCTTCAGGCAGCAACCCACAATTTTCTGCGGGTTTTCCACAAATTTTTGCAGATTTGGTCGGCTTGCTATTAGTTTTCGAAACTGTCCACTTTTTTAGGCAACGAAAATATGGCGCAAAGTCAATCCGGTGCGACATATCACTTTTTTAATACTGAAAATTGAAGTTTGCTTCAGTATATAATTCAGCAAATATTCCCCCTTGGTATAGGTTAAATTTACCCCCAGGGGGTAAATTTACACCCGATTGAGAACTCCTGGTCTATGAAGTTTTTTGTTGGTTAGTTCCTTTTAGAGAGCGAGAATGGCCTTTACGAGCTCGCTAACCTGTTCTGTCATGTGGGCCCAGGTTATTTTATTGTTTACGACTTATTAGTTTCTATGTTTTGACTTGAGGTTTATAACATCATAAATATTATGCAATTTGTTATCAATTTGTGCAATTATTATTTATCAAAATGTTGCAATTTGTGCTCGTATAATTTATCTTTTGGGGCGTATTAACGATTTTTTTTATTCGAGAGCATTTGCTGTAGTTTTAATAAGATGGTTTTTTTTATTCCATCATTCTAATTATTCTAGGATTCTGATAATTCTAGGATTCTGATAATTATAGTTTTCTGAGCATTAGTTTCGTATGCAGGTTCGCCAAGATTGCGTATCTGTGATTGGCTTTGTGTAGCGGAAGGGTTCGATCTGAATTGGTCGGTGGCGACTAGTGGAGTGATTTCGTTCGCAGAAAATTTGTTTTTTTTTTCAACCTTAACTAGATAAATGTTCCGTTCAAGATTGGTGTTGCTGCTTTCTGCAATTCAAAAAGTTTACGAAATCATCATCTGCCATTTTAGTTCGTCAATTAACATCTTTGTCGTTCTCTGGTTTAGTCGACGTGGACTATTCTTAAGATTAAAGGTTATACTCTAGCCAAGTACGATTTTGCCGGCATTTGGGGTTCTCGTCCGGGATCTATTTGTTGGTTAACTATCATCATGGCGACCTTTGTTTCTGAAAATTACGAGGAGTTAGAGGCAGGGGAAGTCTGTGGCTTAGAAGAGAAGTGTATGAAAAAATTCCTGATGAAGAAATGGCGCAAAATGCACGAAGCAAAGGCAGAAGAATGGATGCTGCAAACCGAGCAAGACACTGCAGCGAAAGAAAAAAGGGCCGAGCGAGAGACGGAAGAGAAGAGGGCCGAGCGAGAGGCAGAAGAAAAAGAGGGCCAAACATAAAGCAGAGGAAAGGAGACTGCTTGCTGAGTAAAAAAAGGTATGACAATCAATTTTTTCAACAAAAAATGCTTTAAAAAAGTTACAAACAAAAAAAAGTCAGAAAAAATAGTTTGGTCTAGGTGTTAAAAAAGTTGGTCCGAAGAAAAAGTTTTTCAGGTACAGTAAGTCAGATTGGCAGGGTGTTCACTGAGCATCTAAAACACCCTGACAATACGCCACTGGCCTCTACCTTAAATCAACAGAAAAATGCAAGGAAATTTTTGCGAAAACCATTTTTTTGGTCTTCATCTGAAATTGTTAGAAAATTGCAACAACGTTTTGGAAAATACCGTTTCACTTTGGAGGAAACAAAGCCAATCTTGCACAGAGCTGGACAGCGCTGTTTCGAGCTTTTAGCTCTCATCGGCAGCCCTCAGCTTCTCTAGCAAAGTTATTCCTCAGCTGTTGTGTTTTTTTTATTACAAAATTACGAGAAACAAACAGAACACATCATGTCACAATTGCTTTTCATGTTAATCAATTTTAATCGTTTTATTATTTAATTGAAGGTATTACCCAGCTGGACAAGACTCTTGGCCGAACTGGACAAACTGGACAAGACTCTTGGCCGAACTGGACAAACTTTGAGGGCCTGCACAGTGGCAGAGGCTTTCTAGGAAATAAACGATTTTTCACTTGTGATACTTAAAAAAAAAACAAGTGAAAAAATTGCTGAACCCTTGTAGTAAGGACAGCCATAGGCTATCCCTACTACAAGGGTTCCCCTTGTGTGACCACGGAAATCATAACCGAAAGGCTTGACGTCCTTCGTGGTCGACTCGGTTCAGCGATTTTTTCACTTATTTTTTTTAAGTACCACAAGTGAAAAATCATTTATTCCCTACAAAGCCTCTGCCACTGTGCAGGCCCTTAAGGTTAGTCCATATCGGCCAAGAGTCTTGTCCAGAAGGTTTGTCCAGTTCGGCCAAGAGTCTTGTCCAGTTTATCCAGTTCGGCCAATAGTCTTGTCCAGCTGGGGAATACCTTCACTCAGAGCGGCTGTGGATGCTTGAAAAAGTTTCTGCAGCTCTCAATACTACTCCCAGTACCATCCCACAAGCTCCACACATTTCCAAAAACCCACAAAAAAAAGCTGGGGAAAACTTTGTGACAGAAGCTGAGGGCTGCCGATGAGAGCTAAAAGCTCGAAACAGCGCTGTCCAGCTCTATGCATATTATGACTCGAGCTGCGTTGCAGCTGCATGGTTGGTGGTTGATCTGGCCACCTAACTGCCAGTGGAAGTCGTTATGATTTACCAGGAGTCGACCACGAAGGACGTCAAACTTTCCGGTTAAAACCAATCTTGTCGATACTGTTGGACAGAACCTTTCCATTAATTTGTTTAGAATGGAAGCGCTGAATAGTACTGCAATTACAGCTGACCAAACTTATCAAAGCTTTATCAGTCATCACTTACTGTATCATTTCAAGTTGCAATGTTCAAACTCACTTCGTAGCTTATTGTTGTATTATAGTGCATTTTTGGTGCTTTGTAACTACGGCGTTTTGCAGCATCGTAAACCATAACGACATTGTCAAAAAAAAACAAACAAAAAAAACAACACGCCGTCTGTGAAATGTTACAAAGCATTAGGGAAAGAGCCAAAAAACTTCTGCAGTGAGCGCGTAATATCGCAGCTGAAAAGAAGAGAAAAGCGCTTGTGCATTTTGCTTTGCACCGTTTCTATTGCCGTAATTGATCGAGTTTTGTGACGTATTAAGCGCTTATTTTCTTTATCCTGTCACTCGCGTTCAAACTAGCGCTCCTGGAGCAAACAGTAAATCCCCTGTTTAGTCGTCACATTAGTAGTAAAATTACAGCTCAAAATAACATTAATAGCTTGAAGCAGACGAAAATTACGAGAAGGTACTGAATAGTATATGTCAATCTGCAAATTCCATTTGCTTAATGTCTACGTTCAATTCAATCCGAAAAAGCACGTCACAGTCCCTTAAAAAAAGCGTATGTCAGATATAACAATTTTGTTACGAAGAAATAATTTATCAAAATGGTTTTGCTGTTGATATGTTTAATTAATACTACATATTGTTATATAGTTGAAAGGTAAGACAAGATAAAATCATTAAAAAATGAAAAGAGAAAAAAGGAACAGTCAAATAAAAAGTACTAATAATGAGGAATTAATAAAGTTATGAAAATAAAGAACAATAAAGTGGGGGCAAATATATGAGCAAGCATTATAGATTAACAAGTAAGATATTAAATAACTATAAAAATAATAAATGAAGTTGCAAACTTTGTTGTCATTCAGCATTTTCTTAGGGATAGTTAGCTTTCTGAAATTTGTAAAAATTAGATGAGTAAATATTATCTAACTTGATGGAGAAAATGCTGGGTAATCACAAATTTTGGATGGTAACAGTTTATGGGACATTATTTCAACCAAATTAATTTATATTTTGATTTGTGTCGATATCCGCCAATTAGTTCAGATTTTGAATTTAGCAAGTCTTTTGTTTTAGAAATGGATTGGGCTATTACGAGTCTTTCTGTTAGGTAAAGAATTCTTTTTCTTCCTCCGGGTTTGTATGCTAGTGCGGTTGCTGTGATGTCCCAATATATGTCGAAATTTTGAAAGGAATTTTTTTAATTTCCAGAATGTATTTTGAACGTTCTACAGCATTTTCATGGTGTTTGCAAGGTTTTGTGGTTGTAAATTTGGAACTATTTGGATTTGGCCTTGTAAAAGTCCCAATTTACAGCCTCTCAGTAGAATCTTTTTAGACAGGCCAGTGCAAAAGAAAATTAAGTGCTTTACAAGTGACTGTAAACTACGAAGTGACTGTAAATTACGAAGTAAGACTGTAACTTACGTACCGGGATTACAGTATTGCCGTTGAGGCAGAACGTCAACAGAAAGCGTGACATTTTGCATTCGATTCCGATGCCAACGTGTCACTTCACTGACGTTCAGATTGAGCAACATTAGATTCCCAATTTGAGATGAACAAGAAGACTGTCGAAAAAAGTGAGATTAAATGTGAAGTTTTTTTGTTTTTTTTTGCAATACGTTAACCCTATTTTTATGGGCTATTTTTCCAACGCATTTTACAAAAAGTAGAGACAAACATGCCCTTATTGTTCACCAAATTTTTTTTAACTTGCTTTGAGTTGATGACTTCATGTCGTCATGTTACTCATGATAGTGAAGTTAAAGCCAATTCGGCAAAAATGACGTAACTGCTTCAATGTCATTTGTGATAGGCGATTAAAATTTTGTTCATAAAATTGTTTTTTGAATTTGAATCATAAAATGTCCAAGTGATTAGTTCACAAAAACATCTTTTGAGATCAGTTAAGTAAATATGGGCCAAAATGGCCAAGTTTTAATGAAATGGCCTCAACAAATCTCAAAATTACGAAACTTCTTCTTACCCCAGCAACTAAAAATTTTCAACTTATTTGTGAATCAATTTGACTCAAACTCAAGTTAGCTTGAAGTAAATGCTTTTTTCTGAAAGGGTCTGTCACAAGAAAACGAGAGAGAGAGAAGCATTTTCACTCACCCCAATCAATACAAAATAAGATCAAAACGGTATTGTCATCTCTACCAAAATTTTGGTTTGACTCGACTGGGAATCCGGTCGGAGGCTACCAATTCAGTAGCTGATATTTCTCGCTATATCAACTGAACGGTAAAAATTCCTACTACCTGAATATCGGAATGAAGTTTATCTAGAGTCTTTTCTCCCTTCCGGTGCTCTGATACTTTAGTTTTATAATAGCCGTACAATTCGTTGATGTTGTTTGGGCTTGTACGACTAAGCACCAGCTCCGCAGCAACAATGTTTTCCGCCGAGTATCTGCAAAAGAATTTTTAACTACAACAATGCAAGCAATATTGTTTCAATCAAATTTTAAAATCACTTTAATCCCATATCAGTGGGCTATTTTCACACCCTATTTTTACCGGGAGGACAAATTTGCCCCTCCCTAACTAAAGATAGTTTGGTAAGTGATAGAAGTAAGATTTTTTGCTTGTTGGAGCTATTTTTTGTTAAATTTTTAAAATAAAATATTTTGAGTTTGTGACGTCACGAAAGCGATGATACCGTCATCAAAGCCAATAAATCCTTATAACAGCATGCAAATTTTTCCAAATGTTGCGAAATATTATTTTCAGCTTGGATTTTTGTTATTTCAAAGACATCTTTGATAAAATCACCGCAGATGATGACGTCACATGCATGATGGCGCCATCTTTAGTATATTGCGATGATTATTGTTTGTAATTTTTCGTGAGTGAGATATAGTATCATTCACAAAATTTTAGAATACTGCAATATTATTTTCATTACATCATTTAACAGCTGGCGACAATGAATGTTTTTTTTATGCAAACGCAGTTTATTTCGAGAAACAGCAGAAAAAGCAGTAGTTTTGAATTATGACGTCAGCAATGACTTAATGATGATGCAATACATTTATCAGTAAATGAAATATTTTATTCCAGGTAAAGATAAGCATTGATAATGAAGGCGCAGTAGAATGAATAGAATAAGTGCGTTAATAGGCATACAATGGGCTCAAAACTGTATGAAACTCTTTAGGTGTCACTGACAAAGGTAAAAATGACGTCACTTCCGGTTGTCTGACTGACCCAAAACTATCTAAAAATGTGTGTTAATAAATTTGATTCAAAGTCAGGGTGCATCAAAGTAAAAATTTTTTTTAGTTTGGAGCTATACTAAAATAACTAAAAGGGGGGCAAATTTGCTCCCCCCGCGGTACAAATAGGGTTAAGTGCTCGTATCATACAAGGGTGGTATAGAAACAAATTTTTCTTTAATTTTGTAATATTAATATTGTGTTCTTGATCGCAAAAGAACGGCAGGGTCTTTTTTTCTATTTTTTTTTTTCTGCAACTTCATGATTATTTTTTTTCATAAGTTATAATTTCTGCATAAAGTGGAATGTGGATGCGTTTTAATGCTAAATCAAGCTTACTTTAAGAAAATGGTACAATAGCGTTTTCACAAAATCAGCGAAATATCTTAAAATCAACTATATTTAACAACAAGTAAATGTAGTAGTGCTAAAATTGCTTATAGTTATAAAGTATAGTTAGTATTGACTGATTTTGTGAAAACGCTGATAGTTCCACCTTCTATGAATCGAATCTGCAAAATCGTCATATGGTTTTTCTTTGGTCTTAACTTGATTCTTCGTGTAATCCTATCGATAATAACTTACTTTAATACAGAAGGTCTAAAAATAACTTTTCCGCTGTTCTTATTCCATGTATGGTTAAAGATTTTGACAGATGAAAACATCGACTTTTGGCGCTTCAAGAAAAAGTTTTTCCAATATTTTCTGTATGATTTCGAATACGGATAACAAGGAGCTACAATATCTAGCATCTTGGTCGTCGCTTCTTTTTCGCCTCGCTGCCATTTTAAAAGTGCTGCAAAACAACAACTGTAACACAACGATAATAACCATAAGTAACCAAAATGAGGCCGCAACGTCGTCACGCTAATTATTTTGCAAATTTCTAATTATTTTGCTAATTTTGCCAATTTCTGGTGTAAAATTTTAATTTCAGGCTTAACCCTATTCGGCCCAGAGAAACGTTTAATAACTTGAGACGTTTAATAACCTTGAGAAACCCGACCTTGAGAAACGTTTAATAACTCCGAATCTAGTTGTCATACGACAATGGTTTTACAAATGAAAGTTGAAGCAATAAATTTTAGGAATAGTCAAGAAATTTTGTTACTGTGGCTTGACTGCTTCACAACAAATTTTCGAAATAAATGAAGGGGGAATCGATTAGCTCCCCCCCTTCATTTATTTCAAAAATTTGTTATGAAGCAGTCAAGCCACAATAACAAAATTTCTTGACTTTTCCTAAAATTTATTGCTTCAACTTTCATTTGTAAAACCATTGTCGTATGACAACTAGATTCGGAGTTATTAAACGTTTCTCAAGGTCGACCCTGCGTTTCTGGTAAAATTTTTGAAAAATTAATTTAATCCTGTTAGTCCCAATTGTTCTGTCGTAATTAATAATTTTACGTTTTTTCGAATGTAAATCCAGTGACCACTTGAACGGCTTTTGTTGCGATCGATGTTCAAAAGGAGTTGTGACAATAGATTTTCATTCATTAGTTTGCCTGAGGCATTATAATTTTTATTATGATTTCCAAAGCTCACAGCTGAATTTCTCAGACAATTTTGAATAATTTTACCAAATTTCAAACTAAGGTTTATTTTTAGCATTTCGCTAATAAATAGGAATTGTGATTTAACAAAATAAACGTATTTATTGATAAAAAAATTAGAGGCCAACTTGAGCGCAAATCCTTTTGTGTTTTGCCTGTATTTTTTCACATTTTTTTACGTTGGTATATTATACTTGTTACCGCATTTACTAATTTCGTATATTAGATGCTACTACAGGCCTACAGCATGGCGTACTATTGCATATAACTTATTACTGAATTTCACATTGATTTTTCATTTGTGGTCTATAATGATAGGTGGCAACCGTGACATGCTGAATTTGAAAAATTTATGTTGTTTCATTACTTTTCAATTTTCGCTTTTATGGGTGTACATTCACCACCAACAAAAATTATGTTTGTAGATACAAAATATACAAAAGGAGAGCAAGTTCCCTAGTAACAGAATTTGCAAGTAACAATCCGATTAGCTGACCATTTAGTAAATGAATTTGTACTGGTATTTTTTGTGATCATAAATAACTAAGGTATCTAAATTCACTGATGTCGTTGGCAGATTTTTAATGTTTCTAATTTACTGCAACTATCTAACGGCTTTATCGCATACAAGCAATATTGCTGGTTCTGGATGTGAGGACCAGGAGCGTATTTAGGGGAGGGGGCCATGGTGCCATGCCTCCCCCTTTGGGTCGTCAGTATAGTATAGTTAGCATAGAATAGTATGCAAAATTGCGGCATGCCCCCCCCCCCCTTTGTAACTTGGGCAGAAAGTTTGAGCACAAAAACGGACAAAATCTGACTAAAGTCCTTTTTTTTTGGTCTTCACCTAATTTTGGGCATGAAAACGGACTGATTCTGAATGGAGAAATTTTTTTTTGGTCTTTATTATTCTTAAATTTTGGGCACCTTCAAAAATCCTGCGAACGCTAGTGTTGAGGACAATAGAAGTAGAATAGCTTTAAAAATTTTGATCAAAGATGAAAACCGGCAAATAAATTTCTACCCTTGGGATTATACTAATTTTTTTACTGTTTTTTCTAACTTATTCAACACTAATCCCAGTAATAACCAAAGTTTGCAACAATTTTTTGTAAAGCCACCTCTGAAATAAAATCTGAAAGATTATCATGATAAAATCGTTACGATTGAGAATTAGACAGTCTTTGTAGAATGATACGAATAGTGATAAAAAGAATGGTATTTTGATCAGTATAACCATTAATTGTAATTAATTTTCTTTTTACTTCTGAAATCATTTGTAATAATACACTAGAAGGTAAGCCCATTGGGTACTATTATTATAAGATTTTGGAAAATCTTATGACGAGCAATGATCAAATTAATTTAGGTTTTCTTACATAAACTTCATAAAAACTGCAGAATTTTTGAGAAAATTACTCTCCAATACTAGGCAATGTAATCTTTCACAACGTAAGCAACAAAAACAAAAAAATTATTCGGACGGCAAAACCTATTACAAATTATTATTCAAACTATTATTCTAAAAATCGACCAAGAATCCCAATATCAAGTTAGACTAATTCCTTTTTTCTTCTTATAATTCAAAAGTCCGTGAAAAAGCGTACAAAAAATAGTTTGAAAAAATTAACATTTACTACACTCCGTCCGACACATTTTGAAAGGTTTTTTCGTAAATTCGAAGTAATTGCATTTTTATTTATCAAGTTGTATACAGTCAGCGAACAAATCGTTCATTTTTCGAGAAAAGGCTGTCGTTTGCCCCCCTGTCTACTACACACGGTGAAAGCTTCACATTGCCCATGTTATTGCTAATATCTAGCCGGGAAGCTGGATGTAAATACAAACTTTTTTCAAGTTTTGGTTTGACCAGACCGGTAATCGAACTCATATTTACTGTATCAGCAGCAGACACTCTATGCACTCGACTAATGATAAAAATGTTGTTATATAAAAATTTTGTTACAGTGTTGTTATATACAGAACACTATGCTGCATTTTGATTAGGTTTAGCATTGCCAGATCTACCAGACTGAGAATGAAACCCATAGTACAAGTTTACCAAGTGAAAACTCTTACTATATTACATTAGACTACGAATCTTCAGCATACTAAAAATTACATCAAAATTCAACCAATTTTATTGACGTTTGTTACAGCTATTTCATATGCATTTACACACAAAATGTGAATGAGAAAAAATAGTGGTTTGATGCTTGTTCTTTTATCAATTTTTGAACAAAAATACCATATTTTGTAGTGTTTAGCAAAAGGAACTAAAACAGTGACAAATATTCACCTTGCAATTAATCCAGCAACAAACTAATGACTTAGATATTTTGACACAACAGAAATAATCTTTTAATTTAATCCGTAATTATCTCTTGAGTTACTGAATAAAACTCCATCTGCGATGCCGCGACACGGCAATCAAACGCTTATTAACATCATGCAGATAAAAAGCGAACCGATCGCTTCTGATAGTCCTTGACTTATGTTCAAATTAATTGAAGATCAAGGTTGCAAACATAATGACAAAAAGTTTGAACTTTTTGTCAGAAAATTGAGCTTCTCGTGGAGAAAAAACAGATTTTTTATCTATTGTAATTCAGGAGTTATTAGCGTTTGAATTTGTTGTGTCGAATCGATCTGGCCATTAATCAAAAAATTTTGCCTGGGCCGAATAGGGTTAATACTTCTGGTAGATACTTGGAGGTTTAGAGTAAATTGGAGTTCGAGATTAGATGGATTACAGGTCGAGCGGTAACGCGTTCGCCTCTGGAGCGGGAGGTCTGAGATTCAAATCTCGGTCCAGCGAAATCGGACACAGTGTTGCCAACGACTTGCCACTGTTGCAACATTTCTTCGAATGAAGCTGTGTTGCCCAGGCGCAATGACTTAGGAGATGGGCCACGCAAACTTCGGTCACGCTTCGGCATAATACAGCAAGTACAATATAATAAAAGATTTGATTTGACAATAATTAGCGTGACTGCGATGCGAATATAAAGCTACTACGCCAGAGGCATCAAACGATTATTATGGTCCTTTGTTTTTGATTTGTAAAGTCTGCATATGAAGTTGTGTACCTGCATTTTTTAAGGCGCTAGGTCACGTAGTTTGCGTGAAGGTCCTAAAACTTGTAATTTTTTAAATGTTTTTTTAATAAAAAATGGCTTCAACTAATCAGCTAAAACTTTGCGAATTTATTTTGCCTGTTGAGAACTACTCGTTTTCAAAATTTTATGGTGCCAACGTTTTAGGGTATCAAGATATTTCCCAAAAAAACTATGCCTCGAATCTTAAGCGAGGTTTAGTATAGGATTTTGGTTAACAGCATTTATATGGTGTGATGCTATGATGGTTATAGGTACCAGCAGAGTTTTGAATTGCTGTGAGTGAACAGAGATGGGTTCAAATACCAATCTAGTCGGACATCAGTTTTACCCAAACTACAAATAAATTGAATTCTTAATTAATTTGATTTTTTTTTGTCAGCAGAAAAAATCACATTCAATCTTTAATTTTGGCGTTACATGTAAATGTTTTGCGATTTTCTTTTAATTTTTACCCTTCAAACTAATTTGGATTCTTCTTTACTGTCAAAATTATTTTATCAACTGCTGCTGTTTTTCTCGAAATTATTTTGTCAACTGCTGCTACTGTAATTATTTTTTCAACTCCAGATAACTACAATTGTCAATGAAAACTTTAAAAAATGCCCAAAAATAAGCAAACAAATTTGATCGCTAGAGTAAAAACGCCAAACATAGGTTTTATCTACAAATGTATTATAAAATCAGGAATAAGGAGAGGGGGGGCATTCAGTGTTAGGTAATTACCAATCACTTCTCTTAAATATCTTTCCATTAGCCCCCCCAAATATTTTACTTTATAAAATATGAACGAAATAGATTACTCCGTGTGAGTTTTATCGAATAATAGAATTTTATGATTTACCAGCATGTAAACAAGAGAACTGCAATGTTACCATTAGCCACTTCCCATATAGCCCATTAATGCAACCAGTTGAATCATGTTGCGCTGCCAACTTCTATGCCACGTTTTAAAAGCATTATTTTTCATTAAAATAGCTCTAAAATTAAGCTATTTTGCAAAAAAATGCAAAATTTTCGAGCGCTGGGGGCTCCGCCCCAAGAACCCCGTGCCTCCGGCGGCTGGGGGCTTTGCCTCCAGACCCCCGTTCTCCTGCAGCTGGGGGCTTCGCCGCCAGACCCACAAGACAACCCCCCATTGCGAATTTCTGGCTACGCGCCTGGTAGATACCCTGGGAACTATGGAAGAATGAAAAGCAAAGACAAAAAAAGAAAAATTATATGTAAATCAGGGTAAATGAACATACTCATAAAAAAGGTGGTCGACAGTGTGTTTAAAAACCACACACCTTTTTTCATTAATATCGGTATTTACCGAGAGACAAGCGTTCAAATTTGTCCACATTTTTTTGTCAATTTTTGGTCCTTTAAATTGCTGTCACGTGACTGGCCGGTTGGACACCTCCAAAGTTGACTCGTTTCAAGTCTTTATCTGCACCCATGTTGTGTCTACATTTTAGCATTCCACGTCTATAGCCGTTTTTGGGTTATAAGTAAACTAATTAATTTTCGACGCAAAAATGGCTGTTTTGACCCGGTTATTGGCTTTCTAAATCATGATCACGTGACCTAAGATCCCCAAAATCGTTTACATGACGCTTTTACTTGTTGTAATGACGTTGTTTCCGAAATGCAACTTTCAAGGTTTAACCGTTTTGTAGTTATAAGCAAATAAAATAAATTTCGATACTCATCTATTTAAATGGCTGATTAAAAACAAAGGTCTTACGCGCGCGCACGCGAAGTTCCAACTAAAAAAGTTTAAGATTTGTGCTAAATAATAAATTCAATGTACAGTATCCAATATGTTGGATTGCAATGCTAAGGAGCGTTCTCAGAATCTGAAATGGCTGTGACGTGCGTTCGTGGCACATTTCTAGCCGTGGTAAGTAACAAATTTGGCTGGTGTAGTAAAACTTTCCTCAAAATTCGCTGGAAGTTTTAAAGTTTGGTGTATGTTATTTAATAATGGAGCAAAAAACTGCTAAGAACCCGTAAAAAGCGCTAAGTTTGGCGTTGTAAATTGTTACATGAGCTTTTTGAGACATTAAAATTTTGAAAGCAAATAACTACAAAGCAATGGAAGTTGTGAAACGAAGTTTGAAAGTGGTGCATTTAAATTCTTGATTTGCTTTGAGTAGAGTAAGTTATTAGGTAGGAATTCTATCGTAGCCAGCGCTCTAAACTAAGTTGTAAACGCTTTAGCCAGTGTTCAAGACAAGTACGGGCCCAAATCCGAAAAGTGATTTGTAGCCAAAGACCCGAAAAAGCCCAAAAATTACGTTAAATTTGAAAAATGTGTATGGGATTGCTCGTACATAGTCAAAGGATATTCATTCATTGCTCATGAAATGTGACGTAATAATAATAAGTGTGTAATAATAATTGCAATAATACTTAAACGAAGTCGTCATTCAGCTTGGAAAAGTTATTTTAATTACGCTTTTATAGCAACTACTTTGTTATTACTTTCTTTTGAATTCGATCTTTAAAGTGGTGCTGCAGTTTTCCTATTAATACATAGTTGATGGTGAGATGGTTTTGACAATACCGTTCATTGTTTATTTAGTCATTGCTAGAGCGATTTTTATTTTGAACCAAATTTTTTTTTGACTATATTCTAGCTAAATTTGGACTTAAATCGTTTTGCCTTAATGAGCTTCGAATTTTAATTAAAAAATTTTTTTGTAATTCACAATTTACTTCAGTTTGAAGAAGGTAACTTTCTTCAGTTTTTATCAACAACATACTAGATTGAAACCTCTATCAGTTATTTAAGAACAATGTACTGAGAAAATTAATGATAAGTTGTAGACAGTAACCAGAGTCTTAGAGAAACAATCAAACCTTTGATTCACAACCTAAGACGTACTGTTTCGGAATCGACATTCGTCGTTTATTCCTCGTCAATATATCTAAGACTACAGGTATGAACATGAGCGTAGAAAGGCAAAGAATCTCATATCAACCAGATCATAACAGAAGATGTATTACATATTTTTTCCGAAAATATTATCCCAATATTACAAGAGATTTAATAGTTCAATTCAAAATAATTTCCAATAGCATGCCTTTGACAGCTGCTTCACCCAATCGCAGGGCTCTTCAGTACGGCTAACAAAGCCAAAATGACAAATCTCACCTGTGATAAAAATCTTTTAAACATACATCCAGTGGTGGGCAAGTTACTTTCTAAAAGTAACTAGTTACAAGTTACAGTTACTTGGCAAAAAAAGTAACTAAGTTACAGTTACAGTTACAAATTTGAAAAAGTAACTAGTTACAGTTACAGTTACAAGTTACAGTTACTTTAGTGATTAAAAATTTGGACTAAAAACAGGCCTGACGGCTTTAACTTAAACTTTAACCAGCAACCACATGTATAGTCCAGTGACACAGTGAAGAAAATATATGGATAAAAGGTTATGATTGATCAGACATGCGATTGTGCGTCCTGTGTTGCCATTGTAACACAATTATTTTGAATGGAATTCATAAAAAATCTGTAATTTGCTTCAAAGCATGTAGTACAAAAAGTAACTGTAACTGTAACTTTTTTTAGGGCTCTAAACTGGTAACTAGTTACAAATATCGTTACATCTGAAAAAAAGTAACGAAGTTACAGTTACAGTTACTAAAAAAGTAACTAGTTACAATTGTAACTAGTTACTGCCCACCACTGCATACGTCTTTACCAATTTATCAATGAATGAATAAATCTTTAACGATTATGTGTATATTACGTAAATCCTTGACCATCAATTTTAGCCAAACTAAGTAAATCATAACTGAAAAATCTTTCCCCTAATGAAACTAAACCTATTAATTAAATCTTTATCGAATGAAACTATATGCTAAAATTGATGGGTAAAGGTTTATGTAATATAAAAATAATCGGTAAAGATTTATTCATTCATTGATACATTGGTAAAGATGTATGTTTCGAAGATTTTTATCACTGGTGATAGTTGCCATTTTGGCCTTGTTAGCCTTACTGAAGAGTCCTGAGGTTGGGCGAAACAGCTGTCAAAAGCATACCGTAATCGTAGTTTACGGTTTTTCTTTGACAAATTACACTTGCGGTTTGAAGTCAAAGAATGCGCTCAGCTCAAAGATAACTCGACGAACAGCAAAGTTAAATCAGTCAAACAAATCTATTAGGCGTAGAAAACAAATGAATTAAGTCAAAATTAAAACAACTGAGTCAAATTGTTGGCAGCAAAAAACAAATTAAAAAAAAAAACAAAAACTTAAACGAGGACTAAAGGCAAAATCAATGGGGGTATCTAAAGTTAGGCCAATTGCATAAGACTAGATTAGCGTTGACTCCATCCTTTTTGACCCATCGGTTGCGGAGATATTCTACTTCGAACACGACGTCGGTGACTCTATTATAATGTCATAAATTTTAATAATTTTTACTGGCAACCCTGTAGTTGATAAGCATTAGCACCTTACCGACGCATTCCCAGTTCTAACCTAAAGCAACGATTAGGCTACTGCATTGAGTCGTTTTGCTGCACAATATTCAGTTTGATCTTATTAGCACATGAGATCTGAGCTGGTAAAAAGAGTAGACTTTTCGGTAGGCTATCGATTTCAGTAAAAATCAAGCTGGCAGATACATTTCAGTCTAAATCCTTACCTAGTCTTGCAATAAGGTTTTTATTACTGGGCTACACAGTACTGACTCATATCTGATAATAAGACTACCAATATTTGAGTAAGCCTATTGCATTTGCTTACGGTATTTTGTGATCCTAGAAAAAACTTTGATTGAAAACAATGGCCTACTAGCCTTCTCTAATAACTCTACTAACCTTACTTTCGCTTGCTCTTAGACGTTTGTTCCCAAGGCTATCGTACAGTGTACTCATTTTTCCAGCTCGGATCTATTCTGCCGAAAAGATCAAACTGATTAGTGCGCAGCAAAACGATCCATTGCAGTAGCCTAATCGTTGCTTAGGACAGAACAGAAAAGCATCGCTAAGACGCTAATGCTTATCAACTACAGAGTTGCCAGTAAAAATTATTAAAATTTCTAACATTTCAAAAGAGTCAGCGACATCGTGTCTGGAGTAGAATATCTCTGCAACGGATGGGTCAAAAAGGATGGAGTTAACGCTAATCTAGTCTTATGCAATTGGCCTTACTTTAGATATCCCCATTGATTTTGCCTTTAGTCCTCGTTTAATCCAAGCAAATTCTAGTCCTACACAAATATTATAAGCCTACTTGTGTATAAAATAGCAAATGGCGTTAATTAATTATTCCCAATTAAAATTTTCAAAATTTATGAATTCAGCTATAAACTCCAAAACTATAAATCACAAAAAATATGCTTAAAAGAGTTACAGAAAAGAAGAAATTTACTTTAGAGAAAAGGAGCCAAAGAAAGTACCTTCCTTCAACCAATCACGGCCACAGTCCAACAAAGTCCAAATTGAGAACCAAATTGTCTTCGGCGATGAAACGGGCGGGAATCCACAAAAGTCCTAAATCGAATGAGAGTTGTAGCTGGCGTCAATCCAACAACGAGGGTGCTACGCCAGAGTTGTAAGTCGGGCCGGGCTTTTCGGGTCGGGTTCGGGCCTAAAGTTGACAAAAATGTCGGGCTTAATTCGGGCCTGAGACGTACTTTTTGTTTAGGTGTACAAAAAAATAATCAAAATTACTTGGCAATATTGCTAAATTTTAAAGACCTAACTTAACTTTCGGATTTTTTCGGGCATGATTTGGGCTTCAAATTAATTTTCGGGTTCGGGCCGGGTTAGGGTTTATAGTTTTGGGCTCGGGTCGGGTTTGGGCCTGAACCTGTCGGCCCGTTCACAACTTTGTGCTACGCTTCCTTCACGTAACGATGATTGATAAGCGGTGAGCGATGACCGATTCTTCGCTGGTTCGAAAACGCGAGAACAACCAACATTCTGTCTTCGCCTTCTACGACCCAATTCACAACTCGTCGTGAAGCGGCTCTTCGTCCTTCTTGGCTTGGAAGCCGCTCTTCGACATCCAGCAAATCGAAGAGCACCTAACTTCTTTGAAAAGTACTGCCAGTGCAGCAATACCACTACTTAAACCAGCTCAGCCTGCCGTGTAGACCAACGCTCTCGTGCACACGCGAACGATAGTTTAACACTTCAGTCCAACATTACAGTTCAGCTCTAAAATTCGACGGAAACACACGGGCGTATATATAGGCTAAGGCACGTGGTCAATTTCGTGAAGCTACAGTAAGTGAAACGGAAAGGTTTCCGGAAAAACATGCTGGCAAACGCTGTAAATAAACAACAAAATATCCTAACCCAGCAGTAAGTCGCCTAGCAAATTTTCAAGTTCGTAGAACAGTAAGGAGAAAACGACCAAAACAACGTAACTTGGCGTTGAGATACGTTTGCACTCGAACTCAGGTGAAATAATAATCCTAACTAGTCGCAAACTATGACACATCTGTTACGAAACCCTAACAAATCTAAGTTGAATATAGCGGTAATCCCGTGGGGAGCCCAACGGGTCTTCACTCCAACTTTCCAAATTTGCCGAATCCGAAGAAGACCACAACCACAATACGTCGATTAGATAAATGTATTTGGGTATGAAAATAAAATAGTGTGCTCTGTTCAACACCAAACCGAAAGAAGAATAAGCTCAGGTCCAACGTGAAACGTGTAAAACACTTGTAAAAGGTTATCACGTGATGATAAGGATGAAATGCAACACTGAGAAGTGATTTAGGCAAATTAATGGTCGAGTGGTAACGCGTTCGTCTCTGGAGCGGGAGGTCTGAGATTCAAATCTCGGGCCCAAATCGGACACAGTGTTGCCAACGGCTCGCCACTGCTGCGACATTTCTTCGAAAGAAGCTGTGTTGTTCGGGCGCAATGACGCGGAGATGGGCCCCTCCAACTCGTTACACGCTTCGGCGTATTACAGCGAGTGTAATGAAAGATTTGATTTAAGACTAAAAGCAAAGACGTGGAAAAAGGAGCTTGTCGGATATGTCATAGATTAAACGAGAAGCGCTTTTGACTACATGATTTTGGAACAACATCCTAAAATACGAAACACTACGTAATAAACAGAGGATATCGGAATTTCCCAACAAAAAGTAAAATTCGGAGTTAACAAGTGATATCAGGGTAAATTTTCTTGGAAAACAAAAACAAGTTAACCAAAATTACGAAATGAGAAATTTGCTCTAACACATGCAGTTGAAAATTATCTTGAATTGAAATATTAAATCTCTTGTAATATTGTGATTACTTAATATTTTCGGAAAAAAAAATATTCTGTGATGATCTGGGTAATTTGCGACTCTTTGGCCTTTCTACGCTCATGTTTGTACCTGTAGTTCTAGCTATATACAGTACTGACGAGGAATAAAAGACGAATGTCGTTTACGAAACAGTATGTCTTAGGTTGTTAATCAAAGGTTTGATTGTTTCTCTAAGACTCTGGATACTGTCTACAGCTTATCATTAACTCTATCAGTTAGGTTTGTGATTAATGCAACAAAGCGATGCGCTACAAAAACCTAGAAAACTGCTTCCAACCCCATGTCAATTCACTTTAAAAAAACAAAAAAAAAACAGCAAATTATTGGTTGAAACTGGCTGTTCTTAAATCTTTGACAATTTTTGGCCTGATTTGTTCTTAAATTTTATTGGAAAATAATATGACACAAATTCAATCTTGTTGGATGAAAAGTTGACTTGTGTAAAAGTTTTCTCCATTGTTGAAGCTGCAAAAACAAAATAGTATACAGTCTACTCTCTATTGGCAATGATTGCAAAAATCTGGCTATTCGTTTGCGATATATACAGTACAAATGTAAAAGAAAAACTGACGTTTTCAGTTTTAAATTTGGCTACAAGTACGTAGCCAGATCGGAATGTTTGGGGGGCAATGACTTCAGGGCCGGAGCAATTTCCAAACAAGAAAATATTTGCCCCCAAATTTCAGTAAAAACTAAAAAAACAAAAAAACGGTCTTCACGGAATCAAAAGCTAATTTTGACCCCAAATTTCAGTGAAGATCAAAAAAAAAAAAGAAAAAAGGTCTTCACGGAATAAAAAATTGATTGCACATGAAATTGGCAGACTCAGGATATTTTTGCTGCGTCAAAGCATAGTAACTAAATATATATAGCCTGAAAGCGTAATGCGTGAAATTGCGTTTAAACTTTTCACTTACGCCACCTTGTGAGGAGGGGAAAGTTTGCTTGAAAATCAATTGGAGGCAATATAAATTAGCCTGATAGGTGCAAAAAAAGTTGTAAATTGAGCGCATATGGAAAAAGTTTTCAGTAATTTTGTTATTTTCTACTTTTTAAAGCTTATACCTACTACTTAAGGTGCGTTTAGACCGGACGCGAAGCAACGCGAAGCGACGCGAAGCAACCAAAATTTGACGCCATCGACAGCTTGCGAAAGGTTGCAACTGGTCGCAACCTTCGCGAGCGGTTACGCAACATCGCTTGCTTGCAGGCTGTAGTAAGATGACCTACTAAATCACTGATCGGATTTTTACGATCGCAGTTTGCTAGAAAATCATGTAAATAGTATATTTGTATGGTTTAGCGCCTATTTATCAGTCCAAAGAGTAGGTTGTTGGCAAAGTTACATTCGTGATACTGATAGCCCTAGGCTAGCCAAGCTAATTTGGATCTAGACAGCTAAGACTGTAAATCCTAGAGTGATTTTTCATAGCTATGCTGGATCTCAGAGCTTTATTATAATGAATACAACAAAGCAGTAGGCCTAGCCCCACGACATCTAGCGTTTAAAACAAAACTTTTTATTCTGTGCAGCGTAGTAGAAGCTATTGTATCAGTCCAGTGGTTCTTTTGGCTGAGCAGCTTTTGCTTTTTTGTCTTAAAGTAAACCTAAACTAACACGGTGTTGTTGTTTTTTTCAGAATATAAAATAACCCATCAATTGGCTAGTTTTGAATGCGTTGATAGTGTTTTTACCCATTGTTTGTTAGCTTGTTGTTTTAAAAGTAACCACAATTGAACAATTCCTAATTGAATACTGGAAAACTCTCAAACGTTTTTTCACTGTCTACGTGACCAAGCCAACTTGGTGAATAAAACTGTATTTAGAATTGGTTTCAAGCTACACTGCTACATATAAGAGCTAGATAGATACAAAAAATCGAAAAATTTCTATGAACTTTTGGATTGGCCTAATTAGTAGTCACTTCTTTGAATAGCTACAAACATGGAATTTTTTCTTCTGAATGTCCTCTTACAAGTCTTCTTGTTTCGGAAGGTTTGTGACCGTGATCAAGTTGAACTGGAAGCAATGGTTTTGACTACCCCAAGTTTTACAATCATGAATATTGTAGTCTGGTAGTAATTTTTCACTCCAGTCCTATGTGATGAAAATAGAAGTGTCAAGTGTGTTAAATATTCATTTACTGTGTCTCTGTGTAATATCTAAATTTAGCTGTTTGTGAATTTCAAAATATTTTTACTGTCTCTTAAAATTTTAACTGCTTTACATGGTGAATAAAGTGACAAAGTAAATTATTTTAAGTCAAGTTTAATCATTACAATTACAGTCAGTGTATTTAGATGAACTAGAAAGCCAATATATCTAACCAGTAGAAAGTGAGTTCTATTTTTTTGCTGAGATTACTATTATTGGTAGAGAAGTACCCGCCAAGCAAGTTCATTAATATTGTTCCATTCTCATTAGTCATCACTAAACAAAAAACTTGATACAGCATTTATAATAATAATAATTGGAATGGGGATGGAAGCGTCAGTTACATGAAAATGTGAGAACTAACAACACTTTTATTCAGATGCTTGAGTAACAATTTTCTCATAAAAAAATCTAAATGTTTTTTTATCAGGGACATAACCAAAGAGGGGGCTTGACCTTACAGCTATAAGTTTGTCTGTATCTTACAAACGGTGGTTTGGAGTGAAGCCCTTTGAGGTAAACGCGACCGTCGCAACGTAGCCTACTGGTACCGCGAGAAAATGCAAACTAATAAAATGCTCTCAAAAGCATTTAACTTGCACTAAACATCGATAAGCGCTCCGCTAGCGTGTAAAACACCAAACTTAGTTTTAGAAGCTGACTTTTCCTCAAAGCAACTGCTGGTATTACTGTGCTAAATTCCTGTCCTTCGATGATAGTGTCAAATCATGCAAAAACTGCAATGTTTTTTTGGTTTCTCCAGCAAATCATCACAGCAATCCATTGCACAATAAGCAAAAAATCCACTACATAACTGATGACAAATCCAGCTTTCAGTTTCACTCATAGCGTTAACATTGGGAGTCTTCATAAACAGTACTAAATAACAAATACAAACAACTGTTTAAGCTTACTACAGATCATAACATGCTTGCCTGAAAAAGAAAAATCATATCAAAAAAACAACATAGTTTATGCTTTAAATGTACTTGTAGACTAGCCTATTGGTCTATACTCTACAAGATACCGGTTGATCTACCACTACCATTATGAGACATGGATGGTGGAAGCGTTTAGGGATTTGTTAACTGAGTAAACACCTAAATAGAACTTTTGACATCTGCTTCCAGCTTTTTGCGTTTCTGCATTAAAAGCCAGAACTGTCATCGTCAAAACAGATTATGGCAAGTTTTCAGTGGAAGGATCTAAACAAATCATTGATAGCTAGTAAATAGGCTAAGTACTACTACGTTTTTGAAGAAATGACAAGTCTTTTCATTTCCAAATTCGATCTACTGTGCTTCGTTTTTCACTTATACTTTACAAACTTTTTTCTCAAGATTGTTTCGTAACCTGAGCTATTATTAATCTAGACTCTTCTTCACGGTTATTGGGTGATAACATAATATAAACTCAATCATCGTTTTCCCGGTTATTCCAGCGCGCTATGACGAAACAGAACCCGTGATTACTATAATAGCGCTTCAATAATAAAGTACACAATGCTTTCTGCTCATTGAATACATTTTAAAAGTAAGTTATTAAAATTAGCCTACGAAGCGACCAGTCGCGAAGATTAGCAACCACTCGCGAAGGTTGGCAATCTTCGCAAGTGACGTAATCGACCACTCGCGAAGGTTGGCGAAGGTCACCAACCTTCACTTCGCGTCCAGTCTAAACGCACCATTAGACTCGAAACTAACAATTTCTTCGAAGTGAGTGTTTGAAGTTAGGCTGTTTCTAAAGCATCTATATAGGCTAGACGCATTAGGCTACAGCAAATTGGACAAACAGACCTCTACTTGAAAGTATATGTGTAGGCTATAGTTATGTAAGCATTAAGCAGTAAACTATGAGTCCCTGCGGAGAACTCTAATTGCAATTCAGGATCAGAGATTGAATCTTATTACTGTAACACGTACAGTAGTACTGCCGTATCCTGCTACCGGTTCCTCCAACTACAAAGTTAGCTGTTCACTCAATTGCAATGCATTCTTCTGGTTAATAGCGAAGCACAGTGTAGTTGAGGCCGTCAGCTACTTTTGAATATCATCGGGCCGGTACCGGTATCGATAGCCTACATGCAACAATTCGACGCCTATCAGTATCAGTTTACAACTAAAGTTAAGTTAGGTACTGGTTACTTAGTGGTTTACCTGGTACCGGTTCCTCCAACTGCAATTGTAATTGTAATTACATTTCATTCACCAAGTTGCCTTGGCCAGGAGACAGCGAAGGGACCTTTCGGTCTTCGAGTCAAGCTGCCACCTGCCCACCTGTCTACCACACACGGCGGAGGCTTCATACAGTCCCTTTGATTGCTGAACGTCAAGCAGGGAAGCTGTGAATACCAATTTTTATAGTCTTTGGTATGACCCGACCGGGAATCGAATCCGAGTCTACCGTTTCAGTAGCAGACGCTCTATCCACTCGACCACTGATCGGTTAAAGTTAGCTGTTCACTCAATTGCAATGCATGCTTTTGGTTAATAGCGAAGCACAGTGTAGTTGAGGCCGTCAGCTACTTTTAAATATCATCGAGCCGGTACCGGTACTTGTAGCCTACCCGCAACGATTTGATGCCTATCACTATCAGTTTACAACTAAAGTTAAGTTAGGTACTGGTACCTGTCTAGTCCAACGATCCGGTGTGGATCCCTGCTGCTCAACAATTTTTGGGATTTTTTATAAAAATAACTTTTCCCTTTTTTTAAATAGTAATTAGCAGGTTTTTAAAATCTTTCCAAAGGACGAATTAGCTAAAATTTGGAAGCCACATAGCAGGGCTCAATTACTCAGCCCACCATCCTCCTCCAATGGTCCAAAAGATATTTTTTCAAACATTTTTCTGATTTCATGAATCTGTATTTTATATGTGGCATTTCACTTTTGAGTTTTGACAAGGTTCAACAGAAGTTTGGTGAAATTTTTGATCCATACAAAAACTTACCCTCATCAGCTAATATCTTGAAAGACTTTGTTGGAGGAAAAAATCTGTTTTCACTTGTAGTTGATAAAGCAAAATTAATTTGAAAACTTTCTGAATTAAAAAGTTAACTCTTTTTTTTTTAATTTGAATTCCTAAATCAAAACTAGCCATTTTGCCAGCAAACTAAACATGTTGAACACTCTTCAAACTTAATAGTAGTTTGTTTCATATTGCTGGTGTGTGGCATTTTACTTTTGAGTTTAAACAAAGTTCAACAAAAGTTGATAAATTGTACCGTAAAATGCTGTTACTTTATCCATTGCACAAACGTTAGCCAAAATAAGAATGGGATATCCAAAAGCTGTACGCACCAACTGCTGTGTCTATTAAGTTCATATTGCATGCACACTTTGCTATGGTATATATGGGTGTTTTAAACATGTTTAATGAGTTGCACAACTATTTGTGACTACACATCAGCAGCTTACAATACCCTGTAAAATCCAGAAAAATAATACCCAGAAAACTGACTTTGGTACGTATCCTTATTAAATTACCAGGAATATGTTATTGTGGTAAAAAGTATGATAAGGGAGACCTAAATAACTGGGGAAATGTTTATGAGCTTTCTCTATGATTAACTGGGATTTTGGAAAATGGCCAAAGTAAGAAGTATGATTTCATGCAAAATACCCTATCTTTAGCCATCCTAAAAAACATTCATTATTTTCATTGCAAGGAATTTTAGACTTCATTTTCATAATACTATGGCAGTGTACACCTAAAATTCTACCCATGACATCATAATTTCTTGTACCAATCCAGGTTATGCTGTTGAAAAGCAGCAATCAAGGTCAAAGCATACGGTTGATTTGTTTGTCAGAAGATTCAAATCTGCTCATGAATCAGATAGCAGAGTCATTTCACAACAGGGCATTGATAATTATGTTACTGGTATAGACGATTTTGCTTTTATACTTTAAATGCATTGAGCCAAAATATCAGCATAGCCTATTTTCTATTTGACCGTTTTTAAAACTATTTTTATTTTCAGCAATAGTTGGGCATTTTGATCATTAAAAAAATTAAATAGTGTAATCAGTAAAAAAAAAAGCTAAAAGGGCATTAAAAGCCAGTGTCTTGGATTTTGCACTAAGTTTTTTTTTAACTTGAACTATTGTGCAAATTATCCAAACAACAATTCAAAAAAATGGCTAAAGTAAGGGCGTTTTAAAATGGCTAAAGTAAGGGCGTTTTACGGTAGTTGGTTTATTTTATTGTGGATAAACTAATTAAAACCCTTAATTAAAATAAGAAATCCTAAATTATTAACGATAACTCGTTTTTTTCAGAATTAAGAATTTAAATACCTGTATAGCTTTTACTTGTGGTTTCATTAGCTTGACTGCAGACTGTGCTTTGTACAATGCAACTCTGAATTGACCAGTGGACTTTGGGCATTGCCAATACATAAGATGGTAGCAGTGTGCTAAACTGCTAATGATAAACACCAAGATTGTAGTTACTTCACCTAAAACTGAGCAATTTTGCTATGCAACTACAGATCTTCACCAATGCCTTCAAGGCCAGCATGTTTTCTGGCTAATATCCGAAAGCACATGAATCCTTGCAACAAAACAAGAGACTTATCTTCACAATTGCGACTTAATTATGATGTGATACTCTTTTGCTATCAAATGAATATAATCATGAATAAAAATGTTGTGTTGTGCTGGGATTAACTAGGTTATCAGTATCATCCTGACAGTGTTGGCAGCATGCAAACAGTATATAAGCACATATCAACCCACATAAATGCTCAGACATTTTACAAACTATTCACAATAACATACGGTAGCTAATACTTTAATAGGCTCCTTTCAAAATAAAAATACCATCAGGAGTTTGCACCTTTTTGGAGGGTGTTATTATTGCGCTTATCACTTAACAAATGATTACCGTATTTTTCGGACTTTAACGCAGTATCAATGAATGACCTTTAGTGATTATCTTAAATAAAGCGCAACGGAATATATGGCGCACTAAGTAAATAAGATGCAACTTGTAGATCTCTAAAAACTGTAAGAAAAACTCTGACGCTGAATTAAATCATGAAGAGAAAGGGAGTAGAACCTATCTATACAAAAGACGCACCTTCAGTTTCTTTGGAAATTTGAGTATTTCAAGTGCCTTATGGTTCAAAATATAGGCAGCCTGTATCATGCAGAAATTTATTTCTTGGTTTAGAATTTACCTGCAATAATATTGTTCTTGATAATTTAACATTACTATGTATGGTAGTTCAGAGGTCAAAAGTTTACCTGGCTAAGCGCACAGTTACTGGTAGGCTACCGGTAATTGAGATACCGGAAATAGGTGAATTGAAGTAGACATAGACTTTGTGAATTCATATTACTCTGATAATATCAAAACACAATTTAATCTACTGCATCAGTAGGTTGACTGGTATTAGATTCAAGATCATTTTCAAATGTGAACTGACCAGCAACTCTTTATTTGAATGCAATTTATTTATTTATTTATTGACGGACTCAAAAAGATCGGTCCAGCAGTACGGAGGCATAAACACAACTACACACTAATCACACCCAAACACACACAAAGCTTTAAGCAAGATAGAATCCAATCGTTTGTTCTTGCGTTACCAGTATATGGTCCAAGCTAGGTATTCTGGTGCAAGTTCGCAAAATGATTATTGTATGGACCGCACCTAAAGTCACTTGATCTTACTAGCGCAGATAACCACACGTTGCACGAGTTGATACATCGAAGCATAAAATTTGCTGAGTGCTTTCTGATCAAAGCATGAAAAGTAGGCACATTATTTTGGACCAACGTGGTAGACATACTTGTGCGTCGAGGAAGATTAAACAATATCCTGTAAGCATTGTTATAACCTACTCTTAAACGATTCAATGTCGATTTTCGATACATACACCAAACAGTACTTCCATAAAGACAAGACACAAAAGTAAGAAATAAACAGTTTTTTACAGCTTTAGAGCAACAAAAAAATTTCCTGCGTAACTTATTGGCAGAGCCATAAATAGAACGTAATTGCCTGTTCATGTCATCGTCATCTTTTAAGTCAGAGATCAATACAAAACCTAAATACTTTATTTTTTTGACACAGTCAATTGAGTTACCGCATAGGCGAAAATTTGGCTCAAAACACAGGCTTAGACGATTAGTCTTAAACATCATGGTCTTAGTTTTAGTACAGTTAAAAGTAATGTCATGCCTATTTGCATAATCACAACAAATATCAAGAAGTTTTTGGAGACCCTTGAAGCTCGGGGCAAGACAGCATATATCATTAGCATACATGATATTATTCAAGCACCGGTTACCAATAAAACATCCAATGTTAAGTTTATTCAAAATCAGTGATAGCTCATTCATGTAGATGGCAAATAGAAAAGGGCTCAAGATGCTACCTTGCCGTACTCCATTGGTGGTACTAAAAGATTCAGAGTAAGCAGAATTCCATTTAACGCAAGATCGATGGCTGGAGTTCCATCTAGCTAATAGATGGACAAAAATCATTGGCACTTTAGCTTCAACTAATTTCTTGAATAACACACCGTGATTCACTTTGTCAAAAGCTTTTGAAGCGTCAAGGAAAGCAACAAATACTGGACTGCCATTATGGTTGTACTGTGCTATTGTTTGTTTAAGTAAAAACAGACACATATCCGTACTATGAGATGACTTAAAACCAAACTGATTATCAACACTAACCAAAAATTCTTTGATCATATGCAAAATGAATAGCTCAAGAAACTTCGAAAATATTGTAGCCAAAGCTATGGGTCGGTAATTAGAAATAGCTGTGACATCATCATGTTTGCTTTTTATAATAGGTGTTAGCACTGAATAACTACACAAGTTAGGGACATAACAATGAACAAGACATAAATTAAAAAACATACTGATATGCAAAAGTAGTATTTCATGCGCAAGAGCTATATGATACGCAGAGAGACCATCAAAGCCAGGAGCACAATTTAATTTCAATTTTTGTGATAGCAATTGAGCAAGTTGAAACGTACAAAAATATGGTTTTATTGTCTCATAAGTATCCGTTTTGCATTCGTCGAAATCAAAAACAGTTAGATCGCCTTTGTTAGAAGAAACTTCATTTTGATTGAGTAGTTGGCCATAGTGATTTCGCCACATATTTGCAATGTTTTGGGCACCGGAGACTCCATTGACTACGGGTGGGAGAACGGCTGAAGCAGATGTTGATGATTGCAGCCTCATTTATTAGCAGGCAAAGAAGTATATCTCAACAGCAGCCAAAATTGCAAAAGTTGAAAAGAGTATTTTGGTTCATTTTCTGGCTTTTTCGTATTTTATGTACTGAAGCTCATCCTGCAGTTTGTTTGGTTCTTGTTCAGCAATACTTCGTAAATAAGAAGGAAAATTGTCAAGCATTGACTTGCTTTTCAAACGACAGTTGCTACCCTTCGTAAACCACTCCGAAAGAGGCACTAGAAAGCTTTCCAAAATAATTTTACGTTTAAAGAATCTGTTACAACAATGGTTTCGGTGACAAACGGAATGTCATTGACTGGACAATTTTGTGTTTCGTCAAAAAATCGCCTTATTTTTTTGAAGCTTCAGCAGCTGACAACCGGGTGCGCACACTCTCTCATTAATCTGTGAAAAATATTTCATATCGTCTTTTTGTTTAAACTTGCTAATTTGATCAGGAAACTTTCCTCTTGCAGGTGACTTTTTCTTTGGGGGTATTGAAGGCAAAAGAGACGGAGGAAAGTTACGAAAATCAGGATAGATGATGGGAACAGGGTTTAGATCCCATCGAAGCGTAGTTCGCTTTCCAGTTTTTAAAAACTTATCCTCTAAATGCTTCGAACAAATTCCACCGTTTTTGCCTGGCATCCAATTCTTACGGTTAATAAATTTTGTCCAACGGCTTAGCAAATCTGGTTTCTTTAAAGGAAAGGAAAATACAGGGTTGTTTTCTGGAATGCTCTACTTCTTGTCTTTCCTCTTTTTATAACCAGATTTACAAAAAACAACAGAACAAGTGTTTGGCATTGAAAAATAAATAACTTAAAGTAAAATACGGTAGATTTTCAAAATTGCTATAAATAACAGAAAAATATTGCAAGCCAAAGTAGACCTATTTTGCTTAAGTATTCTATATTCTATATAATTAGTATTGTAACCACTGCTACTGTACCAAGCTGCTGTTTATAGCTCAAACTGTTACTGTCTCAACACAAGTTTTCCAAAACGTGGTTTAAATATCGACAATAGTAACTAAATGCACTGAGTAAAGCATAATTCTGAAAAAACTAAATTATCAACTTAAATCACTGAAAAACAATAATTTTACTAGTAAAAACTTTCTTTCAGCGCATATGCAGTGAAAAACAGCGATGCATTACATTGATCTGCTGCTTAAAACCGTAAGAGTACGACTGACTGTGATAGCAGAACTAGTCAAACAAACTGTTGTAGACCCGTTAGCGATCAACAATTACAAACTGTCTATTACAAACCGTTGTTTACAGACAGCCGCACCACGAGACAAGCGAAAAGTGACCCTGGTAATTTTCTATCGACAAGGCAGACTGTACGGCCGTGTTAATTAAGTAGGCCATGGTACACTTTTTTACCTCCACTACCCAAAAAAGTTAAATTGAAATTTTTGTTATTTTTTAGAAGCAAAGTAAAAAAGTTTTTTCTTGTATTTTTGTAGTTTCAATGAGAATAATTGACAGAATCGACACTATTATTATTTCCGAATTACAAAAGGTTCCTAACTTGTACAATATGTGCATCAACGATTTAGAAAATCGACCAAATTTTGTCAAAATATTACCTCCCCAGCAGGCAGGTAGCCAGGATTTGAAAAAGGGAGGCGCTTTTTTGAAAGCGTGAGACAACTGAAAGCGACCTTGACCCGAAGTTTCATTGCTTTCGAATCAGATTCAATAGTTTGTCAGAAATGAAGACAGATTTTTCGCCCAAAAACAGGTGATCTCCAAAAAAAAAAAAGGTCTTCACCGAAATTGAGACGGATTTTTCGGCCAAATTCGGAAATTCAAACGGTTTTTCTGCCCAAAACCAGGTGATCTCCGAGAAAAAAAAGTCTTCACCGAAATTGAGATGGATTTTTTGGCCGATTTAAAACGCTTCTTCCGCCGTAATGACGGCAACTCCTTCACAACTTCGTCACCAAATTCCTTCGGGGGGGCTGTTTTCGTTTTTTTGGGCAAAAATTGGCCTCAAAACCACTAAAAACGTGCGATTTTGCATACTTTTCAGGCCAATGTGGGAAACTCGAGCCCCCCCTCCCTGGCTACGCTACTGCTCCCCAGCCAGCGATCTAACAATCGCATTGATTGTCAGTGATTTTAACTTCTCGGTGAACATTAATGAAGGGAGCTAGACTAAAGGCACTGGGCTGCTTTTGCTAGCTAGGAAAAAAGCATTGTTTTTGATGCAATTTGGAACATTTTTACTCGTTTTTAAAACCAAATTAAATTGCAAAAGACTATATTAGGCCGCCTTGTACTTTCTCTTATTTAAGCAAATTTGTTGCGAAGGCTTCAGCCCTAGAGCCACCTGGTTGCATCAGTGATTGTATAATCGTGGTAAAACATTTCATTTTCTAAATGAAAATATAAAATTTTTTAAATAAGCCATATATAACATTTTAATGCAGTTCAGCTTTGACTATTTCAAGTCTACTATCAATGGTCCCAAGCGCCGAAAATTGCCACCTTCTCAACTCAAAACAGTACTCTCCACGCCAATGTCAATATTTTACCACGCGAAAAAATACCAGAAAGTGGGAATAGGATAAAGATATAAGAAAGGTTATTCTCTTTTATATGGCTCAGCTACTGCTGTATAATTAATCATATCAATAATTATGTTGTGAAACTTAATAAAAATTAAGTTTACCGTTATTTTGTTGGATGCTCCTATTCGATGGTGGTAATTTTCTAGCAAAATAAGATATTTATCACCCCACATGATAGCGATAGTGAAACAACTTAAGCGGCCGCGCAACTGAGACTTCGTGAAGGGGGGGTGAACTGAAACCTAAACTTTGTCCGCATTTCACAAACGTAGGACTGGTTGAGTTCCCAGCCACCGGGAGCAACGAGACTTGGAGGCAAAACCTTCAGCCCGTGAGTGATTTTGTGATTCTTTAGAAAATGGCCATTTTAACGCCATCTGGAATGACATAAAAACTAATTGCTAATATTTGGAAGACATTTGACAAAATTAAATTACTCAGCCACCCCCCTGACTCCTACCTAATCCAGTCTAAAATACGTTTAAAAACCTGTATGTTTGGGTTAAATTTTTTTAGTGACTTGCTGGTAAGGAAGAGTTTCAGCTCTCGTATACCTGTTTTGGTTGCGCCTTTGAAATCATGCTTAGACCTTAGTTGATGATTTGGGGCTGTTGCGGGTAGTCACTACAACAAGTCCACAAGTTTTGTAAAAAATAATGGCTCGCAACAGAGCACTTAATAACTTTAAATGTTATTTCTGTCATCACAATGACAGCCAGATGTTTCGAGTTGAAATAGACAGACAGGGCCGAGATATCAAAAAATCGCCTCTATTGCACGAAGTTCGAAATGGTTTGAATAAAAGTAATTTCTCTATAGCCTAATTTACATTTATGTGTAGAAAATTTAATCAAGTAATGCTTACCGGCGAGTTACTTTAAATTGTGCCTATAATATAAAATATGTTTTTACATCTTGGGAATATTTTGAATGTACTAAAAGCTAATAGCACCATATGTGGGCAAGTAAATGCAAAACGTTAGCTTCGTTAACCACTAGTCTGTTAACAAACTTCATACCTCCGTAAACGTTTATTCGTTATTTTCAGCTTTAATTAATGGAAGTTAATGAAGTGCGTTAATTTGTTAACGTTTTGAGTGCAATTTAAATTTCCTTTTATTCACTCACTTCTAGAACACGTAATCGCACTTTTGAGCTGATTGTAAGGAAAAATTTATTGCTGTGGTGGTCTTTAGTGTTTTGGAAGTTACATTTTACAGTCTATTCTAATTTCAAGATAGAAATAGGTTCATATGCACTAACAAAGCTGCGATCAGAAAATCTTTGGAAGTTGCGAAGAGCGATAATTGATAGACCTATGAGGCTGCAGCTTAATATCTGCCACAAAAAAGAGCTCCTTTCTTTGATTTTTTTTTCTCCAACACTCGTGCTAATACGCAACAAGTGTTACCGGTGTAAACTGGTTGTACCGGTAGAATGAATGAATGGTGCGAGAAATTAGCGATGAAAACCTTAACGTAAGTTAACGAAACTTAACGGAAGTCAATTTGTTTCGTTAAGATAAAAAAAAAATTAACGAATTACCGAGTTAATGAAAAAGTTAGCTTCGTTATGAACGGATTAACGAATTTGTGCCCACCTATGAATAGCACCATATTGCCTTCGGCCTCTACTTTGGTGTTTTTGCCTTTAGTACGCACTTATTTACATTATGCAATAAATACCGCCCAATTTATTGAAAAAATATTGAATTTTTTTATTAAAAAATTAACTACCCTTTTAGTTACAGACCTGCTTTCTGTTTTTCAGATAAATTTAATTATAAAGATAATGCATAATTTTTGTTTTTTGAAAAATGTTTATGGCATAACGTACATTTTAGTGCAGCATTTTTAATAAACTAGGAATGAAGACAAAATCATTGGGGGTATCTAAATCTAGGCCAATCGCATAAGACTAGGTTAGCGTTGACTCCATTCTTCTTGACAGAGCCGTTCAAAAGATATTTTACTTCAAGCACGACGCAGGGGCCTCTAATGTTAGAACTTTTATTGGCAACCCTAATGTTAATAGCCTTGGCGTCATTAGCGATGCCATTCAATTCTAACCTAAAGCAAAGCTGCAGTTAGGCTGCTGCATTGAGTTGTGTTCGCTATGAACTAATCAGTTTGAACTAGTTCAGTGGTTCTCAACGGGGGACCACGAGACATTAATTAAGAGGCCACGGGACATTGGACGAAAAAAAACCTTTTTTGGACTTCCAGAGAAATTTGGGACTTGAAGAAAAATCCCTTCGAAGTGTGGTGAAGACTTTTTTTCTGGTCTTCAATCAAAATTTTGGGAAAAATCCTATCAAATTGTGGTGAGGAACTTTATTTTTTGGTTTTAGTCGGTTTGTCATTGGTACAGAAAACTTTATAGCCGCCCAGGGGGCAACTGGTGTTGAGATTCTCTAATACGGGCCACATACTATCAAAGGTTGAGAACCATTGCTCTAGTCTAATACGGTTCGCCTAACTTTGAATACCCTCATTGAATTTGCGTTTAGTCCTCGTTTAGATGATGGCGGTAACATATGCAATAATTTGAAAAAAAATTGAACGCGATATAAAATAATGTGCTGAGATATTGTTGGAAACTAACAAGTATTGGCAGTTTAACTTTTTCTGTAGGCCATCATTTACAATATTGGTGTTTTTTGTGGGTATATCTGTGATCTTTATCGAAAAAATATTTGGGACTATGCGACACACGCAGTGATAGGAAGGACATTTGTTGTTATACTCGCGATTTGCATCAGAGGCTACAATTATTTAAAGTTCATTACTTTGCTTATACAGTAACTCACAAAAGTTAAACGTAAAAAAATGAAATTTGAACGCGAAAAGGAAATAGATAAAAGCGTCAAACAATAATTTTTTGTCGATCGATCACCTGACCGCAGTTTAGGGTCCGAAACCTCAAAAACAAATTGCCAAATAAGCAGTAACAGAACCAGTGCCACGGAGGAGCATTCCGGGCCGTGCCCCCCCCAAATCACTACCTGTGCCCCTCCAAACGAAAATTATGCCCCCCAAAGTTAGGATTGTTCCCCAAAGGTAGTAACAGGCTTGGAACCACTGGAGTACAGTTCGAGGCCTGAGGCTCCCAAAATACTGACCATCAATCCAGAATCCGTGAGCTAGGATCGATTTTTCGCAGATTCTGTGGTGAAGACTTTTTTTTTGGTCTTTTACTCTCGAATTCGAGGAAACAAAGTTTTTGTGTCCCCCCAAAATTGTTTATGCCCCCCTCCCCCCCAGTCACGTCACTTTGGCGCCCGGCCTGAGCGGCAAAACTTTGTCAACTTTGCTTATACAGTAACTCACAAAAGTTAAAGTCCGCAACTTCCTAATTCTTGAAGTTTGCAACTGCAAGTCCGCAACTTCGTAATATTTGAAGTCCGCACCGCAAGTCCGCAACTTTTTGTGAACCGAGTGAAAAAGTTTTGCAATCAACCACGTCCCAAAGTGAACTGCTCAGAGTTGATTGGCAAAAATAAGTCAAAAATTGTGACTTGTGGGACGTATAGCAAACGTATGGTGAATACATTCCACGCAATAGAAGAAATTACTCACAATCGTTGATAGTAGTAAATGTACCGCAGCATGACTTGTTATTGAGCTGGTTTTTCGGATGGCAAACTTAAGAATTGAATAGCCCAGCCCCTCTTACTTTCAGGTCCAACTCAAAAAGATTCAAACGCTTGTAATTTTGGTTAAAATTTGTAAGTGACTTGACTAAGAGTTTTCAGTCCCCAGCCCTCCTGGTTGCGCTTCTGCTTATACAGTAGGTGCCTAAACTGCTTGGAAGCATAATGCACAATCCTCCGGCGAACCCTCAAAAATGCTACAATTAAGGTAGGGATTTGGAGACTAAAAGCCATTAAATTACAGTGAGAAGCCATCAAATAGCGAAGTACAATCCGCATTTCCGCTTGCAACAATATATTCTAAGAAAACAATTTTTTTTCGAAGCATGAAAAGAAAGGCAGTAGAAGGCAAAAAAACATATCACTAATCGTATTACCAAATTTTTAGTCCCTAGTTTCAATAAATACTCTAGGAATGAGATAAGCACACGCTACCAGCAGTGCCGTTGCCAGACCAAACGAAGTGAGAGGGCCCTAGCTGGAAATGGGCAGAACTTTTGCACATAAAAACTGATATTTTAAAGCTACAATTTTGTATTCATCTTTGGAAAAAGATACATATAAGCTCGGCAGCGTTTATTAGCTCGTTTCGTATGCGGCCGGTATAATCGCTTGAAAAATATGTCTACAGGAGTGAATGCGACCAGAAGCGCAACCAGGGTTTGGTTAAGTAAGAGAGAGGGGGCTTGAACCAAAAGTAAATATTTTTTGCACAAAAATTGTCTAATTTAGGTTCCGTGCTGAACAAACCGTTGCTACTCAAGCATGTTACAGAGGAGGCTCAGCTGCTGGGTGATTTTTGCAATTTTGCGGCAAAAATAGCAATTTTAACGCCATTTGAATCACATTTTGCACGTTTTAAAACCATATCAATAATTACAGTAAATTGCTAAAATTCAGAAGTCATTGAACGATTTAAATTGTCTAGCCTCTTGAGCCCCCATATACATTAGATCAAGTCCAAAACACGTTTAAACGCTTATTTTTTTTTGGTTATATTTTCTAAATGACTTGGTTTAAGGGAGTTGATGACTCCTTAGCCTCTTCCCCCTAATTGCGCCACTGACTGCGAACTAAAATAAATCTTGAGTGTGCTCTAAAAAAAAACAGCTGGTCTTTTAAAAAAATGTTTTCACGATTGTTTCAGGTCAAAATCACTAACGAAATACCGGTAACGCTTTTGTAGGCATACATTCCTATTCCGCGACACATCCGTAAAGACTTGTAAATAAGACGGATTATTGGGTCACATTTATGTACGCCAGTTGGTGGCCAGCAATTTTGCAAACAATCGAGAAAACTTCAAACGAGAATCATGTTTGAAAATTGTTATTCCTTTTTCCATTATTGCCTGTTGTCTTGTCGTTACGCAATGCTCCAAAAAAGCATTCTGAATGAACCAAAATGGGGGGGGGGCGCCCCTGGCCTCACCGTAGCGACGGCACTGGCTACCAGTACAAAAAATGATACCTCAGTGGCAAATTTTGTAAACTCACGGTAAAAAACAACTAAGCCATACTTTGAACCAGGGCTGCAAATTCGAACTTAAACCCAAAAAACGAACTTGTTTTGCCGAACTCGAGAAAACAGTGTTGACTCCAATTTGAATCAGGTTAGACCCGCTCGTAATAACCTGTCTCGCCGCGCGCCGTATCCTTCATATTTCTGCAGTCATACCACACTTTGGATATTAATATAACAATGTTATTCTTCACAGAACACCAAAAATTTGATTCATCCAAAGGAGCACGGCAAAACAAGAAGTCAATTATCAGCTAGCCAAATCAATATCAATTAACTAAAATTTACAAGACCAAAATTTACGCTATTGATTATATTAACACTATGCTAGACTTTACTAGACTATATTACTAAAAAACTGCTTCGAGGTCTCGCTATAGAAACATTAGCAACCAACTTACTACACATCTAACTTAATACACTAAACTACGAAAATTTGAGACACCACATCACTCGTACTGTCGAAGACTATCTAATTTGAACACTAGTTGCAGACTTTAAGATTAGAAGATTAAAGGTCTAAAAACAATACAGTTAAAATTACCACAATGACAGTTCTAGAAGATTCTTAAAACAAGCACAAAAGGGGGTTCTAAAATGTTCACAAAAATCAACCAACTATTTGCATAAAAGATGAGAACGCGGCATATTCGTTTCTCACGTTTCCAAACAGCATGTCAACAAAAAGAAAGCAATTAAGTCGAAAAGCAGACCTATAGTATTTATGTCATCCTGAACTCGAATAACTTGATATTTTTGCCGAACTTGAACTCGAAAAAATAAATTGATTTCTCTTGTTTGACTGGGTAAAAACATGAATATTTTACGAAAATAGTAAAAAATTTCAATATTTGTATAAACCTTGCGGAATTGCGGACTAAAATTAAAAATAGTCCGCAACCGCAAGTCCGCAATTTAAACTGCCAAAGTCCGCAAGTCCGCATGTCCGCAACTTTTTTCGTTAGTCCGCAATTGCAGATTTGCGGACTTGCGGACTAACTTGCGGACTTGCCCAGCTATGGATATCTGAAACAGCGGTTAACGCGACGAGCGTGTGGAAATTTTTCATAGAAAAAGTAGCATTTTGCTCAACGCGTCTGAGTATCAAAAAATCTGCGTGCGATTAAGAAGTGTTAATTGCGATTAATAAGGTGCGTATGATTAAGTTAAACAAAGTGTTTATTACAAAGTGTTTAACCAAAATAAAGCAAGCAACAGTTTTCTTTACTTACAGTACATATTTTATTGCAACAAAAGCGGAGATAAATTACGTCTCGAAATAATTTTGTTCGATGTTGTTTAATGCGCTCTATTTTGTTAGCTTGCCCGTCGGGCAAGTTAAGCCGAAACTAACTTGCCCGAGAGCGTTAATTACGAACCCTGTGTAAAAGCTTTTGAAAAAGAAATCCTAGTCAAGGCTTACTCAATTAGTAATTATTTATAGAGCTATACAGTACAAAAGCTTTTGACAAAGAAATCCTAGTCCACTAAGCTGATGATAACTAAAACCTAAACCACAAAAGCTTACACAAGGATCAGTACTACAACCTTGTACTTTCGGTCAAGTTTTCAACTTCGGTTTGTTTGTGCTACCAAGAAAGCAGCACAAACTGCCTTGCTGAGTACGAACTCAAAATTTCCCTATTTCAAAAGCTTTTTATGTTTATTTTTGATATGACGGGAGAGCTTCAAAGAAAGCAGCACATCAGCAGTGTTGCCATTAAATTTTTGTGCTTTTTTTTCAAAAATTAAGCAAAATAAATTAAAATTTTTGCATTTTTTATTTTTTAAATAAAAAATTTGAAACAATAAAGTTTGTTTTTTTTGATTGGGGGTGCTGTAGCACCGCAGCACATACAGGCAAGCCGCCCCTGCTCACAGTCTACTCTTCTTCCCATCTCGGGTCTATTCTGCTTACAAGATCAAAGTGATTAATGCACAGAGAAACGACTCAATGCAGTAGCCTAAGAGCAGTGTTGCTTTTGGTTTGAACCGTAAAGGTGTCGCTAACAACGCTAAAGCTATCAACGTCAGGGTTGACAAAAAAATTATTACAATTTATAACATATAAGAGGCGCCGACGTCGTGTTTGAAGTAGAATATTTCTGGAATGGCTGGGTCAAGAAGACGGAGTCAGCGCCAATTTAGTCTTATGCGATTGGTCTAACTTTAGATAACCCCATTGATTTTGTCGTTAGTCCTCGTTGAAGTAAAAAAGTGTTAAGTATGAGTTGATTTAATGTTTGAGAATTTATCGACGGGCCATAGTTTGCCCATCACTAGTGTAAATGATGAAATAGTCGACAGAATAATCGCATTTTTGATGTAAAAAATCAAACGATTAGTCTTTACTGCACAAAACAGCCAGTGTAGCTGCTGTTGAGCGCTATCCCTAAAACGGTACAGTGCAATTACAATATCAAATTAAAAAGTACTTTCCCTAAATACTTACCAGTCATATATCGAACCATTTCTCGATTATGGTTGGAATAATTTGGTTGATCTAACCTCGCATAACCTACAAATCAAATAAAAAACTTTTTGATACTATTTTGAGTCGACTGCGCGGCAAATGATCCAGGTTCAACCTGGACCTAGTCACGATGTTGCGTCCCTGGAAAGTCGCTTTATGATAATTATCTCTGCTTGGTGGCTTTGAACAAGCTACAAATTCAACGAAGAAGAATTCGAAGAAATATTATACTGTAGAGGAACATTAGATAATAGAAAACTTACAAGCAAGACAATCCGAATTACTCCAATCACGAAGTAGTTATTTCAATGAAAAGTTTGCAGAACCAAAGGCGTCGATCGGCGGCAATGGGGGAAGGGAGGGGGTTATCCCCCCTCTGAATTTTAAACATAATGCCGTGAGTGCTTGAACAAGCCCTCGTATTGCGAAAACATATCTATACTGTAACCGATCGTCTTTTTCTTTGGCGTGCTGGTCTGCGCTTAGGAAGGGTGGTAACCAGTACTTAAATTGTAAAAATTTGAATGGGGGGACGCTTTTGCAGCCTTGACCAACTTTACAAAAAGTTTAAAGGAAATGATATATTTCCGTCGCCGAAATTGAATAAAGACCAAAAACAAGAAAAGGTCTTTCCCGGAACTTGAAGTCATTCTTCCCCGAAATCAGGTGAAAACAAAAAAAAAGGTCTTCGCCGCAGGTTGCGACTTTTTTCGGCAGGAAATTTGTAGGATCTTTTAGTCCTGGATGACTATTTTTCCTTTGCTCATCCAGCGCTCAACTCTCGATGGAAGGACGCCTAAATTTCGATGGGGGGACGCTAACCCTCGATGGGGAGACGCGTCTCCCCCCTTACCCCCAACAATTTAAGTACTGGTGGTAACCAAAAAGCGGTTAATTTTGTGAATAGTTTAAATTTAGGTTTTGTGAAAAAATAACTGACGATTCATATTTTGAGCGTAATTGCTTGCTGATGTTACATCCTACACGAACAGTTACTTTATCGAGAGCAGATTTTAAGGCCAAATTTTCAATAATATTCAGAGCATTTGAATAAGATATTTAATTCCAAGCAGAACATTGGATTCTATTTGGATAAGATACAAGTTCCGCGTAACTAAGCCAAGACAAGCTTAGACCGGAATCACACGATCAGGTTGTTAGCTCAATTTTCTTGCATCAATCGTGTGAAATGTCGCGCAAGTCTTTGATTCACTATTGCGGGCATCTGTTATCAATTGAATTGAACAGCCCGTATGACAATGAAAATCAGTGTTTAGAAAGTCTTGTTGAGTGCTTGCGGGAAATAGAACCGAGCTCTATTTTGCCAGCAAGTTTTTAAAAAGCCGCCGTTCTCAACAAAGAAAGCCGAGCTTTTAAATGTGCCTTTGAAAATATTGAGCCGCAGAATACAAAAAATGCCGCCGAGGTCAACACAGAAAACGAATGCGTCACAATTATCAAGCAAAGTGTTATTAGAAATCCTAGCTCATTTGATTTAATCGACAATGACGTATTCTAACATTGAGCTTGCTGTTTTTTTCCGATTTGTATACGATCGCATATTCATTATCTAGTTTAAACATGAAATTGAACTTTTAATGAGCAAAATCGAAGAAAAACTTGTAAATCGTGAAACTTAAACATTTATTGTTACAAAGTTATTCTAGATATACAGCTCAAAACAAGTTTTATTGAAGAAATGAGAACTACCCCAGGTAATACGGTAAAGAGATGCCACAAGTATTTCTTCCCAATTTCCCTTATTCGCGAAAATTCAATTTACTCTGTTTGACTCCGCAATAATTTGTGACATCACTGCAGGTATGAGTTTGCAAAAATTTTTCGCTGACTATGGAACGCGATGTTCGATGAGGAATGTAAAAGGAATCTGCTTTGGGCAGCGATTCTAAATCGAACTAAATTCATCGGTGGCATTACACAGTGATATAATTTGTTGTATCCAAGTTAGATCAGCTTGGTAATATTTGGGGTTTGGTCTGGGCAATGGGGGTATGGGGGGCAAATGGGGGTTTGGTCTTCCGGAGGCTGGGGGTTTGGGGGCAAAGCCCCAGCCGCCGAGGCATGGGGGTCTGGGAGCGGAGCCCTCAGCGCTCAAAAATTTTACATTTTTTTGCAAAAATAACTTCATTTTAGGGCTATTTCAACAAAAAAAATAATGCTTTTAAAACGTGGCTTAGAAATTGGCAGTGCCAACATGATTAAACTGGTTGCATAAATCGGCTGTTTGGGAGGTGGCTAAGGGTGAAATTTTAGTTCTCTTATTTAGATGCTGGTAAGTTAAAAAATCGAATAGTTCAATAAAACTCACACGGAGTAATCTATTTCGTATACAGTTTATAGAGAAAAACAATTGGGGGAGGACTAATTAAAAGATAGTTGAGAGAAATGATTGGTAATTAACTAATACTGAATAGTTCCCCCCCCTTCCCTCTATTCTTTAGTTTATAGTATATTTGTTGATAACACCTATGTTTAGCATTTTTACCCTTGCAATCAAATTTGATTGCTTATTTCTTACCACTTTTCAAAGTTTTCATTTGTTTGTTAGTTTTATTTTGGACAAAGTAGCCCCCCTCTGAATATATGTTTCAAAAGATGTTTTAAATTACTATTTAGTACAGTCCAGTGCATAAAACAGTAACAAAAGTGCTAAAAACGTAGTGTTTTTTCATTTTGCATTTTGCTCGACATGCCAATGTGGGGCTATATACCCCCCGCCCCCACCCTGGCTACGCTACTGCCTTCGTGAAACAGCAGTGGCGCCACATTTTATGCTACATTATTCTCAATATTCGATCAGTTTTTATCTGCAAAACAAAGAAACAAAGGATGCTTCGAAATTAGGGCTCCCTGCCATAGCTTACATGAAAATTTATGAAGTTTTTCAATAATTTATTTTGAAGAAAATTCACATAATTTCTACTGAGCTAATTTTCATTTCAAATTTTTCGGATTTTCATGCCAAATTTAGGTAAATCCACTCAGCTAATGATTTGGAGAAATTAGATGAATTGACAAACTTGACAAAACTGGAAATGCCAGTGCATTTTTCATTTTTGACCTCAATCTTCAAAAAAGCATGGATATTGGGTAGTTATCTCAAAGAATCAAGTTGAAAGGCGTACAGAAAATGCATTGGTTTACCAAGCTATTCTCATTGATCTTCGACGATTTGTGACTGAAGTGATAGCGAAAATAGCGAGTTTGATTTTCGCCTCTTTTCAAGATTATTTCCGCAAAAATGCAGACTAGAAAGCTGGTAGGTGGAGGCCAGGGATATGGAAGCGCCAGTTTGTGAATCGCTTCCGCTTCTACCACTTCCAGCACTTGATGACCTAATTTTTGCTTTAAATTTTTTTTATCTTGAAAATTTTTTGGAAAAATTTTTTTCCAGATATGTAAAAATTAAACGATTTATGTTATCATCTTCTTAAACACATAATATGGGACCAAAATATATGCAATTATTGGTTTATCATTGCAAGGGTCTGAGCATTGGCGTAGCCAGAAATTCCAAATGGTGGCGGCTCAAAAGCGAAAGGTACAAACACATGGTAATAATGTTTCAGTTGATACTAGCTTTCCTAACCGTTCAGCTAGAAATTTAAAATAAGAAGCGATTATATATCTAGGGACGAATTTCCATGCGCTCACGATTGTAAGATGTTAATCGCATTGGCTGTAAATTGTTAATCTTTACTTGGGTATAATTACTAATAAAGTATAGGGCTTAAGCCCAATAGCCTAACGATATCCAAGTAAAGATTTTTCAAATATCGCAGAATCAAAAAAAACAAAAACAAATTGTTTTTAAACTTTCGGCAGAGGTTAATTTCGAATGTCAAAGAATTGATAGTATCAGCTACTTAGCAGCATCAATTGTCATATTTAAAGTTTTTTTATTTAACACTAAATCACATTGCAATAAAAATTAAACGTTTTTGGCCGAAAGCAGTTAAGCCCTCATCAGGATAACATATCTAAATAAAATAAAAATATTATGACATGTTGTTACAGGAAATTACCAAAACATTCATTACAAATAAAATCAGTTTATGATGTAATACTACAAAAAAATCACATAAATTTTTAATGAGTTAATTCATAACAATCTAGCCATGCAGCAGTAAGCAGGGATATTTTTTATTTTATTCAAATATCTTATCCTGATGAGGACTTGACTGCTTTAGGTCGAAAACATTCGATTTTTATTGCATAATGTTTTTACTGATAAATAAAAAACTTCGTATATGTCAATTGATGCTGCTTAGTTGCTAATACTTTCAATTCTATAAAATTCGTTTTTATAATTGGCTTTACTCCAAATTTCTATGTAGCAAGGTGTATTTTTAAAACTGCAAAACATCAGACACTGCGAAAATTTTGTGGTTATAGATACCATATTAGAATAACCCTTATTATAGCAACAATAGGGCTACTCTGCAATAAGACATGTATTATAGCATTATGTTCAAGAAATATTATCATTTATTTGAGAGAAGCTGCAGTATGATGTTCTTCCCTGTTTAAGTTTTTAAGAATAAGATATTGTCACCAGTGATAAAATTGAATGTTGGAACTGGAAACTTGTTTATGCCAGTGAGTGCTGCGGTATATAAAATAAATGCCTTTACTGATTTTTTAAAAAATGAGTAAAGCCTTCAAATTTTGAGAAAAGCTTCAAAATTTAAGGACTAATTCAGCGAATTTATAAGCACTATTAGATTTAAAAATAAGTTGGTTAGGCTACATGGCTTATCTTTGAATTGATAGAGGTGGGGGTTTGGCCCTGCTAGTGAACCACAAAGCTTTAAAAAGGTTTGAAAATGCTGGTTGATCGAATAATAACTTTTCGTAATATATTTTTATGCTATCATCGTCTAAAAAACATAATATAGAACCAAAATATATGTAATTATTGGTTGGTCATTACAAGGATCTGAGCATTGGCGCAGCTAGAAATTCTTATATGTGAGTGAAGTGCTACCTCACAGTTGTGAAAAATTTATGTTGAAAATCTGCTATGTAACTTCTGAATTTTCGTCATATATTTTACCAAAAATTGCACCTCATAGAAGCTTTCAACGTTCAATATGAATGGCCGAAATGGAAGCGGAAGCGATACTCTTTTACCGCTACCAGCTTCCACTTCCACGGAAATTTGGCACTTCCACCTTTCGAATTTCACATTCCTGGTGAAGACCTTACAAAACATAAACGATTTGGTGAAAAACTTTTACAAATGTGTGTTCTAAATCTATATAATTTAAGTGATATAATATTTTAGCTTATGCTGCAGAGAGGGACACTAATTCCTAGACATCCTGGATACAAGTAAGAAACCATAAAACAAACAAAAGCGTTTCATCTTTGCTTTACCTGTCGTTGAATTAGCTACTGGTGCTTCATAATGGTTGAAAAGTTTTTCACACTTTTTCATATTTTCTTGATCGTTCAATGAATGTAAAGAGCTACAAAAGGTGTTAAAGTTACCAAAAACAAACAAATAAACCAATGGATATTGAATAATAGATTAAACCCTGTAGTTCAAGATTTTATCTTGTGGATAAATTGTATTAATTGGGAGAAGAAAACTTGAATCTTGCTTATTAATTAATAGGTCTTATAGGAATTAGAGCCCAAAGTATTTTTGATAAAATTTGCATTAATATTGTTCTCAAAAGCAAAAATAGTTTTGTCTCGTGAAAGTGCAATCCCAGTGGGCACAAAAGGTCTAAAAGACATCTAGAACGAATTTTGGTCTAAAAGTCTATTTTGGAAAATGCACATTGTTGAATAGACGTCTTTGCAAAGACGTCGAATATCCGCAAACTCAACCACGTGTTACGGTCTATGAGTTACGTGTATTCGACTTTTTTGTTAAGAAGTCTTTTTAACTATATGCATTTTCGCTAAATAAACAACATTTAGACAAAACTTAAACCATCTAAATTACGTCTTGTGCCAAAATCTGTAGACCATGTTTTAACGGTTATTTGACTAACTTTGTGCCCACGGGGATGATTCTTATCTTTTGCGTGTTATTTACTATATAAGTGTTATTTACGTGTTATCTTTGTGGAAAAGGCTTCGAGCACGCTCCGTGCGCGCAGACTTTTTGTAACAATGCCTAAAAAACTTAACTCTAATCCAAGGTCTAACTCTAGCCTAAACCCTAACTCAAATCTATTACTGTAATAATCCAAATAAAAATTTCTGAAAACGAGTGACGTCACCGGAATCTGTTTATTTAACCGTACACGTTCCGTGCGCCAAGTCACTTCGTACGTTTTTGCACTCTCTTTTTTGCATAAATTATATACTGCGTTTCCTTGTTCCACAAGTACTGTGTTTCTTAACCATTTTCTTCTGCGACCCAAATTCGAGTAAAAACCCTCTCTGCAAGAACAGCTGCGACCCAACTAAATAGCTAATCACAAAAACACGCTCAAAAAACAGCCTAAAAAAGCAGACTTTTATAACACAATATTTATCGCCATTTCGCTTCGACAATTACGAGTATTTTTGAAATCATGGTTAAATATCGCTCAACGTTAAACGCATTGGATGTTCCGCATCAGGCGCGTAGCCAGAAATCTGCAATGAGGAGGGCGCGTTTCCGAGGGTCTGGGGGCGGAGCTTCCAGTGCTTGAAAAGTTTTTGCAAAAATAACTTAATTTTAGGCTTATTTTGATAAAAATTAATGCTTTTAAAACGTGGCATTGGAATTGGCAGTGCAAACATGATTAAACTGCTCGCATAAATGGCCTACGTAGGAGATGGCTAATAGTAATATTTCAGCTCTCGCATTTACAAGCGGGTAAATCATAAAATCTTATAGTTCAATGAAACTCACACGGAGTAATCGGTTTCGTCTATATTTTACACAAAAAGATAAGAGGAAGAGAAGGGAGCTAATTAAAAGAGATTTGAGAGAAGTGATTGGTTATTAACAAACACTGAATACTAAATAAATCCCCCCAAACCCCTATTCCTAAGTTCACAAAATTCTTTTTAATGAAACCTATTTTCAGCTATTTTAAATAAGCAATCAAATTTGGTTGGTTATTTTTGGCTATTTTTTAAAGTTTTTACCAATTTTTGAATTACGTTTTTGACAAATTAGACCCCCTAAATGTAATTATGTTTTAAAAGATGCATTAAATAATTTTTTGTCCATTCCAGTACAAAAGACGGTCTCAAAAGTGCTAAAAGCGTGGTAATTTTTTTCTGCATTTGGTGGTAGCCCCTCCTCTACCGTCCCTCTTGGCTACGCTACTGCTTTGCATCCAGACGGTGACTATTTTTGTCTTTCATAAATGCCGAAGCAGAAAATCCCACCTTTCAAAAATATGAACTTGGAAAAGGGCCTATAATTTTTAAGCCTTTCTATACAATATTGGATATGCGTTTGCCTAACCATGAATAAAAGATGAAATTTGTAATGAGGGCCCGCCCTGCTTGTGTCAACAACCAGGCGCGTAGGCAGGATTTGGAAAAGGGGGAGGCTTTTTTGAAAGAGTGAGAAAAGTGCAAACGACCTTGACCCGAATTTTCATTGTTCTTGAATCAGTTTCACACGGTTTGTCCGAAAATTGAGACGGAATTTCTCGGAAAGCTCGGAAACTCCAACGTTTATTCCGCCCAAAAACAGGTGGTCTCCAAAAAAAAAAAGGTCTTCACCAAAATTGAGGCTGATTTTTCGGCCTAAATCGAAAACTCAAACGTTTTTTCAGCCCAAAAACAGGTGGTCTCAAAAAAAAAAAAGGTCTTTAGCGAAATTGAGGCTGATTTTTCGGCCAAAATCGGAAATTCAAACGCTTTTTCACACCGAATCACGACATCTACTTCACGACTTCGGCACCCAATTTCCTTTGGGGGGGGGGGGCTGTTTTCAATTTTTCACCAAAAATCGGCCTAAAAAGCACCGAAAACGTGCGATTTTGCATACTTCACAAGGGCTCGAGCCCTCCCTGGCTACGCTACTGTCAACAACCCATTCATAAAGGCTTGGCGATCCACATTTGGGTCGCGACCCATGGTTTGAGAAACGCTGCACAGTGGTTGAGCTATATGACTTCAATACGATATAATTTAAGTAAATAGAAGGTTTAGCCCTATAACAGACATTAAGCTTAGTCATAAGCGGTCGTAAAAAGCAGCTCATACTTAAATCTTACTGCGTTTGAAGTTTAATGCATTTGATGAGTAAAAATTCTTGTTCTTTTGGCAAGCGTTTGCTCCAGCATATTTTGCAAAATAAATACAATAAATAGACAAAGAAATGATGATGCATATTTGTTTGCAATGTGTATAAGTTAGGCCTAATTTGATTCTATTATATCTGCAACTAAATTTAAAAATTTCTGTTTCAAAATTATAAACCTCTAGACGCTAATGCAGAAAACTAGGGAATTTTACGAGAAACATGTCGAAGATCAAAGGAAAAGCTTAGTAAGCATTATTCAACTCTTAAGCGAGTGCAAATTCGTCCACAGACGAATATAAGTGTCATTATAGTTTTCTCGCTACAGAACAACAAATATGCTATCAATCAACATTCGTTAAAATAGAACTGAAGACAAAATCAATGGGGGCATTTAAAGTTAGGGAGATCCCAATCGTATTTGGTTAGATTGGCTTGACTCCGTCTTTCTTGACCCAGCCATTCTACAGATCTTTTACTTCAAGCACCACGTAGCGACCTCCCTAATTGTAATTTTTATTTGCAACTCTGACGTTTTAGTGCAGTAGCCTAGCCACAAAGGTTCATATTAATTTACAAATGGGTCAAAAGAACTCTGTGGCTTAGCTTAAATTGCGGCTTTGCTTTAGAATAGAACTGCATAAGAGGGCTTTGACAATGCTATCAACGTCAGGGTTGCCAATAAAAATTTTGATTGGAGAGGCCACTACGTCGTGTTTGAAGCGAAATATCTCTGGAACAGCTGGTTCAAAAAGGTTGGAGTCAACGTCAATCTAATCTAATGCGATATAATTGCAGATAAAAGATGTGGAAGAGCCAGTTTGTAAATTGCTTCTCTTCCACTCTCATCACTTCCGCTTCCAGCACTTGATGAAGTAATTTTTGCTTAAAATTTTTTATCTTCAAAAGTTTTTGGCAAAAGTTTTTTCCAAATATGTCAAAACTAAATTTATTATGTTATCATCATCTTAAAAACATAACCTGGAACCAAAATGCGTAATTGGCGGTAGCCAGGAATTTGGGTTGGTAGTGGCCTAAAAGCAAAAACATCATGTCGCTTGGTCATATGTTTCGGCTAATACTAATTTTTCTCACCGCTCAGCCAGAAATTTAAAATAAAGAGCAATTACCTAATTGGGCTTAGGAACGGATTTCTATGCACTCGGGATAATACTGTTTCAATCGCATTTGCAATACAGTGTAAATTTTTATTTGGCTGTAATTAGATAGTTCTAGGACAATCGCTGAAAATTTTCTTAAATGATTCGTTTTTATATAAGATTGTAAATTTTGAGAAAGGCTAAGACAAGAGTCATAGTCAAGAGATTCCTAAACCGAGAGTGCTCAAACCACTAACTAGGTGAGCGTAAATCAAATTCAGTTAAGGGGGTTCGGGAAATTGTATGTGGCTTAGCTCATAAAAATTGTATGTGGCTTAGCTCCAAATTTCTGCGTAGCAACGTGTTTTTCATAATACAAACACTGATAAAATTTTGAGGGTATACAGTAGATATCGTAATAGAATAACCCTTATTAATATAGCAAGGGTACTCTTCCATAAGACATGCACTATGATTATATCATCTTGTTTCAAAGCTCTGTACTATTATACTCCGTTGATGGTCTCCCCTTTTTACTTTTTTAAGAATAATGTATTGCCACAGTGAGAAAAATCAAATGCTGGAATTGGAAACTTTAATTGTTTATGTTAGTAAATGCTGTGTTTTACCAATATATGCCCCTAGATTAAAAAAAAGGACAATATTCAAATTTTTGAGAAATTCCTCTAAATTTTAAAACCAAAAAAAACGAATTTTTAAACTTTTAGATTTAAAAATAGGTTGGTAGTCTACATGGTGTATTTTTGAATTGATGAAGTTGAGGGCTAGCTTTGGATCTAGTGTACCACAACCTTTAAACGTTTTCTTAGCAAATGCTGGCTTATCGAACTATAACTTTTTGTCCTATATTTTTGCAGATCAAAAAGTTGCAAATCAAGTTTTCATTGTTCGATTTGAATGGCCTAAGCGGAAGCGAAAGCCGTACTACATATGCCCTATTAACTCTTCAGCTTTCGCTTCCGCGAAAATTTGCCGCTTTCACCGTCCAGCTCAGTAGCGTAGCCAGGGGAGGGGGGGCTACAACCCCTCCCGTTGGCTTGTCAACCAAAACGCAGAATAAGAAAAATACCACATTTTTAGCTCTACTGAAACTGTTTTTTTTTTGCGCTGGAATGGACAAAAATTGATTTAAAGCAACGTTTGAAACATATATTCAGGGGGGGGGGGGGGCGAATTCGTCAAAAATTAAAGTCACAAATCAATAAAAACTTCAAAAAATTGCCCAAAAATAAACCATGAAATTTGATCGCTAGTGTAAAAATGCCAAACATAGATTTTACCAACAAATATATTATAAACTCAGGAATAAATGGGGGGGGGGGCTATTTAGTGTTAGTTAATTACCAATCACTTCTCTCAAATATCTTTTCATTTACCCTCCCAAATACTTTTCTTTATAAAATATAGACAAAATAGACTACTCCGAGTGGGTTTTATTGAATAACAAGATTTTATGATTTACCAGCATGTAAACGAGAGAGCTACAGTGTTATCATTAGCCACCTCCCACATAGCCCATTAATGCCACCAGTTGAATCATGATGCACTGCCAATTTTTATGCCACGTCTAAAAAGCATTATTTTTTACTAAAATAGAAAATAGCCTTAAAATTAAGTTATTTTTGCAAAAATGCAAAATTTTCGAGCGCGGGGGCTCCGCTCCCAGACCCCCGTGCCTCCGCCGGCTGGGGGCAAAGCGCCAAGACCCCCAAATTAGCCCACTCCCATTGCGAATTTCTGGCAATGCGCCTGGTCCAGCTTACGCTTCCACTAACCGGCTTTAGATACATCCATTGATTTTGTCTTCAGCCTCTTTTAACGCTATATTTCAATAAATAAGCAGTCCTAATTTTATTTTTGCTTTATCTTTCAGTTTGGGTTTACTGTTTTACTTTGAACCTTGCACACGGAGTAGATCAACCTAATGTAACAAAGGAAAGATTCAAAATTATCCAAATCTTGACAGTAACCTAAATATCTCAGCTGAATAATTGATAATACAAGCAATAGTCGATCAATTTTGGTCAAATGCTTATCCAAAATCAAAGATTTGAGTTAATATACTACGTGAGAGCCTGTCTAATACGGGAGTGTGAACCTAACGATTTACTAGGAAGCTGTTGTGTAACCAGCTTGTGATAAAGGGTCCGAACTCCAAGCGTGCTTTAATTAGTAAACAGCAGCAATGCAGCAGTCATAGGTAAAAACTAAACTTATAAAAGTAAGTGTTTTTTATAGCATCTACAAGTAGAGCTCGATGCCAAAGCAAAGCTATTATCTGAGTCAAACTATTAAACACGAGTTATAATGTGCGATCATCATGTTTTGCATAATCATCAAGCACATTAAATCTCGGTAAAAAAACAAATGCATCATACATCAACTAAATAGGTATCATAATTTTGTATTCAGTTGGCTACAAATAACTTAACCACTTAGCGTCGAAAAGTTGCAGCCCATTCTTTATAAAATCTGCCTTTGTCCCTCACTGAAATTCGATTCTTTAGTAACCCACTCAGTCCGAGTATTTTATTCTCTGTAGTCCAGTCAAGCCGGTAAACTAATTCATGCTAATGTTTTTGCTGCTATGGGGTGAATTTTAACTTACGGTACGGTACGTGGGTACGGTACGGTACGCCTCAATTTTTGCTAAGAAGTACGGTACGCTGGTACGGTACGATTTTTCTGTAATGGTACGGGTACGGTACGTTGGTACGGTACGCCTTTTTTGTAAAGGCACGGGTACGGTACGTTGGTACGCTCTTTGAATAAAAAATTCCAGACTTTTCGCTCATTGCGCCGGCCTTTTGTGTATAGGGGCAAAAAACAGCTGAAACCGACGGTAAATGTTTGAACTGAGATCGCTTCTTTCAATCACTTCTCTCAAATATCTTTTCATTAGCCCTCCCAAATATTTTTCTTTATAAAATATAGACGAAATAGATTTGTAGGCTAGTGATTTTAAAGATAGTTAAAGTTGCAAGAAGTTAAAAGCAAGGATGGCAGTATGGTACGGTACGTAAGAACGGTATGGTACGCCTCAATTTTTGATAAGCTAAAAAGTACGGTATGCTGGTACAGTACGCCTTTTTTGTAATGGTACGGGTACGGTAAGCTTCAAAAATTGACCTAAAGTACGGTTCGCTGGTACGGTACGGTTCAAGATGCGAGGTACGTAGTACGCAAATTCTAAACGTACCGTACGGTACTGCCATTCTTGCTTACAACAAGTGAAAGGATCAAAATAAAATATTATTATGATCCTCTAATACAGGGGTTCTTAACCTTTTTTGTCTCGTTTACCCCTTGCCAAACGAAAACACTATAATTTACCCAAATTTTCTTACGTGGGCCCGGGGCCAGCTCAAATATGACTGATTTCCGGTTTTGTAAAGTCCAAAAATTTTTTTGAAGTGTTGTGAAGTTTCTCCGGCCAAACACAGCTGATCTCAAAAAAAAAAGGTCTTCACTGAAATTTTAAGGGTTTTTCTGGCCAAAAACAGGTGATCTCTTTTTGGGCATCGAAAATATGGCGCAACGACAATCCAGTGCAACATTATCACTTTTTCAATACTGATTATTGAAGTTTGCTTTAGTTTATAATTCAGTAAATTTACCCCCTGGATAAGCAAAATTTACCCCCAGGGGGTAAATTTACCCCCGGTTAAGAACCCCTGCTCTAATATGTGAGGAAAGTGCTACCTCACAGTTGTGAAAAAAGTTTATGTTCAAAATCTTCTATGTAACTTCTGAAAATATTATTCAACCTATATAAAAAAACTATTGCATCACAAATCAAAAATACATAGCCTACGAAAAAACGTAATCAAACTTTATATTGGAGTTCTACCTTCAGGGATAAAGAAAAACAATAACATTTACTATTGTCGAAATAAAATCAATGCTGTGGTAATGTAAAAGGTTAGGACAAAATGGGAAATAGTTATGTCGTGTAATGTTAACTAAAACTCTTAAAACCACAACTGTTACGTCACAAAGCTACAAAACTAACTCAAAATACTACAAAAGATTAAGGTTTTACGCTGCTCAGCTTATACTTTCAGCGGTGGCGGCAACGGGACACGAACTCACACGAATCATACGCCATCGCAATTAGCATCTTTTCCGTTGTGCACAAATCCCTCCTTCCTATCGCGAACCGGTAAGCTGATGGTTAAGCGATGATAGTCTATTTAATGGAGATGATTTCCATAAGCGGCGCAAGTCAGTTAACCGTTTATCTTGAAATTAGATTAGACCGTAAAATGTAACTTCCATAACACAAAAAGACCACCATAGTAATGAATATTTCCCTAGAATTAGCTCAACAGCGTCAATACGTGTTCTAGAAGCGAGTGAACAAAAAGAAATGTAAATTACCCGCAACCCGCAACGTATTAATGGATTAACGGACTTTATTAACTTCCATTAATTAAAGCTGAAAATAACGGATTAACGTCAACGGAGGCACAGTATAATTATCAAACAGTAATATCACTCCATGCAAAAACCATCGTCACGTGTGTCCGCATTTTTTGAGAGGTAAAAGCAGAGCAAGTTGAAAAAGTTCGCTCACCTCTGAAATCAACAGAGTTACTAACACTCAATCCTGCTAAATCAAACTTATGAATAACTACTCCAAAGCTCAATTCTCCCTCCATTAACATTGATATTCAATGTACGGACGGCCTTATTAAATCAGTAAACAAAGCAAAGTACCTTGGGATACTTTTAGACGCTAAGTTAACTTTTTCAGACCATATCAAAGTTCTTAAAAATAAGGTTTCCAGATCCGTGGGAATTCTAAGTAAATTAAAATATTTTCTCCCTCAAGATGCTCTTCTAAAACTTTATTACGCTTTAATTCACTCTCATCTTAATTATTGGATATTAGCATGGGATTAACATCTATCATTCGTATCTACTTAAATTAATGAGATTGCAAAATAAAGCAATTAGAATCGTGACCTGTAGTGGATGGAACGATAGTGCTTTTCCCTTGTTTAAAAAAACAAATGTTCTTACTATACCCTTGTTATTTCAATATGAAACGGCCTAACTCGTGCATAGACATAGCAGCAACGATCTTCCTGTAAATCTGTCAAATTATTTTACATTGTCAAAAAATATTTATTCAACTAGGTCTACTACCACCAACGAAAACTTACAGACGCCGTCATTTAGACTGCAAAGAACCCAAAAATCCATTAAATTTACTGGTGCTAAAATCTGGAATGCTATCCCGAGTAATATAAGAAAATCCTCATTTTGAAACTTTAAAAAAATGTTCAAAGCATATCTACTTCACTCATCTAATTAGTAAAGTTCTGCCGTTCTGCACTCAGTCAACCAATTGTATGGTTCATTTATCTTCTTTTATTTACTAAAACGTAGTGGATGCGCTTTTTGTTGCATGGTTCCTGTGGCTTTTGCTGACGGCGGGGATGTTGTTACTCTTCATACTAGTTGATTCATAGTAGCTAACATTAGCACCTCGGATTCTTTTATTGCCTGTTATTTTTCCTCTTCTTACCCTCGACTATCTTAGAATTTAAAGTCATCTTTTCAAGATGAACAGAGATGGCTACTGTCTCGAAGACCTCACGGTCCCTATGTAGCTTTTTTGTCGCTGCTCTTGTCGATATTATCTTGTTGGTATTTGTTTAGTTTAATTTTACTGGCAAAGTTGTCTTTTTTTTTTTTGACTTGTGCAGTGCTATTTAATAAACTTGAAACTTGAACTTGAAACTAGAGCTGTTTTTTTTGACGTCATAATGGTGACATGGTGAGCGGACGAGGATAACGCCAAAAAATAGGAATTGTTTTGAAATTTTACGTGAGTTTTCTTGGCTTGACGACGTTACCGTCTTCATCCTTTTTTGCGCCCCTAAACGTTATAGAGCAGCATTTTTCCCCTCTGCATTACTCCAGATTCATCGTCTTCTAGCTCCTTTTGTAGAGTTCGCATGGGATCAGAATTAGACTCGATGGAACCGTCAAAGCTCGGGCCTCGACTGGCTATAAGTTTGACGTCACTTTTATATGACATCACAAAGTAGTACGTTTAAGAAGAGAAAAAATCGGAAATTTTCTTACATAAACAACATTTAGTTACTTGGGGTTTTGCTCGCAGCTGGAGCCCAACACTAAAAGTTTGTCCACACTTGGTTAGTATCGTTAACTAACTATCCTGCAAATTTCGTTTCAATAGCTTAACGTTTAACGAAAATATCCTTGATTGTTTGCTTTGTCGTTGTGAAATTCGTCTTGAATTGCAGCTATATGCAGTGGTTGTGTTATTGCTTAGGCCTATCACCAAATAGACTGTGACATCATTATGAAGTAGTAATCGTGAACCACTACAATATCTGATCGAAAAAAAGCTTTCATAGACTTTATGAGTTATTGTTTATCAATACAGACGTTCAGTCTAATTCATGATAAAACTTTAACTTAGCTGCAATATTTTTGCCCAATGCTAGTTATTTTCTTTTAAGTGTATAGGTATTGAACAAAACCATTTATTGCATGTTTAAATGGGTTTGGTATTAGCCACTTTTTTGAAGTCTTGTCCCGCTTGGATAGTTACTATAGTTGGTTTTCATCTCAAATCCGCGAAAAATTGTGGTTTACATTTTACCTATGATGAAGATGTAGACCTTTTTTAAATTTTTTTATTTAGCTTCACCTCATATCCGACAAAAATTGCAACTTTTCTAAAGTGAATAAACATCGTTTTTTCTGATTTTTTTAAATTCAAATTCAGGAGAAAATGCGGTTCACTAATAATTCTGTTTTGCGTTTCTACTTCAAAAATATGGCTACCGTTAATTTGAGCAAAAATAGAGCGGCGCAGCGAGAATTTTGCTGAGATCTCTGTTTTAGCTGTTTTGTTGTTTGTTTTGTTTATTTAGTGGCGTCAATAAACAAACTTGAACTTGAACTTGAAGAAAACGGGGGCTTGAACCCAAATTTAAAAAAATTGATCAAAAACATGTCATTTAAGCAACGCTCTGAGTAAACTGATGCAACTAAGCATGTCACATACAAAGCTCTGCGGGTAGGCAGCCACAGTGCCTTCGCCAGATCAAACGTAGTGAGGGGGCACTAGCTGAAAGTGGGGGGGGGGCACTAAAATAAACTGAACTTTTGCAAATAAAAACTGACCTTCAGATGTTGTAAGGCTACCAATTTTCGCAATTTTAACAATTTTGTGGTCATGTCTAAAAAAGAGAGACCAATAAGGCCGGCAGCGTTTCTTAGCTTGTTTCGTCTCGGGCCCACAACCGCCTGAAAAATCTATCTACAGCAGAGAAAGCTATTAGACACGCAACCAGGATTTTGCTAAGAGGGGTGAACGAAAAGTAAACTTTTTGCACAAAATTTGTCTGATTTAGGCTCCGTGGTAAACAAACTGATACAACTATAGCGTGTCACAAACGGGGGCATAGTCATTAAATATATAGTAACTGTGGACGTGGACCTGGCGGCGGGGCCCCCAGCCGCTAGGCAACTGTTGTGATTTTGCAGCAAAAAAGAAGCGATTTTTACGTCATTTTAATCGCACTTCGCACATTTTAAAGCCATACGAATCACTAAATTGCTAAAAAAGTTATTTCGAAGAAGAATTAAATTTCTTCGCCCCTTTAGCTCTCTCCCACTTCAAATCAAGTCTAAAATACGTTTAAATGCTCGTATTCTGAGGTTAAATTTCTAAGCGCTTAAATTTCTAAGGCTTAGGGAACTTCAGCCCCTTCACCCTGTTGCGCCACAGACCGCGACCTCAAAAGCTTGAGTGTACTTTAAAAATCAAAACAGCCAGTCTTTGAAAAAAATGTTTTCACGTATTGTTTCATGTCCTGATCACTAACGAAGTACCGGTACGTAACGATTCTGTAGGCTTACTTCTCTCTTCCGTGACACATCCGTAAAGGCATGTTAATAAGTTGGATTATTAGGTCAGATTTATGTACAGCAGTTGGTTGCCAGCAATATCGCAAAGAATCAAGAAAACTTCGAGGACAAATTATGTTTGAACGTAATCACTCCTTTTACCATCATTGTTGTTGTCTTGCAGTTACGTGATGTTCCAAAAACAGTAATTTGGGTAAGCCAAAATGGGAGGGCACAAGCAGTCGTTAGGGGGATCACGGCCCCCTTCGTAGCGATGGTACTGGGCAGCCGCCGCCCGAAGCCATGGAGTCATTTTGTGCGATGTTTGTAATTTTTCGCAAAAAATAGCTATTTTAACGCCATTTGAATAAAATTTTGCATGTTTTTGGAATCATTTGAAAGAAAAAAATAAAAAAAGGTATTCACCAAGTTTTAAGGTAGTTTACGGCCGATTTGTAGTTGAGGGCTCTGAGAAACAAAAAAAGGTTTCGTCAAATGTTGGGGTAGTTTCAGAGCAGGATTTGGTTGCGTAGCCAACGACTTCCGGTAGTCACAAAAGGGATCTCGAATGGATGTTTGAGATCGAGATCCCTTATGTAAGATCCAAAGCACAAAACCAACATTTTCAATCCTTAATTCATACCGGTAACTAGAAAGTGACATCGCAAGCGATATCCGGGGACTTCGCAAAAGTATCTAACTTTACTGAATTAAAGAACTTTACAACTGCGTTAATCGTGTTTGTGGTTGCTGATAGTCAGATATTAAATACTCGAATTTCATAGTGTTCCATTAACTTGATCGGGTTTATGGTTGACGGCTTTCAAAAATTTGCGTTAAATTCCCATAATTACTTTCTATAATTAAAAACACGATTAATTAGTAAAGTACTAAAAACTATAGGATCAGTAGCGTAGCCAGGGGTGGGGTGGGGGGGCTCCAGCCCCTCATTGACCTGTAAAGTATGCAAAATCGCACGGTTTTGGTGCTTTTGAGGCCGATTTTTGGTGAAAAAATGAAAACAGCCCCCCCCCAAAGGAAATTGGGTGCAGAAGTTGTGAAGTAGATGTCGTGATTCGGCCTGAAAAAGCGTTTGAATTTCAGATTTTGACCGAAATTCAGATTTTGGTCAAAATTCGTCTCAATTTGGGTGAAGACTTTTTTTTTGGAGATCATCTGTTTTTAAGGTGAAAAAGCGTTTGAATTTTGGCCAAAATTTCCGTCTCATTTTCGGATAAACCGTGTGATTCTGATTCAAGAACAATGAAAATTCGGGTCAAGGTCGTTTGCAGTTTTCTCACTCTTTCAAAGAAGCCCCCCTTTTTCAAATCCTGGCTACGCGCCTGTATAGGATACCAGTAAATAACACAAAAATATTGTCCACTACTAACAAACTATTTTTGCCGTCAACAAATACGTCTTTTCTTCTGGAACTTCGATTGGTTATGTGTCTTTGTTCAGATAAAAGCTACAATTTATTGTCTATTTACAATCGTGTTGACAGAGGAGGGCATCAAAATGACGGCATCGAGAAAAAGCTTACGGCATAAAACGATTGATTTAGTAAATTATCAAACAAGAATGACAATTGGGAAATCATAGTGCTTACATACATTATACACTGAAAAACTGGAATGCGATTAGCTTACAGGGCCCATTTGGTATGGTCTTTTCAATGTGGTCCACCAAATTTTGTTACCTTTAATCTTGGATTCATATTAACCTATTGAATAGATTTAATTTGTTTAGCTTTTGCAGTTAATGGGGGCAGGTGCAAACGTAATTGGAAGACCTCTATAAAATGGCATCCCAAAAATTTTTCATGTTAACCTATTACCTATGTTGAAAATTTAATTTTTCTAAAGCTTGAGTGGTTAAAAATTTTGAAAGACATATTTGAGGAGGGCTACCCGATTTGTGGCAATTGAAATTAGTCATAACTTTATCTTTCTTCTCTATTCTTAATCTTTCTTAAGCCTAGCTTAAATGGTCGAAAAGTTTAAATTTTTGAAGACCAATTTAGGGACCCCCATTTTGGTTACCCCAAATTTTGTCATATTATAACTTTTTGTTATATTTACCTATCCTGAAAATTACATGCGTCTAGCTTACGTGTATAAACACTATTAATTTTGGCAGTGCTGTTTGAGGAGGACCTCTCCAATGTGGTACCCCAAAGTTTTGTCAAATTTTATCTTTTCTACACATTTGTCTATCCTGAAAATTTCATGTGTTTAGCTTTAGCAATTAAAAAGTTTAAATTTTGGCATCCTCGTTTAAGGAGGACCCCCCATTATGGTACCTCCAAAATTTGGCATATGATATATGTTTTACATATATTTACCTATTCTGAAAATTTTATCAGTGTAATTTGAGTGGTTTAAAAGTTTAAATTTCGGCGGCCCCGTTTGAAGAGGACCCCCTCATTTTTTTATTCCCAAATTTTGTTAAATTTTATTTTTTCTTTTTGTTTGCCTACCTTGAAAATTTCATGCGTCTAGCTTAAAAGGTTAAAAAATCTAAATTCTGGCGGCCTTGTTTGAAACAGACCCCCTCATTCAGGTACCCCCAAATTTTGTCAAATTTTATATTTTTCTTATATTTACTTACCTTAAAAATTTCATTGGTCTAGCTTTAAAGATAAAAAAGTTTAAATATTGGAGGGTCCGTTTGTGGGGACCCCCCATCGTGGCATCCCGATTTCAGGCGGGTACCAGTACACTTGGATATCTATAATATCTCATAGTACGATCCATGTGCGGTTTGGTGTGTAAAAGGAGAGAGTGATAGAAGAAAAAAAAAAGAAAGAAAACAAAAAAAAATAAGGAAAAATTTTATCCAAAGCGAAATAAATGAATATGACCATGATAAAAGTCGTAAGTAGTATGCTCAAAAAACACAAACGTTAATGCTGGTAGTTACCGAGATATACCGGTTTAAAATTGTCCACTTTTTGCAGATTTTTGGTCCCTGAAATTGCGATCACGTGACTGGGCGCCTCCAAACTTGGTGCGCATGCAGTCTCTGTCTGCACCCGAGTTGTGTTTAAATTTCAACTTTCCGCGTTCAGCAAATTTATAGCTATAAACGAATTAATAAATTTTCGAGACAAAAAAGGCAGTGTTTTCTCAAATTTAGAGTTCCTAAATCACGATCACGTGACGTAGGTTCCTCAAAATTGGCATACATGATGCTTTTAATTATTGTCATATTATATCCAAAATTCAACTTTCTATGTAGAACCGTTTTTTAGTTATAAGCAAATCAATAAATTTCGCTGCTCATCTATCAAAAAATCGGAGTACAAAACTAAGGTCCTACGCACGCGCGCGCGAAGTCCCAATTGAATTTATTAAAAGTATGTGGAACTATAACTCTAAATAGATATTTTGTTAGAATAGTAACTAAAACTTCGCTACTTTGTTTGCCCAGTAACTGTAACTGTAACTCAGTTACTTTTACAAAGTAACTTGCCTACCACTGGCAAATTCCTCGCTACGCGCCTGGTGATAGGCCTACTAGATGACGTTCAAGCAAGCGTCCAAATCATGGCAACAGGAGTAGTTCAGGACCAGTGATTCAAAAATTATTTTTTAAACAAAAGTAATGCAACAGATAGCGAGAAAAATAAATACAAGTATCTTTCTATTTAGAAGTGGGAGAATTTTCGGATTAGTCGCAAAAAATATCAAAAAAAATATAAAATTTTGCTTGACATGCATTCATAGCGTAGCCAGGGGGGGCATAGCCCCTCCCATTGACCTGTGCACTAAAACGCAGAATAAGAAAAATACCACTCTTTTAGTTCTTCTGAGACTGTTTTTTTGCGCTGGAATGGACTAAAAAGTGATTTAAAGCATCTTTTGATAAATATATCTAGGGGCGGGGGCTAAGTTGTCAAAAATTAAAGTAACAAATCAATGAGAACTTTGAAAAATGCCCAAAAATAAACAATCAGATTTGATCGCTAGCGTAAAAACGCCAAATATAGGTTTATAATAAACTCAGAAATAAAACGGAGGGGGGGGGCTATTCAGTGTTAGTTAATTACCAATCACTTTTCTCAAATATCTTTCCATTAGCTTCCCCCCCAAATATTTTTCTTTATAAAATATAGACGAAATAGATTACTCCATGTGAGTTTTATTGAATAATAGGATTTTATGATCAACCAGAATGTAAACAAAACAACTACAATGTTATCATTAGCCACCTCCCACATAGCCCATTAATGCAACCAGTTGAATCATGTTGTGCTGCCAATTTTTTTGCCACGTTTTAAAGCATTATTTTTTACTAAAATAGAAAATAGCCCTAAAATTAAGTTATTTTTGCAAAAAAATACAAAATTTTCGAGCGTTTGGGCGTCCGCCCCCAGACCTTCGTGCCTCCGGCGGCTGGGGCTTTGCCCCCAGATCCCCAGCTTCCGGCGGCTGGAAGCTTCGCCCCTAGACCCTCCTTGGCCTCCGGCGGCGGCTGAGGGCTCCGCCCCCAGACCCCCAAAATAGACCCCCCCCATTGCAAATTTCTGGTTACGCGCCTGGTTACATTAAATGAGTTAAATTAACGTTTGATGTCCCTTTCAAACCCGCTGTAGAAACCACGCTAAATCTTTCAACCAGAAAAAATACAAAATGGAAACCGAGCTATTAAAACTGCTTTGGTCGCTAAAAGATGAAAGAAACTAATTCTCCATCAAATGGACTATCATCGCTAAGGCGACAGCTTACCAGTGCGGGACACGAAAGTGGGATTTGTGCACAACAAAAAAGATGCTCGTTGCGATAGCTGATGACATATGCATAAACAAGAGAGATGAGTTTGTGTCCCACTGCCAAAAGTATAAGCTGAACAGCGTAAAACCTTAAAGAGATACTGCTCGAAACATTTTTATTGAAGAAATGAGAACTACTTGAGGTAATAAAGAAGTGCCCCAAATATTTCGTCCGAATTCCCCTTCTTTGCGAAAATGCAATTTACTACGTTTGACTAGGTCCCAATTTGTGACATCACACCAGGCATGAGTTTGCAAAAATTTTTCGCTGACTAAGGCGCGGTTCACACCTAGCACGGTTAACAGAATACGGAAAAAAAAATGCTGCGTTAATCTGTAAACGCTGAACGGAAGCCAACCTCGACCATGAAACGTTCACACAAAAGTGTTCCGTTCCGCGCCCACGTAAGCGGCTTTTTTTCAAGGAGATAAAAATGGGTGGTGTAGGCAGGTTTTCACTATCCTCGTTTAACGGGTGAATTCGGTTGAACGGTTTTACGATTCAAGAAGGTCAAAGCAAATTAATTAACCATCGCACTAGGGCTATATAAAGGCTATGTATTTAACTGTAGTTGTTTGTTGTCCAAATTACCTACTGTAGAATATTAATGACCTTGACTATAATTCAAGAACATCAGCCGGTTGGTCAGGCGACAACGCATTTATCTCTGGATCAGGAGATTAAAAGTTCATATCCAGGGTTGATCAAATTAGAGAGTTTTGCCAAAGTCTCACCACCAAGATGCGAAGCCAGAAATCTGCAATGGGGGAGAGGGGGCTGTTACGGAGATCTGGGAGCGGAGCTTCCAGCGCTCAAAAATTTTATATTTTTTTCGCAAAAATAACTTAATTTTAGGTCTATTTTGATAAAAGTTAATGCTATTAAAACGTGGCATAGAAATTAGCAGTGCAAAAGCATGATTATACTACTGTAGTTGCATATATGGGCTGTGTGGAAGGTTCTAGCTATTGCTAGAATTTCAGTTCTCATATTTGCAAGCTGGTAAATCATAAAATCGCATACTGGTTGTTCAATAAAGCTCTCAAGGATTAATCTGTTTCGTCTATATTTTATGGAGAAAGATATAACTAGGGGGGCTAATGGAAGGAAATTTGAGAGACGTGATTGATAATTAACTAATACTAAATAGCCCCCTTTTCATTCCTGAGCTTATATATATCCTGATATCAACCTGATTGAAACCCTGATATCAACCACTGACTATTATGTATATATTATTATTTTTTTTCTTGTTTTGATGAAACTTGTGTCAAGCATTTTTCAATAAACGATCATATTTGAATACCAATTTTTGGCCATTTAAAAAATTTTTTTTCGATTTGTGAGTTTTAGTTTTGACAAATTCCCCCCCCCCAAAAATAAACGCTTTAAAATATAGCCTCCCGCGCTCCCTAGGCTACGTTGCTGTCACCAAAGCTGCGACATTTCTGCGAAAAGTGCTAGGTTGTCTACAGGCGCAATGACGCGGAGAAAGAGGCCTTCGCCAATTCTTACACACTTTGGCGAAATACTCCCAGTATAATGAAAACTTTGATTTGACTAAATCAGAAACATATAGCCCTTATAGTGGCGTTAGTTACTTCAAATTTCAAACAACCTTTACTTTAGGAATAGTTTCTACCAAGTGCGCACATAGGAGTTTGCTACACGGAGGAGCTAGAACTCGAAGCTAAATTTTTTTGCACGAAAAAAACAAAACATTTAATAAATGGAGAGTTGAGTAGACAGATGCATCTTTTAGGAAAATCACCAACGGGGGCTGGGGCCGCAGCCCCCGCTAATGGGCAATTTTTTTCAATGCAAACATCATTATTTTAATGCCACGTAAAAAAAAATTTGCGCGTTTTTGGAGCTACTTCAAAGAATTGCTAAGTCCAGAAACTTTAGTTCTTTTTGCTCTAATTAACTAGTCCAGCCCTAATCACTTAAAACCTTGCATACATGCGTTGTCTTTATATAAATATGATTTTTAATATTATGATTTCTAATATTATGATTTATATGCAATGATAATATAAAAACAATGATACATGGGCGAAATTTTCCATCTGATTTGCCTAAATGGAGGTCTTAAGCCCTTTTATTAGATTTCCCATTGCCTCATGGTTTTTACTACTGCTTTCCACCTTCCAGATTTTTTTGTTGTACGGAGATGTAACGATTCTCGCTTAATGAAACAGCATTAACATAGGTGGAGTCCTCGAAGACGTCTTTGAGGACACATATTAAGGTCCTTGGCCTCGAAGGCCAAGTCCTTGGCCTCGAAACCTCAAGTCCTCGAAAATTGCCCTGTTCTCGGCTCGAGGATTGCAGAAGTTTTTGAATAGTTAAAATTATGTTGGAAAACGCCAGAAACCTCGCGGAAAATTTGCGAAGATCTTTTTTGTTTTCTTCTTTTGGAGATCGCCTGAAAAATTAAAATTTTCTTGAAGACTTTTTTTTTTTGAGATCGTCTGAAAAAAAATTGAAGCCTTTTTCTTTCTTTTTTGTTTTTGTTTTGAGAACACTTGCACCTGTGTTCTTGGTTCTTGGCCAAGAGTATTCTTGTACTTGGCCTCGAGAGTGTCTGTCCTCGGAAGGACTGTCCTTGGCCTAGGATTTTTTTGTGTTCTTGGCCTCGAGTCTTGGTTCCTCGACTCCATCTCCGAGTATCAACACAGTAAGAATTTCTTCTTCTTCTTTCTTCATTTCCCGCTTTTTCTTGAGGGTTGCGGGGGAAGCTGTTAGAGATTAAGCCGCCACACTTCACGGTCTTCCAACATATCCATCATTTCGCTTGGGTAAAGTTCCGAGCAATTTCATCCAAGATCCCTAATGTAAATGGTCCATCTAGTTTTAGGTTGTCCAAGTGGTCTTCTACCATTTGCTTTGGCAAGTAAACCTTGCTTAGGGAGTCTTTCCTGAGGCATTCTGCTTACACGGCAAAACCATCTCAGCTGAGATTTTCGCGTTTTTGCGCATATTTATCCTCCTATCACCGTACAGCGTCAGATGCTAACTGTTGGACGATCCGCACTCTTTTCATTGCATTGACTACTTCATGTTTGGAAGAATCCGCACCTGCTTAGGAGTTTCCTGTGATCCAATGTTCCTGTGGATTTCTTAGAATTCTTGCCCACTGAATTTGCTGTTTGTTCAAAGCCACCAAAATAAATAATGGTCGTAAAGCGTCTTATCCAAGGATGCAACAACGTGACCAGGATGGGGGTTGGGCCCAAATCATGCGATTAGGATAGTCGTCAAAACGACCCTTTTACTCATTTCGCCACGCTACCAACTATGAAGTGGATGAATGCATGATTACGCTTTTACATATTCAGCATGGCCGAATGTCTCTACCTATTCGGCCACGCTTCCGACGCTGCAAACTGCCGACAAGATCTTTCCATTCCGAAAAGTAGCAGCTTGATGTTAAGAGATTTTCGAATCTCAGAGCTACGCACCTTGTTAAACAGTGTAACTCCTTCAATTCTTCGTAAAAGCCTCATTTCGCACGCTTTTACTTGCAATCGCACTCTTTCGGTCATTATCTACGATGCATGACCATAGGATATAAGTGAGAATGACGACAAAGACTGCTTTGAAAATTGAGAGCTTTCCTTTTTTTGAAAATTCTCGTTTCATGACAACCAAATAGTGCAAAGCTCGTATTACTGCACTAGCCTTGCCTATTCGAGCATCCAGTTTTTTGTCTTGCCTTCCATCACTCGTAAATGTAACCCCAAGATACTTAAACTTCTCTACCTGCTTCAGTGTCGCTCCATTCACTTGCAACACGCACTGATCAGGGTGTCTTGAAAGATGAAGTACCTCAGTTTTGGCCGTACTTATTTTCATTCCGGCGGTGCTGCATGCATCTGTAAAGCTATTTAATGCGCGCTGGAGGCCAGATTCTATGGAAGAAAGCAGAACCTAATCATTAGCGAAAAGCAGACGACTGAGTTTGCAATTTCCAATCGTGGCACACTCATCAGCTAGGTGGCATTTGTCGATCAAATTCATGTAAACAATGAAAAGGAGAGGTAACAAAACGTACCCTTGCCTGAGTCCAACGCCCACATTGAACGGCTTTGATTGCTTGCAGTTTACCCGAAAACAAACTTCCGGTCGGCAGTAGAATGACTTAATGGCGCGTAACAACTGACCATCAACGCCATACTACCGGAAAACCTTCCAAAGTTTATCCCGAGGAACTCGATCGTATGCTTTTTCAAGATCGACAAAGCATGCAAAGAGATCTTTGCCATATTTCCAAGATTTCTCAAAGATTTGCTTCAGAGTGAAGATTTGGTCCGTGGTGATGCGACCCGTACGAAAACCGCACTGGCCATCTTCTAGTTTTGATTCCACTATTTCTCGGCATTTCCTTTTAGGGCATGTGGCATATACTTTCCCTGGCAAACTGAGGAGTGATATCCCTCTGTAGTTCGTGCATTGCTTGCGATCTCCTTTCTTGAACATCGGAATAATCACACCTGTTTGCCAATCTCTGGGAGTTTTGCCAAACTTCCACGCAACTTGACACACTCGCGTTCACCAGAGAATTGCTTCTCCAGTCAGCGCTTTCAACATCTCGGGTCTGATTTCATCTTCACCAGCAGCTTTTCCAGATTTTATTCCTTTAATTGGTGTTGCCACTTCTGCCGCAGTGAAAACTTCCTCTTTCCCTAGATGTGTCACTTTGTGTGTGTCACGAGTCGATGCCTTTACAGGATTCAAAAGATCTTCAAAGTATTCTCTCCATCGCGAAAGGATTTCATTCTCATCCGTTAGTATGTTACCTGCAGAATCCTTGATGGAGTACGTAACACTCGATCTTTTGCCACGTAAACGGCGGATGGTCAGCCAAAATACTTTGTTTGCCGAACAATAGGTGGAATCCAACCGACGACCAAACTCTTCCGATAACTTCTTCTTTCTTTACTGCTGAAGTTGCCGTTTTTTGCGTCTCAGTAATTATTTCAAAACAAATTGGACAGATCAAACCAGAATAGTGATAAGAAATAAAACATTTATTTTTTGACTGCGAAAATGAACGTATATTTTGGACTGCAATGTTTTAGCTATATAAACAACTGACAATTGCGTAACCAGCTACCTAAGGTTTAGTCCAAAAGCGTAGCCAGGGGGGGAGGGCTAAGTAGCCTTCCCCATTGGTCTGAAATGTGTGCAAAATACCACGTTTTTAGTACTTTTGCAGCCAATTTTTGCTCTAAAAACGAAAATACCCCCCCATTGGGATTGGCGATGAGAACTGGTCAAGGACTTGATGTGATTTCGACAAGAAAACTGGGTTTCAGCCTGGCAGAAGACCTTTTTTTTTCGGAGATCATCTAAATTTGGACAGAAAGCAACTTAATCTGAGTGAAGTGCGACCAAAATCTGGATCAAGATCGTTTGATGTTGTTTCCAGCCTCCGAAACAGCCATCCCCCCGTTGCGAATTCCTGGCTACTCGCCTGATTTAATCAGTATTTTATTTTAACTCTTGCTTTCCGCGCTAGAGCGACAAAATCTTCCTCACGAATGATATTTTTTTACGTTTGGCAGTCTAGTGAGACCTAATGGGAATGCTTTCTACGGAAAAACTTTTTTCCATACTCCGTTAATCGCGCTAGGTGTGAACCAATGACATAAAATAAGCTGTGAACCACGCCTAAGGAACGCAATGTTTGATAAAGAAGGTAAAAAAAATTGCTTTAGGCAGCAATTCTAATCCAAACTGAATTTACGGGTGGCATGATATGGGTGATATAATCTGTTGCATTAAACTTAGATCAGCTCGATGACATTTTTAGAATATGAATGGTATAAAATTTGAAGCCAAAAACGATCATACTGTAGATCAGTACCAGTAGCCTAGGTCTGCAGGAAGTCCAAATTAAATAGGCCTGCTCTAGGCTATTGCCTACCATAACAGCTCTAAAACAACACCAACCTGGTCTACCAGTTATATTCTTGCCAACTCTTTTTCACAAAACTAAGTCAAGTTCCGTTACCTGTATTGTACAACCAGCAGCAAGCAATCTTATAAAATAACAGAATATGTAACGGTATGTATACGAGTTCAGAGTAGGTTAATCTCAGGCCTGTAATCAGAAACTAGCACAATAATACAGAAGGCCTAATATACAGTAATACCCACAACTTACTAACTAGTGGCAGTAATAGCCTAATCAAAGCTAAAAACTTGGCTACTGCTATTGATACTCTTAAGACCTAGGCTGCCACTGATATACAGAATGGTCATCTTTGGCTTCAAATTTTATGTTTCTCGTAGGCTAAAAACGTTACCAAGCTGGTCTAACTTCGATATAACAGATTATATCACTCGAATAATACCAACCATGAATTCAGTTTGACAGAGCTGGACAGCGCTGTTTCGAGCTTTTAGCTCTCATCGGCAGCCCTCAGCTATCTTTTTCAAAGGTATTCCCAGCTGAACAAACATCTTGGCCTAACTGGCAAACCTTAAGGGCTTGCACAGAGGCAGATGCTTTAGTAGGGAATAAACGATTTTTCACTTGTGGTACGCTCGAAACAGCGCTGTCCAACTCTGTGCATACTTGACTTGAGCTACAATGTGAAACATCATTGGAGCTGCAGGGTTGGTGGTTGTCATGGCCACCTAACTGCCAGTGGAAGTTGAAATGGCTTCCCAGGAGTCGACCATGAAGGACGTCAAGATATTGCAATTCAGTTTGAATTAGCATTACTGTGTAAAGCAGAATCATTTTACCTTCCTTATCGAACATCGCGTTTTTTAGTAGGCGAAAAAAATTTGCAAACTCACGCCTGGTGTGATGGCACAAATTGGTATGGAGTCAAATGGGGTAAAGCGCATTTTCGCAAATAAGAGGAGTTGGGGAGAAATATTTGGGCCACTTCTTTATTACCTCAAGTAGTTCTCATTTCTTCAAAGAAACCGATTTCAAGTAATATTTCTTTACAGCTTTGTAGTATTTTGAGGTAGTTTTTTAGCATTGTGACGTAACAGCAATTGTTGTTTTAAGCGTGTTAACCGGAGGTGGAGTCCATGAGGACGTCGCTGGCCACGGGGACGTCCTCGAGGACACATTTTGAGTCTTGTGTCTTCGAATCCACCTCTGGTGTTAACATTGTGCAATTTATTTTCATTTAGTCGCATGACATTACCACACCAATAATTTGATTTCGAAGGCAGTTATAGATTGTACGTATTCCCATATGAACCGTAGTGCCAAGGATGGCAGTACGGTACGGTACGTTTAGAATTTGCATACTACGTGTCTCGCATCTTGAACTGTACCGTACCAGCGAACCGTACTTCAGTTCAATTTTTGAAGCTTACCGTATCCATAGCAGGCCCGGCGCCACGGGGGGGCATTCCGGAGCCGTGCCCCCCCAAATAACTGTTTGTGCCCCCCAAACAAAAATTGTGCCCCCCCAACCGAGAACTGTGCCCCGAAGAAATTAACAGGTTCGGGGCTACTGGAGTGCAAATTTGGTGTTTACCGCCCGTATTTTCGTAATTTTTGTGGACTCACGCCGGATTTCATAAAACTTTTGGGACGAAGATTTTTTTTTGGTCTTCGTTAAAGAATTTGGGAAACATCGCAAGAATTTTGGGACGATAACCAGAATTTGTGAAAATTTTTGTACTGAAGACCTTTTTTTTTGGTCTTCACCTTTTTCGTTTGATCCAAACTCGAATAAATTTCTCGTGCCCCCCCAAAATTTATTTCTGCGCCGCCAGTCATGCTATTCTGGCGCGGGCCTGACTCGTACCATTACAAAAAAGGCGTACCGTACCAGCGTACCGTACTTTTTAGCGAAAAATTGAGGCGTACCGTACCGTACTTACGTACCGTTCTGCCATCCTTGCTTTTAACTACTCGCAACTTTAATTATCTTGAAAATCACTAGCCTACAAATCAGCGATCTCAATTCAAACATTTAGCGTCGGTTTCAGCTGTTTTTTGCCTCTATATACAAAAGGCCAGAGTAATAAGCGAAAAGTCTGAAATTTTTAATTCAAAGAGCGTACCAACGTACCGTACCCGTACCTTTACAAAAAAGGCGTACCGTACCAACGTACCGTACCCGTACCATTACAGAAAAATCGTACCGTACCAGCGTACCGTATTTCTTAGCAAAAATTGAGGCGTACCGTACCGTGCCCACGTACCGTACCGCACCGCCATCCTTGCTTAGCAGCCTACCCCTAATAATTTAGTTATTAAATTTAATTAAGATGATTGATGGCTGATTTGCCTGTTGAGAGGACTACAGCAGGTCATAAGGCTTTTGCAGTGTGCGGTTTGGATTACTTTGGTCATGTTAATTATGTAGAAGGGCGAAGCACTAAAAAAGCATGGGGCTTGCTGTTTACGTGCATGTCTTCGAGATCTGTTCGCGTGGAAGTTGTCACCTCCCTCTCACTTAAGGACTTCTTGTTGGCCTTCAGTAGGTTTAATGACGTCCGGGGAAAAGTTGAGGTTATTTTTTCGGACAATGGTTCTTCTTTCCAGGCGGCATCCAAGGCACTCCCAGACTTATTGAAATCTCCCGGGCTAAGCAACTCATTGCGGGAAAAAGGCATACGATGGGAGTTCATACCCCCATACGCTCCGGCACAGGGTGGAAGTTGGAATTCCATGGTAAAACAGGTTAAACGTATTTTGCAGAGAACTTTAGAAACAGCTACTCACAAATCGAACTTAATGGAACTAATCACTTTTTGTAGCAATGCTGTCCGGGTGGTAAATGAGCGTCCACTCACGGCATTGAGTGATGATCCTAAGGACTTTGCTGTTGTGACCCCGGCCTCACTTCTTACTCCGGCTTTTGACCCTTACACCCCTGTGGGGAGGGCGCATGATCGGGACCATTTAAAACGGGATTACAGGTTCAATGTGACCCTAGCCGATTGGTTTTGGAAAGACTGGGTGGCCTTTTATCTACCCACGTTGCAAGGGAAAAATAAATGGCGAGAGACCTGCCAAAACTTATACAAATTGGGGACCTTGTTTTAGTTGGTGACTCTGCGGATATTTCCGAAAGGGGAAAGTATCATGTAGGAAGAGTGGCAGAGGTTTTCCCCCAAATGCATAATAGAAATCCTATTGTTCGGAGACCCAAAATTGCTGTGACAGAATACGATTCTAAAACTGACTCTTACAAAGTGGAGCATATATATCGTAACATCTCACGTATTGCACCTGTTCAGCAGGCTAAATCCAACAATTAATTTTACTCAAAAATCTTTGAGTTCTGATTGCCTTTGAAACTTGATTACGTTTTGCATATACTTGTGTGACGTTTATTTTGTTGTGTTTTTTGTTTTGTGTGAATAATAATATGTGCATTTTTGTTTTCATGTACAATGTGAATCTTTTTTCACTCAACAATGCAAAGTAAGGCAAATTATTTTTTTAACTCTGATTTTTGTGTGTTATAAAATTGCATGAAATTAATTACCTACTGAATTTCATAGGGGCCGCTATGTTAAAATCATTAAAAATAATCTGCCCCGCTTTCAACTAATGACTGAAGACCCAATTTTAAATCTTGGTTTGTACATTTGTGTCTGATTAATTATTGGTTTTCGCAATCTTGTGACTTAAATCGAAAAGACTATTTGTCATTGTCTGACTGGTGTTAAAGGTAAATTAATGAGTAATTGCTATCCTTTGCTAAAAATAAGCTGCTAATTAGCACATCTTCAAACGCGCATCTTCAAAGCCTTCAAAGGCTAATTAGACTGCATTTAGAATCGTTGTGTTCTTTTTGTGCATTATTTGTGTAGACTGGCAACTGTAGACTAGCAGATGACAGCCTTTGTTTGTTAATTTCTGGCCTTTGATGCTAGACAACAGGCGATCCCACGTGTTTTTACTATTTGGAACTATTTAAACCTGCTTGGAGGTTGAGATCTCAGTAGTGACAAAAATGAGTGAAGTGAACAGTGTCAGTTTTTGGTGATATGTGTTAAATGCTACTTAACTTGGGTAAATTGCGTTTTGCGATCCCTTTCCTTCTCTTCCTCTTCATTCTTGTTTTATGGATTTGACTATAGACTGTGAGGGGACAGTCTTGTAGATTGGAAGAAAGGCCCTGAATTGGCTCTTACATCGTATTTTGAGACTACTTTGTTTTTTCTGTTATTTTCTTAATTCAATATAATAACAAATTCCATTAAAAATCAAGAAAATCAAGTGCTCAGTTGTGAGAAGGAAAAAGGATTGGGAGAGTTTGGCATAGCTCTCCTTCACGTTATTGAAGTTGGCTATAATACTACGCATCGTTGCCCTGCTGAAAACACAAAACGGTTCGGGATGGCAAGTCTTGGCAAATATTCAAATTTAAGAATTAAGCTTTAACGAGAAACGATTTGGCAAACTGACATATATCACAAGACCGGGTTAGAAAGACTTTATCGTTTGTAATACTTACCTGGAAACATTTGCCAATCACTCCAGCTCATCTGTCGTTCAGGACAGTTGGCAGGAGAGGTTTCCAGATATTCCTGGTTTCTGTTCTTTTAATATGAGAACAAAAGGTTTCTTTGATAAACCTAATATGAATTTGAATACTATCGTCTTGCCCGACATTCGTATTTGGCTGATTGACAAACCGGTTATTGATCTAAACATATTTTTTCTTTGCAGGAAAAATGTTAATACTGGTTTAATTAGGTCTTGTTTTTCATATGTAATTAATACGGATTATGCGGATTTCACTCTTTTATTTACTGACGGTTCCAAAAGTCAGCATGGCACCAGTTCTGCTTTCTTCGCACCGCAAACAAATACAAAAAGATCAATATCAATTAATAAACTTGGATCTGTTTTCTCTGCCGAGCTTTATACTATTCTATCTGCTTTACATTGAATAGCCATAAATAGACCCTGGAAAAGCCTCATTGTAATCGATTGTTATTTTGTTTTACAGGCTCTAAATTCGAAGAAGTGGGGTAAGCATTATACTTTAAATAAAATTTTGTTATTGAATTACTATCTAACTAATTCTAATTTGAAAGTTACATTTCTCTGGGTTCCTAGTCATTCCGGGATTTCTGGAAACGAAATTGCTGATAACTTAACCTAACATGTTTTCAGATCTGTCGTACAATGCTCATCAAATGACGTTCAAATTAAGCGAGCCGAAACTAAATTATCTCATACAGAAGTCAAATCATTCATTCAGGATCATATCTACGAGAAGTGGAATCGTCATTACATCGCTTATCCCGCCGGTGGCCAATACAAATTTTTATTCCCAAATGTCCAAAATGTACCTTCCTTTCAATCAAAAGAAATTCTTAGACTTCAAACTGCTCATTGCTGCTGAAATCAGCATTTGTTTAGAATAAATTGCCATGACATTGGTTTATGTTCCGAATGCAAAGTTCCGGAAACTGTCCCACATTTTCTTTTTGTTTGCCCAAATTATTCAACTGGTCGTAATATTCTGAAAAGTGCTGTGAAAAAATTAGGCCCTAATTTTGATTTGAAATCGATAATAATAAACAAGGTGGTGTATCCCCATCTTATTCAATACATTTGCTCCTCCAATTGGTTCATTTAGAATGTTTATGGTTGTCGTTTAATCTTATTATACTCACTACCATTTTGTGTAACAATGAAATGTGCACATGTAATCACTCAAAAATACTCGTAAGAGCTTGTTTATTCTTTCTAAGTATGAGTTGGCTTGGGTGGGGCAAAGCCAAGTAGGATTTATTGCACATTATTATAAAACGTTTTCATTTGCTTTTTTGGCTTGATTTTTCTCCACCGCAACCCATCTCTGATTGTGTTTCTTCTTTGTTCAATATAGTGTATTTTGTTAGTATATAGTAATACATGTAAACTTATAGTTGATCCCAAAAACATTTTTAAAAGTACTTTTTTTCTAAGGATGTGTGCCTAACAAACTCATTTTGTTTACCTACTTCTTATAGTAAAAGTGTTCTGTGTCTTATAGTGAATTACCATCGTAGATCTGTGCTGTTATATGAAATGCAAATAATTTTATTTGTTTATCTGTGGGGTTATTTTTTGAGCGCTTCTGTAGTGATACCAGGCGCCTGCTGTCGCTTCAGAAGTACTGGCTTTTTTTTTTAAATTTCAACCACAATTTTAAAATCTACAGCATTTCATATATCTATTTGTGTTTTTTAGTCAATTTTGTTATGGTGCTGATAAACCACCGCTGTTATAATGCGCCACTATTCACAATAATCATGAATAAATAAATAAACTCAGCAAGAATTTCTGTAGAGTGCAGAGGCACGTTTGTGAAGAAACGAGTCATCAAGCGAAGTAACTCAAGTTATAGTTATTTAGGACGGAAAATTATCCGTATTCTTGAAACCTTTTTGAGACTGCAAAATTGTTCATAGTTTTAGAGCTTTGAGCTCAGTTTAGTTTGGAGCCATTGCCCATTTTTGGTGCTTGTTGGCATCCCGTTTGCTTTAGCTGACTCCCCTCCCCCCTTTTTTGGTTAGGCAGACAGTTTGATTTGCCGTTCCAAGTTCGAGCTAACAATATAGGTCCAATTAACAAAATTGTTGCGCCTGCATCTGAAAACTCATTGAAACCGTTTATCAGTACTCCGTTTTTTACCGCTTTGGCCATCATCGTTTGTTTGGATCGTTTCGTTGCATCATACATTGAAGTTGGAATTAAAATTTGAATCTGGTTATACGCGTAATTGATTGAGGAGCAGACGCAATTAAAACCAATCAATTAACAGATTGTTTAGGATCAAAGAAACCTGTGTGTTCTTACGCTTGTTTGTAAATAGAAGCGCTGCAGATTTGTTAATTGACAGCTTAAAACCGTTAACATTGCAGCAAGCATTAATTTTGTTGAGTGAGGACTGAGCTAGTTTGTTAAAAATTTTAATATCAGTATCAGTTTTCCAAAAACACACATCATCTGCAAAAAGTGCAACTTCGGAATTTAAGCAGGTCGGTAAGTCGCTAATCATGACAGCAAATAACAAAGGGTTTAGCACACTCTCATGCGGAATACCATTGTGTAAGTGCTTAACCTGTGCATGAGCCAAAGAGATTCGTACTTGAAAAGATCTGTTGGTCAAAAAAGCTGCAATAAAATTTAGTATAAATCCATTGACACCCAAGTTTAATAGTTTTGTTAATAAGATATCTTTATAAACTAAATCGTATGCTTTTTCGATGTCAAGAAAAACAGCTAAAACCGATGTTTGGTTGGCCAGTGCCTTATGCACTGTGTCGTGTAAAGGCAAAAGATGATCGAGAGGCCTTCTGCGCTCACGAAAGGCTGACTGACATTGGTTAAGAAAATTATTACTTTCCAGATACAATCTAAGTCTTACCGTAACCATTTTTTCCACCAGTTTGCATAAATGATTGGTTAAAGATATTGGTCTGTAAGAGCTAGGTAAATTAGTAGGTTTGTTGGGCTTGTGCAATGGAACAATAATGGAATGGAGCCAGCACATCGGTAATTCACCGGTAAATCAAATTTTGTTGAAGAAAAGCAAAATTGTCTGTAAACAATGCTCGGGCATGCGCTTGAGCATTTCTGTGATAATGTTATCAGCACCAACCGCAGTATTGTTGGAAGTTTTTAAAGAATCCTCAAGTCAAGTTCTATCATACAAAAAGGAGCGTTTAACTCTTTGTATTGATATTCCTGTAACGATAATTTGTGAGCTAGCTGAAAAGAAATGTTGGTTGAGTTGTTTTTAAATTTATTCAAATAATTGTCATTGCTGCTAACAGCATGAAATTGGCTAGCAAGCATATCGGCTTTGTGCTGATCATTGGCGCCTGTCACACCATTTTGGTGTAACGTAGAAATGTGCGAATCGGTTTGTTGCCTGTTAAATCTTTTTGGTGTTTACTAAACTCGACCCAGGTAGTTGTTTGAGGAAAGCTAAGAGCAGTAATTTTGCCAAGACAATTTTTTAGCTCCGTTTAAAGTTAACTTAGCTTTGGCTCGAGCACGTTTAAAAATTAAGATGTCTAGAGGGTCGCGAGTTCGTTTCATTTGATTAAAAGCATGTTGTTTGTTATTAATCACGATTTCACAAGCTTTACTCCACCACGGAACGGTCACCTTATTAAATGGCGTTGTTGTGAGAATGGTTCTCTATGTCCATGATAGTGGAAGTAAGATTGTTGTGAAAATCATGAACGTCAGCCGAAATTAAACCAGGATTAATATCCAAATCGCATAGATGGTAAAATGCATCCCAGTTTGCCCGCTTTAAGGCCCACCGAGGCAAATCTTGTGAAGAATGAGAAACATTAATATTGATTTTAGTGTCAATGACACAATGATCGTTTCCCATAAAAATATTGGTCATTTCCAAGCTGCATTTGTGGGAAATGCTTGGAGAAGTAATGATGAGATCAATTAGAGAGCATTTTAATCCTGCGTTAAAAACCATGTGAGTTGGTTTGGAGGTATTTTGTAATGAGTAGTCATTTTCTTCGATAAAGGCTAACAAGCCGACACCATTTTGATTTGGGGTACTATAATCCCACATCTTTCGGTGGGCGTTAAAATCACCACAGATAATAACATTAGGAAATTTGGTGATGAATAACAGATACGCTTTGTCTATGGAATTAGATGGAGGATTGTACACATTAAAAATTGCCACGTTACTTACTTTTATCTCCATAATTTCTATACTCTTACTGCACTCTGGTAGTCTAATTTCTGAAAAAGAAATAGTGTTTTCAACGCAGAAGCAAATACCTCCTCTTTTTTTTCCATTACTTCGATCTTTTCTTATCACTTGGTAGCCTGTAAAAGAAAAAAATCTTTGTTTGTTTAGGTAGGTCTCCTGCAAACATAAAATATCTGGTAAATTAGCAAAGGAGAATAAATAAATAACTTGGTAGATCTAAAATTTCGTTGCGAATAAATCTGCAATTCCTCTGTAAAATATGGATCGCCATTAGATCAAGGATTTTAGCTGCTCAACGTCAATGGGAATTCCCATTTGTTTTCCTGCAGAGTCAGAAATAATTTGATAGATATCAATTTCTTTGTTAGTTTTCGTTGCAAGCAAAGTTTGATTAATGACCTCTGTCAAAAAAGCTGCAAAATATATCGGATTACTAATCATAAAGTTAGTTGCAGAATCTATTTGCAAAGTATCGTAGTTGTTTTCATTAAGTTCAACGCAGGTTTGAGTGGTATTATTTTCTGCTGTTTTTTTCGACCTGTAGCAAGTAAGGCCTTGCGTTGATGGGGCTAGCCCCATTTGATGCTGGTAGAGGAGGAAATTCTCTAAGGTTAGAAAGTAATTGAGACGGTCTAGCAACCGCGTTTTTTGGGCTGTTGGTAGCGTGGTTGTATTTCCTACATGCCTCAGCATACGTTAATTTTTTTCGGTTTGATATTTAAGTACTTGAGCTTCTCGTAAATACATGGGGGCAGATTTTACTTGCAGCACTGTGGCTGCCATTGCAATTACATTTGTAATACCGCAGGAAGATGTGTTGTGTTCCTTGCCGCATTTTGCACACTGTTCTTTGCCTCTACATTTTTCTGCAATGTGCTCAAAACGATTGCATTTAAAACAACGCAATGGCATCGGAATGTACTGTTTAACATTAAATTTTAAATATCCCAATTGAACCTGCAGGGGCAAGTCTGAACAATCAAAATGCAACAAAATTAGTGTCAGTCATTTTGCCTTCCGCGTCTTCGAATTTAAATCAGTTGATATTATTCACCTGAAACTGTTTCAGACATTCCAGCAAATCATCTTTCGTGATATCAAGAGGTACATTATAAAAATCCCTCTTGCACCAGCAGGAGGTTTGGTTGTAGATGCAATTATCGGGATAGAATTACCAGCAGAATCAGATAGAGAGTCCAGATCTAACAGTGTCTTAGCCTGATTACTAGTCTTGCAAATTATCAACAAATTGCCGTTTCGAATTGGCTTGCAAGATTCACATTGCCCAATGGCTTTTCCTAAACACCTATCGATTGCAATAGGGTTATAAGAGGCAAGAGGTCTACCTCCTTTGTCAACTAAATTTGATCGCAAAATAACAGGCTGTAGCTGGGTAGTAGCTGCCTTTTTTTGGAATTCGAAAGTTCGTCACTAGAGCTGTTCGGGTATGACTTGTGCTCATGCGATTCACGTTTCAAACCCATTTTGTAAGTGACAACCGAAAAACCTTCAGAATCAATGTACTCATTTTCAGATGCACTAGACAGCGGCATGCTGCCGAAGCCGTAGCGTGACAGCAACCAAAATTAGTTGTTACATAGGGTTGCACTATTACTCACGCTAATATAGTTTAATATTATCACAACATCACACAGTACACGTCAAAAATTAAAATTAAAAACATTTTTAAAACCCTACAGTCTGTTTCACCCGTAATCGGGATCATCAGGAGTATCTGCCAAAAGTAACAGAGTTTAAAATCTACAATTAAAAATTAAAAAATTAAAAATTAAGATTGAAAAATTAAAATTTGCTCTTCGTTCCGATCTCGAGGCCGTATCCGGCTCCTGGGCCGCCTAAGGTACACCCAACTAACGGAGAAGACTGAACCTGGCCCTCCTTAACTCAAATGACCTGTTTATGAACTTGAAGTTAGCTTTTTATGAAGTCATAGTAGCTTTGTTATCTCAGTTCCGGTCTTGACCCTTAGGTTCAGCTCCCTAGTGGCTTAGACTGTTTGAGTTAAGGAGGTCCAGGTTCAGTCTTCTCCGTTAGTTGGATCTACCTTAGGCCGCCCAGGAGCCGGATACGGCCTCGAGATCGGAACGAAGAGCAATTTTTATTTTTAATTTTTCAATTTTAAATTTAAATTTTTCAATTTTTAATTATAGATTTTAAACTCTTTGTTACTTTTGGCAGATACTCCTGATGATTCCGATTACCGGTGAAACAGACTGTAGGGTTTTAAAAATGTTTTTAATTTTAATTTTTGACGAGTACTGTGCTATGTTGTGATAATCGCTCTGGTCTACGCAGTCGAGCACTTTTTTGAATCGGTTAAATTCAAACTCCACTCATCATAGTTTAATATTATTATAGATTAAAAGTTGCCGGTACCTACAGTAATGTATGTTGTTTTTTTCCTTACCAACCTTTCAATTGTTACTGAGAACACCACGGTGCTGACAACAGTTCAAGTTCTAGCTTAAGTGAATTACAAATTTGCACCTCAGTAAATTTAAAATGCAAATTAGTAGCACATCATACAGAAACTAAACCGAGAACCGGATCAGATCAAGAGTGCTCGCTTTATGATGCAATGGCTACCCACCGAATTGGCATAACTAACAATCGGAGTTCTAAACTCGGCAAGGCCACAAAGGTTGCAAAAAAAAATAAATAAATAAAATGGACTAATTCTGCTTTTAGTAAAAATTTACCGAATTCATTCGCTTGTGCCAGCAGGAAACTCTTTCTTTTTGTAACAATTGTATGGGGCGCCAAGTATAAGGCGAATTAACGAGCCAGTTTTGCGCGTACTTTTTTTCAGATTTAACTTGTCAATTTTTGCGCGTTCTTTTTTTTGCACATTTATATCGTGTTCCTGCAGTTTTTTTTTTTTGACATTCAGGTGCAAATTTTCGCAATGCTTTACTTTGCAGACTTTTGGCATGCCAATTTACGCGATACTCAAAATGGCATACGAAAGTGACACAAATAATAGCTACAAAAATTGGCAAATTAAATAGGCAACTTGAAACATGAAACTTACGCCTTTTTTCACATTTAAATAAATTCACAAATTGGCATCTCATAACTCAGAAAAACGACGTGAACATTTTGCTTTACACTTTGCGCCCTATAGACAAATCTGTAAACGCACTGAGTTTTTTGCGCAGTCATTATATGAAACAAAATTAAAGCAAACTTAATGCATTTGTTGTTTGTGCGTTTGTTGTTTTTTGTATATGTATTTCATTTATTTTTCTCATTTATTTATTGATTTTCATCAAGCACAGCGACTGAATTATGCGCATTACGCAAGCAGTTACACAGTTTCGAGATAAATATGTGCATTAGACACAGTTCTTGATGAGGTAATGGCGAAGTAATAAATACCACCGAGTCAACCATCACCTGCACTTCCGCCTCAAAATATGGGTCTGGTATCGTTACTGTAATTATCTAGATTGGCCAATTCCTGAAAAGCAGTATAAGGTTGGATATTTTGTTGGATCAATTAAGAAACTTGAAAGATGACTCAAAAAATTTATTTCTAAAATTCGATGTGAAATGTAACTTAAATTTAATATTAGCGAAATGGAATTTCGGAATTCGTACCGTAGTGTTTGTACGCAAGAATTTCAAACTTGGAAAGCATTGAATTTGACCAACCCTACTAAAAATACAAGCAATTATTCCAAAGCAAAAGAAGACTAAAAGAAAGAAAAACAAAGATGTACACTACATACACTATTTACAGTTCAAAAATGCAGCAGCTATAGCCGAAGGTCATGACTATGTTACTAGTAAAAGCGATGAGGGATTTACATTGCCTGATTCTATTCTAACAAGGTCATGGAGTTTGTTACAGAACCAAATATAAATAATAGAAAATATTATGAACAGAGCAATAATGATTACGTTATATACCACGTACAGTTCAAGAATCTATAATATAACAGAATGCCGCAAAAATGTCTGGCGTTTTATGCAAAATAAAAAAAGAGAATAGCGATAACAGAAATGTATAGCCTAATGCTATTCAAGCAAAGACAGTGGCGCTTGAAGGCAAACAAAGAAACTGTTACAAAAGTATGAATTCCCACTTTTACACGGAGTAGTTACAAAACATTTCAAAATAAACCGTATAGTAAGAATCTGGCAGCCACCAAAACTGTTTGGAAGATACGGTATTGCAAAATGTTGCCATTTTGTATAGTTATCAGCAATGTCAGGTTCTAGAATGGTACTTAAAAATTAGTTGATTTTTAAAAGTTTTCTTAAATGTCCGAAATGATAATTCCTTAAGCTGTTTGTTAATGCTATTCCATATTTTTGTTCCTGAAAAAATTGTCATATTTTGACCTAATTTAGTTCTAACTCGAGGTAAGCAATAAGTTCGGTTGTTTCTCAATCGTGTTCCGTCTGATCATGACATTGGCTAATTAGCTGAAAATCGTTGGCTTTGGTTGAAGATATCACGTTATTATTTATTCCATACATTAACTTTGCCATTTCTAGCTTATAAATATCATTTAATCTTAAGCATTGCCACTGATGTAACAAAGGTTCAGCGTGTGCTCTATATTTACTTCCTGTTATTATTCTGATATTTCTTCTTTCAATTATTTTCAGAGGATGTAATGTAGTTTCTGAAGCACTACCCCAGCCATTTATACAATATTGAAGGTGAGAATACACTAGAGTGTAGTACACCATTTTCATTGTCTGTTTATCGACGTAGTTTCTGATGTGGTATAGAGCCCATGAACATCTTGCAATTTTTGAGCAAATTTGTTTTACTTGATGTTTCCAATTTAGTTTGTAGTCTATCAATTTACCTAAATTTTTCACGAATGATTTTTGCTTTATTTCATTGTCCTCTTCAACTATTTCAAATTTATGTTTGAATTGTTTCTTTGTTATTATCATGAATTCTGATTTACTGTAATTTATTGAGAGTTTGTTAATTCTCATCTAGTTAATTATTTTTTGCATGTTTTTGTTCACTTTTTGTTGCAACATTTCAGGTTGGGAATGCGTCAATGTGAGATTAGTGTCATCTGCAAATAAATGCACTTTGAAATCAGAAGCCAGAGGTAAATCATAAATGCAAATTGTGAATAGCAGTGGGCCTAGGGTGGATCCCTGAGAAATACCGCAAAGTACTTTATTTGTAGCCGATTTAGTGCTTTTGATGGTAGTGTATTGTTGCCAATTCTTTAAGAAAGTTTCTATTTATGGTAAGGGTACACCTCTTATACCATATTTTTCTAACTTTGCAATTAATATTCTGTGATCAATGGTATCATATGCTTTAGCAATGCATGTGGGATAATCCCGGTTTTTCACAGGATCCCGGAATGAGGTAAAACTTTTCCCAATTTCCCGGATTTCTTTCAAGACCAGGACATTGGAAACCCTAGTTTTGATGCTGTCGGCCTGGTAATTAGTCTTATTATTCCAAGCAACGCCACAAATTTTAACGTGTATTTGACAATTTGAGTCGATATTAGCACAAACTCTTTTTCTTTTCGGAAAGTATTTTCAGTGACATTTATTTCTTTCATTTTACCAGCTTTGCGGAAATGGCAAAACTTTTGTATCATCTTCACCATATTAAGAAACCCGTCTAGCAAACGAATTACCGATCTCATTCGAAAATACTCAGTAACTTGGCATGATGCATGACTTTCAGTCACGAGTAAAGCAAAGCAAAGTTTCTGGGCTAAGCAAAAGAAGCGACCAAAACTAGTTTATTTTGCGTAATCTACAACGCTTTGTCAGATTTCTCAAAACAATCAAATTAATCTTAATTTTACTTTCGCTGTATTCAGCCTTAAAAATATTTAAGTTATAATTAGGCAACAATGAGCTTTAAATATTTTAGCGGCAGACACTATTAGCACAAAGCGTTGCCCACTTAGCTTTGCTATAATTTATTATTGGTCGCTAATATAAGCTCCTCAAAATACCAGGCAGCATTATTCGCAGAAGTGGGTAAGGTACATCACTACTCCAAGCAGTGGCGTAGCGTGACATTTCATGCAATTATGATTGATGATGTCATCAGTTTTGATGATGTCATTGGTTATCAGGTAATAAAAAAAACAACAAACTTACACTGCTAAACGTTCTAATAGTGCTACTAGACCTCCCCTCTCCAGCACACAGTATTGTTTTCAAGCCTATCTTGTGCTATTACAGATAGTGACATGTCTAGCAGTTTATATATGTGCCAGTTGACCAGCACCGTACTACGCTAACTGTAAAGTTGGTTAAATAACATTGAGGTTAAAACATTAAACGTAGAACAAAGTTGAGCCAGCTTGCTGAATAGTAAATGCAGAGCCTACTGTGGCTGGTCAAAAGGTGCTCGCTCCGATTGCGGTTAACCGGCTTGACTGCGCAGCTTATCTACCATTGGCTGGATTGCTTCATAACGCTATTGTGTAGCATTTGCGTCTTGGTTGCTGCTATTCCGTTGCTTCGATTCGTGAGAGCAGTCTCGTGCAATAACCTCTTTTCCTGATGTCATTCAGCATATCGTAACCTGATAACAGTAGTAGCAGTAGTACTACTAGTAGACTACTAGTAGTAGTAGTTTATTCTTTCAGCTAGCACAAAAAGAGGCACACAATCTGTAATTAATTGTAATTACATTTATTCACCAAGTTGCCTTGGTCAGGAGACAGCGAAGGGATCTTTCGGTCTTCGAGTCAAGCTGCCACCTGCCCAGCTGTTTACCACACATGGCGGAGGCTTCACACTGTCCCTTTAATTGCAGAACGTCAAGCAGGGAAGCTGTGAGTACCAATTTTTATAGTCCATGGTATGACCCGACCGGGAATCGAACCCGAGTCTACCGCTTCAGTAGCAGACGCTTTATCCACTCGACCACTGATCGGTTAACACTGTGCAACACTGTACAACGCGAAAACACAGTCCATGCATGCTGTGGATAAAGCGAAGGAGCAGTGCTCATCAAGTCAGCTTCACCCACACTCCCACTTCATACTTTAACCCTAAAGCAAATGGCGATAACAAAAGCGCAAGTAAAAACAAGCCAAAAACGAAAACAAAAAACAAAAAAACAAGGCACCGTGTAATAAACATAGTAGTCAACTGCTGCAAAAAATAACACCATCTACAAGTTCGAAAAAGACAATGAAAATGGAGCACACCCACAAACTTTAAAAGGAACAGACTTAACGTACCGATAACCTTCCATCCAAATTTTTCTCACTATGCTACAAACAGCCAGCAATGCTGCGCAATATTAAGCAGGCTGGTAGGCTCAAGACAAGTCCGATGCCTGGCCTTGCATAGTTTACTTAGCAACCAGTCAAACACAAAGGAATCAACCAGTTAAACAACTTAAAACTTATCGGTAATTTATTGATATCTTTAAAAACTATGTTTGCAAATCTGTACTGCAAACTCTACAACTAGGACAACTAAGTACTAGCTGGACCACCTGCCGATAACTTCTTGTTTACTTGGATTAAACAGCTTGCTCTCACTCTGGTAGGCTAGCATTTACCCTAAATAGCGCGAACATTACCATATCAAAGCTCTTTCTGACTTACATTACCTAATGCTAACATCTACCGGTTACCACCGCTTCGTTTCAATGCCTAGAAATTTGTTTTACGATATCGCTTAATTACATAAAATGAAGGGCAACGCGCATGCAACATTTAAAACTGCATGTCTTGGTGCATAGTAGTGCCGTCGCCAGAGCAAATGAAGTAAAGGGGCATGAGCCAAAAGTGGGGAGGCACTAAAATTTGCATAAAAACTGATCTTCAGATCTTGTACGGCTACAATATCATCGCGCAATTTTAAAATAACGCCGGCAGCGTTTCTTAGCTTGTTTCGTCTGTGATTCATAGTCGCTTAAAAAATCTATCTACAGCAGTGAATACTAATGCAACCAAGATTTTGCTAAAAAAAGGTGAACCAAAAGTAAATTTTTTTGCACAAAAACTGCCTAATTTAGCCCCAGTGTTGAACAAACTAATGCAACTCAAGTGTGTCACAGACGGGATATATTCAGTAAATATTTAGCAGAGGTGGAGTCCTCGAGGACGTCCTAGGCCTCGAGGACGTCCTCGAGGACACATTTTGAAGTCCTTGGCCTTGGCCTCGAAGGTCAAGTCCTTGGCCTCGAAGCCTCAAGTCCTCGAAAATTGCCTTGTCCTCGGCTCGAGGACAGCACTATTTTTTAAACAGTTGAAATTTCGTTGGAAAGCGCCAGAAACCTCGCGGAAAATTTGCGAGCACTTTTTTTGTTTTCCTCACTTGGAGCATAGACGTAGCCAAGGGGAGGATGGCAGGGGGTCCGCCCGCTTCCCAATTGAAATTTCACCAATGACAAAAATGTAACAAAAAATCCTATAGTTCCTTCAGTTTCAGTTTCTTTTTAGCATTTTTCGTTTACAACAGTATAACTATAACAACAATATTGAAGGCCAGGGGCGCCGGGTCCCCCTCAATTCTATTTTTGCCAGCCAATTTAAACGTATAACCCGACGAAAATGGAGAGTTTTTGTCCTAAAAGTTGCTATCTCAGGCCCACATCTAGCCTTTTTGTGAACGTAATGCATTAATCAGGGCCAGATTTACCATAATATGACGCAGTACCAGCAGTAGCGTAGCCATGGGGGAGGCGGGGGCTATAACCCCCTTCATTGGCCTGTCAACCAAAATGCAGAATAAGAAAAATATCACGTTTTTAGCTTTTTTGAGACTGTTTTTTGCGCTGGAATTGACTAAAAAGTGATTTAAAGTATCATTGGAAACATATATTCAGGGGGGGGGGGGCTAATTGTCAAAAATAAAAGTCACCAATCAATAAAAACTTTGAAAAAATCCCCGAAAATAAGCAATCAAATTTGATCGCTGATGTAAAAACGCACAACATAGGTTTTATCAACGAATATATTATAAACTCAAGAATAAGAGGAGGGGGGCTATTCAGTGTTAGTTAATTACCATAGTCACTTCTCTCAAATATCTTTCCATTAGCCCTTCTCCCAATTATTTTTTTGTAAAATATAGACGAAATAGATGACACCGAGTGAGTTTTATTGAATAATAGGATTTTATGATTTACCAGCAAGTAAACAAGAGAACTGCAATGTTATCATTAGCCAGTAGCCACTCCCCATATAGCCCATTAATGCAACTAGTTGAATTATGTAGCGCTGCCAATTTCTACGCCACGTTTTAAAAGCAATATTTTTTATTAAAATAGCTCTAAAATTAAGTTCATTTTGCGAAAAAATGCAAAATTTTCGAGCGCTGGAGGCTCCGCCTCCAGACCCCCAAAACAGCCCCCCCATTGTGAATTTCTGGCTACGCGCCTGAGTACCAGCTAGGGTCCCCGAGTTAAAATCGTAAGACTTTTTTTGTTCTTCACCTATATTTGGCAGAAAGATGTTGCGAAAATCTCCAAAGTGCCATGGGCCTAGCGCGAAGTAAATCCTGCCGGCAATAACATGGTTTTAATCGTTTTGCGTGCTTCTGGCCTAAAGACTACCAGCTCGGAAGCCTAGGGAAGAGCCACCAGAACGGCGACTACTTAAAAGAAGCAATGCGAAAAATTGTCTTCCCACAGGAATCGAACCTGCAGCCTTTGGATTACCGGCCTTTAGGCCAGAAGCACGCAAAAGCACGCAAAGTTTAGCCTTTAGGCCAGAAGCACGCAAAACGATTAAAATATTAAAACTCTGGCCTGCAAACGTCAAAAAACATCTTAATTGACTTATTAATACAATAACATGGTTAGTAGACGTAACCATCCATCGTACCAATTTTCAATAACAATTCAGTAATTCACCTCCAACCTCGCCGCTTTTTATGCACAAAATACTTTTAAAAAAATTAGTCATGAAAAATGCTGAGTAAACGAATCATTGAACTTCAATTGAGGGAGCTGGCCGAACATGTACTGCTTTAACTGGTTATTTTCATGACAAAACTAAATCTCTAAGGAAAATCTTCCAGGGATTATTATTTACTGCTAAAATGCTGCAAGAGACAATGCACCTTGCTTTCCCCTACCTGGACCAAATCACTTACTATTAAATTTAACTCCAAAATGCAAGATGTTAAACGTGTTTTGGACTTAAATTGCAAGTAGAAGGAGTATTAAACAATTTGATTTTTTCAATTGGCTTTCAAATGGCAAAAATTTAGTGCTTTTAAATGGCTCTGAACACTGGCGATATGTGATTCAATGGCATTAAAATAGCTTTTTTTCCAAAAAACTACAAAAAATTGCCCAACGGCTTGGGGCTTCGCCCCCAGACCCCCAAAGCCTCCGGCGGATGGGGGCCCCCACCCCCCCGTTTGTGATACCTTTGAGTTGCACCAGCTTTCTCAACACGCTTCCAAAGTTAAATATTTGCGTTTTTCAGCTATTAGTTTAAGCCCTCTCCCTTTGCAAAATCCGGGTTACGTGCCAACAGGCAACGATTTCAGATCTTCCATCCAACGATATCTTTGTCAAACAAAAACTTCCTCTTTGGAAAAATTTTGATGACGTCATTGCATGTGATTTGTGGTTTAAGCCTCCCCCAATCAAAAATTCTGGGTACGCCAATAAATTGGAGATCGCCTGAAAAAAATTTTTGAAGACTTTTTTTTCGGAGAACACTTGCGCCTGTGTCCTTGGTCCTTGGCCTTGGCCTCGAGCGTTCCTGTCCTTGGCCTCGAGAGGTTCTGTCCTCGAAAAGGCTGTCCTTGGCCTTGGCCTCGGATTTTTTTTGTGTCCTTGGCCTTGGCCTCGAGCCTTGTGTCCTCGACTCCACCTCTGATATTTAGTGATTGTGGACGAGGGCCTGAGGGCGGAGCCCTCAGCCGCTGGGCAATTTTGCAGCAAAAAATAGCGATTTTAACGCCTTTTTAATCACGTTTCGCACTTTTTGATGCCATATAAGTCATATATCTAAATTGCTAAAATTCAGAAGTCATTTCAAAAAATTAAATTGCTCAGCACCTTCAACACCCCTTACTTCAGGTCAAATCTAAAATACGTTAAAACGCTCGTATTTTAAGGTTAAATTTTCTGAGTGACTTGGCTAAGGGGGCTTAAGCCCCTTCATTCTGGTTGCGCCACTGACTGCGACCTCAAAATCTTGAGTGTGCTCTAAAAATCAAAATAACTGGTCAGTGAAAAAATGCATCACGTATTGTTTCATGTCATAATTACTAACAAAGTACCAGTAACGATTCTGTAGACTTAAATTTCTTTTTCGTGACACATCCGTAAAGACGTGTTAATAAGACGGAATATTGCGTCAGATTTATGTGAAACAACAGTTTATTGCCAGCGATTTCGCAAAGATTCGAGAAAACGTCAAAGGAGAATTACGTTTGAAGTATTTATTCCTTTTTCCATCATTGTGCGTTGTCTTGTCCAGGCTTGGAAAAATTATAAATGCAATTGACAAAATTGTAATTAATTACACGATTTCTAGTATTTATTTCTTTTTCCATCATGGCTTATATGTCCAGGCTTGGAAAAATTATAATTGTAATTGACAAAATTACAACTAATTGCACGATTTTGCTGCAATTGTAATTGAGAATTTCAAAAGTCGATAATTGTAATTGTAATTGAAAAATTTTCAGCCTAATTTCAATACAATTACTCTATTATTCACTGAGCTAGATAATGACAAAATATGTTTGAACAATATCAATTTTCCTCCGGTTGCAAATTGATATCGAAATTTTCTGCCGGTAGCAATCACATCTGACATCACAAATCAAGCATCAAAGTAAGTAAGGAATCGTTAGAACTAGTTTCAGAGATAAGGTCAGGCGCGTAGCCAGGATTTGGAAAAGGGGGGGGCTATTTTGAAAGAGTGAGAAGTGTGCAAACGACGTTGACTCGAATTTTCATTGGCCTTGAATCAGTTTCAGATGGTTTGTCCGAAATTTGAGACGAAATGTCTCGGAAAGATCGGAAATTCAAAGGTTTTTTCCGCCCAAAATTGGGTGATCTCCAAAAAAAAAAAAAAAAAAAAAAAAAAAAGGTCCTCGCCAAAATTCAGAGTGATTTTTCGGCCGAAATCCAAAATTCAAACGTTTTTTCCGCCCAAAATCAGGTGATCTCCAAAAAAAAAAAAAGGTCTTTGCCAAAATTCACGGCGATTTTTCTCCCAATTTTGCAACTTCAAACGTTTGAGGGGGGGCTATTTTCGAATGGGGGGGGCTATTTTCCATTTTTTACAGAAAATCGGCCTCAAAAGCACAAAAAACATGCGTTTTTGCATACTTCACAAGCCAATAGGGGGGGCTCGAGCCCCCCCCCGCCCCCCCCTGGCTACGCTACTGGATAAGGTTAATCATGTTCATAACCTAAACTTAGCACCTACTGTAATCATAACTAGGACTAACTCTAAGCCAAAAAATAGCCTAACATAGAATTGATCTATGGTGTCAGATGTGACTGTAACCGGAGGTAAGTAGCCATTGCAACCAAAAGCGTAGCTAGGGTTTTTTATTGAGGGGAGGGCAAACCAAAAATCATATGCAATGACGTCATCAGAAAATTTCTAACGAGGAACTGTTTGTAAGAAAAGATATCGTAGAATGGAAGATCTAAAGCCGTGGCGTGTTGTAGGCAATTAACTAAAATTTTGCTAAAGGTGGGATAAACTAATAGGCCTAGTTAAAAAGTGCAATTGTCAAACGGGAGACGTGTTGAGTAAGCTAATGTAACTCAAACGTATCGCAGACGGGGGTCGGGGGCGGACCCCTCAGCCACCGGAGGCTTTGGGGTCTGAAGGCAAAGCCCCCAGCCACTGGGTGATTTTTTTGTAATTTTTTGAAATAAAAAGCTATTTTAATGCCATCGGATCACATTTTGCTTGTGTTTAGAGCCATTTGAAAGAACTAGATTTTTAACATTTGAAAGCCAATCGAAAAATTTAAATTGTTCGATCCTCCTTTTATTTGCAAAGTAAGTCCAAAGCACGTGCAAAATCTTGCAATTTGTAGTTGAAATTTATTTGTTAGTGATTTCTTTGGCCCAGATATTGGGAGGTAAGAAACTTTGTCTACTGCAATATTTCAGCAGTAAATAATAATCCACTCGAAGATTTTTCCTAGAGATTTTTGTTTTGCCATGAAATTTACCAGTTATAGGAGTACATGTACGCCAAGGAGGCCCAGGACCCCTCAATTCAAATTCAATATTTTGTTCAATGAGCATTTCCTAGCTAATTTTTTAAAAATTATTTTGTGCGTAAAAAGTGGCGAGGTGGAGATGAATTGTTACTGAAAAATGCTAATTAGATCGTTACGCTTACTAACCATGTTATTCCCGGGCCGGATTTACATTGCGCGAGGTCCCTGGTATTCTCGGGATTTTTGCAACATCTTCCAGTCAAATATAAATGAAGACCAAAAAAAAGTCTTACAATCTAAACGTGGGGCCCTGGCACTCTGTCATGTGGTAAATTCGGCCCTGGTTATTTCATTACGTTCATAAAAAGATTAGATGAGGACTTGAGGTAGCAGCTCTTAGAACAAAACCTCTTAATTTTAGCTTGGGTTGTACATTTCAATTTGTTGGCAAAATCGAATTGATGGGGCCCGGGCCTTCTGGTCGTCAATATTATTGTTAATTACTGTTCTACGCGTGTACTGTTGTACGCGAAGATGATAAAAGAAACTGAAAATGAAGAAACAAGACTTTTTTTGTCACATTTTTTATTGATGGCATTTTGATTGGTGGAGGCCGGGCCCCCTGGCTATGCCTATAATTGTAACTTCAAAGCTATTTTGTGATATTAAGATTTTGTGTGCTTTTTTTTTGCATGTCAAAACGACACTAATGATTCTCTTTCGTATGATTATGTTAAATATGTGATATTATTTGAGAAAGTTAAAATAGTGTTAAGTAGTAGTAGGAGCTTGAAGTTGTAAAGTACACAATTTCAGCTTTTTTGCATATTATAATTGTGTTAAAACCTACTGTATTTTCTTTTGGACAAATACTTGCGGTATGATACTATGGTTTAGCTACAACTACAATGTTGCTGAAAGCGATATGAATTCAATGACATACTTGACAATTGCTTAGAAACAAAATTATGTACCGCAAAAATTAAAGTTAACAAAGATTGATGGTAGAACAAGGATAGAGAGAAATGGGGCTTTAATAGGTCTGATATAGAAATACAAAACAAATCATATTGTTGATAAAAGCAAAGTTTGAGGCTTCGTATGTAAGCGAATTGGTCGCAATGTTATGAGAACCTTTTCATTGTAATTATAATTGAAATTGTAATTAAATTACAATTACTTGAAATTGGATAGTTGTAATTGTAATTAAAAATTTTAGGCTGTAATTGTAATTGTAATTAAAGCAAAAACAAGTAATTTTTCTAACCCTGGTCTTGTCATTGAGTGATGCTCCAAAATCATAACACGTAGAGTCAGAAAAAAAATAAGTAGCGACAGAACGTCAGACTTAAAACATGCAGAGGATATTGAGGTCAAAAGAAGCGATATTTATTTGCATGGTTGCTAGAGCCACAACTGCCACACAAGTTGAAATATGTACAATGTAGATCTAACCAATCACACTCTTCAACGTACACATGCAGGCAAACAAGATGTAAGCAAAACCAACGGCTGGAGTAGTTTAAATAATTGATAAAGAGGAGAGAGTGCGCACCGGAGCAGAGACCAGTGCTAGGCTAGGCTCGGTTTCGTAGGTGGTCAATGGGTGCGCAACCGGCCGAATAACTAACTTCAGCTCAACGTTGCATGGTGAGGGAAAGAAAAACCATCCTGAAATTGAAACCTCACCGGGTCCGGTCGTCCGGAAATTCTTTCAAGTGCCAGCTGGTCAAATTATCAAGATAATAACCAATTTTGTAATCAATACATTTCATCACCTAATACAAAAATATGTCTAAGTCATTTTTTTGAGTTTTGAAAAAATGAAAAAAAACTTTCTCGTTTTTAAGTGAAATAATCAATGTTCAATATTCATTTATTGTTTCGCCTGATTGACAATACAATAAAGATATCGCACAATAAGCCTAATAATCAGAGATGAGTCCTTGAGGACGTTCTTGGCCTCGAGGACGTCCTCGAGAATATATTTTAAAGTTCTAGGCCTCGAAGCCTCAAGTCCTCGAAAATTGCCCTGTCCTCGGCTCGAGGACAACATTATGCTTTGAGTTGTTAAAAGTTTGTAGAGTGCCTGAAAAATTTTTTGGAAAACGGTTTGATCGCCTGAAAAAAATTTGAAGACCTTTTTTTGGGGGGGAAGAGCACTTGCAATTGTGTCCTTGGTTTTTGGCCTTAGCCTCAACTCAACTCAGAATTTATTGCGTCCAACTCACTTACACCTAAATAATACAAATCACATATCGATTCATGTATAAAATTAACAAGGAAAGGACAGGGAGACTGCGAAGGGACCGTTAGGTCTTTGAGTCAAGCAGCCACCCTATATTGGTAGGCAATTTACCAATTAAATTCGAATAAAAGCTAATAGTATTTGGATGTCTCTTGCAACTTGTGTTGCTTTGCATCAAAATTTCAACCAAAATTTTTGCATTTGAATTTTAGTAATTTGCAATTAGCTGGTCTTTGTAGCTAGATTTGAATTTTCGGAAAGTATTTTTCCTTGCATCGGAAGGAATATTGTTCCAAATAACAACGCCTATATTTTTGATTGAACTTTGCATTCGGGATGTTTTATAAAGAGGAATGCGATAATTGCAACCAGTCAGTCGTCTTCTGGTGTCTATTGTGTGGATTTGATTCAAACCAACAAAATAATTTTGAAAGTTCAAAGGAAGTTTGTTATTGAAGTGTCGATGAAGGAATTTACCTATTTCAAACTTGACTAATTCGTTTATTTTGAGGATTTTTAGTTTCTTATACGCTGAAGTACTGCTCTGCCAATGGTTTAAGCTTCGATTAATTTTATTGCTTGATTTTGAAGTGTTTGAAAAGGATTTAGGTGGGTAGAAAATGTAGAAGACCAGACAGAGATACACTAAATTAAATGTGGGTGAAAGAGCGTATTGTACAAAAGAAGTAGATAAGTTTTTGGTAAATAGTGTTTAACTTTGAACATTACACCTAAGGTTCTGGAAAGCTTAGAATAGAGGAAGTTGATATGAGTTTTGAATGTAAGGTTGTCGTCTATATGTACACTAAGATATTTAACAGATTTAGAAAGATTAATTTTGAAGCCGTCAAAGAGAATGGTCAAGTTTTGGTAAGAAGCTTTATGATTGCTTTTTGTCGATATTATCAAGGCTGAAGATTTTTGAGCATTAATGCGCAATTTGTTAGCAGTTATCCATTCAGAAACAATTTTTAAGTCAGAGTTAATCATCTCTGGAAAGTTTTCAGGCTTTGGCGAACTAAAGCACAGACAAGTATCATCTGCAAACAATCGAGGTGTTACTGATGTGCAACTGATTAAGTCATTGATGTAAATTAGAAATAGTAATGGGCCTAAAGTTGATCCTTGAGGAACTCCCCAGTTAGTTGTATATAGTCTTGATTCGTCATCCAAAGCAACAAATTGCTGTCTATTTTGTAAGTAGGATTCAAACAGATTTTTAGCAATGCCTCTGATACCATAATGTTCAAGCTTTGCAATCAGTATATTATGGTCTGCTGTGTCAAAAAGCTTTTTGGATGTCAAGAAATATTAATCCAGAATATTTTTTCTCATGGATGTTATCATAAACTAGAGTTAACACATCAGTTACAGCATGCATGGTGGAAAGTCCTGGTCTAAAGCCATACTGGGTAGGTGCTATTATTGAGTGCGTACGTAAAAAAATATCGAGTCTTTTATATAGCAATTTTTCAAAAATTTTGGCAAAATATGACAGCAGTGAAATTGAACGGTAATTAGTTGGATTATATCTACTGCCTGATTTGTAAACAGGTATCGCTTTTGCTACTTTTAAAACTTCTGGGAAAATCCCCAGTTTGATCGAGTGATTGACGAGCACAGAAAATGGTTCAGAAATTGCAGGCCCCGCTAGTTTAACAGAAAAAGGAGGGATATAATGAAAACCACTACTTTTTCTTACATTTAGCGAATTGATTGTGTTTAAAATCTCGCCCGGTTCAGTAGGCTGCCAGAATATTCAGTCAAAAATGCGTCTATTAAGAAATCGTTTAAACGAGTCGGCCGAGGTAGGGTTGGGATTATCTTTGACAATTTTTGAAGCTATACTACTGAAATGATCACAGAGTTGTTGGGCAATGAGTTTTGGATCATGCGTAATGTCACCGCCGACTTCTAATGTTTTAGGACATAGTTTGTTTTTTTACTGGGCAAAAGAGAGTAGAGTAAATCCCAGATTTTGCGACCTCGAGCCTCGAGCATTCCTGTTTTGGCCTCGAGAGGGTCTGTCCTAGGTAGGGCTGTCCTTGGCCTTGGCCTCGGTTTTTTTATCTGTCTTTGGCTTTGGTCTCGAGCCATAAGTCCTCGACTCCACCTCTGCTAATTATCAGGCCAGGAAGCACCGAAAGAACCCTGATGTTTTTTAATCAAGGTGCTCCCTGACTAAATTCGTTCAAACATTGTGAAGAGAAAACAGCCAGAAAGCACAGCAATGCAGAAAGTAAAATAATAATAATAATAATAATAAAAATTACAAAAAAAAGAAACAAATAGCGAACAGAAAGCAAGAAGCGGACAGAAAACGAGTGGCAACCATTATTTAAGTATAGACGCACGATGAAGAACAATATAATATATGATGTGCTAAACTACAAGCGGTATTGTATGAACCAAATGAAAAAAAACATAAAACCTATTAATGTGGGCAGCACAGCACTACATCAGACAAAACTTTGTTTGGATGAGAACAGCGACAGAAATAATACGCTGGTGATATATATTGTTAATTGGCAAACAAAAAAAAGAGTTATTGACATATGACTGAGAAAGAATTTAAGTTTCAACATGACTACTAATTAATCTTCTTTAAAAACCGGTTTTGGAATGAATAACAAGATAAACTTTTGATTGAACCATCGACATTTTCGTATAATTTTGCACCTCTATAAACTAATAGCTGTTTTCCAATAGATTTTTTTACTCGCGGCTTAAAATACACTGCATTTTGAGTTTTTTGAGTATTGTGACTATGTATTTACTTTAATTTAACCTAATCTTCATATAAAAAAAACAGAAGTTTGTTGCTATGGAACTGATGCATTAACTTAGCTAATTCGAGATCATGTATATCTACTAGTTTTAATATATTAAGCTTTTGTTGCAGTATCACCATTTTGCAGTATTAACTACTAAAAGTTATTGTGCGTATTATGTCATTCATTCGAACAAATAACTTTCGTAAGTGTCTTTTTGCTGCATTTCCCCAAATTAAACTTCCGTATTGTATTCTTGAAAGTATGAGACTATGATAGAGCATGCCCAGAGTTTCCCTTGGTACAAGATTGCGAAATCTGTAAAAAATTCCTGCATAATTCCTGTAGTTGGAGAGACAACTGTTGGATATGCATAGACCAACGCAATGTTTCATCTACATATAATCGAAGATATTTTACAGTTTGTTGCCGTTTCAAGAAAGTGGAGTTTAGAATCAAACTAAGATTTGTAACGCAGGATTTTGAGGGCATCTTACAGTATTAATTAACTTATAGCAAGATATAGAGTAATTTAAGGATAATTTATTGCTTTTTGTCCAGGTATCAATTTTTCGTAGTTCATTGTTTGCCTCGAGCTCTAGACCAGATAAACTTTTGTCACTTAGAGTTAAATAGGTATCATCCGCAAATAGAGTTGTGCCAAATTGACTCACCAGTGGTTGGTCATTTATGTACAGCAAGAAAAGAAGCGGACCCAAACACTAGCCTTGGGGGACTCCACATGTGATTTTTCCAAAATTTGATTTATAGGGAGGGGTTTTTGCATATTGTTGTCTATGAGATAGGTAGCTCTCCATCAGCTGAAGTGCCAGGCCTCGAATACAATAATTAGACTCCAACTTATTAAGTAATATACGATGATCAACCGTATCAAATGCTTTGGTAAGATCTAAAAAAACGCAACAAGTGTACAAACTATAATCAGCACTTTTTCATGGTTTCTCATAGATGTTACTAAGAGTATGAGTTGAAGATAAGTTTTATCTGAAACCGTATTGATGCTTAGACAACAATATATATTTTTCGAGGTAGTGGTGAAGACGATTGCAACTCACTTTTCAAGAACTTTGCTAAATTGCGATAGTAAGGAAATTGGCCTGTAGTTACTTGCCTGATTCGAGTCACCTTTTGTAAAGATTGGCACAACTTCGGCTATTTTCAAGGAACCTGGAATTTTACCTTGCTCAATACAGAAATTAAAAACATTACAAATGACAGGAAATATTATTACGTTGCGATAATTTAAAAATTTTGTTTCAGTATCATTTTCTCTATTAGTTTTTTTGGGTTTTAAGGATCGAATGATGGTGGCTATTTCATCAGGTGATGCTGGGAAAAGAAAAAAGAGTGTTTAACACGGGACAGATTTTCGTGAAATGAAGAAGGCTTATTAGTTATGGATTGGATTATGTCGACGAGATTTTTATCTACATTAACAAAGAAGTTGTTTATAATCTCACAAATACTTTGAAGATCCTGTAATATTTCATAGTCACTGATGAATTCCGAAGCAATAACTTTTTTTTCTGTTTAATAAAGGCCAACTCGTTGATGACTTTCCACAATTTCTCTTGGTCATTTTTATTTTGGTAAAAGAATCTCTGTAGTAAAATTCTTTAGCTGATTTGACGACTTTATTGAGAACATTTCTATACCTTTTGTAATTATTGAGCTCTTGGTCGCTATGCAAGGCCTTGTGCAATTTGGAAAATAGAGCGTGTTTTCTTTTTATTGATTTAAACCTTTTGTTACCAAGACTTTGCATGTAGTCGCTTTTCTTTGCGAAAGGCTTTTGTTGATTAGAAATATGTCCAATTTGTGACGTATAGTTCTAGTTGTAAATAATGTAGTTAACTCCGTAAATTATAGAAAAACACACGCCACAATAAACTGTAAATAAAAATATATTTTATTGCATTAATCTCTAACTAACCAAAATAAAATAACTGTAAGCGATTTAACTATAAATAAAGATCAACAAAATACTTGATTTGAAATTTCATTCTTAATGTATTTATATCATAATTTATTTAAGTATCATATTTTTGTAATAACTCGCTAACTGGTCCCGACATATTTCTAATCATTCATTTTTCTTTTTAGTCGCAACAATCACAGATTGCTTTAGTTGAGCGATAACGCGTTCGTCTCTGTAGCGGGAGGTCGGAAGTTCAAATCTCGAGCCGGTCAAATGAAACACAGTGCTGCCAACGGGTCGTCACCGCTGCGACATTTCTTTGACAGAAGTTGTGCAGCCCAGGCGCAATGACGCGGAGATAGGGCCCCGCCAACTCCTTACACGGTTCGGCGTAATACAGCGATTATAATGAAAGATTTGATTGGACAATTATTAGTGCGTAGACAATAGCCTACGTGAATCCAGCAGTATCAACAAAATACAACTCAACATTTCGGAAAAAATTACACGTCAGCAAACAATAAAATACAAATAACAGGTTTAGATTTATAGGCCGTTTGCTGTAAATTCTAGCGTTCACCTTGTAAAAAAATTTGAGTGGCAACTTATTTTTTGCTTAAATACATTGATTTTCATCTCAAAAACTCACATGCAAAAGTTCTCCACTTATTTTCCTGCAGTATTTTTTTAATTTGACCTGAAAGTTGGCGTCTAAAATGCGGATGAATACAATCAGACAACCGCAATCGACCAATCATAAAATAGAATAACTTGGGGACTTTCCCTTCAACGAATTTTTAAAAACTGCTTTGGATCAGGTCCTGAGGTAGGCTACACTGATTTAACGGTTAGTTTTCTTACTATGTTAGCTTAAATTGGGTTAAGTGGGTGCAATAGTTGGATTTTGTTTTTAAATTTGTTTTAAAAAGAAATTTTTGGCAAATTACTAGCAATAAATACTAGTATCCATGATGAAACCATGATGAAGCATTGCTTTAAAGTAGACCTAGGTCTACACAGTATAGATAGCCAGGTACTTGGTAACCAAAAGTGATATGACGTGCCAGGTAGAAATTATGAAGCATTGTTTCAAAATAGTACTTTAAAATAGCCTATAGTTACTGGTACAGAGATAATAAATATGACCTGCCAAGCAAAACATCGTCGCAAACTGCTGTGTTCAGGTATCAGTGGTAATTTTATGACATTGCTGCAAAAATGGTCGAGACTTTTAGATTCGAAAATGCACAAAACATGCAGATCTAGCATTGTTTCTCAAACAACTAGGTCTAATGTAGATTTGCATTTGTAGACCTAGCATTGTTGTGCATGCTCCTAGACAAAATAAAATAGATTTGTACTTTTAGACCCAACTCCCATGAAGACACTGCGACTTGTCATTTGAGATTTTGTTCAACGCTCTCTCAATTTTAGCCTAGTAGCACTCTGTTTAACAAAGTTTAAATCAGAGGCGGAGTCCTCGAGGACACATTTTGAAGTCCTTGTCCTCGAAGCTCAAGTCCTTGGCTTTGAAGCCTACAAGCATGGGCGTAGTAGCTCAAAAGGATTTGGGGGAGCACCAAACTTTTGCCCGAAAAATGACATTGAATTTTGCCCGGAAAGTGATCGGTTTTTCTATTTAAATTAAGGTGACCGCCAAAAAAACAAAGGTCTTCACTGAAATTGAGACGGTTTGATGAATATTAAATTGCCCGAAATTTTGACGCAAACTTGCCCGAAAAATATGAAATTGCCCAAAATTTTAATGCAATATTGCCCAAATGATATAAAATTGCCCAAAATTTCGACACTTTAAAACCAAGCGGGGGGAAGGCAGTGCCCCCCGGACCCCCCTCCTACACCACTGCCTACAAGTCCTCGAAAATGTCCTGTTCTCGGCTCGAGGACTGCATTATTTTTTGATTGCTTGAAAAGGAAAATAACCAAACAAAAAATAATCAAAAATTCTAGCTTTTCAATTCATTTTTTTTCCTTATTTGAAAAATATCATAGGCCTATATTGTGATTGCCAAGTCATAGTAAACCTTATTTTAAATGGCATTGTGTGAAAGCTTCAATCAGAGAATAAGGGGCAAAAGGCAGTGTAGAATTGTTATTCTTATTTCTGCTAATATCTCCGATGCGGGTGGTACAAACTGCAAAGCCCTAAAACTATCAAGAGCCATAACAAGGGATCCGGGGTCCTGACGCAAACATTTTTGAGTTGCTAATGCTAACTCATGACCGAGCTTATCTGAGTATGGACTCGGAAAAAAGTATATGTGCGTGATAATGAAATGTAATACAGTTACCACGGCAGTTGCGTAGCCAGGGGGGAAGCGGGGGGTGGGGGGCCTATAGCCTCCCCATTGGCCTGTCAACCAAAACGCAGAATAAGAAAAATACCACGTTTTTAGGTCTTTTGAGGCTGTTTTTTACGCTGGAATGGACTAAAATAATATAGCCACAAGCTTATCGGGCATATACGAAATCAGTCGTAAATATACTACTACTTTATTTATTAAAATCGATTTCACCCCAGCGGGGCATCATCAGTTAGATCTAAAAACAATCAGCGTATACTTTAAAACCAAAATCATCATAAAACCTATAAATAGACTATAACATCAATCAAATTGAAAAGAACATAAAATGGACTTCAATAACAACGAAATTAAAGAAAATGGACTTCAATAACAACGAAATTAAAGAAAAAATGATACTGTATATAGCAAAACCTCTTTCGCAAAGCAAATATATATTGAAAACCTTGTTTATCTACACCACCACAACATCAGAAAAAAACTATACAAAAAAAGTTGTTTAAAATAATAAACCCCTGCAAAAAAATATAAATATTTTTTCAATTATAAAAAGCGTTGCTAAGCAACCAAAAAGAAAACATATCTCCAAACCTTAAAATGTAGATAACTTAAATCTTTTTTCAAAAAAAGTGGAATTGGAAAAGAAAACATTACCAAACTCTTACCTTGGTTGGCAAACCCACAAGTAATAAGAAAAGGACCTTGACGTACTAACTTCTCCAAAACATACTGCTACAATTTGATTTTTTTTCTTCAAATTGTAGCAGTATGTTTTGGAGAAGTTAGTACGTCAAGGTCCTTTTCTTATTACTTGTGGGTTTGCCAACCAAGGTAAGAGTTTGGTAATGTTTTCTTTTCCAATTCCACTTTTTTTGAAAAAAGATTTAAGTTATCTACATTTTAAGGTTTGGAGATATGTTTTCTTTTTGGTTGCTTAGCAACGCTTTTTATAATTGAAAAAATATTTATATTTTTTTGCAGGAGTTTATTATTTTAAACAACTTTTTTTGTATAGTTTTTTTCTGATGTTGTGGTGGTGTAGATAAACAAGGTTTTCAATATATATTTGCTTTGCGAAAGAGGTTTTGCTATATACAGTATCATTTTTTCTTTAATTTCGTTGTTATTGAAGTCCATTTTATGTTCTTTTCAATTTGATTGATGTTAAAGTCTATTTATAGTTTTTATGATGCTTTTGGTTTTAAAGTATACGCTGATTGTTTTTAGATCTAACTGATGATGCCCCGCTGGGGTGAAATCGATTTTAATAAATAAAGTAGTAGTATATTTACGACTGATTTCGTATATGCCCGATAAGCTATATTATTTTACTGATCCCTAAATGCGAAGTCGTCGAAATTTCTTCTTTCTTCTCCTGTGTGTGATTTTCAACCAAAACATGGCCTCAAACAATGGAATGGACTAAAAAGTGATTTAGAGCATCTTTTGCAACATATCTTCAGGAGAGGCTAATTTGTCAAAAATTAAAGTCACAAATCAATAAAAACTTTGAAAAATGCCCAAAAATAAAAAATCAATAAATTTTGATTGCTGGTGCAAAAACGCCAAACATAGGTTTTATTAACAAATATGTTATAAACTCAGAAATAAAGGAGAGGGGGGCTATTCAGTGTTGATTAATTACCAATCATTTCTCTAAAATCTCTTTTCATTAGCCTCCCCCCGATTATTTTCCTTTATAAAATATAGACGAAATAGATTACTCCGTTTGAGTTTTATTGAATAATAGGATTTTATGATTTACCAGCATGTAAACAAGAGAACTGCAATGTTATCATTAGCCACCTCCCACAAAGCCCGTTAATGCAACTGGTTGAATCATGTTGCACTGCCAACTTCTATACCACTTTTTAAAAGCATTACTTTTATTAAAATAGCCCTAAAATTAAGATATTTTTGCAAAAAAAATCCAAAATTATTGAGCGCTAGGGGCTCTGCCCCCAGACCTTCGTGCCTCCGGCGGCTGGGGTTTTTTCCCCAGACCCCATTTGACCTCCAGCGGCTGGGGGCTCCGCCCCCAGACCCCTAAAACAGCCCCTTCCCCCCATTGTGAATTTCTGGCTACGCGCCTATTCCAGGGATAGCATATTAAACAGAATATGTTAGTGTATCCGTGATATAACTAACAAAACTTATCTTGAGAAAGCCACCTTGTTCTGAATGTATGCAAGCAAAAATCGCGAAGATTTTTTTTGAAATAAGAAAGAGCAGCACTCTAATCACAGTTATGTGATTTGGGAAAAAGCCACATTTGCTGAGCAATTTTTGCGTTAAAAATCGCCGCTAAGAATCCCATATAACAGAGGCGGAGTCCTCGATGACACATTTTGAAGTCCTTGGCTTTGGCCTCGAAGATTAAATCCTTGGCCTTGAAGCCTGCAAGTCCTTGAAAATGCCCTGCTTTCGGCCGAGGACATTAAATTGTTGAAAATGATCCATGGCCATGAGCTTTTTTCACTTTACCTTGGAAATTGGCATTTCCTCGCGCGAAGACCTTTTTTTCGTTTCGAAGAACACCAGCGCCTTGTGTCCTTGGCCATGAGCATTCCTATCCTAGGCCTCGAGAAGTCAGCCATTAGCCTTGATCTCGGATTTTTTTGTATCATTGTTCTCGACTCCACCTCTTTCCTCGACAAATAATAAGCTATACTGTATCAGAAAAAAGCGCTACATGTGTGGAGTTAAAAATGAGAGCGTGAAATTAAATATAACTATAATTGTTTGAATGGCTGGAAACAGTCGCGTAGCCAGGATTTCGCAAAGGGGGGGGGGGGGTTTGAAGTTTGATTCAACCGTAAACGAACTTGACCCGAATTTTCATTTGGTTTTAATTGGATTGAGGCAAATTCAGAGCGTTTTTCTGCCAAAATCGAGTGATCTCCAAAAAAAAAGTCTTCACCGAAATTCAGAGCGTTTTTCTGTCAACTGACACCCACTTCTACTTCTCATTTCACAATCTTTGGAGGGGGCTATTTTCGTTTGGGGGGCTAATGATGATTTATTATTTTTACGTTTCTACAATTGTTAGCTCTTCAGAGGGGAAGGGCGACCCCGGACAAATTGCAAATCTCTTCAAGGCCTACCTCCTTGATACAGCCCTGCTAAGATTCTCAAGTTGTTTTTGCTATTAAATAATTTGTGTTAAATTTTACAAAGTGACGTTTGGCGGCAGAAACGCGTGTACTTATTCATCGATAGGCAATTAATGAGCTACAGAAAGATATCATGTGTAATAAGACGTAAAAAAAGATTAATTAAAATTAGGATTGGGGAAAATGTGATAAAACTAAAGTTTTTCAACTTAACTTTTACGTTACCGGTATTTTCTTTTTTAAAATTGCTTTGAAAATTTAATTGTTTCACCTCTTTCAAAATCACAAAAATTGTTTTTTTATTAAAAACAAGTCACTAAAATTGTTCAACCGAGGCATGTGAACTTTGCCATAGCCTCCAGACCCCGTTTTTTCCAAGGACGTGAGCTTGCAAATACTGGATACGGTACCTTAATTCATTTTAAAAACATAAATTATTTTACTCTATTTTGCAATACTTTTAGATAATAATATCGTAGTCGTTATACAATGCTTGAAAACTATGATAACATTTTTAAAAATCTACAAAAACAAGTCGTTCAAACAATAAAGGTTGTTTTGGAAAAAGTACTAAAACGGTGGGGATGAGAGATCCATAATCACTCAGAGGACGTCTACACTGGGGTTTTGACTGATGAAGTTAAGGTCTTAAAATTGACCGTTTCCATGTTCAGAAGTTAGTTACTCTCATCTCGCATAACGGTCTTAATTGTTTTATTACCTCGATACTGCTATGGAACGTAATCAAAATTGCTGCTAACGCGTAAAACTTCAAAATAACATTCGTTATTTTTAGAAACTACCATTTTCAAATTATCATGAAAAACTTAACGAAATGCAATGTCTTACACTTTCGCGCTTAAAAACAGTCAAAGTTTACCGACCATAGCTTTTTTAAAAATTTTGTCCTTGGTTCTTGGTTTTGGCATCGACCAATTCTGCGCTTGGCCTCGGGAGGGTCTGTACTTGAAAAGCAGAGGTGGAGTCCTCGAGGACGTCCTTGGCCTCGAGGACGTCCTCGAGGACAGATTTTGAAGTCCTTGGCCTTGGCCTCGAAGGTCAAGTCCTTGGCCTTGGCCTTGGCCTCGAGGCCTCAAGTCCTCGAAAATTGGCCTGTCCTCGGCTCGAGGACAGCACTATTTTTTGGAAAGTTAAAATTTTGTGGAGCGGTTGAAAAATTTTTTGGAAAGCGTTTTTTCGTGGAGATCGCTTGAAAAATTTTGTGAAGACCTTTTTTTTTTTTTTTAATTTTTTTTTGGAGAGCATTTGCGCTTTGTGTCCTTGGTCCTTGGCCTTGGCCTCGAGCATTCCTGTCCTTGGCCTCGAGAGTGTCTGTCCTCGGAAAGGCTGTCCTTGGCCTTGGCCTTGGCCTCGGATTTTTTTTGTGTCCTTGGCCTTGGCCTTGGCCTTGGCCTCGAGCCTTGTGTCCTCGACTCCACCTCTGTTGAAAAGCCGGTCCTTGGTTTTGGCCTCGGATTTTTTTTCAGTCCTTGGCCTCGAACATTGTGTCCTCGACTCCAGATCTGCTTCAAATATCGAACACGTAACGTGCAACTTGAATGTGATGATTGATGACCACGACAATGAAAATAATTTGTATCAATGCGATCGGTGATATCATAAAAAAAGTTTTGATTTCTCCAAACATTGTTGAAGCTTAAGACATCACCGGTAACCTGCATATTTTGCTTTATTTTTTGCACTTTCCCAAGTAATCAAAAGTGTTCTAATTTATTCTTCAATTGGTACTTGCTTCGAATGCACCCTAGGGTTAGAATTCACCTAGCACACCCATCAAAAATTGATTTTTACCAAAAAATGTGATTTTACTTTTCATCAACTCAAAAAGTATTGTGGTTTTGCAAAATTTTGACAAAAACTTCATATTGCAATTTATATTGTGATATTTCATTCATTCGTTACGCTTTTTTGTGACGTCATCATTGACCGTTTACGTCATTTCAAAAGTACCCTCATCAAAAATCCTGTTTATAATTGTGCAGTTATAAGTTGATATACTTATTTTAAATATTTAACAAGCATTTGAAACATGTTTGCTTTTGTAGTTAATTTTATTGATTTTTGTTAACTGTTTTCTAGTCAAACAAGGCCCCAAAATAAATAAATTTTTAATTTTATCTGTAGCCCAATGCTTTCGGAAAAGTTTATGTCATTTTTGTACGTTCAAACAAATGAAGTAAACTTCTAACGATGGTTAATCACTGAAAAATTAAGGGGAAAATTATTAAAAGCTTAAATAAACACAAAAGAAATATTTCGCCGCAAATAGTGCTAGAGAGCGCTAGAGAGGATTGCTTAATTTAACTTTAAAACCAAACTAGAAATTTGCGCATCTGAAAAATTGTCAAAATAAGGAAATAGAAATGATAAAAGGATTTAAATTTGCACATTATGCGGAAAATATGTAATTTTTAGTTTTGAAAACCCCCAACTTTACCCCCCATTTGCTCGAAAACTGCAGGGTAATTTTTGGAGAACTTTTTGTATAAACCTCCTAGGATGAAACACAGTCTATCTGCATCAAAATTTTTTTGCCACTCAAACTTTTTTACAAACTCGATTTTTAAGCGTCCAAGAATTTACAGCAAACGGCCTATTATAGAAAGTTCTTCTTCTTCTTTCTTCATTGCCCGCTTTTCCGTGAGGGTTGCGGGGGCAGTAGCTCAAGATTGAGCCGCCACACCTCACGGTCTTCCATCACCTCCATCATTTCGCTTGGGCGAAGTCCCAAGCGATTCCATCCAAGATCCTCAATGTAATCAGTCCATCTAGTTCTAGGTCGTCCGACTGGTCTTCTCCCATTTGCTTTGGCATGTAAAGCTTGTTTGGGAAGTCTTTCCTGAGGCATTCTGCTTACATGGCCAAACCATCTAAGCTGAGATCTTTCAATTCGGAGAAGTATGATTTGAAAAAAAACGCTGAATCAGTTTTTCACCGTACATGCAAATTCCAGTAGACATGCAATTTATTACCGGTGATAGTCGAAAAAAACTGTTAAGTAGACATGTAATTTATTACCGGTGATAGTCGAAAAAAACTGTTAAGAAGTTAGACCCTACAGTACCTGAGCATTCAGACCGGTGACAGTGCTGTGTGGCGGGTCATACGGAGCGCGCTTCGATTGCGGCTAACCGGCTCGGTTGAACAACTTCGTGAGCCGGATGATCTGATAATTTATAAAGCTATCGGTTCCAATTATCTTTCATTTGTGGTTATTTTGCTGCAAGCTTCCACAACGCCACTGGCTGAAGCAGGAACTGCGACAACTATGTTTCATTTGACCGGCTCGTTTTCCTAATTAACAAAAACAAAAAGTTTCTAACAACTATGCAACTGAAGGCTTAAAAAAAAAAAATTTGTTTACTTTTTGCGGTGGACCTCTGCTGACAGCAAAAAACACCGCATCTCTAGGTTAGCTTAACAAAGAAACCAAAACGATAATAATGACTTGCTCAATTTCTGTTTGAAGACTCCAATTTAATGTCTAATTCTACCCGTTCAGAATTGATTTTGTTGATTCATTATTTTATTAAACTTAGAATAACATCATTCTTTTAGTTCTAAGGGTAAGGTTTCCCAAACCTCTAACGCTTTACGTTGCATCCACTTTTAGACCCACTCAATTCTAGCGCAAGTGTGAAAAAAGTTTTTTTGTTAGTTTTTTGTCTTGTATTGTGTTGGTGAAATGTTTCCAAATTAACGTAATAATTTTTGAAACAATCGGGTAACATATGGTGGCTGAATCGGTGTAAAAATTTGGCATATTCCATGGCTAGTAATCGAGCTATGGGAAGAGCTGAAGCCCCCTTAGCCTACCCCTAGTTCACCTCTGAGTCGTCGGCAAAAGCAGCTAAAAAAATTGATTGTTACGTCAAGCTGAATACAAAATTATTTAATGTCGAACCACTTTTTGCTCTTGGAGTGAAGATGCGTTTGTGACATCAAAATGCCTGAATTAACCTACAGACATATATTAAGATCAGTAGCGTAGCCAGATGGGGGGGGGGGGCGGGGGGGGCTCGAGCCCCCCAGTGGCTTGTGAAGTATGCAAAATCGCATGCTTTTTGTGCTTTTGAGGCCGATTTTCTGTGAAAAATGGAAAATAGCCCCCCCCATTCGAAAACAGCCCCCCATCAAACGTCTGAATTTGCGAAATTGGACGAAATAGCAGCCACAATATTGGTGAAGACCTTTTTTTTTTTTTGGAGATCACCCTTATTTTGGGCGGAAAAAAGCTTTGAAATTCGGATTTCGGCCAAAAAATCACCCTGAATTTTGGCGAAGACCTTTTTTTTTTTGGAGATCACCTTATTTTGGGCGGAAAAAAGCTTTGAATTTCGGATTTCGGCCAAAAAATCACTCTGAATTTTGGCGAAGACCTTTTTTTTTTTTTTTTTGGAGATCACCTAATTTTGGGCGGAAAAAAGCTTTGAATTTCCTAGCTTTCCGAGACATTTCGCCTCAAGTTTCGGACAAACCGTCTGAAATTGATTCAAGATCTATGAAAATTCGAGTCAAGGTCGTTTGCACACTTCTCACTCTTTCAAAATAGCCCCCCCCTTTTCCAAATCCTGGCTACGCGCCTGATTAAGATGTGCGTTTTTGGAAGAGGGATGGCAATTGGCTTCTGTTTCAAGGACGCAATGAGTTGTTCTAAAACAATGGTTTTGTTTTTTGAAAAACCTTTTACATTCAGCTGCAGCAATTTGATACCAACCGGGGTTGCTCGCCCTGATAAGGGCGGCGGGCGCTTGCTTGGAATTGGCACAGGTTTACGATTGCGGATCAGTTTGCACCTCTGTAGTGACGACGATTGACGACTGTGATCAGTTTGCCGTCTTAAGGGCCCAAGTCGAAGACCCACCGTCAGGCGGTAGAGAATGGTCCACTTGAGGCCGGTAACTGCATTCATGTAACATAAGTTCAAGCAATTGTGTTATTGTTTTGATGAAGTTGCAATGTTTAGTACTTTGAAGTTAAGTTTAACCGTACCTTATAGTTCAACATATTTTATTTGCAATGGCAACCGATCCCAGCCAACAAGTTCAAGTCGCCCCTCCTCCATACAAACCAGGTAAGACAATGTTATCACATATTTTATGGAAACGCTGCCAATTCATCGAGGTTGACTGACATCTTTTTTACCTTTTTGAATTTTTTAAGCAACCAAATTTAATAACAGCAACGGTGACCTAAATGGCATAAATTTTGCATTTTTATCAAAACTGTTTTTGATTGTTGTGAGCTGTGACCTCATTAATTGGTATCCGGTGGGAAATTACCGTGAGCAGTTGAGATTGCTGAGCTCAATATTGCGTTTAAAATGCGATCAGGTTCCTTTTGCTGTAGTTTTGTATCAATATTCTTCGCCAGCTCTGCCCAAGAACTTGATTTACAAACATCATATGTTCTATTTGTCGGCAAATGCCACCAGTCTGTCACCGCTATAATATGACCCTAGTGTGCAATAGAGCATGATTACTGTCAATATTAAAGAACAAGGCAGCGAGTTGCGACCTTGGCAGTGATGGCGGGGAGGGGTGGGGGGCACGTTACAGTGACTATATTCGAGGCGGCTAACGAAAAGTTGCGAGTTCGAATTCTTTGGACAATGGAAGAGTGACTCGTGCGTGGGTTGTAGCTCACAGACTCGAATACAATTCAATCGAAGGGGAAATCAAATGTTGTATTGCCGATGGAAACCACAACAGCTCCGAACAGCAAAAGCATAAGGCGCACGAACCAGAAAAACATAAACTACTCTATCGAAAACCCAAAAATCGAAACCAGAAGTCCCAACCACACACAAAGCAAAGCAATTACAAAAAACATTTTGTCCTCCACTAAACGCGCATAATCTCAACTAACTTGTTTGCTGCAAAATTTGGTAAAAATATAGGGCGCCAGAAGAGAAATTTAACTGAGAAAATTATGTAATTTTAAGTAGACGTCGTAGCTCCATCAAGCTAAAATTTTCCGCATTAATGACTAATTTGCTTGTGCTCGGCAAAGTTGAAAAACACGCGAATCACGACCTACGTCATACTAGGTTCTACTTATTTACGCCGCGTTTCAAAGTAGTTTTGTGGTAATTGGAACGACCGATACTAACGTCGCATGTTCCTTTGATTTTACTCGGCCGTTTTCAACCCAACGAGTGCGAAGTTTCAGACTTTTTTGCTAATGTTATCGCTCCGAGCTCGGCTTATTTTCATTATTTGTCTCGGTTGGGCCTCGAACTCTCATTTACAATTCTTATTTTTTCCAGCTACATAAAAAAGCGTTTGTCTGCAGCTTCATCGCACATTACATTACCTCGTTTCGCACAACTTAAATAATTATTTTTTCACATTTTGAACGATAGCTATATCCACCTTAGCACCGTATCACACGTTCTTTCGTTCTTGATTTTGGCTGTTTGGCAATTGGAAGTTCATTTTAGCATGCAAAGACTTCGCGGTTATTGGAACGAACGACGCTCGCGTTGCGTGTTTCTTTGTTTTTACTCAGCCATTTTCCAACTAACGTGTGCGAAATTTTAAACTTTTGCTTATAACTCAAGAACAGTTTGGTCTAGCTGCATGAAATTTTGACAACAGTTTGAGATTAATGAGTTGTATGTTTGCATCAAATTTCGAGGCAATAGGTCACCTGACTTTGGTTTTAGAACCCGAAAACCGCCCCGCAAATTTGGCGTAAAAAGCGGTCTCATTCAAAAACGGCTTAAGTACGGCAAAAATATTTTCTATGGTTGGATGTCTTAAGATACCCTTTCATCCCAACCAACCCACTTTTGGCCGCGATGAGATTTTTTTTTTTTCCTTTTATTTCTTCCTAATTTTGGTACGCTCTTCTCCTAAACCACACACCATCGAAATTTATTTTTGTGTAAAGTTGTTGAGCTGCAAACGCAATTTTTTCTCACGAAATTTTTTGGGCAACTCCACCAAAAACCCCCCCAAAATGGGGCCCCAAAAAATCAATTTTTTTTAACGGCTCAAGCTAGAGTGCTAGTTTTTTTTGATATCAGTAGATATTTAACAGACAAATATTTTGACATAGTTTGGGGGTGCCACTCCCCCGGGGACTCCCCCAGATGAACCCCCCAAAAATCAATTTTTTGAGCGGCTTAACTTAGAGTGCCAGTGTTTTATGATATGTGCAGATATTTAACAGACAAATATTTTGACATGGTTTGGGGGTGCCACCAATCCGTGACTCCCTCAAATGGACCCTCCAAAAGTCAATTTTTTCTACAGCTTAACTTAGGGTGCTATTGTTTTATGATATTAGCAGAGATTTAACAGACAAATATTTTGACATAGTTTGGGGGTGCCTCCCCCTGGGGATCCCCCCAAATGGACCCCCCAAAGATCAATTTTTTGAATGGCTCAACTTAGGGTTCCAATCTGTTTTGATATCAGCAGAGATTTAACATACAAATATTTTGACATAGTTTGGGAGTGCACTACCCCAGGGACTCCCCCAAATGGACCCCCCAAAAAGCAGTTTTTTGAATGGCTCAACTTAGGGTGCCAGTTTGTTTTGATATCAGCACATATTTAACAGAAAAATATTTTGACATAGTTTGGGGGTGCCACTCCCCCAGGAACTCCCCCAAATGGACCCCCAAAAATCAATTTTTTGAACGGCTCAACTTAGGGTGCCGGTGTTTTATGATATCAGCAGAGATTTAGCATACAAATATGTTGACATAGTTTGGGGGTGCCACCTTCCCCGGGGACTCCGCCGAATAGACCCAAAAAAATAAATTTTTTGAACGGCTCAAGCTAGAGTGCTACTTTTTTTGATATCTGCAGATATTTAACAGACAAATATTTTGACATAGTTTGGGGGTGCCACCCCCCAAATAGACCCCCAAAAATAAATTTTTTGAACGTCCCAAGCTAAGGTGCCAGTGTTTTATGATATCAGGAGATATTTAACAGACAAATATTTTGACTCTTAATTTTCTGGAGGTTCCATAATTTAATCAGATATTTTGGAATAATTGCTGATTTTACGTTAAACGAAAACTACTTTTGAGCGTCACAGCATTAGCTACGCGTCGGTCGTTCACTGGGTTTGCTGGCAAACTTCCATCTAGTTCTGTTATGTTTTTTATTTTGGGTAACTTTTGGTTAATTTTTGCCGCGTCGATTTTATTTAATTAACTCAATAAATTTTGATTAAGTTTTTTTGTTGGGAAAATATCATAATATAGTCGGAGCGGTGAAGATTTGGACGTTTCTTCTCGGACACATTCAACATCTAAGCTACGCGTCATTCTGTCACAGCTTATAATTCTAGAACGGTTAGGTCTAGCTAGATGAATTTGGACAGCAGTTTGAGACTAATAAGATGTTTGTTTATACCAAGTTTTGAAGCAGTAGGTTACGTCTTTTCGGTTTTAGGACCCGGAAACCGCCTAAAAGTTTGGCATAAATCCGGTCTCTGTTGGGATTAGATTAAGTACTAGTTATAGAGTACGTATTTCAGTTTGTAATTGTAATTGTAATTACATTTTATTCACCAAGTTGCCTTGGCCAGGAGACAGCGAAATGACCTTTCGGTCTTCGAGTCAAGCTGCCACCTGCCCATCTGTCTACCACACACGATGGAGGCTTCACACTGTCCCTTTAATTGCTGAACGTCAAGCAGGGAAGCTGTAAATACCAATTTTTATAGTCTTTGGTTTGACTCGACCGGGAATCGAACCCGTGTCTACCGCTTCAGTAGCAGACGCTCTATCCACTCGACCACTGATCGGTTAAGATTCGAGTTAGATTCGAGTTAGAATCATAAACAAAATTCGATAAAAACAATTTCTAGCGAAATAAAGATTGTCATTATATTGCAGGGAAAAGAACTTTTATAATTGAGATTATGATCAATGGCAAGTAGTGACAAGGCAACACATTTTTTACTGGGAATTATGATTTTCATGCAATTAGTTGCTAAAGCCGAAGTGTTTGGGAATTTTTAAAGGCTTAACTAGCTGTTTGCTTGCACGTTTTGGAACATGATTATCAGACTCTGCAAAATTCCATAATTAATCGTTTTCGCGTAAGAAATTCATTTGAAACGCTAACGATATACACCAAAAAGGACAAAGATTTAGAGGTAGCAAATTTCATATTTCCGTTTAAATTTTTCCCCGAAATCCTGTTTTTGATTTGACATGAATTATTGAATAATTCAAAAAGCAAATTCAACTTAGTCTTTAATTATGCAAAGTACATAGAGGGTTTAATCTATGTTTTGTAAGTAGTGTGTGGTAACGTTCAATGCGTAATCTAATGAATGTATATGTTTTATTAGCGCATGTTTTTATAGTCTTTTGTACCTGATGCACAGCTCTTTTCGAACAAAAAAATCAATACTACTATTGCTTTTTTAGTATAATTATGAAAACTGATTAATTTGTGTTCAAACGTACGAAAAAAGAAAATTTTTCATATGGGCTATCAATTAAGACCAGAACTACTCCACTGACGTCTATTCTCATATAGCTACTATCCATATTCCCTGTTATTAGTAAAAAATTGCAACAAAGCTTCAAGTATCCTGGTGTTACAACGTGGAATTCAATTCCAGTATTATTTGAAATAAATTTAATAAAGAATATAATAAACTTTTCTAACTTTGATTTGTTTCTGTGTAAAAAATGGCTTCATAAAAATTGCGTAATCAAAATGTTGAAATTTCCAATAACTGTACCATTTCGGTGCTGTGCTTTGCACAGTGGTTTGCATTATTGAATAGCCTTGGAACTTTTAATTTATTATTTCCCTGAAATATTTTAGTTTTCATCTCTGCAGCACAAAAGCAGATGTTCGTGACAAAAACTGAAACTAACAGGGAAACGATAAATAAAAAGTTCCTAGGCTAATCAATAACGCAAAGCACTGAGCAAAGCATAGCACTGAAATTGTACAGTTCTTGGGATTTCCAATATTTTGATTATGCAATTTTTAGACTTTCGGTTTATGCTAATGTTCCGACTTGTAGTAAACAATGATATTTGAACTAAAGTTGTTAGAAGTAGTACATTGTACAGTTCGTAAAACTGGCAAAATATCATGTACTCTTTACTCGATGAGTTGGGAAAACCTACCACTGTAGTAGTCCCGGAGTATTTGATTGTGAAGTCACAGCCAAAACATCTAAACTATAATGTAATGTATCGTTGATTTCGACTGTCGATCGAAGCACGAATATCAAACTTAGACTACATGATTTTAACTTACACCTTCAATGACAATTAAGCTCTAGGTCCACTTGGAGCAGTTATAACTACCGTGTATATTTTGAATCGTAATTCGCAAAGGCAATTTTGTTTGATACTACAAAGTTAAGTAACGGTCACATCACATTACATTATACCATAGGTGTGCACAAGTCCGTTAATCGTTAATCCGTTAATAACGAAGCTAACTTTTTTATTAACACGTTAATCCGTTAAAATTTTTTTTCACGTTAACGGACTAAATTAAATTCCGTTTAGTTCTGTTAACGAACTAAATTAACTTCCGTTAAGTTCTGTTTACTTCCGTTAAGGTTTTTATTGTTAATATCTTGCACCATTCATTCATCGCATCGGTACAAACCAGTTTGCACTGGTAACACTTGTTGCGTATTAGCACGAGTTTTATAGAAGAAAGCGAAGAATGGAGCTCTTTTTTGAGGCAAACAATAAACTGCAGCCTCATAGGTCTATTAATTATCGCTGTTCACAATTTCCTAATATTTTCCGATCGCAACTTCGTAAGTGCATTTGAACGTATTGTTATCTTGAAATTCGATTAGACTGTAAAATATAACTTCCAAACCACAAAAAGACCACCATAACAATAAATATTTCTTTACAATCAGCTCAACAGCGTCAATACGTGTTCTAGAAGCGAGTGCATAAAAAGAAATGTAAATTACACGCAAAATATTAACGAATTAACGGACTTTATTAACTTCCATTAATTAAAGCTGAAAAAAACGGATTAACGTTAACGGAGGTGTAAAGTTTGTTAAGGGACTAGTGGTTAACGAAGCTAACGTTTTGCATTAACTTGCTCATCTATATGCATTATACTATTTATCATAGGTGGTCACTAGTCCGTTAATCGTTAATCCGTTAATAACGAAGCTAACTTTTTCTTGAACTCGTTAGTCCGTTAAAAAGTTTTTTCATATTAACGGACTAAATTAACTTCCGTTAAGTTCTGTTAACGGACTAAAGTAACTTCCGTTAAGTTCTGTTAACTTCCGTTAAGGTTTTTATCGTTAACATCTTGCACCATTCATTCATCGTACCGGTACAAACCAGTTTGCACTAGAAACATTTGTTGCGTATTAGCATGAGTTTTATGGAAAAAAACGAAGGAGTTCATTTTTGGAACAAATAATAAGCTGCAACCTCAGAGGTCTATTAATTATTGCTGTTCACGATTTCCAACGATTTTCCGATCGCAGCTTCGTTGGAGCATTTGAACTTATTTCTATCTGGAACTTAGATTAGACTGTAAAAAGTAACTTCCAAAACACAAAAAGACCATCATAGCAATAAACATTTCTTTACAATCAGCTCAACAGCGTCAATACGTGTTCTAGAAGCGAGTGAATAAAAAGAAATGTAAATTACACTCAAAATGTTAACGAATTAACGGACTTTATTAACTTCCGTGAATTAAAGCTGAAAATAACGGATTAACGTTAACGGAGGTGTGAAGTTTGTTAACGGACTAGTGGTTAACGAAGCTAACGTTTTGCATTAACTTGCCCTCCTATGCTATTTATTTTTCAGCATCCCATAGAACAGTAGGCGTACACAAGGGAGCTTAAAGAGTATTCATTAGACTATTGCGACAGGGAGACGCAAAGGACCGTTTCCGGAGTAAAGTCAAGAGAATGATCGGTTTCTTCATTTAGCCGTAATCAACACTCTCGTGGAAAGTAAAACTGACGTGATATTTTTGTAAGCCATTTTTTACACAGAAACAAATCAAAGTTTTAAAACTTCATTATGTACTTTATGAAGTTTGTTTTAAATACTCGTAATACTGGAATTGAATTCCATGTTGTACCACCAGGATATTTGAAGCTTTGTGGCAATTTTTACTAATAACAGGGAATATGGATAGTAGCTGAATGAGAATAGACGCCAGTGGAGTAGTTCTGATCTTATTATTTATAGCCCATATGAAAAATTTTCTTTTTTCGTACGTTTGAACACAAATTAATCAGTTTTCATAAATATACTAAAAAAGCAATAGTAGGATTGATTTTTTTGTTCGAAAAGAGCTGTGCATCAGGTACAAAAGACTATAAAAACATGCGCTAATAAAACGAATACATTCCAGGGGTCGAAATTAACTTTTTCACAACTTGCCTGTCGGGCAAGTAATAGCAAATGTTTATTTGCCAGAAAAAATCTCAACTTGCCCGAAACAAATAGGCACAGTGAATTTCGATGTTGTTCAATTTTGAAAAAAATGCGTAAGAAGCACTAAATTTGCAGAATATCGTATTTGCGAGAAAATTCAGTTCTTGTGTTCGATTTTTGAATCCGAATGACGTAATAGATGTTTTTTTTCAGTCATTTAATTTGCAAAAAGTGATTTTTGGATTGTGATCGTTTCAATATTGTTCCGTTTACAAAAATCCACGCCGCTTTTTTGCTGCAAACGCAATTTCGACCAAAACTGAACCAGCTAAAAAGCTGAATTTTTGCAAAAACTGGAGGAGCAAAAAAAGATCTTTAAAAATTAAGAGAAGGGTGCCAAATTTTTTTAATTTGCTTTCTTACAGTGCAGTGTAGTACTTGTGTTGCCTGAAAGAGCGGTTAAAACGGCAAGCGTTGGCAAAGTTTTCACTTGAAAAGAACAGAACGTTTATGCCAAAAGAGTTGCAAAATGCGTCGTCTATCGAACGAATAATCGGTGTGAAACAATGTGCCTGCGATTAAACTAAGTGCTAATTGCCGTGATTTCGCTAAAATACACCAAGGAAAAGCTTTCTTTACGTGCACTTTTTTATTATAGAAAAAAGCCGCAATTTGCGCTTCCAAATAATCTTGTTTGCTTTATAGGCTGCATTTTGTCGACTTGCCCAACGGGCAAGCGAAGCCGCAAAATAACTTGCCTGAGGCGATTTCAGCTTGCCTCGGGCAAGCGGGCAACCGGGCAAGCGTTAATTTCGAACTTTGCATTCATTAGATTACGCATTGAACGTTACCACACACTACTTACAAAACATAGATTAAACCCTCTATGTACTTTGCATAATTAAAGACTAAGTTGAATTTGCTTTTTGAATTATTCAATAATTCATGTTAAATCAAAAACAGGATTTCGGGGAAAAATTTAAACGGAAATATGAAATTTGCTACCTCTAAATCTTTGTCCTTTTTGGTGTATATCGTTAGCGTTTCAAATGAATTTCTTACGCGAAAACGATTAATTATGGAATTTTGCAGAGTCTGATAATCATGTTCCAAAACGTGCAAGCAAACAGCTAGTTAAGCCTTTAAAAATTCCCAAACACTTCGGCTTTAGCAACTAATTGCATGAAAATCATAATTCCCAGTAAAAAATGTGTTGCCTTGTCACTACTTGCCATTGATCATAATCTCAATTATAAAAGTTCTTTTCCCTGCAATATAATGACAATCTTTATTTCGCTAGAAATTGTTTTTATCGAATTTTGTTTATGATTCTAACTCGAACCTGACCCAAACTGAAATACGTACTCTATAACTAATTCTAAACAAATCCTAATTCAAACCCCAATCTTGACCGTTAAAAAAAAGCCAATAAAAAGTACGCGATTGAATATTTTCTAGTTTCGCTTTACTCTTTTCAACTTTCAATTTTCTGAAAAAATAGTCACTTCCTACAAAAAATACTGTATGGCCCGAATTAGTAAAATAATCACGTTATCGATATTACAGAAATTTCCTAGCTCGTAATAATAACGAGTATTTTTTAAGAGGCGTTACCGAACGAATTGCTTGCTAAAAACAAAAAGGTAATTTTTGCATGTATATGTGACATATTACTGAGCTCGGTAACGTAATTCTTGCTCTCTAAGTTGCTCGGAGCGATTGCAAGATTCAGCTCAAGTAGAAACACGTCTCATCTTTCTCGTCAATTTAAAAGAGATTTTGAAGCACTCTTTGAGCTAGAGAGAAATCGTTTTTGCTCAGAAATTTGAAGACGAAATGCTAAAAACTTTAACTAAACCGATTTTTTGCTGAAAATTGATTAAAATGGTCACCATGTTTGCCGTTAGACTGCAAAGGTGAAAACGAATTGCATTGAGAACCATTCGCTGTATCTACCAATAACCAAACATTGAGTAGCGTCAGTTGACAAAAGTACCAAGACACTCGTTTTTATTTAAGAACAACTACATTAATATGGTATAAAATTCCTGCTTTTTAATCTTCTTCTTTCTTTATTGCCCGCTTTTCCGTGAGAAGTGCAGGGGCAGCAGCTCGAGATTAAGCCGCCACACTTCACGGTCTTCCATCACATCCCTCATTTCGCATGGGTGAAGTCCCAAGCGATTCTATCCAAGATCCTCAATGTAATAGGTCCATCTAGTTGCATAAGTCGTCCAACTGGTCTTTTCCCATTTGCTTTAGCAAGTGAAGATTGTTTGGGGAGTTTTTCTTAAGGCATTCTGTTTACATGGCCAAACTATCTAAGCTGAGATTTTCCAATTTGGATAAGTTTTTTAATCGCGTAATCGCGTAACTTGATTTTAATGCCAAAAGTTTTTTTAAGTTTAAGGCTTAATTGATTTATACGAGCAATTTCAATTTAGTTAGCTTAGCTACACCAAGCTAAAATTTTTCACCGCTATGAAAATAAGTGCATACAATTTTTCCATTGCATGATAGATACTTTTATGGCTCTGTTTATTCATTGCACTGATTACTGTGCATTGTTCTGTTGCAGAACCATATTCATTACAGCAGCAACCGCAATACGCGCAGCCACAATACGTGCAGCAGCCTCAGTTTGTACAACCAGTTCAAGGTCAACAACAACAATGTAAGTCTGTGAGGTTCTACTAACGTGGATGATCATGAAAGAGTTGGATTTAGGAGAGGAGCCACTACATAGGGGCCCTACCATCCATCACTAGCAACCTGCATTTGCACGGTGTTGCACAAAATAAAAATTAGCTTATTTCAAAAATATTCATCCCGTAGCAAACTAGTTTGGTCAACTTTAACTTCTTTCGCAGGTTGATTTTGGCATTTTGATGACACAGATGCATCTTTACTCCAAGAGCAAGGAGTGGGTCAGCATGAAACGATTTCGTAATCAACTTGGCAAAACAATTATTTTCCTTCGCTGCTTATGCCGACGACTCAATAGCGCAACCAGAAGAGGGGGCTAAGAGGATTTATACCCCCCTTTAGCAAGTTACTTAGAAAATTTACCCAAAATTATAAACGCTAAAAATGCTTTGGACTTGACCTTTGAGTAAGGGAGAAACTTGAAAAGGATGAGCAATGTTCATAGGATCGAAAGCCAAAATTGATGTTGGAAATCAGTAAAAAGATGATTTTTCCAATGAGTCAAAATCAGAGTTTTTCAATTGATTGAGAATCGGAGTCTTCAAAGTGCGAGAATCGAACTTTGAGTCAATGCAAAATAACATTCTATAAGTACTGTAGATTTTGATTGAAAGTCGAGAGTTCAGCAAACAAAGTTTTTTTGGAGGATCGAAATTGATAAAATTTTACCAAAGAGTTAAAAGGAATCAAAACAATTTTAAACGAATAGCCGGGATCGAAATTAACACTCAAATGAATTTAAATCGATTTCGCAGTTGTGGTCAAACTTAAAGCGGAAAGCTAAAGCTCGCGATTGCGTTGACAAAATTTTACTATTTCTTTAAAAAAATATAGCCTACTGAATTTAATGCCTATTCCAGCTGATTGGTTTAGAATTTTAAGAGGATAGCAAATAAAATCTTAAAGAACATTCTTAATAGCTAGGTAAAATTAATTTTGCCCAGTTTATATGCTTTTAATATTTATTTTTACCGTGTACAAACCAAATCGTGAAAAACAAATTCCCGAAATTGGAAAAAATCCCGAAGTACAAAATCCCGAATCGGGCAAAATCCAGAATAGATAAAATCCCGAATTGGACAAAATCTCGAACGGACAAAAATTCAGACAGAATTGAACCAACTACAAAAATAGAGATAGTCAGTATTGAAAGTGTATTCACTGCTGGCTTATAAGCACTAATAAATATAAATAATTAATTTGCCAACAAAACTGCATGTCGTTCATTTGCTTGTGTCGTGGCGACCTTCCGTAGAAAAACAGCGCATATAGTACAGCGGATTGGTGAAATAATTGTTTGTTTGATGAAACAAGCATGAATTTTTTTCTATAAGTAGTCTATGCCTCAAAGGTGATTTTTGGATGTAGGGCCATCTCAATTTCAACCTGTAACAAAAATGGCGGCAATTTTCAAGATGGCCGCAATTGCGTGTTTAAAATTCTTAATTTAGGACTACCAATGACTTTCCTTTTCATTATATAAATACACAACAGTTGAAATTGCAATTAATTACTAGCTTGAAGTTAAAATACAATTTAAAAATAAGTACGTGCAACAATAAACGTTTAAATAAAGCCCCAAATTTAGTAAAATGCGTGGATTCCCCGAAAAAAAAATTTGCGTTTTTTTTAGTTTTTGTATTGATATTTCTAAGACGTAAATGCAGATTTACACAATACACATAAATGCCGTTTTCTATGGACTGCCATTGCCAAACATGAAAACATCAGCTACGACATCACAATTTATGACGTCATATCAAAATTTTATAAATCGAGTTTTTTTGTCAAAGTTTCAAATACATTTTACACAGTTGGGCAAAGGTGGGCAGCGATGGGCATTGCCATAAAATTGCAATAAAATTAGTTTAAGCCCGAGACCAGGCCCACTTCAGCTATAAAAATAGCTTTTTCTGGTATAAAAATTATAGTAGGCCTATGTAGAGTCTCGGGCAGGCCCGCAACTCTACATAGGCCTACTGTAATTTTTATACCAGAAAAAGCTATTTTTATAGCTGAAGTTATTCAAAGCGCTAACATGAAACCGCTAAGATGTCATAACATTGAGAGCCCACAACAAAATTAATATTTCAAAACAATCCAATATCATCCCACATCTGAGGAAAAATAGCCAGACATTCATTTGACCAATCAGGGCAAAGTCACAAAAATCAATATTTACAATATTTGCAGTATTTCTAAAACCCAATGTATCGAACATCCCGAAATGGATTTGTGCAAAACATGGTAGAGGTGTACAAAAACACCTTACTACAGTCTAATACCCCACAATGATGTAAATAGCATTATAAACAGTATTAAATGTTGTATTCTTTCAGCCCTGTCACTCAGAGGAGTGTCCACTGCATTGACATAGAGCTGTACACTCTAAAAACACCTTCTGACATTTGCAGCGTCCACGTTTGCAGTCGATCTTGCAGCCACAACGCAAGAGTTCCCTGCATGCCTCTGATGGTTCCGGTAGGGTCGTCCATATTACATCCCATCCATCAGAAGCCTTTTTTTTCAACCCCAGTCATTTGATGACGGAAGCTTTGGAGCAGGAGTCATCATTTGGCCCCAAAAATGACCAGCCTAGTAGGCAGCTCTCTTGGTGTGTTCAATAAGCGCAGCTAGTGTAGGAGGCAGACAAACAATACCTCTGCCTTTCTTGCTGAACAGCTGTTTTCTTGCAGACCAACAATACCTCTTCTGTGCTGGTGCAATCATAAAAAAGAACCACAAATCGCTCCAGCTGTTGTATCCACTCGTAAATGGCACTTAAGTCTGGCATATTACCAAGGCAATGAATGCTGGAGTAATATCTTCACAGGTGGTCTAGGTGTCCCATGCAGTTTTTTTCCTCTGCCCCCAAAACAGGACACCGTGTCACATTCAGTGAAAGCATGAAACATCGGCAAGGCTTCACATCGGTCGGGACCGAGAATGTTGGCAATATCGTGAGCAGCGATAAACCTGAAGCTCTTTTCAGTTCCAAATGCAACCCATAGTTCAGATAAATTTAGGCGATTGACTGATGTTAAAGCCAGGACCACTACATTTGTATCGACTCTGCGTGTTGATTCATTGCTATATCCATGCCGCGTTCATGGACAAAATCCCGAATTGGACAAAATCCCGAAGTACAAAATCCCGAATTGGACAAAATCCCGAACGGACAAAATCCCGAATTGGACAAAATCCTGAATGGACAAAATCCCGAATGGGACAAAATCCAGAATGGACAAAATCCCAAATTGGACGAAATTCTGAATGGACAAAATCCCGAATTGGACAAAATCCTGAATGGACAAAATCCCGAATTGGACAAAATCCCGAATGGACGAAATTCCGAATTGGACAAAATCCCGAATTGGACAAAATCCAGAATGGACAAAATCCCAAATTGGACAAAATCCTGAATGGACAAAATCCCGAATTGGACAAAATCCCGAATGGACAAAATCCCAAATTGGACAAAATCCCGAATTGGACAAAATCCCGACCTGAACAAAATCCAAAATGGACAAAATCCCGAATTGGACAAAATCCCGAATGGACAAAATCCCGAATTGGACAAAATCCCGAATGGACAAAATCCTGAATTGGACAAAATCCAAAATGGACAAAATTCCAACTTGGACAAAATCCCGAATTGGACAAAATCCCGAATGGACAAAATCCCGATTGGACAAAATCCCGAATTGGACAAAATCCCGAATTGGACAAAATCCCGAATTGGATAAAATCCAAAATGGACAAAATCCAGAATGGACAAAATCCCGAATGGACAAAATCCCGAATAGAAAAAATCCAGAGTGGGCAAAATCCAGAATCTAACCAATTTCAAAGATAGAGAAAGTCAGGATTAATAGTGTACTCACAAAGGCAAGTTTTTGCAACTTTTTTTTTTACAGCTTCCGACAGCTTTCTAAATACTAAGAATTTATATAGTAAAATGTTCTAAGCTCTTTTTAGGAATTTCATATTGCAACTTTTTGCAAGTTTTTTTCTTTTTTACATGCGACTTTTTACTGCAATTTTTACTAAGTATGGCGCAAAATGTTAGTGTGATGTACAAATCACGCTATAAAACTATTTCAGTACTGTTCTATTGTCTTTGATTTGCATAACAAAGAGCTATGTGACGGATACCTGCGTCTCAATGTTATTTATGACGCAACAGTTGACTTACAACTTCGTGCACTGTGGAGCGAAGTTTTAGCATGCTTTGCAAACTGTAGGCAAAAGATCGTCATTTCTCCCCAAGAAATGTTGGCAAATATTTAGCATTATATGTAAATAAATTGCTTGAGTAAATCACTGTCGTTTTTAATGTTGGTGAATGAATGCAACGTTTTGCAACTTTCGTTTGAAATATAGCCTATGCATTTTTTTCAATTTTTTTAGTGCAACAAAAACTTGTCCTAGTACTCACTGCTGGCTTATAAGCACTAATAAATATAAATAAGAAGTTTGCCGACAAAACTGCATGTCTTTTATCTGCTTTTGTCGTGGCGACTTACAAAAACAGCGCATATACAAAAATAGAGTGATCAAGTCAAAAAACTTTGCGGTTTTGTCGAGTTAATTAGGTGCGAAGCAGTTTATCCTGTAGCAAAAGCCTCGCACTTTTCACGTTTGACGTCAACTCCTTCAGTTTGTTGGAAAAGAAACTACAGTAGGCAGTATTTAAAATAAATTAGCGAGTTTTGTTCTTGGCAAAAATGTAAGCAATTAAGAGATGAAAAAGAAGTTGGCCCACGAACAAACTCCCTGAAAAAAATTTTTTCTAGATTTTCAATACTGCTTTCTTTTTAGTCAAGAACACAATTTAGTATGAATGTTTACAAAATCAAATATTAAATGTTTTTTGCCGTGACTAAAAGGATTTCCTTTGAATTAAACCAAAACCGGCAAAAGAGGAACAAAGTTTCGAAAATTATACTTTAGTTCAATGTTAGTTTCGATTACAAGTTCGTCTCTGGAGCGGAAGATTTGAGGTTCAAATCTCAGTACGGTCAAACCCAGAGGTAGAGTCCTCAAGGACAACTTTGGCGCGAGGACACAGTTTCAAGTTCTTGGTTTTGGCCTTCGCCTCGAAGCCTACAAGTCCTTGAAAATGTCCTATCCTAGGTTCGAGGACAGCATTCTTTTTTGATTGGTTAAAAAGAAAAAACCGAACAAAAGACAATATATCTGATAGTCTGTCAATTCGTAGTTTCTTTTCCTTACTTGAAAAATAATACAATGTGGTAGCCAACTAAGCCAAGCCATACTGAAACTTGTTTTAAATGGCATTGTGTGAAAGCTCTAATCGGAGAATAAGCACACAAAACGCATTGTCGAAAATTGTTGTTTTTATTTCGGCTAATACTTTTGGTGCAGGCGGTAAAACTGCAAAGTATTACAATAAAGACATCCAGAGCCATAATAAGGAATCCAAGTGTCAGGACAAACCATTTTGAGTTGCTAATGCTAAAACATGACCGAGCCTATTCTGTGTGTGAATTTAAAAGAAAGTATGTGTGTGATAATGAAATGTAATACAGTACTACCAGGGAAATCATAGTGACATATCACCGTAATTTTGTTAGTATATCTCGTTGAGAACGCCAACCTGTTCTGAAAACACGCGACTTTGAGATGAGAAAGAATAACAACTCTAATCACTGGCAAGCGATCTGGGGGGCAAAGCCACGTTCACCGAACAATTTGTGTGTGGGAAATAACCGCTACGAATCCCAAATAACAAAAGTATTGGATCACAAAAAACGGCTGCATGAAGAATTATTAAATCACAGTATGTGTGAAATTAAATATAACTAGAATTGTTCAAATGCTTGGAGTACTTAATAAATTGTTTTACAAGCTTCCACAAAAAATTGGGCGTTTTTAGAAAAAAATTAATGGTTTATTATTTTTCCGTTTCGACAATTGTAGACCTCTTGAAGGGGGCACGGGCAAATGTCTCCAATGCCTTCCTTCTTAATACGAACCTGCTGGAATCCTCAGAGTTTTTGTAATCAAACACTATATTTAAATTAAGTATCTTTTGGCGGCCGAAACCTTCGCGCTCATTCATTGGCAGACATTATGGACGTGAGAAAGATATAATGCACTAAAATGTAAAGAAAAGATTGGCTCAAAATCAGAGTTGGGAATTGTGAGAAAACTAAATTTTTTCTAATTTAGCATTTATGGTATTTTTTTTCAAATTGCTTTGAAAGTTTAAATTTTGAATCTTCTTAAGTCACAAAAATTGCTTCATTTTTTCAAAAAAAATCACTAAAATTGTTTAGCGGGGGGGCATGGGGATATTGCCCTTGCCCCAAACCCCCTTTTTTCATTGTCAAAAACTTTTGAGCTTACAAATATACCCTTTAGTTACGGTACCTCAATTTATTTAAAAAACATAAATTCACAGTATTTTGCAATATTTTTTGAAAAATTTGTAAAAAGAAATGGTTTAACCAAGCAATGGGGTTTGCTTTTAGGCAGAGGTGGGCGTTGCGCAAAATAGTTCGCAAGTTTTGCAAGTTGCGCAAATTGCGCAAGTTGCGCAATTGCGCAATTTGCGTTGCGCACTATGCCTTTTTTTTCCGCTCTTGCGCAATTTGCGTTGCGCTCTATGCCTGTTTTTTCAGCGCTTGCGCAATTTGCGTTGCGCTCTATGCCTTTTTTTTCAGCGCTTGCGCAATTTGCGTTTGCGAATCGGTTAATCTAATATTTGTTGCGCTTTAATTGTGAATTTTTTTCCAAGATGTGCAATCACAAAATAATTTTTAAATGTTGATCTGCATGTCCCAGTCAAAAAATAAATAAATTTTGATTTTACAGATTTAAAGCATGATCACGAGATAGTTGATACAAGCTGATTGCTGATAGAAAGATTTTTTTTCTTGTTTTATTTTCTTCTGCGTTATCTACTTTTTGTTCTTGTTTTGTTTTCTTCCGCGCTATCAGCTTTTAAACCGCTAAACGTGCTGTTTTTGAAGTTTGAGCGATTGAATATATCAAGGAAGACTTGTGTGTGACAGAAATCAAGGATGCCAGTTGGGACAGAGTTGTAAGTCGAGCCGAGCTTTTTGGGTCGGGTTCGGGCCTAAAGTTGACAAAATTTTCGGGCTTACTTCGAGCCTGAAACGTACTTTTTGTCTTAAGTGCACAAAAATATAATTAAAATAACCTTGCTAAATTGCTAGATTTTTCAGACCTAACCTAACTTTCGGGCTTTTTCGGGCATGATTTGGGCTTCAAAATAGCTTTCGGGTTCGGGCCGGGTTCGGGCATATATTTTCGGGTTCGGGCCAGGTTCGGGCCTGAACTAATCGGCCCATTTACAACTCTGAGTTGGGAGATCCCCCTCAACCGGGTTCTCCAAAATTTTGAACTTTTAAACTGTTAGAGCTAGATGAATTAGATTTTTTAAATGGGTAAAAATCAACAATAAACTAAACGTAACAAAAATTGGGGGTGCCACAATTAGCCTGTTTACATGTGCACTTTTGGGAACCAGTTCTTAGTTCTAGTGCCTGAATTTTGCTGAGTCACACACAAAAAAGGTTCTGAGTGTGACTCAGCAAAATTCAGGCACTAGAACTAAGAACTGGTTCCCAAAAGTGCACATGTATACAGGCTAAATGGGGGTTTGCCTCAAACGAGCCTTCCAAAATTCAAACTTTTTAACCACTCACGCTGGATTCATCAAAATTTCAGGGTGGGCAATTATAAAAAAACGTTTTCCCAAACGGGGCTCTCCAAAACTCAAACTTTTTTACCTTTGAAAATGGATACATGAAATGGTGGTCCACAAATTTTCAACTTTCCTATTTGAAGCAACCTTTGCATTTCTGCACCATCAGCTTCTTTCGAAAGGTGCTTCTCCAGTGCAGACTTGACTGTGAGCGAATTCAGAATGCAACTAAGTGGTGAACATTTAAAAGCACTTAATGTCATGCACTGCATTAAAGCGCTGCTTTAATTAACCAGTCGTTTAACAAATTTTTTCTGAATATCGGTGGTGGTTTACTGGTTGTTTACTTTTTCAGCAAATTAAGTTAATTTAAGCCAGATTAGGATTCGGTTTTAGCTATTCGGAATAATTCTGTAATAGCCAAGTATTCTGAAATGCCCATCCCTAGTGGTAGTACATGTGCTTTAGATAAGCTATATTTTAAGGCTGCCCAACCCGTAGCCCGCCGGCCACATTTGGCCCGCGACGCTATTTTGTGTGGCCCGCGAGGTCTTTTTGCGCGCTTGATTTCATCTTGGAAAGGCTTACCATTTTCTGGCAAATATAAAGGTCTAACGGTGGTCTTAGCCATCAAAGCGGCTAAAAAAAGGCCTGAATTTCTTGGTAAAAACTCTTGGTAAAAATGCATGAGGCTTGCAATAACTTTTCTCCCGCAATTGTGGCCCGTACCAGTAAAAAGGTTGGGCAGGCCTGCTATATGCTGTATACGGCTGAAAGACAAAGAGTAATGTATTAAAATTATATCAGGGATCGAAATTAACTTTTTTGACAACTTGGCCGTCGGGCAAATGTTATCAAATGTCTATTTGCCCAAGAAAATTTCAACTTGCCCGAAAAAAAAAGTACTCTAAGTTTTGAGGTTAGCTTGGAAAAAAGCACTGAATTTGCAAAATACGCGTAGTTTCGAGAATCAAGTTTTTGTGTGCGACCGTTAAGATAATGTGATGCAAACAGTAACTTTTCCAATCATGCATCAGCAAAAATTGATTTTTTGATTGCAAATATTTCATTTAATATTTAACGATCATAATTATTAATTACCGTTGTGGTTTGTTGCAAACGTATTTTTATTAGCGAATATTTTGGAAACTACACCAGCTAGAAAGCTAAAAGATCTTCAAAATAATCATACCAAAAAAATTGCAAAATTCTTGGCGTTATCTTCATGCAGCGCAGGGTAGTAATACTTGTGGTATCTGAAACAGCTGTTAGCGTGGCAAGTGCCGGAAAACTTTTCTAGAAAAAAAACGGAACATTTTGTGCCAAACAGTTGCTCAACGCGTCCAAGAATTCAAAAATCTGCGTGCGATTAAGACGTGTTAATTGTGATAAATAATGTGCGTACTATTAGACAATGCGTTAATTGTGATAGTTACAAAGTGATTACTAAAGTAAAGCAAGGAACAGCTTTCTCTGCGTACAAATTTTACTTTATTTGCAACAAAACCGAGTAAATTGCGTCTTTAACTAATCTTGTTTGAAGTTGTCTAATACGCTGTATTTTGTTAAGTTGCCACCGGGGAAGTTAAGCTGAAAACTTACTTGCCCGCAGCGATTTCAGCTTGCCTCGGGCAAGCGGGCAGGCGTTAATTTTGAACCCTGTATTTAGTTTAAGCTGCCTCACTTAATAAGTACGAAATACTTTTTGTTTTTTGTATTGTAATTAGTAGCCGAAAACTTGGCCTCTACAATAGGAAAAAGATTAGATGAAAGGGTCGGAGGAGCAAACGACAAAATCACCAAAGATTGCTTTCCTGCCTACAAGAAAAATGCGTGGTTGCAAAAATTCAAAAGATTCAACACTGCTATTCGTAGTTCGGCCGCCGTCGAGAGATTATTTGCTATTGGTTCTGATATTTTGCGATCGAAACGATCGTCTATGACGAAAGAAAATTTTGAAAAGTTTGTTTTGCTGCATGAGAATGAAAAATATCTAAAAAAGTCAACGCATTATTTCTGAATGTGAGTGAGTGGAGCTTTTTTTGTTTTGGTGTTTATTTACTTTTATTGCTGTTTATTTTTATTATTTTTTTTGTTTTAGAGTTTAATTGTTTATTTTTCAACAATAAAAATAATTCTTTCTTCGGTCTTAGATATGTGCCTTTAGTTATAAAAGCTAAACGCAATGCAGTTGGTTTATTCCAGGGCAGCTTAGCTGAAGATGGTACAATGTTTGTACTTTCATATTTTTATATTTAACACCATCGTCTGCAGCGCGCTTTTGAAACTTCGATTATGCAAAAATTTGCACTCAAAAACTTTTTTAAATAGCGAAATTTGTGTGCGCTTCTCAAGCAATCAAATCGTAGTTGCGCTGTACTATTTTCAATTTTGGGTTGCGGAATTTGTGTTTGCGCTTTAAAACGTTTAGAATTTTTGTTACGGAATTTGCAATTGCGCTTTAAGCTTTTAAGATTTTAATTGCGAAATTTGCATTTCCGCTTTAAGCTTAAAAATTTTGGTTGCGGAATTTGCGCTTGCGCTTTAAGCTAAAAAAATTTTGGTTGCGGAATTTGCGCTTGCGCTTTAACCTTAAAAAATTTTGGTTGCGGAATTTGCGCTTGCGCTTCGAGCTTAAAAATTTTTGGTTGCGGAATTTGCGCTTGCGCTTTACACTAGAAAAATTTTGGTTGCGGAATTTGCGCTTGCGCTTTACGGTGCGTTTTTTAAACGCCCAGCTCTGCTTTTAGGAAACTTTTAAAAACGTGGGGGTCCGTGATCAGTGGGCGTTTGCATCGAGGCCCTAACTGATGAAATTATGGGCTTAAAATTGACAATTTCTACGATTATAATTTAGCTATATTCAGCATTTAAACTGATATATCGCTGAGGGGGCCGCTTAAGCAGCCTGACGAGATGCATTCGCAATGCCGTAGCAACTTGGTTTGAATTTTGCCCCGAAATCAGAAGAAAAATAAAAAACAATCGCTTTCTGTTTCGGTTTTTTCACAGCCAAATTCGAATGAAGACCAAAAAAACAAAACAACGTCTTCACCCCAGTTTGTGCGATTTTTATCCGCTTAATTGAAATGAAGCCCAATGCAAAAAGGTTTTATTTGACAATTTTTTTGTTTGTGATTTTATTAGGCGATATTTGTGTTATTGTGCGATATATGTTTTTTGCGCGATATTTGACCACCAAATTCGAATGAAGACCGAGCAAATTAGAAAAAAAGGTAGGCTATTTCCCGCTACCCCTGTGCTGTGGGGGTACGCTGAATTTTCCATTAGGGGAAGCCAAATCTCAATGGGAAGACACTAACTACCGTTGGGGGGACGCGTCTCTCATCTTATTTAAGTACTGGCTACATTTCCATTTACAGGTAATGCCATTGCTTCATTACTACGATACCGCTACGGTGCGAAATCAACATCAGCTGCTAACGTGTCAAACTTCATAATGGCAGTCGTTATTATTTTAAAAACTATTATTTTCGAATTATCATCTAAAACTTAACGAAATGCATTATCTTGAGCACTTTCGCGCTCAACAATTATGGAAAATTTACCCAACATAAATTAGAAAATTTGTGTCCTCGGTCCTTGTCCTCGACCATTTCTGTCCTTGGACGCGAGAGGGTCTGTCCTCGTTACACATTGCGGCGTAATGCAGCTAGTATAGGGAAACATTTGATATGATTACAGTATGCTGTACGTTTAAACAAATTACATCAACACGTGCGATCAAACGAATTCAACAGTGCAGTTAAATGTTGGATAAGCGGGCAAAACAGTTTACTAAAGTTGTCAATATATAAAGATTTTAAGTTTTAAGAAAGCAAGTTATGTTTGTTTTTCAAATTATTGTCAAGACAAAATGATAAGTGATCGAACGCTCAAACACTACTAAAACGATCAAACCATTTTTTACAGGAACTAAGATCATTTTTGATTGCTTCGATAGTGTTTGATTGTTCTCACCATTTTGGGTTGACAGTAATTTGAAAATCAATCACGACAGCTACTGCTTCTCTTTTGATTTCAAATACATTGATAGTGACAACGTTAGTAAACTTTTTTGCCCGTTTATCCAACATTTTACTGGACTATTTAATCGTATGCGTTGACGTAATTAGTTGGTTGTAATTCAAACGACTGCAAAAGCAAGCAAAAGTTAGAGCTAATTAATTTTATTCTGGGTGGAAACCGGTGATTTGTTATATTATTAAGATGCTTTGACAAGGGTATAATGGTTTTGCCGAAAACCTTCTGTGTAATTTTTGTAAATAATATAATTTAAAAAAAATTAAAATAAGGAAAAATTAAAATTGTAAGTTTCATAATCAAACTGTTTTGCACTCCTCTTGAATTCATGTTTGTCAGGTGTTTTTGCTGATGTTTTAAAAAGAAAAATCAGCATTAAAACATATAATGACTACGACACATAATCATTGAACTAAAGCAGTGTGGTCCAAGACCATAAGTGGGCACGGTACTTTGCAAAAGTACCGCAGTACCGGTACTCGGTACTTTGCTAAAATTAGTACCGCGGTACCGGTACTTTCAAATTAAAAGTACCGCGGTACTTTTGCGGTACCTTTTTTTAAAAATTAAAAGAAAAAAATTTGACTGATTGAACTCGTTTATGGGATTGTAAATCATCACTTCTAGCAATTAGGTTCGTTTCCGCGACTAGAGCGCATTGCGTAGACCTACAGTTCGTTTTACAGAAAGTTTGCAGTAGAATAGTAAGGAGTTGCACTATTAGTATCACTACTATAGTGAGTACAAATCACTAACTAGTGATGGAGTTGACTCGATAAAGTACCGGTATGTAACTTATACGGACTACGGTCATCGGGCTACGTATTCTACTACAGTATCTTACAGAGGTGGAGTCCTCGAGGACGTCCTTGGCCTCGAAGCTTTAGGTCCTCGAAAATTGCCCTGTCCTCGGCTCGAAGATAGCACTATTTTTTGAACAGTAGAAATTTCGTTGGAAAACGCCAAAAACCTCGAGGAAAATCTGCGAAGACCTTTTTTGTTTTCCTCACTTGGAGCAAAGGCGTAGCCAAGGGGGGGGGGGGGGGGGGCAAGGGGCCCGGGTCCCCCTCAATTGAAATTTCACCTATGACAAAAATGTGACAAAAAAGCTTATTGTTTCTTCAGTTTCAGTTTCTTTTTAGCATTTTTCGCTTACAACAGTAACTAACAACAATATTGAAGACCACGGGCCCCGGGCCCCCCTCAATTCAATTTTTGCCAGCCAATTTAAACGTACAACCCGGAAGAAATGGATAGTTTTTGTCATAAAAGTTGCTATCTCAGACACTCATATTGCCTTTTTTTTAACGTAATGCATTAATCTGGGCTGCATCTACCATAATATGGCGCAGTACCAGCTAAGGGCCCCACGCTCAAATCGTAAGACTTTTTTTTTGGTCTTCACCTATATTTGGCAGAAACATGTTGCGAAAATCTCCACAGTGCTAGGGGCCTAGCGCAATGTAAATCCGGCCCGGCAATAACACGGTTATTAGGCGTAACCATCTATTGTACCATTTTTCAATAACAATTCAGTAATTCAACTCCAACTTCGCCGGTTTTTATGGTTAAAATTAGCCATGGAAAATGCTGATTGAACAAATTATTGAACTTCAATTGAGGGGACCTGGGCCCCCTGACCAAGCATGTACTTTTATTACTGGTTATTTTCATGACAAAACAAAAACGTTTAAGGAAAATCTTCGAGTGGATTATTATTTACTGCTAAAATGTTGCAAGAGACAATGCACCTTACTTCCCCCTACTTGAACCAAATCACTTACAACGAAAATCTAACTTCAAAATGCCTGATGTTAAACGTATTTTGGACTTAAGTTGCAAGTACAAGGGGGATTAAACAATTCGATTTTTTCAATTGGCTTTCAAATATCAAAAATCTAGTGCTTTCAAATGGCTCTGAGTACCTACAAAATGTGATTCAATGGCATTAAAATAGCTTTTTTTCTGAAAAGTTACAAAAAATCGCCCAACGGCTGTCCCGCCCCCAGACCCCCGTCTGCGATACCTTTGAGTTACACTTGCTTTCTCAACACGTTTCCAAAGTTAGATATTTGCACTTTTCGAGTATTAGTTTAATCCCTCTCTCTTTGCAAAATCCTGGTTACCTGCCGACAGGCAACGATTTCAGATCTTCCACCCTACGATATCTTTGTCCAACAAAAACTTCCTGTATGGAAAATTTTTGATGATGTCATTGCATGTGATTTGTGATTTAGGCCTCCCCCAATCAAAAATTCTGGGTACGTTTATGAATTGGAGATCACCTAAAAAACTTTTTTGAAGACCTTTTTTTTGAGAGCACTTGCGGTTGTGTCCTTGGTCCTTGGCCTTGGCCTCGAACATCCTTTTCCGTGGCCTCGAGAGGTCTGTCCTCGGAAAGGCTGTCCTTGGCCTTGGATTTTTTTTGTGTCCTTGGCCTCGAGCCTTGTGTCCTCGACTCCACCTCGGGTATCTTGTAACCAGTAATAACCAAACAGCAGTCATCTCTAAAGCATCACATGCGTAAGTTGGCACTGAAGGCTACTCTGACGATACATCAGCTCCCAATTATTGCACAAGAGACATTCACACAAAACTTAGAAACTGGGGGATAAATTGCACTTTTGGCAAAGTGAGCTGTTTTGATTTGTTTTTAGTTGATTCGTTGCTGCAGTTACTTTTTGGATTTCTTATTTAAAGCTAGATAGGAGCTTACAAGTTGCCAGCCTATAAACGAACGACGCATGTTAATGATGATTTTTAAAAAATCCTTTTATTTCCCCGTAATGAGAACAATTTCAAAATTACAGCATTTTTTTTGCTGTTGTATAGCATATATTTATTCTCTTGTCACAGCACAGCGTTAGACGCTAATTATTGGACATTCCGCACGCTTTCGTTGTGATAATTACTTCGTGCTATGACACAAGGTCGCCACGAAAGAAAAAAGAAAAAACCTCATAGCGGCCAAAGCCAAAGTTGGACTGGTGCAGATGAAAGGATTTTTTGAGATAATTTTTCTGTATAAGTATTACCGGGTAAAATACTTTTGACCGTATTATACATCATTTGTGAATGAGAGCATCTTCTTCGCCAGACGTTTCAGGCATACTTAAAACCAAAAGCTAATACAAATGGAGGCCGGCAGTAACGTGCAGTAAATTTTTCTTCATGCAGGCGCGTAGCCAAAAATCTGCGAAGGGAGGGGAGGCGTTGCGGGGTCTGGGGGCGGATCTCCCGACCACCGGAGGCAATTGGGGTCTGGGGGCAAGACCTCCAGCCACCGGAGGCATAGGGTGTGGGGTCGGATCCGCCAGCACTCGAAAAAAAACTGTTTTTTGGCAAAAATAACTTAATTTTAGGCCTATTTTGATAAAAATTAATGCTTATTAATACGTGGCATAGAAATTAGCAGCGCAAAAAATGATTATACCGTAGTAGTTGCATAAATGGGCTATGTAGGAAGTAGCTACCGCTAGCATTTCAGTTCTCTTATTTACAAGTTGGTAAATCATAAAATTTTATTCCGGTAGGTTGGTAAACCTCTCAAGGAGTAATCTATTACGGCTATATTTTATTGTGAAAGATATATATATAAAGGGGGGCTAATCAAAAGAAGGTCGAGAGAAGTGGTTGGTAATTAACTTATACTGAATAGCCCTCCCCCACTATTTCTGGGCTTATATACATTTTTTTTTTGATGAAACCTATGTTAAGCATTTTTCAATAAGCGATCAAATTTGATTACCAGTTTTTGACTATTCTTTAAAGTCTTTTTTCTGATTTATAGGTTTTATTTTTGACTAATTAGCCCCCTCCCCCCTTCAATAAACGTTTCAAAATATGCTTTAAATAATTTTTTATAGTCCTCCCGCTCGCCCCCTGGCTTCGCTATTGTATTCACGCCTGATGTGATGAGTATTCATTGCGTAAGACGTCTCTTACAATTTTTTCTAAGCGGTTCTACTTTTGTTTCGCTGGTGCATGAATACCAGTAATGCATCATTTTACCATTGCAAGAAAACGCCAATTTTTCGAATGGGCTAGCAAACTGCTAACGCTAAGTCCCTGCGGTGGTAGTAGCGAGTAAGACCAACAGTTAACACTAAATTAAGAAAAAAGATTTGTTGTTTATTCGGTTTATTCGCAAGCATTTTCACAACGTTTCAAGTTTTTCATTACGTTCTTAAAATCCCTACCAAAAAATAAAACAAAACTAAAGTACCGGTACCGCCAAAAAATAGCAAAGTACCACGGTACCGGTACCACAAAAGTACCGACGGTACCGGTACCGGTACCAAGAAAGTACCGCGGTACCGGTACCGCGGTACTGCCCACCTATGTCCAAGACTACGTGCATTAAGGGCCGCATTAAGGTTTGAAAAAGCTTCGCGGGCCGCAAAGATAAAATTTATATTGTAATCATAGGCTGAGAGATTGTTATTCTACCATTGACACAACGTTTTACTAAATGTCTTTCGCAAAAAGTTAGTACTACTCACTAAATTTAGTGACTTTTACGCTGCACATCTTGCTGAAGATCGTTTTGAAAACGCCCACATGACAGAATGCGAGATGTTACATAGCATTGGTACGTAATAAATGTCTTATTGTGACGTCAGAGGCATTTCTACTTCAAAATGATGCGTTCAAGCGTACTGTATGTACCGCATTGTTCCGCTAAAAGATACTATGAAACATTCGTTAATATTCTAAGCTTGCAAATTCCTCGCCTCCTAAAAAAATCTCGTTGTTAATGCGAACAAGGAAATTTTTAAGCCTTTTTAGTTTCAAAGCAGGCAACGAAGATTAAAGTCTTCGAGGGCCGCACAAAAGTTGCCCGCGGGTCGCGTGCGGCCCGCGGGCCAGGGTTTGGACCACACTGAACTAAAGTATAATTTTCGAAACTTTGTTCCTCTTTTGCCGGTTTTGGTTTAATTCAAAGGAAATCCTTTTCGTCACGGTAAAAAACATTTAATATTTGATTTTGTAAACATTCATACTAAATTTTGTCCTTGACTAAAAAGAAAGCAGTATTGAAAATCTAGAAAATTTTTTTTTCAGGGAGTTTGTTCGTGGGCCAACTTCTTTTTCATCTCTTAATTGCTTACATTTTTGCCAAGAACAAAACTCGCTAATTTATTTTAAATGCTGCCTACTGTAGTTTCTTTTCCAACAAACTGAAGGAGTTGACGTCAAACGTGAAAAGTGCGAGGCTTTTGCTACAGGATAAACTGCTTCGCACCTAATTAACTCGACAAAACCGCAAAGTTTTTTGACTTGATCACTCTATTTTTGTATATGCGCTGTTTTTGTAAGTCGCCACGACAAAAGCAGATAAAAGACGTGCAGTTTTGTCGGCAAACTTCTTATTTATATTTATTAGTGCTTATAAGCCAGCAGTGAGTACTTTATTATTCCTAACTTTCTCTATCTTTGAAATTAATTAGATTCTGGATTTTGTCCAATTCGGGATTTTGTCCATTCTGGATTTTGTCCAATTCGGGATTTTGTCCATTCGGGATTTTATCCATTCGGGATTTTGTTTTTCGGGATTTTGTACAGGATCCGTACAGCATCTTGCAGGTACAGGAAGATACGAGTTTCAGCTTCCTCATGCGTTCATGGAACTAGACTAGAGACATCCTCTTGATTGGAGGAAAGAACACCATTGCCTTGTGTGGTGATGAAATGTTTTTTAGCTTCAATTTTAACCACGTTAGAAGCCAGGAAAAGAAAAGCTCCGTCTTGTTGTCATCGATACGCAGAAATTTTTGCCAATTTCCAGGAACTGCACTGCGTGGCTCGACTCTTCGCCTAATTCCCTTTCCTCTCTTGCTACGCGTTTCTGATTTCAAGCTGTCAGCAATGTACCGATCCCAGACAATATCTAGTCTTTCCACATGTTGAAGCTGGGACAAGGCATATAAGGCACTATATAAGATTAATATAAGGCACCAAGACATCGGTGGCATAAGCTTTAAATATCTTTGCTGTCCCTGGTCGTAGCATATTGACAATGCCAGCACCATCAAGGATGCTGACCTGTGTTCTGGAGGTATAGAGACACACTTTGACTGGAGCAAGATTTTCCAGACAAGGCATCAAGTCCGACTTGTTTCCAGTTCTTAGTTTGCCCATATTAGATAAATATGGTGGATATGCCTCGTTTTCATGCTGAAACAATTTATCTAAATCACCATGGCGTATCTGGGAAACAACGCAAAGCCTGGAAAAGAGTGAACAGCCATTCTTCAGGGATGAAATCTGTAGATCTTTTCTTGATTTTTCTCTGCATGGTGGGCGGCTAAAAAAATGTAGGATGTTTTTCTTAATATGATCTGTAATAGGCATCGTCTGGTTCACAAGCCTTTTTTCAACATACGACTCGTATTGCTCAAGTCCTATTTTCAGAATCTGCCCTACTGTTTCTGCCACTGCTGTGTCCACAACGTATCTGCTATTCTGGACAAGAAGATCACTGCTGTATTCAGTGAATGGGTTTCCCATCTCTTCTATGGCATGGGTCAGTGATCGCACATCTTTTTGAAATACTATCTGCGCATGACTCTTCTGCTCGTGGTGACGTCTATCAATGCTTTCGCTCTTCTCGGTTGCTCTCTCGAATTCCTGGAGCAAACGAGCCATCTCTGGACCACATACCATCTAGAGACGAGGCGCTGCAGGGTTCTCAGTTAAGCCCTCAGCACCACCGTCAACTTTTACGGAAGCATTATTTTGTTTATGGGCTTGATCAATGGCATTAGCAGAGAAGGCACGCTTTGATTTCTTGACAACAAACTTTTCTTTCAGAAACTCAGTGTAGACGTCGGGATGGAGTTGCTTTAGCGACATCATGTCTCGCAAATGGATTGGCATCTATCTCGAATAGTGCGTATGGTCTAAGGAGAAGAACCAAGGGACGATCTTGGACAAGGCTTCTATGTAAAGCAGAAAATTAGCTTCCCGTATCGCCCTTACATAAACCATCACAACCAGCTCCAACTACAAGATCAACGACCAGAATTGAAATTGAGGACTTGAATCAGACCTTGCATCACACCAATCTTCAAATGACATCACCTCACTATCGGTTCCCAAGGTTTGAATGTGGTCCTTGTAAGCATTCTCCTGAAGTAGTCATAGGCTACTGGCTGTGATTTGGTGAGCTCGTCTTGTGCGTGTCACGTGGGATGCCTTCAGAAACGAATCAGCTTTGCCACTGCTAGCAACCCCAGCCTGAACAAGAGCTTCTGTCCAATAGCTTCCTTTCAAAATGTCCCCAAGGCCCTTAAGGGACGCCATCTCGATGTGCAAGCCACCAAACATCATTACGAATTGATCTTCGCCATATATATCAGGCCAGCTCCACTGAATTTGTTTAGCGATAGTGTAGAGAGGCTGGTCACATGTAAGGACTGGAGCTTGGCCTGGGTTGAGAATGTGAACGGCTGTCTTCGCAATGTCCATAGCGTGGCGGATCACGGCTACAGATTTTGCCTCGTCTTGGAAAAGGGGTAGCAAAGATGTGAGAGCAATGTTTATGTCTGTTGATGACTGTAATGTTTGTTGCCTTGCATGATATGCTGCCCAGGAGATCGATTCGTCCTTTCTCGTGGTGTCAGACTCAGAATCACCACGTGCTTAAGTTGCTTCAGCCAGCTGTAAAACAAACATTGAAATATTAGTACCGCTATTCATTTTTATAGATTGTGTAAGATAATGCGGTAAGTTAACAAAATGTCTTTTGAATAATAAAAAACCTTCTGGTATTCTTTTCGCAGTGCATCAGGCATAGGATGACATTTTGGTCGATTTGGACCTTCTTGTTTTGGTACTATTAGCTGTTGCCTTGGAAGTCCAACTGGAGAGATATTGGTATAGGTCTGGGGGAGAGCTGCTGACATCTTCTTGTCGCCTCCAACTTCACGACTGGTCTGGGCAGTTACAACGCTGGAAGTTCCTCTAAATTCTTGGTCAGGATGTTGAAAAAGCGAAATTCTAGCTTTATGGAATGAGTTGTGGGAATTAGTAGAGCTGTGGTTTTGGTCTATGTTATCAACTGCTGCTGTCGTGAAGAGACCACCTTTCAGCTAAGGAGGACAAACGGCTTTTTCCATTTTGTGGTAACGGCATATATTGTTGCCAAGCTCAGCAGAGATGGTCAGCACCCGGTCATACGAAATACTCAGTCCCAATTCATACAAACGATCCAGCAGTTCACGCTTGCGAGTTTTCGTGTGAACTAAAACGCCCAAGTAGATGGGAAGAGGTGTTTCTCTTACTTGACTGCGTTTTGTGCGCAGAGTATGCTGATTCTCCGAACGCCGTATTATGCTGTTAGACATAAATAGTTGGGAAATTGTGAGCACTGGCTGGGGAATTGTTGAAGAGCTTGACTGTACTTTGATGTTTGGACCATGTAGCACCATAGCAACTAATTCCAACAGAGACATTGGAACAGATTCTTTCTGGCTGTTTGGTTCAAAAGAACCAGCAAACTGGTTTTTCATCTTAAGCATGTCTCTTTTCTCTCTCTTCGCAGCCCTAGCAAGATGAAGGGCTTCATCGTCACATCATGCTCACAAGCTTTCTCAGTGCATGACCGACGCATTCGTTGGAAACAAGTATTATATTACGACCTTGCTTATGAGGTTTCATATCGAAAAAATATGCCAGTATTTTTTTTTTGAGGTCAGTAGAATGAACTCGTCCAACAACATTACTTCCAAGTTGTTCTAGCCTTGTTGTATAGAGAGTAACCAGATCGCTGAGTTTGAAGACGGGTGTAATTGAAGTGTCAATGCGAGTTTCTTCAATATAAGAGACGAGCTCAGCGAATGCAAGGCCGTGATTCATTCTATCCCTATTAGAATCTTCGGATAATTTTGTTTCTCTTGCTCTGTTGTACAAAGAGTTTAAGCAATTCAGATGATACTGGGCGTCTTGTGCAATCAAGTCTCCTGCACTCAGTTTGGCTAGAAGAGATTTGCCCTGAAAATTCATCGCAACCTTCCGAACATTCATGTCAAGACCAAATGTTGATGCTTTTCGAGTCAAAAATTCTCCATCTGGTGCAGGTTTGTCGCAGAAAAAGCATGTTTCGAAAGAAGCACGTTTCTCACTCTTGCGGGTGGACTTCTTTAAGTTTCCGGTGTTGTCATCATTAGCTTCTTCTTGCGATTTTTTGCGTTTTTTGCACGCTTTAATTTTGTACTGTTGTAAAGCAGCCTGCACGAGTTGTGCCACTTAGCTCCGTAACGCTTTAATGTTTCTTCTATGCCATTTTTATCATCTAGCCTTGAAAGATTGATTGATGGGAGCAAACAGCCAATCCTTTTAAATCCATTAAGAAGCTTGGTTATTGTCTTATACCCTGATCCCTGCGTGATGCATTAGGACTTAGCTGGACAGCGAAGCACTTCCGACGATTCTTCTTGGCAAAGAACACTTTTGGTCCAATCTGTTTCTGGATGCTGTTTTGATGTCCCTGGTTGCAAAGGATCCTCAATTTTGTAAACTTTAGCCATACTGTAGGTTACTCACAGTAAAATTCTAACACTGAAATTTTCACAGTAACTGTACACCCGAAAGCAAATGCATTTAGTGAAAAGAATAATGTGAAGTACAAAGGTTAAATAAAGTCAAATCGAAATTTTTAGAGAACAATGAACATCAATTGGCTGTTTATGTGTTGGTTGCAGGCTACTTAGGCTTTTGCTTCAGCTTTTGGCCTGCATTTTATAGCTAAATTTTATTGACTTTTATGGAGTTATTACAAATAATAATCTCAGTGTCTAAGGTAGCTTACATTTAATCCGTAACGGTAACCTGTATCTGTCTATGCCTACCAGAAAACTGACAGGCCCTAGTCTAGTCACCTCAACTTGCAGTTACGTTTAGTTTAGCTTTCAATGCCTAAAAGATCGACTAAAAACAGCTAACTATAAATTTAGTAACGTGTGACGTCACTTCTCTTGTGATAACGTCATCAAAATTTTGTTTTGTATTTACAAAAACTTATTAGAGGAGCTACCACCATGCAAAAATTCAGATCTCTGTGTCATCTCAAACAACTTTTAATTAAGGTGAGTTGCAAATTTGCCCCCCCCCACCAAAATGCTCGTTTTGATGATTTGGCTACCATTTTGCAAAATGGCAAAAACTACGTTCATAGAATAAATCTGGAATGGCCCTATATCCAAATGTTGTTTAATGGACCTATTTTAACTGCCTGTTAAGTTTCATGCTAGTTTCATCAAACCTACAATTCTTCGAAAATATTTCACCAGTCCGCCGTACTAACATACAAAAACAGAGTGATCAAGTCAAAAAAACTTTGCAGTTTTGTCGAGTTAATTACGTGCAAAGCAGTTTGTCCTGCAACGAACATCTCGCACTTGTCACGCTTGCCGTCAACTCCTAGTTTCTTTTCCAGCAAAATGAAGAAATTGACGTGAAACGTGATAAGTGCGAGGCGTTTCTTACAGGATAGACTGCATATTAACTCAACAAAACTGCAAAGTTTTTTTGACTTGATCTCATTATTTTTGTATATGAGCTGTTTTTCTAGGTCGCCACGACACAAGCGAATGAACGACATGCAGTTTTGTTGGCAAATTAAATATTTTTGTTTGTTGTAAGTGCTTATAAGCTAGCAGTGAGTACACTATTAATCCTGACTTTCTCTGTTTTTGAAGTTGGTTCGATTCTGGATTTTTCCCATTCGGGATTTCGTCCAATTCGGGATTTTTTCCATGCGGGATTTTGTCCAATTCAAGATTTTGTCCATTCTGAATTTTGTCCGATTTGGGATTTTGTCCCATTCGGGATTTAGTCCGATCTGGATTTTGTCCGATTCGGGATTTTTTCCGTTGTGGACTTCATCCAATTCGGGATTTTCTTCCTTCGGGATTTTGTCCAATTCGGCATCGCAACAAAATTTAGAAACGCAGGGTTACCAATGGTACGGAGTCAAACGGATTGAATCTATTTCGCGGATAAGGTTAATAGTGAAACAAGGTTTGGAGCGCCTTTTTTTTACATTAAGTAATTTTCATTTCTTCAGCAAAACTGATGTCGAGCAGTACCTTGTTAACGCTATAATAGAATTTTATGCTCCTAGCAAAATACATTCAAGAAAAAACAACAGTGCCTGTAGATTTAGTATACAAACAATAAAAATCCAGCAGGACTAGAAGCATGGACTATTTGGCGCTTTAGTGACTGATGCGCGTCAGGAAGGTAGACAAAGAGACCAAAGTTAGAGGAGAGTTAAAGTTAAAGTTACCAGGGTATAGAAAAAGTTTTACGATACTGCTTAACTCAGCGGTTTTCAAACTTTTTTAGGCTGCGACACACCAAAAAATTCTGGACTGCATCGCGGCACACCAACTGTATTAAACTTTTCTTTATTATACGTTTTCTAGTGCGGTACCGTAATTTTGAAAAAAAGAGGCAAGATCCCAGACGGGTCTCGAAAGCAGTGCTACAAGCGTTTAAAATTTTTTAAAATCTTTAGATAAAAATAATGGAGTATTTTTGTTCAAATTTTTGGCTCTAGACGAGTGAACATATTCTTTTAGCAGATTAAAACTTTTAAATAAAGCATAGAACACAACAAGAGAATAAGGTAGGTGAAAGCAGTAGTTATTTGTTTCTTCTTGCCCTCACGCCACGAAAAGATCAAAGTTGACCAAAGATTAAAGGAATTGAGCTAGGCTTCGATCTGTTCAAGACCTGGTTTTGCAACGGGCAAGTCAGCCAAAATTTTGACATTGGCTGAAAAACGTCTGAAATTTGCCCCCCGCTTTGTCTTACCAGCTTGAATTGTTTCTGCAACGCAAGTTGTCGAATGCCCTAATGTTACCTGTAACGTGATATTACCTTTTAAGGATTTTTTTTATATCATGCGACGATTAAAAATGAAAATGGGGCAATCACGAGGCACATTGTTGTCTCTCACTGCAAGACTGACGCAGTGACCCCTTGTGATTTCACAAATTTACGCGATTGGAAATTTTTTTTAATCGAAGCTAGCATACGATGAAGTGCTCTCAGTTTTTGTTGATGAAAGCTTCCTTCAGTCAGAAAAAAAAACAACTGTAACCTTCTGGCGGCACACAGTTTAAAAACTCTTGGCCTAACTGTCGTAACTCTTTACGGACTGTGCCAAGGTCATCCTGCGGACTGACCAAGTGACCGTGCCTATAATGGTTAGTTATCTTTTAAATGCGCGCGCAGCTTGATACTGATGTATAATCCCGGACCAAATTAGTGCCTTGTGAATCTCTTGAAAATTTTATTGAGAAAAAATGCTTATTTGATCTGTTTTATTACAGCTTCATCAGTCGTGGTAGTTCAACAAGGGGGATTGGGAAATTGTCCCGTTTGCAGGTAAGCTTTCGATGATGGTACCTTATTTCTAATATTTATTTCGCGGTCTCAGGGCCTACTACTCAAACAGCGGGGAGCTCCATATTCTACTTTCATTTGTAACTTCAAAGCTAGGAACAGGATAGTTTTCGGTTTTGAATAGGATAGTTTTCGGTTTGAGCCAGCATGCATAGTTGATACCGAGTTGATCTTTTCACCATACTGTACAGTATTTCAAACCATTTTGTTTCAACCACAGGTAAATTGTAACGATATACAATGGTGCAACCATGGGGGCTAAAAGGGCTTCAGCCCCCCCAAGCCAGGTCACTTAGAAATTTAACCGGAATTGCAAGCGTTTAAACATGTTTTGGATGACCTGTGAGCAATAGCGTAGCCAGGGGGGGCTAGGGGGGCTATAGACCCCCCCATTGGCCTGTCAACCAAAATCCAGAATAAGAAAAATACCACGTTTCTAGCTCTTTTGAGACTGTTTTTTTGCGCTGGAATTGACTAAAAAATGATTTAAAGCATCTTTTGAAACATATATTCAGGGGTGGGGGGGCTAATTGTCAAAAATAAAAGTCACAAATCAATAAAAACTTTTTAAAATGCCCCAAAATAATCAAATTTGATCGCTTGTGTAAAAACGCCAAACGTAGGTTTTTTGTACAAATATAAACTTAGGAATAAAGGGAGAGGGGGGGCTATTCAGTGTTAGGTAATTACCAATCACTTCTCTCAAATATCTTTCCATTAGCCCTCCCCCAATTATTTTTCTTTATAAAATATAGACGAAATAGATTACTCTGTGTGAGTTTTATTGAACAATAGGATTTTATGATTTACCAGCATGTAAACAAGAGAACCGCAATGTTATCATTAGCTACTTCCCATATAGCCCATTAATGTAACCAGTTGAATCATGTTGCGTTGCCAATTTCTATGCCACGTTTAAAAAGCATTATTTTTTATTAAAATAGCTCTAAAATTAAGTTATTTTTGCAAAAAAATGGAAATTTTTCAAGCGCTGAGGGCTCCGCCCCCAGACCCCCAGCCGCCAGACCCCCCCCCCATTTCAAATTTCGGGCTACGCGCCTGCCTGTGAGTAAGGGAGACTGGACGATTTAATTCTTCTTCTAGCTTTCAAGTCTAAGCAATTTAGTTCTTTCAAATGGCTCTAAAAAGTACAGAGTTTGATTCGAATTACGCTAAAAAGGCTATTTTTTCTAACAAATCTCACAAAAATCGCCCGGCTGTTGGAGGCGAAGCACCCAGACCTCCATCTGTAATACGCGTGAATAACGCCAGTTTCCTGAGCATACTGCAAAGTGTGACACTTTTCAAACAAAAAAATTTATCTTAGAGTTCAAGCAAAAAAATTACCTTATTAAACCCTGCTTGTGCGCCTAAGATACGAGTAGATGTTGATTGTTTTCACAGAAATGGCGTGTTGGTCGAAGATTACACCTGTCTTGGAATTTGCTTAGCTATTTGGTTCTTTCCACTTGGAGTTCTGTGTTGTTTGGCACTGAGAGAAAAGCGATGTTCCAATTGCAACGTTACCTTTTAAAGCAATCAATTGTTCATTCATTTTTTTATTTTTGCTGAATTTTTACTTTTGAAATGCATTTTGTTTGACGTTTGTGATAAATACTCGAGTGACTTTCTTATTCGACCCAACTAAATTTTTTTGCCAAAATTTAATGGAATGAAAAACACTATAGTACAGTTCAATTAATACACTTTGATGAAATGAAAATAAGAGTTTTAATTTTCTGAATTTTCTGTAAACGTATGTATATCAGCATTATTGGTCAGACTCTAAACTCATCCGAGGCAAGATAAAACCTGATTAAAATTAAAAAATTAATGAGATTTTTGATGAAAGTATTTATATGGTACATAATATTGTAATGTAATGTACCAGCCAGTTAGTCGAGCGGTAACGCGTTGGTCTCTGGAGCGGGAGGGCTGAGGTTCAAATCTCGGGACGGTGAAATTGAACACAGCGTTGCCAACGGCTCGCCACCGCTGCAATATTTCTTCGAAAGAAGCTATGTTGCCCGCAGGAGCAACGACGCGGAGATGGGCCTCGCCAACTCGTTACACACTTCGGCCTATTAATGCGAGTATAATAAAAGATTTGATTGATTTGCAATGTATTGTAATGTATTGTAAATTAAATTCAGCGAAGAGGTTTCAGGACAAGTGCACTTGAGGCATTGGTTCACAAAATGGTTGATTCATTTTGTTTCACAAAATGAATAATGATTCAATGACAATAAATGGATTTGAGCCGTCGCGACGCGTTTCGTCGTTGCTCAAGGGACTCATTAGGCAGCAAAGGCCAATTTTATTTTATGAGTCAAAAAAAATTGTGATTGGAATTGGCTCCCCTTACCGTTTCTACGTGTCTTCCAGTGCAATATTGCTACTTCAATGCTTTTTTGCTGAAAACTGCGACCACCGCTATCCAGTACTCACTTTCTACCGAAAACCTTCAAAATTTACCATTGGTATAAAGCTATAATGTCTCACGTGCTCTTGTCCTGAACTCTCTTAACTAAATTTGATTTATGCTCAACTATTTAGTGGTTTGAGCACTCTTGGTTTAGGAATCTCTTGACTATGACCCTTGTCTGAGTCTTTCTCAAAATTTGTAATGTAATGTATATTGTAATGTATTGTAATGATATTACTCGGCGTCAAACGTTCTGTAAATATGCCAAATATAATCAAAACGATCAGTCACATTGCCTTCAAATCTGCTGAGTAATTTTTCAGAATTTTGAGGATTTATTAGGATTTTGGTAACGCTCCGCGTCGGAAGTCTCTTTGTTTGTATTTTGTGAAAACTACCGATGTTCTTGCTACCAGAGGTTTAAATTTTCGTAACTTCGAAACGGTTCAAATCAGGAACTTAAAATTCAGAACTTGTAAACTATATGGAGAACGCATAGAATAATCCTTTTGCAAGTTTTGGGGGCAATTGGTCACGTACTACGCGCTTCCAATTAAAAAAAAAGCAAAACTGATTGTAGTAGGTCTAAACATCTGTAGCTCCAAAACTAACAAAGGAGAAAAGCAATTTTGAATTTTGAGTCGCCTGGGGATACATAGTTGCAGTTTCCACGTTCAAAAGTTTTTAATTCCGCCAGTTTTATTTTTTCCTTTTCTTTCCTTTGCTTTTCTTCTTTTTTTTAATCTCTTTTTACGAGACAATAAATCTCTTTTTACGAGATTTATTGTCAGTGCTCTAACTCTAATACCATTAAAGATAGAAACTTGAAAACTGGGATGGCAATAGGTATTTAGTTGCGATTGTATTTTTTTAATTTTTTTTTTGGTGATGGATTGCGTAGTTTGGGGGAGGCGGGTAGCTAAACTTGTAATTTTTGAGGTTACTGCTACTTTAACTCTGTTTGACGTTTTTGGATGAGATTTGACGAACACAGTGGGAATAATAATAACTGCAACTATGCAAAATTTTATGATGCTATTTCATTAAGATCTCAAAATACGATCCAAAAACCACTTCCCTTTCTTCAAATAAAATTCCATTCTTAAATGATGTTCTTTATTGTATAGAAGAAAGTTGGCTTAGAAATTATACTGGCTCTTGACTCTGCAGAGAATAATCTAAGTCCGATGCTCAGATAATAATCACTAATGGTGTATCCCTTAGGGTGTCCCTAATTCGGGGGTCAAATTTTGAAATACATATTTTTGTGTGTCAGACCCTCTCAAAAGTTTCCATTGCCCCAAAAACTGCCTCATACAAAGTTTTGTGGCAAAATTTTGATTTTTAGAGGTGGCGCAGTGATCTCAAAGTTGATTTAACAAACACCATTTTATGCACATAGGCAGTTTTCTAATCAGTACAATATTATAATGTTTACAGAAAAGTTATTGCTGCCTAAAAGTAATTTCTTCATATTCGGAACAGTGGCCTGGTTATTTTCAACAATCTGTAAAGCATACTGCTTTATTTTTTCTTTTTAAAGCGACTTGATTGAGTGGTGGTGCTACCCCACACCTTCTGAAGAATGGAGAAGCAAGGAAACTTTGCAGAGACCCAATAATCAAGCCACACGCCAGTATGCAGACTACAGAGCCAAAGCTAGATTTGCATAGAGGCTCAGAGGCAAGACGAGAAAGTGATTATTAAGGTTATGTAGAAGGTGTCCACAGGCACTGCAGGAGAAAAATTTTTCACGACTGACTTACGACAATAGTAGAAGACTTTTACCTTGGAAGCGAAAGCGGAAAGCACAAAGCATGTGGGGAGTGAAAAGACCAATTCTCCAAGAAAAACTGTAGGAACGGCACAGTTGAGATGGAAGGGGAAATTTGGAAAAGTGTCGTCTCTATTTGTGATATAGTGTGTAACGGGTTTGGCGATAGCTGGGGAGAGGGACAAGGATTGCAATAGGTAGGGAAGCTCCAGCTTTCGGAAGAGAATCAGCACGCTTATTTCCAGGAATACCAGAATGATCCTGGACCCATTGGAAGGTTAAAATAGCACTGTGGGAAAGTGAGGAGACATGAAATCAGACATTTTAGAGGGGTCTTGGCCAAAGATGTAATGGGGCCTTTGAAAGTAGGGAAAAAGCCGATTGAGAGTCCGCAAAAGGACAATTGAAAGTGGTCAAGTCATCTTGTGGTTGCTACAACTGACAAGGCCGTGCTCCAAGGGATGAGTTTCAGCTGAGAAGCTGGAAGTAATTGGTCAGAAGAGAAAAAAGTCGAAGGTATTGTATTTGAATTATATAGCATACACTCCAGTGACACCAGTCTAATGGGGGAAAGGACAGATCTATCGGCCCATTCATACACGTCTGGAGGAGGGAGGGTAATTAATTCTTGATGTATTTAAGGTGGGATGAGCCAGTGCCACTGCAGTTAGATGTGGAAGATGATACTTTAAAGGCGGTGAATCATCCAGCCAATTTCGGTGGCTTACAGTAGCTGAAATTGAACTATAATTCTTGATACTTTTTGTTTTGATTTTGGGACTGCGGTTGCAAAGATATTCAACAAATACAAAAAGATATCCCCAAAAAAGGTGTTGGAAACTCTGAGTTTTGTTCTTCCCGCCAAAACCACAGTTCTCTAAACTACTGTGGTTCTCTATATAGTGTGGTTTTGGCGGGAAGAACAAAACTCAGAGTTTCCAACATCTTTTTTGGGGGATATCTTTTTGTATTTGTTGAATATCTTTGCAACCGCAGTCCCAAAATTAAAACAAAAAATATCAAAAATCATAGTTCAATTTTAGCTATTGTAAACCACCGGAATTGGCTGGATGATTCACCGCCTTTAAACTTGAGTGAGTTCAAAAAGGATTGGGGGACATATAATTTCTGGCTCGCGCAAGAATAGAAGATTTTTTCTGTGGATAAGCAATATCACTAGGGCTCTAGGAGGGTTTCTTTAACTGGCTGATCACTGATTTGGAGGCAAGGGCACAGAGGTTAAATAATTCGTGGATGAGCAGAGCACGTTCAAAGCACGAAAGAGCTTGATGTTTCAAAGTAATTTTCAACAGGGAAGCTGGGTCTCAATAAGAAGCAATGTGATCGGATAGGGGTGAAAAAGAGGCATCCACTACAGACCTTGCTTGCAGCACTGTGGATAATTTCTAATTGATGGGTAAAGGCGTCGTTTTTACGACGACTCTGATCGCAGGATTATGAGTTCAACCCGCACCCTGGTCACGTTGTTGCGTCCTTGGATAAGACGCTTTACGATAATTATCTCTGCTTGGTGGCTTCGAACAAGCAGCAAATTTACGTGGGAAGAAGTCAAAACGTCAACAGGAAAGCTTGGAAAATGGTCAACTCCTAAGCGGGTGCGGATTCGTCCAAAGCATAGCGCACCGTCGCTTTCTCGTGATAGGAGGATAAAGATGCACCAATCTATCATCATCAGTCAATCAATTGGTTGGTCAGACATTCAACCTTCTCCTGTTTTTGGTGACACACTCAACAAGTGTTTCGTTTTTTTGTATTGATTATTCTCGCAGAGGTTGTGACACTGGTTCATGTTCTTCCATATTCTCTGAAACTTTCACCAATGCACATTTTGTATTCAAACCTACTTTACGATCACACAGGCCAACCAAATTTGAATCCACTCTAAGATACCACTAAAGACTAACCCTCTTAGGTAAAGAAACTGCTTTTTTTGAAAAACTGGTTGATGATGCAAACATTACAAACTGCTCATAACTACTGTATGTTGTAACTGATACACCATTGAAGTTCCTAAGTTAACTTTCAGATTTTAATAAACGCTATCGTTGAGCGTGTTAGAGTCACAATGAAGCAATAAAACTCAGCTGTTCATAGTGGTGGTATTTCAGCATAGGAATTCACATTCAAACTTAAAAGACTTTGCGCCCCTCTATACTTAATTTTAAAAGTTTAAAATTTCATACATATCATTTTTTCATTAAATAAACCATTTGAAAGGGTCAGAGGTGAAACTTTTCAAAATGTCAAAGTAAGGGACACCCTAGTATTTCAACACCTCACAAAGAAACACCTCCTCGAAAATTATTAGGCAAAAAACATTTCCCAGAACATTCTTCTTCCAGAATTAGCAAAGGTCAGAAATCACACTTACCTGAAATTACATTTGCCAAAATGAACACTTGTCTATATAGTTCTGAAAATAGAACTTATTTTTATTAAAAACTAGAATATTTCAAACTTCGCTTTATTGGTCAAAATTAGTTACAAGAGGTGAGAAAATGTCCCTCGTTGGCTTTCCTATTCTCTTCGTGTAGCTTAAGCATAATTTATGAAAATAAATAAGCCTATAAATTTTGCGTAATATAAATTCTATCAATGATAAAATTTCGTCCAAATGTAAATTCTGGCAAGTGTAAATTCTGGAAAATCAGTTTTTGAAGAAATGTAATTTCAGTCAAATGTAAATTTTGTGGCAAGTGTAAAAACTGGAAAAATAAGTTTTCGGGAAAATGTAAATTCTGGCGATTATAATTTTGGCCATATGTAAATGTATAATGACAAGTATAAATTCTGGAAAAATCAGTTTTCGGGAAAATCTGAATTCTGGCAATATAATTTCGGCCATATGTAAATTCTGACAGGCGTTCTGTAATTTCAGCCACATCAGCTTTCGGCCCAATGTTATTTCTGGAAAATAGGTTTTCGGGGAATTGGAATTTCGGCCAAGAAAAATAAATTTTCAGGGAAAATTTCCAGCAAATGTAATTTCTGGCAAGTGTACGTTCAAGGAAATGTAGATTCGCGATAATGTAGTTTCGGCCAAGAGTTTTTCGGGAAAAGAAATTTCTGGATAGTGTTTTTCAGGGAGATGTATACATATAGAATCTGTCACCATCTGTCACCAGATGTATACATATAGATGTATATATTCTATTTGAATAAGAGGTTTAATGTGCCTGATGATTGTAATAAACATGAAACCAATGGTCGCACATTTTAGCTCATGTTGAATAGTTTCACCTAAATAATAGCTCTGCTTTGGCATCGAGCACTGTTTGTAGGTGCTGTGAAAATCACTTACTCTAGAATCTGTCACCAATATTTTGAGTGCTTTTTTTATTTAGTTTTTTTTTTTTAATATCTTTTGCTTAATCCGGGAGCTTGTAGGTCTCAAATTTATGTGTTTGGTTCACATCGTAGAAAGAACATCAAATTTGGCACAGATGTTCTTTGTCCCATACCATTTTGATTTTTTGATGGCACCAGAATTTTGACGACTAGGGGCGCTGCTAATCGAAATTTTTCATTAGCCGGCTCTAAGTCCAATATAAGCTGATTTTTAATAAATTATCAAAATTGACCAAATTTTGGTCAGTGACTCTATTTCTAATATTTTGAAAAACATATTTTATTTTAATGTTGTTTTACGTCATTGGCATTTTTTTCAAGTTCTTGGCAAAAATGATATTTATTTCAATAATGACATTTTAGGCGGCTTAAATTCGACTTATTTTTGGTCACAAATAGACAAACTGTTTAAGTTAAAATGGTGACTTTATAGCATCATCTGATAACGGCAGAAGAAATGCTGCTAGACTTGGTTTAGATGAAGCTTTGGTACGGGGTAATGTAAATTCCAAATTAAGATTTTTTTTTTATCTAATTGGAGTCAGTTTTGATTGGTTATCTTCGCTTTGATTAAAAACTTAAAACTCATTATACTAGCTAGTATAAACTTTCACTGCTCGATAAAAACGTTTACGATGACCATGATCAATGATCTTCCGAATCAGCTCTCACATTATAGGCACATTTTTACGTCCCTGGATTATTTACTTCAACGGCAATTATTTTTGCTCGGTAGATTCTTACAAGCCGCAAGCGTAGAAAAAAGGATAATTTATTCGAACGTGCAAGCAATAAGAAAACTGATAAATCTCATCGCCTCCAGTCTGTTTGCGATAGCTGTAATTATAGCGTTGAAAATATTAATTCGTAAACTTGGAAATATTTGGAAAAAAATCAGTATTAATAATTCAGTCCGAACTGCACCTTGTGATTGGCGGTTTGGGAATTGAACTGAATATCAAAAATTATGGTGCTCTTATACCGTCAGGGTGAAACGGCATAAGTGGTGGAACTGGGGGGACTTTTTTTTTGGGAGGGGACCTGGGAGCCTAATTTACGCATTTATTTCTAGAATAAAACCTCTCAATAAATGCATTTGCTACTGAAATCCATGAATAACCAAACTAAAAAAAAAACGGCAGACTCCCATTTTTTAACTTGGTGGGGGGAAGGCAGTGGACTCGATAATTTATGCACTGACTTTGAAGACAGTCGCTCACAATAAATTTATTTGTAGCGTAATTTTTCGTAATGTGCCTTAGTTAGTTAATTTTCCAAATTACCTTTAGGAAAGAATTCGTTTTAAACAAAAAGAAGAATCAAGAAAAAGTAGCGTTTGTCAGTGGCGTCGCTAAGAATGGTGATACCCGAGGCGGAATTTTATGGTGTCACCCTTCATAGTGTATAGCAGGCTGTAGGCGCGCAACCAGGATATCGTTAAGAAGGGGGATTTAACCCAAAGATAATTTTTAATCTGAAAAATGTCTCAATAAGGCAGCGTGATGAGCAAATTGTTGCAACTAAGCGTGGCGCAAACGGGGGCTGTGGGTGAAGTCTCCAATTTTTGGAGACAATGAGGGTCTGGGGGCGAATCCCCTAGCCGTAGGGCCAGTGTTGTGATTTTTCGGAAAAACTAGCCTTTTTAACGCCATTTGGATCACATTTTACGCGTTTTTGGAGCCATGTGAAAGAACTAAATTGTTAAAAACAGAAGTGGTTCGAAAGAAATAAATTACCTAGCCCCTTCAGCTCCCCCCCCTAATCTACAGGTGAAATCCAAAACACGTTTAAACTCTTGTATTTTGGGTTAGCTTTGTTAAATAACTTGGCTAAGGAGAAATGAAGCCCCATTACCCCTCCCACCCTGGTAGGCTGCAAAAGTTTTATTTTAAAGATACCGATAATACTTCATTACTGTAGATAGTGATTGCATTTCGGCATGCAAAATATCTTCTCATCGTAACATTCTAACAGTTGGAAGCATGAGCGGTACAGTCCAGTATCTGGCGCGTAGCCAGAAATCTGCCATGCTGGGTGGAGGGGCACTGGGCAGTTTTGGGGGTCTAAAAGCGGAGTTCCAAACGCCTGAAAATTTGTAATTTTTTGCAAAAATAATTTAATTTTAAGCTTGTTTTGATAAAAATTAATGCTTTTGAAACGTGCTATAAAAACTAGCAATGCAAAAACATAATTAGACTTGTTTCGTAAATGGGCTATGTGAGAGGGTGAATATAATAGTAAAATTTCAGTTCTTTTACAGTATTTACCAGCTGGTAACCCATAACATCCTACAATTCAATAAAACTCTTAAGGGTATTGATTCTATTTCAATAAGGCAGCATTGAAGATGCCTTTCAAGGCAAAATATTAATATTTCGATTTTATTCTCGCTAATTGCTATATGGTCTTTAAGACTATCAGTATAAATCACAAGCACTAATCTATTTTGTCCATATTTTATAGAGATAAAAGATAATGGAGGAGGGGGAATAAGATTTGAGAGAAGTGATTGGTATTTAAGTAATACGGAATAGTCCTCCTCCTATTCCTGAGCTTATATATTTTTTTATGAAACTTCTGTTTAGCATTTTTCAACAAACGATCAAATTTGATTGCTTACTTATGGCAATTTTTAAACGTTTTTAATGATTTGTAAGTTATAGTTTTGAAAAACTAGCCCCCTCTCCATAAATAAATGTATCAAAAGACGCTTTAAATTATTTTTTGAGTTCATTACAGCGTACTAAACAATTTCGATGATATTAACCATTTTTATTGTTCGATTGGTATCATAAAATTGTGTCACCCCAAAACGGTATTACCCGGGGCGGGCCGCCCCCCTTAGCGACGCCACTGACATTTATACTAATATTTAGAAGCTGTAGACGTTGGGGAATTGAATTTTTCCCTAACTATACAATTCCATTCCCGATTGTGATGCTCGTGAATAAGGAGTACGATGCCTTCGGTTTAGGTTTAATAGTGCTGTTATTTTAGCAATTATGATGTTTAACTTATTTTCTCAGATAAATAAACTTACTTGATTTTACCGATCACGCTTTTTGTAGTTTAGCAAGTTATTAAAGGTTCAAATATTTTTTGTTTTTGCTACTAAAACTGGTGACAGTATTCATTGTTATCATTGTTTTTCCATCAGGCGATAAATTTTCATTATCATGCGTCAGGCATCACTTACAATCACTCATGATCGAAGTAGTTAAACATTTGAGAAAGGTTTCTTCGATGTTAGATATTTCAAACTAGAGACGGGCCTACAGACGTGTTTCGACACAGTCTTATGTCATCTTCACGGCGTTACATTGAAAAACATTAGCAATAACTGAAAACAATTACTGCAATATGCATTGAGCTTGCTCAAGGGTCTCAGGCGATAATAACACAATACAGGGTGGGGTAAAAGTAGGCATTCAGCAATCAAAATCTATATTCTTTTAATTTTCTTTTTGCAAGTAAATTTAAAACGTTATGCACTGCATGCGAAAAAAAAATTGATCACAGTTTTAGGCTTTTCCACGTCAAAAATTGTTCTGCCGTAGCTGGTAACTGGGCGTAACAACTAACAACACACGTATTTGCCTCTGCAGGATATACTGCAGAAAAATTATGATTAAAGACAATTTTTGTGACTTTTGGGATCCCGCACATTCAGTATTGTTATTTTTAACTTTGCTTTTGTCTCCACTTAAAATCAATTAACAAGCAGTAAGTTTTATTTATTTATTTGCGTATTACCGGTAATAACTTGGCGCTTAATCTTTTTTTTCTAATCACACCAACGTTACGGAAGCATTTTGAGTTACGGTACTAGTAATTTGCGACTCTTTCGTAAAGCTGGGCCATCAATAACCAGTAGACTTCCTTGCCTTAACTTAATGAAAAGTAAGGGTTGGCATCTTTTCTGAAATATCTAGATCTAAAGGCGTTTTGTCTAAATTGCGGAACATCTTATCTTTTACAGCTCTTTGTAAATTGTATTATTGTATGGTTCACCAGAGTGGCTCTAAGTTAGGGGTTAAAATAAAAGCTGTATTTTCTATAGCTCTCCGCTTACAAATTGGATCCTTTTCACCAAAAAACACTCCCAGTGAAGTTTAGTGCATTTTGGTTATTGTTTATAGGTGGTACAGAGGGGTAATTTTTTGCAAAAGTTGCAGAGTTTTTAATGAACTGCATAGTGCATATAGTATGCTTATTGTTTATTTGCTATCAACGGCATTGATAGTTGGTATAAATGTGTAAAATAAGCAAAAAGTACTAAGTATACAAAATATTACATTTAGGTTCATGTTATAATATTACATTTTGTTAGGTTAGAGTTATTATCATAGCATCTGGGTAGGCACTTCGATGATCAGAAACTGCTTGCAGTAGAAACTGTAGCTGCTCTTCATTTTTGGGCAAGAGTTTATTACATTACTGCATAACAGAAATTCCACACTTAGCAATCAGCGTTGTCATTAGTAACTATTTCGAGTTATTATCATAGCATAACTTAAATAATCTGACAATAAATTTTGCAAATCGAAAGCTTTCTATTTTTGACCAGAATCTAGGATGTGCATGGAAAAACTTGAAATCCAGTCGCATTATTTCAAAAAATGTATTTGCCTAGGTAATCACAAAATCTTGAAGATATTTGTCTTTTAAAACACCAAATGGACGTTGAGGTCTTTTTATAGACTCTTGTTCATCATCTTCATCTTGAAGCTTGGCAACAATTTGCTGCTTTGTTTCAAAAGAAACAGCATTATCAAAAAAGCTAAGAGCGACCAGCTCTTCAGACAAATACCATAGATGCTTAGACATCTTTTGAGATGTGGTAGAGAAAATGCTTTGTTGGAAAAAAGCTCGCGATGAGGAGTTTCAATTGCTTTAGAAGCAGTAAACCAAGCTTCAATATGGACTTGTATTGCAAAAAACAAAGAGTTTTTTTAAAGCTTTTTCCTCGTGAGCGATGAGACTAAACTGTTTTTGAAACATTTATATGTTTAAAGCATAAAGAAGTTTGCTCAGCCAGTGCGGGGTGCACGGGTTCAGGTGCACGAAACTTTGCACTGAGAGGTGGAGTTCCTCCTAGAAGCAAAAAATAGTTTCAAAAGTTCTAAGTAATTATCTTGTTTTTTTTTTGTCGAGGTGGTTAATGGAAAAGTGCATCATTCGATGGCTAGTTTATTCTAAAATCATTGAGCATAAACTAAATTTCGTCAGCGATGCCCGGCTCGTATAACGTTCTGTTAATGCTCCTGAACTTCGAATCGTTTGAGAAGGGAATTTTTTGCCCGAAAAAGAAGCTCCATAACATGATAGCGACTAGGTAGGTATAATAAGTCTTTACCAAGTGTTTGTCGCAGCAAAATGCAGGCCCCACTTCGACATCCAGTATTAGTTGGCGTTGCATCAAATGATAGCTAGAGCTTTGCCAGCTGCAAAGTTAATATGGGGACTCTCAGAAGCCGATTAACACTCAACCCTGAGACAAAAACCTGAAAGCAATCTACATATTTTTTAGTGTCAAGTCTTCCAAAACTTACCATCTTAGTGAGCTGCAAGTGGTTCTTTGGCATGAAACTCATTTTTAATGTTTTGGGCAAACGTAGCTCTAGCCATTTTCCGTGGATGAGAAATTTACTTCTGTTGATAGAAAAGTAAGCAGATCTTAACCAAGGCTTCTAGCGGGTGTAAAGATATATTATTGTCTTGCTCTTGGTTGCTTTGGCAAAGCATCTTCCATAATACCTTGGTAGAATATCATCAGCATTTTTCTCATGCTCACTGCTGCTGGAATATGCTAGGATAACATTTTTGAAGTTGAAACTATGTACTCATTTTGTTTTTTCATTTCATTTGTCCCTCTTCAGCTTTTCGCTTTTGTTTGATCCGATTCTCCTCATAGCAGCCAGTATTTTATCCGCACAACCTGTATAACCACCAGAGGTGGGCGTTGCGCAAAATAGTTCTCAAGTTGCGCAAGTTGTGCAAATGCGCAATTTGCGTTGCACACTATGCCTTTTTTTCAGCTCTTGCGCAATTTGCGTTGCGCTCTATGCCTGTTTTTTCAGCGCTTGCGCAATTTGCGTTGCGCTCTATGCCTTTTTTTTCAGCGCTTGCGCAGTTTGCGTTTGCGAATCGGTAAATCTAATATTTGTTGCGCTCCAATTGTGAATTTTTTTCCAAGATGCGCAATCACAAAATAATTTTTAAATGTTGAACTGCATGTCCCTGTCAAAAACTAATTAAATTTTGATTTTACAGATTTAAAGCATGATCACGAGATAGTTGATACATGCTGATTGCTGATAGAAAGATTTTTTTTCTTGTTTTATTTTCTTCTGCGTTATCTACTTTTTGTTCTTGTTTTGTTTTCTTCTGCGCTATCTACTTTTAAATCACTAAACGTGCTGTATTTAAAGTTTGAGTGATTGAATATACCAAGCAGGACTAGTGTGAGACAGAAATCAAGGGTGCCAGGTTGGGAGATCCCCTTTAATCGCGTCCTCCAAAATTTCGAACTTTTAATCCGTTAGAGCTAGATGAATCAGATTTTTAAAATGGGTAGATATCAAAAATAAACTAAACGTAACAAAAATTGGGGGTAGCACAATGGGGGTTTGCCCCAAACGGACCCTTTAAAATTCAAGCTTTTTAACCACTCACGCTGGACACATGAAATTTTCAGGGTGAGCAAATATGAAAAAACGTTTTCCGAAACGGGGCTCTCCAAAACTCAAACTTTTTAACCTTTTGAAATGGATACATGAAATGGTGGTCCACAAATTTTCAACTTTCCTATTTGAAGCAATCTTTGCATTCCTGCACCATCAGCTTCTTCCGGAAAGTGCTTCTCCAGTTCAGGCTTGACTGTGAGCGAAATAAGAATGCAACTATAAGTGGTGAACATTTAGAAGCACTCAATGTCATGCACTGCAATAAAGCGCTGCTTTAATAAACCTAATCGTTTAATAAATTTTTTCTGAATATCGGTGGTGGTTGACTGGTAGTTCACTTTTTCAACAAATTAAGTTAATTAAGCCAGATTAGGATTCGGTTTTAGCTATTCGGAATAATTCTGAAATAGCCTACTATTCTGAAATGCCCATTTCTAGTGGTAGTACTTGCGCTTCAGATAAACTATATGCTGTATACGGCTGAAAGACATAGAGTAATGTATTAATATTATATCAGGGATCGAAATTAACATTTTTGACAACTTGCCCGAAAAAAAGGTACTCTAAGTTTTGAGGTTAACTTGGAAAAAAAGCACTGAATTTGCAAAATACGCGTAGTTTCGAGAATCAAGTTTTTGTGTGCGATCGTTTAGATGATGAGATGCAAGCAATAACTTTTTCCAATCATGCATCAGTAAAAATCGATTTTTTGATTGCAGATATTTTATTTAATATATAACGATCATAATTATTAATTACCTTTGTGGTTTTTTGCAAACGTATTTTTATTAGCGAATATTTTGGAAACTACAACAGCTAGAAAGCTAAAAGAACTTCAAAATAATCATAACAAAAAAATTGCAAAAATCTTGACGTTATCTTCATGCAGCGCAGGATAATACTTGTGGTATCTGAAACAGCTGTTAGCGTGGCAAGCGCCGGAAAACTTTTCCAGAAAAAAAAAAAACGGAACATTTTGTGCCAAACAGTTGCTAAACGCGTCCAAGAATCGAAAAATCTGCGTGCGATTAAGACGTGTTAATTGAGATTAATAGGCTAATGTGCGTTCTATTAGACAATGCATTAATTGTGGTAGGTACAAAGTGCTTACTAAAATAAAGCAAGAAACAGCTTTCGTTACGAACAAATTTTACTTTACTGCAACAAAACCGGGTAAATTGCGTTTTTAAATAATCTTGTTTGAAGTTGTCTAATACGCTGTATTTTGTTATCTTGCCGTCGGGGAAGTCAAGCTGAAAACTAATTACTACTACTATTACTACTACTAACTTGCCCGAAGCGATTTCAGCTTGCCTCGGGCAAGCGGGTTGGCGTTAATTTTGAACCTTGTACTTAGTTTATGCTACCTCACAGTGGTGGAGTCGAGGACACAAGGCTCGAGGCCAAGGCCAAAGACACAAAAAAATCCGAGGCCAAGGCCAAAGACACAAAAAAATCAGAGGCCAAGGCCAAGGGCAGCCTTTTCGAGGAAAGACCCTCTCGAAGCCAAGGACAGGAATGCTCGAGGCCAAGGCCAAGGACCAAGGACACAGCCGCAAGTGTTCTCCAAAAAAAAAAAGGTCTTCAAAAATTTTTTTCAGGCAATCTCCAATTTATAGGCGTGGCCAGAATTTTTGATTGGTAGGGAGGCCCAAACCACAAATCACATGCAATGACATCATCAAAAATTTTCAAAAGAGGAACTTTTTGTGGGACAAAGAATTCATAGGATGCAAGATCTGAAATCGTTGCCTGTTGGCATTTAAGCAGGATTTTGCAAAGGGAGAGGGCTTTAAGTAATAGTAGAAAAGTGCAAATATCTAACTTTGGAGACGTGTTGAGAAAGGTAGTGTATCTCAAGCGTAGCACAGACGGGGGTCTGGGGGCGGAGCCCCCAGCAGCCAGAGGCTTTGGGGGTCTGCGGGCGAAGCCCCCAGCCGTTGGGCGATTTTTTGTAAGTTTTTTGGAAAAAACCGCTATTTTAATGCCATTGAATCACATTTCGCACGTGTTCAGAGCCATTTGAAAGCACTAAATTTTTGAAATTTGAAAGCCAATTGAAAAGATGAAATTACTTGATGCTCCTTTTACTTGCAATTTAAGTCCAAAATACGTTTAAAATCTTGCATTCTTGTTTTAAATTTTAATTGTAAGTGATTTGGTCCAGGTAGGGGGAAGTAAAGCGCAATATTTCGTGCTACATTTTAACAGTAAATAATAATCCACTCAAAGATTTTCCTTAGAGATTTTTGTTTTGTCATGAAAAAAACCAGTTATAGGAGTATTTGCTCGGTCAGGGGGCCCATGCCCCCTCAATTGAAGTTCAATGGTTTGCTCAATCAGCATTTTCCGTGGCTAATTTTTTAAAAAGTATTTTGTGCGTAAAAACTGGCGTGGTGGAGGTGAATTATAAATTATTGAATTGTTATTGAAAAATGGTACAATAGATGGTTACGCCTACTAACCATGTTATTGCCGGGCCGGATTTACATCGCGCTGGGCCCCTGGCACTTTGGGGATTTCGCAAGATCTTCCTGCCAAATATAGGTGAAGAAAAAAAAAAGTCTCACCATCTGAGCGCGGGGCCCTGGCACTGTGCCATAGAATAAATCCGGCTCTGATTGTTGCATTACGTTTACAACAAGGTTACATGAGGGCCTAGTGGCAACTTTTAAGAGAAAAAGCCTTAATTTTACCCGGGTTATACATTTAAATTGGTTGGCAAAAATTGAACTGAGGGGGGGGGGCCGGGCGCCTTGGTCTTCAATATTGTTGTTAGTTACTGTTGTAAGCGAAAAATGCTAAAAAGGAACTGAAACTGAAGAAACAATAGGCTGTTTTGTCACATTTTTGTCATTTGCGAAATTTCAATTGGGAAGGGGCCCAGCCCCCTGCCTCCCCCTGGCTACGCCAATGCGCCCTGCCTCTGGCTACGCCAATGCGCCCTGCCCCATGGCTACGCCAATGCGCTCTCCCCCTGGCTACGCCAATGCCCGGCAATGCCCAGGCCCCCTGCCTCCCCTGGCAACGCCAATGTTTATTGAGAAAAACAAAAAGGTGTTTGCAAATTTTCCGCCACGTTGCTGGTGCTTTACAACAAAATTTCAACAGTTAAAAAATAGTGCTGTCCTCGAGCCGAGGACAGGGCAACTTTCGAGGACCTAAGGTTTCGAGGCCAAGGCCAAGGACTAGAGGCTTCGAGGCCAAGGACTTGAAAATGTGTCCTCGAGGCCAAGGACGTCCTCGAGGACTCCACCTGTGCTACCTCAATTAATAACTACGAAATATTTTTTGTTTTTTGTACTGTAATTAGTAGCCGAAAGCTTGGCTTCTACAATAGGAAAAAGATTAGATGAAAGGGTCGGAAGAGCAAACGACAAAATCACCAAAGATTGCTTTCCTGCCTACAATAGAGATGCGTGGTTGCAAAAATTCAAAAAATCCCTAACTGCTATTTCTAGTTCGGTCGCCGTCGAGAGATTATTTGCTGTTGGTTCTGATATTTTGCGATCGAAACGATTGTCTATGACGAAAGAAAATTTTAAAAAATTTGTTTTGCTGCGTGAAAATAAAAATGTTTAAAAAAGTCAATTTTTCTCCATGAATAACGCATTATTTCTGAATGTGATTGAGTGGAGCTTTTTTTGTTTTGGTGTTTATTTATTTTTATTGCTTTAAATTTTAGTATTTTTTTGTTTTAGTGTTTAATTGCTTTTTTTCAACAATAAAAATAATTCTTTCTTCGGTCTTAGATATGTGCCTTTAGTTATAAAAGCTAAACGCAATGGAGTTGGTTATTCCAGTGCGACTTAGCTGAAAATGGTACTATGTTTATACTTTCATATTTTTATACTTAACACCAAGGATGGCAGTACGGTACGGTACGCCTCAATTTTTGCGAAGAGATACGGTACGCTGGTACGGTACGCTTTTTTTGTGATGGTACGGGTACGGTACGTTGGTATGGTACGCTTCAAAAATTGAACTGAAGTACGGTACGGTTGAAGGTGCGAGGTACGTAGTACGCAAATTCTGAACGTACCGTACTGCCATCCTTGCTTAACACCATCGTCTGCAGCGCGCTTTTGAAATTTCGATTATGCAAAAATTTGTATTCAAAAACTTTTTTAAATACCGAAATTTGTGTGCGCTTCTCAAGCAATCAATTCGTAGTTGCGCTGTACTATTTCAATTTTCGGTTGCAGAATTTGTGTTTGCGCTTTAAAACGTTTAGAATTTTCGTTACGGAATTCGCAATTGCGCTTTAAGCTTCTAAGATTTTGGTTGCGAAATTCGCATTTGCGCTTTAAGCTAAAAAAATTTTGGTTGCGGAATTTGCGCTTGCGCTTCGAGCTTAAAAATTTTTGGTTGCGGAATTTGCGCTTGCGCTTTAAACTAGAAAAATTTTGGTTGCGGAATTTGCGCTTGCGCTTTACGATGTTTTTTTAAACGCCCAGCTCTGATAACCACGCTGTCTCTTTTCTTGTAGGTCAAAAAGAAAAGATGTAAGCCTATATAACCTTTAAAATACTCCCATAATCAACAAATTTTTACTTACTATAGCTAGTTGCTGCTACTGCAGCAGTGTAGCTCCACTGTCTTGATACTCTCGGAAAACTCGCAAAGCAATAAGCAAACAAGTATGACACATTAGAATATAACAAATTCAAAAGAACTTCAGTTATGAAAAGAAAAAGTTTGTTTTATTAAATTTGAACTATGTTAGTGCGAACCATCTTTTGATTCTTCGCAACCCATACTTTGAGAGCTGCTAAGTGCTAAAATAAGAGGACAAACAAGCGCAATTACGCATCTACGTCTGTATAACAAAAAAGGGATGCTGGCGAATAAGCTCAGTCATCTATTTTGATGCATCGTTGTAACTTTGCATTAGAATCTTAATAATGTCCTTTCACCAGCTATAAGCCTATTACTGGTAATGATACAGAATGAAAATATTTGAACCTGCTTGTACCACCACTAAACATTAATCAAATCGTGTAAAATTTTACGATGGTGTTTTTTTCTGTAAATGGATCCATTTCGGAGGCAGAGGGCACAACTTTTCAGACTTTTGAAAATAAGGAACACCCTTATGATTCACTCTCAATTATTATTGGCATTGTAATTTGGAGTAACACTTATGATTTGGGGTAACACATAATCATTTGAAAAGAATGATTATTTTTCAAAAAAAAGCTCTTAAAATAGCTGCAGGTGGACAGCGGCAGAACCACGTTACACCATTTTATTACCCATAACAAATCTTAGAAATGACACACTTGTATTTATATGAAGTAGCAAAATTAATGTACAAGAGCTAACGGAAAAAGCTACCGAATCGCCTAAATTGTCACTTTAATCGATCCTGTTAGAGCGATGCGCACACTAACTACGCGCCTCGCTTTATCTGAACTTAATTTGTATTTACCAAGGTACAGAACACAAAAATTACCGTACAAAGGTTTTGAGGATCAAGAAGCCAAAATTCGGAACTTGGTACCATATGAATTTAAAAAATTACCATTTAATCAACGTAAATAAAAATACAAAAAATATTTATTGTTAAATTACAAGTGATTTACAATTCTAAATTAATTAAAATTGGCATAAGCTGAAGTTTGATCTATATGCAACATTTTCAAATTAACATGAAAAACTGACACACCCAGCAGCTTGACGTGGCTAATTTTTGGGAGGCTGCTTAGCTTGATTTGATGACCCAGAGGACCTTGGCAGCTTTCTGTTCTATCTAATTGTACAGTATTTATGTGTTTCCATAAGACTTTGTTTATTGTTTTTTTGTTGTTGCTTTTTATTGTTTTAAATGGAACGAAATAAAACAAATATGAATATGGCATCGTGACGCTTTGCTAGCACCAGTTCGAGCTATGCCATCGCCAGTTCGGGCACCTAACCACGATCAAGCAACTTTCCGACCACTAACTTAACGCCAATTGAGCTACGGCACCATAGAGTCTTTCTTAAATAGACTTGAAACACACGCGCGGAGAAAAAGAAAAGAAATTGAAGAAAAAAAAATGCTGTTGTTGTGAAAGTTTTTTACTGTCACGCGTATTTGACTGATTTGATTGGACATATTCGTAGAACGAGTGAACCGTAAAGAAAAAGTCACGCTGATCGGACGAATCGGCATATTCTAGATTCTAGAACAAATGAACCGTAACGAAAAAAAAGACTGTCAGTTTCCAGCAGGCTTGGAAAAAAATAAAATCATTATTGACAAAATTGTAATCAACAACACGATTTTGCTGTAATTGTAATTACGAATTTTCAAAAGTCGATAATCGTAATTGAAAAATTTTCTGCCTATTTTTAATTACAATTACTCTATATTATTTACAAAGATAGATGATAATAAAATGTGTTTGAACAATATCAATTTCCCTCCGGTTGCAAATCGATATCGAAATTTTTTGCCGGTTCCAATCACATCTGAAGTGCAAACCGAACATCAAAGTAAGTTTGGGATAGCTAGAGTTAGTTTTAGAGATAAGGTTAATCATAGTCATAACCTAAACTTAGCACCTACTCTAATCATAACTAGCACTAACTCTAAGCCAAAAAATAGCCTAACCTAGAAGTGGCCTATGACGTCAAATGTGACTATAACCGGTGGTGAGTAACCATTATAGTCAAAGGCATAGCCAGGATTTTTGATTGGAGGAGGGCCCAAACCACAAATCACATGCAATGATGTCGTCAAAAGTTTTAAAAGAGGAACTTTTTGTTGGGCAAAGATATCGTAGAATAGAAGATCTAAAGCCGTGGCCTGTTATTGGCAATTAACCAGGATTTTGCTAAAGGTAGAAGAGGTAAACTAATAGCTAAAAAATGCAATTGTCTAGCTTGGGGGATATGTTGAGTAAGCTAATGTCACTCAAACGTACCACAGACGGAGATATGGGTGCGGACCCTCCAGCCACCGGAGGCTTTAAGAATCTGTGGCGAAGCCCCCGGCCGTTGGGCGATTTTTTTGTAGTTTTTTGAAATAAAAAGCTATTTTAATGCGATTGGATCACATTTTGCATTTGTTCAGGATCATTTGAAAGAAAAAAGTTTTAACATTTGAAAGCCAATGGAAAAATTTAAATTGTTTAATTCTTCTTTTACTTGCAATTTAAGTCCAAAACACGTTAAAAATTTTGCAATTTGTTGCTGAATTTTAATTGTAAGTGATTTCTTTGGCCCAGATGGGGGAAGTAAGGAACATTGCCTCCTGCAATATTTTATCAGTAAATAATAATCCACTCGAAGCTTTTCCTTAGAAATTTTGTTTTTTCATGAAATCAACCGGTTACAGAAATTCATTTACGGCCAGAAGGCCCAAGACCCCTCAACTCAAATTCAATACTTTGTTCAACGAGCATTTCCTCACGCTATTGTTTTTTAAATTATTTTGAACGTAAAAACTGACGAGGTGGAGATGAATTGTTATTGAAAAATGGTACATTAGATGGTTACGCTTATTAATCATGTTATTTCCGGGCGGGATTTACATTGCGCGAACCCCTGATACTCGGGGGATTTTTGCAACATTTTTCTGCCAAATACAGGTGAAGACCAAGAAAAAGTCTTGCCATCTAAGTGTGGGGCCCTGGCACTGAGTCATTTGGTAAATCCGGCCCTGTTATTGCATCAGTTCATAAAAAGGTTAGATGAGGGTCTGAGGTAACAACTTTCAGGACAAAACCTCTTAGTTTCACCCGTGTTATACATTTCAATTGGTTGGCAAAATGGAATTGATGGGGCTCGGGGACCTTCTGATCGTCAATATTGTTGTTAATTACTGTTGTACACGGAGATGCTAAAAGAAACTGAAAATGAAGATACAAGACTTTTTTGTCACATCTTTTTTATTGATGGCATTTCGATTGGGAGGGGGGCATGCCCCCTGACTATGTTTGTGATTGTAACTTCAATGCTATTTGTGATATTAAAATTTTGAGTGCTGTTTTGCTTGTTTGCCCTTGTGTGCATGTTAAAACGACACTAATGGATCTATTTTGTATGATCATGCTAAATATGTTATACTATTGGTAAAAGTTAAAGTAATGTTAAATAGTAGCGGTAACTTAAAATCGTAACGTACACAATTTCAACTTTTTTACAATTTTTAAAGGTGTTCACAAATACTTGCGGTATGATACCATGGTTTAGCTAAAACCATAATGTTGCTAGAAGCGATATGAATTCAATAACATACTTGACAATTGCTTAGAAACGAAATTAGGTACTGCAAAAATTAAAGTTAACAAAGATTGATGGAGGAACAAGGACAGAGAGAAATGGGGCTTTAATAGGTCTGATAAAGAACAACAAAATAAATTCACAGTGTTGACATAAACAAAGCTCGAAACTTTGTATGTAAGTGAATTGGTCGTAATGTTTTAAGAATCTTTTCGTTGTAATTGTAATTGAAATTGTAATTAAATTATAATTACTTAAACTTGAATAATTGTAATTGTGATTAAAAAGTTTACGTTGTAATTGTATTTGTAATCGTAATTAAAGCAAAAACAAGTAATTTTTCCAACCCTGGTTTCCAGTCTGCTAATAAAGAGTTTATGATGGACTATGCAACCACGCGGTTTTATTTGCAACGAGATCATACCACTGGTGCCACGCCTAGTGATTTTTCACTAAATTTAGTGATTTTTCTCTAGATTTAGTGATTTTTACTCTGATCTAGTAATAAAGTTATTTTTAGGGGTAATCTAGTGATTTTTTGCCAAACTAAATTTTTGGATAGTGTTTGTTGTCTTTTCGTAAGTAGTCATTTTAATTGCTCAAAATTAATTCAGGAAAAAAGGCTTAGCCTTGGAGTGAGAAATTTTGCTGCAAGAGGTTGTACACATGAGGGATTTTAGCTTTTTCAGTTTTTGTATAAAAAATAGTCGAACACAGTCCGTAATGACTCAGAAGTCGGAATCATGCAGTGGATTGGGCTTTGGAAACTGGAATTAAAGAGGACTAACTAAACTGAATGCTAGGGTTCAGTGGCGCAACAAGGGGGCTAAGGGGGCTTCAGCCTCGCCCTTAGCCAAGTCACTTAGCAAATTTAACCCAAAAGGCAAGCGTTTAATGTGCTTTGGAATTAGCCTGAAAATAACGGGGGGTGAAGCATGGCTGAAGAGAGAAGAAGCTTGACAATTCAATTCTTTTACTCGCTTCCAAATCTTAGTAATTAAGTTTTTTTTCAAATTGCTCTAAAATCTTTCAAAATGTGTTCCAATTGGAGTCAATCGCAAAAATCAGCCCCTCATAGCATCCATTGGATAAGGGCTCTGCCCAAAAAATCTGCTTGCGATAGGTTTAAGTTGCTCTAGTTTGTTCGCCCTTCACCCAGTTGTGACATTTTTCGAACAAAAAACTTTCACTTTTAGTTTAATTTCCCTTGAGCAAAATCCTGGTGGCGCGCCTGCTACAGTTTAAGCAGTCATGAGTGAAAAAATGACTAAATTGATCCGGGGTACCAACAAACACAAATCTTTTGCTGTTTTAATGATCATTATCTAACAATTAATTTTGATGCAATTGTTCAGAAACGAAATCAAACCAAAGTTGGAAAAATTGGAAAAAGATTTCACGGCCTCAAAATGACTTACTCAAAAAAAAAGGCATCTAGAAAATCGTTTTCAAAATACTTAACTGATATTGTTTAAGTCTGAAAGGGACATTCTTGCAGATGTTTTCAATCTAGTGCTTGTTAGAAAATATCGAGCTTATTGCAGCATTAGGTCATACGAGTCAGGCAATTACTTTAAATTCTTAACCATTATCATTTGACTGATTAAACTACCTCACATTCGTCATTTGTGCCTTAATGATACTTTTATACTAAAAGCAGCATTGGTTGTAATTGCTTTTAAGCTAGTTAAATTGTCTTTGTTATTTGATTTGATTTGATTTTGATTTGAAATATTCAATGTATGTCACAAATTAAAGTTGCCACGTAAACGAACGTTGCCATTTGAGAAGACGCACTTGAATAGCGAATCTCGTTAGAATTGTGGTGCCTATGCAATTCATTTAAGTGACCATTATCTGTGCATGAAATCAATCTGCAAAAGGCCAAACTTAGTTAATCCGGCACTGTCCTGCAAACCTTTCTCTTGGTTTTTTGATCTCTTCCTTTTTTCTTTTATACTAGAGGAGTTAAAGCCTGGATTCGGGTAAAATCGTTCACTTCCGGAATAAAGTGTGAAATTCGGCACAAACCTTTCCCAGGGTGAGCATAGCGATTTCCGAAGGGGAGCCAAAAAATCGGGCTGGGGCAACTCCTACAAACGGTCCTTAATGATATGCTCTGGCTCCACCTTGTGCTTAAACAAAAGTTCATTAATGTAAACAAGCTTATAGGACCAATTAGTGATTTTATGACTTTATTTTATTGTTTTTGCAACCTAGAATATTTTGGCATGCTATCACGTTACAGATCAAGTAAATACGACGTCAATTTTGCCGAAAATGCATGATTGCAAGCAAAATATTGCTCCAATTGGTGGAGTCTCTCATTGATATCAAACTCTGTTAATTGTTTCAATTTTAGAAAAGCATCTCGCGTAGCTTAAATTAAGTCAATTTGTGACGTAATTATGACGTCATGTTTGCCAAAAACTCCGACAAAACAACAGCAATAAATTGCTAATTAAAAATATTAGCTTAAAGACGAAATTTTGCATTCAGCGTATTAGTTCATGATGCAATTACTGCTTGTAGCAGACGACGTTATTATGAGTCATATTTTCCAAAAACTCCAACAAAACAACAGCAATAAGTTGCTTGTTTAAAGTACACAAGTTTAATGATAACATTTTGCAATCAGCGCATTAATAGTTTAAGATACAATAGCCGCTTATAGCACATGACGTGATTTGGTGACGTCATTATTTCTGATGATGTCATATTGCAATATTTTGTCCTTTGCTGCAAAACTGACAAAAAAACAAGATGTGCTTTGTCTAGGAACAATGAAAGAACATGGGCATACCAAATTATCAGAGCTGGGCACCCGCTACTTGAAAAGTAGTGGCGCTGCCGCTATTTGACAAAAATAAAGCTGCGGCGCTGCCGCTTGTCGCTACTTAAATAAAAAAGTAGCGGCGCTGCCGCTGCCGCTACTTGCATACAAAACAGCGGCCGCTGCCGCTACTTTAGAAAAATATCTAGCAAAAACAACGATGGCATTCAAATACGGTACCCAGTATTGAAATTTCAACTTTATTTGCGAAAGTTACAATTCAAGCTTTTAAAGTATTGGTACAGGTTACAATTGGCATTAACAAGCGGGCTTAAACGGTAAATAAGTAAGCAAATCACAATTCAATTGGTTGCTGGCCTGCTACTTTCAAAAAAACAAGCACTTCAAAACGCTGGTTGGTCAAACCAGCGGTTTAGAAACTACTTTAAGAAGTTACCCTTGGAAGTTACAATAGGAAGTTAAATACCTTGTCGCATTTTCTACACAAATAAAAGGCAATAAGAAATAGTTTAAATCACTTAAATAAGGTAAGGTTTTAAGACAATGGCATACAGCATTCAGCTTCTGTACACTTCTGTCTCGGCTCTTTATAGCTCTGAAGTAGTCAATGTTTTTATCACACGCTCGGCTCTCAACCATTATAATAATTCCTTGTGTAGAGATACGATAGGAAAATTTATCAATCGACCGAGTTACAAACATTTCTAGGAATTTTGTAGAAATGGTAGGTGAGTAACATAACTGCGGTGATTTCATCAAACTTTGACAAAAAAGAAGATCGAGCGGTTAAGAACTGGTGTTTATGAACTCAGAGGATATACGTACGCACTAATGACATATTCTATAGCGCGGGTAACATGCTCCTCGCTGCTATATAGATACATGTTACGTAAATGATTCACAATGCGATTCACGTTACACGTATTTTTTCGACGAGTATAACTAAATAACTAAATTATCTTTTAAACTTATTTATTACCTGGTTCGATTTATTAGTTCAATTTTCAGTGCACTATAAAGTTAATTCTCAGTATTACTGTTTACTGTTGTAGCAAAATTTATTTTACTATGCATTGGTGTATTTACGGTCCTTCTTGCAGTGCGCGAAGTATACTGTGGTCTGTGACCAGATAGCCAACAAATCATTTGTCCTACTCAATGCCAGCTTTTTGGGAAAATATCGCGAAAAATCGTCTTTGCAATCTGCAAGTCATGCACGGCGACAGGATAGCGTGATTGGGGGAGCATAAACAAATTTTGGGAGGGGGGCACAAAAAGTTTAATACCTCGAATCTGAGAGTGTGGACCAAAAAACAGGTCTTCATCTAAAAAAATGTGCGAATTTTCACGAATTTCGGGGTGAAACTAAAGAAAAGGGTCTGTGTGACAAAATCTGCAAAAAAACAGTTCTTGCTCACAAATTCTGGGGTGATAACCAGTATCTTGGGAGTCTCAGGCCTCGAACTGGACTTCAGTGGCACCAAGCCTGTTACTTTCTTTGGGGCACAATCCTCGCTTGGGGGGCACAGTTCTTGTTAGAGGGGCACATGCAGTGATTTGATGGGGCACGGCTCCGGATTGCCCCCGGTGGCGTCGGGCCTACTGCAAGTTTACAGCAATTTATCAAACTGTAACTATCCCATTTTCGTTTAAGAGATACTGCTCGAAATCGGTTTTATTGTAAAAAAATGAGAACTATTTAAGGTAAAAAAGAGGTGCTCCAAACCTTTTTCTACAATTTCCTTTATTTGCAAAAATACGATTTAATTCGCTTGACTCCTTAACATTTTCGACTCTGAAATCGTAATTTTGTGACATTATAAAAGCACAATTTTGCCAAAATTCTTGCAAACTAAGAAACGCGATTATTAACTAATAGCAATGAGTAGCCTAGCTATCACCAAATCTGAAAACTTGGCTATCGTCACTGGAATCTGTAATCCTATGCTACCAGTACTTATCTACAGTATAGTACGCCTTTTGTGATTTAACAAAATTGCGAAAAGCAGGGTTGCCAATAGTACTAGTCATAGGTGGGCACAAGTCCGTTAATCGTTAATCCGTTCATAACGAAGCTAACTTTTTCATTAACTCGTTAATCCGTTAAAAAGTTATTGCATTTTAACGGACTAAATTAACTTCCGTTAAGTTCTGTTAACTTCCGTTAAGGTTTTTATCGTTAACATCTAGCACCATTCATTCATCGTACCAGTACAAACCAATTTGCACTGGTAACACTTGTTGCGTATTAGCACGAGTTTTACAGAAGAAAGCGAAGAAAAGAGCTCTTGTGGCAAATATAATAAGCTGCAGCCTCGCAGGTCCATTAATTATCGCTGTTCGCAATTTCCAAATATTTTCCGATCGCAGTTTCGTTAGTGCATTTGAACTTATTTTTATCTTGAAATTAAATTAGACTGTAAAACGTAACTTCCAAAACACATGAAGACCACCATAGCAATAACTATTTCCTTACAATCAGCTCAACGGCGTCAATACGTGTTCTAGAAGCGAGTAAATAAAAAGAAATGTAAATTACACGCAAAATATTAACGAGTTAACGGACTGTATTAACTTCCGTTAATTAAAGCTGAAAATACCGGATTAACGTTAAGGGAGGTGTAAAGTTTGTTAACGGACTAGTGGTTAATGAAGCAAACGTTTTGCATTAACTTGCCCACCTATGGTACTAGCCAAACGGATTAAAACGTATTTTCGCGAATAAGAGGAATTCGAAATCGTGGAAAAAGACTTGGGGCACCTCTATATTACCACAAGTAGTTCTCATTTCTTCAATAAAACCGATTTCAAACAGTATCTCTTGACAATAACGAACAACACCTGCATCAAAATCAACTGTCTAGTGCTAGTGTGTATGTGCATTCTGTACGAGTAAGAAGGGAGTGTCAGAAACCGACTCTCAAGTAGCATTAGTACTTACTACTTGCTTTCATAAAAAAATGATTGGTCTTGTTCTATGTGGAGTTTCAGTTGCTTGCAATTCTCTCAAAACGATGACAACTGATAAACTTTACCTACGCATTGATTTGTATGTTAATTTACACACACAGTTTAATTAGGCCCGCAACCAGACCACATTATTTGTTGAATTTTGGTTCAGAAAAAATAGAACCAAGTGCGATAAACCTCGCCTTTATTGAACCACGACAAGACGTCACAAAGGTAGCATTGTTTGTTCTACTAAACTAAAATAACGTTGTAGCAAGAGCAGAGTGAAAAAAAATATGGTGAAGATTCCAAACGGTAAAGCGCACAAATTTAAATCGAAAAAAGTCTTGGAAGAAGTTTATTAGCAGGAGCGGCAGCGGCAAAAAATTTACTTTAAAAACAGCGCTGAAGCGCTGCCGCTTTTTTCCCTGAAAAAACAGCGGCGCTGCCGCTTTTCGCTGGTGACGAAAAAAGGAGCGGCGCTGCCGCTTTTCGCTGGTGACGAAAAAAGGAGCGGCGCTGCCGCTGCCGTTACTGAAAAAGTAGCGGCGCGAGTAGCGCCGCTGTGCCCATCACTGCTAATTGTTAAATTAAAACCAAACGTAAGTTGTCAAAACATTGCATTGTTATCTATACTCCAAGGTAGATTGACGATTGCCTGGCTGCCTGCGCCCTAGCAAACGTGGTTTTGAGTCAATAGTTTTAAATTGAATTTATAGAGCGAAAAGTTGGAAAACAGTGTCATTTTAAGTTACATCTGACGCCAAAAATGATACCCATTTTTTTCTTTGTGCGCCATTCTCTTGATCGTTCTTTGATGCGAATAGTAAAGGTGCGCGTTTAGACTGGACGCGAAGCAACGCGAAGCGAAGGTTGGCGACCTTCGCGAGTGGTCGATTACGTCACTTGCGAAGGTTGCCAACCTTCGCGAGTCTTCGCGACTGGTCGCTTCATAGGCTAATTTTAATAACTTGCTTTTAAAATGTATTCAATAAGCAGAAAGCTTTGTGTACTTTATTATTGAAGCGCTATTATGGTAATCACAGGTTCTGTTTCGTCATAGAGCGCTGGAATTACCGGTAAAACGAAGATTGAGTGTATATTATGTTATCACTCAATAACCGTGAAAAAGAGTCTTGACTAATAGCTCAGGTAACAAAACAATCTTGAGAAAAAACTTCGTAAAGTATAAGGGAAAAACGAAGTACAGTAGATCGAATTTGGAAATGAAAAGACTAGTCATTTCTTCAAAAACGTAGTAGTACTTAGCCTATTTACTAGCTATCAATGATTTGTTTAGATCCTGCCACTGAAAACTTGCCATAATCTGTTTTGACGACGGATGACAGTTCTGGGTTTTAATGCAGAAACGCAAAAAGCTGGAAGCAGATGTCAAAAGTTCTCTTTAGGTGTTTACTATGTTAACAAATCCTTAAACCTTTCACCGTCCATGTCTCATTATGGTAGTGGTAGATCAACCGGTATCTTGTAGAGTGTAGACCAATAGGCTAGTCTACAGGTACATTTAAAGCATAAACTATGTTGTTTTTTTGATGTGATTTTTCTTTTTCAGGCAAGCATGTTATGATACCTGTAGCAAGCTTAAACAGTTGTTTGTATTTGTTATTTGGTGCTGTTTATGAAGACTCCCAATGTTAACGCTATAAGTGAAACTGAAAGCTGGATTTGTCATCAATTATGTACTGGATTTTTTGCTTATTGTGCAATGGATTGCTGTCTTGATTTGCTGGAGAAAGCAAAATCATTGCAGTTTTTGCATGATTTGACACTATCATCGAAGGAAAAGAATTTAGCACAGTAATACCAGCAGTTGCTTTGAGGAAAAGTCAGCTTCTTAAACTAAGTTTGGTGTTTTACTCGCTAGCGGTGCGCGTATCGATGTTTAGTGCGAAGTTAAATGCTTTTGAGAGCATTTTATTAGTTTGCATTTTCTTGCGGTACCAGTAGGCTACGTTGCGACGGTCGCGTTTACCTTAAAGGGCTTCGCTCCAAACCACCGTTTGTAAGATACAGACAAACTTATAGCTGTAAGGTCAAGCCCCCTCTTAGCAAGTTTTTGGTTATGTCCCTGATAAAAAACATTTAGATTTTTTTATGTGAAAATTGTTACTCAAGCATCTGAATAAAAGTGTTGTTAGTTCTCACATTTTCATGTAACTAACGCTTCCTTCCCCAGTCCAATTATTTTTATTGTAAATGCTGTATCAAGTTTTTTGTTTAGTGGTGACTAATGAAATTGGAACAATATTAATGAACTTGATTGGCGGGTACTTCTCTACCAATAATAGTAACCTCAGCAAAAAATAGAACTCACTTTCTACTGGTTAGATATGAATTGGCTTTCTAGTTCATCTAAATACACTGACTGTAATTGTAATGATTGAACTTCAGACCTAAAATAGTTTACTTTGTCACTTTATTTACCATGTAAAACAGTTAAAATTTTAAAAGGCAGTAAAAATATTTTAAAATTCACAAACAACTAAATTCAGATATTACTCAAAGACACATCAGTAAATGAATATTTAACACACTTGACACTTCTATTTTCATCACATAGGACTGGAGTGAAAAATCACAACCAGACAACAATATTCATGATTATAAAACTTGGGGTAGTCCAAAACCATTGCTTCCAGTTCAACTTGATCACGGTCACAAACCTTCAGAAATAAGAAGACTTTTAAGAGGACATTGAGAAAAAAAAATTCCATGTTTGTAGCCAGGGATGTGGGAGCGCCTATTTTCCAACCGCTTCCACCTCCATCGCTTCCGCTTCCACCGCTTCCGCTTCCATCACTTTTACCAAAATTTATCATAATATTTTTAGCTAATAATATGAATAAAATGCATTAACGTGTTACTGGTATGTAAATGAAAAGTGAAAGCGATTTATTTCATTACTAACACACAGAAAAAGTAAACATGAAGAAAAACAATACTCCGTGCAATAAAAAAAAGTAATATTAAAACAAGTAATTTAAAACAGTGAGTGCAATAAAAAAGCACAAGAAAACAGCGGCTATAATAAAAGAAAAATCCAACAAAAATGGTGAGTGTAAAATAAGTGTAAAAAATATAGAATAAGTGTAAAAAATATTAATAGAGTAAAAATAAGTGTAAAAAAATAATTTTACCTAATTCTCAACTGCTCAATACGTATTAGGCTATGAGTACGAGCTACTTAAATTTACTTGGTCAAATATCAAGTTTGAATCGTCGTATCTCTATTTATACGCCGAATATGCATGTCATTTATTACATACTTACGTCATCTACTACGAGTTCTCACCGCCTTGTAAACACGAGAAAAACAATGAATTGAGTTGCATATCGTTAATCGTAAACAAGTTTAAAGTTTGGACGTAGGAAAATACTTTGAGACGTCACCGAACTCCATAGGTGGTTGCAAGAAAGGCACTTTATTAAATCGACCAAAGTACCGTCAGCTTGGTAGGTTAGTATTTTACAATAAAATTAAATTCAATAATGAAAACAGCGGTTTTGAGAAAGTGAGCGCACTGTGACTATTGTTTTTGTATTTTTTTCGTGATTCACGAACCCAAACATTACAAACGTACGCTATTGTCCCCAGAGAATTTTCCTACCACCTAATTTAACGCTACACACTCACAATTAAATTACTTACCGCAAAGAATCGTCAAATGGAATACGCGAAAGCAACATCAAAATACTCAGTTTTCTTTCGTAATACTTTAATGACAATGAAACTAAATTATTTTAAAAACTATATTAACTAACATTACTTCAAAAAGCTTGATTTTATTTGAGTAATAAAACTTCCCGTTGTGAATCGATAGTAACTTGCGAGATTTGCCAACAGTCGAAAGATTGCAAAATAGTGCGTTGGTAACTTGGTACTTGGTATTTAACCGATCAGTGGTCGAGTGGATAGAGCGTCTGCTACTGAAGCGGTAGACACGGGTTCGATTCCCGGTCGAGTCAAACCAAAGACTATAAAAATTGGTATTCACAGCTTCCCTGCTTGACGTTCAGCAATTAAAAGGACAGTGTGAAGCCTCCATCGTGTGTGGTAGACAGATGGGCAGGTGGCAGCTTGACTCGAAGACCGAAAGGTCCCTTCGCTGGCTCCTGGCCAAGGCAACTTGGTAAATGTAATTACAATTACAATTACAACTGCCTTTTATAATTTGTAAATGAGAAACCACGAAGCTTTGTTTTCCAAGTGTGAACTGGGATTGTTGCTCAAATTTCGGCAAAATATGGCTTTGCCAGTATTTATAAAGTTTTAAACCAAAGATTTAAAAAGTTATTGCCCCGATTCGCATTTGAGGGCAATGAGTTTAGCAAACAGCGGTGGATTCAAATTTTTGCGAGTTTAAGAGTGGATACTTTCTGCAACAGCTGGCTTCACAAACTCTTGTAATGGTATGTTTCAATTGTTTGTTTTGTGTTAAAAAAACATTTAGTGCGAGTATTGTCAAACAACGTAAGTGGAAGCGGAAGCGGTACCCATTTACCGCTTCCAGCTTCCGCTTCCGCTTTCACCAAAATTTACCGCTTCCACCGCTTCCGCTTCCAGCTTCCGCTTCCACATCCCTGTTTGTAGCTATTTAAAGAAGTAACTACTAATTAGGCCAATCCAAAAGTTTATAGGAATTTTTCGATTTTTTGTATCTATCTAGCTCTTGTATGCAGCGGTGTAGGTTGAAACCAATTCTAAATACAGTTGTATTCACTAAGTTGGCTTGGTCAAGTAGGTTAGACAGTGAAAAAACTTTTGCGAGTTTCCCAGTATTCAAGGAATTGTTCAATCGTGGTTACTTTTAAAACAACTAGGTAACAAACAATGGGTAAAAACACTATCAACACATTCAAAACTAGCCTGTTGGTGGGTTATTTTATATTCTGAAAAAAACAACAACACCTTGTTAGTTTAAGTTTGCTTTAAGACAAAAAAGCAAAAGCTGCTCAGCCAAAAGAACCACTGGACTGATACAATAGCTTCTGCTATGCTGCACAGAATAAAAAGTTTTGTTTTAAAAGCTAGATGTTGTGGGGCTAGGCCTACTGCTTTGGTGTATTCATTATAATGAAGCTCTGAGATCCAGCATAGCTATGAAAAATCACTCCAGGATTTACAGACTTACAGTAGCTGTCTAGATCCAAATTAACTTGGCCAGCCTAGGGCTATCGCGAATCTAACTTTGCCAACAACCTACCGGTACTCTTTGGACTAATAAATAGGCGCTAAACCATACAAATATACTATTTACATCATTTTCTAGCAAACTGCGATCGTAAAAATCCGATCAGTGATTTAGTAGGTTATCTTACTACAGCCTGCAAGCAAGCGATGCTGCGCAACTGCTCGCGAAGGTTGCGACCGGTTGCAACCTTTCGCGAGCTGTCGATGACGTCAAATTTTGGTTGCTTCGCGTCGCTTCGCGTTGCTTCGCGTTGCTTCGCGTTGCTTCGCGTCCAGTCTAAACGCACCTTAAGACTCCCTTAGCAAAATTCTGGGTACACTTGTTGATATAATGTAGACAATGTTTCAGACTGTAATGTTGTGTATTACCGATGCTTTCGCGGTAATGAATGTAAAGCAAAAACTATTTACTTCAAAATACGTCCATCATTGCTGTCCTCTTGATTGTTTTTACTAGCATTTATAGCTCATTGGTACAATTTCCCAAGCACGCTCATACTTCTGTGCATAATAATTTCGTTCGTTGCACCCTTGCAATATTTCTTGCAGCCGCATTTAAATACGACACGACAAGCTTTTGATGCTGCCGGCAAGGCAGTCCAAACAGGAAAGTATCTCCGATCTGTTTCTTGCCAATCCCATTGACTAGAGTCAGCTAAAGTTGAAGATGGGTCTATTATCAAAAACTCCCTCCATTTAAAGACTTGGAAAGCTGATCGTTTAATGTGCTGTTTGCTACGTTGTCTTCCATCCAGTGGTAGAAAAGTGGCTTTGTAAAAGTAACTGAGTTACAGTCAAAATTACATGGGAAAAAAGTAACTAAGCTACAGTTACCATTTTGAATAAGTAATTAGTTAGAGTTACAGTTACTTTCAATGAACCTAATTACCGGTATGAATTAAATATCGAAAATGTTGATTTTGAACTTTGCACAGGTATTAATTGATTTTTCTCTCTATTTATTTTCTAATTTTCATGTGGTGCCTCTGCGCAAGCTGCTTATGGCTATTGTTGCTGTTGTTATAACAAAAATACACAACGTAATCCTAACACCAGTGCCGCCGCCAGAGCGAACGAAGTGAGGGGGCACTGGCCGAAATTGGGGTGGGGGCACTGAAATAAACTGAACTTTTGCATATAAAAATTGATTTTCAGATCTTTCACGGCTTCAAGTATGCGCAATTTTAAAAATTCTGCATTCATGTCTATAAAAACTATAAGGCCGGCAGCGTTTCTAAAGTACCTTGTTTCCTCTGCGGCCCATAATCGCCTAAAAAACTTTTCTACAGCAGTAAATGCTACTAGAAACGCAACCAGGATTTTGCAAAGAGGGTTAAACCAAAAGTAATTTTTTTTGCACAAAGCTTGTCTGATTTAGGCTCGTGCTAAAGAAACTGATGCAACTCACGCGTGTCACAGACCTGGCATAGTCATTAAATATCTAGAAATGTAGTGACTGTGGACGGGGGGTCTGGGGCAGAGCCCCCAGCCACTGGGCAATTTTTGTGATTTCGCAGCAAAAAATAGCAATTTTATTGCCATTTGACTCACATTTCGCACTTTTTGAAGCCATATGAATAACTGAATTGTTAAAATTCAAAAATCATTTCAAACAATTAAATTATACTACGCCCGTTCAGCTCCACCCTTTACTTCGTTTAAACGCTAGTCTGTTGAGGTTGAATTTTCTGCTGAGAGGGCTTAAGCCCTTTCACCCAGGTTGCACCACTGATTGCGACCTAAAATCTTGAGTGTGCTCTAAAAAAATCAAAACAAATGGTCTTTGAAAAATATGTTTTCACGTATCGTTTCATGCCATAATCACTAGCGAACTACTGGTAACGATTCTGCAGGTTTAGGTCTCTCTTTCGCGACACATCCGCAAAGGCACGTTAATAAGACGGATTATTGCGTCCGATGCCTACAGCAGTTGGTAGCCAGCAATTTCGCAAAGAATCGAGAAAACGTCAAGAGAGAATTATGTTTGAACGTAATTATTTGTTTTTCCATCATTGTCTGTTGTCTTGCCGTTTCGTGATGTTCCAAAAACAACATTTTGAGTGAAGCAAAATGGGGGCACAAGCAGTGGCTAGGGGGGGCACGGCCTCCCATGGCCTCCCCGTAGCGACGGCACTGCACTTTATTTGATTGCCTTTCAAGAAAGCAGCATGTCAGAATGTTCATCGCTGAGACCAGAACGTTTGGGTTTCGAGATGTCTTTGCCCATCCTATAAAGCATTTCAACTGCAGCACTCGAGGGCAAAGAAGTTTTGTACTGGACGAGGAGTTTCTTTAGCGCTGCATCAGCAAAGGAATTATATCATCTATTTTTTTTGCTGGTACTGCTGATAGAAACCCTTCTATCCGTTTTGCAGCAGCATCTTTTTTTGGTTCAGATTGGTTGAACAAACAACCAAAAAATTATCTTATTAACGGGTTCAATATCATTGTCGTTTTCACCGCTATGCCTGTTAGCCCGGTTAGTGCATTTATTCAATGGGACTGGCAAGAAACAGGTTGGAGATATTTTCCTGTTTAGACTGCCTTGCCTGCAACATCAAAAGCTTGTCGTGTCGTATTTAAATGCCGGTGCAAGAAATATTGCTAGGGTGCAAAGAACGAAACTGTAGTGCAAAAAAGTATGTGCTTGCTTTACATTTATTGCCCCGTAAGCATCGGCAATACCAAACATTACATTTTAGAACATTGTTTACATCAGAATTGTAAACGGGCCGACTAGTTCAGGCGCGAAGCCGGCCCAAAACGAAAACTAATTTGAAGCCCAAACCATGCCCCCCCAAAAAACAGAAAGTTAAGTAAAGTTTGACAAATTTAGCAATGTTGCCGAGTTATTTTGATTATATTTTTGTGCACCTAAGGCAAAAAGCACGTCTCAGGCCCAAATTAAGCCCGAAATTTGTCAACTTTAGGCCCGAAAAGTTCGGCCCGACCTTCAACTCTGGTTTACATTATATCCGGGGTGCAAGTAGATTTTCGCTCAGAGAGTCTCATTATCCGCATGAAAGACAGTCAAAAAAATAACACAAAAAAATGGCCATCATTTTCAACGTCAGATCATAGGCTTTTTACTTCGTAGATTAGAAACAAACGCGCGAAAAAAAAAGAAAAGAGCATTAAATAAAAAAGTTTGCTCGTGTTGCAAGTGCTTTTTGAGCTCTCGCATATTGAACTGATTTGATTGGGCATGATCATAGAACGAGTAAATCGTAAAGAAAAGAGTCACGCTGATTAGATGAATTGGCGTATTTTAGAACAAGTGAACTGGGAAGAAAAAATTTTATAAGCGTATTTTAGAGCAAGTGAACAGCGAAGAAAAAAAGACAAAACTGTCAGTCTCCAGTCTAATAATAAAGATCGAGTGTATGGTCCGATTTAACTTAAATGACACTGTTTTCCAACTTTTGGGTGCATGATTTCATTTTGAAACCATTGACGGCAAAATCATGTTTGCAAGCGTGCAAGCTGCATAGCAACCTCAATCGCATCTCGGGGTATAGACAACTAGGCAGCGTTTTGACAGCATAAGTTTGGTCTTAATTTAATACTTTGGTATGCCCACGTTCTTTCATTGTTTGTAGACAAAGCACTTCTTTTTTTGTCAATTTTGCAGCAAAGGAAAAACACTGCAATATGACATTACCAGATATAATGACGTCACCAAATGACATCATGTGCTGCAAGCAGCTATTGTAGTTTGAATTAATACGCTGATTGCAAAATGTTGTTATTAAACTAATGTATTTTTAACAAGCAATTTATTGCTGTTTTGTTGAAATTTTTGGCAAATATGACATCATAAAATTACGTCGTCTGCTATAAGTAGTAATTGTATCATGAACTAACACTGAATGCAAAATTTTATCATTAAACTAATAGTTTTAAGTAGCAATTTATTACTGTTGTTTTGTCCTAATTTTTGGCAAAGATGACGTCATAATGACTCATGAAATGAAGTTGTCTGTTAAAAGAAGTAGTTCTGTTTTGAACTAATACGCTGATTGCAAAATGCTGTCACTAAATTAATCTTTTTATTATTCGTAATTTAATGCTGCTGTTTGGTTGGAATTTTTGGAAAATATGACTCATAATGACGTCGTCTGCTACAAGCAGTAATTGTATCATGAACTAATACGCTGAATGCAAAATTTCGTCTTTAAGCTAATATTTTTAATTAGCAATTTATTGCTGTTGTTTTGTCGGAGTTTTTGGCAAACATGACGTCATAATTACGTCACAAATTGACGTAATTTAAGCTACGCGAGATGCTTTTCTAAAATTGAAACAATTAACAGAGTTTGATATCAATGAGAGACTCCACCAATTGGAGCAATATTTTGCTTGCAATCATGCATTTTCGGCAAAATTGACGTCGTATTTACTTCATCTGTAACGTGATAGCATGCCAAAATATTCTAGGTTGCAAAAACAATAAAATAAAGTCATAAAATCACTAATTGGTCCTATAAGCTTGTTTACATTAATGAACTTTTGTTTAAGCACAAGGTGGAGCTAGAGCATATCATTAAGGACCGTTTGTAGGAGTTGCCCCAGCCCGATTTTTTGGCTCCCCTTCGGAAATCGCTATGCTCACCCTGGGAAAGGTTTGTGCCGAATTTCACACTTTATTCCGGAAGTGAACGATTTTCTACTTAACTCCTCTACTACTGCAACACAACTCAAAAACACCACTCCATTGATCATGTTAGGCTATTTTTATTTTGAGCTAGGCTAACTACATACTTAATCCAAACGTTTTCGGCGTTTTACAGAGCGCCCTCACCAGGAAACTATAAATACGGTAAATTAAAAGCTAATATCACTTTCAAATAAACTGAAACATAGTTAAAAGTCTTTTTCTCAACTTACAATAAGAATTTGAACAAGCAACTGCATCTGGCTAAACTGTCATTTTTACATACAGGCAATTCAAAATTGGCAATTGATGAAAATACAATTATGACGTTAAACGCAAAATGGTAACTTCATAAACTATCATTAGTTATTAGGCTATCACCGTAAAATCACTGCACACCTTAAAAAAATAAAATTAACACACACTCAATAAAAAGGAGGTTTTATTTGCATGCATTTGTTTATTAATAGTTGGATTCTGCAGTTTGATTAGGAGTGCTTCATGTATTTTCGCCTCATATGCACTATTACACTTACGCATTATGCTAAACCGGTCTAATTGAAATTTAGGGTTTTCATCTAGGCAGCTGTTGCAATTTAAAATGTGGTTTTTGATTGCACTTTTGTTGGATTTGCAGTTACTTTTTCTCTACTATTACGGCGATTTCCTCTACTATTACGGCGATACAGTGGTAAGTCAATGAGTATCAGTATAGAACAGTGTGCCTTTTTTAAAGTTTAGCACAAGGGTGGGAAAATATTTAAAAGCATTACAACGTTTACGGGATTTGCCCCCCAGACACTCACCCAATTCCTGCATCAGCAGCCAGTCATAACGCTGTTTCGTAAGATTCATTCAACCACGCTTAAAGTTTTCATTAGTACGGTTTTTCATCATCTAAACTTCCTAATCATCTGTAATTAGTTAACGGTTTTGTGCACAACTGAAAACGTATAAATACTAAAACTAATTACAAAAAAAAAAAAAACTTAAAAAGGTACAATTAAAAAAAAAACGCAAAAAAACGATACTAGAAGATTTGTACCAGTTACTGACACTTACAGAAACTGTATTGCAATTAAATGATACGCCGTTTTTGCTTTATTTTTATTGTTTAATAGCATGAAACCAGAGCAAAAAAAGACATCATTAGATGTTATAAGAAAACAAACCAAAAAAAAAAACAGCGCTTTCAATATAATTCGCATTAAAAAAGCGTGCTTAAAATAAATATCTGACTACTTGCAAACTATTTTTTACACCTAGCGGCTTTTCGTTGTTATCTTAAAAATTACGTAAACAACAGGATATTGCAACAAGAAACGAATAAACAAAAAATGAATACCAAAAGAACGAATCAGAAAAGAATACAAATTGTTTAAAATAGGTTTCAATAGCGTCGGAGCTATCACTTCCACTCTTTGACATATGGGTAGCCTTGAAAAAGGCTGCTTTAGATTGAACGTTTTCGTCCAGCTTTCTTCATGAATCTACGCTGGAATGAAAAAAAACTAAAATGTAGTGATATACATAGAGGTTGGCTACATTAAAATGACAATGGGTTGCTATTATGACGTGAAATGCTGCAAAAGTCACCTAAAATTGTATTAAGTAAATGCAAAAGTATAAAAATCTAGAAAATTTCTTGTCGTTCTTACATTGGTCAAAATTGGTCATTCTGGCAATTTGATTGGTGGAAAAATATTGTTTCGGTTTTGTCGGAAAAAAGAGAAAAAAAAATTAATGTGAATTTGGAGTGAATAAACGAATTCCTTTTGACGGCAGAGAATAGGCTGTAAGGAATTGATGTAGGTTGCTTCCAGAACTGATAAATAGAATGAAGATCTTGCTGTAGCCAAAATGGAAAATTGGGCATCGTTGAAATGTTTGGCACATTCTTTATTCTCTAATAAATGCTGTCCGATTGCAGAATCACAGTAGACACTAGGGTTGCTAGTGATTTTGCATTCTCGATTAGGCAGATTTTTCGTTGGTCTTTTGTCACTTCTTATGCATCTCGGAATGTGATGATTAATTCTGTCTTGCAATCTTTGGGAAGTTCGACCCACGTACCGACAGTCACAGCGGCACACGTATTGATATACGATCATACTTTGTTGAAGGGAGGGTAGAACATCTTCATGGATTGCAGGCAAAATTTTTCTCGTTGTAAAAATAATGCGAGGTTCAACAGCTTGGTAGCATTGGTTGATAGCAATCTTGGTTTGCTTTTCAAAATTCAAAGAAATTTTGCCAATCCAAGGGAGCTTCAAGTAAACTGGGCACTTTTGCGGTCCTTCTTTTGGTTTGCGGTTAAAAAGCGCAATTTTCTTAGATATGGTGATTTGAATAATGCTTTCTGGGTATCCATTATTCCGTAGAATCAAGCTGATGTTTCTAGTTCGTGCTGGAGTTTACTTTTTGAACAAATCATCAATGCTCGAAGCACAAGTGTTTCAATCAAGTTGGTTTTACGTTTTGTAGGCCCAAACGAATCCCAACGAAAGTATTGTCCAGTAAAACTAGGATTTCTGAAAACAAAAGTTAAAAATCCCTCATTGCTTTTCTCCACCAAAACATCTAAAAACGGGAGCTGATCATTCTCTTCTTTTTCAAATGTGAACTTTTAGTTTTTCTTTTTTTTTACTTTTTTTACACTGCGTTTTAGTTTTTCTTCATCCCAGCGTAGATTCATGAAGAAAGCTGGGCGAAAACGTTCAATCTAAAGCAGCCTTTTTTAAGGCTACCCATATGTCAAAGAGTGGAAATGATAGCTCCGACGCTATTGAAAGCTATTTTGAAATTCTGCACCACTAACAAGCTTTACAAATTGTTTACTCGCATTCGGCAATGTACGAATAACTACATTTAACTTTGTGTTGATGCAAGTGTATAACTACTCCACAAAGAAAATCTCAAAGACCTATACAGTACCAATCAAGCAAAAATATAATCCCCTAACAAAAGCGCGTTATAATTCCCTCAAAAAATTGCATACGTTTTTGTTACGAATAGTACACTGTATAGTTCTTACTCTATAGTAAACGCTACCTATAAAAATCCTGCCAATCAAATTGACGTTTATGAACACAAGTTATTTCGATTTTCTGTAAGATAAGATACATCGACTGTAGTATTGTCTCCCGAAGTGCGTGATGCAATAGGCATACTTTGTCTGGTCTGTTACAAAGCATCAACTGAGCATGAACTAAGAAGGCTTTGTTTATAGCCTACTTGCAGTGGTTGCAGATTTTTAATAATCTTATGTTTAAAACTATTGGTTAAAATAACAAAAGTAGGATATCGTGTTATCCACCTGTCACTATGAAATTTATCCGTTTCCAAATAATTCTATTTCTACGGTTGGTTATTTATTCACAGCGGCGTAACTAACTTTTCGCTCCATTAGACTGTTATGAGATATCACTGTTACGTCATAGCATGAAATCCTGATTTGCTGTATTGCATTTTCAAAATTTTGATTTGTTTGCCTTCACGCGAGAGCGCGGTCCAAAAGACATTCTTGCGGCTTCTGTAATCTGGGGTGTCGAAACGTCGGAAGGGCAAGGGGGGGGGGCAGCTTTTTTAAAGGGCACTTTTAATACTGTAGATTCATTGCCACCAGCATTGCTCCCAAATACAGTCAAACAATTAAACACTTCGACAACGCCAGAGTACCGCGTACGTCGTATACACATTAAAAAATAACAACAAAATTATACATTACGTAAGGGCAGTTTCAAGAATGTGACGGTTAAAACAAAACGCAATTTGCTGGTTCTGCCGAATTATGAAAAGACATATATTTTTATCAATTAAAAAACAAAATGCTATTCATTCAGAAAAAGCAAAAGTTACAAAGAGCGATATGTTACAGAAAGAAATCAGCATTAAATCCCTTTTATAATCAATCACAGTCAGTGTTTTAAGGAAGTCCGAAATAATGCAAGCAGAATTATTAACTTTAACAAATTTGTTTGTGATTGCTTTTAAACAGAGGTGGACAAAGTAGTCGAAAAATCTACTTAAGTAGAAGTATTGTTACTTACTCAAAACTGCCTTTCAAGTAAAAGTAGAAGTATGGCGAAGCATTTCCACTTAAGTAAAAGTAGGAAAGTAGTCAAAATTAATTCTACTTAAGTAATGAAAGTAGAAAGTAATTTCGAATTTCACGTGTTTGTTTATTCTTCGAAGGTTTGCTGTTGTGACGCTTACGATCAGTGTTCAAGCAAAGCCATACTTACGGTAGCATATCAAAAAATCAAAGTTTTATTATTCTCTTGAAATTACACCGAAGCGTGTTACGAATACGATTTAGTAGGGACTCTGGGCTCATCTCCGCGCCTGGACAACACAGCTTGAGAAGAAATGTCGCAGCGATGGCAGCGATAGCAACACTGTTTGTTAACCGGCTAGGGAATTGAACCCCAGACGTGCCGCAGCAAACGCAACGCCGTTAACCGCTAATCTACTTCGTATGAACCAGGAGTAATGCGCATGTCTAGTTTGTCTACTGTACCATGCTAATCAGGGTTCGTATGCTTTTTTTTTAGTGAGACTGAGTCAACACCTGGTATTTGATGCAACGCAAAAACACACTACCCTAGATGACCTGTAAATGAATCGTCGTAACTATTCAATAAGTTTCGTAGTACTGTACAGTAAAACAAACTCGATACGTACTTATTGTACACGTTGTGAGGTGGAATAATGTACACTACCTAACGGTCGTGTTCAACAATCCATTTAAACTTTTATTGGATTAAACCTGCTATGTACAATATGAAGTAAGCCAATCAGCAGGTCACCACAGATTCGTAACATCTAATTCGTACAAATCTTCAACCGGGTATACGATATACCAATTGGTATGCGAAACGGTAATTATGGTACTCGGTATACAGAGGGTATACGAAACAAAACTGGGATCTCCAAAAAATAAAAAGAAAATGGTCTCCACTTACATTCGGGCTAGATTCGGTCCAATTTCGCCCAAGTCTAAGCATGAAAAATCGGATCTACAAAAAAAGTCTACACCGCTTACACGGGCTAGAATTTTTTGCGGAGTATACAAAGTTTTCGAAAATCGCAAAAGGTATACCACGTAAAAAAAGGTTGAAGAGCACTGATCTAAACAAAGCATTACTCTGCTCGGATGGCTAATTGTATAGCTCGCATGCCTCTAGAGCGGTAAATGACAGTCACGCAAATGACAGTAGGCTGCTAAGATAGTTTAAATACAGGCTAGTCTAAATCTTATAATTTATCAATGCTGGTTCTGCGGTAGTAGCCCAAACGCTTACTGGTATATACTGGCAGCTATAGGCCTAAGTGAAGGCTTTCAACTACCGGTATCTATCTGCAATACTTCTTTGGAAAACCTAACAAACAATAAAGTACACAATAATACTGCGCCCACTTAAAACAAAGAAATTCCAGAAAACCTTGCCAAACCTCAAAATTGCGGCTCATTACCGGTACATAGACTGTAATCACAGCGTACCAGACTTCTGTTTCGCGTCCTGTCCGAACATGTTTTCGATAACCAGATTTGCCAGATATAATGAGACAAACAAAAAAACTTCAAATCGTGGTCATTGGTCAAATCATCATCAAAAAGGATTGGCTAGGAGGTGTTTACTTCTACTTTACATAAAAGTCATTACTACTCAAGTAGCGTTACTTCGAGAGGATTTTACTTGAAGTAAAAGTATCAGAAATGGAAAATACTTAAGTAAGTCGCTCGTTACCGAAAATACTACTTAAGTAGTCTACTTAAGTAGAACTACTTCGCACCTGACCACCTCTGCTTTTAAATCCATTTCATCCATTAGCTTTGGGTGAATTGAAGCAAACATTGCGTTGTTTAAATGATCCCATCCTGAAGTGAAGCGTAAATAGTTTTTCACTGCTGTGCCCCATTAACATATGCAATAATACTGCAGGGCGACGTGTATTGTGGGATAGAGTTTTTTGGTGCTTGCATTGTGGTTCATCACATCGCAAATGGTATCCAAGCTAGGCAGTTTTTTTATTGGTACGGCCGAATTTGCATCAGATTGGCATATTTGCCTTTAGAGCATAAGGCAAGTCTTTTAGTTCTTCAACTAGTGCTTGACAATCAACAAAACCTGATAGCTCCAATTCCAAGCGTTGGCGCAATCTGTCATCAATTTTCTTATTATTTGCTCCATCAATAAGAAGTTTCTCAAAACTTCCAATTTTGTTCAAATCACTTTGGTCAAATCGTTTATCCATACATGACAAAACTTGGTCAATTATGGCGTAATATTCTTTTCGCAAACCGTTTTCGTCATAGTCTGGTAGACTCGAACAAGCGTAGTATTCTTCAACAAAATCTGCCGCATATGATGGAACCCTACGTTGACGCTTGGATGGAATCTCTTCTTCGCTGGGCAGCTTAAAATGTTTGGTTTTTTCCATGAAAAGCTTGAATTCTGCTTCTCCTCGGATTTCCTTGATTCGATGTTTTGTTTTTTTCAACAGCATATATAACGTGGTAGGCAGTAAACTTTACTGTTTGCAATTCTTTAGACAGTTTTTCCAACAGAGCTAGCTAATGAAAAGTACATACAAGTGAAAGCAATGTTGGAAACGACGAAAGCATTCAAATCAGGCCTCTTACATCTGCTTTCACTTCCCATGAAAGGCTCGAATCAACTTTGGTGGCGTCGAGTGTTTCAATCAACGGCTGTAGCTTGTCGATAACTACTTTTGCAGCATCCGCACGAGCAGTACATCGAGTTTGCAATAAACTTTTAATACCAACAGTTGTTGTTTTGTGAGATAAGCTGTTTACATCTTCATTTTCGTCAACAAAGGGGTTCAATTCTTGCATTTCTTCAAATAATTTCACTCATTTTGGATAAACACCTAAAAATGTGCACAGTTTTTTCAAAGTGCTCATTGCCAGCTGCTACAATTCTGAACTTGATGTGGTGTCTTTCACAATCAACTCAGTACAATGGGCCAGGCAATGAATGTACGAAACTTGTTGCCCATAACAGTTTTTAAATTTCTCTGCTAATGATTTCATTGCTGAAAGGCCATGAAAGCTCATCGCTATGAACTTGTCATTATTGACTCCATACCTGATGAATACGTCGGTTATGTTTAATGAAAGCAGCGCATCAGCAGTCAATCCTTCCTTGTATGGCATAATACCAATAAATTCTTCTTCGGCATCGTGTTTCCAAAGCGGTTCGAAAAGATATGGATATTTGCAGAGGTGGGCGTTTCGCAAAATAGTTTGCAAGTTTCGCAAGTTGCGCAAATGCGCAATTTGCGTTGCGCACTATGCCCTTTTTTTCAGCTCTTACGCAATTTGAGTTTGCGAATAGGTAAATCTAATATTTCTTGCACTTCAATTGCGAATTTTTTTCCAAAATGCACAATCACAAAATAATCTTTTAATGTTGATCTGCATGTCCCTGTCAAAAAATAAATAAAATTTGATTTTACATTTACAAGCATCATTACGTGATAATTGATGCATGCTGATTGCTGATCGAAAGATATTTTTTCTTGTTTTGTTTTCTTCTGCGCTATCAACTTTTAAATCGCAAAACGCGCTGTATTCAAAGTTTGAGCGATTAAAGATATCAAGGAGGACTAGTGTGTGACAGAAATTAAGGGTGCCAGTTTGGAAGATCCCCCTCAATCGGGTTCTCCAAAATTTTGATCTTTTAAACCGTTAGAGCTAAATGGATCAAATTTTTGGAATGGGTAGATATCAAAAATAAACTAAACGTAACAAACATCGGGGGTGTCACAATGGGGGTTTACCGCAAACGGGCCCTCCAAAATTCTAACTTTTTAACCTTTTAAGCTAGACACATGAAATTTTTAAGGTAAGTAAATACAAAGAAAAGATAAAATTTGACAAAATTTGAGGTGCCAAAATGGGGTCCCCCCAAACCGGGCCGCGTAAATTTAAACTTTTTAACCACTCACGCTAGGCACATAAAATTTTCAGGATAGGCAAATATGAAAAAAAGTTTCCCCAAACAGAGCTCTCCGAAATTCAAACTTTTAAACCTTTTAAAATGGATACATGAAATGGTGGTCCACAAATTTTCAGCTTTCCTACTGTATTTGAAGCGACCTTTGTGTTCATGCACCATCAGCTTCTTCCTAAAGGTGCTTCTCCAGTGCGGGCTTGACTGTAAGCGAATTAAGAATGCAACCAAGTGGTGAACATTTAGAAGCGCTCAATGTCATTCACTGAAATAAAGCGCTGCTTTAATTCACCAAATCGTTGAATAATTTTTTTTTTTGAATATCAGTCGTGGTTGACTGGTTGTTCACTTTTTCAGCAAATTAAGTTAATTTAAGCCTGAGTAGGATTGGGTATTCTGGATTTGGTTTTAGCTATTCGTAATAATTCTGTATTTTGAAATGCCATTGCCTAGTGTTATGCCGCTCTCACACTTTGGCGAATTTTATGGCGACTCCACTGCGAATCAATTCGCAGCGCAGTCTCAGCGCATTTGCAGCGCAGTCTCCGTAGAGTCGCAGAGCATGGCGAATCCTCTGCGAATGCGTTGCAAATTGAATTCTACTAATGTAGAAGAAAAAAAAAATTATTCATTTTCATGATAAGAAAGCAGGTAAAATTAAAGAAAAAAAATTTATTTAGAAGATTAATTACGCATATTACTTCTGATGAAGATATAAATTTTAGAAAAAGCTTTAATTTAGCAGCAAACAAAAAACACGAACGTTGTCCAAAAAATCGAAATCGAAAAGAAAAATAACTAAAACCGGTTAGGCTTTGCGACATAGCTATGATGTATTACGGCATACCTGAGCGGTAACACGGTATTTTTTTAATGGTACCATTGGTTCACTACCGCGATACTTTACCATTTAAAGGCGCTACTGGTTCTTTATAGAAATGCAAAAATTTTATTTAAACCAATGTGAAAAATAGATGTACTGAATAGACATTGTAAATCGTGGGTAAATTTCAACATCTACGCTCGTAAAAATCCAATAAAATCATTCAAAACTTTTTAACAGCAAAATTTATTTTGATCTAATCAAATTGCTCCTCTTTTTTTAATGTTTATTGCCGTAACTTAATTTCAGAATCACAAAAGCAATAAAGTGGTGAATAACCTTCGAATTACGGTTGCTTTATTATTGCGTGTTACTATTATTTTTTATTTTGTTCAAGTCTTTATTATTTCGTATTATTTCCGAGATTGAAGAAAACAGTCATATGCTCAGCAAATGGGCGCAGTTTTCGTTAAACAGATTGCCCTCAAAGTCAATTTTGCTAAAATATGCTACTTTAATGTCGTTTGACTCTGCTGCTACTTTAATGTTCATTTTGTTGCAAGCATAAAACTTAAATATATCCAGCTTTAGAGCAGAAAAACTGGACCAAGGAATAGTTTTGCGAATATAAAATAGCCGAAGCTGTCTAAAACGTTTTATTCGGGACGCTTTAACTTAGTCATTTATTATCAATTTGCAAATAACACGCAAAAGGATTAGATGTTTTGCAAAGTGCAAGTTTAACAAAAAAGTAAAATGAATCGGAAACTAGATGGGAGTTTGCCAGCAAAACCCAGTGAACAACCGACGCATAGCTAATGCTGTGACGCTCAAAAGTACTTTTTGTCTACCGTAAAATTAGCAATTATTCAAAAATATCTGATTATGGAACCTCCAGAAAAGTGGAGTCAAAATATTTATCAGTTAAATATCTCCTGATATCATAAAACACTTGCACCCTAGCTTGAGTCGTTCAAAAATTGATTTTTGGGGTCTATTTGGGGGGTTGCGGGGGGGTGGCATCCCCAAACTATGTCAAAATATTTGTTTGTTAAATATCTGCTGATATCAAAACAGACTGGCACTCCAAGTTGAGCTATTCAAAAAATTGATTTTGGGTGGTCCATTTGGGGGGTAATTGGGGGGGCACCCCCAAACTATGTCAAAATATTTGTCTCTTAAATATCTACTGATATCAAAAAAAGGAGAACTCTAGCTTGAGCCATTCAAAAAATTGATTTTTGGGGGGTCCATTTGGGGGGGTCCCCGGGGGGGTGGCACCCCCAAACTATGTCAAAATATTTTTCTGTTAAATATCTACTGATATCAAAAAAAAGTAGCGCCCTAGCTTGAGCCGTTCAAAAAATTGATTTTTGGGGGCCCCATTTTGGGGGGTTCCCGGTGGAGTTGCCCCAAAAAATTTCGGGAGAAAAAATTGCATTTGCAGCTCAACAACTTCACACAAAAATTAGATTTCCATGTTTTGTGGTTTAGGAGAAGAAGAGCGTACAAAATTTAGGAAGAAAGAAAAGGAAAAAAAAAGGAAAAAAAAGGGAAAAAAAAGGAAATAAAAGGGAAAAAAAGGAAAAAGAAATAAATCTCATCGCGGCCAAAAGTGGGTTGGTTGGGATGAAAGGGTATCTTGAGACATACAACCCTATGAAATATTTTTTGCCGTACTTAAGCCGTTTTTGACTGACACCACTTTTTACGCCAAACTTGCGGGGCGGTTTCCGGGTTCTAAAACCGAAGTCACGTGACCAATTGCCTCGAAATGTGGTACAAACATACAACTCATTAATCTCAAACTGCTGTCAAAATTTCATGTAGCTAGACCAAACTGTTCTCGAGCTATAAGCAAAAGTCTGAAATTTCGCACTCGTTAGTTGAAAAATGGCCGAGTAAAAACACAGGAACGTGCGACGCGAGCGTCGGTTGTTCCAATTAACCAATTGTTGTTCTGCGGTATAAGGCATTATTGCGTTCAAAAACAAGCACAAACCAAACGGGTAAGCTAATAATTTCATAACTATATTGCAACACCACTACATTTATCATACTACTCGGCTATTAACAGCTGCAGGCAAACTTAGTGTTTTAATTGAATTCGAACATTTTCGGCGTTACATTGAGCGCCTTGATTAAAAAACTAAAAACATGGCAAATGAATAAAGTAATAATCAGTGCACTGTCAAAATTAATTCAAAAATAGTAACAACCTTTTACGAACATAAAATTTGGATTTCCAACTGCATCCGGCTAGACTGGCATTTTACGGCTCAGGCAATTGTTAGTGATAAGATAAATTAAATTAGAAGTTCAATTAAGTACAATATTAAAATATAAAGCTAGCCTAGCTTGCAGTAGCCTTGTGATAAGATAACGGAGTGGTGCTTTTGCATTGTGTTGCATTATGGTTACTGAAAGTAATCTCTATACTGAAACAATAAATTTTATAATTGCACTATCACAAATCTCATCAAACGACACTCATTCATTCAATCTAAAATTATCCACATCCTGATGCCGTCAACTACAATCTATACGCTTGATTAAAGACAAAGCGAAAGTCAAGCCAGCGATACAAAAACCCAAGCAGTCACCCATCAATTGAAATGGATCCCAGCAATCAGTTATCTAGCGTATCATCAGCACTATATTGGCTGTCTACTGACTGTACTGCCAGAATCAAACAGTGGACCCCAATTTCAGACACACTATCTCATCCAAACATAGCCCCTAAGTAACGTAGACAATAGTAGCTGACATTTACGTTGTCAACCGCACCATCTCTGAACTTGAAGAAAATTTGAAAACAATTCCAAAATTACTAGAATTACTAAAAGTTTCAAAATCATAGAAAATATTGACTCCGACTATTAAAAACCCAAGTTTTTTTGCTATCCAATTCCGTATTAACATTTTGTTGAAAAGTTTTCCGATTTTATTTATTTTGGTATTTTTCATCTATTTCCATCCATATTTTAAAAGTTATATTAGGTTCAGGCAAGAATATTTTAGTTTTAGACCCTACTTTTGCATGATACCGTGTTTCCCCGATAATAAGACCTACCCGCAAAATAAGACCTAGCGTGATTTTCGAGGATGATTTTAATGTAAGCCCTACCCTTAAAATAAGCCCTAGTTGAGAGCGGCAGAAAGACGAAAGAGTCAAACATTCTTTTTTTATATTTATTCAAACTGCTTTAATGCGGTGTATGCCATCCTATTATTTAATGCGATGTATGCTCTTGAATAAATTGTTGTTAATGAGTTTCTGAATAAAAAACATGTTAATGGCAAGTAACTGTAGATCTTTTTTTGTAATTTCTGTTTATTTAAAATCTCGTAATTTTTACTTTGTAACTTCATTTTTTGATATATCAAAATAATACATCCCCCGAAAATCAGCCCTAGTGCCATATTTTGGAGTAAAATTTAATATAAGCCCTGTCTTATTTTTGGGGAAACACGGTAGCTGACATTTACGGAATCATTTGTTTTACCATTACCTTTCTACATCTTATTGTTTAGCAAAATGAAATTTATTACTAAACAATCAACTACGTCATTTCCGTTATACCTATTATGATTCGCAGCGCAGTCTCCGTGCATTCGCCAGAGTCGTACTGCAGTCTCCGTGAGTTCGCAGCGCAGTCTCCGTCAATGTGATGGCGAATGCACTGCGGACCCATGGAGACTGCAGTACGACTCCACGGAGCTGCGCTGCGAATTGAAAAATTTTTGAACCAGTTGAAAAAATTTTTGCTCGTTGGCGACTCCTCTGCGAATGCGCTGAGACTCAGTGCGAATGCGCAGCGAATGCGCTAAGACTGCACGGAGACTATGAAAACTGAAAAATGTTCAATTCGCAGTGGAGTCGCCGTCAAATTCGCCAAAGTATGAGAGCGGCATTAGTACTTCAGCTTTAGATAAACTATATGCTGTGTACTGTTGAAAGACAAACAGTAATGTATTAATTATTTCAGGGGTCGAAATTAACTTTTTTGACAACCTGCCCGTCGGGCAAGTTTTATCAAATGTCTACTTGCCCGAGAAAATTTCAACTTTCCCGAAAAAAGGTACTCTAAGTTTTAAGGTTAACTTGGAAAAAAGCACTGAATTTGCAAAATACGCGTAGTTTCGAGAATCAAGTTTTTGTGTGGATTGTTGAGATAATGTGATGCAATAAGTAACTTTTTCCAATCATGCATAAGCAAAAATTGATTTTTTGGTTGTAAATATTTCATTTAATATTTAGCAATCATAATTATTAATTACCGCTGTGGTTTACAGCCAACGCATTTTTATTAGCGAATATTTTGGAAGCTACAACAGCTAGAAAGCCGAAATTTTTGCAAAAGTAATTGAAGCTAAAAAATCTTCAAAATAAATTAACAAATAAATTGCAAAATTCTTGACGTTATCTTCATGCAGCGTAGGGTAGTACTTGTGTTGTCTGAAAGAGCTGTTAAACGTGACAGGCGTTGGAAAACTTTTCTAAAAAAAAAAACGTACCATTTTGTGCCAAACAGTTATTAAACGCGCCTAGAAATCGAAAAATATGCGTATTCCGATTAATAATGTGCGTACAACTACACAAGGCATTAATTGTAATAGCGCAAAGTGCTTACTAAGATGAAGCAAGGAACAGATTTCTCTATATATACATATTTTACTTTATCGCAACAAAACCGGGCTTAAATTGCGTCTTTAAATAATCTTGTTTGAAGTTGTTTAATACGCTATATTTTGTTAACTTGCCCGTCGAACAAGTTAAGCCGAAAACTATCTTGCCCGAGGCAATTTCAGATTGCCTGGGGCAAGCGAGCAGGCGTTAATTTCGAACCCTGTGTTTAGTTTAGGCTACCTTACCCAATAAGTTCGAAATACCTTTTGTTTTTTTGTACTGTAATTAGTAGCCGAAAACTTGGCCGCTACAATAGGAAAAACCTTAGATGAATGGGTCGGAAAAGCAAACGACAAAATCACCAAAATTGCTTTCCTGCTTACAAGAGAGATGCGTGCTTGGAAAAATTCAAAAGACTCAACACCGCTATCCTTAGTTCGGCTGCCGTCGAGAGATTGTTTGCTGTTGGTTTTGATGTTTTGCGATCGAAACGATAGTCTATGACAAAGGGATATTTTGAAAAGTTTGTTTTGCTGCGTGAGAATGAAAAGTGTTTAAAAAGTTAATTTTTCTCCATGAATTACACATTATTTCTGAATGTGAGTGAGTGGTGCTTTTTTTTTCCTTTGGTGTTTATTTATTTTTATTGTTATTTCTTTTTATTATTTTTTTATTTTAGTGTTTAATTGCTTTTTTGAACAATAAAAATAATTCTTTCTTCGCTCATGGATATGTGCCTTTAGTTATAAAAGCTAAACGCTTTGCAGTTAATTTATTCCAGTGCAGCTTAGCTGAAGATGGTACCATGTTTGTACTTTCATATTTCTGTACTTAACACCATCGTCTGCAGCGCGCTTTTTAAACTTCGATCATGCAAAAATTTGTACTCAAAAACTTTTATAAATAGCAAAATTTGTTTGCGCTCCTCAAGCAATTAATTTGTAGTTGCGCTGTACTATTTTCAATTTTTGGTTGCGGAATTTGTGTCTGCGCTTCAAAGCGTTTAGTATTTTGGTTACAGAATTTACAATTGCGCTTTACGCTTTAAGATTTTGGTTGCGGAATTCGCGCTTGTGCTTTTAGCTTAAAAAATTTTGGTTGCGGATATTGCGCTTTAAGCTAAAATAATTTTGGTTGCGGAATTTGCGCTCGCGATTTAACCTTAAAAAATTTTGGTTGCGGAATTCGCACTTGCGCTTTTACAATGTGTTTTTTTAACGCCCAATTCTGAATATTTGTTCAGTAGGGTTGCTCAAAAAAAACTTTTTTTTTCAAATTTAACCCATCACCCCCGCAAATTGTTAGGTTGGTGATAGAAACCCCTTACACCAAATTTCAGCTCATTCAGTTCACAGGGAGAGGAGAGCATGCAATTTGAAATTTTGAATTTTCGTCGAAAAATATGGATTTTTGGCCCACTTTAGCACTAATTCTTGCCGTCAAAATACCTGGTATCTAAGCTTTTTTTGATTTATTATTTCTCAAATTACATATTAGACCCAGTCTAAACCAGTTTATAGTGTTTGTTTTGTAAATTTATTTCCAAAAAAATTGCCTGTTTTTTGCTATTTTGACTAAAATATGTTACGGTGCGTAAAACTTCCTAGCACCAATACTGCCAACAAACCACTGCATAAAATGAGAAACAAGACTGATTTCTACCTAGAAACCCATTTAACATTCCTCTTCAAGTCCAAGCGATGACATACACCAAGTTATTGAAACTGTGTTTGGCAAGTTCAACCCGTAAGAAATATGATTTATCATTACAAAAATAACTGCTATAATGCGAGTCAACCTCCAGCAGTTGATGAAGTTTCAAACATTATTTTCTTGCGGTCCAGCATTTCTGTGTAGGTTGTTCTAATTCTTAGCAAGAACAACTTCATGACTGTCCCATTTTTTGACTCTGTAGTTTTTCAAGGTACTGTAAAATATTACTAAGTTGAAAGTTGGAATGATTCGTTGCGAAATGCTACAAAGTCTCATGACCAAACGCTAAATTATCTACCAAACTAACCGATTATATACAGTAAGTAATTTGGTTTACCAAAATTTAGGAAGCACTAGTTTTTGCGCTGTTTTAATGCTAATGGTTTCGTGGTATAATAGCACAATCAGCTTCGCAACCTACCTCTTATTTTCTTGTGGTTCTAGCTAACGCCGTACAAATGAGTGGTAACAGTGTTTTTCCACAAAAATGAAACTGTTCTTTGATTAGATGGTCTAACTACACTTGCACAATCTTAAAACAATTCTACGACCTTGTCGGGTACCCATTTTGAAAAGGCAAATGCAAAATTTGTGGCTGAACATATTATTCGAGCGATTGTATTGTGCATACAAAACGCAGCCTCTGAAGCCAGCAGAGCATTTACCAATATTTGTGACTTGAATGTTAGCAGCCAAAACACTATAAACTGCTGGACAAAATTTTACTCAAGATTGTTCTGTATAATATCGTTGATAGCCACACATTTGAGAAGCACTGCTACCACTCTGTTATCCTGCACCGCTTGAACAAGAAGACCACCAGAGGCTGGTTATCGGGTTGCAAAAAATATTTAGTATACCACAGATAAAACATTGAAAACCCTTCAGTCTGTTTCACCCTAAGCTGTAATCGCTTCAAGAGTTAACCGCTGAAAATTTCGCTAAGTTATAGGAGTGAAACAGTAAGGTTTTTAATGCTTTTATCCATGATGTGCTCAATAAAGGGTGGGCAATAACTCTACACCAGAGCATTTAAAACAGTTTTGATTAACTAACTAATTTAACTGATACATACACACAATGCTTCACTGATCCAGAAAATAACGTGCACTTTACACTCTAAGAACGTGCACAAAAGACATGTTCTTTTCTAGATATTACTTTGTTTAACATCACACTCCATGTGATTTTTTGATGTACGACTTATGGCCAACCCTGCATATGAACGAGTCTAACTACTACTGCTATTGAGCTCGTCTCAAGCTTGATTGGTAGAGGAGGATGAATGCCCTAAACCAAGACAACACGTATCGTGCATACGTGATGGTTGGTCGATTCATCAAAAACATAGACGAGATTTATCTGGCCAGCTCTATTGACGGAACAACCAAGGTTGAAAGAACGATCAGCAGATACATGAAACTTTGCAACATTTTGCATTAAACTTGAAAAACCGAAGAGTCAAAAAATGGGACAGTCATGAAGTTGTTTTTGCTAAGAATTAGAACAACCTACACAGAAATGCTGGACCGCAAGAAAATAATGTTTGAAACTTCATCAACTGCTGGTGGTTGACTCGCATTATAGCAGTTATTTTTGTAATGATAAATCATATTTCTTACGGGTTGAACTTGCCAAACACAGTTTCAATAACTTGGTGTATGTCATCGCTTGGACTTGAAGAGGAATGTTAAATGGGTTTCTAGGTAGAAATCAGTCTTGTTTCTCATTTTATGCAGTGGTTTGTTGGCAGTATTGGTGCTAGGAAGTTTTACGCACCGTAACATATTTTAGTCAAAATAGCAAAAAACAGGCAATTTTTTTGGAAATAAATTTACAAAACAAACACTATAAACTGGTTTAGACTGGGTCTAATATGTAATTTGAGAAATAATAAATCAAAAAAAGCTTAGATACCAGGTATTTTGACGGCAAGAATTAGTGCTAAAGTGGGCCAAAAATCCATATTTTTCGACGAAAATTCAAAATTTCAAATTGCATGCTCTCCTCTCCCTGTGAACTGAATGAGCTGAAATTTGGTATAAGGGGTTTCTATCACCAACCTAACAATTTGCGGGGGTGATGGGTTAAATTTGAAAAAAAAAGTTTTTTTTAAACAACCCTTTTGTTCAGTTTTGGATATGACAGCACTTTCGTCAGCAATTAAAACAAAAAATTGCTTACCATTAATTGAGCGAAGAATTTGTCGTCGCGCTGTAAGTACCAGCGTTTTTTCATCTCAGCAACAATATCAATAGACATATACATTTTTTCTTCCATTAGCAACTTGAGACCTGGCTCGTGCTCAGCTTTGTCTTGTTAAGTTGATAAAAATTAGATTCAAAAGAATCTCTACGTCGGATTGCTACTCTTGTCTTAGTAGAGTTTTTAGGATCAAAAAGCTTGCTTCCATTTCAGCTCTACGAAGTTGCTGCAGCTCCTTGATTTTATCATGAACAAAAAAACAATTGACTCATCTTTCTCTTCCAACACAAGTTTTTTTTTTCATCCATTTTTTGCGAAGTTCAGAAACATCAAGTGTTTTATTGGCAAACGGACATCTTTTCTTCTATGATTCTGAAACTATATCGGAACAAACTTTGCAAAAAACTTTTTTGTTTTCCCTATTATATGCCAACCATTGGAAATTACCAAACCACTCTTTTTAAAAAAGTCTTCTCTCTTAGTTCCTACTATTTTCTCGATCAGTTTCGGAGAAGTTTTTAGCGTCAAAAACACGACACATTTAAGATCAAAATCATTCATATCAGAACCACTTGAAATTATTGATATCGGAACCGACGTATCACAGGTTGATCTTGCAAAATCCAACACCATGGTTATGTCATTTTCAGCATTTGCAATACCGTCTCCGCTGTTTAAATTGTTGTTGGTGCCAATATTTTTAGCGTTAGAAGACCTCTTGGAAACGTTACTCACGGCATTATCATCATGAACGTCTCTCCCTCAGCTACTGGTAGCAAAAAAAGTATCGGTGATTTTTGTTTGTCCCGCTGCTGATCCTGCTTTTGACAAGTCTTTCTGAACGTTATTGGTCTGACGTTCTTTGCGAAATATTTAAAACGTCAACAAACTTTCGCGTAATTAAAAGAATGTATAAGTTATCTTAATTTACCAAATATTTTGGAACTTAAGTGTTAGTGTTTTAACCAGCAATACAAAAAGTGTAACCAGGCCAACTGATCTAATGTTTTAATTTAGTTTATCCTGCTTTTCGTGAGGAGGCAGTTTCTTCCAAGAGGTATGCTGCCCCGCTGACTTCTTCTGCAGCTGCAAAGCAATTTATCTTTTTTATTGTTACTGCTCAGAGCCTGGTATCTGCGTGCAACTTACATTTGCGTGACGAACATACTGTACCACAAATAAAATTCTATTCAACTAGCTTTGATCAAACTGCTTTAATCTGCTTACCACAACTTTTTCTTAAATTAATGCCATTCATGAATTTCACTACAGCTTGAACTTTTAGCTATAGGTTTCATCCACTTGATCAGCTTACACCCAGTACTTAAATTGTAAAATTTTGCATTGGAGGACGCTTTTGCAGCCATGACCAACTTTACAAAAAGTTTAGTGGAAATGATGTATTTCCGTTGCCAAAATTGAATGAAAACCAAAAACAAGAAAAAGGCCTTCGCCGGAAATTGAAGTTATTTTTTTTCGAAACTAGGTGAAGACCAAAAAAAAGCAAAAAAAAAGCAAAAAAGATCTTCGCCGCAATTTGCGACTATATTCGGCAGGAAATTTGTAGGATCTTTTAGTCCTGGCTGGCTATTTTTCCTCTGGTCATCCAGCGCTCAACTCTCTATGGGAGGACGCCTAAATCTCCATGGGGGGACGCTAAATCTCGATAGGGGGGCGCTAACTCTCGATGGGGGGACGCGTCCTCCCAACAATTTAAGTACTGCTTACACCAGCTTGCAAGTCGCTACTAACTTTTGCTGTGCTGACCGGCTATATATTTCATGCTTGAGTAACTGCGGATAAATGTTACAATGGGCAGTAAAACTACAGATATTCTCAGAATATTGTGATACACGTATAAAGAGATATACACATACTTAAAGGTTACAAAACAGGCTATTTGGAATGCAAAAGGCAGTGCTGCCCCTCTGCCCCCTCCCCCCCCCCGTTCCGACACCGCTGGCAGTAATTAAGCTTAATACTGGGATTTGTGCGTGTTTGAATTCGCATATAATCAAGCTTGTTTTTTTTCATTATGCGTAACGCATGAAGAAGGCAAGCTTAGTGATTCTTGTCTGAGATGGCAAACGTTCTTCAAATCATTTTTCTCTTTTATGACCTGATGGTCAGACGTTCCAAAATCACGTTGCTTGGGTTGGCTGCATTTTGTTAATGTTTATTTTTTTTTGGTTAAGCCAGCTGGGCTTTCGTTATTTTGATTTAGCTCGCCGGTTTTCAAATTTTTTTGAAACCGTGCTGTGCGTGGTACAGTTATTCATTTGTTTTATCTTTTGTTTCTGAATAAAAAAAGAGCTCGATCCATAGCAGCACGCGTCCTGTAAGAACCCTAGGCGAGCTTAGTTTTTTTTTTGGAGTTCGTCACAATCACTTATTATTCCTGCAGCTGTTGGCTACTACTTGAGTTGATCGTCTTCTAATCTAGGAAGATACATCTAAAACGTTTGCTGATGTACTGAAGCAGCCGTTGCGTATTGCGTGGTGCTTCATCTATACAAGAATTGCAATCATTTTTTGACTAAAATAGTCCAACTGTTTTGTTGATTTCTATGAGATCACAATAACACTGTAATTCTTGGAAGCGCAAAACACAATTAGTTCCTAGAAGCACTACGTCAAAGTCATGATGAAACTAAACACTGCGGTATTTATTATGCTGACCAGAGATGGAAACTGGTTGGGTCGACCGGCACAGGTCGGGTCGAGATTCTTCGACCGGCCGGTCGAGCCGGTTGAAACACCGGTCAAATTTTCCTTTCTTGCATCAAAAAGACATCTAAGCACCAACCGAAATATATATATATAGTTCATTACATATAAAACTTTTTATAAAAAAGCAATTATAACTAACCACACTTTTTGAAAACAGTTGTTGAATAGTTTCAAGCTGTGACTAATATGCTTGACCATTAAGATATGCACATCCAGCAGCGTATGTAAAGGGGGCACTGTGCCATGCCACCCCCTTTGGGCCACAGCACAAAGCAAAAAAGTACAAAATATACGTTAAAATTGCATAATCAGATTGTAATAAAGCATGCATGTGGAAGAGGCTTACGCTAGTACCTGTCATTTTAGCATCATTTTAATCAGCTTGAGAGTAGAAGTGACGCAAATTTCAGATTTTTTAGTACATGCTAAAATCTCTCCGCTTTGAAAAGCTTTTTGCAATTGAAATTTACCACACTCCACATTGGGCAAGAAAGACATAGCTCTTATTTTTTTTATATCTAACTATAGCTATGGCTTATTCTGAACTAGCATTTCTACAAACTGCTGGGGCACATTATATTTCAAATATTTTCTAGCCAACTTCATAACAGTTAAGTGTTTGCTGCTCGGCAATTGCAAATAATCTGTCACCAATAGCTAAAAAATTTTAACTTCTTTTCTTGGTCTTACGCATAATATCATTAGAAAGAACGTCTAATAATTTAGCTTGTGCCCTCCAGTTCTTTTTATGCTTATTGGAACCACCGACGCTCGCGTCGCGTGTTCCTCTGTTTTTACTAAGCCATTTTCCAACTAACAAGTACGAAGTTTCAGACTTTTGCTTATATCTCGAGAACGGTTTGGTCTAGCTACATGAACTTCTGACAACGGTTTGAGATTAATCAGTTACATGTTTCCACCAAATTTCGAGGCAATAGGTTACGTGACTTTGGTTTTAGAGCCAGAAAACCGCACCGCAAGTTTGGCGTAAAAAGCGGCCTCAGTCAAAAACGGCTTTAAGTACGGCAAAAAATATTTCACACGGTTATATGTCTTAAGATATCCTTTCATCCCAACCAACCCACTTTTGGCCGCATTGAGGTTTTTTCTTTTTTTTCTTCTTAAATTTTGTACGCTCTTCTTCTCCTAAACCACAAAACATCGAAATTTAATTTTTGTGTAAAGTTGTTGAGCTGCAAACGCAATTTTTTCTCCCGAAATTTTTTGGGGCAACTCCACCGGAAACCCCCCCAAAATGGGGCCCTAAAAAATCAATTTTTTTAAGGACTAAAGCTAGGGCGCTAGTTTTTTTGATGTCAGCAGATATTTAACTGACAAATATTTTGACATAGTTTGGAAGTGTCACTCCCCCCGGGGACCCCTCAAATGGACCCCCCAAAAATCAATGTTTTAATGGCCTAAGCTAGGGTGCTAGTTTTTTTTTGATATCAGAAGATATTTAACAGACAAATATTTAGACATAGTTTGGGGGTGCCAGCCTCCAGGGGACCCCCCAAATAAGCCCCCCAAAACTCAATTTTTTGAACGGCTAAAACTAGGATGCCAGTTTGTTTTGATTTCAGCAGATACTTAACAGACAAATATTTTGACATAGTTTGGGGTCCCATCCCCCCGGGGACCCCCCCAAATAACCCTCAAAAATCAATTTTTTGAATGGCTTAACTTAGGGTGCCAGCGTTTTATGATATCAGCAGATACTTAACAGACAAATACTTTGACATAGTTTGGGGGGCCACATCCTCCTGGGAACCCCCCAAATAGATCCGCCAAAGTCAATTTTTTGAACAGTTCAAGCTAGGGTGCCAGTGTGTATTGATATCAGCAGATATTTAACAGACAAATATTTTGGCGTAGGTTGGGGGTGCCACCCCCCCAAGGATTCCCCCAAATGCACCCCCCAAAAATCAATTTTTTGAACGGCTCAAGCTAGGGTGCCAGTGTTTTATAATATCTGCAGATATTTAACGGACAAATATTTTTACATAGTTTGAGGGTACCTCTCCAATAACTCTCCTCCCCAAAATAGATTCCCCAAAAATAATTTTTCGAATGGCTAAAGCTGGGAAGCTAATTGTTTTTAATATTTTTAAATATTAAAATATTTTAACATAGTTTAAGGGTACCACTCCCTCGGAAAACCGAAAATTGGACCTCTCCTAAATCATAAATCACTTGTTAGAGAGCTAATTGCTTTTAATATTAAGTCTCTAAAAAATAAATATTTTGGCATGATTGATTAAGAGTTGACACCCTGTTCCAACTCGGGAGTTGGATCATATCCCGAGGGAGCCACACGGGTATTTGCTGCGCAGCTTGACTCCGGCTTACTGGCCCAGCGTAGACTTCTCAGACGTGGCTGCACTCAGTAACTCTAATATACAGCGAACTGTATTTTATTGAAAACAGAGTCAAACAGGCAACAAAATATTATCTAGATTTTTGCCGGTAACTTAAATGTCTTCCAACTAAAAATTGCAAGATTCAAAAATAAAAATGTGAGCTGTTTGCTTCACCGCTAAAAATCCGAAACTAAAAAGCTACCAACACTCGCGAGACAGGCCAAAGTGCCACGTGAGTGTGACGTAATTTAGAAAAGGCAGTGCGCAAAATTAACAAAAAAGGTGATTGGCCAAAATAACTTGCAACAATTACAAAAACCAAAACAGTGCGAAAATAATATGTAAATAAGGTGAAATGGCAAAGCGGCACGTTTCGCAATCGGTGAATCTGAAACATTGCGGCCCCTTTGAAATGAAACACAGAGTTGAAATTCAAAAAACAAATAACATAATGAAGGTGAAAGCATCATAGTGGTCAGTGATCACACTGTAACAAAATTAATAGCATTTTTAGTGCTTAAGGAATTTAAAATGAAGTGATTAGCCATCTCGAATGCATCAACTTCAATAGAAAGCGAAACGTCATAATAAATAGAACTTTAATTTCATATATTATTTCAAATGTTGATAGAGAGTTGCCCAATTTGCACGAAGAGTTCATTTATATTTCTTAAATAAAAGCAGTAATTAACGACACAAACAGTTAGCAATTAAAAGACAGTTAATCGTAGTTCAAATTCACGAATAAAACACTACACAGAAGCAATTTTAGAGACATCTCTTAAAATATACTCGATCTTATCGGGTCCTCCAACGGTGCCCTTTGCCAGTACCGCAACAGTGGCGCGACGAATTAGTTCCCTACCATTATGGATCTGTGGGTGCACAAAATGAATGCGCCCCAGACGATAAGTTCCTCTTTTAGTGAAGTCTTCCGAGTCCCCAACAAGTACTAACTGGCCTGGGGAAAGGTTTTCCTTGCAGGTTCTCCATTTATTACGGCCCTGTAGATTTGTAAGGTACCCCTTAGCCCAACTTAGCCAAAATTTATGAGCCAACGCGGCATTGTAAGTATAATTCCGTCTTAGGTCACCTTTGTCATGAAATTTACCTAACGGGGTGTATGGAGCGAGACCCAGGCCCAAAAAGCACGAAGGGGTAATAGGCAAAAGATCGTTAGGTTGATCACTCAACGTAGTGAGAGGACGATCATTTACGATGCCGGACCGCATCTAAGGTGAACGTTTGCAATTCAATTAGAGTGGGCAAGCGTCGAGCGTGACCCACAACTTGGCGTAACGCGGTTTTGAAAAGTTTCACCATTATTTCCAGACTTCCGCCTTGACTTGGCGCGTGAGGAGGGTTTCGTACCCAGTTTGTTTGTACCTTTTTCACGAAGTGAATTAGTAAATTCACACGATCCGAGTAAATTTGGAAGTGTGTCAGCCGCAGCACAAAAGGTGCTACCATTATCTGAATAAATCGTTTTAACGCTTCCGCGAAGGTTTGTGAAACGTGAGAAGGCTAACAAAAAGTTGTTTAAATCAAGTCCAGTTACGATTTCCACATGAAGGCAACGAGTGCTAAGACATGTGAATAGCAACCCCCATGCTTTGCAGTCGCTCCGACCCTGGCGATACATTACAGGTCCTAAAAAGTCAGTGCCACAGATTTGGAAGGGTATATTTGCCCTAGTGACACGAAAAGAAGGCAAGTCACTTAAAATTTGTCTCACAGGTTTTACCCTTTGCAATGCACACTCACCACAATCAGTAATATAATGTTTAACACTTCCATTTCCAAAAATAATCTAAAATTGTTGGCGAGTCTGCATTACCGTGTACAAAGGTCCCGCATGCCCGGCCAAAATATGCTCATTTAGCACAATGAGACGAGTCAAGGCATGCCAACTGGGAATTATGAACGGGTGCCTAGTATCCACAGGGAGTTCAGCGTTTTCAAGGTGTCCTTCAACGCGCAACATTAAGTCGGAATCTACACAAGGACGAAGATTTCTTAAAGATTTCAATTCATTGAGTTTACGCATTTGGTTAGAGTTCACAACGTCTCGGCTTAACTTTTTTAGAATTTGATCGTAATCATCAGGAGTGCCTTTTTGCAACAAACTTATAGCGGCCCCGAAACTTTGATATTGAACAAATCTGACCGCATTCATAAACGCAAAGTTTAAATAAGCAGCATCAAGTTTAGGTTTTTCTAACTTTATCTTTTTAGACATAGCAGCAATAAACTCTCTAAAAGCAAGCAAGTATGCGAAACGCTCTTTTAACGCTTATAAGTTAGGCAATGTCTTGATCAGTTTTTCGAGAGGATCGTCCGAACAATCCTCACCCATCAGCTGACCAGGCACCGAGATCGCCCGCACGGTAGACAGAGAGGAAACAGGTTTGGCGTTCTCTGAGCCCTGCAGGAGAAACTCGGGCCCATCCAGCCAAAGACCTAGCAAGTACCGATTTTTAAAACTTTTTTCTCTCGTGCCAAGAATCTGGCGGGGACACAAGAATAATTTTGTCAATTCGCCGTTTTACAATGCGCGACAAATGTAATTCCGGATTAGTGATCCATTTATGGACAACTTGCGAGTCGGTCCAAAATTTAACAGTACAAGAAAGATCTTCAAGGGCTTTCAAAGCCTGCAACATTAAATCGCTACAGATTTTAGCAGCTTCCAATTCTTTACGGGAAATTACCCAGTTTGATTGATGATTTAAAACAACACGTGATCTACCAGAGATAAAACTCAAAGTAGCACAGCCGTTAACAATTCGACGCAAATAAATTACACAAAAAAAGGCATTATCAGATGCGTCGCAAAAACCGTGTAACTGTTAAATTGCAGAATCTTTATTTTCGCGAGGAGCTTCGTTATTTGCAAAACAATAGCGCTCTAGTTCGACACATGACAAGTCCTTTAACGAAGAAATCCATGAATTCCAATTTTCAATAATATCGGCAGGTAATTCATCATCCCAGGCAAATTTAGCCGTAGCCACCCTCTGCAAAATCAATTTCCCTCCCAGAAGACAAGGACTAGCTACTCCAAGGGGATCGTAATTACTAGCGAGTTGACTGGCCATTTGGCGCCTAGTAGTGACAGGGGAAAAATTTTTATTAAAAGTAACTTTAAGCTTGTCATTATTCCACGTCCCAAATTACTCCTAGAGCTTTTGAGTCTGGCATGGGTTCGGCCCCAATAGTAACTTCACTAATACTCGGAGCAAGATCACATTGTGGAATTTCAGTGAGTATGGCTTTAGCGCATGAATTAGAAATCCACTTTCTCAGTTTAAATCCCCGGCTACTAAAAAGTGCAGTAAATTCCCAAGCAACCTTTTCAAGTTCAGACAAGGAATCGTTAGAATATAAAACATCATGCATGTAGCGATTTTTATCGACAACGCTTAGCGTGACGTCACTAGCGATTGTAGGAGATTCCGAAATCAAAGTTTTAATGTCGAGTAGCGCAGCATAAGGAGACGAATTTATTCCCCAAACGTGTCTCGAAAAACGAAACACCTGTGGTGTGCCAGCCTCCAAATCACCATTGCTAAACCAAATAATTCAAAACAAGTCTCTTTGTGCTTCTGGCACAGCGACCTGGAAGAAGCACTTGCTTAAATCAGCCATGCAAGCAAACTTACCCAATCGAAAACGCGTCAAAACCTCCACTAAATTATTCAACAAATTTGTTCCTGCAAGCACGGTCTGATTCAAACAGACGCCTCCGAAGGTTGCTGCACCATCGTACACAACACGGAGTTTTCCTTGTTTGGTCACAAAATAAGGTAAGTACCATTTCGGCGAGACAGAGTGTACATTATCGGCACTCTCGATCCATCCTTCTTTGATAAGTTCAGAAAACGTGTCAATGAGCGTTTGTTTTAAAACAGGGTTTTTTAAGGCGCTCGTACGCAAAGATAAAGTACGTTTTAAGGCAAGTTCATAATTATCAGGCAGTGTTTCAATTAGTTCTGCTTTTAAGGGAAATGGCATTTCAAACCTCCCATTTATCACTTTAATATTAGGTTCAACTAAAGAACGTGCCATATCATCCTCTCTCGAGGGTTGCAACTCTTCATCCTTAAGTTCAATTTTCCGCAAGTTCTCTTTTAGACTGGCATTTTCAAGCCTAAGATTCTCACACTCTCGAGCATCGCACTTGTACACATTGACTACTGCCCGTCTGCTGTTAATCAGATTCGAACAGATGTCCATGCGGCCACCGCTAGCCATAGGTCCTAAACGGGTAAGAACATAATTAGGTTCATTAGAATTTAAACCTTCACGCTCCTCCAAAAAGGTGAGAAGAAACTTATCCGATTGCCCGATAAGAAGGTCAACACTTTTACGATAAGAAATGACAGGTATTTGTACCCCTCTAAAGTGACTAAGTTTGGACGTGTCGATGCAATGAGGTAAAGTGTTTTCATCGTCTTCAAAATTAGACACAATCAATGCCCCTTTAATGCCATAAGTCTTACCATCGGCAAGCGATGTCAAATCAAAATCAGAATGCCCGTTACATTTAGTAGTAAAATCACCCAGAGTATGAATCGCGGTAGAGGCATTTACGTTACGTTTCAATCCCAATTCGTTACACAGCCTTTCGCTAATTAAAGTGGCCTGTGAGGCAGTGTCCAACTGCGCATAAGCTAGCGTAGATTTTTTAGTGTCTGGGTTTATGACCCGTACAGCACAAGTACGTAGCAAGACCACACGTTTGTCAACAGAGTCGATTTTACGATTAACAATAACATCATAATCATTAGCCGATCCACAACCGCTAGTAGTTGCAGAACTTGTAGCCTCCGCGGCCCCGAGGGTTTCATCGTCAGGTTTTACATAATAGTCATGTAGAGCCGTAGCATGTTTTGTGCGACAGTCAGGTCGGCATTTACGACATTTAGATGGATACGCACAATCGCGAACCATGTGATTCAAAGACAAACAATTCAGGCACCGTTTTGCGTCAAAAACCGCTTGTCGTTTAAGATTGGTAGGTAAAACTTTGAATTTATCGCAGTCTGCAAGATAATGTTTATTCGAACAGACGAAACATTCAGGAAGTACAGCGGACTTAAAAGGTTAGCGATGACTTCGGACCCCAGCATCAAACTGTTTTAAACCTTGCCGATTAGATACATTATTCGGCTTGGATGCAGTAGAAACGGCCGTTTGTCGAACACGTATGGTAGATTTACATTCGCGTGATTTATCTTTTTCCTCAGTTTTAAACAGCGCTTGAGCGTAATCTGAGGTCATTAACTTAATTTCGTGCGCAACAAATTTACGCAACAACTCGAAGCCGTCAAAACTATAGGTTGATTTAAATCCAATAAACTCTTATCAAGCTCGTCGAGATAACGACGTTTTAGATTAGCAGGTAAACGATTTGCGGTGTCCAATAATAATTTACCTGAAAGTTTTTCTATTTGGTTGTGTCCGTAAGCAAAAACCTCAAGTGTTAAGATCTTCATTAAATGATTTTAAAGATGACACAGTACGAGTCACTTTAGGGCCATTTCGGACCTCCGCAACTTTAGGTTCCGAAACAAACCCACTCAATACCCCATAACGCTGTCTCAAACGCTCCAAAGCGCGGTCGATACGTTGTTGAGTCGTCATGTTTTTAAACGGGGCAAAGAAAAGGTTAACCATCTCCCGGGGCTCTCCTACGCAAGATGCCCGAAGCACCTCTGGGCGTCTTTCCCCGAAAGGCGATTCTTCCATCAATTTCATGATTTGTTTGTCGTAAAATACAAAAGCAATGTTGTTTCCGTTATAATTAATTTGGGAAGCTAAATTGATATATTCGTTTCGGCCCTGTCGCTCCAGGTAGTTATGCACCACAGACGTAGGGTCGAAAGGCGGCGCAACTTCGCTACTTACACACACAGCACCTTTTGAAATAGGAACGCTATTAAAAACGTCTTGAATCCACGACTTCGTTCGGTCTTTTACGAAAGCCTTATCAGGCGGTTTACTTAGATGGGAAATTAAAGAAGATTTCGATTCCGCTTATTTAGTTTTTAGTGTTTTCGAATTTGAGGTTTTTCGAAGCCAGCATCGGTGCCGAACTCACTTCTGCCCGCTCTCGTGGTCGTGGAACGAGATTTCGTCCGCGACCTTCGAGAAGCAGCCACAGAACCACGTTCAGAACAAGCAATAAGCTTCTCTTCAGCTTCGATTCTTGCCTCCTCTATAAGTAACTTTGCCAGCATCTCAACTTTTTCGGCTTTAGCCTGCGTTTTTGCAGCTTCAGCCTGCGCTTTTGCAGCTTCAGCACGTGCCCTAGCTTCTTGAGCTTCTGCCAACTCAAAAGATGCTTTTAATTCGGCGCGCCTTTTAGCGAGTTCAATTTGTCGGATTTCACAAGATTTGTTAGTCGTAGCAGTATAACCGGTCACTTGAGAAGCACTGTCCGCCGACTGCATCACGCTTTCATCCTCAGAATCATCGTGAGGGCAGCCGACGACGCGCAGTTTACGTTCGTCATAATTATCGTAACAATTATCATAAGCATCCTTAAGACTTTCACTTAATTCATCAAATTTATCGGGATCAGTAACCTGAAGTTTTAGATCTCTACAGTACGAAGCGAAGGAGGATTTTAACGCATCAAAATTAGTAGAGCAGCTGTTAAACTGCTCAGGCGTCGAGCACAATTTAAAATCTTTTTGCATTTTAGTTAATTTTCCCATTAACTTACGGTGACAGGTCAAAAACTTACGAGCGACATCAGGAACACCCTTTGGCCCACCTGTGGAATCAATGGGAGCAACACAATCTTTTTCAGGTTTAGAATCCGAGAGTTTCCCGGGTCGCCGCCCCGCGTCACTGGCATCGGCGTTAGTAAAAGGACCCGACTCGGTTTTAGCCAAGTCCAACATTTCAAAATTAGCAAACTTCGCCTGAACTAAAGTAGGGCTATTGCTACTAGTAGAACCGTCACTACCACTCTGAAAACTCATGGCAAGATTCACTGACAAATAATAAAATACTAAGTTAACGCAACACAAAAAATAAAAAAGAATTAACAGTAAATAAACAAAGTAATGTGTAATAAACGTTCTTAACTGAAATTGAAGATGTGGTTGGGGATCGGAAATTTTTCAATCGACGAAACACAAGGATCACATCTGATTCACTCGCCACCGGAAACGACCAAAACCATAAAAATGAAGACCAAGTAGGTCTGCCAAGAATCGCTGCCAATCGCAATGGATTTGAGCAGGACGCCAAAAATAAACTTCGAAACCGATGACCAGGAAACCAGCAAAAGTCGAGAAACCAACCCACAATCTTCTCCAAACGGCAAAGCAAGACTAGATAATATTTCTTATGTTCCAACTCGGAAGTTGGATCATATCCTGGGGGAGCCACACGGGTATTCGCTGCGCAGCTTGACTCCGGCTTACTGGCCCAGCGTAGACTTCTCAGACGTGGCTGCACTCAGTAACTCTAATATACAGCGAACTGTATTTTATTGAAAACAGAGTCAAACAGGCAACAAAATATTATCTAGATTTTTGCCGGTAACTTAAATGTCTTCCAACTAAAAATTGCAAGATTCAAAAATAAAAATGTGAGCTGTTTGCTTCACCGCTAAAAATCCGAAACTAAAAAGCTACCAACACTCGCGAGACAGGCCAAAGTGCCACGTGAGTGTGACGTAATTTAGAAAAGGCAGTGCGCAAAATTAACAAAAAAGATGATTGGCCAAAATAACTTGCAACAATTACAAAAACCAAAACAGTGCGAAAATAATATGTAAATAAGGTGAAACGACAAAGCGGCACGTTTCGCAATAGGTGATGCTGAAACACACCCCTGCCCGGAAACCCCCAAATACATAGATTTCCCAAATCTTTACTTTTCATTTAAGCTAAAACAGTTTTTTAGTAGATATTTGTAAGACAAAGAATAAAAAAATACATATAGTCGTCTGTTCAAGGGTATCCCGACACGAGTCCTAAAAACACGAGCTCTAAAAACACCAGTCCTAAAAACACAATCCTAATGGACATGAGTCCTACTACACAGGCCCTAACGTACACAAGTTTTAAAGGACACGAGTCCTAATAAACACAAGCCCTATAGCGGACACGAGTCCTAAAAAACACGAGTCCTAAGAAACATTAAAGTTAAATGGTACATAAAAGTCGGTAAATACTGAAAAAGATTTGATCGGTAAGAGTTCGGGGTTTTTGTTTGCTGTTTTCAGCGACATAAATTCGGCTTGCTGTAAAGTAATCCATGAAAATCTTGTAATATACATGGAGGTAGCTAGCTTCGGTTATCAAATGCAAGGTTTACTATTGACGGCCCTGAAATGGAACAGTTGCATCTCATTCATTCGTGGCAAATTAACACATTTTTAAACTTTTGCAATTCATAGGTTTATTTTGCATTTGATGTTGTAATTAGCGGCTTACCGCTATAGTTGCTAGGAGTTAAAACGCAGAAGCAGTTGTTTTCATTGAATTATTTTGTAGAGATGTCGTTTAAATTTTAAACCAATGATTTAACCGCCCTCAGTGTTATGTTGATCGAGCCTTAATTTACATCTATTTCGACTTGAACTAGTGGTGTAAATTATTATTCATAAATAGTGCTTAAATTAAACGTTAATCTGCCATGTGGTATTGCTGTGGTGTAGAATTTTATGTTTTTTAGAATATGGCCGAATTTACGGTGTAAAACAAAGTTAAAAACCGGGCAAAGTGGACAATATCAGGCACAAAGACATGAGATTTCACAAAAGACATAACTCTCTAGACCCGCTGAATTACACAAGCTGTTAAATAGATCCTGGTAACTTTCAACTAAGCTATAGGCTATCCACAAAAGTTTTAACTTTACATTCAAATTCTTTAAATACGCCCTCTGAAGGAATTAAACATTGATTTACGGTAAGGTTCGATACTTTTTAATGGCATTTTGACGTTCAATCGTTTTGGCGCGGAAAAACTATGACGTAACTGCAATCCATCAATAAAAATTAGAGGGTATTGGATCTGAAACGCAGATTAATGAAGTGGTTGAAAAACTGTAGTTGATGCTCCATGCTCGTTAAAACGATGACATAATGCGCTCTTTGCGGTTTTAGCTCGAAAACTTCTCTCCTTTTTGATGAACTTCTCTCCTTTTTGATGACAATCTAAACTGGAAACAACAAATCGAGGAACAATGTTCAAAGGTAGCAAGGGGATCTTGGGCCCTTAATCAATTAAAACACTTTGTAGATGAGCAAACCTTAAGATCTGTTCACTACTGCCTCATATACTCTCATCTACAATACTGCATTAGTAGTTGGGGGACTGCTTCAAAATCAACATTAGCACCACTCTTTATTCTGCAAAAAAGAAGCATCAGATTCAGTGGCGGATTTAGGGGGGGGATGGGGAGATGCATCCCCCCCACCAGCCTAAAAGTAACGATTTTGGCCGAAAAATCAGCCTCTATTTCGAAAAATTAGGCTCCATTTCGGGATGCATCCCCCCCCCACCAGTCTAAACCTAACGATTTCGGCCGAAAAAACACTCTCAATTTTGGTGAAGACCTTTTTTTTTTTTTTTTGGAGACCACCTCATTTTGGGCGAAAAAAACGTTCAAATTTTTGATTTCGGCCGAAAGATCACTCTCAATTTCGAAGACAACCGAATTTGTGCTTAAAATCCCCCCCACCAAAATTTTCTAGATCCGCCACTCATCAGATTGTTAACTGGAAGTGGATATCGTGAGCAGGGTGTCGAACCGAACCTGAACCCGAACCGTAAACTCGAATGAACCGTTTCATTTCGGTGAACCCGAACCGAACCTGAACCAGCAAAATTTTACTTCAGTGAACCTGAACCAAACCTGAACCCTCAAAATTGTGCTCAAGTGAACCTGAACCGAACCTGAACCCCTAACAAAAGTAAGAATATATTTTTCCATATCCGGATGCCGCTGGCGCTGGTACACGCACAGTAAGAGCAGTGGTGATCATCAACAGAATCAGCAATTTCTCCTTTTTTTTTTCAAGACGAAACGAGTAACGACAGTTAAACTTTAAGTCAATGAACCCGAACCGAACCTGAACCAGTAATATTTTACTTGAGTGAACCTGAACCAAATCTGAACCTCGAAAATGGTGCTCAAGTGAACCCGAACCAAACCTGAACCGTTAAAATATTTGAGCAGGAGCTAAACCTGAACCCGAACCGTTATTTGAAACGGTTCGACACCCTGATCGTGAGCATACTAATCCTTTGTTCTATCGAGCTAAATGCTTAAAACTCAAGGATATTTACTCTCTGGAAACTGCAAAGCTAATATACAAAATTCACAATAATGTATTATCTTTTGCAAATTCAGATAAGTTTAACCTAATAAAAAACTGCTATACACATAAGACAAGATTGAGCCACAAAAACAACTTCTTTCTTCCAAGAACTAGAACAAGATTAGGGCAAAAGTCTCTATCAATCGCAGGAATTAAAGTTTGGAATGAAATTCCAAGCAGTATGAAAGAAGTTTCATTCTACAGATTTAAAAAAGCTGTTAAAGCTCATTTTTTATGAAACTATGAAACCGATAAAAGCTAGAATAACAGCTTTCTATCAGCAATGCAGTAGTAATTAAAGGAATCATAGTTGCATATTTATGCTTGAGTTCAACAATAACCTATTCTATTGCTTGAATAGCATAAGTTTGGTGCATTCATCTATCACACATTTATTACAATACGTCATTTCTCATTTTGATGTGCCCTTGAATTATTAGTAATTTTGCAATAACTGACTGAGGTAATATATACTGGTATTGGAAATTCTACCAGTACTAATGACATATTGGCAAACAATACAAAACAAAGCAAGGAGGTTTTTTTTCACTCCAATTGCCCACTTTAAATTCTATAAAACATAAATAAGCATTACGAACTTTATTAATTTTATTTCTATCCAATCTGCAGTTACAGCATTTTTATTTTTTAGTATTCTTAGAGTTAGAACATTTCTAATGTTGTCTTGCATTTTCTTTACATGGTGACTGTGAGTTTTGTGTATACACTGTACAAAATGTACATACGGTATCTTTGCAACGCTTTGTTTTAATTTTGCGTAAAATTTTTTATCATAGAAAGTAGCAGACTGAGAAAATCTAGAAGCTGTTTTTTTTAACCTTAACTTGGTGAGGTGGCAGTAGACTTAGATGACCTTTCGGTCCTTCGCTGTCTCCTCACCAAGTGACTAAATATCGCTTTGACTCTGCAAGTTTGTGTGTTTGGTTTTAAAGGAATTGCATATTTCGATGCTTTGGTGGTAGACCTAGAAGAAGTTGCAGGTTTTTCTTGTGATATGACGTCACTTGGTAAATAAATAAATAAATATGATGATGATGATGATGATTCATCGCAATGGTAAAGATCAGCTGTTGCTGTAGTTTGGCAGTTCATAATGGATATCGTTTACAAATTTTTTACGATATTGGGCTGATAAAATTTTTTTTTTCTACGTACGAAATGCTTGGAAAATTTTCTAAATAATGTTTTGATTTATTGTGTCATTTTAGTGTTGATAGTGACTATTTCATCGAAAATTTTCAACTTAAAGAGAATAAAACGAGAATGAGAAATATTAATCCGCGCTTTTTTCATTTGCTTTTTTAGGGTTTAAGATTAGGGTTTAGGTTAGGGTTTGGGTTAGGGTTCGATTTGGGAATAGTTTTAGAGTAAGCATTTGAGTTTGTGTCAGATTTGAGTCAGAATCAATAATAAACTAGATAAAAATTTCCGGTGAAATAAGCCTTCCTTTAGTGTTTGTAGCACTCGCAAAAGAACATTATTTACTGCAGCGTCATGTGTCGAATTTAATTTTCTAAGGGCATTTTTATTGTTATTGATGTTGATAGCTTGCAAAATAGGTAACAACTAGTTAACGATATATAAATTCCTTAACAAAGCTATTTCTCTTTTCTTAAAAAAAAAGAATTTCAATTAACTTGAGATTGTTTTAGTTGTTTCGTATTCTCAAAGTTTATCTGATAAATAATGTAGTAAACGTTAGATTTAGAAAAGTTCGCTAGCTGCGCAACACCACTTCACTGCATTTATACTGATTAACGTTGATGAACACTTATTTGTTACTCAAAGCCGTTTGCAATACTGATGAACAGTTTGTCATGATTTCTGGATGATTTTCCTCAAAAAATTATCAGTAGAAAGCATACTCGTAATCACCGCAAATAGATCGAATTTCTTTGATTATTTTTTTATTTAGTAACAGAACATGAACTTGACTGGAAAGTAAAATCGTATCGGTCAGTGCATGCATGGCCGGTATTCTAGTTAAGTTGGATTCATACAGTATCCGTTTTTTATCCGCTTTTGTCATTTTTTTACGCTTTTCTTCTTCATAAAAAAGTAATGTTCTTTTTGGTAAGCATTTTTATACGTATGGCCTTGTCCACACTAACCAGACGGTCACCTACTGGACAAAATTTTTTTCAAAAAATGTTTTTTACGAAGGGTTAAACAGCCCTATATTTTGAAATATCGCTCTCATCGTTTATTATAGGCGTAGCCAGGATTTTTGATTGGGGGCAGCCCAAACCACAAATCACATAGAAGAACACCAAAAAAACAAAAAAACGTCTTCACAGTTCGAATCAGAAGTTTTGATTGGGGGAGGGGGGCAAGATGTTATTGGAGACCAATTTAGGATTAGGGGGAGCCAAACCACAACTTATATAGTGAAGACCAAAACAAAAAAACTACCAGAACAGGTTTAAAGGTCTGAAGAGCTGAATTTTTTTTCGAGAAAAGGTGAAGAGCCAAAAAAAAAAACCGAAAAGATCTTTATGGTCTCCTGTCAAGGTGAATACAAAACAAGAAAAAGAAACTGATGAAAGAATAGCCGTTTTGGTCACAAATTTATCATTGCTGGAATTGCGATTGGAGGGGGGGGCGGGCGCCCTTTCCCCTTCTGGCTACGCCTATGTTGCTTATACACAAAATTTTTGAACAAAATTTTTATCAATACGTATACAGCAATAACACTCTACTTAATGCAGATTAGGACTAATAAAAATGCGCACGAAAAAGAGCATACTTTTTCACGAAGAAGCAAAAACCAAAAACAAAACGGACAAAGTAAGTAAACATTTTAATTTTGCGACCAAACATTACGCCATTAAATTTTTTTCTGCATTAAAAACGATAAATTTATTGTTTAATTGATTTTGTACGGCTTTGAACATCAAAAGATATGGCTTTTCGTATACGGTAGTTTTTTAATTTCTCACCTTAAGTTTCATTTGTATTGTCGCAGAAAAGATGAAGCTCAACGACATGTGGAACTTACAGTATTAAAATAAATCACGGCGAGCCAGCAAGCAAACAGAGACGATCGCATGAAATCAAAGATTAACGGCTCCGAAATGCAGCAAGCTGGTGGTCCTCACGCCCTACCTTAGAATACTTGCTAACGAATGCCCGTATTATGTAGTTAAACAAAGATCCTGTTTAAAATCCCAAATTGGACAAAATCTTAAATTCGAAACAATTCCAAAATATGCAAAGTTCGGAAAAATAGGGCAGCCCGATTGGCCTGCACACCAAAGCACTAAATATAGAGTACAATCAGTGGCAGCTCGCCCATAAGAGCTGCAGAGCTGCAGCACCCCTAAAAAAATCGAAACGTGGTCTGGCTCCTAATTAAACATTTTTTGTTTTCATTTTATTTTCAATGAAATGCTTGAAACTCAATTTATGTTTGAAAAAGTATATAAAAAATAATTGGCAACATAGCTTTGGTTCTGTGCACTGTGTGCACTGGGTAAGGTTAGAATGAATATTATCAACCTTTCCAATCACATCACGTGACCAAGCCAATTTTGGTAAATGCCCCATTTTTTCGTTTATTTTAGGTTTGGGGGGAGGAAATAGAGTTGGGGGGATTAAATACACTCTATTTGATTCCCTCAACCCCAATTTAGACGAAAAAAGGTGTTTTTATCGAAATTGGCTCAGTCACGTGATGTGACTGGAAAGGTTGATAATATTCATTCTAACCTTACCCGTGTGCACTAGAGATGGCAACAGGGCAGCGTACGCGGCCGCGCGCTGTTGTTGGTGCACCGCGCCGCGCAGCGTGGCAACCAAAATCTGTATTACGTCACAGCGTCAGCGTAGCGCCGCGTACTATAATTTTTTGCATTTTTTTTACAATTATTGCAAGTGAATTATTTTGTTATGTCCAACAATGGTAGGTCATAATGCAACTATAATATGAATTGAAGACAATAACAATATCATGTTGTGACAATACATATGTATGGGGTACTAAAACAGTCAATGGCGCCTTCGGTTGAAGCAATCATTGGTTGAAGTATATTTTTTTAGAATTCGGAGCATCCTAAAATAGGTTATTTTGGCTACAACGAACTTAGTTTTGATTGGCTGAACAAGTTTCTTGACACCAAGAAAAAGATTTTGGTTTTGGTAGGCTAGACTAGGAAAAGTTTAGAATGTTTGGTGAGAAGATGGAACAAAGGCAGACAAAAAAAATGTTGATGAAGCAAGTTTGTGTGAAACAAGCATCAGAGCAGAGGCACATAGCCTAGCCACAAGCAGGGCCTCAGAGAGAAAATTTTCCAGGGGGTACGAAGGTCGATACCGGGCCCCCAAATCTTATTGGGTCCCCCAAGCCATAAATCAATCATCCAGCACCAAACTTGCGCAAATTTTTATCCGATTTTTTGCCCAAAAGTAGTTGAAGAACAAAAAAAGGTCTTCACTGAAATTTGGTCCGATTTTTTGGTTCAAATTATGTGAAGAGCAAAAACAAAAAGGGCTTCACTCAAACTTGGTCCGATTGTTTGCCCAAAATTAAGTAAAAAGCAAAAAAAAGGTCTTCACTCAAATTTGGTCTGATTTTTTGCCCAAAGTTGGGTGCAGGCCTAAATACGTTCCCGGGTGCAACATCAAAACTTTACGCGGAAACCTGAACTCTTCCGAGCCCCCCTACACCCGGGTACGATGTACCCCCTGAAGCTCCTCTTGCAGGCTCTGGCCACAAGGTACCCACCCAGTCTGCAGTAGACCTATGGTATTGGTACAACGCTTGCATTTCAGAGTGACAGAGTTAGTTCAGTGTAGCTTATAGTATTCGTCAACAGGTCGTGGCATAAACTAAAGCATTAGGCTTTTAGTCCTACCGTAGATGCCTGTCGCCTGTCTGGTACGTGGTAAGTAAGAAGACTAAGCTACGCAAAGTTGCAATGACCGAATAGCTCATGTGGTGGTAGCGGATGATTAGAGGGTTTTAAGTAGAGTACGAAGACTAGGCTACACAAACTTCCAATGACAGAATAGCCTACGTAGTAGCAAAATTTATTCCACAATCAAACACACCTGCAAACGGCAAAGGTAGCCTATAATAATACATGGAGTAGTTTTATACAAGTGTAGTAGCTTGTGACAGCACGCAGAGCACATGATACCTTATATTTCATTATTTGAGCTACTGGTTCAGGATTAGTACAGTAGTGGCATGGAATCATCAGGTAGACTGGTAGATTGTTTCTGATTGCCAAAACAAGGTGCAGAAAAACTGTTAAAAAGCACACATAAGGCAGATTAAACCTGAAGGCCTATAATTGAAACGACTGATCTCACGTCGCATGTTTTTCAGTTTTTACTCGGCCATTTTCATAGTTAAAAAGTGTGAAGTTTCAGACTTTTACTCATAAACTCGATAATGGTTTGGTCTAGCTACATGAAATTTTGACAGCAGTTTGAGATTCATAAGTTTTGTGTGTGCCAAATTTCAAGGCAATGAGTCCCGTAACTTCAGGTTTAGGAAACAAAAACTGCTTCAAAAGTTTGGTGTAAAAAGCGGTCTTATTCAAAAACGGCTTAAGTATGGCAAAAAATATTTCACATGGTTACATGACCATTGACGTAAGATACCTTTTCATCCTTACCTACACTTTTAGCGTCATTGATTTTTTTTTCTTTTTTCATTTTTTGCTTTCTAAATTTTATGCGCTCTTCTTCTCCTAAACCACACAACATCCATATCCAATTTTTGAGTAAATTTGTTGAGCTGCAAATGCAATTTTGTCTCCTGAAATTTTTTGAGGCTTCTCCCCGGAATCCTCCCAAAATAGGGCCCTAGAAAGCTAATTTTTTTAATTGCTCAAGCTAGGGTGATAGTTTTTTGTTTATATTGGTAGATATTTAAGCAACAAATAGTTTGACATAGTATGTAGGTACCACCCCCCCAGGGGTCCCCAAATGGACTCCCCAGAAGTTAGTATTTTGAACGGCTTAAGCTAGGGCATTACTTTTTTAATATCGGCAGATGTTGAAAAAACAAATATTTTGACATGGTTTGAAAGAGCCACCCTTCTAAAAACTCTCCATAATGATACCCCTAAAATCAATTTTTTTATATGTCGTAAGCTAGAAAGCTAATTTTTTTCTGATGTTAGTGGAAATTTAAAGGATATTTAACGCAGTGCGGCGCGGTGCAGAGTGAACTTAGTTGTGTTTGGATGTGGTGCGGTGCAGCATGCGGACAAGGTTTGCGGATGCAGCGCAGCATGCGGATGCATTTTTTGTTATCCGCGCCATCTCTAGTGTGCACCCTGCACCTCCAAAATTTTTTCTCGCTTTAATGTTTTTATTATGACGTAAAATGTTGCAGATAGTTCTGAATAGAGCAGTTTAGCTGGTGAAGTGCGGTAATTCTTTTGGTATTTTTGTTCTCGTTAGGCTTCAAAAGCTTTGGTAAGCAGTGCTTCTTCAAGTGATTATGCGATTAAGTGAAAGGTGCTTTGAAAAGAGTTGCAGTTTGTTAATAAGGCCTATTTTAGGCTATTAGAATAAGAATTACAAAAACAAGAAAGTCTCTTAAGCTTAAACAGGTACCTAAGTCAAGAACTAAAGAATGTTTATGCACAGATATCAGGTTCCCGGTATAGGCTACAATAGCTGTAGCTTAAATATTTTTACACAATTTTATATTTTTAAGACAATCTGTTAGTAACTCAGCATCAGTAATTTTTTACACTGTTCAAGTGGTACAAAAAACAATTTTCTTTTTATTTAGAACTTAGAAGTAGGCTAACTTGAATTATTAAAAAACTACCGGTATTAGATATCTGATGTTGGTCTATAGAGCTGATTTGAAACAGGCCAGGGTTTGATGGTGATTTAATCTGTCAAACGCTTGGTTAGTTTGTTTGATGTAAGCCTACCTGTGTACAAGTTAGGGTTAAAAATTTGGAAGTGGCTATTTTGCGTCTAGAGGCAAAATAGTGTTTTTCCTCTGTTTGGGTTAGGGTTTGGGTTAGGATAAGGGCTAGGGCTATTTTTGCACTTGCGACAAAATAGCCTTTAGGACTATTTTGCCTCCAAATGGCAAAATAGCCACTGCCTAAAAGTTTAGTTTTGGAAATACCGGTAAGCTACTAACCCCCTCTCCTGCTCAAATGCTTCTTCAAACAGTGGCCCATTGAGTGTATTTATGTAAGTCTGCAGTTAGGCCCAGCCATAGGTGGGCAAATTAATGCAAAACGTTAGCTTCGTTAACCACTAGTCCGTTACCAAACTTCACACCTCCGTTAACGTTAATCCGTTATTTTCAGCGTTAAGTAACGGAAGTTAATAAAATCCGTTTATCCGTTAACATTTTGCTTGTAATTTACATTTTTTTTTATTCACTCGCTTCTAGATCACGTATTGACGCTGTTGAGCTGATTGTAAGGAAATATTTATCGCTATGGTGGTCATTTTGTGTTTTGGAAGTTACATTTTACAGTCTAATTTAATTTCAAGATAAAAACAAGTTCAAATGCACAATGAAGCTGCAAGATATTAACGATAAAAACCTTAACGGAAGTTAACAGAACTTAACGGAAGTTAGTTTAGTCCATTAACAGCACTTAACGGAAGTTAATTTAGTCTGTTAACATGAAAAAACTTTTTAACGGATTAACGAGTTGGTGAAAAACTTAGCTTCGTTATTAACGGATTAACGATTAACGGACTTGTGCCCACCTATGGGCCCAGCCTATGATTATGAACATCAAGGTGAATACCGTACCAGTTCGACGGTTATAGATAGGTTAGAAATAGCCTAATTCTAGTAAAAGCTTTTGTCCAGTACAATTTGCCTTTCTGCATACCCTACCAAAAATAAAGAATAGAAAGTTTTTATGGTGATTTGCTCTTTGTTCAAACTAAATTCAGAGTGTTTTAAGTTTAACTTAAATTCACAACTAATGATTTAATGATTATTGCAAAAAGCTGCTGTTATCAAAATTTTTAAAGCTACAAAACATCCTGTACCAGTATGCTTTGAAAACTAAATATGATTGAAGTAATTGCCATGACATTGTCAGGTAATCTGTATTACCTATTTGGTCATTGTGCATGAACACAAATGGCGAATTTGCTGTTGATGGCTGTTGTACAATGTGAGTAACAGCTAGTGATTCCTACCTTTTTTATCGTATGGAAGAAATAGTTTCAAATAAAAGACTTTGTTATTGATTTTGTGCCAGTGCCATTATACTAACTTGTAGAAGTATTGATCTTTACTGTTCACATACTGGTACTTGAGTTAATAGAGTTGCTCCTTTTGTTTTACAAGTATTATTTGATTTTTAATTTTTTGCTTGAATAGGGCATTGACTCAAAAGTACCTAACCAATTATTTATGTTGTTAAGTTGTAAGGTAGCTTCAGAACAAAGACATTTAGTGAAATTTTCCTCAATATAGTAAATGCAATTTTATGATTTATTAAGAACAATGTGGTGAGAAAATCAATAATAAGCTATAGACAGTTTTCAGACTTCAGAGTCTTATAAGTACAATCAAACCTTTGATTAACAGCCTTAGACATATTATTTCGAAATCGACATTTGTCTTTTATTCGTCATCAATATAGCTAGGACGGCAGGTATGAACATGAGTGTAAAATTTTGCCTTTCTATGCTCATATTCATACCTGTAGTCCTAGCTATACTGACGAGGAATAACAAATGAATGTCGATTCCAAAACAGTATGTCGGAGGCTCTTAATCAAAGGATTGATTGTACCTATACGACTCTGGAGTCTGGATACTGTCTATAGCTTATCATCAGTTTTATACTGTTGTGCGTATTGCAAATTATACATTGTGCTAAAATATTTGGTTTGCTTTTGCTTTAAAGTATGTATATGGTAGTGACTGTTTCACCGAAAATTTTCAAGTTAAAAAGAATAAAATGAAAATGAGAAATATTCATCCGCGCTTTTTTCATTTGCTTTTCTGGGGGTCAAGATTAGGGTTTAAGCTAGGGTTCAATTTGGGGATAGTTTTAGAGTAAGCATTTGAGTTTGGGTTAGATTTGAGTCAGAATTAATAAAAAAGTAGATAAAAATTTCTGGTGAAATTAAGCCTTCCAAAGTATATTAATATTCTTTGAGTAATACACAAGTATGGTGCTAAAGTATTAAACCTTAGTATAAGTAACAACATAAGAGCTACTCTTACTTGAGTTTGCATTATTATAAACGATGCAAGATGTTTCTGTTTTTAATGCTTTTTGTTTATTCAGAATTTCAGAGATAAGTTGTATGTATTCTGTAATTGTGAGTCAATTCAGTATGTGTAAATAATGTTAGCATGCTTGAATCTAAAGAAACTTTATTTTTTATTTTCCAACCCTTTTAAAGAAACTTAATTTCCAACCCTTTTCAACTTTCCATGTCGAACTATGGAAAGTCTTGACAATACGAGGTGAATCCAGTCATCGATGTTGATGTGCACAACAGCATATAAAAAACTGTTTGTGATGATGATTACTGCTGATCTTAACTGAAGATTTTGCTAATGAAATAGCTTTTGTTGAAAATCTTAAATATACCATAGAAGAATCAAAGGTGATTCTTTAAAGATTACTACGTAACGAAAGATCTTATTCTAAAAGAAGATGCTATTACAATGGTTACATGTTGTGTTTCAATATGTTAGTAACAAATTGTGGATAGATTTTTCACTAATTTTGAACTGTGTGTAACCTCAGATGGTCAACCTGATTTTGCTTTGAGTATGATGCTTTCAAGAATGATTCAAATCTTTAGAATAGAATGAATAGGCCTACCATAAGTTCTTGTGCCATTTAAAAAATGACAATTTATCCTGTCTATTTCTCTCGTAATTTAACTTTGTTGATTTGTAGAGTGGCTAATATCATGGCATGCATTTGGGTGCTTTCTCCTACACACTTCTTTTTTTTAAATAAATCCTTTGATGATTTAAAATTGTAGTAATTTCACTCCACAAATATGTCTCAGAATCATAACATAAGCAATATGGCAGTGGTTCTTCTTCACAGCTCATACCACTAGAGACGTAATAATTCTGTTTCCAAACAATACATATGTTTCAGGTGGTATGAGCTGTGAATAACTGAACTGTACTGAAGAAGAACCATTGACATCATGTCTATGTTATTATCTTACAAAACCAGCTCATATTTTTCCAGACAATGTAGCAACTGATTTGGTGCTTTTATACTCTGGAAATGAAGCTATTTCTTTTTAATACAATTGTGCGTCGGTTACACATACTGTAACTTCAAAACTAAATTGCCATTACTGTAATTCCATTAACATAACACCCGTGTTGCAAGGAAGCCACAAGCACGTTCATTTTGTAACCAGTATTGGGTAGCGTTGTCTTTACTTGTATTTCTGGTCTTGTGTTGATGGCATTCTTTGTTTATAGCATTATCCTACTTGAATGAGCATGATTCGTCTCCGTGAAGCCTACAGCAGTGCATATTGCATATTGCAGCGTAGATTTAACACTTGAAGTGTTACATATTGTTCGGTGTTACGTACTGCAGTGTTGATATTGCATTGTCTGTAAGCCTATACTACACCCGAATCATTATATGATTTCTTTTTACTGTTTTTAATTTGATACTGTAGTTTCGTACTGCTACTTTTTTATCAAAGTTGCATCATTACTAATGCTATACTTTTGTTGACAGATTTTTGCCACTTTTATTTTGCCGTATGGGTTTGTGATTATGCCTTGATATTGATACTGTTATCTGAAAAAAGTGGCGTTCATCTCTTCATGTTTCTATGAAAACTAGCAATCTATTGCAATTATTAATTTTACTTTTTTGAATTACAGTAGCACAGTACTTCGTTTATTAAAAGATTAAGTGAACAATGTAATGGTTTTTAGTTTGTCCATGCTTCGGACTCCATAGGTCAGTCAGAGTAAATACTGTGCTATTTTACGAGATTCAAGAATGAAAATCTTGCTAATTTTTGTATGTCGCTTTGACTAGACTAACAACTTTTAAGCCCGGTCTATCCACTGGACGTCAAATCGAGAGCGTATCCTTAGTGTATTTTAACTTACTGACTGCTTGTACCCTGGTGAAGGCAGTCCGCCGGGCGTATCTTAATTTCTCTAAAATAATCAAAATACGCTCGTATACTCGCGATATTACGCACAGTGTAGGCCGGGCGTAAGTAATAGAGCTTACTTTCCGGCCTATAGGCAGTACTTAAATTGTAGGGGGGACCGTCCCCCCATCGAGATTTAGGCGTTCCCTCATCGAGATCTGAGCGCTGGTTTATGGGAGGAAAAAGTTGCTGTTTTCGGCCGGAAAAAACGCTTAAATTTTCGATTTCGGTGAAGACCTTTTTTTTTTTGAGATCAACTGTTTTTGGCCGGAAAAACCGCATGAATTTTCGATTTCGACCAGAAAAAGCCTTTGGATTTCGGCGAAGACCTTTGTTTTGGAGATCATCTCATTCGTTACTGAAATATCGCCTCAACATTTGGGTCAAGTTCGTTCGCGGAACAAACTCCCAAAAAATCTTGGCTACGTGCCTGTTTTTCACTAAGATTCAGTCAACGCTGAAAAAGCGTCCCCCCCATGCAAAATTTTACAATTTAAATACAGCCTATAGGTAAGTTAGAATTGTAGTGTGAAGTTGTAAGTGACACAGTGTTGGTGTAGCTTTCGTGAGGGGGTCTGGGGGGCGAAGCCCCCCAGAAGTTGGTCTGGCAATACACTTGCAGCACCACCAAACATTTTTGTCACGAGCCGCCACTGAGTACAATGTTTCCCTGATGTTAGAAGTTGTAACAATCTGTATCAACTTTTCATAAATCATTTTTAATTTCTTCATTGAATTAACTACAAATCATCCGAGTTTTTTTTTGACGAAATTGAACGCGCACAGACTGTCTGAAAATTAAAATTGGTTTGCAGTCTATGTTCCCTCTAAGCTGCGCGGCCTCGCAGATAATCCTTGAACCCCTGCGCAGTACTTCAGTTCTGCCGCGCATTGCATAAGTATTGATAAGACAAGGGTAATACGTGCTTTCAATCGAAAGCAAGACCATAATTTAGAATTCATAAAATTATTTTACAAATGCAAGGTTTGAACAACAAATCCGAAATTCCGCTCTGAAATTGAACCAGAATGTGGCGAAGACCTTTTTTTTTTTGTTTTTTTTTCAGTCTTCACTTAAATTTGGGGGGCAAAATTTTGAAATTCCGGACTAAAATTTGTGAACTTCACTTAAATTTGGGACCAAAATTCCGAAATTTCTGACTGAAAGAGAACCACTTTGCGGCGAAGACCTTTTTTTTTGAGCTCACACGGCCTTTTATTTCGCGTAAACCAAGCAAGCTCTGAGTGGGAATGTTGCATGCAACAAATCCAATAATGAAAGAAAACTAAAGTTTCCTTGTTTGCAATAAATCCAATAAAGAATATTGTGACAAAAGAAATTTTTTTTGAAGAATTAAAACTGCCAAAGCGCAGTAAACTTGAGAATACTGCATTTTTAAATTTTCAATGGAGCATTGTGATCAAATATTTTTAATCATTTAATTATAAGAAATAGAAAGAAAAATTTTTTAATTGTAAGAAATAAAAAAATCAAATACAGAGAGTTTAATATCAGCGCAGAATAATTTTTCTTGAGAAATTTGTAAAAATGCGAACCTAACGTAACTTACACCTTCTCTTTCTTTCACTTTAATAGATATTTTTGAAATCATCAACTTACCTGAAAGCGATCTACGACGCAAGAGCGCAAACAAAAGGGCAAAGAGAGACATTATCCTACGATATGTGCTAACAATTTTGTGCTTCGAAAAATCATGCCGCCACTTAATTGCATTATCAGAAATTATTACTTTATCTTGCCACAAGTATAACTATGACATAATCATAAAACAATTTTTTTAAATTATATTTTGTATGTTTTGCACTATCCTATGCGCAAATAAGGTAGTGCAGAAAATTAAGATCAACGAAAAAAGTATCGTAATTTTGCAATCAAAACATAGTGTGTATTGAAAACATTGAAAGAATAAGAGTCTAATCCATAAATGAGGGATATGAACTCTACTACGTTTTCATTAAAGTTGTTTGACTTTTTTAGTTCAAGTTGACGAAATTATTGGTATTTTTTAAATTCCTGTTATTCGAGGTTTGTTAAAGAGCAAGTTATTCAGCAAAAATTAAATGTAAAAATTAATCCTAAAACGAATGAATTTTTGCTTTTTTATGTAAAAGGAAAATGAATGATTTAAAATCTTCTGCCATACAAAAAAAAACAAAATGCAAAGATTTTTTATTCTTGGGTTTTTTAAACTCATTTATTAGCGAAAACGTTTGAAGTCATTGTGATAAGTTGTTTCTGATAAACATCAGATCGGTTGAATTTTTCAAATTGGAACAAGTAAAAACTTTCAAATACGCTGTTTCAAAACAATGATGGGTGGTTTAAAACTCTGAGAAATGATCGTAATTTTAATTCATGTGATGAGGAAACGCTTTTGCATCAACAGCACGACAAGAAGCTAAAAGTTAGTGTTTTATTAACAGATCAATAGCAAATGGCCTAATGATGATTGCGAGTGAAAATAATGTAGCCGAAGTGATGGATGTTTTTTCCGCAAAACGCGTCAACAATGTCGTCGCAAGTACAGCGTTATTATAACACTGTGAGAGTGCGAGTCATTGTTTTTGGATTCGCTCGGCGATTTCGAAACTAAGTTGGTCGAAGGATCTATTTTTTACGTTAGTAACAGCAATTTTAAACTTTTATCTTGAACAGACGTCTAATTGTATTTCTAATTTTTTGACTTTTAGGTACATACTGATATCAAAAAAACGTTATTTTTGCTCAAAATTAAAAATAAAAGATTTGGGGGATCTATTTAGGGGGTTACCAAGGGGGTAGCACCCCCAAACCACGTCAAAATATTTTGAAAGACCTGCTGATATCAAAAACAATTAGGTTAGGCTATTCAAAAAATTGACTATTGGGAGGTTTAATTTGATGGGGAGGCATTCCTAAATTATGTCAAAATATTTTTTCACACATTTCTAATAATTGGGAATTGCAAACGACGTTAAAATGTATTTAACAACTTCATAGTGACTGAACTTATAAAAACATCTATCTTGGTTAAGTCATTTAAAAGTCAATTATTGGGGCCGCACTTACCCTAAATAATTTTTTCACTTCCACATTAATGATTATTGCGCTGAACAGCTAGCAACAAACCGTGATCTTACGTCAGAACAAGTTTTTGGGTTTGTCCAACTGTTGGGAATCGAACCCGAGTTTACGTTGTAGTGGCAGACACTCTCCAATCACAATAAAACTTTCAATCAAAAATAGCAAAATTTTTTCTCACGTTCTTATAGCGTGCTTTGCCGGAGCAAATACTGAACTCTGATTCCCAATACCATCCGAATATTTTGATACGTACCGTAGTTAATTGGTTGGTCAAATAAAATTGATACTCAGAAGCATCTCCAAACGGATCGCTTTTTTTAGAAATCGAGTAAGTAATGACTCGTATGTTTTACGAGTCATACTTTAGGACTCGTGTCTTTCAGGACTCATGTCCTTTAGGACTCGTGTCCTTTAGGATTTGTGTCTTTTAGGACTCGAGTCTTTTAGGGCTCGTGTCCTTTAGGGCTCGTGTTCTTTAGGACTCGAGTCTTTTAGGACTCGTGTCTTTTAGGACTCGTGTCTTTAGGACCCGTGTTTTTAGGGCTCGTGTATGAGATCCCTGTTTGAGATAGAAGTTTAGAATTGTTGTTATTGAGGCAAAAACTCAGAAATGGGACTAATACAATGCAAAGTGCCTTATGTAAATAAATAATATGTACTAGACATTACACGATAGCTTTGTACGCATTTTGAATTTACGCTTGAACTACAATAGATGTATTTGTAGTACTGATGGCGGAAGCTTTAACAGGCAAGTTGTTGTTAATCACTTAAGATGTTAGTTTAGCATGTAATTTGATATGATAGGATTTTCACTAAACTATTAAGCTTTTTCTATTTGTTTAACCTATATTTGGGTGGCGATCCATGCTTTGAGAAATGCTGGCTTAACCTGACGGGTTATTTTTTTAGAATCAGAAACGATGACGTTAATATTTTTTGACATAGAAATTTCTACTTTTCTGGAGATTCCATAAGCAGATATTTTTGATTAATTGATGATATTACGATAGACAAAAAGTACTTTTGAGCGTCAAAGCATTAGCTACGCGTAGGTCATTCACTGGGATTGCTGGCAAACTCCCATCTGGTTTTGCACACGTTTTGCTCTCCTCAAAACAGGTCTTTCAAACCGAAATTTTGCCTAAAAAGGTCTTAAAATTGAGTTAATTTCGCAAAAAACGCAAAATTTTTTTAAAACGCAAAATTGTTTTTGCGTTTTTTCTGAGACTCATGTACGGAGTCACAAATTTTAACTTCTCACCCATACCCCCCCTTTTGAAAATTTTTCATTAGATGCATTAAACAGTGAATAAAATCCTTCTACAAAAAAAACGGTCGACCGGGCCGGTCAGAAACAGGTCGGTCAACCGGCGTAGATTTTGAAATTTACCGGTCCGGTCGAGAAAATCCTTACCGGTTCGATCTTTAATGCTGACTCCGTTAGTACGGCCACTAGAGTAGACCATGAAAAATTATTTCAAAATTACCATCCAGTTGGTCGAGCGGTAATGCGTTTGTCTCTGATGCGGATGGTCTGAGGTTCAAATCTCAGACCGGTCATAATGGGCACATTGTTGCCAACGGCTCACCACCGCTGCAACATTTTTTTAAAAGGGGCTGCGTTGACCCCAGACGCAATGACGCGGAGATGGGCCTCGCAAACTCGTTACACGTTTCGGCATAATCCAGCAAGCGGAGGTGGAGTCCTTGAGGACACATTTTGATGTCCTTGGCCTCGAAGGTCAAGTCCTTGGCTTGGGCCTCGAAGCCTCAAGTTCTTGAAAATTGCCCTGTTCTCAGCTCGAGGACAGCAGTTTTTATTGAATTGTAGAAATTTTGTAGATCGCCTGAAAAAATTTTTAAAGATTTTTTTTTCTTTGGAGAACGCCAGAAAAATCTTTAAAGGCCTTTTTTTCGGAGAACACTAGCGCCTGTGTCCTAAGTCCTTGGCCTTGGCCTCGAGCATTCCTGTCCTTGGCCTCGAGAGAGTCTGTCCTCGGAAGGGCTGTCCTTGGCCTTGTCCTCGGATTTTTTTTATGTCCTTGGCCTTGGTCTCGAGCCTTACGTCTTCGACTCCGCCTCTGCCAGCAAGTATAATGAAAAATTTGATTTGAATTTTCCCCACATTTCATGAACGTGAGCAAAAAGTCTCTTTAGGATGGGCAACAGGCTGTTGGGGCGGGAAAATCCCACCCTAAATCCCTGAAAAAAGGCCCTGCAATACAATAAAAAATGAATATGCTCCTCTGCATTTAGTATCGAAATTCGTAACGTGTCTTGTGAACGAGAAGACAAATTTGAAACCTTTGTCATTGTACGCTTTGACGCATCACAGGGAAAATCTGCTAATTAGATTTTTGCGCCACTTAGCGCCTAAAAATTTACATTAAGCAAATCGCTGGAAAATGTCAAAACACTTCTGGAAATCTTCATTTTGTCACCCTTTGTTACATTCCAGTTAGAACTTAGTAGTACGTGACTACACACTACACAGTCAGTTTGTCACGGTTGAGTTAACGGAAGTTATTGGCAGAAGTAATGACGTCTTTTGACAATTGATGCATCGACCAGAACAGAACAGCTTTATTTTAGGCACACAAAGTTTATTTAGTTACTAGATACTGTAACCATGAAACTGCTAACAATAACCAAGAATAAAAAACAGTAATGGCAATACAGTAATGGGAGTTTACTTAGTATTTGCTTGACACGCGACAGGGAAGTTGCGAATGAACCCTGCGGTCATCGAAGTAATGAAGTAATTCTTTAATACATGAGCTAAGCGAGAAAACAGCAATAAATGAGGTAAACCAGAAACGATAATTATAGATTTGTTACGGAGGCATCAATGTGTGATGAAGGGGTAGGAAGGAACTTGAATGTTATTTTATCTCTACCGCTTTGAATATTTGAATTAAAGGCAAACAATTTTCATCATTAACAGCCTAGGCTTATTTTGTTGTTAGATGCACATCCAAAACTTTTAATCCAATGATGTTAATAAACAATTCAATGACCAATTACTTGAAACAATTCAAACTACACACCAGTGGCGTAACGTTTCAGATAAGGCATGCAATTATGATAATGTCATCAGCTTTGATGACGTTATTAATTATCAGGCAGTAAAATAAAAAAGCAATTTACACTAATAAACAGAGGTGGAGTCCTCGAGGACGTCCTTGGCCTCAAAAACACATTTTGATGTCCTTGGCCTCGAAGGTCCTAGTTTCGCAGCTAAGTAGAACAGTGAAACAAGGTTTGGGGCACCTCTTTATTATCTCAAGTAGTTAACATTTCTCCAATAAAAACGATCTCAAGATGTATCTCTTTTCAATTTTTCCAGGCCCAGCGCCCCGGGGGGGGCATTTTGGGGCCGTGCCATCCCAAGCGAGAAGTGCGCCCCCCAAGTGAGGATTGTGCTCCGAAGGAAAGTAACAGGCCAGGTGCCACTGGAGCGCATTTCGAGGCCTGTGCCCCCCCAAAATACTGCTTGTTGTGCCCCTCCAAGAGTGAGTAAAATTTCGTACCAAGATGAAAAGCACCAGTAAACGCCAAGATTTCGCCCCGAAGACATTTTTTGGTCTACACCCCTGAACTTGTAGGCTGAAAGCGAGATCCGCACCATTAAATTCCACCGCACCCCACCAGGAATTAAATGTGCCCCCCGAGCGAGACTTGTGCCCGAAAGAAGGTAAACGGCCTGGATGAAGACCTTTTTTTTTGGTCTTCTCTCGCGAAGATGAGGGTAAAATTTATCTGTGCCCTTCCAAACATTTTTTCTGCCCCCCCTCCCCCCCCCAGTCACGCTACTCTGGCGCCGGGCCTGAATTTTTCTAAGCCTTTTACCGCGTAACAACTATCAAAAGCGGGTTGTTATTTAAAGTCGGTATAGATGGTTAGTTATCTTGTTATTTCAGTAGTATAAGTACATGAAAAGATCAAATGATGTCAATGGGGTCTGGGGTTGCAACTTTTTGGATAAAAATCCTGGACTTCTTGCACCCTATGCATTTAGATTAGCTATACATTACTTTTAATACTGTAATTTAAATTGGAAGGTAAAAACTTGAATTCAAAGAGCCCAGGTTTTCAGGCCCCCTTTGACTACTCCCCTGGCTTGGGAAATTCTGCAAGACTCTTTGGGAACAAGTTTTTCGGAAATATAGTAAGGTACTCTTTTAATCATGCTTTGTTGTTTTTCAGATAGGCTTTAACAATAGGGTTTCATATTTATTGCCATCAACTACAGCATACATTATTATTTTGTTGGTGAAATGGATGATAAGAAATTTGGTTATCAAACAGCCCCTCCTCCTTACGCCGCTCAAGCTCCTCCCTCAAGCCAAGGTGAGTCATAACAGGAAATAGCTGAGCTTGCAACAGTAATTTATTCTCATAATAATTGGCAGCACATACTAGAGGTAGTCAGTATTAAGTCTACATCTAAGTTTCATCTAACGAGAAGTCAGAGAGATTGAGAGCTTAATACTATAATCTTATTGCAATTACATTTTTATCGGTCAAGTGGGCCTACAGGAAACAGCAAAAAACTTGCAATCTTCGAGTCAACTGCAACCTAGTAATGTAGAGAGGATTTTGCCGAGAGGTGTGGGTAAATCCAGAACAAAAACGCCTATGGTAACGTTACGAATACCAGCTGAAAAAATATTTTTGCCCAAATGTGGAGTGGAGTAAAAAGGCTTCACCCAAATTTTGTTCGAAAAACAAAAAAAGGTTTTTGCCGAAATTTCGTTTTGTTTTTAGCCAAAGTTTTTTATCCTCCAACTCTGGGCAAAAATAAAGGTTGTCACGGATCATAAAAGGCTTTGGGGCATTGTCAGTTGTTAGATTTTAGTGAATTTTTATGGTCATTTAAATTTTTATCGTCATTTGAACTAAGAATAGACAAGATGGAGGGCTATGGAACTATGCCCTACCCAGGGATGCCGATTTATGTTGAGCTTTGGAGGGGATAATTTGCAATTTTACCCCAATTTTGCCCTATTTTGAACATTGGGGGGGGGGATGAAGCTCAATCACTATTTTTTTCAAATGAATCAAATGTGACAAACATTCAACTCGCTTTTGAGCAAATCAAGTGAAGACCATAAAGAAAAGTTTTTCCGAAACTTGAAGTGTTTTTGTCCCCGAAATCTAGTGAGTCCAAAGATCATCCAGCGCCAAATGCAGACCATTGTCAAATTATTGGGGGGATGCAGTCAAATTAATGGGGGTTATATGTCCCTCCATCCCCCCGGGGGGTTTTCCCTAACCCTATCTCTAAATACGCTACTGCTGCCACCTGTAATGGTAATTGTAATTACATTTTATTCATCAAGTAGCGGTGGCCAGGAGACAGCGAAGGGACCTTTCGATCTTCGAGTCAAGCTGCCACCTGTCTTCCGCACATGATGGAGGCCTCACACTGTCCCTTTCTATTGCTGAACGTCCAGCAGGGAAACTGTGAATGCCAATTTTTATAGTCTTTGGTTTGACCCAACTGGGAATCGAACCATAATTCATGGTGGAGTCTTCGCACAGTCCCTTTTAATAATGAAAGTTCTAAAATTGATTTTTGCAGTCTTGGATTGACGTTTGCTCTCGTCCATAAGCGACTTTGGCGCTATCTTTTAGACGAAACCACATCTGCTTAGAAGTTGACTATTTAGCAAGTTTTCTTATCAATGTTCGGCAAGTTCAATTTGCTGCTTGCTTATAGCTACCAATCAGAGCGAATTGCTGTGAAGTGCTCTTCATTTACGAACGCAACAACGTGGCGAGAGTGCGGTCTTATCCAGATCTGCAATCAAGCTTCGTTGTAACACGGTTGGTTGACCATTGCTGCTGTGATTGACCTACAGTGTGTGTAATACCTATGGTTCTGGAGGGCTATTAGATTTCCGTTTATGCTCCTGGTTTTACAGGTATAAGTGGTCATGACATAACTAAAATGTAACAGTGAAAGATCAAAACTACGCGAGATAAAAACAACTTGTTTTTAAACTTGTTCGCCTACATTTGTTACAGTAGAATATTTATTTAAGTTGTCACAAAAAAGACTTTTCTTCGCCGGATTTTAACAATGTTGACCAAACACGAGGTCCCAGAGCCATGTGGATAAAATTTTCTTTCCACGAATTAAAAGCTCCACGTTATTTCTATTTTAATGTTGCATATCTAGGGTGCGTGGCTTTATATTTGAGAGACTAAATCTGACATGGTCTGAATAGGACCACGCTCACAATGTAAGAGTTCGTGTTAATTTATATTTTGGAAACACTGGTGATGAGCTTTCAACTAAGTGAAGTACGATATGACATTTTTTGCACTCTCTGATTAAAATGAAATACTCTATTGTAGAGGTTTATAAACAATTTGTCAAATACGGTACACCACAAACACTCTTAATCCAAATAGTTCGTGGTTAACGCGCTTACGTTTGGAAAAATCAGGTGTAGCACAGGGCTGCCAACAAAATAAAGTAACTGAGTTGAACCGCTTTAATATTTGTTCTTAAAAAGTTGCGTTGCAGCCATAGGCCGCTTCTATTCTACAGTCTAAATTCTAAATGGATTGGATTAGCGCAACAATATGTTTAGCAGGTGTACCCAAAATTTAGCTAGAAAGGGGGCTTGGCTCTAAAAGCTAAAATTTGTCTGCATTAGCCTCCTGGGGATCTGAGGCCGAAGTTACTAGCCGTTAGGCGATTTTTGTAATTTTTCGGAAAAGCAGCCAGTTTAACATTTGGATAAGCTTTGTAGAGCTTTGTAGATAAGCTTTTAACATTTCACAGCTTTGTAGAGCCATTATTTTGAAAGAACTAATTGCCAACACGTGGAAACCCTTTAACGAATTAAATTACTTATCTCTTTAGCCCGCCATTACTCTCCGGACAAGTTCAAAACACGTTTAAAAGCAATTATATTTTGGGTTTGATTTTATTTGTGACTTAATGGAGGTGGGAAGCTTCAGCCCCTTTACCTCCCTGCTTACGCGTTTCTGCTTGTTTTAAGTAAACTTGCAGTTTGTATATACAGTTTGCTTGTATTTTTTATGCAGCTTACAGTGCTCCTCAACAACAGCCGTACGTGCCACCGCCTGGGCAGCAGCTGCAGGGTAAGTTAGCAGACAAGTTATTCTGCTACTAAATTTTCTCAATTTTCCATCTGCTTTTTTTATTGCACTCACAGTAGAGCTTATCGTTTGATCCTTTGGTTTGACCTATACTGAGCAACTTCATCATAGTTTTGCCATTGCTAAACGAAATGAAATTTAGATAGGCCTGCTGTACTCGAGATCAGGCTTGGAAAAATTATAATTGTAATTGACAAAATTGTAATTAATTGCACGATTTTGCTGTAATTGTATTTGTAATCGTAATTGAAAATTTTCAAAAGTCGATAATTTTAATTGTAATTGAAAATTTTTCTGTCTATTTTCAATTACAATTACTCTACTATTTACTATGATAGATGTTAATAAAATGTATTTGTACAATATCAATTTTCCTCCGTTAGCAAATCGATATCCTCCGGTTGCTCATCTGACGTCACAAACCGAACATCAAAGTCGGTTAGGGATAGTTAGTTTTAGAGATACGGTTAATCATATTCATAGCCTAAACCTAGCACCTACTCTAATCATAACTAGCACTAACTTTAAGCCAAAAAATAGCCTAACGTAGAATCGGCCTATTACGTCAAATGTGACTGTAACCGGTGGTAAATAATCATCGTAAATATAGGCGTAGCCGAGTTTTTGTTAGGGGTTAGGGGGAGCAAACCACAAATTACATGCAATAATGTCTAATAAATTTTCGAAAGAGGAACTTTTTGTGGGGGAAAGATATCGTAGGATGGAAGATCTAAAGCCGTGGCCTGTTGTTGGCAATTTACTAGGATTTTGCTAAGATAGAGGTAAACTATTAGTTAAAAATGAAAATGTCTAACTTGGAAGACGTGTTGAGTTAGGTAATGTAACTCAAAGTATTACAGACGAGGGTCTGAGGGCGAAGCCCCAAGCTGCTGGGCAATTTTTTGTAATTTTTTTAATTATTAAGTCTTTCAATGCCATTGGATCACATTTCGCATGTGTTCAGAGCCATTTGAAAGAACTAGATTTTTATCACTTGAAAGCTATTCGAAAAAATTTAATTGTTCAATCCTCCTTTCACTTGCAAGTTAAGTCCAAAACGCGTTAAAAATCTAGCAATTTGTAATTGAATTATAATTGAATCTCTAAGGAAAAACCACTCGAAGATTTTTCTAAGAGATTTTTGTTTTTTCAAAAAATTAACCAGTTATAGGAGTGCATGTAGGGCCGGGGGGCCCAGAACCCCTCAATTCAAATTCAATATTTTGTTCAATCAGCATTTGCCCTAGCTAATTTTTTTTAAAGAATAGTGTGAGAAAAAACTGGCGAGATGGAGGTGAATTGTTATTGAAAAATTGTACCATTAGGTGGTTACGCTCATTAACCATGTTATTACCGGGCCGGATTTAAATTGCGCGATGCCTGGTACTTTGGGGATTTTCACAACATCTTCCTACCAAATGTAGGCGAAAACCAAAAAAAAGTCTAACCATCTGAGCGTAGCCAGGGAACGAGGGCTATAACCTCCCCCATTGGCATGTCGACCAAAAAGCAGAATGGGAAAAACACTACGTTTTTTTGAGACTGCTTTATGCACTGGAGTGGAGTAAATAGTGATTAAAAACATCTTTTGAAACATATATTCAGGGGGGGCTAATTTGTCAAAAATAAACAACAAATAATCGAAAACTTTGAAAAATGGTAAGAAATAAGCAATCAAATTTCATCGCAAGTGTAAAAATGCAAAACATAGGTGTCATCAACAAATATACTATAAACTAAGGAAGAGGGGGGGGGGCTATTCAGTATTAATTGATTTCCAATCATTTCTTTCAAATCTCTTTTCATTAGCCCCCCCCCAATTATCTTTCTCTATAAACTGTATACGAAATATATTACTCCGTGTGAGTTTTATTGAACTATTCGATTTTATAATTTACTAGCATCTAAACAAGAGAACTAACATTTTACCATTAGCCACCTCCCAAATAGCCGATTTATGCCACCAGTTTAATCATGTTTGCACTGCCAATTTCTAAGCCACGTTTTGAAAGCATTATTTTTTATTCAAAAAGCCCTAAAATGAAGTTACTTTTGCAAAAAAATGCAAAATTTTCGAGCGCTGTGGGCTCCGCCCCCAAACCCCCGTGCCTCCGGCGGCTGGGGGCTTCGTCCTCAGACCCCTATTGGCCTCCGGCGGCTGGGGGCTGAGCCCCCAGACACCCAAAACAGCCCCCCCCATTATAAATTTCTGGCTACGTGCCTGCTGTGCAGTATGGTAAATCCGGCCCTGGTTATTTCATTACCTTCATAAAAAGGTTAATGAGGGCCTGAGGTAGCAAGTTTCAAAACAAAACCTCTTAATTTCGCCCTGGTTATACATTTTAATTGGTTGGCAAAATTCATAGGTGGGCACAAGTCCGTTAATTCGTTAATAACGAAGCTAACTTTTTCATTTACTCGTTAATCCGTAAAAATTTTTTTCATGTTAACGGACTAAATTGACTTCCGTTAAGTTTTGTTAACTTCCGTTAAGGTTTTTATCGTTAATATTTTGCACCATTTATTTATCGTACCAGTACAAACCAGTTTGCACTGGTAACACTTGTAGTGTATTAGCACGAGTTTTATAGAAGAAAGCGAAGAAACGAGCTCTTTTTTTGGGAAATAATAACCTGCAGCCTCATAAGTCTAATTATCGCTGTTCAAAATTCCCAACGATTTTCCGATCGCAGTTTCGTTAGTGCATTTGAACCTATTTTTATCTTGAAATTAGATTAGACTGTAAAATGCAACTTCCAAAACACAAAAAGACCACCACAGCAATAAATATTTCCTTACAATCAGCTCAACAGCGTCAATACGTGTTCTAGAAGCGAGTGAATAAAAAGAAATGTAATACACACGCAAAATGTTAACGAATTAACGGACTTTATTAACTTCCGTTAATGAAAGTTGAAAATAACGGATTAACGTTAACGGAGGTGTGAAGTTTGTTAACGGACTAGTGGTTAACGAAGCTAACGTTTTGCATTAACTTGCCCACCTATGGCAAAATCCAATTGATGGGGCTCGGGTCTCCTGGTCGTCAATATTATTGCTAATTACTGTCGTACGGGAAGATGCTAAAAGAAACCGAAACTGAAGAAGCATTAGGCTTTTTTTAACGTTTTTATCGGTGGTGGAATTTTGATTGGGGGGAGCTTCGCCCATCCCCCCCGTCTACGCCTATGATTGTAACTTAAATGCTATTTGTGATATTAAGATTTTGTAAGTTTTTTTTGCTTGTTTGCCCTTATGAGCATGTCAAAGCGACACTAATGGATCTAGCTTGTATGATTAAGCTAAAATATGTAATATTATTGGTAAAAGTTAAGATAATGTTAAATAGTAGTAGTAACTTGAAGTTGTAACGCCCACAATTTTAACTTTTTTACAATTTTTAATTACGCTAAAACTTGTTTTCTTTTGCCCAAATAATTGCGGTATGATACCATGGTTTAGCTAAAATCATAATGTTGCTGGAAGCGATATGAATTAAAGTTAAACAAAGATTGATAGAAGAACAAGGATAGAGAGAAATGGGGCTTTAATGGGTCTGGTATAGAAACACAAAACAAATGCACAGTGTAGACTTATGCAAAACTCGAGGTTTCGTATGTAAGTGAATCGGTCGCAATGTTTTGAAAATCTTTTCATTGTAATTGAATTACAATTACTTGAACTTGAATAATTGTAATTGTAACTGTAATTGAAAATTGTAGGTTGTAATTGTATTTGTAATTGTAATTAAAGCAAAAACAAGTAATTTTTCCAACCCTGCTCGAGATTCCTGCAAAGTTGTCATGTCTCTTCTTTCGTAATTTTGTACGCAAATCTTCCTTTATCTGCCACAATAATCTTGTACTTTAAATACGCAAAATTACCAACAACATCTTTCAGCTGTTTTGTAGAAAAACAGATTAAATTTATGATCTTTAAGAACACGTTCCTTACCTTGTTTACGATTCGTTTACAATATTTGTATCTATATTATAGCAACAAATATCAATTCCCAAATTTTGCCTCCATCCAGCCACCACAGTTGTTTACCATGTGCAGCAATCAATTGTGGACCAGCAAATATTAATTTCCAGGTTTTGCCGCGGTCCATCAGCCCCCAGTTGTACACCATATTCAGCAACCAGTTTTGCACCACGTACAGCAACCAGTTGTGCACCAGCATGCCGTCACCACCGTGCAGCACGTACCAGTTGTTCAACCAGGTGTAGCTCAAAGTGGTAAATATAAAAGAATCTCAACTTTTTTTGATTACCTACTTTTTTGCCGAGGATTGTGTGGAAAAGCAACGCAAAATTTACTTAATCCGCGCACTACGCGGTTTTCTACCATATTCTTCATTTTGCTTGAATAAATTCCAAATGCTTCAATTAAGTTCCAACCGAGATACGCTACGCAAAGCGAAGTCAAAGTGTTCGAGTGTTCATCCTATCAGATTTTTCCTACTGTTTTTTTTTGGACATTAAAAAATGCAATTAAATCGGTTTGCCCGTGTGGCTCAACCCAAAAACGAAAGCAAATGCCTACGCTACATCTTGCCAGCTCCAAATATAACACCGTTTGATGAACCGTTCTCTAATTATTAGCAAAAGTATAAAAGTTTAAGCGCATTTGTTTCAAAATTGGCTGAATAAAACAAAGGTACAAATGATATGAGTTTTATCCCAGACACGACAATATTTCTGCAAAGCATTAAAGTTTAGACTAACATTGCTTCCACTAGGTGTCATCGTTGTTCAGCAAGCAACCGGAAATTGTCCGAGATGCAGGTAATTAAAAATACTTTGGTTCAAAAACTCTTTTTCTTCGTTCTTTTTAAATTTATATTCATGCTGTTTCACTTGAAAGAAAGAGGGTCCACGACTTTTCGGCGCGCCCATTTCGGCACGGACCTTTTTGGCGCCAATATTCGGTGCTTTTTACTAACACTAACCCAAAGCCCTAACCCTAAATAAGTGAACTGTCAAAGAACACCGAGTTGGCGCCGAAACTATCTGAGCAGAAAACGTAAGGCAACGAAATAGGTGGTGGTGGTGGTACTACCTGACCCCTTCCGAGGGATGGGGGCACGGAGGAACTCCGCATAGACCCAACAGTCGGGCCACACCCCAAGATCTGGACCATAAATCGAGAATAGAGAGAGAGAGGAGCCAAAGATAGATTTGCAAAGGGGTTCAGAAGCAGGACAGTCGAGGAGGAGATGATTGAGGTCCTGTAGAGGGTGTCCACAGGCACTACAAGCAGAATTCTCCAGTCTGCTTCAAGCAGACTATCCTCCCTCCCCGTCTGATATCCAAGTATGGACTGACGGATTTGTCCCCTCACTTTTTGGTCCCGATGGTGCTGGAGTGTATGTAACGTGCTCCAAATGCAACACATCCAATTCCTTATCCTTTTCCTCTGGTCCAATTGCCTCCAGCTTCACAGCTGAAACCTTTGCCCTCAAGCAAGGTCTTGCTTGGTGTACTAGCCATTTGATGACCTGCAAATTCCAGTCAGTCCTTTTCCTAACCGACTCCCAATCAGCCCTCTCTATCCTTTCTTCAGCCCCCTCTTATCTCCTGCCTGAGTCCCTCTGGAATGTTTGGTCCCTCGCCTCCTCCCTCTACAACAATACCACTTTGAGCTTCCAATGGGTCCCCGGACACGCAGGTCTCCCCGGAAATGAAAAAGCGGATTTACTTGCCAAAACTGGTGCCTCTCTGCCCACTGATGCGATCCCATGCCCTCTACCCCCAGTTATTGCCAAAGTCCGTTATTCCCAATACCGCAATTGGAAACGTCACATCTCCCACTCCCATCTGAACTTCCAACTCCCTGAAGTCGGACTGTACTGTTGCCTTTGCAGTCGGGAATGAAGGGGGAAACAGTGAAGTGGGTTGAAGACCATGGGGGGAAAGGGGGGCATGTGATCAGAGTCTCACGTGGGGATGGGAGTGGTTGTGTGGCTGAAGAACAGAATGATCTCCAGGAGGGTTTCTTCTTTAGTCGACAGGGAACGTTTCTAATTGCCAGGGCATAAAGGCTGGAGAAGTCTGGGGGGAGACGCAGAGCTTCGTTCAAAGGAGTAGAGGGTCTGATGTTCTAGAGTCAGCTTTAGAGGAGGGTGTTGGGCCTCAAGAAGGAGTAGTGAGGAGGGGGTGGAAGAGAGGCATCCAGTAATGACCCTGCATCCAGCTCTGTGTAGGACTTCCAGGTGATTGGTTGCAGTGTTGCAAAGTAATGGGAACCATCCAGGAGAGGCATATGTGAGCACCGGACGGACAAAGGCTTTGTAGAGTAGGGAGAGAGATTCTTTTGTGGGACCCCAAGAGGCAGTGGCAATCGAGCGAAGGGCTTTGTGGCGTGGATAGAATTTGGAACACAGGGATTGGACATGGGCCCCAAAGGATAGAGTCCGATCAAAGGTTACACATGGAATTTAGGGGTGGGATTGAACAAAAGAGGGAAGCCCAAGAGGTTCAGTCGGGGTTGGAAAGTGGCTTGATGGGGATCTGTAGAAAAAAAGGAGGACTCAATCTTCTTTGGATTGAGTGGAAGTCTCCATAAGTTGGACCATGTTTCTAGGACAGTGAGGGAGGATTGGACAACAGAAGAGGCTTTGAGCGAGTCTGGGGAGGAGGACCAGATCGTCAGCATACAGGGAGACATGGGCACCCCGAAGTAAATCCTTAGTGATGTCATCAACAAACAGAATGAAGAGGACTGGACCAAGTACCGAGCCCTGGGGAACCCCTAGTCTGATGCGGAAGGAGCGGCTGTGGGAACCACCAACCTGGACTTTAGCTCTACGATCAGAACGGAAAGAGCGTACCCAAAGAACGAAGCAAGGGGGAGTTTGTGAAACGGAGCAGAGTGCCAGACCGAGTCGAAAGCCTTGGAGAAGTCGACAGATGCCAAAATGGTTCAGTCTGGAGGTTTTTTCTTTTGGAAGCCATCCCAGATTGATTTAGACAGAGTAAGATTTTGGTTAAGGGGCGACCTACCAGGACGAAAGCCGGCCTGGCAAGTGGAGAGGAGATGATTCGATTCAAGGTGAAAAGTTAGGCGAGAAAGAATCAAGCGCTCAAAAAGCTTGGAAATGCAGGAGGCGAGGGAAATAGGGCGGAAAGAGAGGAAGTGGGTTTTCCAGGTTTATGAATGGGGATGATAGTGGTAGGTGTGAGAGTGCCAGGACCTGTTAAAAAGAGAAAGAAGGAGGAGTTGTGCTGGCTCAGGCAGGTGCTTTAGTAAAGGATCGGCAATCTGATCAGGGTCAAACGCAGTGGAAGAGAAGAGATTGCAGATGGAAGTGGAGAGTTCAGTCAAGGAGAAGGAGGAGCAGAAAGAATTATGGAGGGAAGAAGCATCCTCACAGCTAGCTTTCCGGAGTTCATTCATGAACTGTCGTTCGGCTCTGCGCGAGGGACGGGGTGTCGCTTGAGATAGATGTGAGCGAAAATAGGAGGCATAGTGGTTGGCAGCGTCAAGAGGGGAAGTGCAATCGGGAAAAGAAGGGTCTTGGGAGATGTTCTTTTTGCCCGAGATTGCATTGAGAAGCCTGAAGACAGCACGAGGATCAGAACAGGGAGACAGGTTAGAACAGGTGGCTTGCCAGGTTGCAGATTTGGCTCTAGAAATGACTGAGGACGCCCTACGAGAAGCATCTATGTATCTGAGGCGGTGCGACTCAGATCAGTGTGCCACAGAGCGGGCCCTCCGTTGTTCCCGCACTGCAGATTCCGCTTCCTGGGACCACCAGGCTTTGGGGGAGCGACCAAGGCGATAGAGGCCTTGGCAGCTTCGACTAAGAAGAGGGAAAAGGAACGGGCAGCCTGGTGGATGTTGAGTGCATCAACATCAAGAGAGGGAAGGTGCTCAGCAATATATGATTGGTAAACATGCCAACTAGCCTTATTGTAGTTGAATTTGGGGGGACGAGTGTTTGGGTAACGAAATAGGTGGCGCCGAAATGATCGCACCGAAAAGACCTGATCCCAAATAAAGATCCAGGAAAATACAACTTTTTTCTGAAAATCAAAGATTAAATTTTTATTAGTTTTTGATATAGATATATACCTGGTGTTTGAAAGTCCAGTTACTTTTTGCTGTAGTCGTAACTCGCAATACACTACTATACTGTATAATCAGCACTTAGTTAAAAAAATCAAAAATTTTGAGTGAGTTTTGTTCTGCTACCGAAAAATGCCATTCCGTCGTGGAATATGCAGTACATTGATATGCAGACCTCTTGGGACCTTGTAATGCTACGTTTCGTAAGAGTTACGACGTCCAGAACTTTTGATGTTTTCATATTTTTAAGTGTTTAACATATGTAATCTTACAATGCAGTGTTGCGTAATGTCTCCCCTGGTTTTGGTTACTTCGATCCAGCTGTGATAGTGCAGGCTAAAACTAATTATATATGAACATTTTATGTCACGCGTCAGTCAGTCTCGTTCATAAAAAATGCAGCGTCATTCGTGCTCTGATCAAGCCATTTTTCAGTTCAGTTCCTTATTTCGAGTTGAGAATTTTCCATTTCAACGTTCTTGTTTTGTATGGTATGGACGAGTCCGTTTGATTAAACTGAAACGTCAGTTCTTTTTTTTTCGCTTGAAAATACAGCCCTATAACCGAACCACAATAACAAAACTTTACTTAGTTTAAAATTCAGTGCGTATCCGGTTGTTGAGTGATAAAGTGTTTGCTTGGGAGCAATAGGCCTTTAGTTCTGATCTTACGCCACGCAGTCAAAGTGGAAACAGCCAAACGAACAAGCAGATACTTTATTGCATTTTGCGAAAGTGCGCAGTAGGGGTGTTCATATTTAGGTCATTTTGGAAAAGTTAATGTGGTGGTGGTTTTTCCCGTGGTTTGGACCTTAAAAGCAACTTCTGCAAAAATTTTTTTTCAAAATTCCGACTCTTTGCTTTCGCGCACGAGCGTTGAAAATTTCCTATCAAAAACGTACAGTGGGGATTCCCCTATGACCTCATAAATTGTTTAAAGCTGAATAACTCCTACAGTATTGTTCGAATTAATTGCATCACTGAAGTTTTTTAAGCTATTTTTATTTTTTTGTCCAATACAAGCTCTAAAAAGATGTTATTGCCATATCTTTTAATTTACTGTTTTTTTAAATCATGTGGCCAGCATATAACATCATCACATTGTGACGTCATACCATTTGTGACGTCATAGTTTTGAATTTTTCTTCATTAATCATGTCATATGTCTTTTCTCAGAGGAGCAGGCTAGTGTGAGCACGTGTTTTTTATCCTCTTGTATTGGAAGTCAGATTATGTCAGATATAACTCCAAGAAAGAGAGCTTCTATTATTATCAGTCTGTGGAACAACACGCAACTAAGTCAGAGAGATATTGCAAGGCGTTTTGGTGTAAACCAATCCACGGTTTCTAGGTTGCTGAATCAGGTAGCCAAAACTGGGTCTGGATCACCACAGAGGAAGGGGAAATGTGGAAGGAAGCGAAAAACGTCACCAAGAGATGACATATTTTTGATAAGACAGAGTAAATTGGACCCGAGAAAGACCAGCTTTGACCTCCAGAGAGATCTAGCACATACTGGTACACAAATAAGTTCCAGCATGGTGAGGAAGCGACTTGTCATGGCTGGAAGAAAAGCCATCAGGCCAGTAAAAAAGCAACTCCTAACAAACAAAATGAAAAAGAAACGACTTCAGTGGGCAAAGAAATACAAATCCTGGACAGTTGATCAGTGGAAGAAGGTAATGTTCACTGATGAAAGTCATTTTTTAGTGGGGGGCAAGCACAGTCAGTTTGTGCATAAGAGTGCAGAAGAAATGTTAACCTCTCACCACATAAAGTTAACCTCTCACCACATAAATGAAGCATCCCCAAAAAAGATGTTTTGGGGAGGCTTTACATGGAAGGGAGTTGGTTCTCTTGTTCCGATTGAGGGCATGTTGAATATCGACAAATACATTGATGTCCTCAAGAGAAGAGCCTTCCCAGATTTGAAACGAGCATTCCGTGGTGAAAATGGAATTTTTCAGCAAGACTTGGCACCCTGCCACTCCTCCAGAAAAACTGTCAAGTTTTTTCAGGAAAACCAAGTTTCAGTACTGGATTGGCCGGGGAACTCCCCGGATTTAAATCCAATTGAAAACCTGTGGGCAATTGTTAAGTGTCGGTTGAGAAAAACGGATTGCACTACCTCCAGGAAGCTTGTGGAGGCAATAATCCATATTTGGTACCATGATGATGAGATCTTGGAGAAATGCAAAAAATTGGTGGAGTCGATGCCAACACATGTCAATGACTTACTCAAAGCTAAGGGGGGCCACATTAAAAATTAATTTTAATGTTAAAAATGTGTTTATTGCAATTTTTGCTGTATTTGTGTGTGAAAACTTTCAAATGCAAATTTAAAAAATGCAACTCTCTAGTGCAATTGTGATGTGGTGGTTCACTATCTTCCCAATTAAATTGACAGGGTTAATATCTTGCGGATCGTTCAGGCCAAGCTAAATAATGTGTAACATACTGGTAACACCACCTGTAACTTTCGTATGTTGGGTTAACATCTGACATCGTTAGCAAAAGTGGAGATAATTTCGATATGACACTTGGTAACTATTAGCTTGCTCTGCTATAAAAATAGACCTATCACCTAAGCTATTGACGAAAAAAAGGCAACTATGACGTCACAAATAGTATGACATCACAAAAGTGTCATGACATATTCACTTCTAATCAGTTTACCCGAAATATTTAACCTTATTCTTTTTTATGCGTGCATAACACAAGTAAAGTAAAAAAAACAACAAAACAGTAGAGTGATGCAATTAATTCGAACAATACTGTATTGTAAGACAGCTAGGAAGTTGAAACCACTTGAAACTAATTTAATTAAACTCCTGCATGACATTGACCACATATATCTGATGACGTCATTGCTTGATGACGTCATAATTGGGAAATTCAAATTTTAAAATTACTTTCAATTTATCAAAATCGATTCTAATGAATCAATCTTAAAACACGAAATTGATTCATTAAAAGTGACATACCACATTACGCATAACATTGTTAAAAAAGAACAGTAAAAATGCAATATCATAATTAACAGTTCAGCAAGAAGCAAATCATTACAATACAAAGTATCGCAATCTAGCGATGGTCTTGGTTTTCGTGTTTGGAGAGAAGCTGTTTGACGGTAAACAAGCAATTGACAAGTGACAACGTATTTTAATAGAGAGGAGCACTGGAGAAGTTTCGCAATAAATCATGCATGCTTTTCCGACCTTGGTTAGACCATCACTTATACGATCAAAATGAAACTGATAATGACAATATAATGACAACAAAATATACTCAACAAATAATTAACTGTTTATACTTATAAAAGCTTATTTTTGTAATGAATGAAAATGACTGTTGAAGCTTGGAAATAACGGTTGCCAAAAAAAAATAATAAAAAATACCGTACCTTTTAAAAAGGGATATACCATAGGATAAAGGCAGATAATAACTAGAACGTGACATCGCAAGCGATATCCGGGGACTTCGCGGCATTATCGAACTTTATTACGGTAATAGTGATCTGGTTGCTTTGAATGAATTTGTAAAAAATGTAGTCGTTTCTAGTCAGATCAATAATTGTTAACCTATTAAATTAGTTCTGCTTATTTCACTTCGAGAAAAGGTTACTGCTAGGTTTTTGCCTAATCCCTAATATACACTCCGAACCAGGCCCGGCATTAGGATAGCGTGACTGGGTGGGCATAAATAAATTTTGGGGGGGCACGAGAAGTTTATTTTGTGTGAATTCGAGAGAGGCACAAGGGCACGAGAAAGTTATCCCAGTCTGGATGAAATAAACAAGGTGAGGAGCAAAAAGTCAAAGGGATTTTCCAGCCGAAATCGCAAATTCAAGCGGTTTTTTCGGCCGAAAACAGGTGATCTCCGAAAAAAATAAAAAGGTCTTCATCCCAAATACGTCACAAAATCTGGTGTCAGTCCACAAAAAACACTATAATTTGGATCTCGATTTGCGCTCCAGAAGCTCCGAGCCTGTTAATTTCTTCGGGGCACAGTCCTCGCTTGGGGGGGCACAAGCAGTCAGCTGGGGGGGCACGGCCCCGGTATATGTCCCCCGTGGCGCCGGGTCTGCTCCGAACCCTAACTTTCCTCGCGTTAAACGCAACCTCAATGCTACTTTGCCACCAACCCCCACCACGAAAAATTCCTGCCTGCGCACTACCTCCAAGCGCATATTAATCTTTATTGCAGCAATAACAGGAACAAATCATAACATGGTGAAGTATCAACAAACACATTCAAAACCAGGACAACCCAAGTTTAACACCTACAATTAAAAATAAAACAAAATTCTTTATTAAACGTAACAAAGAGGAAAAACGCGTCGTTATTACGCCGACCATAACAGAATGATTTCACTTCAACCGCACCATGGTTACATTGTTACGTCCTTGCATAATACCCAAATAATGATTATCTTTAGGCAGTACTTAAACAGAAAAATTTTGCTGGGGGGGACGCTTTTGCAGCCTTTACCAAAGGCATTCGGAATGCGAAAGTACTTTAGTGGAAATTATGTCTTTCCGTCCCCGAAATCGAGTGAATTCCAAAAAAAAAAAAGGTCATCACCGCGATTTGGGACTAAATTCAGCCGGAGTTTCTGGGATTTATTCGTGCTGAAGGGCCCTTTTTTGTCTAATCAACCAGCGCTGAAATCTCGTTGGGGGGGCGCCAAACCTCGATGGTGGAACGCTAACCCTCGATGGGGTAAAGCGTCCCCCCTGCAATTCAAATACTGTCTCTAGGGTACTCGGTGCTTCCGAACAGGCAGCAAACTGAATGTGCAATTCCAACAAATACACAGAAAAATTGCACCACCTCAAGCCCAAACCAGACACCCCAAACTACGCAGAAGCCGTTGTAATCAAAACTGTGTATATCATCCACTATTTAGCGCCTCACGCCGCCTGTTAACAATAAGTGGCGTCGCTGAGGATGGTGACACCCGGGGCGGAATTTCGTGGTGTCGCCTTTTATAATGTATGGGAAGCAGGAAAACGTTATATTTTAAAGATAACGCTACTACTTCATTATAGTAGATAGCAGTTGTTATTTGCCCAACTCAATAACTTCTCATTCGAAAATTATAAAACTTGAAAACGTAGTAGCACTCGTTTACAATAAGTCGAGTAACCAGATACTGCAATTGGGGGGCTGTGTTCGGGGGCCTGAGAGCTCCGCTCCAAGCACTCCAAAATTTTGTATGGTTTTGCAAATAACTTAATTTTAGGCCTATTTCGATAAAAATTAATAATTTTGAAATGCGGCATAAAAATCAGCAGTGCAAAAACATAAAATGGGCAATGTTTTTTTTTTATGGCAATTTTAATGTTCGATTTTACCTTTGCTGGGAAACTTATAACTTTTAAATTTATAATTCCTATACCCTTCTTTTCACTCCAAAATATCTCAACTCTTATTAGATTTATTACTATTCTTTGCGGCAATAACTTAAACAAAAACCAGTTGGTTTTGCAACATAGCTGTAAGAAATACTGGATATTTTTTCGGGCCAGGTGTTGGTATAGTGACAACATTGGTACTTCTCAACTAAAGATGCATGCAATTTCAGATTTTTTTATGTGCAATTTGACGTTTAATTTTTTTAACCATACTGCACTGGTATAAACGAATTTCATACCAGTATCATGGGTGAACCAGCGCTGTAATCTTGTTCTTTTATAGTATGCACATAGAAAAAATAAACTGTAGGTTACGAAGTTTACGATAAATGACAATAACGTTGACCTTGTTGCCTCTTTGAAGTGACACACCGGTACCAAAAGTTGTACCACAGATAGTTACATTTTCAACAATTAGCACAAGCAGATAGCAGTGTTTTCCCAATTTTATGCGGACAAAATTTACATGGCTGATTTTCATGCTGCGGCATGAATTTGTGTGTTCTAATCTCGTAGCATTTTTTCAACATATTTTCAAGGGCTACAACTTAGTCCAACATGCAATTGCAACTGCCTTTTAAAATCATTTCCGAAAAAAAATGTAGCTAAAAATTGTGTAATGCTCAATGCTAAACATGTAAAAATGCAAAAGATAGAAAGTTCACAGAACAATAAACACTGTATATTATTTCCCTTCCAAGATGTCCGTAGGATGATATGCCTACGGCCAGTAAGGAGTCATGTAACTCCGAAGGAGAATTTTTTTTTAAAAACTACTTCGTACCAGCACCATCAGATTCACAAGATTTCTGGGGGTTTCCCCATCATTTTGGCCCGATTTATCCCAGCCTTTACCTATCCCCTCTAAATCAAAACTCCAACCCAGTTCCAGTCATCTACAACGCATAAATGCTGGTTTTCAGTCGAAATAGCGATTGAAAACAAGTAAACTTCATTGCGTCAGTTTTTTTTGATGTTTGTGATATCATATCCAGCAACTTGTGGAAATCCCTTTTTTCTACTGAAAATAGCTTATTTTCTGTTGAAGATACACCATTTTTATCTATTGAACACTGATAGTAAATCATGTATTCTGCATCGTTTGATGAAAATATCAAGGTTCCACGATGTATAGTTTTCGAGAAAACCCAGAAGTCAAAAAATGACGTAAAAAATGGAGTCCTGAACCCTCAATATGACGTCATTATCAAACATAATATCAAATTCGTAATCAGCAGCAAAAACTCTACCAGAAATTTGCTGAGCTGCTATGAAATTTTAAAAAGTGGTACAATTTTGAAACTTCCTAATATGTATGTGCTTCTTTTATGAAACCTGTTAGCACGCTTCAACAAGCGAACAAATTTTATTGCTTACTTTTGGCAATTTTTTAAGCTTTGTACTAATCTGTGAGTTATATTTTAACTCTTAAAACACCCCCTCTTAAGCGACATAAGTGTTTACAATAACACAAAACTGCATTACAACAAGAAATCAAATAACAGCAACCTCCCCAACAAAAAAACAGAAATAACAAACAGAAAATCCAAAACAAATTTAACCCTGAAAAATAATGTAGTCTTTGTTTATGAATCCTTTTGCAATCTGCCACCATGCAATCTGCACCGAGGAACACCAACCGCGCAGAACTTTCCATTGACGACGCTGCAATGTAAATAATACTTTTTACAATGCAACCAAAATACATTTTACCATCCAAAGATCCACTAGAAACAATGTTCACATACGATACCAAAAATTACCTTTAAAACATGACATGACTGGAATGTGTTGGAAAATTGCTTTTTTTTCAACTCAAAACATTGAAAAAAATCAAACAATGAAGCCTCAGAGCAGCCCCTAAACCAACCAAGCCACGGTGGGCTAAGCAAAACACTGCACCCGCTTAACCATATCAGACCAAAAAAAAGAAACTGACTAGATTTCCAAGTTCGTTGAATTATCCAAATCATTTTTCAATAATAATTTAATTGCAATGTTTTGACATTTACACGTCAGACTTTTAATGTTTAGACGTTTAATTTGTTTCAGTTACTAATTTTACAAAGGCATTTAAGAGTTTACCAGTGTAAAAAAATGGAACAAAATCTATAACATCGCTTACTGTAACTAAACTGCATTTCATAGGCGTAGCCAGGGGTAGGGCCCAGGAGGCCCGGAACCCTCCCTATTGCAATGCCAATCATGATAAATCTGTGGCGAAAGAGACTAATCTTCCTTCAGTTGCGTAAGTTGTTTTGATTCCAACCTGACTTCAGTCCGTGAAGACCTTTTTTTTTGGTCTTTACCTGCTTTTCGGGACAAAATCGGCCCTTTGGTATGTGAAGATCTTTTTTTGTTGTTTTATTGTTTTGGTCTTCGCTTAAAGGTTGTAACTTGGGCTACCCCCAATCCTGAATTCGTCTCCAACTAAATTTCGGTCCCCCACAATCAAAAATCCTAAATCGGACTGTAAAGACTTTTTTTTTTGGTTTCACCAATGTGATTTGTGGTTTGCCCCCCACCTCCCAATCAAAATCTTGGCTACGCCTATGCTACATTTTGATAGGAAAAGATTCAACGCTAGCAACAATTTTATTGGGCTATATTCTCAGATGCAACATGTATAAACAACTAAACATTATGAATATTACAAAACCAAAACTTTCTTTATATACCTGCTTGATGACGAAGCATTTAAGAACTTGTCGAGTCTCATCTCCACATCATTCACACACGAAAAAACTTCCTTTCCAGGAATTCCTCCGCAGTAACAAGCGGTTGGCAACACTGTTAATGATTAAAGTGTGATATGAGTTCTTAGAAATAAACCTTACTTTATTTTTAACAAGGACTGCACCCAGCATTCCAGCAACCTTGCACACAAAATTTTGCTTAAACTTTTTCAACAATGCAGAAACTTAATAGCACAATTAAAAATAATAAAAGTAATTCAAAATGTCACTACAGGTATGGTCAATGCCAATCTAGCAGTTCGGCAACCAGGAAACTCATACAAGTCTAAAAGTTTTATTACCTCTAACATTAACTCTTAAGACTAAACCTAACCTTCCATCAAACGCAAATCCTAAATTCATATTCAACACAGACCCTGGAAAAACTTAACAAAAAATGCCACCATTCCTCATTTTCATTTCATTTCACTCAAACAAAACAAAAAAAACTCCCTTTACTTGGTTGCATAGCCTGCCAATACATTTTCCAAATATGTGCAAATCGTCCATGCCCAATAAAAACGCCAGCCCACTCATGAAATTCAGCTTAATGACCACACTTAACCTCCATCCAATTGTGCTAGACCACAACCCACTTTATCCAAATCTTTTCTAGGTCAACTTCAACAACTCTCAACCGATACCTAAGATTTACAAAAAAATTAATTTTTGAAGTTTCAAACGACCACATCTTCTCATCAAAAAACCCTGAAAATACCACATTAGCCAGAGAGAGCATTTCAGCAGCAATGCCAAACATAACAAAGAATTCTGCTTGCACAATCCTTAACCAAACAAACCTTGTCAATTACCTAACACCAAAAGCGAACATCCCAAACAAACAGCCCTCCAGATTCACCCCTAAAACCAAATTTTATTCAAACAATAGCTTACTATCATCAACCAAACCTTTAAGAACAGAGCTGGACAGCGCTGTGCTTATATGACTTGAGCTACAATGTGAAATATCATTGGAGCTGCAGGGTTGGTGGTTGTTATAGCCACCTAACTGCCAGTGGAAGTTGACAAGGCTTCCCAGGAGTCGACCATGAAGGACATCAAGATAGTGCAAACCTTTAAGATCCAGAAAAGTTAGTAAGTAACGCAATAACTAAATTACAAGCTTTTGGAACACCTGCCCAGCAGCTATATCAGTAATCTCTCGTACATTTTGGTGGGTCTGCATTAGGCCGTACCAAATGTTGGTGACTTCCTTCAATTTCTTGGGAACTCTCGCAAAAGTTGTGGTTCAACCACCAATTCAATTTACCACCTAAAGTTTTTGATTAAACTTTTGTTTTACGCCTCCTCAAAATACGTTTCTATCGCAATGGGACAAAAATAAAAATGGTCATAACTTCGCAACTGCTCATGCTAGATGCAAAATTTTTTTTCTAAAGATACAGAATACCCAAGTTCCTATCTTTCCTCAATACATTACATTAGTCTAACTGCTCAATTTTTCAAGTAAAATCAACAAAACAGGTTTTTTTACTAATTTTATTGAGTTTTCTATGATAGCCTATATCTCATTGCATAGAAGCGTTATGGAATTTGTGTAGATGGTAACTTTATATTAGCTATACTGTCATTGTAGAGTAATTGCTGTATTAGAACATATTAATTGATTTTCACACTGTTCACAGATAGATACCTAGAACTGTAAATGTTGAAAAGCGCAAGATCACTACGACAGAATTTAATGTATCAACTAATTTATAATTACTGACTGTAATCTTGTTATTTTCACATCGTAATTCTTTGCGATTGTTCTAAACAGGCAGAGTATTTTGGTTTGGACAATAACATGCTTGTTATGCCTACGTTTAGCAGTTACTAAATAGGTATATTATAGTATGCTCCAAAGCCAACATGCTATTGGTAGGCATCATGCTACTATTTAGGAAAACAAACTAATTCTCTTTGCTGAAAAAATGTTCAAAATTTTAGTAAGATTTGGCTGCTTTCTGCCAACAAAGATACAAAATAATGCAGCATGTTCTGCTGAGAAGTCTGCTTCTAAAGTGCAGGATTTATGGATAAAAATTGATTTTGGCTTGGCATCACATAATACAAACCATGCTTAACTAAAATCTTTGGAAAACCAGGCAAACTCAAGAGTCAAAACAAGTGTTTCTAGAAAGCTGTACACAAATATATTGTGCTGCATCTGCAAAGTTTAAACTACAAGCAATGCGAATCAAGTAACTTGAAATTAGTAGAAGACTTCTAATGCTTACAACAATAAAAGCCTAAAAAGACATCATCATGAAAAAGGATGTGAAAACCGAAAAAATTTCTGAAGAGATATTAGTTCACGAGTAGAGAGTAGAAAAAAGGAATAAATGTTTAACAGCAAAAAGATCTAAAGCCAAAAGCATAAATACTAGAAATAAAACTAATATTGTTATCAGCACTTAAAATGATGAAGAAAACTTTGAATTGACATGTCCAAGTCAGCCAGCATCCAAGAGCAGAACGAAAAGCTTCAGCAGTATTAGTGGTTGCTAAAAGTGTAACAATCAAAGAGTCCGAAATCGATTGCTGTTAAACTTGCTTCTAGACAGAGCGTTACGACTTTTTTGTTTTACTGCATTGGAATTGTAAAATGCTTCAAGATATGCAATACATCATTAAGAGTGTTGAACATGAGTCAATTACCCTTTAATCCAATAAAACTTTAATCACATACACGATAAGCTGATTTCATTTTCATCACAAAGCAATACTAAAACCCTTAATAATTTTGAATTAATTGCAAGCTGTTAATCAAACTTATTTAAGATTTTCAGATATATCCCAATACATAGGATGGATTAAAAGTTGAGCAATGTACACAAAAAAATATGTGGCGAGTGATGTAAAACATTCCAAAATCAACAGGGTAAGATATCTTTTTCTTTTCTTGGGCATAGAATACGAGTACATGTTCTTTTATAGAGTAATGAAACATTGTTTGCATTTATTAGTTCAATCAACTTATCAGGACTGCTTATGCTTTGGCGCAGGACTTAGCGTCTATACTGTATTTGTCTTCAGTAATCTAGAGTTCTGATTTACTTGTGTTTCTGAAAAACAATCCAGTGCATCGTGTGCACCAGGTGATTCCACAATTTTTTGATTGAACCCTGATACAGCATTAGTCAAAATCATACTTTAAGCACCATCCCTTTACTTTAAACGCAGTCTTTTCAGCAGCACCTGTTGCTTTTGATTAGCGTTTTCTTTTCTTTTTGAAGTTTTGCATGCTAACTTTTAGAATTCATGAGCACTTGAGCAAGTCTTTAACTGCAAACGATTTTGTACTGAGAAATGCAGTTCTGTCAAAATCATTTTCTTTTGTGGGCAGCGAACAACCAAATTTTTATTGACATTTCAACATTTTTCAAAGTCAACAGAAATAACATGTGAAACTAACAGAATGCAGCAGTGATTGATAATAAGTTAAACATTAGATTTCTGTCATGACTTTACTGCTTTTCACACTTACAGTGCTAGTTATCTTATCAGAGAACACTTTAAGAACCAATCAATATTTGTTCTAATACAATAATTACTTTAATAACAGTATAGCCAATAAAAAGTTACTATACATTACCAGAAAAATTCCACAACTCCTCTATGCAATGAGATATATCATAGAAAATTCATTAAAATTAGTAAAAAAACTGCTTTCTTGATTTTACTTGAAAAATTGAGCAGTTGGACTGATATAATGTATTGAGAGCAGATAGGAACTTGGGTATTCTGCATCTTTAGGAAAAAAAATTTGCATCTAGCATGAGCGGTTCCGAAGTTATGACTATTTTTTTTCATTTTCTGTTGTGTTACCAAGGACATGCATTTTGAGGAGGCGTAAAACAAAAATTTAATCAAAAACTTTTGGTGGTAAATTGAATTCACGTAAAATAATTGAAAACCAAACACTACTACAGCTTTTGGCTCTATGTCAAATGTCTATCAAACACTATGGAAACTGAGAAAACAGAGAACTAGTCCAAACTTTTCGACTAAATGAATTTGGGTTAACAGGTTAACGTTATATTGGACCAGAAGTAATAAAAAAAAAACTCAAAACAAAAGCCTAACAAAACAATGAAAAGTTACATAAAAAAAAAAAGATTTTCATCACACACTCTAAATTGATTTTGTAAGAAATGCCATTCCTCAGGGGCATAGAGAAAGATGATATATCTGGAAGCTGGCAACATACTACCAACTACTGCATTAGTAAAAGCATCAGCAGTAAAAGGCCAATTATAGGAAATAGGAAAGCCTTATTTCACCGGAAATTTTCATCTAGTTTTTTATTAATTCTGACTCAAATCTAACCCAAATTTAAATGCTTACTCTAAACTATTCCCAAATCGAACCCCAACCCTAACTTAAAACCCTAATGTTAACCACTAAAATAGCAACTGAAAAAAGCACGGATGAATATTTCTCATTCTCATGTTATTTTCTTTAACTTGAAAATTCGCAGTGAAATAGCCATTATCTAGGTCATAACCACAACTCTGAACAGTCTTGCCTAAACCCTTACCGATATTTAATGCAAAAGTTATTTAATGCAAAAGTAATTTAATGAAACAAGATCATGGGCAACAGTTCTAACAACTCGACTAAGTGTTTTAAACATGCATTGCAGGGTTGGGATTGCCATATCGGTACCACTACATACTTGTGGCCTACTATCCAACTGTAGACCTGTTTAGGGCAATTTGGCAATATACATCATACATTATACTGTATACCATTATACTCATTTGGTTGGTAACCTCCAACTATTTTCTCGATTTGTTTGTTTATTAGACAGCAGTTGCCAGCATCGAGTACCTAACAGCATCAGGCATTACTGCCAGGCCTATGAGTCATATTATTGCAGGTAAGGAACAGCTTATGCTATTATCAACAGCATTATACTAGCCTACCTTCTCCATCATTCCACTTCCAGTCAGCAGCATGGCCAAAGAGTAAAGCGATGTTTTTTTATGACGATCCTGCTCGCATGATCTGGGGTTGCAAAATACAACTTAAAACGGTAATATTTTGGCACTAGTGGGAAAATGGACACTTTGAACAAAATTTCAAGTCATTGCACAAACACTACCTACATACGTAACAGCATTTTCACCAGGCATATTTGTCAACATCTTACATTGTTACAATCAAATCATATTCTTGGTTGTACAATCAATAACAGATAACATTAACATTACACCTAGGCTATCCTAGAAGGTACCGTATGTGACAATACACCTACGTACATACCGGTAGGCTATATTACCAGTATGTTTAGCCTATAGCCTGATAGCCAACTAAAAAGATTCATTTATTGACATTGTAATAGGCCACAAACTTTTTAAAGTCTGAAATACTTAAATACCGTAGGTTATCCCATCCTAAAAACCAACTTTACTGCGAATATTGCAGTATATAAAAAAGCAGTGGCTAGTTTGCCTCTACAGGCAAAATAGCCCCATGTTATTTTGCCATTTGGAGGCAAAATAGTCCTAACGGCTATTTTTTTTAACGGCTATTTTTTAACAGTCTTAACAGCTATTTTGCCGCAAGTGCCAAAATAGCCCTAACCGTAATCTCAACTCCACTCATAACCCTAACCCAAGCAGAGGAAAAACACTATTTTATCTTTCGAGGCAAAATAGCCACTTCCATGGTAAATGCTAATAGGCTAGCCTAATTATTAATTAATACGTCCATTGAGGTGCTAAAAACTTGAAAACAGCCTTAAATGAAATGCCCTAATTTCTCTAACTGAGAGCTTGCATAAAAACTTTTACAATTTCATCAAACTACCGTACATAAAGTTATGAAACAACCTTCATAGACAAAGTTTGCAATGGTGTTAACGAAAAAATTCAACACCATTTTGTCATAAGTATTGACTTTTGCGTAACTGAATCTTCTCTCAGTAATATTACTACCTTATAAACTTCATAACAAAATTTTTCATAATATCCTTTAATGACAAAATACCGGTTGTGTTAATTTTTTTCATGAACACCACATGTAAAACCTTGCCAGTGTGCCAGTACCACAACAAACAAAGTGAGCTACTAATCAAGCGGAGTACTGGAGTAGCCAGAAAAAATTGAGGAACTTTTTTATTTTACAATTCCATTCCTATGTTGTAAAAACCCTAAAGTTTTAAACTGAAAAAAGGAAATTTTGGAAAGATTGGTGCAATGCAATCCCCACAAAAATTATTATCTTATGTTTTTGTCTATATTTAACTATCCTGAAACTGATGTTGGCATGCCTTGATCAATTATGATCATTAGAAAGGTTTGGATTTTGAAAAACCCATCGAGGGAATATTCCCCAATTGTGATTTCCAAAATTTTACCAACAATTTACTTTTTATTTCATTAATTTATTCCGAAAATTTGATCTACTTATGTTGAGTGAAAAAATTTTTCCGAATTTTGTATGATGCATTTTAACCCTTTCCCCCATTGCAGTCCCCCCAATTTTTAATATGTTTTAGTCACCACTAATATCCACCAAATCTGGTAATTTGGCCTATCAACGTTGAACAATTCAAAAGTTCAAAATTTTCCAGCTCCCTTTTTAGGGGGAATCCTCGGACGTGACACCCCCATTTTCAGACACACACCAGTTTGTTTCGAACTCTACACCACTCCGAGATATCATCCATCTGCGTTTTGTGGTTTAAAAGGAGATAGTGATAGAAGAAAAACAAAGAAAAAAAAAAAAGAAAGACAAAAATAAGGAAAAATTATATCAAATACGGAATAAATGAACATAACCAATTAACCATTACAAAGGTACTGATTAGTGTTTTCAAAAACCAAAAATTTTTTTCAAAGAATATCACTACTTACCGAGATATACCACTTCAAAATTTACCACTTTTTGACCGTTTTCCGCCTCAGAAATTTCGGTCACGTAACTGGGAGCCCTCAAACTTGGTATGCATACACTGTTTATCACTACCCATGTTGTGTCCAAATTTCAACTTTTCACGTTCAGCTGTTTTTTTGTTAAAAGCGAAATAAAAAAATTTCGGCTCAAAAATAGCCGTTTTTTGTAAGTTTTAGGATTCCCAGATCATTATCACGGGATCTTCGACCCCCAAAATTGGCATGCATGATGCTTTGTAAACTTGCAATGTTGTGTCCAAATTTCAGCTTTCCACATTTTGTTGTTTTTGACTTATCATAAAATTAAAAAATTTTAATGCTCATCTATCAAAAAGGCCGAGTAAAAACATAGGAACTACGCGCGCGCGCGAAGTCCCAATGAGTGCATTTGACAGTGCTGTTATCAGTTTTGGCTTAATGTGGACTTTCTAAAGTTAGGAAATTCTTTTCGATGTTTTTCAACAATTGGGAGCAAACTTCTACGCTGCTCTTCGTTCTCAGTTAAAATGGCAGCATAGTCCTGATTTAATTTTACTCCCCTTTCCGCCGCGTCGTTAACAACTTTAAGGTTGCTGACAAAGTCTTTGCCTTCCTGAAAGGATTCGTTGCTTGACCACAGGTCGGGAGAAAGATAGAGCCAATCGTGACTCAAGTTAAGCGTGCGAAACAGAAACCAAGTTTCCGGCCCAATCAATTCTGCAAGTTGTGTTTGTTCATCTACTTTCCTTCTAAACACCGGTATACCACGATGAAATTCGTCAGGCGATGATGTAGAAAGCAATCGCAATGCCATTGATTCTTTTACTTCAACAGTTACCAAAGGATGGTCACTGAAAAATGAAAAGGCAACAGTGTCTTCATTCAGGTACCACCTATGATTTAACAGCTTTTGATATGCAGTATCAGCGACAACAGCGTCTTCTTTTTGATATATCAGCATGTTTTGTAAGAATTCCAAATCATTCACTGGAGCATCAATTCCAATGCTACATTTGAGCCAGGCTGGCACGTAAAAGAGTGCAATGAATAGGTTGATTCGATGCAAATTGTCAATAAATTCACGTTCGTAAGACAGCTGATCAGACCACATGAACATTTTTTGGCAGTATAACACCTGGCCCATCCATCTGGCACTGGTAGTAGCACCTGGTGTGTGATGAAACAAGTTTGAAGGAGCAGCATCCAAGAGAGCAAATGTGTTTTCTGCGCACTGTCTATAATCATTTCTGATCAAAACTTCTTTTGTCATTCGCTCTTTGCTAATAAGCTCCTGCAATTCTTGAATCACGGTGATGGCTCTATTCTTTAATCAGTCCGACGATAACTCTAATTGGTTGTAGTTCTTAGAAGTGTCAACAAGCGGCCAAATAGATTTTAAACTTTTGAAATGAGGATTTTCAGGAGCAGACGATTCACCAAATAAGCTCTTATACACCGCTCCGATGACTAGCTCATACACGTGATGGCGGCATGCATTGTAAAAAAGCTTACGACCTAGCAAACTTTCTAAAATTTTTGCAGCCCCCCAATTCCACCCAGTATTAGCGGCTGTAGTATCAAATACCAGTGCTTGAATCTTTTCTTCCAGATTCCATATCTCCAACAGATCATACGTTGCTTCTGCTTGAGCTTTGCCACTTCCTCTTTCAAGTTGCTGCACACCTAAGAGTTTGCCTTCTTTGTGATTTGGTGGACCGGATACTAGCACAAACTGGGGCATCAAATTTGTTGCCCGTAACGATCCTTAGTTAACTTTCCATCCCAATGAAGTGCCAGAAATTTGGGTGGCGATTCCTTGAATTCATTGGCAATATTTTCTGAAATACTAAATCTTTTGGCAATGCGAGTTCTACGTGTAGTTGATTGAGATATGCAAAAATCCTCTACTTTTCCTTGGCATGCTTTAATAAATGCTGTAGCTAGCATGGTGGCAGCATTATCACTTATTTTCAATCTGTCCAACATTTTTGTTATTTCTTCGTTATCAATAAGATTTTTGGGTGCAGTTAAAGAAACAAAACCGCTTGTGGAGCTGTAACTTGTTTCGGCTTCACCATAATCTGTTAATGTACTTAAACTTAAAGATGTACTATTTTGGCTGCATGATACTGATTCAAAATCGTCATTGCGAAATTGGCTACTTGTTTCAGTTTCAAGTCTTTCAGGTTGATTACGAAGCTTTTGCTGCTTTTGCAGTGCCGTCTGAAACACCTTGTCCATTCCACTCATAAACGCTTTTCTTTCACCCCGCTGGTCTTCGTAAAAGTCGATATCTTCATTCTTTTTGTCAGAGGAGAGGAGCCTGTTTTGTAGTATGGTTTGTATAGCATTGGGAGATCCTATATCTCACAATTTTCTAAGGAATTTCTAAATATTTCTCGTTTGTCTCCCGGATCAGATGTGCGGTTTTTACTTTTGCAAAGGCTTATCCAAGTATTAAAATCCTTTTTTAGACGCTCTTCTGCAGAACGGTTAGTAATTGTTTCAACCCCAGCCATCTTCCAAAAAGGCAGTACTTGATCCACAACAGTCGAAATGTGAACGCTCAACAGAGAGGTTTTAAAAGACATTTCTTTCAAATGTAGCAAATATCTTAGAACTTGTCCTAATGTGGGCAACTTTCCTCCTCTAATTCGCGATTCACTTTTACCAATCAAAAAATAATCTGTAGTAGAACGCATTCTAATCTTCTTCCTTGCAGGTTCAGCCATTATCGAACTACATATATTACCGATTTCATATAGCTATAGTAAACTCAAAATAATCTGCAAAATGATAGTACAGTAATGCTACTCTAAATAACCATATATTTCGAAGATTAATTCAGACCCTGATATGCTAACTTATGAGACATAGTCATTTATTGGCCATAAAACTACAACAGTCACTGTCACATGTCAACCCGGGGCGAGATTATGTAATTTTTCCTTTTGTATTTCTAAAGGAACTGCTCTAAGTGTTGTGTAACTACATGCTATGCCTTACATCAGTCTACTTTCCTGAAACTACAATTATTCAGCTTCAACTTCAATAACATTAGTTCTAAAATTCACTTTTTCATTTGTACTTTCGCTCGCCATATTTTCACTACCACGCACGTTTGTGTAAAGATCAAAGTTCAACGGGAGTACGGTTGCTCTTTCTACTAACAGAAAGGAGACAAAATAATGATTCTTATCAAGTAATAAATCCATCTATATTGTCTATTATCGCTTTGTATGCAATGATCACAAACAATCGAAAAGTTTTGTGGTAAGCAAATTGCATCAATATCCAACTAAACGATAGCAAAATAAAAAATTTTAATTTCTCAATTATGACGTCATCAAGCAATGACGTCATCAGATATATGTGGTCAATGTCATGCAGGAGTTTAATTAAATTAGTTACAAATGGTTTCAACTTCCTAGCTGTTTTACAATAGGAGTTATTCAGCTTTAAACAATTTATGAGGTCATAGGGGAATCCCCACTGTACGTTTTTGATAGGAAATTTTCAACGCTCGTGCGCGAAAGCAAAGAGTCGGAATTTTGAAAAAAAATTTTTGCAGAAGTTGCTTTTAAGGTCCAAACCACGGGAAAAACCACCACCACAATAACTTTTCCAAAATGACCTAAATATGAACACCCCTAGGGCGCAGCTTTGAACTTGCATTCAACAACAGGCTGTAGAATAGAGTGTTTTCAAGATATAGTCTATGGGACAGAGCAAATTGTAGGCCAGAATTTTGGAAAAATGTTACCATATATTTTTGGAAGCTACTGTATTTCGATTTCGTATGATAACTACTGCGAATCGATAGCTTAACAACATTATGACATCATGAATACGGTTTTCCGCAATCGATTAAGTGAGCTTGGCCGAACATTTTGATCACATATTGTCAACGACATAATCTGATGACGTCATATTACGGAATAACAAGCTAAAATTTAAACATGCGCTATTTAAGTGATATCAGTGAATAGAGATACGGACATGCCTAAAAGGCAAAAAAGTAAGAAAACATGGAAATCGTACTAAAAGGCAGAAAAGTAGAAAAAGGCGGAAATCGTGTTAAAAGGCGGGTTAGGTTAGGGTTAGCTCTAACCCAAATCCCAACCGCCTGTTCCTACTTTTCCGTTTTTTAGCACGATTTCCGCCTTTTCCTACTTTTCGGCCTTTCAGTCATGTCCTAAAGTTACAACTAGATCATTTGTTGTTATAGAAACTTCAAATTCGGTTTCAACTTACGTTTGTGCTTTACAAAACACCTATGAAAATTTCATCAACTTTGAACGTTTTTCCTGCTCAAACATAGGACAAAAACGTTCCTAGTATTGACTAATTTTTGCCACAAGCAATGCCAAAGCCACAACTGCTATTCAAAACACGCAACCCTACACGAGGATTACGTATTTATTTTCACGCAAATGAGTGGTATTTTATCTACCAGGTTCGATCGAGTTAAGGAGAACTTTGATCTCAATTTGATTTTCGCAACTTTGATCTCAATTTCTTTTCGCAATTTGATGTCATATTGCGAAAAGAAACAAAATTTAATGTATTTTGGCGGTGAAAGACAATATAGAATTTAAATGTTACTAAACTGATAAATTTTCAAAAAAATATTCATACCGCAAACAATACTGCTTTCATAAACACGACAAAACTTTAAAAAATGTTTTGTAAATTTCATTCCAAGTATTTATGAATATTGCGGCCGCAAAAATTTGACAGTAATTTAATCGCAAGATTATATCACACCAACCATAAAAACTAAAACGTTAATCGACAAGGTAAGAGTCACCCCCAGACCCTTGGAGCCAAATTTTAGCTGTGTGGTTAAGCCCCTTACCCCTTAAGAAATTCCTGGTTACAGGCTTGCATGCCTTACATATGCCAACTTCAAACCTAGAACACGAAATCTTGCTTGTTTTGTTGTAACCTTTGCTTCGCTGATGTCTTGAATTTTTTTTCCGAAACAAGAGTTGCAGGAATTGAAGACAGTGTTTTTCCAAAACCGCCCTATTTGCAAAAAAAAATCGCCCCAGTTTCAATTCAAATGCCAATATTCAAGATCAGAGCATGTTGCGAACTTGGTCTCCTCAAGTTTAACCAGAAGAACCATTTCCTAACGCACCAGAATTTTTATCCTTCTTTTGTCACTGCAATTATATTATCTTTATTTACCAAGTAGCCATTTCCAGGAGATAGCGAAGAAACCCTTCGGTCCTCGGGTTAAATTTGCCATCTGTCCACCTGTCTTTGTCTACCACATACGGTGGAGGCCTCACACTTTCCTTTTTGGCAGCGATTGCTCCGTTGGTAGATCGTCGGGCTAGTGATCGAAAAGTTGCAGGCTCCTGTTTCGATTTTCGGACTGGCAAAGCGTCGTTGTGTCCTTGGGAAAAGACGCTTTACGCATATTTTCCATTGGGGTCAGGCAGTCTACCCGTTGTGGTGACCCAGCCTTACAAAAAACTTGCAAGCAGAAACCAAAAAAGGTGTTCATGTGAATTGCTGTGGTTATGTAGACAGCGCAGAGTGTCTGATTCATACTAACAAACGAACAGTCCAATGTCTATTTTAATTCTAAACCCCAAGCAAGGAAGCTGTGACTACTAATTTTTTATAGTTTTTGGTATGGCACGACCGAGAATCAAATCTGAGTTTGCGCTTTCAGTAACAGACGCTTTATATAGTTGATCACTGGTTTTGCAGCATCTTCTCACAGGGTCTGGCAATTAAGACGCAAAATACGCAAAATCCAACATCAGAACTATTGCTATCTTTTGGTCAAGATTTATGCTGTTGTAAATGCAAAAATCAAAGTATCCAAACATATCCAAGTACCGATCAGCATCAAGCCTTCAACAAGAAAATTTGAACAAGGCTTAAACTTACACGATTAAGAGTATAAGACGCAAGTTGATTTACATTGCTCTTTGCCTTGAAAACTTTCGACGTTCGGTAACATTCAACATCAAACATATTCCAAATTAAGCACCATCTTGCCAAAAGAAATGCAACTTAAAACGGCATTCATGCGAAATTTTTTTGCTAGATTTTCTCTCAAAACAACTTGACAGATCTGAAGAGTAACTTTACCAAACGTGAGCTTTCTACGACCTTCCGCTCCCGAGTGTAACACCTTAGATTTCCTCTCAGAAAGACTTTTTCCCCCTAGAAATTTATCACGGGTTGCCAATTAGAAACAAAATTTCGAAAAGTTACTAATGTTTCTGAACAGAGGTGGAGTCCTCGAGGACTTCCTTGGCCTCGAGGACACATTTTGAAGTCTTGGCCTTGGCCTCGAAGCGTCAAGTCCTTGGCCTTGGCCTCGAAGCCTCAAGTCCTCGAAAATTGTCCTGTTCTCGGCCCGAGGACAGCACTATTTTTTGAACAGTTGAAATTTCGTTGGAAAACGCCAGAAACCTCGCAGAAAATTTGCGAACACCTTTTTTGTTTTCCTCAATTGGAGCATAGGCGTAGGCAAAGGGAGGAGGGCAGGCCCCCCCAATTGTAATTTCACCAATGACAAAAATGTGACAAAAAAGCCTATTGTTTCTTCAGTTTCAGTTTCTTTCTAGCATTTTTCGCTGACGACGGTATAACTAATTTACAATATTGAAGACCAGGGGCTCCGGGTCCTCCTCAATTCAATTTTTGCCAGCCAATTCAAACGTATAACCCGGAGAAAATGGAGAGTTTTTGTCTTAAAAGTTGCTATCTCAGGCCCACATCTAGCCTTTTTGTGAACGTAATACATTAATCAGGGCCGGATTTACCATAATATGACGCAGTACCAGCTAGGGGCCCCGAGCTTGAATCGTAAGATTTTTTTGGTCTTCACCTATATTTCCAAGAAAGATGCTGCGAAAATCTCCAAAGTGCCAGGGGCCTAGCGCGATGTAAATCCGGCCCGGCAATAACATGGTTAGAAGACGTAACCATCTATTGTACCATTTTTCAAAAACAATTCAGCATTTCACCTCCAACCTCGCCAGCTTTTACGTACAAAATAGTTTAAAAAAAATTGGCCCTGGAAAATGCTGATTGAATGAATCATTGAACTTCAATTGAGGGTCCGGGGCCCCCTGGCGAACAGGTACTCCTAAAAGTCACTGCTGTGCTATTTCAAAAAAGGCATCTCAAAGAGCTAATATGATTCTTAGAGCTTTTCAAACACGCAACCTTGATTCGCTAGTTACTGTATTTAAAACTTTTGTTCGGCCCATACTAGAATACGCTACCCCAGTCTGGTCTCCCCACTTAATTAAGTCCAAAAAATTAGTGGAACTAGTCCAGAGAAAGTTTACAAAGCGTGCTTTTTACCGTTGTTTTCATGACTGCACCACACCATATGGCAAAAGGCTCACCATTGCAAAGCTAGATTGTTTAGAAACCAGAAGGATTAAATTTGACCTAGTGTTTTTGTTTAAAATGTGTGGTAATGTTGATTTAGACTTTGATGAATTTTTACAATTTGATGGTAAACACAAACGCAATCGTCACTGCTTGCAACTGAAGAGTGTGAACTATCCTGCTAATAATTTTGGCAGGTTCAATTATTTCTATCGCTCTCATAGGATCTGTAATAATCTTCCCCAAAGCATTTTTGATGGTGCAGTTAATCTCAAAAAGTTTAAATAAGCCCTATCTGACATTTGTTTTGATGCTCTATCTGGGTACTGAAAGGCAGTCAACGATTTGATGCTTCTAGTTTCTAAAAATTGATTACTGAAACTACCTATGTAAGTGCTTAAGCGCTATTCAACCTAGCTGAATGCTATTTGATGCTGTCTATTTTATGTGCTATTGAACACGTTTATTTGTGTGTGTAATCTTTGTATATTATTTTTTTTTCCAAATGTTGTTGCGTATGCATCCCGACCATGTCGGACTACTGAATTGCCAGTAAATGATAAATAAATAACTGGTTATTTTCATGACAAAATAAAAATTTCGAAGGAAAATCTTCGAATGGATTATTATTTACTGTTAAAATGTAGCCAGAGACAATGCACCTTACTTCCCCCTGACTGGACCAAATCACTTACATTTAATCACTTACAATTAAAATTTAACTTTAAAATGCAAGATGTTAAACGTGTTTTGGACTTAAATTGCAAGTAAAAGAAGGGTTAAACAATTTGATTTTTTCGATTGGCTTTCAAATGTCGAAAATCTAGTGCTTTCAAATGGCTCTGAACACTTGCGAAATGTGATCCAATGGCATTAAAATAGCTTTTTTTTCCCAAAAAATCGCCCAACGGCTGGGGGCTTCGCCCCCAGACCCCTAAAGCCTCCGGAGGCTGGAGGCTCTGCCCCCAAACCCCCGTCTGCGATACATTTGAGTTACACTAGCTTTCTCAACACGTTCCCAAAGTTAGATATTAGCATTTTTCAACTATTAGTTTAAGCCCTCTTCCTCTGCAAAATCCTGGTTACGTGCGAACAGGCAACAACGATTCAGATCTTCCATCCTACGAAAGCTTTGTCCCACAAGTACTTTCTCTTTGGAAAAATTTTTCTTACGTCATTTCATGTGATTTGTGGTTTAGGCCTCCCCCAATCAAAAATTCTGGGTACGCCAATGAATTGGAAATCGCCTGAAAAAAATTTTTGAAGACCTTTTTTTTTTGGGGGGGAACGCTTGCGCCTGTGTCCTTGGCCTTGAGAGGTTCTGTCCTCGGAAACGCTGTCCTTGGCCTTGGCCTCGGGGTTTTTTTGTGTCCTTGGCCTCGAGCCTTGTGTCCTCGACTCCATCTCTATTTCTGAATATCAATAAATGTTTTGCAGTAGAGTTATTGTCAAAATAAAGTAATTACTTACGCAGGAGGAACCGTTTTTAAGATACAAGAGAGCCCGGGCGCAAACTTTTCTGGGGGGAGCGATGTTGCTAATATAAAAACACAAAGTAACTTATCTGATTGTGGATTTTGTGGAAACTGTGCTTTTGCAAATGGTGTGTTAACAAATGTATAATAAACTAGCAAAGCATAACTATCTACAAATCTTAAGGTTCGTCTTGGTTAGAAAAAAAAAACAAAAATGATACGATACTCTTGCAATATCCTGGGTGGGTGGTGTAGAACTCCTTACCGCCGGAAGTTATCGGGTCTGAGCCTTGGGAATGAAGAGTCAGCCCCTACATCATTTTTGTGTTTGTCGACCAAAAAATAAATTACTTTTCTACCGTAACTATATGCTTGGAAGTCGTTACTAGAAACCTCCAATAAAAACTACAAGAAAAAAGCTGCATTAACTTGAACTATAGAAAAATCGAGAATAGAAATAGCTTAGTAGTTACTATAACCATTTTTTTTCTGACGCATGGAAGCATGATTTTTTTACAATCGGTTTTCTATCTTTAAAAACATTTAGCATTTTCAAATAATTAGTTAATTATTTTTTCCCGTTTTTACCATAAGGACTCCGTAATGGAAGGCCCCTTTCGCAGGAGGTAGGTCAAGTACAATTGCCCTCCATACCCCATTTAATACGTCCTTATCCCAGGCTCAACGGAAAGGAGTGTGGTTCCATCAAGACGATTGTGTTTGGTTATTGGAATAATGTTTTTTAGAGCTCAACACCAATCTAAGTTTGAGGCTGCTTACAACATGTCAGCATTACGATACTTTTTAGTGCTAATATATGGGGCGCCGTTTCGAAAAAAAAAACGATTCAAAAACTTGTGACAATATATACATTTAAGCGTTTACGTGCCATCTGGCCTTAAGGCTACCAGCGCGGAAGTTTAGGGAAGAGTCACCAGAACATATTTACAAATTTATTCAAAGCAATCAAGTCATTATTTTAAACATTAATCAAGTTCAGTAGAAGTTACTGCCATGAAGTCCTCGGATATCGCTTGCGATTTCACGTTCTGGTTATTTTCATGTCGAGTAAGTGAGTTAAATAAACTCACTTTGCTAATGATTCAAAGAAAATTAGATGGATTGACAAATCTGGGTAAAGTCAAGATATAGGCGTAGCCAGGGGGTTGCCCCCCCTCCAATCGAAATGCCACCAATGATAAAAATCTGACAAAAAGATTTGTTTCTTCAGTTTCTTTTAGCATCTTCGCGTACAACAGTACACGCGTACAACAGTAATTAGCAATGTGCCACCCCAATTTCACGCAGAACCTAGCCCTTCCTGGTATCTACAATCGCTCCAAGTTTGAATACCATGCGTTTTAGAGTTTAAAAGTAGATAGTATGGAAAGGAAACGAAGAAAAAAGTAAGGAAAAAAAAAAGTCTGGGTAAATGAACGCAACCAAAAAAGAAACGGGGTTGATAGTGTGTTGAAAAACCACGAATCATTTTTCATCAATATCGGTTTTTACCGAGTTATAATCATTCAAATTTGTCCACCTTTGCCCATTTTGGCCTCTAAAATTCCGGTCACATGATCGGGCTCCTCCAAACTTAGTATGCATAAAGCCTCCATAGGCATCCATTTTGTGTCCAAATTTCAGTTTTCCACGTCTAGTGGTTTTTTGATTATAAGCGAATTGATGAATTTTTGACACAAAACCCGTTGTTTTTTTGTCCTAATTCAGAATCATGTGACCTAGGATCCTCAAATTGGCACACATGACGCTTTTACGTATTTATTCTTAAGTTGAGTCAAAAACTCAACTTTCAAGGCTTAACCGTTTTATAGTTAAATAAGTTTCGCTGTTCATCTACCAAATGGCCGAGTAAAAGCATATAGGTCCTTAAACAAAAACTAAATGGCTGAGTAAAAACATAGGTCCTAAAAAACAAAATTTCGCTGTATTTGGGACTTTGTTCGAAGTCCCAATTAAATTAGCCGAATTTATTAGTATCATTTACCACAGTCAGAGATTTGAAGCGCATTTTACAGACATTTTTAATTCTAAGAACGTTTTCCGCATCGCAATTCAACATGTTGGATACTGTGCAAGGTGTTTCAAATTAGAGCCCTCTACAGCCTAAACTAAAAATAAAACTACTAAAATTGCACTGATTTAGAACGGGCATTTATTTGTGTTTTTACTAAATCGTTAATATTTTGGGGGGCCTTTATACATGTTTGCCTTCATGTAGCCTGCGTTCTTGATGGGCATAATTTTAACAAATTGCAAAAAAGGCGGGAAATCAAAATTCACAAATATTCCCTAGTACTTCACTCATAAATCGCCACAGGTCGATGAAAAAAACTTGATACATCATCACAGTTTTCTACTACCATACGCCCTTTTACACGATTCTTCGAGATGACTATCCAGCTTGCTTTCGTACAGATTTAGGTGAGAAGGGCAGAGGTACTAAGAATGCATTGGCATTTTAAGCTTTGGCCACCGATTTGGTTAACAGTGCCACGTATCTGTTCGGAATACCTTAGTCACTAACTTGCATGCTCTGTAGGTAAATCAACTTAGCAGTTGTTTTGTATAAATTGTAGAGTGAACCATCTTAAGTTATCTTTTAGCTGGGAACGGTGTTGGGCATGGGCGTAGGAGCTCAAAAGGATTTGAGGGGGCTCCTAACTTTGGCCCAAAAAATGACATTGAATTTTGCCCGAAAAGCGATCGGTTTTTCTGTCCAAAAAAAAAAAGTTTTCACTGAAATTGAGACGCTTTGATGAATACGAAATTGCCCCAAATTTTGACTCAATTTTGCCCAAAAAATATGAAATTGCCCAAATTTTGATGCAATGTTGCCCAAATAATATAAAATTGCCCGAAATTTTGACTCTTCAAAACCAAGCAGGGGGGCCAGTGCCCCCCCACCTCCTACGCCACTGGTGTTGGGTGTTGCTGACTTTTTTTTCATTGTATTTCGTAATTTTATTTCTGCTGACCCAAAAAACTGTAATTAGATTTTTTTAAATAATAATTGTAATACTTTTTTAATCTCAAAACATTTCATTCTGGTTAAAAAGGACAACTTCTTTAATAACGTATAATTTTTTTATTTGTTTATTTTTTATAAAAAAGCTGCTCAGTCGATAACATTGTTTTTGTTTCTGTGAGTTTTTTTTGCCAAGTTTAAGTTTACACCTGTTACTGTGCAAGTATTGCTATTTGGTGCTGTTGCTGAAGTATATGCCCGCAATGTCTTTCGCTGTTAACTGCCTGCATACTTTTAAAGTAGGATAAAATAAACTTGACTTGACTGATAGGCGTATACGCCTATAGCCAGAATTTTCGGTTGGGGGGGGGGGCAAATTACATGCAATGGCGTCTTCAAAATTTTACGAAAGAGGAACTTTTTATGAGGCAAACCTAAATTAATCAAACCAAAAGATATCGCAGAAAGGAAGATCAGATAAGCTGTAGCCTGTGTTTGGCATTTAAACAGGATTTTGCTGAACTAATAGTTAAAAAGTGCAAATGTCTAACTTGGGAGACGTATTAAGTAAAGTAGTGTAACTCAAACACTCCACAGGCGGGGGTCAGGGGACGAAGTTCCCAGCCGCTAGGCGATTTTTTGAAAAAAAAGCTATTTCATTGCCATTAGATCACATTTTGTACTTGATCTTGATCAATTTTGAAAATATTTTAACTAACGGCTTTTAAAACTACATTACTAATTGCTGGAGAGCAATCACTTTTTTTGTTCAATGCCATTTAGAAAAGAAAACAGCTCTTATATTTGATTAAAGAGAATAATTCTTTATTTGTTTAACGTCATAACTGAATTTTTGTTATGGAATATTTTTTGTGACAACAATTCAATAAAAATACGAGCCAAATTGAAAAAAAGGCAAAAACAATACCTTCTATTTACAGCTCTGTATCGTAACAAAATGGTAAGCATGTTTCAACAATCATTGGCGCTTGATTATACTGTTTTATTGAATAATCAGAATCAATAACAAAAAGAAATGTTTAATCAAGCAAAAATAAGCTAGAGTCACTCCAATAAAATTTAAGGACGCATGAAGTTAAATTCTGTGAACATTCACAAACCGTCACCCTCGACCTAAATTAATTAAACCAAAAGAGGAACCTCGACATCATCATAGTTCTTTAATTATAATTTCAGCCGGAATTTAAGGGGTCGAGAAAACGAGCGGTCCGCCGGTAGAAATCAATTTTAAACTTAATGCAGTATCGAATGTTTATAGTAGTAAATAGTACGCCAATAGATTTTAAGAAAATCTTTTTTGATAAATTTTGCCCGCATATGTTACATGATATAGCTGCGTACGTGGATTACTTTACATTCAAGGATGGCAGTACGGTACGGTACGCCTCAATTTTTGCTAAGAAGTACGATACGCAGGTACGGTACGCTTTTTTTGTAAGGGTACGACTACAGAACGCCTTTTTTGCAAAGGTACTGGTACTCTACGTTGGTAAGCTCGTAGAATTCAAAACCCCAGACTTTTCGCACATTGCGCCGGCTTTTTGTGTACAGAGGCAAAAAGCAGCTGAAACCAACGCTAAATGTGTGAATTGAGATCGCTGAATTATAGATTAGTGATATCAAAGTCGGTTCAAGTTGCAAGTAGTTTAAAGAAAGGATGGCAGTACGGTACTGTACGTAAGTACGGTACGCCTCAATTTTTGCTAAAAAGTTCGGTATGTTGGTACGGTACGCCTTTTTTGAAATGGTACGGGTACGGTACGCTTCAAAACTTGAAGTACGGTACGCTGGTACGGTACGGTTTCAGGTGCGAAGTACGTAGTGCGCAAATTCTGAACGTACCGTACCGTACTGCCATCCTTGATTACATTGTTTTGTTTGTGTAGCAGTGCAGTGACGTAAGCATACTTGGTGACGTAGCCTAAATTGAGAGCGCTGATTGGTTGAACTCAAAAGCCGTCGCAAACGCCTCCTAAAATCTCGCTCTGGAGGCAATCTACTCGGGGTTCCGCGCAAAGTAATTTTCGTTCGCATTCGCGTTCGCGCTCTCCATAACCGAGTTTATTTTATTTAATCATGACCGTTCTTCCGCGAACGCTGCCTCTCGTTCGCGCCGCTTTCCGCGTTCGTGCTGTGTATAAGCGAGCCTTTACGATCAAACGTGTTGATCGTAATACAATAGTTTGATGTTTGACAGTGGTTAGCAAAATCATGCTTACTCTATTCGACACCATATATATGCTTGTGTCTGAAACTTTTTCGCACCAGCCTCTTAAATCTGTCAATTTTCACAGCTAATTCAGTGCTTTCCCCATCGCTAAAGCATTTAAAGACATCAGTGTCTCAGCTTTACCGCACCCGAGATCTGACAACAGAACCTACTGCAGAGTGCTGACTGCTGAGATAGAGAAAACGAATCGTTGGTCATAACAACAGGTTTATGGCGTAATAAATGTTTATATGAATTGAAGAACAGACGAGTACAGCACTGCTATCCAACACCAAACAAAAAGCAACTCAAACTATGTTTTTTTATGTGTGCTAGCTGCCTCTTTGTAAATCATTTTCTCGTTTTACTTTTTTTTTATTTTTGCTTCCTGTGTGCACTGCGAAGCGTCGTTTTGCCGCTTCCTTGCAGCCTGTCGCCCCTGGCGCAGAGCTAGAGTCGCCAAGTGCCTGCTACGCCACTTACTAGAAGCCTAATTTTTTTAAGATAATGATCTTGAATAATTTTTTTCAAAAAATGCAAAAGTTTTGACGTTGCTTATTTGCAAGTCATTAACTTATTGCTGTGGTTTTTATACTTGTAATTCTGTGTCATGTGAGAACGGAACCCTCACGGAAAAGCGGGCAATGAAAAAAGAAGTGACAGCGGAACGCCAACTTAGGTAGACGTGTTTATACGTTTCAAACTGCGCATATTTGCATAAATTATGTGAACAAAAATCGTTTGCAAGGAACTGCAAATCTTGATGAAATACAATTTTATGATAAGTACATATTTGGAAGTAACAGCCGGTGCTGGGCACCGCAAGTTTTTTTTTAAGTTCGAAGTCCGCAAATCCGCAACAGAATTTGAATTTTCTTAATCCGCAACCGCAAGTCCGCAATTAAACGTTTAAAAGCTTAGTTCGCAACCGCAAGTCCGTGACGACGTTTCAGGATTCTTGAATCCGCAACCGCAAGTCCGCAACTTCGTAATATTTGAAGTCCGCACCGCAAGTCCGCAACTTTTTATGAACCGAGTGGAAGAGTTTTGCAATCAACCATGTCCCGATGTGATCTGTTCAGAGTTGATGAGCAAACATAAGACAAAAGTTGTGGCTTGTGGGACGTAAAGCAAGCGTATAGTGGATACATTCCACGCAATAAAAGGAATTACTCACAATCGTTGATTGTAGTAAAGGTACAACAGCATTACTTGTTCTTGAGCTGCTTTTTCGGATGGCAAACTTAAGAATTACCCAGCCTCTCTTGCTTTCAGGTCCAACTTAAAACAGATTTAAACGCTAGTATTTTTGGTTGAAGTTTTTAAGTGACTTGGCTAAGTAAATTACACAATTTTTGTGCAAAAATTATTTACAGAACCCCTCTCTCTTAGCAAAATCCTGGTTGCACTTCTGGTCGCATTCATTCCTGCACACAGATTTTTCAAGCGATTATACGGGCCGTATACAAAACGAGCTAATAAACGCTGCCGGGCTTATATCTCTCTTTTTTCAAAGATGAATACATAATTGTAGCTTTAAAATATCAGTTTTAGGTGCAAAAGTTTAATCTATTTTATAGTGCTCCCCATTTTCGGCTAGGGCCTCTTCACTTCGTTTGGTCTGGCGATGGCATTGCTGGTAGCGTGTGGTTATTATGTTCCTACAGTATTATAGAAACAATAAAGCATTCTGAGTAAACCAAAATGGGGGGCACAAGCAGTCGTTAGGGGGGGTTCGGCGCCCCTGGCCCCATCGTAGTTACGGCACTGGCTACCAGCACAAAAAATGATATAACAGTGACTGATTTTGTGAACTCACGGTAAAAAACAACAATGCCATACCTTGAACAAGGGCTGCAAATTCGAACTTAAACTCAAAAAAAGTCGGTTGTTTCACCGAACTCGAAAAAACAGCATGCCAAGAAAAAAAGAGCGATTAAGTCGAAAAGCAGACTTAGTATTTTTGTCCGCCTGAACTCGAAAAACTTGATGTGTTTGCCGAACTTGAACTCGAAAATTTAAATTGATTTCTCATGTTTGACTGGGAAAAAACATAAATATTCTACGAAAATAGAAAGGAATTTCAATATCTGTAAAAAACTTGTGGAATTGCGGACTAAAATTAAAAATAGTCCGCAACCGCAAGTCCGCAATTTAAACTGCTAAAGTCCGCAAGTCCGCAACTTTTTTCGTTAGTCCGCACTAACTTGCGGACTTGCCCAGCTCTGGTAACAGCAAAATGGTTTGGAATGCGAAAATCGTGACATCTAACGAATAATTGACTGTTTATTTAAGCACAATTATCATTTAACATCCGTTTGGAAAATATTCAAATCTCTTCTTAACAAAGAACAATAGATATATATCGGTAATTTTGCGTTTTCTGCTTTTGGCTTGATGCTCCAACTCGCTATCACGTTTCGAACCTTTGATCTGTTGTTATTGCAGTACCTTTGTATTTTGTCTCGGTGTATTGTTATTACAGCGCAAGAAGTCCACCTGTTCGTGCTAAAAGATTTTGCGCAAACGTTTTCTGGCTTGTATCTGCTAAGGATAGCAGTACGGTACGGTACGTTTAGAATTTGCGTGCTACGTACTTCGCACCTTGAACTGTACCGTACCAACGTACTGTACCCGTACCATTCCAAAAAGGCATACCGTACCACCGTACTTTTCAGCAAAAATTGAAGAGTACCGTAACGTACTGCCATTCTTGCTTTTGATACGCGCAACTTTAACTGACTTTAAAATCACTAGCCAATAAACCACCGATCTCGATTCACACTTTCAGCGTCGGCTTTAGCTGTCTTTTACCTCTGCATGCCAAAAGCCGGCGCAAAGTTCGAAAAGTCTGGGATTTTTTAACTAATGCGTATTCAGCTGAAGTATCGTAGTTGTTTCCGTTCAAATTTTTGTTCAATATATCACATGCCACGATAGTCCTAGGCTCCTAGCATTTATAAACAATGGTTTTGACATCACAATTGGCCATAATATTGTGACTGTGACTTGTGACATTTGACTCAATTGACATCACAATTGTGACTGTGACATCATAATACAATTGTAACGACAAATTAAAGGCGGTGAATCATCCAGCCATTTCCGGTGGTTTACAATAGCTAAAATTGAACTATAATTTTTGATATTTTTTGTTTTGATTTTGGGGCTGCGTTTGCAAAGATATTCTACAAATACAAAAAGATGTCCCCCCGAAAAAAGTTTTTGGAAACTCTGAGTTTTGATCTTCCCGCCAAAACTACAGTTCTCTAAACTATTAGGCCTACTGTAATCTTATTAAACTATTAGGCCTAACTATCTCTAAACTATTAGGCCTATATCATTGTGGCCTCTTAAAGGCGGTGAATCATCCAGCCAATTCCAGTGGTTTACAATAGCTAAAACTGAACTTTAATTTTTGATATTTTTTGTTTTAATTTTGGGACTGCGGTTGCAAAGATATTCCACAAATACAAAAAGATGTCCCCCGAAAAAAGTTTTTGGAAACTCTGAGTTTTGTTTTTCCCGCCAAAACCACAGTAGGCCTAATGGTTTAGAGAACTGTGGTAGGCCTAATAGTTTTAGAGATAGTTTATTTCTAAATAGCTTAGGCCTAATTAGGCCTGACTATCTATAAACTATTAGGCCTAATAGTTTAGAGATAGTTAGGCCTAATAGTTTAATAAGATTACAGTAGGCCTAATAGTTTAGAGAACTGTAGTTTTGGCGGGAAGATCAAAACTCAGAGTTTCCAAAAACTTTTTTCGGGGGGACATCTTTTTGTATTTGTAGAATATCTTTGCAAACGCAGCCCCAAAATCAAAACAAAAAATATCAAAAATTATAGTTCAATTTTAGCTATTGTAAACCACCGGAAATGGCTGGATGATTCACCGCCTTTAATTTGTCGTTACAATTGTATTATGATGTCACAGTCACAATTGTGATGTCAATTGAGTCAAATGTCACAAGTCACAGTCACAATATTATGGCCAATTGTGATGTCAAAACCATTGTTTATAAATGCTAGGAGCCTAGGACTATCGTGGCATGTGATATATTGAACAAAAATTTGAACGGAAACAACTACGATACTTCAGCTGAATACGCATTAGTTAAAAAATCCCAGACTTTTCGAACTTTGCGCCGGCTTTTGGCATGCAGAGGTAAAAGACAGCTAAAGCCGACGCTGAAAGTGTGAATTGAGATCGGTGGTTTATTGGCTAGTGATTTTAAAGTCAGTTAAAGTTGCGCGTATCAAAAGCAAGAATGGCAGTACGTTACGGTACTCTTCAATTTTTGCTGAAAAGTGCGGTGGTACGGTATGCCTTTTTGGAATGGTACGGGTACAGTACGTTGGTACGGTACAGTTCAAGGTGCGAAGTACGTAGCACGCAAATTCTAAACGTACCGTACCGTACTGCTATCCTTAGCAGATACAAGCCAGAAAACGTTTGCGCAAAATCTTTTAGCACGAACAGGTGGACTTCTTGCGCTGTAATAACAATACACCGAGACAAAATACAAAGGTACTGCAATAACAACAGATCAAAGGTTCGAAACGTGATAGCGAGTTGGAGCATCAAGCCAAAAGCAGAAAACGCAAAATTACCGATATATATCTATTGTTCTTTGTTAAGAAGAGATTTGAATATTTTCCAAACGGATGTTAAATGATAATTGTGCTTAAATAAACAGTCAATTATTCGTTAGATGTCACGATTTTCGCATTCCAAACCATTTTGCTGTTACCAGAGCTGGGCAAGTCCGCAAGTTAGTGCGGACTAACGAAAAAAGTTGCGGACTTGCGGACTTTAGCAGTTTAAATTGCGGACTTGCGGTTGCGGACTATTTTTAATTTTAGTCCGCAATTCCACAAGTTTTTTACAGATATTGAAATTCCTTTCTATTTTCGTAGAATATTTATGTTTTTTCCCAGTCAAACATGAGAAATCAATTTAAATTTTCGAGTTCAAGTTCGGCAAACACATCAAGTTTTTCGAGTTCAGGCGGACAAAAATACTAAGTCTGCTTTTCGACTTAATCGCTCTTTTTTTCTTGGCATGCTGTTTTTTCGAGTTCGGTGAAACAACCGACTTTTTTTGAGTTTAAGTTCGAATTTGCAGCCCTTGTTCAAGGTATGGCATTGTTGTTTTTTACCGTGAGTTCACAAAATCAGTCACTGTTATATCATTTTTTGTGCTGGGCGCCGAACCCCCCCTAACGACTGCTTGTGCCCCCCATTTAGGTTTACTCAGAATGCTTTTTGTTGCTGTGGTTTGCCTGGCATGGCTGCGGGGAGGGGCGTGAACTTCACCATGTCCATTGGTTATCTTTCCACTGGTTCTTTTATTGTTCATGTTAGATTTTGTAGGATTTTAGTGTTTAGATTTACTGTTAACTTCCTGAAGAGCTTAGCTGCGAAACAGTCTGTTGAGGGCTGTTTTATAGGAGTTTTTATTGATTTTAACTCGCTTTGATCTAATGTCGTCGAGCTCTTTGCCTAATTTACAGCAATGCACGAAATACATTTTTTAATTTCTACCCAGGCACAGGAACACCTGACGTCATAGGTCTATGCCAAATCAAGTAACTATGGGTTGGTAAAGTTTATACTACATTTAGGTCAAGCTTAATCATAAAAGCTAACCCTAAACCAAAATTTAACCTATCGTGAGATTTGACCAATGACTTCGATGAGCGTGTATGTGGAAGATAATGCGCTAAATCATATCTAACCAAAACTTGTCCCGCACTGTTAAATGCAAAGAAAGACTTAACACGTAGGCTATCTTTGCATATCTATGACCAGCAACCCACACATAGCAAAAGAGCGTAATAGCTCTGAACTTTAGCTTAGCACTCGCTCAGTTTTTTAAATCTAAGCGCTTCTTACACATATACTATAGCATAATACGATTGTATAATTTCGGGCAAAAAGTGCGTCTAACTGACCCATTCGTGTTATACTTTGCAGAAACGGATATTTGGTTGATGATTACACTGCTTGCGGAATCATTTTAGCTATATTGTTTTTCCCGATTGGTATTCTCTGCTGTTTAGCAATGAAAGAGAGAAGATGCACTGCCTGCCATTCAACTTTCTAGTCCAAGTTGCAGCTCATGACGGTGTCTTGTGTTTCACACGTATGCAAAGACATCCAAGTGGGGTTGGAAGAGAGCGGTTTTCATCTGCTGAGACACTCTATTTTATGATTTTTTAAGCTTATTTCTGTAAAACGTAATTATCATCAATTACTAACAATTTGTGTACAACAATATTTGAAAACCTTTCAGCACAGGAGAGTCTCTAGCCACCAAACTCAAACAGCTTAAAAATTTTTGGACAACAAAATAGGCCCGGCGCCACGGGGGGCATTTCGGGGCCGTGCCCCCCCAAATGACTGCTTGTGCCCCCAGCGAGGACTGTGCCCCAAAGAAATTAGTAGGCTCGGGGCTACTGGAGTGCTTATCATAGGCGTAGCCAGGAGGGCCCAGGGGGCCCGCCCCGCCTCCCAATTGAATTGCTGCTAATGATAAAAATGTCACAAAAAATACTATTGTTTCTTCAGTTTCTTTTAGCATCTTCGCTTACAACAGTACACGCGTACAGCAGTAATTAACAACAATATTGATCCAGGGGGCCAGGGTCCCTTTATTTAATTTTTACCAACCAATTTAAATGTGCCCCCTACAATAATATTTAAATGGCCCCCCAACAATAATATTGATCCAGAGGGCCCGGGCCACCTCAATGTAATTTTTACCAACCAATTTAAATGAGTCCCCAACAATAATATTGATCCAGGGGGCCCGGGCCCCTCAATATAATTATTACTAACCAAATTAAATGGGCCCCCTACAATAATATATAAATGGGCCTCATAAGCAATATTGATCCAGGGGGCATCGGCTCCTTTAATTTAATGCCTGCCAACCAGTTTAAACGTATTACCCGAGTGAAAATTACGGCTTGTATCTTAAAAGTTGCTAAATGAGGCTCTCATCTAGCCTTTTTATGAACGAAATGCAATAACCAGGGACGGATTTAACATAAGGGAAAAGTGCCATAGGCCCCGCGCTCAGATAAGACTCTTTTTTTTGGGGGGGGGGGATTTAACATAAGGGAAAAGTGACGGATTTAACATAAGGGAAAAGTGCCATAGGCCCCACGCTCCACGCTCAGATAAGACTCTTTTTTTTTGGTCTTCACCTCTATTTGGCAGGACAAAATTGCAAAAATCCTGGAGTGCCAGGGGCCCAACTCAATGTAAATCCGGCCCGGGCAATAACATGGTTTGTAGGTGTAACTATCTACAGTGTATTGTACTGTACATTGTTCAATAACAATTCACATACATTTTCCCAATTTTTATGCAACAAAATACTTCTGAAAAAAATTAGCTACGGTAAGGGAATGCTCATTGAACAAATTTTTGAATTGAGAGGGCCTGGGCCCCCTGGCCGTGTATGTACTCCTATAACTGGTTGTTTTCATGACAAAACAATAATCTCTAAGGAAAGTATTCGACGGGATTATTATTTGCTGCTAATCTACTGCAAGAAGCAATGTACTTTACTTCCCCTATCTTGGGCAAATCACTCACAAAATTTAACCCCAAAAATGCAAGGTTTTAAACGTGTTTTGGACTTAAATTGCAAGTAAAAGGAGTACTGAACAACTTAATTTTTTCAATTGGCTGCCTTCAAATGTTAAAAATCTAGTACTTTCAAATGGCTCTGAATACGTGCGAAATGTGATCCAATGCTATTAAAATAGCTTTTCCAAAAAATTACGAAAAATTGCCCAACGCCTGGCGGCTTCGCCCCCAGACCCCCATAGCCTCCGGCGGCTGGGGGCTCCGCCCCCAGACCCTGTCTGTGTTACGTTTGAATTACAGTACACTTCTTTGCTCAAACACGTCTTTCGATTTAGGCATTTTAGCTATTGGTTTAAGCCCTCTCCTTGAACGAGTTCCTAGTTACGTGCCAAAACCAGGCCACGGCTTCTGATCTTCCATTCTACGATACCTTTGCCCCCACAAAAAATTCCTTTTTCGAAGTTTTTGATGACGTCATTGCATGTGATTTGTGGTTGCCCCCCCCCAATCACAAATCCTGGCTACGCCTATGGTGCTTATCGCCCTAGAATTCGTGAGAAGAACTGTTTTTTCGTAATTTTTGTGGACACTCACCGGATTTCACGAAACTTTGCGTACATTCTGGGACGATGACCTTTTTTTTTGGTCCTCACCTCAGAATTCTTGAAAAATCGAACGATTTTGAGATGAAAACCAGAATATGTGGAAATTTTTCAAATGAAGACCTTCTTTTCTTTTTAGGTTTTCACCTTTTTCGTTTGATCCACACTCTCGAATTCACATAAATAAAGTTCTTGCGCCCCCCCAAAATTTTTGTGCCCCCCCCCCAGTCACGATATTCTGGCGCCGGGCCTGCAACAAAATAAACTACTTTTTTAGCTTTTCAAAACATGACTTTAGTGTGCGTCTTCGTATCTTTGACAAGTTTCCGCTTTATAACATTAACGCCATTATGTGTACAAACAGTGTAATAATTATTTCGGTTTGCAAAGTGTAATATATTTTTAATCACTTTTTGTGTTTTGACATGATCTCACTTTCCACATTTTTGCTTTGAACATTTGGTCCTGGACTTATCTTTTTTTGCAAATTCTGTAAAAAATAAAAAAGCAAAAGAGTCCCCCATATTAATATATACAATCTTGTCGGACGGTGAATGGAGTGTCGCAGTTCCTTCTCCAGCCAATGACGTCAAGAAAGCAAGCAGCGAAATACCCGCAAGCATGGAATAATTGGAACCGATAGCTTCTTAATCCTACAGACTATGCCTGCTCGGAGGTTGCGCAGAGCGCAGCCGAGCCGGTTAACCGCAATCGGAGTTGTGTTTCACAAGTCCTCAAGTGCACAACGTAATCTACTGCCGCTCTCCATTCAACAACTCACGCCTGCTCGAAGTTTGTACAACCGAGCCGGTTAACCGCAATCGGAGAGCTTTCCACAAGCCTTCAAGTGCACTACCAAAGGAACAGCCGCTATTCAATCAACAACTTACGCCTGCTCATACATTGTTCAACGGAGCCGGTTAACCGCAATCGGAGCGCGCTCCTTTTAACCCAGACGTAAATAGCATATTTTCAAAACGCTTGCCGATTTTTCGTAAAGTCATTTGCACCACTGCATATACAGCATTATTAAAACATTAGTTTTTTTCTGCACTGATGCTGTATTGAAGAACTTCTGTTTATGTTTGGCTAATTAGGTAAAATCTAATGGAATTATGTACGCTTTTTCAAATTTATCTCAATTATGATCTAGTCTCGGAGTCTTCGTGAAATAATGTTCATTGATAGTTGTTGCTGTTTTCCTACAACTTTTTTCTAGATATTTGAAGCTCATATGTACAGTTCTTTTCGAAAAATTTCTTCGTTGTTCGAAAATAAAGTTAAGTCTTTTGAGTAGCACCTGAGTGATTTCTTGAAGCTGGCCTAAAACACCAGCAGAATTTTAGAAATTTATTAATTTCTTTGTTGTTGCTAAAACATATTGAACCTTTCCTTTGAAGCTCCAACTACAATTTTTTCATTCTTTTATATTGAAAGTGGAACGCGTTTCCTATATACATTATGTCCCGTAGTTTCTGCCAAAGTTTGCATTTGTTTTGCTGTTATCATTTCTGAAAATTTGTAAAGAATGTATTTTTTTACGAAGGCACCCCGATTACACAATTTGCAGAAACACACTATAATGTACAGCATCTGCGAACTGGGTAACGTAATTCTCGCTCGCTACGTTGCTTGGAAGGATTGTGAAACCATCACGAGTAAAAAAAAGTCACATTTTCCTAGCCAACTTGGAGAAGATTTGGAAGCACTTTTTAAGCTTGCGAGAAATCTTTTTTTATTCGGAAATTTAATGGCGAAATGCTAAAAACTTGAACTAAAGCGAATTTTTGCCGAAAATTATATAAAATGGTCGTCATGTTTGCTATTAGTCTGCAAAGAATAAGTTAAATTGTGTTGAGAATCATTTGCTGTATCGACTGATAAGGGGCTGTTCATAAAAGACGTCCGCACTCAGGGGGGGAGGGGGGGTTAATAGATTTGCGGACAAGGGGGGAGGGGGGTTTCTTGAATGCGGACGTCCTTATTTCAACGTTTTCCGCGACGGAAAATCGCAGATTGTTTTATTCCGTTTTCGGTTTTCCGGGCCAGTGTGAACCACGCATAAAACGTACAATCACGTGATTTAAGGGCGCGAAGCGCACACAAAACAAATCACATGACTGTACGTTTTACGTCACCTTGCGCTGTGCTTGCTTTGTGTAAACTTTGTATTAAAACTTAGTATATAATTAAACTTTGTAATTAAACACTTTGTATTAAAACTTAGAATATAATTAAACCGTGCAAACTTTGTATTAAAACTTTGTGTGTGTCAGTGTCTAATTAACGCATTTTTGTGTCCGCATGGACAAGGGGGAGGGGGGGGTTTAGTCATTGCGGACATGGGGGGAGGGGGGTCAATTTTTTGCAATTTTGTGCGGACGTCTTTTATGAACAGCCCCTAAGGAAATATTGAGTAGCGCCAGTTGACAAAAATAGCAATACTATCTTTTTTAGAAAAACAATTTTAATAGAACACTAGGCTCATTTTTGCTGGAATTTCGAAAAAAAAATTAGGAACATGGGAAAATAAACTTCAAATCAATAAAACAAATTAAAACATGAACTGATTAAAAACGATGATATTTTAGTAATTTTCTTGTGTTTGCGAGCAAAATTGCTACTATTTCAAGATTATAGTGTGCAGCTGTTGCTCTGCGCAAGCAACTGAGAATTTTTTTGGCAGTCGTTCAAGTTGAAAAAGCACACTTTTGCAATTTTACGATGATGCTGACTGGTTTTTAAAAAAAGAGTGTACTTCGCTGAGCACTGTAAGTCGGGATTGGAAAAATTACTTGTTTTAGCTTTGATTGCAATTACAGTATAACAGCTTAAAATTTTCCATTACAATTACAGTATTACAACAAAAAAATTAAAAACAGAGCGTAATTTTTAGAACCTAGCTATCAAATCGGGCGTGACTATTTCACCGGAAATTTTTTAGATTTTAGTCACAATTAATAAAAAACTAGATAAAAATTTCTGGTGAAATAAAACCTTCCTATCGAATTTGAAGCGGCCTTTGTGCAAAGAAGTGGCTAATATTGCATTACGTAACGGCTATATAAAGATTCGCTCTTGCTTCATTTCTCAATCAATGTTATAGAGTTTGTTTAGGTTTTAATTTTGGATTAAGATTAAAGTTGGGATGGGGGTTAAATTTTGAGTTTGGTTAAGTTTTGGCTAGGGTTAAGGCTATAGGTAATCCATTTTTTCAATTTTAGCGAAACGTAACAGCAGCCTCTGCTTTGATGAAAGCTTGATTTTAGCTTTACAATGCTTGCATTATGTAATACTTTACAATTCGTTGCATAGGCGTTGGCAGGGAGGGCCATGGCCATGATTCCTTGAGTCCTTCAACAAGCTCTCGTATTGCAAAACCATTTCAACTGTCATCGATCGTCTAACTCTAAGTATCTTTCTTTGGTTTCCGGCTGCGCTTAGAAAGGGACGTACTACCCACAAAACGGTTAATTTTGTAAATAGATTAAATTTGTGTTTCGCGAAAAAATAATTTCCTTACCGGTAGTAGGCTACAATGTCTTCGCCTACAGCGATTGTTAATTGCTAAGGAATTTTAACTGATTTACGTGTACGAACAGATTTTATGTACATAAGCTAGGTTACTTACTACCTTCCTCCCTCCATACCGATAACGGAGTAATACACGGAAGAGACTGTGGTAACACGAAAAGACGCCTATCTATCGACAATCCATGAAGGAAGTAATAGAGCTCCTGAGCGCAATTATTTTCTGCAAACAAATTATGTTGCGAGCGTAGGCGTAGCCAAGATTTTTGATTGGGGAGGAGGGGTGAGGCAAGCCACAAATCACATGCAATGACGTCATCAGAATTTTGGAAAAAGGAACTTTTTGTTCGACAAAGGCATCGTGGAATGGAAAATCGAAAGCCGTGTTCTGGTTTGGCACTTAACCAGGATTTTGCTAAAGGGAGAGGGGCTTAAACCAAAAGTTAAAAAGTGCAAACGCCTAAATTTGTAGACGAGCTAAGTAAAGTAGTATTACTGAAACGCTGGTCTGGGGGCGAATTTTTTGCAAAAAAGCTATTTTAATGCCATTGCAGGCCCGGTGCCAGGATAGCGTGACTGGGGGCATAGGCGTAGCCAGGGGGGCCCGGGCCCCCCCCAATCAAAATACCACTAACGACAAAAAGTTATGACAACATAGCCTGGCGATGTTTAGTTGCAGTTTTTTTTCAGTAATTACGCACATAACAGTAATTAACAATAATATTAATGACAACAAGTGAGTCCCGGGCCCCCAACTAACACCCAGGGGGCCCTTACTAACAACTAAGGGGCCCTGGAATCCTTAACCGACAACCAGGGGGTCCGGGACCCCTAACTGAAAACCAGGAGGCCCATAACTGACGACCAGGGGCCCCTAACTAACAACCAAGGGACCCTAACCAACAACCAGGGGGCCCCTTAACTGACAACCAGGGGGGCCCAGGCCCCTAACCGACAACCAGGGGGCCTCTAAACGACAACCAGGGGCCCCAGGGCTCCTAACCAACAACCAGGGGGCCCCGGAGTGCCTAACTGACGACCAGGGGGCCCCGGAGCCCCTAACTCACAACCAGGGAGCCCCAGGGCCCTAACTAACAACCAGGGGGCCCCTAACCAACAACCAGGGGGCCAAGAGCCCCCTAACCGACAACGAGAGGCCCCGGGGCCCTCCTAATTGACGACCAGGGGGCCCCAGGGCCCTTGACCAACAACCAAGGGGTCCTGGAGTCCCTAACTGACGATCAGGGGGCCCCGAGGCCCCTAACTCGCGACCAGGGAGCCCCAGGGCCCCTAATTAACAACCAGGGGGCCTGGGCTTCTAACCGACAAGCAAGGGGCTACGGGGCCTCTAACTGGCAGCCAGGGAGCCCAAGGGCCTCTGACTGACGACCAAGGTTCCTGGGCCAGGGGCCCCTTAATGCAAATTTTTAACAATTTATATGCAAAACGTGTGAGAAATCTAAGAGTTTTGACCTAAAAGTTGCCACCCCAGGCCCTCGTTTAACGTTATTATAAACTTAATTATTTACTGCAAAAGTATTGCAGGAGGCAATGTTCGTTACTTCCCCCTATAGACCAAATCACTTACAATTAAAATTTTACACCATAATGCAAGATTCTAAGCGTGTTTTGGGATTTAATTGCAAAAAGAGGATTGAACAACTAAATTTTTTCGATTGGCTTTGAAATGTTAAAAATCTAGTTCTTTGAAATGGCTCTGAACTCGTGCGAAATGTGATCCAATGGGATTTATATAGTTTTTTTTTCCAAAAACTTACAAAAATCGCCCAGCGGCTGGGGGCTTTGCCCCCAGACTCCCGTCTCTGATACGTTTGAGTACACTAGCTTACTCAACACGTCTTCCAAGTTAGACTTTTACACTTTTCAACAATTAGTTTTCGCCCTCTTCCTTTACCAAAATCCTGGCAAAGTGCCATCAGGCTACGGCTTCAGATCTTCCATTCTACGATATCTTTGCCCCACAAAAAATTACTTTTTCGAAAATTTCTGATGACGTCATTGCATGTGATTTGTGCTTTGGGCCCCCCCAATCAAAAATCCTGGCTACGCCTATGACTGGGGGCATAGGGAAATTTGAGGGGGGGCACGAAAACTTTACTTATTTGTATTTGAGAGTGTAAACCAACCGAAGAAAGTGTTTAATGTGAATTTCCACGAATTCCGAGGTGAAGATTAAAAAAAAAAGGTCTTCGTCCCAAACAATACGCGAATTTCCACAAATTCATGGTCTTCATCCCAAAAAACGTACGAATTTCCACGACTTCTGAGGTAAAGACCAAAAAAAAGGTCTTCCTTCCAAAATACACGCGAATTTTCATGAATCCTGGGGTGTAGCCACAAAGACAATTGGTGTTTATTGCAAAATCTACGAAAAAATAGTTCTTACCTACGAATTCTAGGGTGATAATTAGTATTTTGACCTCGAATTGCACTCCAATAGCACCGAGCCTGTTAATTTCTTCGGGGCACAAGCCTCGCTTAGGGGGGGCACAATTCTCGTTTGGGGGGGCACAAGCAGTCCTTTGGGGGGGCACGGCTCCGGAATGCCTCCCGTGGCGCCGGGCCTGTGCCATTGGATTACATTTTGCACATGTTCAGAACCATATGAAAGCCAATTGAAATAACTAAATAGTTCAATCCTGCTTTTACTTAGAAATTTAAGCCAAAACAAGTTTAAAATTTTGCATTTTGGAGCTAAATTCTATCATTGAGCTAAATTCCATCAATCATCTTCTTATGTCTATCAATGAATGATCGCGAAAGTTTCGGTCGCCAAAAGACACTTTGTCTAATTTAGTAGGTATTTAATTACCGGTAATAAAAATAACATGAGGATCTCAGCAGGGTCTTATTAAAAAGGAATATTGGAGACATTTTTCCTGAACCCCCTTCAAAGAGTCCACTTTCCGCAATCGTAAAAACGAGGAAATAACAAAACATTATATTTTTCTAAAGATGCCCAAATTTTTCGCCAGAGCTTCGCCTCTTCATCTACTGAGAACGTGGTGTAGAAAGTTTATTAAGTCCAGCGACCATCGCGCATCTCTCCAAGCATATGAACAATTACTATACTGTAGTTATACTTAACTTCGCAATTAATTTCTCAATATTTCTTCATGCAACGTTTTTTGTGATACGATAGTTAGTTATTTGGGATTCCTAGAGGCGATTTCCAACTCAAAAATTGTTTACTTGTTGTGGTTTTGCTCCCCCCCCTTGCAGACCACTTGCCAATGGCTAGCGTTGTTCTTATCTCTAAACAAATTCTTCGCGCTCTCGTATTTTCAGAACAAATTAAGATTTTCAAGATACGTTTTGCTTGTTATATCAAAATACACTAACATACTGTAGTATCAGAAGTGGAGTCGAGGACACAAGGCTCGAGACCAAGGCCAAGGACACAAAAAAAATCCGAGGCCAAGGCCAAGGACAGCCTTTCCGAGGACAGACACTTTCGAGGCCATGGACAGGAATGCTCGAGGCCAAGGCCAAGGACACAAGCGCAAGTGCTCTCCAAAAAAAAGGTTTTCACAAAAATTTTTCAAGCGATCTCCACAAAAAAACGTTTTCCAAAAAATTTTTCAAGCGCTCCACAAAATTTTAACAATTCAAAAAATAGTGCTGTCCTCGAGCCGAGGACAGGCCAATTTTTAAGGACTTGACCTTCGAGGCCAAGGCCAAGGACTTCAAAATGTGTCCTCGAGGACTCCACCTCTGTGTAGTATGATATCAATATGCCCAGGAGCGGCTCGCCTATGTGTGCTGCGGTGCTGCAGCACCCCCAACAAAAAAAATAAACTTCATGTTTTCAAAGTTAGATTAAAAAAATAAAAAATGTAAAAATTTCAAACCCATTTGCTCTATTGTTGACAAAAAACGCAAAAAAACAAAAACGGATTATGCAATCCATTTTAATGACGTGGCAACGTTGCTAGCTGCGCTGCTGCTTTCGCACAGATCTCCCAGCAGATCAAACATAAACAGAAAAAGCTTTAGAGCTTGGGGAATTTTGAATGCGTACTTAGCGAGGTGGAGTCCTCGAGGACGTCCTTGGCCTCGAGGACGTCCTCGAGGACACATTTTAAAGTCCTTGGTCTTGGCCTCGAAAGTCAAGTCCTTGGCCTTGGCCTCGAGGTCTCAAGTCCTCGGCTCGAGGACAGCACTATTTTTGAATTGTTAAAATTTTGTGGAGAGCTTGAAAAATTTTTTGGAAAACGTTTTTTTGTGGAGATCGCCTGAAAAATTTTTGTGAAGACCTTTTTTTTATTTATTTTTTATTTTTTGGAGATCGCCTGAAAAATTTTTGTGAAGACCTTTTTTTTTTTTTTTTGGAGAGCACTTGCGCTTGTGTCCTTGGTCCTTGGCCTTGGCCTCGAGCATTCCTGTCCTTGGCCTCGAAAGAGTCTGTCCTCGGAAAGGCTGTCCTTGGCCTCGGATTTTTTTTGTGTCCTTGGCCTTGGCCTCGAGCCTTGTGTCCTCGACTCCACCTCTGGTACTTAGCAAGGCTTGTGTGTGCTGCAGAAATGGACGGAGTCAAAAAAATTTGACTCCGAATCCGCTCCTAGTTTGAAGACTTAGACTCCGAATCCGCTCCGGAATCCTGTTTGTCCACTAATTTTTGAATTCGAATCTGCTCCGAGTCCAAAAAAAACTTCGATCTTTTTTTGACTCGCCTATAAGGCGCACTCAAATATAAGACGCAGTATACAGTATACCGTACTTGATATTGGTATAATTTTGAATGTAATGCTGATACTTGTATTTTTTACTCTGTATTGTGCATCAAAATATAAGAGGCTTTTGATTACAATCGAATCTGGGGGCACATGACAGAAATATCCTCATTTGCTTTAATAACGAGTTTTTTTTAAGAGGCGCTAACGAACGAAATACTCGCTAAACGTAAGAGGTCATTTTTGCACGTGTATGTAAAGCCTTGCGAAATCCGTTACGTCATTCTTTCTCGCTAACTTGCTTCGAGCGATAGCGGAAAGCAGTTCGAGTAAAAAAACGTCACATTTTCCTCGCCAACTTAAAGAGGATCTTGAAGCACTCTTTAAGCGTGCGAGAAATCTTTTTGGTTTAGAGATTTAATGGCGAAATGTTGAAAACTTCTAACTCATGCGAATTTTTGCTGAAAATTAATTCAAATCGTCGCCATGTTTGCCATTAGACTGCTAAAAAAAGTGAATTGCATTGAGAACCATTTGCTGTTTCGATTGATAAAAAATGCTAAGTAGTGCAAGTTGACTAAAATAGTAACACATAAGAACGATTTTCTAAAACACGAGGCTCATTTTTGCTCAAAATTTAAGAAAAAATTAAAAACACTGCCAGCCTCGGCAGCAAAACAAACCAAAAAAAAATTCAAACTAATCAAAGAAACTAAAATTCGTGCTGAATCAAAACGATAAAATGTCAGTGATTTTCTTGTGTTTGCAAGCAAAATTGCTACTATTCAAGATTATAAAGCTCTGTTGCTCTGCGCAAGCAATTGAGAATTTTTTTCGGCAGTTGTTCAACTTGAAAAAAGCTTGCTTTTTTGCTTTTGCAATTTTACGATGCTGCAAAAGCAAGAAAAAAGCCTTCACTTCAGTCTTAAGCAGACAAAGCTATAGGAATTAAACAGTGTTTCAAACATGCCCGCTGAAATTAACATCGATGCTCTCAAAATTTTTACAAAATCAAGAACAAATGAGACTAAATATTGGCAAAAAATTAAAAACAGCTAGTCTCAACTCAAGATTTACCCGTTTTAAAAAGGAAGAGTGTACTTCGACTTGCTCACTTTTGAAACATTTTGAGACCTTACGACCTAAAGTTACTGTTAACATATGAGTTTACCCACCAATAACCTCAAGGGCGCTTTACTTCATTTAAAAAATTATAGTAAGGAAAAAGTTGTTCTTATTTTACATTGATCCAAAAACATAATTAACTTCAGTTGTTCATTTACTAATTGTTATCAGTTGAATTTACTTGCGTAGAATAATCACGCATGGCTTAAAGTATCTTTTTCCATAACAATGTAGTACATACAATACGCTTGAACGCATTATTTTGAAGTAAAAATGCATCTGACGTCATAATGGGGTATTTATTACGTACCAACACAGGTTACAAACATCTCGCAAAAAAATTCGAGCGAACTGTTTTAACGTGTGTTGGGCGAGACGGCTCAAAAATTGCAGTTTGTCTACGAAGATTTTTTGTTCGTTAACGCTTTTTAGCGGGCGAGAATGGCCTTTACGAGCTCGTTAGCACGTTCTGTCATGTCGCCCCTGAATCGTAACTTAGAACTTACAAAGCTCTAAAAGCTTTAATTCAATTCTAAATTAAACTGTGAAGTGAATAAGATTAAGAGCACTGCACTGGTCTAACTTGATCTATACCAGATACATAATGTTCACCTGAGTACCAGTATAAAGCACACCATCAATTTCTCTGAAAATTTAAATATCCTACTAAAATTTTAAACCATTGTCTTTGTAGAGGTATTCTACCGTATTTAGACAATCATTGTTTTTATATACTGTGGCCCACATACTGCATACACTGTACAGTATTACCAATATATAAAGAGACAATAATTTTAGTGTACCTTCACCTTGTGATTCAAGACATATATGACAACTTCTGGAGCCCAACAAGGTAGCATACAGCCTAATTAACATGCTATTGGTGCCTTTCTCCAGTTACCAGAAACCATCCAGTATCAGATACTAACAACTTGAAATCAATAACTAATAAAACATGAACATCTGATACAAGCCTTTCCTGTTGCAATAAGCCAAATGAAAAACTGATTAACATGCAATTTTTTCTTCGCAATAAAGTCTTTGTCACATTAGGATTGCAGTACAGCTTAGTATTATGGCACTGTCTTTATCCTATGCATTATGCGTATTAGCGGTAGGCTACATTTACATGCGTTCAATTAGGCCTACTATGTAATGCATGAAGGCAATGCTCTATGTAAGCCGAAATGCAGCATTTGCTGGTACTACGTGCTATTTAGTATTTACAGACATAACATTTGAGTATTAATGATGAGCTAAACTACCGGTAATCTGAAACTTCTGAATCTAAACCACATATCCTCGCCAATACACCTCACAACTTGATAGCCAAAAGCCAAAACCGTGCCAAAACATATGAGAAAATTTAGACTTGCGGAACGGAGTAACTAGTCATGGAGTAGAGCAAAAAAATTAAAAAATTACAAAAGATTTAGAAAATTCCTAGGACCAATAAATGTTTAGGAAAAAAAATTGAAATCCGGATCCGGTTTTATACCAAAAACTCAAATCCGGATCCGGTAAAATGTAGCCGGACTCCGGCTCCGCTCCGGATCCGGCTCTGGCCCATCTCTGATATGCTGCTTTCTTTGCAGCACAAACTTTATCTTTCACCGCGACAGTTATATCATAGTGGTTAGTTATATCGTGTTCGAGATTTTCACGCTCCGCTGAAGTCGTGCGTTATCAAGCTAATAGAGAAGCTATCTCGCTCTTGCGTAACGGGATGAAAAATTGAATAAAAGAGGGTGATCGGTTGAATACAACAAATTGATTAGAAACTATTAAAAAAAAAATTGACAAATTTAATTCAAAATCGTCCAATCATTAAAAAAGGTCAAAAGATGAGTATTCTAGCCTCACTATTCTATTTGCTGCAACAGACGATTTGAGAGAAAACACACGTCAAAACTCAGAAGTCAAGTAAGCCAATCGCCATAGTTTAATTTCATTCCTCTTCAAAAATAGGAATATTTACGTAACATTGAATGCTTCAAATCTGAACTTAACTGAGAAACGACATTCTCGTCGTTGGCGCACAAAATGCAAAAAAAAAGAGGGAAAGAGTTCACTAAAATAGTAAAATACCAGGTTAGGTGTAATTTTTGAATAAGTGTAGGGGTATAAAATTTACGAAATAATTAAATTCCAGCAAAAAACTGCTAAAAATGCTCAAATTTTTATTGCAAATATAGCTTATTAATTCAAATTAAAACAAAGTTAGTTTGTTTTTATTATCCTTGTTTGCAGCACCCCCAAATTTTCAAATCACGAGCCGCCTCTGAATATGCCATTCCTGGTAAAACAGAATTACGTTTCATTATCACACTTATTCTTTCTTCCAAATTCACAGGCAGAATAGGCACGGTCATGTTTTTGCATTAGCAACTCAAAGTTGTTTATGTCCCGACCCCAGGATTCTTTGTTATAGCTCCGGATAGCTTTAGTGCTTTGCAGTTTGTACCGCCTGCACCGGTGGTATTAGCAGAAATCTACAAAGCTTTTTGCCCTCTCATTCTCCGCTAAGAGCTTTCACAAAATGCCATTTAAAATAAGTTTCAGTATGACTTGGCGTAGTTGGCATCACATTATATTATTTTTTAACTGTGGAAAGGAAACGAATATTGAGACACTAGAAGTTTATGTTGTCTTTTTTATTTGGTAATTTTCTTTTTAACCAATCAAAAAATAATGCTGTCCGTGAGCCGAGGACTAGGAATTTTCGAGGACTTGTAGGCTTCGAGGCCATGGCCCTTGGCCAAGAGCTTAAGCTTCGAGGCCAAGGCTAAGAACTTCAACATGTGCCCTCTAGGCCAAGCTCGTCCTCGAGGACTCCACCTCTGCTACAGTTGTAGTGCACAACAAAATTTAAATTTTTTTTGTCTAACTTAATACCCCAGTCACACTGAGCCCGAATGAGCACGAATCAGACCGAATTGGTCGGAATGCAAATTCGGCTTCATTCGGGGTGGCGATTTCGAATGCAATACGAATTCACTTCGAATGTAATACGAATTCACTTCGAATGACAGCGAATATACGCTTCCCGCCACAATGACGTCATATATGTAAATATTCTCTGTGAGGTGCTGCACTGGTTTGTAATGGTTTCATTTTATTCGAAATGGATTTGCATGACAAAGCAGTAGTTCTGCAGCTTTCTGCACTTTTTGAAGAGTTGATCGAAAAAGAAAGTGAAAAAGCGGTAAAACCGAGGAAAGCTAATGAGAAACTAAAAAAGCAAAGAAAGCCTAACAACAGTGACGTCGCTAGGAGGGGGGCGGAGGAGGCTGCCCGCCCCGGGTGTCACCATTTTGGGGTGTCACCACATTATGAAGCGAAACCATATCTCTACTGATTTGCGGTAAAGATCTTTTTTCCGTTCTCATTTGGATCGAAAACCAACCAATTTAGCGTCGAAAACCTTTTTTCTTCTTTTTGTTTTGGACTTCACATATTTCTGGGCCGAAAACCCACTAATTTCACGGCAATGACCTTTTTTTTTGGTCTTTACCTATGTTTGGACCGAAATGGGGTGACACCCTTGAAATCCCGCCCGGGATGCTACCATCTCTAGCAACGCCACTGCCTAACAAGTATCAAACTCGTTTTTGGTTGTTAGCAGAAAGAAGACAATCACATGGACATTTTCAACGTTTGATGAATGAACTTCGGATAGAAGACCCTCATGCGTTCTTTAACTTTGGAGAGGAAAAAACAACGTCGATCAACAAGCAGGTCCATGATCACAACATCACAGGAATTGCACAGGTGAGCATCCGCGACCGGTTTCGTCCTTGCTCAAGGGACTCATCAGGCGGAAGAACAACGAGAAAACCAAATTAAGCAATCGACGTTGTTTTTTCCTCTCCATTGATTCGCTATGGTTCCCCACCCGGAGGTGCGATATCTCTGGTACCCTTGTGGTTCCCTTGGTGGTTTTTGTAGTTCTTTAACTTTCTTAAAATGGAACCCTCAATGTTTGATGAATTAGTACAAAGAGTCGGTCCTAGAATAGCAAAAACGGATACACATATGAGAAAGGCTCTTTTTCCAGGCTTGAAAATTGCTATAACAGTGAGGTATCTAGCTTCAGGAGAAAAATATTCCTGTCTCATATACAGTTTTCGAATGGCAAGAAATACCATTAGTCTTCCAATACCAAAAGTTTGCGGAGGTATTGTGGAAGAATCCATTTTCTGCGCTATCGCACAAAAATTTGGCATTTCTTCATATAAATAAATTATTGTGTTATAATAAAACAGTGTTATAATAAAATAGTGCAATAGAAGCTAGTCGCTGCTTAAAATGCTAAAAATATACAGCATGTTAATCAAAAACATTACGTAATCAAGCGGTTGCGATGTAATTTTTGCTTCGAATGAGCCCGAATCCACTTCGAATGAGCCCGAATCCACTTCGAATGCAGTACGAATGCACTTCGAATGCAGTACGAATTTTTTTCCACTACGAATCAGCTCGAATGTTTTGAACATGTTCAAAACATTCGGGATGGGTTGCCGAATCAGCCCGAATGCAGTACGAACGTTACGAATGCACTTCGAATCAGCCCGAATGCACTACGTATCATGATTCGTACTACATTCGGGCTGATTCGAGCTCAGTGTGACTGGGGTATAATGTTTGTTTATCCTAAAATCGATTGCTACAAATCAACCTTTTTATTTGCTTCTTTTGATAAGGATAATTAGATCATCATGCAATTATCCGTTATTAGCTGTAACTGATTAGGACTTTTCTTACGTGTTACTCACTGATAAAAGACGAGTTATCAAAATTCCTTTTCTTGCATCTGTAAGCGTTAACAGCTAAAAAGTGAATAGCTGTTAGGTCATAGTGGCTTTAATAGTGACCGGTTTGGCTTAAACGAGATTTAATATTTCCGCATCCAACAATCAATTCAGTTTGTAAATAATCTGATTTCTATTGGCGAAATATATTTGCTGTAAATGTATCATCTATTGAAATTGCGTTCAACTCAATCTTCAACCTAAAATTTCACGTATATTTTGATGATGTCATCTTTGTTTGCTTGATCAATCAACATCGGGTTACTGCATCCACTAATGGCTAAATATTCCTCTGCCCTTTAATGGCATTTTGCCAGGTGCTGACGTCTTTAACTTCTCTTAACTAAAGCAATAGTAATCATTAAGCAATCATTTCTGCGTCAATGAAATTAAAGGCGAGCTGATCTCTCGCTACTACAAGCATGTTGCCTGACTAGAAGATCTCAATAGGGTCTTTTCAGCTGGCATGTCACGACTTCGGGACGGAGGTGATTAGCTCTGATCTTAATGTTCTTGGTATGCGAGATCTTTGCAACGAGACAAAAAACGAACAAGATATTAAAGCACGAAGCCGTGTACGCTCGTACGTAAAAGCATTTTGCGTACAGCGGGATATTCACACGTGCAATTGTGCATGCATTGCTTTTAAAGATAAAAGAATCAATTATCAAGGTTCATTGACCAACCTGCAATAGCTTCTCATGAATGCTAACATGTGCCATTAGTCCGAGTGCAGATTCATATTCTCGTTCAACATTTGCAAGTTTTTGATAAAGAATTGGTGCAAGACATTTTGGGCCAGAGCCACCATGCACCAGGCACAATCCGATACATATTCCAAAATAGTAGTAAAGGTCTTTCTGCATAGCTGCAAAAGTACGACAAAAAATCCGTTCAAACTGATCTAAAATACACTCCTTAAGTGACTAACAGAGTAGATCAATCTATAAAATCTAATCGTTTATAAAAGCTATACCAGGAAATACATGCAGCATTCACCTTCCACAATCCATGGTATAACAGGTCACGTAATGTCATAACTGCTGGTGCTGGTAGGTGCGTGTGTTCGTTTAATCTTGACCACTTTTTCTCTCGAAAAGGATTTAAATGCTTCTGATGACTTGAACCGACGTAGAGACTGAGTGTATTAGCGCTCTGACTGTATTAATTCTCAGACTTTTAGCATAACACGACCTGCATATGCACTGTGCAGGCACGTAGCAAGGAATTCACATTGGGGCCTAAATGGGCGCCGCTGGAAGCTGGGGGCGGAGCCTACAGAAGCTAGCGATTTTTGACGATTTCTGCTTAAAATAATTCATTTTGGTAAACTTTTTATGAACTTTTGTACTGCAAAAATTGTTGAAATTGATATAAAAATGCACACCTACCCCATGCTAAGTGGTGATTATTGACTAATGAGTGAAGCGTGCTTCATTGGTATTGAAAATTTTCTCTGAAAACGCTATTTCTGCAATGTTTTGCAGCAGTGTTTCCTCCAACTTTTTGGCTAATCGGCGAGTGCCTAAATTTTCTTGAAACAATCGTGCCAGAAGCTGCAAAAAAACGTTAATGTGCCCGAAGTTTCATGCCAATCCGGTATTGAAGTACACTAAATATCATATTTCTAAAATTTGTTGACTTTTTTATACCTTTTTTTAACATATTACTAAAAACTATTTGCCAATTTTCCAACAAATCGCTGACTGACTGACTGACAAAAATCGGCCTAGAGGGAACACTGTTTTGCAGAGCTTAATAGGCCCCCGAACTGCGCTACTGCACAATGTGCAATATGCGTATTGTGCAATTCATAAGTATCCATCTGGCAGCGACAACCAGTTTACATTATTGAAAACGTAGAGTAAAGCCCATTCAAGTATTAATAGCACAACACATAAACCAAAAAGTATTACTTATCCTTAGTTAAAACAAATCCAAACATCAATTACTGCCAACATAGATCACAAGTTTGTAATAATTGCAATAAAACAATCTTCGGATCACATGTAGAATTGTCACCCCGCAATGCAATGGGGCGAAAATTCTACACATAGAAAATATTGGGGTGGTAACTGTACATGTGGAAATTTCCGGGGTGTGCATGGTACAGGAGAAGTGGTAGTAAGTTTTTTCTACATAATCGCCTTCTGTGTCGTTGCAAACGATTTTCTTTTGTACAATCGCTACCCTAGCTGCAAAATATTGCTAATGCTAACCTCCCTTAGTCGAAATCTTGGCTACGCCCATGACTCTCAACCTTAAAAGATTTCTTTAATTTATAACTTAGGTTGAACACTCAATTTTGTCCCTTCAACAGAGGCGTCGCTAATATTGTGGCACTCGGGGCGGGATTTTGTGGTGGCACCCCTTATCGGCCAACAGGTAGGTGAAGACCAGCAAAAAAGGTCTTCGCTGCAAAACGAGTTGGTTTTCAGTCCAAAGTATGTGATGACCAAAAAAAAAAAAAAAAAGGTCTTTGCCTAACAATCAGCAGGTTTTCGGTCTCAAAAGTAAAAAAAAAACAAATGGTGTCACCCCAAAATGGTGACAGCCGGGGCGGGCCGCCACCCCCCCTAGTGACACCACAGCCCTTCAAAAGGCATGTTTTTCCTCTAAAATGTAAAATTTGGTTACAAGCAGCGGGGCTTTGTCGCTGCACCCCCAAGCTATTACAAGGTGGCAGACAGGGTTTCTTGATTTAGATTTTTGCCTTATTTGAAAACAAATTTTGCATGTTAACAATGTCGTTGTTGCTACGTCACTAAACATAATGCGTTTTAACTCAGAAAATATTAAAATGGCTAAAGCTTCTGGAAACCTTGCCAAGCTTCCCCAGACCCCTAGAAGCCCACCACTCCAAAAAGTTTTTCCGAAAACAGTCTTGCCTCAGAATTCCCGAAATTGAGTAGCCCATAGGGCCCTATTTAGTCTTAATCCGTCACTGACTCCATGTGTATAATCACCACCTCGCTGCGGTGCAGGAGTGACAAATGTACATGTGAAAACTATTGGGGCGACAATTGTACAGTTGGGAATATTTGGGGTGTTAATTTTACAGGTGATAAGTCAGGGGTGACAATTCTACATGTGATACCAATCTTTTCGTTAATCATCCTCAATCACCAACAGTAATGTTTAAATTTAGACCTAAATTCATGCATGTTGCACATACTAAAAAAGCATCGAAATCCAACAAACAGCAGAAGGAAAAGATTAACAACGGGCAAGCGGATAAAAATAACGAAGAGCAATAGATCCCATAAATGGATACTAACCTGTCGCGTTGCAAGGTAATATTTTTGCTCCTTCTCTGCCTTCAAATATGGCGCTGTTTGCGATAGCATCCATTAGTAACCTCAGAAAATCTCTTGTTGGGCCACCTGCGTCGATGCCATCTTCCGACAAGCCTGTTAAACTGTCACTAAAATTGATGTCGGTGAGTGCTTTGGTCTTGAACGATTTTCAATGGCCTAATGGCACCATCCAATACATTTTGACGGTTGATATTAAAGTACGTTACCGTATCAACATCACTTTCCTTCCTCAACTCGATGAGATGCTCTTCCAAACTTTTCTCATTACCTATACTAAAACAAAACAATGTGCTAGATTAACAACAGCAATAATAATATACTGAGCTCGGGGCTAACCAATAGGCGGCGACGTTGCTCAGTTGGTTAACGAATCTAGCTAGTAGTTGCAAGGTTGCTGTAGTTCGTGGTTCGAAACCGGCAGGCTTTGAGTCGTTGTGTCCTCGGAAAAGATACTTTACGCTTATTTCTCGTAGACTGGGGTCATGCAATTTACTAGTTAGGGTTGCCAATTGCTGAACCAAATATTGCAAATCGAACCAAAAATAGGAAGAATTTCTCCAATATGAGGGGTATTCACTGCGCTTGAGTGGTAGAGATGAGTAGTAGACATGCGCAGAGAAGCCCCAGTTCATACGAACGAACGAAAGCGATGCGTAAGCATTCCTTTACAAAGCTGATCATAAAGTAGTAGACTAGTAGTGGCTATCTATTTGCCGAGATTTTTATCCGCATTAATTCAACACACAAAAAGAAAAACAAAAAGAAATGCTTCAGCAAAGCAAACAAAAACCCAAGGAGGCTGCGAACTTGCGAAGTGATTGATCTTTAAGGTCTTCTAGTCAAGCAGCCATCTGAGATTAGAAGATGCTTAAATGCAACTATTGGGTCTTATTAAGCTCCACAGGCTCAGACAAGACAAATTATGGAAAAGGTTACTGGAAACTGGGAAGACAATGAACAAGTTGTCGATAAAATATATTTTGACAATGTTTAAAATTCCAAACCCTCTGGGGTGTCCAAGAAGGTATTTCTAATTACGGTAATTTTTTAAAGGGAAAGCGAAAGTTTTTTGTGAAAAATCTCATCGTTCAACATGCGTCGGTCGTTCACCAAGATTACTTCGCAGCAAACTCCCATCAATGTACGAGGGCCCACATTTCCAGAGATCCAAAAGCATTTCAACCTCAGAGAGCGGAGTCAAAGTTTACATACTATACTATTATTATCATTAAGTAACTCACTCTATCTGTATGAGTTTAATAGGTATTTGGGTTTGTGAAGTCTATGATTGCAAATGACTTCTGAAAACTTTTATCATTAAAATATTTGGATTTGCAGGATTAAAGTCATGATATTGTGTCAATGTCATCATCCCCCACTTCACATACTTTCTTTCATGTATATCACGTTTTCTGCTCGTCAATTTAAGCAAGTTTGGCCCTGGGATGTTGATCAAATGCTGTATTTTACCTTCGAGAAACATAAAAAGTGCTAAAGCTTTTGGGGCTCTGCCCCGGACCCCGCTGGGGGAGCTCACAGCGCTCCCCTAGACCCCTTACCTGGATTTAAACCAATTTCATGTCTAGTAGTGTTTTTCATAGGTCCTAACTGTACATATGCGAATATCGTTATCCCCTCGCTTAAAATGAAGATCTACGCCCATCGGACAAAAAATGATTTAACGGCATGGGCCCCGATAAGGCTTGCGGAGGCAAACAAAATTTGGGGGCCCAGTATCGACCTTCGTACCCCCTGGAAAATTTTATCTCTGAGACCCTGCTTATCCCCCAAATAGCTTTTACAAATTTCGTGTCAATACAATTCTGTGGCAAATCTTTTACTCTCCAATTTGCAGGCAACAGTACTACAGGAAGTTGTTTCGAGTTTCAGATTAGCGGTTCATTGTAATCCAGAAACAAATTAGTTATTTGCGTTTTAGCGATTCTCGGATTATGTAATATTTTATAGATTGTTAAAATTTTGAGTGTTAGGTATAATTAAGGCGTTTAGGGTTTTGTGATTGGATATGTGGATACCTAAGACTCATTTGTCTCTTTTGATCAGCAACTACGAAAATATTATTTGCCTCTTCTGGGCTTCTGGCACAGTACCGGTAAGAAAAATTTTCTACTTTTACCTCTACATAAGACATTGTGACATCATAGAAAGTAATGCTTTTTTCTCTGTGTTACAGCACCGATTTATTTTATTTGCCCAGTTAAATTTTCGAACTCGGCTCTTTATTTTGGCTCTTATTTTTGCTGTGTTAGTCTGCGCGTCATTGTGTTTTTTAATTTTCGCACTTTTCGTTCGACGCCTAATTTCCGGCACAACGCGCAGCTCTGTTGCGTTTTTGCCGAGTTCTAGCGTTTAGTCTTTCATTTCATTTTGGGATTTGAAGCAAGCGGACGTTTTATTTTTGTAAGTTTTAGTCACACGGCATCGTTACTTTTTATTTTGTTCCCTGGGTTAATTTTCAAATATTTTATTGCCGTGCCGTGCCGTGTAGCTTTTTAATTTATTATAATTTTCTCAGTAAACCTCTATCTGCTGGAAATTAACTTCAATTTGTGGAACAGCACATACGGTGGCGGCCCCAGTCTCGAATCGCTGGGGCAACCTAAAAACCTATCTTTACGCTGGGGCAACCTAAAAACCTATCTTTGTGACGTTTTGTCGTAGCTCGCATATGTGTAGGCGAGGTTTATCGTACGTGGTCCTATTTTTTCTGGACCAAAATTAAACGAATAATGTGGCTAGTAGCGGGCCAATTTGAATTGGTAAAACCGATTTCAATAAAGCCAATTTTGAGCAGCATCTCTTTAACGAAAATGCGATAATTACATTTCGATAAATTGCTAAAAACTTGCAAATCGCGAAGACGGTTTTCGGCGTCATTTAGTGAAACAAATGAAGATGATTTGTTGGCTATCTGGTCGCAGACCACTGTATAGTTCGTGCACTGCAACTAGAACAGTACAGTTACAGGCCCGGAGTCAGAGTAGTGGGTTTCGGGAGGGGGGTGCAAAAAACTTTTGGAGGACGCTTACACAGCCGAGACCAGACGCTTTTGAAATGCCTCAACAAATCTGATGAATATTTTGCTCCAAATCTTATGTTATCCTCCTTTGGTATGGATTTTGCCCTCAAATTTGGAGGCGAAGACCAAAAAAATAAAAAAAAGGTCTTCATCGCAAAATCTTAGACTACTTCATCACGTTCACTTGATCTGTCTTGCTGTTTCATAGAAAAAAAGCGTTTGTGGTAACCTGTTTTTGGGCAAAAGTTTGCTGGTCCTCCTGTACTAGTACAAAATTTTACTCTCGCTTGGGAGGCACAAGCAGTGATTTGGTGGGGCACAGCCCAAAAAGCCCCCCTCCCCCTCGTGCATAGGCGTAGCCAGGATTTTTGATTGGGGGGAGGGCCAAACCAAAAATGACATGCAGTGACGTCATCAGAAATTTTCGAAAGAGGAACTTTTTGTGGGACAAGATATCGTAGAATGTATGATCAGATGCCGTAGCCTGGTTTGGCACTAAACGAAGAGTTTTCAAAAGGGAGAGCGCTTAAACCAAAAGTTAAAAATGAAAATATGTAAATTGGGAGATATGTGTAAGCAAAGTAGTTTACTCAAACGTATCCCAGATGGAAGTTTGGGGCCGAAGCCCCAGCTGCTTGGCAATTTTTTTGCAATTTTTTGGAAAAAAAGCTATTTTAATGCCATTGGATCACAATTTGCATGTGTTCAGAACCATTCGAAAGAACTAGATTATTAACATTTGAAAGCCAATTGAAAAAAATTAAATTCTTTCAATCCTCTTTCTATTTATAATTTGGTAGAAAATATGTTTATGATTTTGCATTTGGGGTTAAATTTAGTAAGTATTTTAGTAGCAAATAATAATCCACTCGAAGAGTTTCCTTAGAGATTTTTGTTTTGACGTGAAAATAACCAGTTGTAAGAGTATATGTAAGGTCAAGAAGCCCCAGGCCCCTCCATTCAAATTCAATAATTTGTTCAATGAGCATTTCTCTTGGCTGTTTTTTTTTCGAAGTATTTTTTCGCGTAAAAACTAGCGAGGTGGAAGTGAATTGTTATTAAAAAGCGTACAATAGATGGTTACGCCTAATTGCCATGTTATTGCCCGGGCTGGATTTACATTGCGCGGGGCCCCTGGCACGTTGGAAAATTTCGCAGAATAAGTGAAGACCAAAAATAAAGTCTTACCATCTGAGCGCATGGCCCTTGGTACTGTGCCATATGGTAAATCATGCCCTGGTTATTGCATTACGTTTTCAAAAAGGTTAGATCAGAGCCCGAGGTAGCCACTTTAAGATAAAAACCCTTAATTTCAGCAAGGTTATTCATTTTAATTAATTGGCAAAAATTAAATTGAGGGGGCCCTGCCCCTTGGTCGTCAATATTATTGTTAATTACCGCTGTACGCGTGTAATGTTGTACGCAAAAAATGCTGAAAAATATTAAAACTGACGAAACAATAGGCTTTTTTGTCACATTTTTATCATTGGTCGCATTTCAATTGGAGGGGGCCCGGGCTCCATACTCCCACCTCTGGCTGCGCCTACGTCCCGTGGCGCCGGGCCTGAGTAGTCACATCAAGGCGTAGTAAAATAAATTTTGCTACAACAGTTAACAGTAAAACTAAGAATTGAATTTATAATGCGCTGAGAATAGAACAAACAAATAGAACCAGGTAACAAATAAACTTTAAAGACAACTTAGTTACGGAGTTATATTCGTAGAAAAAATACTGAGTGTAACATGTATCGCATTGAGCATCATTTGCTAAGTATCTCCTTCGTCATTACTAAGTATCTCCTTTGACTTCGTAAACACCAATATCTTAAACGCTCGATCTATTTTTGCGTTAAACTTTTACTTACTTGTCTACCATTTAAACCTGTTAATGCCGATTTTAACCTGTACCAGTATTTTAAAAGCTTGAATAATTTACTTTCGTAAACAAAGTTGAAATTTCACCATTAGGTACCGTATTTGAATGCCATCGTTTTCATTCTCTTTATTTTTTTAAAGTAGCGGCAGCGACAAGCGGCAGCGGCCGTTGTTTTGCATGCAAGTAGCGGCAGCGGCGCTAGTTTTTCATTTGAGTAGCGATAAGCGGCAGCGCCGCTGCTTTTTTTGCTCAACAGCGGCAGTTTGTGGACTACTTTTCAAGTAGCGGGTGCCCAGCTCTGATAATCCTAATTGGCGGCGCTAATTGGCGGCAATAGAAACAATCGTAATAAGCGACGCTACTTTTTCAGTTGAATAGCGATAAGCGGCAGGGCCGCTGCTTTTTTTGCTCAACAGCGGCAGCGCCGCTACTCTTCAAGTAGCGGGTGCCCAGCTCTGCCTATAGTAGCTGACATTCACCGAATAACTTATTTTACCGTAGCATTTCCGGTTTTTCACAACTCATTCTTTTGCTAATGTAGTTTATTACAATACAATTAACTACGCCATTTCCGTTACCCTTGATTATGATTCGCAGTGCAGTCTCCGTCAATTTGATGGCGAATTCATTGTGGGGCCACAAAGACTCCAAAGATACTCCACGAAGACTGGCATGCAAATTCAAAATTTTTTGAACAGGTTAAAAAGATTTAGATCGTTGGCGATTCTACTGCGAATGCGCTGAGACTGTATGGAGACTATAAAAACTGAAAAAATGCACATTTCGAGTGGAGTCGTAATTTCTTTTGCCTCTGCGAACCCTATAAGTGCATGCTTATTGCTTGTTTTACAATACTATACAAAAAATGTTCTGGGTTCGTATCAAATTTCTATTATTCCCGTTTAAAAAAACCTTCTCACGATTTTATCGTACCAAAATAAAATTCTTGATAGTCTAAAAAACATATGCGTTGGAACACTCGTTTGTGGACTACGTTTCTATTTTTTTATAAGAAAAATTTGATAAGAGCAATTTTATAAGAACATGATGCTCATTTGTGCACAAAGTTTAAGATCAAATCAAGAACAATGTCCACTTCAGTATGAAAAAACTAATTACTAACTTGTGCCAAATGCGTAATGCAGTGCAATGCATTTCTAAGTAATCAGCAAAACTTTCCTTTTAGTATTGCAGGGCCTCAGAGAGAAATTTTTCCAGGGGGTACGAAGGTCGATACCGGGCCCTCAAATCTCTTCGAGCACCAAACTGCGCAAAATTTTTTATTCCGAGTTTTTGCCCAAAATAAGGTGAAGACCAAAAAAAAAAAGGTCTTCACTGAACTTTCGTCCAATTTTTTGCCCAAAATTAGGTGAAGCCGATTTTTTGCCCAAAATCAGGTGAAGACCAAAAAAAAAGATCTTCACTCAAATTTCGTCCGATTTTTTGCCCAAAATAAGGTGAAGGCCAAACAAAAAAAGCCCCCTCTCGTAGGCCCTGTAGTATTGTCATTGATTTGTCTAAAATTTATTTCAATAATCATGATCAATAACAAAAAACAAGTTTTAACCAAGCAAGAATGACATTGTAACATTTTACTTTCCATCGCAAGCTAAGAAGAATGAGGTTGAAATTTATAAAAATTCAAGATCAGCAATCGTCAACCCAAAACTTTCTAATTCTTGCAAAACAAATGCCAATTATCCCAGCTTTACAGATCTGAGAGTTGCTGTTGAGTAATATTAGTCCAAAACAGCGCTGTGGAGCTCCGCAAATGTTAGGTAAAACCTTTGATTGCAGTGGAGGATTTAAACCCAATTTCTTGTCGAACTGAAATTTATAAAATCCAATCAATTTTACGAGTACTTAGCAAACTGCTGATGTATAATTATCACGTCGATTCAAATATGAGCTATTTGTTTGCGTCAAAAATAAATCCAAAAATTTAATTGCTGAAATAATGCTTATTGTTTGAGTTTAGAACAAAAAATTCATCGCCTTAGTAAAGTTTGCACCCCCCCCAAAAAAAAAGAACAACATTTGATATTACTAGATGAAAGATAATTTACGTCTTATGAAAAGTTGCATTTTTATTGTCTTAATTCAATAAATAGTTTTTGAAAAATAGCTTTAATTCAATGAAAAAAATAAAATAATAATCCTGCACAATTTACTGTATAGTGTAGTGTACACTGTTCAGTACAGGATTTTTTTTTGCTTTGCGCTATGACAGTAATGGAAAATCATACAATAAAAAAAATTTAACATTAAGAGATGGCTAACGAGTCAAGATTTCAGATAGGAATTTGTATTGGCCACTTATTATGCAGGAAGAAATTGGTTGTTCAATTTATTAAAATAAGGCTATTAACCAAGTGTATTGCTTGTTTTGACGACTCTTCATTATATTGAAGTGAAGAAAGTATGAAGTGTATTAATACACTTATGACAAGCCCATGTGTCGAACAATAAGTAACATAATGTCATAACAATTTCTTAAGCTCCGAAAACTTTAGGAGTGTGTCTATTGGTTTCAGCTGTTCCATGTAGTGAACAAGAGGTGGTTTAAGAGTCCAGAAATGCCAAAGCAACGCCTCAATGAGCTATTAATTTTACTTATTTTTTGTTATTCAACACGTTTTAAAAAGCTACACCTGACTGTGGAAAGTGGCCTTTAAGAACTGTGCTAGCGTATTACAGTATAGAGCTCCTTTGTTGGTTCCTGTTTTTGTCGTCGCCACTGGTAACTTAAAATGCTGCAATATTTCTTGCTTCTCTTCAAGCGCTTGCAGTCTAACAAAGCGGTGTCATAATAGCGATGAGTGTGGGGCATCAGAGTGTTTAATGTTGAGTTGTCGATCTTCGCTGAAGAAGATATTAACAAAGTATCATCTTACTCTTCCTCCATCTTCATTTTAAAAGTTTAAAAGTTTAGTAAGTTTTTTATTTAACTTAGTGTAGTTTCAAAAAACAACAACTTTGTCAAAGATTTCCTTTTTTATTAAATTTTCTAAAGTTATGCGGTTAGAGTATTTGAAAAAATTTGGCGCAAGATTTTCGCTTTTTACGCCGTGTATATTGAATTTCTAGATGCTATATTTCTACCTTTCCTTTTAGTTTCTCCAAAAGGAGTTTAATTTTTCCAAAAGGAGATGTTTTTGGAAAAGAGGGGACATTCAAAATACTTATCTCAAAATCTTATCTTACGGAACCAAATATGAAGAGTTACTTTCATTTTAAGTTATACGATTATCTAAAAGTTGATTTCTTATACGTATCAGAAAATTTAAAAACAATAAAATGAACTTGCACACTGTCTTCCCAGTTTCCAAGGTGCTCGAAGGACACGGGGATTGGGAAGACAATGTAGAAGTTGATTAGCGGCTTACCTCCTTTCTTTTTTTTTTTTCTTTTTTTCTTTTCTGTTGTGCGTTAACTGCACAATTTACATAATCAATAATGTTATTTTACAAATTAAATCCTTTTAGGTCAAAGTAACAAAGACAAAGAGCGCCTTGACTAGTAAATACCTCACTGTTGTTCGGCGATCCTTGGACTCAGAGATCATTTACGATTTAGTTATATGAATTTTTTGATCGTATAATTTATACGTTTTATTTTTGTTGTTTGATTGCATGTGGCTGAGTCCAAAATTAAAATTTACTTACTTACTTACTTACAAACAAGGCAAGTAGAGCACTTACTTACAAACAAGGCAAGTAGAGCACTTTTGCTTCGCACAGTTTCACCAGTTCAGACCAGATAAAGTATGGACTATGGAAAAAGTTCATTTCTAATATGATCGTCCAAAATGCAACTTTAGCAATACAATTGAATCTGTCATTTCCCATTGAAAAAGATTTGCATCAAGTGACAAGAACTATATATGATATTCGGATGTCAAAACACGCGCCAAGGTGTCTCTGAGGTCTATTATCTGGTTTCAAGTATAAGGAGCATTGAATTTTTGTTTGCTTCTTTGATATACTTACCATGGTGATAGTATACTTAGCGAAATATAAGCCGGAAAACATTGACTCAACATTGATTTGCCGAGTTAGATTTGGAGCTTTCATATTTGATGAAAAATTCGTGAAAAAAAATGTCAAAATGTCGTTTAGTTTTTGTAGCAGAGGCACGCGCCTTATTTGCTTTTTGGCTTAATTTTTAAGTACAAGTACCTTTAGAATTAAAAATAACTAAAGCAACCTTAAATACCGCAAAATCACGAAACAGCACGGTTGCTCGCTTCAAAAACTGACATGGTTATTCTTGTTTTTGATTGTTTTTATAGGCCCGACTACCTGCCTGACCACGATATTGTTATTGGCGGGACATGTTCTACAAATATGTCACTTTAATGGACAACTTAAGAGGATCGATTTAGATTAAGGCGCGCGACCTGGTTCCCCATAGGCTACCAACTTAACGTTCTACCTGTGTTATTTTTTGCCAAAGAATTGGTAAGAATGAAAATAAACGAAAAAAACAAAAACAATTGGAACTGTCATATTCTCTTTATTCATGAAAAGCTTACAGGCCTACAATCAATTGTTGTAACTTATCCAAGAGCAATCGCAGCATCTTATGCGTTCCAGTTCTTTACTGTCAAGACAAAGAAAGATGTGACAAGAAAAAAAGTTTATAGTCTTTAAAAAAGCATGTGATATTATTTCCTATAAGAACTGAGTAAGTCATAAATCTCATAGTAACAATCATAAAGCGTTCCAGTCTAATCGACAAAATATACAGGGTGTTTTATCGACGAAATATACATTAAATATCAATTTAAATGATTTATTAATAATTACTGTCTGAAGACTTAGAGAACACCGTGTATTTTAAACAAAAGTGATCGCGACCCAGTTATTGCAGTTCAGTTTTGCAAAACTTTTCTGTTTTGTTATATGATTTGGAATGGGCGTTTCATATTCAGAAACGGCAGAAAAAATTCGAACTGCTACTGAATACAAGCAAAAAATGAAGAGAAAAAAATAAACAAGATGCGTTTTTCGAGATAATTTATTTTTATAAGCTTTTGCGCGTAGAAAGTTAGAAAGAGACCATCAATAAAATGAACATAAATTCTTTTTTTTTCGTGTGTGCGTGCAAAAGCTACTCATACATAACCATAATTTGCTCAATAATTTAAACGTCAGGAGCAGCAGCGTTTCAAAAATAGGATATAATATTCGATAGTCTTCGTTAAACAAAAAGTATTATTCTTCATTTTGAGTAAGCAAAAAGTTAAGGGTAATCAGCCTGAAAATAAATTAAATTTGGAGAGGAATCAAATAAATAGCTAAAGGAGGAGTCAAATAAAGAGTTTGCATAATACTTTAAGAAACGAACCCAAAGTTTTTAGTTTGTATAAATGAATGAGTAGTCAATGAGCGTAATCTTGTTTTAACACGATTAGCGCTACCGGAGCTGCAAAGTGTCTAAGATAAATTTTGAACACAGTTTTCACATAGCTGAATAGTACTCTATCAGAATATTCCAAAACTGTTGAGGTGATCTGGTCGAAGCTCTTTACCAATTATTATACGATTTCTCAATCGCATTGAAATCATTTTGGATAATTTTTTGATAGACTGTAGTTTTCGTTATTTAATATATTTTTTGATACTAGTCGAATCTATTGAGTTATGTTTCCAATGTGTAATATTTCTTATCCTGCTAGTGGTGAAACGATACAACATAAAGAGAGGCCAAACGATGCTGGAAATCCCACAATTCAAACAAGTCTGTCCACGGGAAATGTTTTTAAATTCCCTTTTGTTTTTTCTTCTGCATGTACTGTATGTGACTCTTTGCAATTCAAAGAAAATCTTTCTAAAAGCTTTGCACACCATCAGTTTACTAACCTTGGATTTAACAGAAATTTGCATGCGCATTCCTGTCATACTAATTTACCACTACTGGCACCTTTCACGGCAGCGAAGACACCTGAAGCGCAATTACAACCAAGAAACAATTTTGATTTTTCCAAAATTCCAGCTAAAGATTATCGCTTGGGAAGAGATAAATTGTTAAGCTTGAATATTCCTGTAAACCTGATTGATTCCGGAATAATTTCTTCTGCAAATAATCACCAACCGTTCTATGCTTCGCTGAATTCACATCCACTCCCTTTCGCTTCGGAGGTTTTTTCCACCTCGATGAAAAATCCGCAATTATTTTCTCCTCTTTCCCCAGCATGGTGGAAGCTTAGCAACATGATGTTGGCAAACTATATTTTCAATTCTCATTTTATTCAAACAGTTAATGAGTCAATTCGACGTAAAGGAGATCAGGAGATAATTAAGACAAAATCTAATGAGATGGACACTTTTAAATTGGAACCAAATGTTACTAAGACTTCGCTCTGCTCTTTTTCTTCACCAGCTCAAACTTTGAATTTTTGGAAAAACGATGCTACCAATCTGCAAAAACCAAACCAAGATTTGCCTGTTTTTACTCAAGATTCTCAAATTTTGCCTGATTCGCAAAAACATCCCATTTCCCCTTCAAATGCCAATATAAACCAGAAAAGCACCAATTGTTTCAAATCCTCCCTTACGGCAAAAGCGCTAGCTACCAGTCTGTTATCAAAGCCACCCTTACCTTTAAATAAAATCCAAACAGCCCATGCCAAATATGAACATCCAAGCCTTCAGCCTATTTCGTCACATTTGCCAACTCTACCAAATAAGAAAACTCATCCTTCTTTTTTGCTTCCGTGGACCAAAAGGAACAGCTTACCAAAGCCGTTTGGTGTGAAGCCGAATTTTCATTCTTCCCCCTTGCACCATAAAAGCTCTTCCTTCATTCCTTCAACAAACGTTAACGCTAAAGTTTCTGCGAAAGATAAAAGGTCGCACCGCTGCTGCTACTGCGGAAAGCTTTATTCTAGAAAATACGGTTTAAAAATTCACATCCGGACGCATACTGGATACAAACCATTAAAATGCAAGGTTAGTGGGTGGTGATTTTTCCATTTTAATTAAATTTTTTTTTGGTTTAATTTCTTTATTACTTAATTTCCTATGGGCTGTCGTGCCCCCCAAAAAAATCAAAAGCAGAGATTTTGTAATTTACCAGTGTTTAGATTTCACCCAGTAGGGAATTGAACCAGAAATTATCTCATCAGTAGCTGTCAGATTTATCCAATAGGCCACTTCTTCGCAGCTTTTATCCCAAAAAGTAAAAAATTGGATGGGCAGTATATACAAGACATTGCTTGTAAAGGACATTGCTGTTTTGAAATGTAAAATATCTTGCAGAGAGTTGTGACAACATCAGTTGCCAGTTGAGCGGTTTTAACATAACTGTTTCGAATTTGGTCGCTTTGGAAATTGTGCTTTGACTTATTAGCAGCTGGCTAACTAGAGTTTGAATTTTTACTCGAGCCATATTAAGGCTTAAAAATATTTCTAGCTTTGAGGATGATTAGAACTAAACATTTAACAGAAATGTCATAAGTCCGCGGCTCAAGATAATCAAACTTAGTCCCATATTAATACTGCAAAACCAGATGTGACTATGGTGAAAAGCCATATTATAGAGTACTGTACAGCCGCGTCAGCTTAGCAATTTTCTCAGAGATAAAACACCTAACACTTATATGTGAGAGCATAAATTAGCCTAGTATGCAGTTATACAAATTTTGATCAAATCACTTTATTTTAGATTTGTGGTCGACCATTTGGAGATCCTAGTAACTTAAACAAGCACGTTCGTTTGCACGCTGAAGGTGCTACCCCGTATCGCTGCCAGTTTTGTGGTAAGGTATTGGTACGCCGCCGAGATCTGGAGCGCCATATTAATTCAAGGCATCCGGAGCAAAAAAACACAGCTAACATCGGCAATTCCGTCAAATGCCCGCCGGTCGATCGGCGTTTGTGGTCGGCCAAATAATAAATATCACTTGGTGCGATTTTGTTTTAGCTGACGCTGAACTTGTTTTAGCCGTATTTAGATATCAATTTCAACCGAGACAGTTTAATTTTGCAACTCGATCGTTGATCAATTGGCTACTCTAGGCTGTACCATCTTGTCCAAAATCATTTTGAAATGGGCATAATTATGTGACCTAACTTGTTTTGGTAGTTAAGAGGGCATTCAGATCGGAAATTTTTTTGTTCGATTTCCTCTCAAAAATTTTTGACAAATCTAAAAACTCACTTTACAAATTTGAGCTTTCTAAGATCTTCCGTTCCCAAGGTATTACAGATCAGATTTTCACTGAGAAAAGTTTTTTTCTCTTACAAATTTTGCCAGGATTGCCAATGAGAAATTGAATTTCAAAAAGTTATTGCGTGTTCCTGATTCTCTATAAAATGTTTTGCGGCAGAGTTATTGAACAGCAAAGTAAAGGTTTAAAACTGTAAAATTAGCTGCTTTTCAATTAATGTACGCTAGCTTTCTAAAAGTTAATCGTCTGTTGCAATACTTACAAAATGGCAACAATAAAGTAACAGGAAAATTATTAACTTTAAACTGGAATACCTTGAAAACGGTAAGGCGTAGAAAGTTCAAATTTGGTGAGAATACATTTTAGACTTCTCCGAACATTTTAGTCAACAGTGAAAAACTTGACTTGAATGCCCTTTCACGAGCTAAGTTGAATATGTTAAATTTTGCATGTTTTAGTCACAATGATGTAGTTAAAAGTTATTGGGTTCAGAATTTTTTCACTGTACTTCGGCATTTTTTTATTTTTCAAGTCCACTGTCGAAGATAATATTTTTTCTTTGTATTTTGTTTTTGCATCACTGTAAAAACTGTATGTTTTCTTTGTGTACTGCATAGCGTTTCTACTTTTTTTTATCGCAGTTGTTATTTTTTGACACAGTACAGGTAACAAATAAAATAAAAAGAATCGATTTAAAATATAATATTTTTCTTTGGCAAGAAACCTATATGATGAGCAGTTGTGTATAAGGATGGCAGTACGGTACGGTACGTTGGTACGGTACGGTACGCCTCGATTTTTGCTAAGAAGTACTGTACACTGGTACGGTGCGCCTTTTTTGTAATGATACGGGTACGGTACGTTGGTACGCTGTTTGAATTAATATACCAGACTTTTCGCACGTTGCACCGGATTTTTGTATGCAGAGGTATAAGACAGCTGAAGCCGACGCTAACTGTGTGAATTGAGATGGTTGATATATAGACTAGTGATTTTAAAGTCAGTTAAAGTTGCGAGTAGTTGAAAGCAAGAATGGCAGTTCGGTATGGTACGGTAAGCCTCAATTTTTGCTAAGAACTACGGTACGCTGGTACGGTAAGTCTTTTTTGGAATGGTGCGGGTACGGTACGTTGGTACGATACGCTTTAAAAATTAAACTGAAGTACGGTACGCTGGTACGGTACGGTTCAAGGTGAGAGGTACGCAGTACGCAAATCCTGAACGTACCGTACCGTACTGCCATCCTTGGTTGTGTAGCAAGAAAACGGTTATACGTACTAATCTGGTTAAAAAATCGTATTCAAGACTGGGAAATTTTTCGGGCAAAAACCTTGATATAAATAAAACTCTAGTTCACGAACAGGTTTGAAACCATGGTTGAAACAAAGCCTCCATGCAGGATTAATTTATACTGATAATGAAATTTGCCAATGCAGAAACTTTTGGTAAACCATGTATGCAACTGCAGTTGCTAAAGAGCAAAAAGAATGAAAGACTTAATTTTGGAAGCTCAAAAGGCATGGAGGGTCTAATTTTATGTGTAAGTCTACCTACCCTAAAGTAAAGAGCAAATATTAATCTTAAAATTAAGACTTTTTGATAACTTTAGCTGCTGCTTGTATTGCAGTTGCAGAATCACAACAGCGGAAAGAATCAAAGTATAATTTTGGGATCTGGCGTTTACAATTAATTTACAACACCACAAAACACAATGGTCAAAAAGTTTTGGCAAAGTACTCCTAAAAAGTCCAGTTTTTACTTATCTTGGCAACGGAATCGAAGTGATTCACAATTTTGTGAATGTCTCGTCGTTAGATGAAGCTGCACATAAATTTCAATCAAGGAAACTGCTGTTTAATCTTGGCGCAGCTGTTTAAGTCGCCGAACTCTTACTCCCGAGGTTAAGCGTTCAATTCCTTTTCTGGAACCGATTTTTCAAGTTGTTGTTCCATAATTTAATCTTTAAAAATGTTTAGGCAGCAGCTAGTTGGTTAAGCGTTCCTCTGTAGAACGAGTGGTCTTGGGTTCAATGCAGTGCCGTCGCTACGTGGGAAATAGGGGGGGGCGTGCCCCTAAGGACTGCTTGTACCCCCCCATTTTGGTTTTCTCAAAATACTGTTTTTGGAACATATCGTTACAGCAAGACAACAGATAATCATGGAAAAAGGAATAATTACGTTCAAACATAATTCTCCTTTGACGTTTTCTCGGTTCTTAGCGAAATTGTTGGCTACCACTTGCTGTAAGCATCTGACGCAAAAATCCGTCTTATTAACATGCCTTTACGGATGTGTCGCGGAAGAGAGACGTAAGAAAGCAGAATCGTTACCGGTAGTTCGTTAGTGATTATGACACGAAACTATATACTTGAAAACATATTTTTAAAGACCAGCAAGATTTTAAAGTCGCAGTCCGTGGCGCAAACTGGTTAAAGGGGCTTAAGCTCCCCTAGCCAAGTCACTTAGAAAATTCAACCTCAACAAAATAGCAATTAGACGCATTTTAGATTGACCTGACGTAAAAGAGGTGGGGCTGAAGGGGCTAAGCATTTTAATTCTTTGAAATGGCTTTTGAGTTTTAACAATTTAGTTATTCATATGGCTTCAAAAAGTGCAAAATATGAGTAAAATGGCTTCAAAATTGCTATTTTTTACTGCAAAATTACATAAATCGCCCAGCAAGGGGGGCTCCGCACCCAGACCCCCGTCCACAGTCTCTACATATTTAGTAACTATGCCCCGTCCGTAACACGCTTGAGTTGCACCAGTTTCTTTCGCACGGGGCCTAAATCATATAGTTTTTGTGCAGAAAAATTTACTTTTGGTTCGCTTCTCTTAGCAAAAGCCTGGTTGCGTGTCTAGTAGCATTCACTGCTGTAGATTGGTTTTTCAAGCGATTATGGGCCGCAGACGAAACAAGCTATATAAGAAAGGCTGCCGGCCTTATACTTTTTCTAGACATGAATACAGAATTTTTGAAATTGCGCATATTTGTTGCCGTTCAAGATTTGATAATCAGTTTTTATATGCAAAAGTTCAGTTTATTTTAGTGCCCACCCCACTTTCGGCTAGTGCCCCCTCACTTCGTTTGCTCTGGCGACGGCGCTGGTTAAATGCCTTTCAATGACTGGTATACAGTCTAGCCGACGTCACCTCTACGAAGGGAGCTGCGTTGTATGCAAACGCAATGACTCGGAGATGGCCCCGCAAACTCGTTCACGCGTTTGGGAGTAAATTAGCGACCGCTGGCATAATGAAGATTAAATTTCTAAAAAATGTTTTGAGTTAATTATAAAAATTTATGCTCGTCTTGCGTCGGAGATTCATTAAAAAAAGATAAAGAAAAAGCAAATCATGAATATGGCGAATGATAGAGACAAATTCTGCCTGCATCAAAAGTTGCTGGTCTAAAGGCCCGTTTCACACTGGCGACAGTTCGTCGAAAGACCAAATTTGTCGTACGACCAGCTGGGTCAAGATTCAATGTGGTGCGGCCAAAATTTATGTAGTAGCCTACGACCAAATGTCCGACCACGACCAAGAGTGAAAGACACCATTCAAATCAATGCAATCATCTGGTCTGACTTCTGCTGTCGTATCGACTAGGTCGCTAACTGCAGTACATTATGTTGCATGATATAACAGGCAATATATCGTTTTTAATGACTGTAGGCAGTTTTTCGAAAATAATTAATGATTTAATGCACGGACTTGAACTGTTCATGTTTTCGGAAAGATGTGTCTGATGTGAGGGGCTAAAGCTCGATCAACCAGAGATTCCTCCTTTAAACACTTTATTAGCAAAGGTTTGTGTTGGCTCTTTTCGCTGTCAATAGGATAATCATGATGATGTTGACAGTTGAAAATTTGGGAGGTTTTCGTTTTCATCCTACTCAGGGTATGTGTTTCCATATTTCTTTGGTTTTTCTTGTCTATTACTTTGCAGCTTACCACTTCTACTAAATATCTAAATCTTGTTTCAAAAATATCGATTGTTGTGCTAAACTGAATCAAACTCACTTACTCATATAAGAAGCTAAATTATTTATCAAAACTCCATAACTTGCTAGCATAGCAGCTGCGGATAACTAACTCATCGATGAAGAATCAGAGAGGGTCATTACGTGCTCTTCATTTATTTATCGAATCTTCGTTATTCGAAAGAAAGCAAAAAATGGTATTACATGCTTCGAAAATAATGAATGACCTGCAATGACCTGCACAAAAAATTTCCTGCTATCGAATATTCGCCTTTCGCTATGTCGTATTATTTGCTCTTCGTTATTGGGACTTCGCGTGAGCCAGAGTTGTAAGTCGGGCCGGGCTTTTCGGGTCGGGTTCGGGCCTAAAGTTGACAAAAATTTCGGGCTTAATTCGGGCCTGAAATGAGCTTTTTGTCTTAGGTGCTCAAAAATACTGTATAATCAAAACAACTTGGCAAAATTGCTACATTTTTCAGATCTAACTTGACTTTCGGGTTTTTTCGGGCATGATTTGGGCTTCAAATTAATTTTCGGGTTCGGACCGGGTTCGGGCCTGAACTTGTCGGCCCGTTTACAACTCTGGCGTGAGCGCGTAGTACCTTTGTTTTTTCACAACTATGAAGTAGCCCTTCCCACACATATCTGCTTTCCCATTAGGCTAGTGTTTCATCAGAATCTGAATTCATATGTAGCCAGGATTTTTGATTGGGGTGTGCAAACCACAAATCATATGTAATGACGTCATCAGAAATTTTCGAAAGAGGAACGAACGTTTAGTGGGACAAAGATATTGTAAATTAGAAGATCAGAAGCCGAGGCTTGTCTCTTGCACCTAACCAGAATTTTTACTATAGCGAGTGGACTTAAACCAAAAACAAAAAGTGCAAATTGGGAAATGTGTTGAATAAAGTAGTGTAACTAAAGCGCATCACAGACGGAGGTCTGGGGGTGGAGCCGCCGGCGTACATAGGGATCTGGGGGCAAAACCCCCAGCTGCTGGACGATTTTTTGTAATTTTTTATTAAAACCAGCTGTTTTAATATCATTAAATCACAATTCGCACATGTTTAAAGCCATTTGAAAGAATTAAATTTTTAACATTTGAAAGCCAATTGAAAAAAGTTAAATTATTCGATCCTCCTTTTACTAACAATTTAAGTCCAAAACACGTTTAAAATCTTGCATTTTGGAGTTAAATTTAGCAAGTTATTTGGCCAAGGTAAGGCAAAATAAGGTACATTGCCTTGTGCAAAATCATAGCAGTACTATAAACAATAATTCAGTCGTACATTTCCCTTAGAGATATTTGTTTTGTTACAAAAAAAGTTGTAAAAGTACATGTACGACCAGGAAGGAGATGGATTGTTATTCAAAAATGGTACAACAGATGGTTACGCTTATTAACCATGCTATTGTCCGAGCTGGATTTATATTGCGCCGGGCCCTTACCCTTTGGAAATTTTTGCAACATTTTTCTGCCAAATATAGATGAAGACCGAAGACTTACCATCTGAGAGCGGGGCCCCTGGCGCTGTGCGATACTATATGGTAAATCCGGCCTTAGCTATTGCATTACCTCCATAAAAAGGTTAGATGAGGGTCAGAGATAGCAAATTTTAGGACGAAAACTTTCAATTTCTCCCGGGTTATGCAATTAAATTGGTTGACAAAAACCGAATTGAGGGGGGCCCAGGCCCCTGGTCGTCAATAGTATTCGCAAAATGCTAAAAGAAAGCGTTGTACGCACAAAATGCTAAAAGAAACTGAAACATTAAACTTTTTGTCGCATTTTTGTCGTAGGTGACATTTCAATTGGGGGGGAGATGGGCCTTCTGGGCCCTCCCTGGCTACGCCTATCCATAGCCTATCCTCATGGCCGGCCACCCGAACCTTCAAACCACACATGAGAGAAATTTCTGCACTTACCGTCGTACCCTCTTCTCAGATTACTCTGATCAAAGTCTGACAACACATTCACCAGAAAGAGGATTCTCGACCATCATCACACTGGCACTCCACTTAGCTCAACCGCATTGCGCTAGCATCACTAAGTATGGACACTATAATATGACATCACATTGGCAATTTACCACAAGAGTAGGTTATATCCATTTTTCAAACTTGTGTGAGGGATATTCGCATATTTATTTCTATATGCATACTTCAAACTTGAAAGCAGATATGTGAGGGAAGTGCTACCTCGCAGTTGTGAAAAGAGTTTATATGTTTCAAATCTGCTATGTAACCTCTGAACCTTTGTTTTTGTTCGCGAATTTTGACAGATGGTGATTGATTTTGCTAAAACTAGCAAAACGCTTAAACCTAGAAAGTTGAAATTTAGACTCCATATTAGAATTAATGAAAGCGTCATGTGTTTCAAGTTCGGGATCCTGGGTAACGTGATCGTGAATTGACACACACAAAAAACATAAAAAACGCGATTTTCGGCTTGAACATTTATTAATTCGCCTATAACTCAAAAAACACTTGACCTGCAAAGCTAAAATTTGGACAAAGTGTGGATGCTTATGAATACTTTATACAAACCGAGTTTGGGGGCGTTCGGTAACGTGACCAAAATTCTACCGGCCAAAAATAAGCAAAAAGTTGACGAATGTGAACCGATAGATCTCGGTAACTACCGATACTGATGAAAAGTGGTTGGTGATTTTTGAGCACATTATCAACCACCTTTTTTTTGGTTATGTTTGTTTACCCCAACTTACCCAATTGTTCTTGTTTTTCATCTTTTTTCTTCCTTTTTTTTTTCTTTTTACCTTTTCTTCGGCCTCCATCTACTTTAAAACCGCTAAACGCTTTGTTTTCAAAGTTTGAGCGATTGAAGATATCAGGAAGGACTTTTGTGAGACAGAAATCGGGGGTGCCTGGTTAGCGGATCCTTCTCAATCGGGTCCCCAAAAATTTTGAACTTTTAAACCGTTACTGCTAGATGGATCAAACTTTCGGAATGGGCCGATACTAAAAATAAACTTAACCCAACAAAAACTGGGGTTGCCGAGATAGAGATTTCTCCCCAAACGGGCCCTCCAAAATTCAAACTTTTTCACCTTTGAAGTTAGACACATAAAATTTTTAAGGTAAGTAAATACAAAGGAAAGATAAAATTTGACAACATTTCGGGTTACCTAAATGGGGTCCCCCCAAACAAGGCCGCAAAAATTCAAACTTTTTAACCATTCACGCTAGACACATGAAATTTTCAGAGTAGACAAGCATGAACATAAGGTAAAATTTGACAAAATTTGGGGGTCTCAAAATTGGGTGTCTTCCTCAAGCGAGGCCGCCAAAATTTTGAACTTTTAAACCATTAAATCTAGATGGATCAAATTTTCGAAATGGGTAGATTTAAAAATAAACTAAACCTGACAAATATTGGGGGTTCCAAAATGGGGAGTTTTCCCAAACGGGCCCCTCTAAAATTCAAACTTTTTAACCTTTTAAGCTGGACGTAAAAAATTTTGAGGTAAATAAATACAAAGAAAAGATAAAATTTGACATAATTAGGGGTTACTAAAATGGGAAGTCCCCCTTAAACGGGGCAGCCAAAAATCAAACTTTTTAACCAAACACGCTAGACACATAAAAGCTTCAAGGTTGGTAACTAGGAGGAAAAGAAAAAAATTTGACAAAGTTTTGGGATACCAAACTACAGGGGTCCCCCTCAAACGGGGCTGCCGAAATTCAAACTTTTAACTACTCACGCTAGACAGATGAAATTTTCAGAATAAGTAAATATGAAGAAAGTATAAAATTTGGGGTTACCACTAAGGGGAGTCTCCCTCAAAAGAGGACGCCAAATTCAAACTTTTTAATTGCTTAAAGCCTAAACTTTAAGCGAGACACATCAAATTTTCAGGATAGGCAAATATGAAGAAAAGATAAAATTTTGGCAAAATTTGGAGCACCAAAACGGGGAGTCACTCAATTGGGTCTTTCAATATTTAAACTTTTCAGCCGTTGAAGCTAGACATATGAAACTTTCAGAATAGGTAAATATAACGGAAAAATAAAATTAAAACAGGTAAATAAAGTATGACTAATTTTAGGTGCCGCAATTGCGAAGTTCTCCTCCAAAGGGTCATTCGAAATTTTCAACCACTCCAGCTAGACAAACAAAATTTTCAAGATATTTAAAAATATAATATCAAAAAATTTGAAGATGTTGTACCATAGGGGTCCTCCAATTTTGTTAACACCTCTTCCATTAACTACAAAAGCTAAACAGCTAAACAAATTAAATCTATTGGATAGTTTAATATAAATCAAAGATTAAAGATAACAAAATTTGGTTGGCCACATTGAGGACATCATGCCAAATAGGCCCCTTAAAAGTTCTAAATCTTTATTACAAACTACTGCAGCTAGGCATGTCAAATTTTAAGAGTACCCGTTGGCTAATATAAGAAAAAGATCAAACATGCTAACCTTGGCAATGCCATGTTGGACAATTAGCCCTTAAATGGACCTTCAAACTATAAGATGAATTCTCACAATGAATTGGCATCACAGAAAAGTAGAAGAGTCAAATTTATGTGATTACTCCAACTTATTTAAGACGTTGATGTACTTGAACTTAATGGCTTTGATAGATTTAAGCTGAATGGCCGAGTTTTTTACTACAGTAAACTGTCACTTGTGACGTTAAAAAAATTGTCTACCTACTCTTCAAATTTGTCGAACAATTTTATTTAGAAAGCTTTGGTGCTGAATAATGGATGTAAATACAATATACTGCGCAATATCCAGGGTCCAGCACTCTGACATAAGCGTGGCCAAGGGGGGCAGCCCTCCCCAATTGAAATGATACCGATGACAAAAACGTGACAAAATAGTTTATGTTTTTCACTTTCAATTTCTTTTAGCATCTTTGCGTACAACTGTACACGTGTACAAGAGTAATTAACAATTAATTGACAACCAGGGGTCCTAGCCCCCTCAATTTAATTTTTCCAACCAACATGTATATTGTATAACCTGGGTGATATTAAGGGTTTTTGTCCTAAACGTAGCAATATCTGGCCCTCATCTAACCTTTTTATGAACATAATGCTATAACCAGGGCCGAATTTAGCAATATGGCACAGTGCCAGGTGCCCTGCGCTCAGATGGTAAGGCATTTATTTGGTCTTCACCTATACTTGGCAGGAAGATGTTGCGAAAATCCCCAAAATACCAGGGGCCCCCACGCATCGTAAATCTGGCCCGAGCAATAACATGTAGGTAAGCAGGTGTGACCATCCATTATACCATTTTTCAATAACAATTTCTTCCACCTCGCTAGTTATCACGCGAAAAAATACTTTCAAAAAAATAACTAGGGGAAATGCTTATTGAACGAATAATTGAGTTTGACTGGAGGGGGCCTGGCCCCCCTGGCCCTACATGTACTTTTGAAACTGCTTGTTTTCATGACAAAACGAAAATCTCTAAGGAAAATCCTCGAGTGGATTATTATTTACTGCTAAAATATTGCTTGAGGCAATGTGCCTTACTACCCTCTACTTTGGGTCAAATCAGTTTCAAAATTTAGCACGAAAACGTAAGATCTTAAACGTGTTTTGAACTTAAATTGTAAGTAAACCGAGGATTGAACTAGACCAAGTAGCCTAGTCCTGAGTCTAAGCAAGAAATCTTAAAGGCAGTGTCTGCTGCACCGGCCCGGTTTCCAACACCTAATCACTGCTGCACCGGTGGTGGCGGTCGTTTTCTTTTGCTGTTCAATTTACTATCTCTCAAGCTGGCATCGCTGCCCGAACCCTAACTCTAATAATAAGATTTTAGAGAAAAAAAAGGATAATGTAGCGCAATAGCTCTCTAGCACTATTTCCACCAAGTCGACATCCCAACCCTCGGTTTCGCAGACAAGCGTACTAATCGCTACACTATCAGGGCTTCGCATTCACTGCATCAAAGTGCTGTATTTAAATCGAATCAATGAGAAAAACGCGATATAATAGCCTCTTGAGACCCCTTGTACACAATTGTGTACATGAAATTTTTGTTAAGTTTTTTTGTATTTTGCTTGTACCTACGGACTTCCAAACTTTTATGCACAATTGTGTACATATACTCTTCGCTTACATACCAAGTAATTTTTCTTTTATCGTTAGATGGAAGCAGAGAGAAATTTTTAGTTTAGCACATTTCAAATAAATTTTTTTGCAATTTTTGGTTATTTTTATTGCTATATTTTGATGACATAAACAAACAGGAATAACCCGATTATTGATCAAAGTGATAGTTCAAAAGATGCTGGATTGTACGAAAGCGAAAATTAAACAATATTTTGCTTGTGGAAAGGACAATAATTTTTTTCATTTTAATGGACACAATTGTGTACAAAGGGTCTAAAATCACTCAAGCGTGTACACACATGATGTGATGCCAAAAGTATTTGGAAATGATAGGCACTTCTTTTGAAACAAAAGAATTGGTAAATTTATGCCAAAACTTACCTAAAGCTATGAGGTTAACTGTTATTTAGAAACTATAAGGTAATAATGCAGTTCGAAGACAAGAATTACGGTTTGTTTTTGCCTAAATAACAGTATAAAATCCAAATTTTTGGCTAAACCACTACCAAAGCTGTTTTAGAAACAATCTCAGAGAGTTTTGTTCACAAGATCAATTAATTAACCCATAGCGTATAATCTGGTGGACGTTTTTGGAATCTAGTATCGGAGACGGCTGGTAAGCTCTTAATTGGGGATGCTCTGCTTTTGATCAGTACATTACGTCGTTTAAGAAATCCCGTCGGCAGAACCAGGTTGTTAGATGATGGTTTTCAAACGGAGTTTGTGGAGAGCAGATCATCGCAACCAACGCGTAGGAACACTGAATTTAGATCCATTTCTGACGTGCGACACGATGAAGTTGGTCATAAGCCGTTTTATTAGTAACACTGTTGGGAAACGTTGTAAGTTTGATATATGCAATGGCCGAAGTAGAATTGAATGCAAAAAGTGCAAAGTCAGCCTTTGTATGACAAAGGAGAAAAACTGCTTCAAAAATTTTCACGTAAAATGATTGGAATTTCACGCAGTGGCGTCACTGAGGGGGCGACCCGTCCGGGGTGTCACCATTTTATGGTACCAATCGAACAAAAAAGAAAACAACAATATGCTTAATCTCATTAGAAATGTTTAGCTCAGAGGAATGGACTATAAAATTATTCAAATCATCATCTGAAACATTTATTTAGAGGGGGCGCTAATTTATTAAAAATATAACTCACAAATCACTAAAAAAATTTAAAAATCGCCAAAACTAAGCAATCAAATATGATCGCTTGTTGAAACATGCTGAAAATAGGTTTCATACATAAACAAGTAAGCTCAGAAATAGAAGGGGGAGGGGGGTGGCTATTCAGTAGAACAGTAATTAATTACCAATCACTTCGACTCAAATATCGTTCCATTAACTTTTTTAACCAATCATTTTTTCTATTAAATATAGACGAATTAGAGTACTCCTTATCAGTTTTTGTGAACTATGATTTATGGTACCAGCTTGTAAAAAAGAAAACTAAAGTTTTAACATTAGCCACCTCTCATAGAGCCAATGCCCATTTTGCAACTGGTTTAGTCATGTTTTTGCACTGCTAGTGCTAGTTTCTATGCCACATTTCAGAAGCATTAATTTTTATCAAAATAGGCCTAAAATTAAGTTTTTTCGCAAAAGAAAATACAAAATTTTTGAGCGCTGGGTGCTCCGCTTTCGGACCCCCGAAACCGCACCCCCTCCATTGCAGATTTCTGGCTACACGTCTGAGCCTAATCATGTTTTTGCCCTGCTAATTTTCATGCCACCAGAGTTCTTCCTGATGCCACGTTTTAAAAGCATTAATTTTTATTAAATAGCCTAGAATTAAGCTGTTTTTGCAAAAAAGCAAAATTTTCCAAGTGCTGTGGGCGTAGCTTCCGAACCCCCAAACAGCCGCTCCCTCATTGCAGATTTCTGGTTACGTGCCTGATGCTAAACGTATGCGGCTCATACTTTCAAATTTTAGAATTCTATACAATGAGAATTTATTGAGGTAGCCAAATAACAACCGCTATCTACAGTAATGAAGTAGTACCTCTTTCTTCAAAATATAACCTTTTGCAGCCTACTATGCATTACAAAAAATGACACCACGAAATTCCGCCCCAGGTGTCACCATTCTTAGCGACGTCACAGATTTTACATATTTTGACTTGTTTGTTAGTGTCGTGTGCTGCCTAGTGCCTATTTAGAAGTTTGCAATCGCTTGCATTCGAGTTCCATTTGATTGGAAGCGAGTTTGAGATCATTACAACGGTTATTCAGTAATTAATTAGAACGTCATATGTACACAATTGTGTACAAATTTACCATGCTTTGACTTACTTGAGCACCAATGTACACAATTGTGTACATCTCATAATTTGCATATTTGATGACGTCATCACTTAATTTTAATTTAATGAGCTAAGGTACTCCTAAGTAATTTATCCATAACATCGAAAATTTTTTTCTCTTGAAAAAACATGCTTGGGTCTGAAAAGGATAGGCTGCCGGTGCACCAGCAATTTGATGTCCGAAACCAGACCGATGCAGCTGACACTTCCAATCTTAAATTACTGTATTACTACTATTTGTGGTCTAGCTTGGTGCTGTTTAACAGTAGGCTATAGGTTCTGTAGTACCATTGGCCTTTATTCGCAAAAAATCAAACAAAATTGAAAAAACTCTGTTGTATTGTATTTTTATAGCCTACAGCAGGGCTTCCCAAACTTTTTTGCTCGCGACCCCCTTTAATCTTCTCAAAATTTCCGCAACCCTTTTCGGTTAAAATAATAAATACTGTGAGTTGTGTATTTGTGGTAATTATTTAAAGAAAAAATAATAGTAATAACTAGATGGGAGTTTGCCAGCAAATCCAGTGTACGACCGACGCATAGCTAATGCTGTGACGCTCAAAAGTACTTTTTGTCTACCGTAAAATCAGCAAATTATTATTCAAAAATATCTGATTATGGAACCTCCAGAAAAGTAGAGTCAAAATATTTGTCAGTTAAATATCTCCTGATATCATAAAACACTGGCACCCTAGCTTGAGCCGTTCAAAATTGATTTTTGGGGGTCTATTTGGGGGGTCCCTGGGGAATGTGGCACCCCCAAACTATGTCAAAATATTTGTTTGTTAAATATCTGCTGATATCAAAGCAGACTGGCACCCAAATTGAGCTATTCAAAAAATTGACTTTTGGGGGTCCATTTGGGAGGTCCCCGGGGGGGTGGCACCCCCAAACTATGTCAAAATATTTGTCTGTTAAATATCTACTGATATCAAAAAAGTAGAACTCTACCTTGAGCCGTTCAAAAAACTGATTTTTGGGGGGGTTCCCGGGGGGTTGGCACCCCCAAACTATGTCAAAATATTTGTCTGTTAAATATCTGTAGATATCATAAAACACTGGCACTCTAAGTAGCACCGTTCAAAAAATTGATTTTTGGGGGGTCCATTTGGAGGGGTCCCCGGGGGGGTGGCACCCCTAAACTGTGTCAAAATATTTGTCTGTTAAATATCTACTGATATCAAAAAAAAGTAGAACTCTACCTTGAGCCGTTCAAAAAATTGATTTTTGGGGAGTCCATTTTGGGGGGGTTGCCGGTGGAGTTGCCCCAAAAAATTTCGGGAGAAAAAATTGCATTTGCAGCTTAACAACTTAACACAAAAATTAGATTTCGATGTTTTGTGGTTTAGGAAAAGAAGAGCGTACCAAAATTAGGAAGAAAAAAAAAGAAATAAAAGGAAAAAAAGTAAAAAAAAAAGAAAAAAAAAGGAAAAAAACCTCATCGCGGCCAAAAGTGGGTTGATTGGGATGAAAGGGTATCTTGAGACATACAACTCTATGAAATATTTTTTGCCGTACTTCAGCCGTTTTTGACTAAGACCGCTTTTTACGCCAAACTTGCGTGGCGGTTTTCGGGTCCTAAAACCGAAGTCACGTGACCTATTGCCTCGAAATTTATTACAAACATACAACTCATTAATCTCCAACTGCTGTCCAAATTTCATGTAGCTAGACCCAACCATTCTCGAGTTATAAGCAAAAGTCTGAAATTTCGCACTCGTTAGTTGAAAAATGGCCGAGTAAAAACAAAGGAACACGCGACGCGAGCGTCGGTCGTTCCAATAATTTAATTTTTTGACTGACTGTCATATGTAAAAAATCTAGTTCTTTCAAATGGTTCTAAATTCGTGCAAAATGTGATCCAATGCCATTAAAATAGCTTTTTTCCAAAATCTTGCAAAAAATCGTCCAGCGGTTAAAATTTTTAAAATGCCAATAAAATAGCTTTTTTTCCAAAATCTTGCAAAAAAGTTGCAAAAAAATATGTCAAAAATCTAGTTCTTTCAAAAGGCTCTAAATCCGTGCAAAATGTGATCCAATGCCATTAAAAAAACTTTTTTTCTAAAATCTTGCAAAAAGTTGTCCAGGGGCTGGGGGCTTCGCCCCCAGACCCCCATAGCATAGGCGTAGCCAGGGGGGCCCAGGGGGCCCGGGTCCCCCCAATTAAAATACCACCGATGATAAACAATTATGACAACATAGCCTATCGATGTTTAGTTGCAGTTACGGACGACGAGGGAGCCCCGGGGCCCCTAACCGACAACTATGGGGCACCGTGGCCCCTAACTTACAAACGAGGTCCCCGGAGCCCTTAACTGATGAACGGGGGGCCCTGGAGCCCCTAATTGACAATCAGGGGCCCCAGTCCCCCGAAAGAACAACCAGGGGGCCCCCGGGGGCCCTAACTGACAACCAGGGGACCTTGGGGCCCCTAATTGACTACCAGGAAGTCCGGGGCCCCTAGCAGACAAACGGGAGCCCCGGGGTCTCTAACTGATGAACAGGGGGCCCTAAGGTCCTAATTGACAACCAGGGGCCCCAAAGGCCCCTAACTAACAACCAAGGGTTTCGGGGGCCCCCAACTGATAATTAGGGGGGCCTGGAGCTCCTAACTGACAACCAGGGGGCTCTGGGGTCCCTAACTAACAACCAGTGGGCTCCAGGGCCCCTAACTGATAACCAGGTGTCCCTAGGGCCCCTAACAGACCAACGGGGGCCCCGGGGCCTCTAACTGATGAACAGGGGGCCATGGGGTCCCTAATTGACGACTAGAGGCCCCAGAGCCCTTAACTAACAACCAGGGGTCTCTGGGGCCCCTAACTGACAACCAGGGGGGCCTGGAGCCCCTAACTAACAACCAGGGGGCTCCGGGGCCCCCAACTAACAACCAGGGACCCCGGAGTCTCTAACCAACAACCAGGAGGCCCCGGAGCCCCTAACTGACAACCAGGGGTCCATAACTGATGACCAAGGGTTCCTGGCCAGGGGCCCCGCAATTCAAATTTTTAATTTATATGCAAAACCTGTGAAAAATCTAAGAGTTTGGAGCTAAAAGTTGCAATCCCAGGCCCTCGTTTAACATTTTTATGAGCTTAATGCAATAACACAGGCGGTAATGCAAACCCCCTATTGAAAAACTATAAATGATGAATATAATGAGAGTATAGCCAGTATGTTGTCCTTGTTCGAAATTGCAGTTTCTTTAGTTTAGGATTTACGCGTCCAAAAGTAAGTAATAATAATGAAGACCACCTCTCCACGTCATAATAATGTCATGCAATTCCTGGAAGTTTCAAAAAACTGTCAAGTGACTTGACTCGAGTCCTCCACGATTAGAAAGAAAGTTATTTTAATTTCGCTTTGAATGTTTTTTTTATGAAAGAACTTAAGGGCACGATCTTATCTCAAAATCATTGGCGTAGCCAGGGGGGTGGCACAGGGGGCCTGGTCCCCCTCAATTTAAATGCCACCAATGGCAAAAATTTAACAAAAAAATCTTGTTTCTTTATTTTCAGCATCTTTGCGTACAACAGTGCACGCGTACAACCGTAATTAACAATAAATAACATTGACGTCCAGGGGGCCCGGCGCACCCCCTTAGTTCAATTTCTTCCAACCAATTTAAACGTGTAACCAGGGTGAAATCAAGGGTTTTTGTCCTAAGAGTTGCTACCTCAGGCCCTCATCTAAACTTTTTATGAACGCAATGCAATGACCAGCGCCGTATTTGCCAAATGGCTCAGTGCCAGGGCCCAGCGCTCAGATAGTAGGACTTTTTTTGGTCTTCGCTTACTTTTGGCAGGAAGATGTTGAAAAAATCCCTTAAGTGCCAGGGGCCCCGCGCAATGTAAATCCGGCCCAGAAATAACATGTTTAGTAAGCATAATCATCTATTGTACCATTTTTCAATAACGATTCAACTCCACCTCGCCAGTTTTTACGCACAAAATACTTAAAAAAAATAGCTGGGGAATATGCTCATTAAACAAATTATTGAATTTCAATTGAGGGGACCTGGGCCCCCTGGCCGAACATGTACTACGACTTATTAACTTTATGACAAAACAAAAATCTTGAAGGAGAATCTTCGAGTGGATTACCATTTACTGCTAAGATATTGCAGCAGGCAATGTGCTTTACTTCTCCCTACATGGACCAAATCACTTGCAATTAAAATTTTACACCATAATGCAAGATTTTAAACATGTTTTGGACTTTAATGGCAAGGAAAAGGAGGATTGAACAGTTAACTTTTTTGGATTTGCTTTTAAATGTTAAAAATTTAGTTCTTTGAAACGGCTTTGAACACGTGCGAAATGTGATGCAATAGGATTAAATAGCTTTTTTTTTCCAAAAACTTACAAAAATCGCCCAGCGGCTGGGAGCTTTGCCCCCAGACCCCCTTAGCCTCAGGAGGCTGGGGGCTACGCCCCCAGGCCCCGTCTGTGATACGTTTGAGTACACTAGCTTACTCAACACGTCTCATAAGTTAGATTTGCACTTTCCAACGATTAGTTTTCGCCCTGTCTCTTTACCAAAATCCTGGTTAAGTGCCAATGGGCTACAGCTTCAGATCTTCCATTCTACGATATCTTTGCCCCACAAAAAGTTCATTTTTTGAAAATTTCTGATGATGTCATTGCATGTGATTTGTGGTTTGGACTCCCCCCAATCAAAAATCCTGGCTACGCCTATGCCCCATAGGGCCATAGCCTCCGGTGGCTGGGGGCTCCGTCCCCAGACCCCGTCTGGGATGCATTTGAGTCACACAACTTTACTCGACGCGTCTCCCACCTTAGATATTTTTGCAATTTAAGTCCGAGTTTAAGCCCTCTCCCTTTAGCAAAATCCTGGTTAAGTGCAAAAACTAGGCCTCGCCTTTTGATCTTCCACCTTACAATATCTTTGCCCCACAAAAAGTTCTTCCTTTGAAATTTTCTGTTGACGTCATTGCATGTGATGTCTGGTTTGGGCTACCCCCCAATCAACAACCCTGGCTACGTCTATGTGTGTAGGTATCTTTTTTTCCGTGCTAATTGCTAAGGCAGGCATTGTTTTGAATTAGTTCTTAAATTTTGAAAAGATTTGGTTTTTAGGATAGTGTGCTAAATTTCTGGTCAAGTTAATGTTGAGTAACAAACTCCGATAATCACTTCGCATTTTCAGATCAAAAAGCTTTGTTTTTGTTATTTAAATTGAAGCAAAAGATTACTGTCAAAACATTTGTTTTAACGAGGGTTTTGTTCGTAACCGCAATTTTAACAATTGTGCTACGCTGCAAAGTGAAAATTCAACAAATTCCATATAAGTTGAAACGAAAACTAAACAGAGTTGTAAGATTTTAATTGACATTTTATAGCTACTTTTTCTAGACATTTAGATTTCGAAAGTCGTTAACCACAAACCTGACCACGCTAATGGAACATTGTGAAATTCGAAAGCGATGTATTTTAGATCTATCCACAACCATAAAGACGCTTCACTCGATACAGTGAAGTTCTTTAGTTCAGTAAAGTTAGATACTTTGGCGAAATCCCCAGATATCGCTTGCGATGTTATTATCTAGTTCGCTATTTCGTAATGTTTGATATTACTTGCTGAAATTGTTTGAATTCCGGAATAGCAAAAGATCGATAACTACGAAAAAGCAAATACCAGTACTTTTTTTATTATTATGTACGTATGTTTATAATTATCGTTTTAAACAAGAAATTGATAGATATTTTTGCAAAAATTTCCCATGGAAAGGCCGTGTTGTCAATAAAATGCTGAAACAAAAATTTACGTGATAAAAAATTCTGATAACCACAAACTTTGATGCGGGCTAGTTTATCTGCCTAGATAACACAAAAGCTTTATCTAAAAAGAATTTGCGACATAGTAACCTACCAGTGGTACAACTAGGGTGGAGGGGGCTTAGCCCCATCCCCTTATCCAAGTCACTTAAAACATTAAACCCAAAACTAGAATGTGACATCGCAAGCGATATCTGGGGACTTCGCAACAGGGCCTAACTTCATTGAACAATAGACCTAAGTACACTTTGAAACAACAACCCAATTGCATTAAAAGAGGTACTGCTCTAGATTGGTTTTATTGAAGAAATGAGAACTACTACAAAGGTAATAAAGAGGTGCCCCAAACCCTGTTTTACTACTTTCCTTTCTTGCGAAAATCGATTTAGTGCGTTGGCTCCGTAAGTAGTATAAGATGCGCCTTTTCATGTGGTTTAGGGGACTAGGGGATCAGGGGATTAGGGGTTTAGGGGATCAGGGGTTTAGGGGATGCAATCCCCTAAACGTGATGTTATCTAAACGTAGTTTTGTCTAAACGCGGTGTTGTAGTCCTTAGTTCTAACCTTAGCTCTAACCCTAGCTAGTTGTTTAAAAGTTGGTCTTGCCTGAGTATCGAACCACCGCAGGTGGTTTGCCTGGCTTCAAGTCTAAAGACTTTTAGTGTCTTGCTTGAGTACCGAACCACCGCAGGTGGTTTGTCAAGCCACCGCAGGTGCCTGGCTTCAAAGTAGCCGGTTAAAAGTAATCCAAGATCTAGTCTTAACTCTAAGTTTAGTGTAAGAATGGAAACTTAGTGTTGACCTGAGTACCAAACCACCGCAGGTGCCTGGCTTCAAGTCTAAAGCTTGAAGAGTGTCTTGCTCGAGTACCGAACCACCGCAGGTGGTTTGTCAAGCCACCGCAGGTGGTTTGCTTCAAAGTAGTCAGTTAAAAGTGAAAATATCGCTAGTTTCTAAGATGTTCTAGTTAATGCTATGAAGTCTATTTTGTACGAACTTCGTGTAACTTGAAACGTTTCCTGTCGCGCTGTAGTTGAATTTCCGCTGTCGTGTCAAAATCGTGACAGCTGTTATCTAAGGTTTAGCTGTGAATCACTACCTTTTTGTTAATTTTTTCGAATATGGAGCGAGCATGGCGCAATACAACTTGTTTAATTCCGATGATGTCAGGGTTGGTTTGTTACTTTTTTCGAATATGGAACGAGCATGGCGCAATACAGCTTGTTTAACCCCAATAATGCAAGGGTCAGTCCTTTGGCGTATGTTGTCTTGAAGTCAAACTAATGCGGTTGAACCCTTTCAACTTTACTAGCGTTTAGACATTTGGTTCATTTTCGAATCGAACTAATGTGGTTAAAGCCATTCAAGTTTAGTGAGTCTAAAATTAGCAAGGTTTAGTTAAGTACCGAACCACCGAAGGTGGTAAGTCTAAAATTTGTAAGGCTTACCTGGGAATCGAACCACCGAAGGTGGTGAGTCGAAAGCTTAAAAATTTGACTAGGTTTGCCTGAGAACCGAACCACCAAAGGTGGTGAGTTTTAAGCTTAAAAAAATGCTTATCTAAGAACCGAACCACCGAAGGTGGGTTTAAAACAAGTAAGACTTACCTAAGAACCGAACCACCAAAGGTGGTGAGTCTAAAATTTGCCCGGAAACCGAACCACCGAAGGTGGTGAGTCCAAAGTTTAAAATACTAGCCTGAGAACCGAAGCATCGAAGGTAGTGAGTCTAAAATTAGTAAGGCTTACCCAAGTACCGAACCACTGAAAGTGGTGAGTCGAAAGTTCACCGAACCAAGTTTAAAAACTACTTGCCTGAGAATCGAACCACCGAAGGTGGTGAGTCTAAACTTAGTAAAACTTACCTAAGAACCAAATCACCGAAGGTGGTGAGTCTAAAAGCTTTCAATTTGAGGTTAAAGTGTGAAGGTATGAGCCATCTGGTCTGTTGTAAATTCACCTTTAAAAACTCTTTTCATCCGCTTACACTAATGACATTAGAATTAAGACTTTAATTGGAATCGCTAACTGTGTCTGATCGTACGCGAGCTTTCGGGGAATCCCCTCTTTGTGGAAATTCCTGTTAATTTAAAAGCAAATTTTTTCAAAAACTTTTCAAAGAGCGCTCTAAAATAGATCCATCAACCTCAGGTTATGGACTGAATCTCTAGTGGAGGAATGCGGCAAAAACCTTAAATTTTAAAACACTTGCCTGCGAATCGCTGGGAACCAAACCACCGAAGGTGGTGAGTCTTAAGCTTAAAATACAAATCTGGGAACCAAACCACCGAAGGTGGTGGGTCTAAAGCATAAACTTGGTAAGACTTTCTGGAAACCGAACCACCGCAGGCGGTGAGTCTAAAGTTTAAACTACCGCAGCCGGTTAGTTAAAACCTAAAATTTGTAAGGCTTCACTGGGAATCGAAATACCGAAGGTGGTTAGTTAAAGTCTAAAGTTTAAAATTTGGACTATCGTTTAAAGGTCGTGGACCGTTCTTTGGACGGGTGGTTAGCTGTCGCAAAATCGCTTTGAAGTTTGCATGGTTCCAACTAAAAAATTAAAAATTTTTAAAATTGTAAAATACTTTTAATCTAAAAAAAAAAAATTATGAAAACTAAATTTTAAGACATTTAGTCGATAACGTAGAAATATGTCTGAAATATGGTTGTATATTAATTCTGGAGTTTGAATAACAACGGTATTATGTTTCAACAAGAAAATGGCAAACTCGACTACAAGTTGGTCGATACTTTGACTTTTGCAATAAAATATTGCAACAACGACTGCTAGAATATTATGGGAGTCAATATGGAAAGGTGGTATTATGTTCGGCTTTTGTGTGGTTTGCGTGCATGACGTAACATAATCCAATTTGTTTAATTTCCGATTACCTTGGTATCACAAGCTAGTTAGTTCGCTGCGATACATACTCGAGAGCTTTAACGCTATAGTCATTCTATCAAAGTGAACGTATGTACCTATTGTCGGAAAACCTTTATTCGAAATTGTGCTATACTACACCACAAAAGAGAAGTATATGAACGGTTTTGAAATTAGAGTGCGAAAAGCGTAACAGAAAATTTAAAAGAGCCCCCCGATATAACGCACCCGCCGCTGTTACCACCAGCGTCATGTTCAATTTCATAAAAACACCTGAAATTTAAATTTAAACTGACACGTCGTATCACAGCAAAAAATTGAAATCGAATTGCGAGCACTACAATCTGGTGCAAGTCTGACAGTGCGTGCTTTGTTCAGCCTCAACCATTCGAATCATATTCTAGTTATTTTGATGAGAGACTTGGAATATTTCGATTTTAAAGAATTTTTGTTTTTCAAAGAACATTTATGTTGGAGAACTCAGACATAGATGTAAGAAATAAAAAGTTTAGCCTCAAGTTAACTAATTTTTTAATTTGTGGTACTTAATTTAAATTCAGATTGGTTATTAATTTTATTTTTATTCGTTTCATTTTATTTGCACCAAAATACAATTTTCATAAAATGAGCAACAATTCAATCAGAGCAGTACAATTGTAACCAATTCAATAAAAAACAATATTTTTGCTCAAATAGAAGCAGCTAAACGAATAACGTTATAACACGCATCAAGTCAAGGTAGTATGGTCGGAGTTATCAATACTCTGCACGGCTTTGAAACAATATGTTATACGCATGGTTTTGAAAAAAAAAAAAAATAGTTGGTCGAACGCTAACGCGGTACTCTCTGGAGTGGGAGGTCAGAAGTTCAAATCTCGAACCGGTCAAATCGAACACATGGTTGCCAACGGCTCGCCACCGCTGCGATATTTTTTCGAAAGGAGCTGTGTAGCACGGGTGCAATGACTCGGAAATGGTCCCCGCTAATTCGTTTCACGCTTCGGCGTATTACATCGAGCATAATGAAAGATTTATTTTAATGCATGGCTCGGAAGCAGTATGTCTTAAAAATGTACAACCACGATATAGACTAAAGAGAGGACGAAGCGTTCCTTAATCGATAAAAATACTTAACTGCTAAGTTTGAACTAACGCTTGAAATCTCAACATAAACAGAAAATGAATTAAGAGCACTATCTAGCAGTGGGATATAACATCTTAACCTTGCCTGTTTTTGTTTTAAAAGGGCCTTCAACTCAAGTTTTTCACGCTAGACCAAAATGTTGAAATATACCTATAACACATTCTCACCAAAATTTGAAGTTTCTACACCTTCTCGCTTTCAAGATAATATAGTTCACAATTAGCCGTTTTCCACTTTAGTGTTGCCGTTTTTATCAGTATTGCGACAGAAGATTAACTATGGGAAAGCTGACTTTCAGTTATTGAAAAGCGTCAAATTTTTCGTTTCTAAACCTGTACTTTGTTTTACAAAACCTCTGCCGCAAAAACTTTTTTGAAAATCAAGAACATGGTGTCAATTTTTGAAATTTTGTTTCTTATTGGCAACCCTGACATGTTTATATCTTAATTCTATGAAAGATATCATATTTTTAATATTACTTAAACCCACATTTGTATCCAATTTTGTGGGTCAACAAGTGTTTGACTCAGGATGTAACCAGCATCTGAATCCTACAACTCTATTTCGAAAAAAACACAAAAAAGGTCTGAGCTAATTATCTACTTTTTCAGATAAAATCACTATTCGAAACACATATTTTGCAAGACCTAGAATGTTTTTGGTCAAAGTTTTCCAACGACAACAAGAAAACGGTTAAAAATTTTGCTATATTAGGTAAGTTTTAAAGTAAAGGTAATAATCAATATAAAGAAACTCAGGATTTTGATCAAATTATTGCAACACAAGAAAAGAAACTTAATAACTTGTTCAAGTTTTAGGCGAATTTTTGGGTTTATTTACGTTAGAATTTTCACCCAAGGTGAATAAATCTCAACGGTGTAAGATATTTTGACGAATTTATCCCAATAAAACTATGTAATAAAAAATATATTCGTTTTAAGGTTGAATTATTGTTTTAATCAAAGAAATTGTAAGATTTTGATTTCTGCAAAAAACAGTTTGACGCAAACAAGAAAATTACAAAAACTGACGTTAATTTGAGACTATAAGACAAGGTTTAAGATTGAATAACACCAAAAAATAGCAAAAGTTCTTGTTTTAACTCAAGATAGAGTGTAGTTGAATAAAATTTTACGGTATTTTAGTTAAAAAATCAGTGTAAAACTAAAAAATTGTTAAAAAAATGTAAGATGTTAGGTAAACGTTTTAGTTTCAAAGTACAAAAACGATCATTTTTACTGAAATTTTCAATTTAAAATGACGAAATGTAAGGTTTTTTACAAAATTATTGCTACGAAAACAAAAAAAGTTGTGGTTTATTAACTAAAAATAATAAACATTATCTATTTTGGTTAAATTTTATGGTATTTTAGTAAAAAATCAGTGTAAAACTAAAAAAACTGTTAAAAAAGTGTAAGATGTTAGGTAAACGTTTTAGTTTTAAAGTACAAAAACAATCATTTTTACTGAAACTTTCGATTTAAAACGACAAAGCGTAACTTTTTTTACAAAATTATCGCTACGACAACAAAAAAGTTGAAGTTTATTGAGTAAAATTAATACACATTATCTATTTTGAGTAAATTTTATGGTATTTTAGTAAAAAAAACTAGTGTAAAACTAAAAAATTGTTGAAAAGTTTAAGATGTTAGGTAAACGTTTTGGTTTTAAAGTAGAAAAAAACATTATTTTTAATTAAGTTTTCAATTTAAAATGACGAAACGTAAAATTTATAGAAAATTATCGCTACGAAAACCAAAAAGTTAGACTTTTTTGATTAAAAATAATGAACATTATTGTTTTTAGCTAAGTGATTTGCTAGATATTTTAACAGTTTAGAATATTTTCTACCAAATGTTGGTAAAAATATAAGAGCCTAAGAAAATTGCTTGGTTCAAAAATTGTTAAAATCACCGTTTCCAAGGAAAAAATTCAATTTTGAACAAACAAAGCAACACAATTTAATGTTTTTACAACAAGACTTGCATCAAACCACGAAATCAATAAAAGATTACTATGTTAAACAAGTTTAATGATATTTATGGTAAAAAACTTCATTTATTTATGGTAAAACAAAGGTTTATTTATGGTAAAACAAAGGAATCGCACAATTTTAAGATATTTTTGACAAAATTAGCCTTCACTAACGCAAGAAAGTTAATCAAAGGTTGCGATTTATTAGAATGTTTTTGTTTAAAAAGTAGAAAAAAATAGCTGCTTTTTACGTTAAAATTGTTAATCAAGTCTCAGAAACTTGAATTGAAACAATAACAACAATAATTAACTCTTCAGATTTTGCATATTTGTGTGTCTAACGTCTAAAATATCGATACTTTGAAACTTACAGAAGGATACGCATGTTACTTTTTAATATCTTTGAACTTCGACTTTGTTTAACAAAGCAAAAAATCAAATTGGAACAACTCGTTTTCAGGTTCGTATTAACCAGGTACTCGTCTGCACCTATCTAATCAAACCAACACAGAGCACCTTTTTGGGAGTTTTGTTTCCAAGTATTTTGTCAGGCTAGTCCACCACAACAGGTATTGACTGCTTGGTCCAATTGGGAAATAAGCGTGAAGAGACTTTCCCAGGGACACAACGACGCATTATTACCAGTTAGAGAATCAAATCATAGTCTATTCCCAACGCTCAACCACTGCCTATCACCACCGCTGTTTTCAGGTCAAAACATATTATGACTGTAGTTTTCTAAGTTTTAAACGCTTGAGATCTAAAATTTGGCAACGTATAATTCGCAATAAAAATCCATTCTCGCATTTCTTCGCATTTTGAGTCGTGTTTAGACAATATTGCTGTCGGACGTGTAATTTTCTGTGTCACAACCATAGTCGCATAATGTTTTTTCCCAAGTCGAAGCTATACGGCTGTACTTTTCGAGGATTTTTTATGAACTCTTTTACCGTTTTGATTTGAAAGTTTTTTCTTGGAAACATTAGTTTTTAGAATAAGGTTTGTTGTTTGTCTTGCAGATATCAGAATCTAAAGTCTAATATACATTGTTCATGAGATTTCAAAAAATTTGATGGTGTACAACTAAATGTTCAAAACAATTTGTAAACGCTATGTGATAAAGTTTTCTTTAAACCCGAACATCTGATCGAACAGCTTTCCAAATGCCCAAGATTTTTTAACGTTTAAGATCACGTGAAGTACCAAGAAATGATAGATTTTGTTTACTTTTTCCAAAGTACTGAAAAAACGTTATGATGAAAAAATATCATTTTGAGACATTGTTATTGAGTCATGATTAAATACGCCCGGGACAAGGCCGGAAGTCGTGTATAAAATTAATAAATTAATTAAATTAAAATTATTAAAATTAAATTTTTTGAATTGAAAATTAATAAATTAATTAAATTAAAATTGATGAAATTAAATTTTTTAAATTGAAAATTGTTAAAATTAATAAATTAATTAAATTAAAATTATTAAAATTAAATTTTTTGAATTGAAAATTGTTAAAATTAAAATTATTGAAATTAAATTTTTTTTTGAATTGAAAATTAATAAATTTTTTAAATTAAAATTATTGAATTAATTTTATACAAGACTTCCGGTCTTGTCCCGGGCGTATTTAATCATGACTCAATAACAATGTCTCAAAATGATATTTTTTCATCATAACGTTTTTTCAGTACTTTGGAAAAAGTAAACAAAATCTATCATTTCTTGGTACTTCACGTGATCTTAAACGTTAAAAAATCTTGGGCATTTGGAAAGCTGTTCGATCAGATGTTCGGGTTTAAAGAAAACTTTATCACATAGCGTTTACAAATTGTTTTGAACATTTAGTTGTACACCATCAAATTTTTTGAAATCTCATGAACAATGTATATTAGACTTTAGATTCTGATATCTGCAAGACAAACAACAAACCTTATTCTAAAAACTAATGTTTCCAAGAAAAAACTTTCAAATCAAAACGGTAAAAGAGTTCATAAAAAATCCTCGAAAAGTACAGCCGTATAGCTTCGACTTGGGAAAAAACATTATGCGACTATGGTTGTGACACAGAAAATTACACGTCCGACAGCAATATTGTCTAAACACGACTCAAAATGCGAAGAAATGCGAGAATGGATTTTTATTGCGAATTATACGTTGCCAAATTTTAGATCTCAAGCGTTTAAAACTTAGAAAACTACAGTCATAATATGTTTTGACCTGAAAACAGCGGTGGTGATAGGCAGTGGTTGAGCGTTGGGAATAGACTATGATTTGATTCTCTAACTGGTAATAATGCGTCGTTGTGTCCCTGGGAAAGTCTCTTCACGCTTATTTCCCAATTGGACCAAGCAGTCAATACCTGTTGTGGTGGACTAGCCTGACAAAATACTTGGAAACAAAACTCCCAAAAAGGTGCTCTGTGTTGGTTTGATTAGATAGGTGCAGACGAGTACCTGGTTAATACGAACCTGAAAACGAGTTGTTCCAATTTGATTTTTTGCTTTGTTAAACAAAGTCGAAGTTCAAAGATATTAAAAAGTAACATGCGTATCCTTCTGTAAGTTTCAAAGTATCGATATTTTAGACGTTAGACACACAAATATGCAAAATCTGAAGAGTTAATTATTGTTGTTATTGTTTCAATTCAAGTTTCTGAGACTTGATTAACAATTTTAACGTAAAAAGCAGCTATTTTTTTCTACTTTTTAAACAAAAACATTCTAATAAATCGCAACCTTTGATTAACTTTCTTGCGTTAGTGAAGGCTAATTTTGTCAAAAATATCTTAAAATTGTGCGATTCCTTTGTTTTACCATAAATAAACCTTTGTTTTACCATAAATAAATGAAGTTTTTTACCATAAATATCATTAAACTTGTTTAACATAGTAATCTTTTATTGATTTCGTGGTTTGATGCAAGTCTTGTTGTAAAAACATTAAATTGTGTTGCTTTGTTTGTTCAAAATTGAATTTTTTCCTTGGAAACGGTGATTTTAACAATTTTTGAACCAAGCAATTTTCTTAGGCTCTTATATTTTTACCAACATTTGGTAGAAAATATTCTAAACTGTTAAAATATCTAGCAAATCACTTAGCTAAAAACAATAATGTTCATTATTTTTAATCAAAAAAGTCTAACTTTTTGGTTTTCGTAGCGATAATTTTCTATAAATTTTACGTTTCGTCATTTTAAATTGAAAACTTAATTAAAAATAATGTTTTTTTCTACTTTAAAACCAAAACGTTTACCTAACATCTTAAACTTTTCAACAATTTTTTAGTTTTACACTAGTTTTTTTTACTAAAATACCATAAAATTTACTCAAAATAGATAATGTGTATTAATTTTACTCAATAAACTTCAACTTTTTTGTTGTCGTAGCGATAATTTTGTAAAAAAAGTTACGCTTTGTCGTTTTAAATCGAAAGTTTCAGTAAAAATGATTGTTTTTGTACTTTAAAACTAAAACGTTTACCTAACATCTTACACTTTTTTAACAGTTTTTTTAGTTTTACACTGATTTTTTACTAAAATACCATAAAATTTAACCAAAATAGATAATGTTTATTATTTTTAGTTAATAAACCACAACTTTTTTTGTTTTCGTAGCAATAATTTTGTAAAAAACCTTACATTTCGTCATTTTAAATTGAAAATTTCAGTAAAAATGATCGTTTTTGTACTTTGAAACTAAAACGTTTACCTAACATCTTACATTTTTTTAACAATTTTTTAGTTTTACACTGATTTTTTAACTAAAATACCGTAAAATTTTATTCAACTACACTCTATCTTGAGTTAAAACAAGAACTTTTGCTATTTTTTGGTGTTATTCAATCTTAAACCTTGTCTTATAGTCTCAAATTAACGTCAGTTTTTGTAATTTTCTTGTTTGCGTCAAACTGTTTTTTGCAGAAATCAAAATCTTACAATTTCTTTGATTAAAACAATAATTCAACCTTAAAACGAATATATTTTTTATTACATAGTTTTATTGGGATAAATTCGTCAAAATATCTTACACCGTTGAGATTTATTCACCTTGGGTGAAAATTCTAACGTAAATAAACCCAAAAATTCGCCTAAAACTTGAACAAGTTATTAAGTTTCTTTTCTTGTGTTGCAATAATTTGATCAAAATCCTGAGTTTCTTTATATTGATTATTACCTTTACTTTAAAACTTACCTAATATAGCAAAATTTTTAACCGTTTTCTTGTTGTCGTTGGAAAACTTTGACCAAAAACATTCTAGGTCTTGCAAAATATGTGTTTCGAATAGTGATTTTATCTGAAAAAGTAGATAATTAGCTCAGACCTTTTTTGTGTTTTTTTCGAAATAGAGTTGTAGGATTCAGATGCTGGTTACATCCTGAGTCAAACACTTGTTGACCCACAAAATTGGATACAAATGTGGGTTTAAGTAATATTAAAAATATGATATCTTTCATAGAATTAAGATATAAACATGTCAGGGTTGCCAATAAGAAACAAAATTTCAAAAATTGACACCATGTTCTTGATTTTCAAAAAAGTTTTTGCGGCAGAGGTTTTGTAAAACAAAGTACAGGTTTAGAAACGAAAAATTTGACGCTTTTCAATAACTGAAAGTCAGCTTTCCCATAGTTAATCTTCTGTCGCAATACTGATAAAAACGGCAACACTAAAGTGGAAAACGGCTAATTGTGAACTATATTATCTTGAAAGCGAGAAGGTGTAGAAACTTCAAATTTTGGTGAGAATGTGTTATAGGTATATTTCAACATTTTGGTCTAGCGTGAAAAACTTGAGTTGAAGGCCCTTTTAAAACAAAAACAGGCAAGGTTAAGATGTTATATCCCACTGCTAGATAGTGCTCTTAATTCATTTTCTGTTTATGTTGAGATTTCAAGCGTTAGTTCAAACTTAGCAGTTAAGTATTTTTATCGATTAAGGAACGCTTCGTCCTCTCTTTAGTCTATATCGTGGTTGTACATTTTTAAGACATACTGCTTCCGAGCCATGCATTAAAATAAATCTTTCATTATGCTCGATGTAATACGCCGAAGCGTGAAACGAATTAGCGGGGACCATTTCCGAGTCATTGCACCCGTGCTACACAGCTCCTTTCGAAAAAATATCGCAGCGGTGGCGAGCCGTTGGCAACCATGTGTTCGATTTGACCGGTTCGAGATTTGAACTTCTGACCTCCCACTCCAGAGAGTACCGCGTTAGCGTTCGACCAACTATTTTTTTTTTTTTTCAAAACCATGCGTATAACATATTGTTTCAAAGCCGTGCAGAGTATTGATAACTCCGACCATACTACCTTGACTTGATGCGTGTTATAACGTTATTCGTTTAGCTGCTTCTATTTGAGCAAAAATATTGTTTTTTATTGAATTGGTTACAATTGTACTGCTCTGATTGAATTGTTGCTCATTTTATGAAAATTGTATTTTGGTGCAAATAAAATGAAACGAATAAAAATAAAATTAATAACCAATCTGAATTTAAATTAAGTACCACAAATTAAAAAATTAGTTAACTTGAGGCTAAACTTTTTATTTCTTACATCTATGTCTGAGTTCTCCAACATAAATGTTCTTTGAAAAACAAAAATTCTTTAAAATCGAAATATTCCAAGTCTCTCATCAAAATAACTAGAATATGATTCGAATGGTTGAGGCTGAACAAAGCACGCACTGTCAGACTTGCACCAGATTGTAGTGCTCGCAATTCGATTTCAATTTTTTGCTGTGATACGACGTGTCAGTTTAAATTTAAATTTCAGGTGTTTTTATGAAATTGAACATGACGCTGGTGGTAACAGCGGCGGGTGCGTTATATCGGGGGGCTCTTTTAAATTTTCTGTTACGCTTTTCGCACTCTAATTTCAAAACCGTTCATATACTTCTCTTTTGTGGTGTAGTATAGCACAATTTCGAATAAAGGTTTTCCGACAATAGGTACATACGTTCACTTTGATAGAATGACTATAGCGTTAAAGCTCTCGAGTATGTATCGCAGCGAACTAACTAGCTTGTGATACCAAGGTAATCGGAAATTAAACAAATTGGATTATGTTACGTCATGCACGCAAACCACACAAAAGCCGAACATAATACCACCTTTCCATATTGACTCCCATAATATTCTAGCAGTCGTTGTTGCAATATTTTATTGCAAAAGTCAAAGTATCGACCAACTTGTAGTCGAGTTTGCCATTTTCTTGTTGAAACATAATACCGTTGTTATTCAAACTCCAGAATTAATATACAACCATATTTCAGACATATTTCTACGTTATCGACTAAATGTCTTAAAATTTAGTTTTCATAATTTTTTTTTTTTAGATTAAAAGTATTTTACAATTTTAAAAATTTTTAATTTTTTAGTTGGAACCATGCAAACTTCAAAGCGATTTTGCGACAGCTAACCACCCGTCCAAAGAACGGTCCACGACCTTTAAACGATAGTCCAAATTTTAAACTTTAGACTTTAACTAACCACCTTCGGTATTTCGATTCCCAGTGAAGCCTTACAAATTTTAGGTTTTAACTAACCGGCTGCGGTAGTTTAAACTTTAGACTCACCGCCTGCGGTGGTTCGGTTTCCAGAAAGTCTTACCAAGTTTATGCTTTAGACCCACCACCTTCGGTGGTTTGGTTCCCAGATTTGTATTTTAAGCTTAAGACTCACCACCTTCGGTGGTTTGGTTCCCAGCGATTCGCAGGCAAGTGTTTTAAAATTTAAGGTTTTTGCCGCATTCCTCCACTAGAGATTCAGTCCATAACCTGAGGTTGATGGATCTATTTTAGAGCGCTCTTTGAAAAGTTTTTGAAAAAATTTGCTTTTAAATTAACAGGAATTTCCACAAAGAGGGGATTCCCCGAAAGCTCGCGTACGATCAGACACAGTTAGCGATTCCAATTAAAGTCTTAATTCTAATGTCATTAGTGTAAGCGGATGAAAAGAGTTTTTAAAGGTGAATTTACAACAGACCAGATGGCTCATACCTTCACACTTTAACCTCAAATTGAAAGCTTTTAGACTCACCACCTTCGGTGATTTGGTTCTTAGGTAAGTTTTACTAAGTTTAGACTCACCACCTTCGGTGGTTCGATTCTCAGGCAAGTAGTTTTTAAACTTGGTTCGGTGAACTTTCGACTCACCACTTTCAGTGGTTCGGTACTTGGGTAAGCCTTACTAATTTTAGACTCACTACCTTCGATGCTTCGGTTCTCAGGCTAGTATTTTAAACTTTGGACTCACCACCTTCGGTGGTTCGGTTTCCGGGCAAATTTTAGACTCACCACCTTTGGTGGTTCGGTTCTTAGGTAAGTCTTACTTGTTTTAAACCCACCTTCGGTGGTTCGGTTCTTAGATAAGCATTTTTTTAAGCTTAAAACTCACCACCTTTGGTGGTTCGGTTCTCAGGCAAACCTAGTCAAATTTTTAAGCTTTCGACTCACCACCTTCGGTGGTTCGATTCCCAGGTAAGCCTTACAAATTTTAGACTTACCACCTTCGGTGGTTCGGTACTTAACTAAACCTTGCTAATTTTAGACTCACTAAACTTGAATGGCTTTAACCACATTAGTTCGATTCGAAAATGAACCAAATGTCTAAACGCTAGTAAAGTTGAAAGGGTTCAACCGCATTAGTTTGACTTCAAGACAACATACGCCAAAGGACTGACCCTTGCATTATTGGGGTTAAACAAGCTGTATTGCGCCATGCTCGTTCCATATTCGAAAAAAGTAACAAACCAACCCTGACATCATCGGAATTAAACAAGTTGTATTGCGCCATGCTCGCTCCATATTCGAAAAAATTAACAAAAAGGTAGTGATTCACAGCTAAACCTTAGATAACAGCTGTCACGATTTTGACACGACAGCGGAAATTCAACTACAGCGCGACAGGAAACGTTTCAAGTTACACGAAGTTCGTACAAAATAGACTTCATAGCATTAACTAGAACATCTTAGAAACTAGCGATATTTTCACTTTTAACTGACTACTTTGAAGCAAACCACCTGCGGTGGCTTGACAAACCACCTGCGGTGGTTCGGTACTCGAGCAAGACACTCTTCAAGCTTTAGACTTGAAGCCAGGCACCTGCGGTGGTTTGGTACTCAGGTCAACACTAAGTTTCCATTCTTACACTAAACTTAGAGTTAAGACTAGATCTTGGATTACTTTTAACCGGCTACTTTGAAGCCAGGCACCTGCGGTGGCTTGACAAACCACCTGCGGTGGTTCGGTACTCAAGCAAGACACTAAAAGTCTTTAGACTTGAAGCCAGGCAAACCACCTGCGGTGGTTCGATACTCAGGCAAGACCAACTTTTAAACAACTAGCTAGGGTTAGAGCTAAGGTTAGAACTAAGGACTACAACACCGCGTTTAGACAAAACTACGTTTAGATAACATCACGTTTAGGGGATTGCATCCCCTAAACCCCTGATCCCCTAAACCCCTAATCCCCTGATCCCCTAGTCCCCTAAACCACATGAAAAGGCGCATCTTATACTACTTCCGTACCATTGGGCAACCCTGCGTTTGAAATTTTGTGACATCAGAAAAAGTTTAATTAAAATTTCTTGCAAAACTAGGACCACGATAATCGAACATCGCAATGCTTATTTTGCAATATTTTTTGAAACAATAAAGAAAGCGATGTTCGATATCACTTAAGTGGAACATGCAAAAATTCGAAAACCATGAACTGAATATCTGATTCATCAACAGCCAAGCCTGTCCAAACAGATAGGCCTACGGCTCGAAATCGGTTTTATTGAAGAAACAAGAACTACTTAATTAAAGATATATAAAGAGGTGCCCAAACCTTATTTTACAGAGGTGGAGTCGAGGACGCAACCTTCGAGGCCAAGGCTAAGGACAGACTTCTCGAGGCCAAGAACACAAGGCGCAAGCGTTCTCCCCCCCAAAAAAAGTTCCCCAAAATTTTTTTCAGGCGACCTTCAGAAAAAAAAATTCTTTCCAAATTTTCCGCGAGGTTTTTACCGATTTCCCACGTAAAGTAAAAAAAAGGTCATGTCCATGCCTCATTTTTAACGAAACAAAAAAAGTGCTGTCCTCGAGCCGAGGATAGGACATTTTCGAGGACTTGTGGGCTTCAAGGCCAAAGACTTCAAAATGTGACCTTAAGGCTAAGGACGCCCTCGAGGACTCCATTTCTGCCTCTAACAGAAGTGAAAACGTAAACAAGTCGACGCTATGAACTGCACCACATGTCGGTCAAGATAGCCCGCTCACAAAGTGTAGCAGCTTTGTACAGCTACTGTTTATCTCTCGTCAGCTAAATTAGGCTTCGCAACTCTTAAATGACCGCTGTGCTGCATTGAACATCTTGCAACAATATTCGTAGTCCATGAAACTCAATTAAGAACCGAAAATGAAAAAGATGGCACATTATGAACTTAAATTTAACATTAACAGGTATGTAGTTGATAGCTTTCAAAATTAAAAGTGAAAAAGAATTTATGTTCTACTATACAGTTAACGTTACTTTTCTACATCTTATGGCCATTGGTACTCAAAACTACCATCCTTTAGTGGGCGCGCAAACTATCCTTTACTGCTAAAATATTACACGGGGCAGTGTGCTTTACTTCCTCCCACCTGGGCCAAATCACTTACAAGATTTAATCCTTAAATGCAAGATTTTAAAGGAGAATTAAACAATTTCATTTTTTCAATTGGCTTTCAAATATTAAAACTTTAGTTCTTCAAATGGCTCGAAAAACGTGCAAAACGTGATTTAACGGCATTAAAATAGCTATTTTTTACAAAAAATCACGCAGCGGCTGGGGCGGAGTCCCCAAACCCTAGTCTGCGATGCGTTTCACTAACACTAGTTTACTCAACGCGTCTCCCAGTTCAGACATTTTAACTTTTGGTTCAAGCCCTCTTCTGTGAGCAAAATCCTAGTTACATAAAGAACCAGGCCACGGCTTCTGATCTTTCATTTTACATCTTTCTCCCATAAAAAGTTTCTCTTTCGAACATTTATGATAACGTCATAACAAGTGATTTGCGGTTTGTGCCCCCCCCCCCAATGAAAAATCCTGGCTACGTCTAATGGTACATACAACCTACTTGTGACAGAAAAGCACAGTTGTTTATTGCAGTTGATAAATTCATGAGTATGCTTTACTTTTACCAAAATATTAAACATAACAGTTTCCGAAAATCGTACTAGTATTAGTCAGAAGGTACAGTAACATGGAAAAGGTAATTTAAACATCTTGAATTTTTTGCGACAAATGCATCATTCCTTTCCAAACAAACACCAAACATTGCCATTACACGTAAAATTTCGGCGTTAGGCAACAGCTGAAATACTATACAGTTGTAAACCTACTGAATAAGCGAAATAGTTATATCTTTTTGTTTGCAATGAGCACCGGCACGAAGTCGAACTAAATATTTTTGCCAAACTTGAACTCGAACTTTGTCGACCAAAGAAAGCAGAGTCTTCAAGGAACACCACTGTCATCTCTTAGCTAAAATAGGCTGAACACCTAGCCCTGGTAGGATGTTTTTTTCAGATGGGCAAAACCGCCTTTTCATGCAGGAGCGTCGGATTTCCCAATCAACTCAAAAAGTGGACATCTTAAACGATAACACAGTGTAGGCTACTGCAGTGAAACACTACGTCATTTACAAAAACTGCACTCTACATTATCACTGAAAAGACTTTGTAATGCTATCCGTTAACCAACCGTCAAGAAAAAAATACTTTTTTTTACTAAAAAGCCCGACATAGATGCACAATCTATAACTTATACAATGTCAAGGTCTGAAATAAAAAGCATGAGACAAATGCTTTTTACGTGCTTGTTTCGGAGCAGAAAAGGAGAGCCGCCCTCACAGAGGATTATAAAACACGACTAGTGGATAGTTGGGTATCAAATCAGCTGTGGTCGTTTGTGCAGTTATAGAGTACCAACTCCTAAAATTACTTGAAAATAGCCTTTTTTTCCGGGTTCTAAATTAGTTTGCTGAGATTCCGTAGAGCAACATTCTATTCCACAAACGCTCTTAACTACAGGAAAAGGAGAGGCAGTTTCAACAAACGAAATAAAAATGATATCAGAGCAGTGATACTACTCCTGAACCATAATGTAAATCGTAAACAATACACCGTTTTATTGTACTATTGTCACTTCACTGCAGTAAGTTTCCAGAGCCCACCGCCAAAAATCGACTGCTTTCACCTTATGGACAGTATAGAATTAAATCGTTTTTAACAAGCAATAATAAACGATACAGTAACTATTAGTTCCACAAAACCACTTTAGCAAAGTCAGTTTAAGATGTTATATCTTCTAGTTTCACATAACTTTAAAGAATATTCTTGTTATGAAGCTGCACTAAATTGATGTCTTTGCTTGAAAATGCATTTGATTCTTTGCTGGTACAAGCTGCATTTGCTTTTCCACGTGATGACTCGGCGTTTCTGATTCAATTGTCAGCTTTGAAAGTTTCTGTAATGTATAAACAAAATCAGGCTCTTGACAAGGATCAGCAATTTAACTAGAAAGCGTTTTATTTCGTTGCTTATTTATTGCAATATTGTTAATGAAGAAAGCTGTACATTGAGCAATGCCAGTTTACAGTTCAGTAATCATGATCTCTTTCGCAATGAACTGCCTCGAAGTGTTAGCCCACCATTTGCCAATAATCAAAACATTACAAAATAAGTAATTTTTACTAGCACTAATTTTTTTTGAAATTAGGAGCCACATCACTATCAGCAATGTGGAAGTGCCAGTTCGTGAATTGCTTCCACCTTCTTCGCTTCCACTTTCACAACCACATGATGACGTTACTTTTGCTTATAATATTTTGTCTTCAATATTTTTTGGCTGAGCAGATATGTCAAAATTAACGAGCCAAGTCAAGTGACCGCGACAAACAGACAGCGAACAAACGGACCAGGAACTAACGGTTTTGTCACAGTAATTTTGTCACAAAGTGAAGGTTTGGACATAACGGCTCTGGGGATAATGAAATATTTTTATGATCGCCCTTCTCAGCCAATTAGTGTTATTTGGTTCGCGGTCAGTTGTTGCGGACCCAAAAATTACACTGTTTACATTACCATTATCTTGAAAACATAATATGAAACCAAAATATGTATCAGTAATTGGTTTTGTCATCACAAGGATCTCAGCATAGACATAGACAGAAATTCGAATTGGAAGCGGACCAAAAGTGAAACGTCCAATCACATGCTCATATCTTTTAGCTGATACTAATTTTTCTAACCGTTTAGTGCAAACTAAAAATAAGCGACAATGACGTAATGGGGTCTGGAGACGGGGGGCGGCCAATGCTTATCTAGCAGTTTGGTAACCGGGAAACATATACAAGTCTAAAATCTTTATTACCACGAACATTAACTTAAACCCCTACTCTAAGATTAAACCTAACCTTCAATCAAACACAAATCCTAAATTTAAATCCAACATTGACTTTGAAGACATTTTTTTAAAAATGCCACCATTCCTCATCTTCATTTTTATATGCTCAAACAAAAAATAATCCCTTTATTTTGTGGCATAGGAATACTGTTAAAATAGCAACATTAAACTAATTGAAAAACAACAAATTTCAAAGTGTAATATCTTGAAAACGGAAAGGCGTAGAAACTTGAAATTGGTGAGAATGAATTTCAGACATACAACATTTTGGTTAAGAATGAAAAACTTGACTTGAATGCCCTTTAACCTTTGAAGTTTCAAACGACCATATCTCTCCATCAATAAACGCTTTAAAAACACCACATGCATTAGCCAGAGAAAGCAACTCAGCAGCAATGTTAAAAAGCATAAAAAAGAACTCTGTTCTATGTAACTATTAGGCCGATTATAATCAGTAATTCAGCATTTTTATTGGTCGCACGTCGACTCAGTATTGAGTTTTTCATTGTTTAGGGGAAAATTGCCGATTTTTTGGACACACGCCGACTTACCAAAACCTAATAGGAAACATTGATTCTGCTTACACTTTCCTTAACCGAACAAACCCTGTTAATTACCTAACAGCAAAAGTCAACATCCCTAACAAATAGCCCTCCAGATGCACCTCAAAAACCAAAATTTATTCAAACTACGGCCTACTATCATTCACCAAACCTTCAAGATCCAGCAAAGCAAGTAAGTAACGTAACTAAATTACAAACTTTTGACACACTCATCCAGCAACTATATCAGTATTCTCTGCATTTTGGTGGGTCTGCATGCATCCCAAAACAAACAATTTTCTTCCACCAAACAAAAAACAATTCAAAAATGAGTCAGAGAGTGTCCAATAAAAATACTAATCCACTGATCAAAATCGCTTTAATGGGAGCATATACCTCCATCCAATTGTGAAAAGCCACAACCCACGTTATGTTCACAGGTGAATACCGCCTTAACGACAACATATACCTCCATGTGATTGTGCAAGACCGCAACTCAATCATTTAAACTTTTTTCCTTCATCTTTAACAACTCTCCACTGAAGCCTAAAACAAAAACTCCATAAAACAATAACCTACAAGAAATATACAAACCATGATGCAAAGTTGTGTTATAGACCAAATTTTGATTACAAAAGTACAGTAATTCCACTTTGGGAAAAGTTCTATGGTCATTTTTGGTGATTACATCATTGCTACCTTATTTCTTTCAAGAAACAGGAGCAGAAGACCAAGCAGGCAGCTCTAAACAAAAACGCTCTCCCACAAAATACAGCAACAGATGGAATCTACCAGAAACCTTCAACATTTCAACATCTAAAAAAAGCTATATCCAGCACCTTTTACCAACTTATTCATCATATAGTACAAAAATTTAAAGTAACTTTACACAATATTAGCATGCCTTCCATACAACTAAAATTATTTACAGTTTTTTTTTTTTTTTTTAAGAGGTACAGTAATTTTTGGGTGAACCAGAAGCCCTTCAAGAACAAGGTTTAGCATTCAACAATGCCTGCTACTGCCAGGCGCGTAGCTAGAAATTTGCAATGGGGGGTTGCTTTGGGGGTAAAGCCCCCACTGCCAGAGGCACGGAGATCTGGGGCAGCACCCCCAGCATTTGAAAATTTTGCGTTTTTTTGCTAAAATAACTCAATTTTTGGGCTATTGTAATAGAAATATATGCTTTAAAAGCGTAACATAGAAATTAGAAGTGTATACATGATTAAACTGGTTGCATAAATGGGTTATGTGGGAGGTGGCTAATGTTAAAACTTAATTCTCTTGTTTACATCATAAAATCCTATAGTTCAATAAAACTCTCACGGAATAAACTATTTCGTCTATAATTTATAAAGAAAAATAATTAGGGGAGGGGGAATGATGGAAAAATATTTGAGAGATAAGATAAGTAATTAACTAATATCGAATAGCCCCCCAACTCCAGTTGATGCAACTAAAATAGATTTTTTTACCATAAATAGATAAAATTAACTAATATTCCTCAGTGTATAATACAGGGTGTCCGTAAAGTTACTATACAGTCTTACAAGATACTATGCAGTTTCATTGTATAATACTGTCTTACAAGTTACAATCAAGGCAAACAATTTCTATGACAAATATTCAAATTGGAGGCCTTCAGCTCCAATACATTCTTGACAACGTGATAGCACACTCTGACAAACTTTGGTGCACAAGTCATAATCAAGGTTGGAATGTATGGTCTCATTTGGAGTTTCGTGAGTATTTTACGGAGAGAGGTTCGTTTAATACCAATTTCTGCACTAGCACGGCAAAGTGATTTCTTTGGGCTTCTGCCATATGCCTCAGCAACTGTGGCCAAATTTTCTTCAGTGCACACACTTGGCCGACCAGAACGCGGAGCATCAGCAACTGAGCCAGTATCATCAAATTTGTCTCGAAGTTTATAAATAGCCAAACGTGTTGGAGGATCTGTATTAAAATAATGATTCCAATCACGAATTACATCCTGTGCATTTTCTGTTTTCCAATATCGCTTCAAAATAAATTTGCGCTCTTCCAAAGTTAGCTTGCGTGGCATGTTTGATTGAATAAACTTGTAAAAAAAATAAATATTAACTATGTAGTAACAAAAACTATTACATATAACACTGTATAGTAACTTTACGAACACCCAGTATATTTGTTGATGAAACCTATTTTCAGCATTTTTACACTAGCGATCAAATTTGATTGCATATTTTGGCCATTTTCCTAACTTTTTATTGATTTGTTAGTTTTATTTTTGACAAATCATATCCCTCCTCTTGAATATATGTTTCAAAATATGCTTTAAACCTCTTTATCTCTTTTTAGTCCATTTCAGTGCAAAAAAAAATAGTCTTAGAAGTGCTAAAAACGTGATATTTTTCTTATTCAGCATTTTCATCGACAGGCTAATGGGGAAGGCTTAACCTTCCCCTGGCTGTGCTACTGGCTGCTGCACAGGTAAAATTAACCATGAAAAGACAATTTTTATGCCCAAAAAAAACAACAAAGCACCATATCAAATTGCAGCTTCACCAATAGATCTGAGATAGGGTAAGTTTTTGCAATTCTTTAAAGCTTTTGAAACACAGAGACTTTATGTTTCAGTAGCACAATGTTTTAAGCTGTCTCCATAAATTTCTATTCTGCAACTTTTTCTGATTTTACAAGCAACTTTTATCAATTCTTGCATAAAACATAAAAACTTGATTCCAAAAATATGCTTTGAAACTACAGTATTTCAGTTCAATTGCAGTATTCTCTAGGTATTGGACAACAACAAGCTTTGTGACACATTGGCTGTGACTTAGTGTTCTCTATGATGGAATAATTCATTAATATTGCAGAAGTTCAGCTACAACCCCAGAACTGTGCTAATACCACAGTGTCAGAACCAGGGTTGCAGAGTCATTGTAGGAAAGGTCGGGATCCAACTCCTACCCTATTGCTTTGAAGCATCCAACCATGTTTAAACTCTTTGTCCATAGGCCTAAATTTAACTTCTTACTTAAACTTTTGTTAAAAGTAAATGCAGCTTTTGTAAAAAATAAAGGAAACTTTTTCAGGATTGAGGGCAAAAAATTGCCTTACAAATAATTATCATATGCAAGTTCATAAAACCAACAAACGTATCTGGTAAATTGAAAAAAAGCGACAACAATATTATGATAAACCTACTAACCTGAATAAATTTGAAAGCAACTTAATTCTCATGATGATTGCAGTTTCACCTCAGGCAGTTGGGCATCTTCATATTGATATATATTCCAACACAATTTCCAGAATCCGAAACAATAGAACTACTGCGATTAAATTATTTAATGCTTTGCGAATGATCGTGCACAACAATCCTGATAAAATTGCAACGCTATAACTTTTTCTGCCAGCAAATAGCAGATGTTGGAAGTAAACATTAAACAACTTTTGCATCTTAACGGCAAAAATCACTTGGCATGAATAAATTAATGATAAAGGGAGTTACATTCTCAATTAATGACGGAAAATCAATACAAAACTAAAAATTAAATAAAAAGTTCACTAGCAGCCAGTAAAACCAAAATCTTAATGAAAACAAAACCCTTCAAGGTTCTAAATTAAATTTTCAGTTCTCAAACTGTAGCAACTTCCAGTAACTGTAATTGAAACTCAATTCAAACCATGCATTTACCAGTTCACAGCTGACTCAAACCAAAGCAATGCCTAGCCAACCAAGTTTTGAATTTAACTACTCTACACCTCACCTGAAAAGTTCATTGTTAAAAAACGACTTATTTCAGCAGCTCCAAAACTAGAATATTTTATCACAATTTTTGCATGATTTAGTGGAATTAGAGCCTATGGTAGAATTTCAGCCTGATTTAGAAAAGGCAGAGAGGTGGAGTTCTTGACAACACATTTTGAAGAACTTGGTCTTGGCCATGAAGCCTATAAGTCCTCAAAATGTCCCGTCCTCAGCTGGAGGGCAACATCATTTTTTGATTGATTAAAAATGAAAATAACCAAACAAAATACAGCATAAACTTTAATCGACTATCAATTTGTTTCCTTTCCTTATTTGAAAAAAAAAATAGAATGTAATAGCCAACCAAGCCAGGTCATACTGAAACTTATTTTACATGGCATTGCTTGAAAGCTCTAATCAGATAACGAGGGGGCAAAAAGCCTTTAGAAAATTATAGTTTTTATTTCTGCTAACAGTTTTAGTGCAGGCAGTAGAAACTGCAAAGCACTAAAGCTACCCAAAGACATAGCAAAGAACCAATGGGTCCGGAAACAAATATGATTTGCTAATGCAAAAACATGACCAGTGCATATTTTGTGTGTGAATTTAGAAGAAAGTATGTGCATGATATTGAAATGTAATACAGTGCCACTACTACCAGGGATGGCATACTAATATTATACTACAGTAAATATGTTAAGACTGGTATATGTTGATACAACTACCAAAACATATCTTGAAAATGACAACTTGTTCTGAAAATATCTGACCACAAACAATTTGCTTTGAGAAAAAACGAGCTACTCTAATCACTGGCAAGTAATGTAGGGGCAAAGCAACATGCTCTAAACAATTTGTGCGTTAAAAATCGTCGCTAGGAATCCCAAATAACAAAGTATTAGATCACTGAAAATGCTGCATACAGAATTATTAAGAAATTAGGTGTGAAGTTAAATACAACCAGGGTATAACAATTGTTCAAATGCCTGGAGAGATGTGCGATTGTGCGTTGAACCTAATAAAATTTTTACACCACGTCATTATAAGTTGAATAGGCAAAGCTCCCAAGAAAAAATTGGTACAAAAAAAAAAGTTAATTGCTTATTATTTTTTCGTTTTTGACGATTGTGGAGTGTGGGCCCTTTGAAGGTGGGGCCGGAACTAATGTTTCCAACATCTTCCTTCTAAATAGAACCTTGCTGGGATCCTCAGGATATTTTTTGAAATTAAGTACCTCATGTTAAATTTAACAAAGTGTCTTTTGGCAGCCTAAACGTTTGCCATCATTTATTGATAGGCATTAGATATGAGACAGGCTGTCAAGTCATTGAATTGAAACAAAAAATGACTGCTGAACATAAAATAATGACAAATAATGACAACTTTCAAGTATAAATAATGACAATTTTATGTAAATAAATAAATAAATGTATAAATAAATAAATAAATAAGTATAAATCCAAAAGACTAAACTGAAAAGCAGTCAAAAAAGCTCTTCGTGTAGTATTTGAGAAATTTTTAAGGTGAACTAAAAAAAAGATCTTCATGTAGGTTATGTGAGATTTTTTTGGATGATCTCCAAGAAAAAAAAAAGGTCTTCATTTCAATGGCTCGCGATTTATTGCAATTTATCCGGTAAACTCAAAAAATATCAGCAGATTGTTTAAAAAATAATTAAACAATGACAACGGGTCCAAAATAATGAAAACTAATGAAATTGAAAAAAATAATGAAAAAATGAAACAATGACACACTTGACAGCCTGTATGAAAAAGACATCACGAAATGTAAAGAAGAGATTGGCATAAAATTCGAGTTGGGAAATTGTGGAAAAACTGAAGTTCTTCTTACCTTAGCATTTAGGGTATTTTCTTTTCAAATTGCTTTAAAAATCTAAGAGTTTATTCCTTTTTAAAGTCACAAAAATTGCTGGTTTTTCCAAAAATAAAAATAAAAACACTAATATTATTCAACATGGGGCATAAGGACTTTGCCCTTGCCCAAGAACTCCGCTTTTTTGATATAAAAAAAACTTGAGCTTACAAATTTACTCGGTACAGTATTTCAATTCATTTTAAAAACATAAATTTAAAGTATTTGCAGTACTTATTAGATAACAATATTTTTTAAAATTTCATTAAAGGCAGTGGCTATTTTGCCTCTAGAGGCAAAATTGGTCGCAAACAGAGGTGAAGTCGATGATTGTAGGAATGGTCAAGAACCACGGACACAACTTTTTTGATTTATTTTGGGCAAACTTTTCATAATTTTAGGAAGTGGCTATTTTGCCTCTAGAAGCAAAATAGTGTTTTTCCTCTGTTTGGGTTAGGGTTAAAGTTGGGATTAGGGTTTGGGTTAGGATTAGGGCTATTTTGGCACTCCTCCAAATGGCAAAATAACATGGGGCTATCTTGCCTCTAGAGGCAAAATAGCCACTGCCTAATTTTTAAATGCAAAAAGTGTTTAAGATATTGCATTTCATTAAGTTTTTGGTGATAATTTGAACATACTGTAGATTAGTAGTTTTTAAAAATAATCATGAATGTCATTTTGAAGTGTTATATACACATTATCAGCTGATGTTGATTATATTTACCATGCCGTAGCAGTATCCTGGCATTGCAACAAGGCCATAACCTGTAAATCTAAAGTGATGGATGAATGGGATATACTAATACAGCTACATTAAAACTCATTACCATATAAATTCAGAAATTGTGAATTTTAATGCCTTAAACCCTCTTTTTTAGTAGTTTTTGAAACACAAACCAACTTGTTTGGCTAAACAATTTGTTTTAATGAAGAAAAACACTATTTTGCCTTGAGAGGCAAAATAGCCACTCCTTAAAAATTTTGGAAAATTTGCCCAAAATTATTTTAAAAAGTTGTGTCCTTGGTCCTTGACCATTCCTATAATCATCGACTTTACCTCTGTTTGCAACCAGCAGCAATAATTTGGCTATGGAAGCTTTGTAACAATAATCATCAATCATTCACGATAACATACCGGTAGCATCTATTTTGCCTCTCTGCTCTGGAGGCAAAATAATCGAGTGTCGTTAAGTATTGTCGCTTTATTTGCGGCAGCTCTGCAATTTGTGTATGAACGCAAGTGCGTTCTCTCCTTCTCTCCGATCTATTCTAAGCTATTCCCCAGATCCACCCCTAATCCTAATGAGTGCACACATGCGAGGAGCAAGAGCATGCGCACGCTCATACACGAGTCGTAGAGATTCCGAAATAATACTGACGGCTCATACTTAACGACTCTATTTCTAACAACTCGACTGGGTGTTTTAAACATGCCCTGCAGAGTTGGGATTGCCATACCGGGACCACTATACACACGTGGCCTACTAGCCAACTGTGGTACCCGTTTAGGGCAATTTGGCAATAGACATTATACTGTATATCATTATCTTCTCTTGGTTAGTAAGCCTCCCACTATTTTCTCGTTTTGTTTGTTTATTAGACATCAGTTGCCAGTGCAGAGTACCTAACAGCATCAGGCATTACTGCCAGTGCCAGGCCTATGAGTCATATTACCGGTATTGCACGTAAGGAGCAGCTTATGCTACTATCAACAACATAATGCTACCTTCTCCATCATTCCAGTCAGCAGCGTGGCCCAAAGGGTAAAGCCATTTTTTTATAAAGATCCTGCTTGCAAGATCTGGGGTTGCAAATTACAACTTAGTACCGGTAATATTTTGGCACTACTGGGAAAATGGACACTTTGAACAAAATCAAGTATTTACACAAACACTACCAATACGAAACAGCATTTTCACCAGGCATATTAGTCAACATCATGCAATCATATTCTTGGCTCTACAATCAATAACATTAACATTACACCTAGGCTATCCTAGTACAGTAGGCCTACCGTATGTGACAATACACCTACTACAAATGGTATAGGCTATTTTACCAGTGTGCTTAGCCTATAGCGTAAGAGCCAACTAAAAAGTCATTTATTAATACTCTAAAAGGCCACAAACTTTTCTTCTAAGTCTGAAATACTCAAATAGGTTCTCCCATCCTAAAAACCAACTTTACTGCGAATATTGCAGTATAATTACTAATACCGGTAGGCTACTAGACTAGCCTCTCAGTGAGGTGCTCAAAACTTGAAAAGTTTTCTAGAACAGCCTTAAAATGAAAAGCCCTAATTTCTCCAACTGAGAGCTTGCATAAAAACTTTTACAATTTCATCAAACTACCGTACATAAAGTTATGAAACAACCTTCATAGACAAAGTTTGCAACGGTGTTAATGAAAAAATTCAACACCATTTCGTCATAAGTAAGTATTGACTTTTGCATAACTGAATCTTCTTACAGGAATATTACTACCACATAAACTTCATAACAAAAATTTTCATAATATTTTTTCATAACCAAATGGTGTTCATTTTTTTATGAGCACCACATGTAAAAACCTTGCGAGTACCACAACAAATAATGTGAGCGAGCATAGACTGAGCTAGTGATCAAGAGGAGTACGGAGTAGCCAGAAAAAAAAGAGGAACTTTTTTGTTTCACAATTCCATTCCTACGTTGTAGAAACCCTTAGGTTTCAAACTGAAAAAAAAAAATTTGGGGGAGATTGGTGCAATGCAACCCCCACAAAAATTATTATCTTTTGCTTTTGTCTATATCTAACTATCCTGAAACTGATGTTGGCATGCCTTGATCAACAATGATGATTAAAAAAATTTGGATTTTGAAAAACCCATTGAAGAAATATTCGCCAATTGTGATTTCCAAAATTTTACCAACAATTTACTTTTTGTTTTATTAATCTATTCCGAAAATTTGATCTACTTAAGTTGAGTGAAAAATTTTTTTTTGAAGTTTGTATGACTCATTTCAATCATTTTCCCCCATCGCAGCTCCCCCAATTTTTAATATGTTTTAGTCACCACCAATATCCACCAAATCTGATAATTTGGCCTATCTCTGTTGAACAATTCAAAAGTTCAAAATTTTTCAGCTCCCCTTTTAGGGGGAATCCCCGGACGTGACACCCCCATTTTCAGGTACACACCAGTTTGTTTCGAACTCTATACCACTCCATGATATCATCCGTCTGCGTTTTGTGGTTTAAAAGGAGATAGTGATAGAAGAAAAACAAAGAAAAAAAAAAGAAAAAAGACAAAAATAAGGAAAAATTTTATCCAAGACGAAATAAATGAACATGACCAATACTAAGGTACTGATTAGTGTTTTCAAAAACCACAAACTTTTTTCAAAGAATATCACTACTTACCGAGATATACCACTTTAAAATTTACCACTTTTTGTCCATTTTCCGCCTCAGAAATTTCGGTCACGTGACTGGGAGCCCTCAAACTTGGTACGCAAACACTTTCAACCTCTACCCATGTTGTGTCCAAATTGGCAAATTGCAACTTTCCACGTTGAGCACTTTTTTTGTTATAAGCGAAATAAAAAAATTTCGGCTCAAAAATAGCCGTTTTTTGTCGGTTTTAGGGTCCCCATATCATTATCACGTAATCTTCGACCCCTAAAATTGGCATGCATATTGCTTTGTAAACTTGCAATGTTGTGTTCAAATTTCAGCTTTCCAAATTTTGCCGTTTTTGACTTATCATAAAATTAAAAAATTTTAATGCTCATCTATCAAAATGGCCGAGTAAAAACATAGGAACTACGCGCGCGCGCGAAGTCCCAATTACAAGCTGATTGGTGGTACAGAACTTGAGAATTGCTTTAATTAAAATATTCATATTTTCAAAGCGTTTCGTCTGACACTTGTCAAGCAGAATCGTCAGAAGTCAGAACGGAGAACGCAGGAAAAGGAGTGGCTATTTATTAGAAAAAAACAAGCCGTGATTGGCTGAAAAAAGACCAGTGAGAGAGCGTTACTAGTGCACAATCTTTAAGTTGTACTCGAATTCGTTTCGTCGGCAGAGGGTGGGGTTAGAAATTTTGATAAAAGTGGCTTCAAGAGCAGATAGATGGAAAGGAGAGCAGCCTTGGGCAAGAATAGAAAATCTACCGTCATAATAATGTTGAACACAGGTAGGATTTTGTAAAAAATGAAGTCCAATGGCTGAATCAAAAGCAAGAGAATGGATATTAGTCTGGATGGAAGATTTGCACCGACGGGCAGGAAGTAAGCGTTTATGGGAAGAAGAGCAAGAACGGATAGATATGGGGACATGTTGTTTAATTCTGACCTGCTACCTTTGGGAAGTACAATCTACATACCGACTTTCCCATAGATAGCCGCTCCTTTTCCTGCGCTCGCCATCCTGACAATTCTTCTTGACAAGTGTCAGACGAAAAGCTTCAAAAATATAAACATATTATCAATAAAATTACAAGCATTAAAACCTGTTTTGGACTTGTCCAATAAGTAAGAGGGAAGGCTAAACGAAAGGGGCTGGGCAATTTAAATCTTTCAAATGACTATCGAATTTTAGCAATTTGGTTCTTTTTGCACATAATGGGCCCCCCAACTCGTTGCACGCTTCGGCGTATTACAGCGAGAACAATGAAAGATTTGATTTTTAATTTTTCAGATTGGTTTAAATGAAATTTATGCATTTCTCGTACCTGTAGCGATAGCGGTTAAAAATGGCATATAGCACCGTGGTAATGAACCAACCGTACCATTAGAAAAATGCCGCGTTACCGTTCAGGTATGCCGTAATACAGCATAGCTATTTCGCAAAAACTTTGTCATTTTTCTTTCCGATTTTGATTTTTTGGACAACGTTCGTGCTTTTTGTTTGCTGCTAAATAAAAGATTTCACTAAAATTTGTATCTTCTTTAGAAGTAATAACCTTAATTAATCTTGTAAATAAACTTTTTTTCTTAGTTTCACTTGTTTTCTTATCATGAAAATAAATATACTTTTTTTTGTTCTACATTAGTTGAAATCAATTCGCAACGCATTCGCAGAAGATTCGCCATGCTCTGCGACTCTGCGAATACTCCACGAAGACTAAGCTGAGACTGCACTGAGAATTGATTCGCAGTGGAGACGTAATCAAAGTCGCCAAAGTGTGAGAGGGGCATAATTAACATCCTAAAAGTCTACAAAAATCTGAGCCTTCAAACAAGGCCTGCGAGAGGGGGAGGGTTCAGGGGTCACATTGTACCCATGACCGGGTCTAGGGGTCCCGGGAGGACCTATGAGTTAACGCGCACTCAAGTAGTTGCTGCGACACTCAATTAGTCGTAGTTCTGTATTTTTTGGTATTTGCCTAATTTCCGGTCCTGACCTTGGAAAAGGGGCGATATCAGTCTTCGTATCCCCTGACAAGATTTCTCTCTGAGGCTTTGCCTGCAAAATGTATTAATTTTGCGATCAAATTTTGGCTTTGGACTAGAGTTGTAAACTGACCGGCAAGTTCAGGCCCGAACCCGAAAGATGATTTAAGCCAAAACCAGGCCTGAAAATCCCCGAAAATTATGCTACATCCAAAAATGTTTATGGTTATTGTTTGTGTATGCAGTTAAATATCTTCTTCTTCTTTTTTCATTCCCGCTTTTCCGTGAGGGTTGCGGGGGCAGTAGCTCAAGATTGAGCCGCCACACTTCACGGTCTTCCATCACCTCCATCATTTTGCTTGGGCGAAGTCCCAAGCGATTCCATTCAAGATCCTTTATGTAATCGGTCCATCTAGTTCTAGGTCGTCCTACTGGTCTTCTCCCATTTGCTTTGGCAATTAAAGCTTGTTTGGGTAGTCTTTCCTGAGGCATTCTACTTACATGGCCAAATCGTCTAAGCTGAGATCTTTCAATTCGGAGAAGTAACGGCTCGATGTTGAGAGATTTTCGAATCTCAGAGCTACGCACCTTGTTAAACACAGGGATGTGGAAGCGCCTATTTTCCAACCGCTTCCGCTTCCACCTCCATCGCTTCCGCTTCCGCTTCCACCGCTTCCGCTTCCACCACTTTTACCAAAATTTATCATAATATTTTTAGCTAATAATATGAATAAAATGCATTAACGTGTTACTGGTATGTAAATGAAAAGTGAAAACGATTTATTTCATTACTAACACAAAGAAAAAGTAAACATGAAGAAAAACAATACTCCGTGCAATAAAAAAAAGTAATATTAAAACAAGTAATTTAAAACAGTGAGTGCAATAAAAAAGCACAAGAAAACAGCGGCTATAATAAAAGAAAAATCCAACGAAAATGGTGAGTGTAAAATAAGTTGAAAGCAAAAGCGATACAAACGTGTATTGAAAGGATAGAATTTAGTGTAACTTAACATATCAGAAATTAAACAAATAAAGCACACAAGTTTTTCAAAATGTAATAAAAGCTCAAAGCGTAACAATATTTTGCAGTTCACACAGATTTATTGGTTCTCATAAACACAATCGCATCTGTCAATTCTGTACCCATGCGAACTCTATTTTCTCGAAGAACCAACTTCAAGTGAGAAAACATGCGCTCAACTGACACCTGAGTGCTGGGCAAACAGCTAATCACTTGCGAGACTGGTTGAACAATGAGGGAATATTTGGAAATAATATCCCATACACTTGGCTGCCTCAATCGTCCCAGTCGTTCTACTTCAGTCAATGCGTCTGAAAATGCATTAATATCTGCTGTTGCGGCTGGTGAAGTTGATGACTCTGCAGCGGCCGAATGCAGAGAATTCAAATATTCGTCGAAATCAGATGTTGGTGCCGGATCGGTAGAGGATACATTCACAACTTCATGTAAATCCTCATCAGCATTTGCTCCTCCCTCAGCTTGCGCCAGACTTTGCATGCGCAAAAAAAGGGCTTGAAGAGTGCTCTTTGCACGAGTTTGCTCTTCATTGCTTAAAAATATTCTTGATCGCGCATCAACCTATAAAAAACAAAAACATATTTAGGAAATTGATTTGTCGCTTTTTTGCTGGACTCGTTATACACAATTCTTTTTATATTAAACACTCAAGATTCAAAGCACAGTCCATGTTATGTGCATATGCAAATTGCAAAGACTATCACACGGCAAGCATTTTACGTATTTAAAAGTTTTCAAGATTATACAAAACTGTGGCTCAATTAATACTGAACTAAACTGTTTTTACTTTGCACTTACCCAAATCGCAGCCAAGAAAGCATCATTATCCAAGAGAAGCTGTTGGCGAGATAGCAAGGAGTTATGCAAAGAACGAGACAAACTGTTGTCTTGCTTGTTCAATTTAAACATGACTTCTCTCCATTGAAGCAAGCATTCGCCTGGAGTGAGATCTTGCTTTTGAAGAGAAATTGTCGCTGCATGCGGGATCTGCAATACATCGACCATCATCTTTACCTCAGACCATTCACTTTCAGTTAGATAAGAATCCTGTGATCCAAGGTCTTGAATAAAAGATTTCAAATCCAATAAACGCTGAAGCATGAGGAAAGTACTTCCCCAACGTGTTGGCATGTCAATCAGCATCCCTTTTCCAGCTCGTCGTTTTAGAATTCCATCGGTGTGTGGTGCACGTAGATGCTGAGCAATTTTCCGTAGTTTTGTGAAAAACTTATCAGATCGGCCTTTTTTTAAAACATCGCGAATTCCCAATTGTAAAGTATGTTCAGCGCATCTCATGTGGTAAATTGTGCAATCAAATCCAGTACCCATTTGGTCAATCTCTTGAATAGCCTCTTCATCATCTTCATTTTGTTCATCTTCTTCATCTTCATTTAATAGCTGCACAGTTCGTGTCACATTAGATGCATTGTCAACAACACATGCTAAAACTTGTTGCTTTGTGATGCTGAACTTCTTCATAGTTTTCAATAAAATTTCTTTTAAATGAGCGCTGGTATGATTTGCTTCAGTGTCCACTAAAGCTAAAGTTTTTACAGACAGACCGCGTTTTTCGCTAAAAAACTGGGCAGAGATTCCTAAAAAATGAGAACGGAGTCTAGTTACTCCGTCAAACTTGAGCGAGACAAAAGTTTTAGAAAGAGACCCTTTCAACTTCGATCTCTCCTCTTCCGATCTTTTCAAAACCATGTTTCAAATGGCTTGCCGCCCTAAAGAAATTCCCAAGATTTTGGCAAAGTCCCCATTTAAAAGTTGAAAGCCATCGTCCTGAAAAAACGTGAGAGGAACTCCATTGTAAACGACCATTTTTAAAATGCCGTTTTTGAAGTCTTCTGCATTGATGGAAGCTGTTGCTTTTGGATTTGGATTAACCTTTTGAAAATAATTTGTTACGGCATTTTGGCCTTTTACTTTCTCTAACTTGGCTTTTTTTGTAGTGGCAGAATCTTGTTGCTCAACTTTTTGAAACGTTTGCTGGTGATGGCGTTTTAGATGCCTTTTTTGAATTTGCTGAAGCGCTTCCCTGCTTTAGTTTTGGAACCAGTGAATTGCATTCCAAAATTCCATCACTTTTAAGTACAATGCAACGAAAACTGTTGCCCTCTTCAACAAAATGGTCGTAAACGGCACTCCATCTTGTTTGGGACATTGTGTGATAGTGCGGCGTGTCAGAATTAAAAATATCAGCTTTGTAAACTTCTTTAAATGACAAAAAAAGTACATATAAAATTACGTTGCTCTATCAAATAAATGTTTATTAGAAAGCGCAGCTAAATAAGCTGCTCTGTTTACATTAGCAAATATACGTAGGCCTACTTTGCCGCCCGTAGTTACAGAAATTATTCGCCTGTTAGAAACAATTTAGTGCTTTACTGAAATCTATATAAACTTACCTAATCACTTATAAAACCTTATTCTTCTTCTTTATGTTATGCATCTAAGAGTGCGCAGCAGCAAAAATCTTTCAGGATCGTAATTAATTTTAGTTCGAAACGAATTAAGTATTCGGCGGATCGAGGGCAGATGAAAATAAAATATCCGGCTAGTGGCTAAGATCTGCTTGAAAATGCCGATTTCTAAACAAGCTATCCTTGTCTGTAATCAAAAGTAGGCGTATATATAGTTCTTAAATGAAACAAAAAATATATTCGCACGTATGTTAAACGGCTTAATAAACACGAAGATCAAGTAACAAACTGTCCACCTGATTTAATTTTATTTTGCTTAACTTGGGAAAAAATAATTTAGAGCGAATGTGATTAATTTACGACATTTTATTCAAAGTAATGAACATTTAACTAACTGAATGAAGCAAAAACGCACTGAATTTTACTTAATTCTCAGCTGCTCAATACGTATTAGGCTATGAGTACGAGCTACTTAAATTTACTTGGTCAAATATCAAGTTTGAATCGTCGTATCTCTATTTATACGCCGAATATGCATGTCATTTATTACATACTTACGTCATCCACTACGAATTCTCACCGCCTTGTAAACACGAGAAAAACAATGAATTGAGTTGCATATCGTTAATCGTAAACAAGTTTAAAGTTTGGACGTAGGAAAATACTTTGAGACGTCACCGAACTCCATAGGTGGTTGCAAGAAAGATAGCTGATAGCTGACATTTACGAAATCATTTATTTTGCCATTACCTTTCCACCACTCATTATTTGGCAAAATGAAATTTATTACAAAACAATCAACGACGCCATTTTCGTTATACTTGATATGATCCGCAGCGCAGTCTCCGTGCATTCGCTACAGTCTCACTGGAGTCTTCGTGGGTTCGCAGCGCAATATCAGCGCAGTCTCCGTCAATTTCATGGCGAATGCACTGCTAACCCAAGGAGATTGCGCTGCGAATTGAAAAAATTTTGAACAGGTTGAAAATTGTTTGCTCGTCGGCGACTCCTCTGCGAATGCGCTGAGACTGCGCGGAGACTAAGAAAACTGAAAAAAGTTCAATTCGCTGTAGAGTCGCAGTCAAAGTCGCCAAAGTGTGAAAGACATAAATTTGCAATGGGGGGGGGGGCTGTTACTGGGGTCTGGGGGCGGAGCCCCCCGAGTTTAAAAATTTGGTGCAAAAATAACTTATTTTTAGGCTTATTTTGATAACAATTAATGCGATTAAAATGCGGCATAGAAATTAGCAGTGCAAAAACATGATTATCCTAGTTGTATAAATGGGCTACGAGGGAGGTAGCTATTACCAGAATTTCGGTTTTCTTATTTACAAGCTGGTAAATCATAAAATCCTTTCGCGGTAGTTCAATAAAACTCTCAAGGAGTAACCTATTTCGTCTACGTATTTTATAGAGAAAGATATAAGTAGGGGAGATAATGGAAGGAAGTTTGGGAGAAGTGATTGGTAACTAATCTTGAATACCCTCCCCCTCCTATTCTTGAGCTGATATATATATGAGCTTATATTAAGCATTTTCAATGAGTGATCAAATTTAATTGCCAAATTTTGGCCATTTTTCAAAGTTTTTACTAATTTAGTTTTTACTAATTTTTTTTACTAATTTATGAGTTTTACTTTTGACAAATTAGCCCCCTCCCCCTCAAAAAACGTTTCAAAATTATGTTTAAATCGTTTTTTGAGTTTGTTCCAGTGAAAAAGACAGTCTTAGAAGTATTGAAAAGGTGATATTTTTTTCATTCTCCATTTTGGTTGGCAGGCCAATGGGGGGTTACATCATGATGTGGATGATTTGTGGTTGAACGAATGAGTGCCGTTTGGTAAGATTAGTAATAGTGTAATAACAAAATTTAAAGTTTCAATAGAAAGGTTACTTTCAATAACTGTATTGCAACACAACTCAAAAACACCACTCCGTTATGTTTTTACAAGGCTACTACAAGCTACGCTAGTTTTATATTTCAATTATAATTGAACTTTGAATTTGATTTACAGTATCTTGTTCCTAGAAATGGTCTGAGCCGTAAAATGCCAGTCTAGCCGGATACAGTTGGAAGTCCACATTGCATGTTCGAAAAATGTTGCAACTATTTTGAGTAAATTTTGACTGTGGTATAACTGATATTTGGAGTTTTTTGATCAAGGCGTTCAGTATAACGCCGAATGCGTTCGAGTTTAATTAAAATGCTAAGTTTGCCTATACCTTGTAATAGCCGATAGTATGATAAATGCAGTGGTGTTTAAGAGTAGTGTTGCAATAATGCCTTTTACTACAAAACAAAATTTAGTTTAATCAAGAACAATATAGCCAAAATACTGTAAAGCAATTTTTTGAGACGTTTCGGTTAATTTCTTCAAACCATTGTCACTCTTATTCAAATAACTATGTCAATCTTTAAATCATTGTCAATCTTATTCAAATAGAAATTAACCGAAACGTCTCAATAAATATGTTTTACAGCATTTTGGCTGTATTGTTTTTGATTAAATTATTTAAGAAGTTCATTTACCATGCTGCTAAAATTTAGTTAATTCCCGAATTATTTCGGCTTTTTGTTGAACTTGCCCTTTGCAGGACATTTAATCTTTTTGGGAGTCATTTGCAAATTGAAATTGATGATTAAGTCGAATGTCTCTCAAATAAAATGTTTTACGACAGCTTCGGCTGTTTCATTCTCGGCAAAATTATTTCTGAAGTCCAACTTTATACTCCAAAGTTGAATATGTTTATGTTTTATGATTGTAACAAAATGCACATTAAAGCAACAGCAGTGTCAAACGATATTAAAATTGCATATTTTAGTAAAATTGACTTTGAGTGCAATCTGTTTAATGAAAACTAGGCCAATTTGCCGAGCATATATATCCCCTTCAATCACAGAAATACTACCAAATAATAAAGACATGAACAAAAACAAAAATAATAATAATAATACACAATAATAAAGTTAACGTAATTCGAAGGTTATTTACCATTTTTTTGCTTTTGTGATTTTGAAATTAAGTTACATTAAACGTTGAAAAAAGAGGATCGATTTGATCGGTTTATATTCGGTTCAAATTTTTGCTCTTAAAAAGTTTTAAAAGATCTTATTGAATTTTCAAGAGCGTAAATGTTGAAATTTACCCATAAATTACAATGCCAATTCTGATGTTTCATTCTACTCATCTTTCATTCTACGGTATTTGTGTCTCATAAAAAGTCCTTTTCGAAAATTTCTGATAACTTCATTGCGCGCGATTTGCGGTTTGGGCACCCCCAATCATAGGCTTAGCCAGGATTTTTGATTGGGAGGGCCACAAATCACATGCAATAACGTCATCAGAAACTTAGAAAGCGGAATTTTTTGCGAGGGGCAAAGATATTGTAGAATGGGGAAGATCAGAAGCCGTGGCCTGGTGTTGACACGTAACTAGGAACTGTTTCAAAGGGGAGGGCTTAAATCAATAGTTAAAATGTAAAAATGTCTAACTTGGGGGACGTGTTGAGTAAAGAAATGTAATGTATTTCAAACGTATTATTAACGGGGGTCTGGGGATGGAGCCCCCAGTTGCTGGGCAATTTTTCGTAATTTTTTGAAAAAAAAGGCTGTTTTAACACCATTGGATCACATTTCGCACGTATTCAGAGCCCCATTTGAAAGTACTAGATTTTTAACATTTGAAAGCCAATTGAAAAAATTAAGTTGCTCAGTCCTCCTTTTTCTTGCTATATAAGTCCAAAACACGTATAAAATCTTGCATTTAGGGGTTGAATTTTGTAAGTGACTTTGTCCGGGAAGGGGGAAGTAAAGTACCCTGACTCCTGCAATATTTTAGCAGTGAATAACAATCCACTCGAAAATTTTCCTTGGAGATTATTGTTTGTCATGAAAACAAGCAGTTATAGGTGTACATATACGGCCAGAGGCCCAGGCCCTCTCAATTCAAAAATTTGTTCAATGAGCATTTCCTTTACAGTGGCTAATTTTTTTCATAAGTATTTTTGTTGCATAAAAAATGGCCAGATGAAGGTGAATTGTTATTGCAAAATGTACAATAGATGGTTACGCTTACTAACCATGTTATTGTCCGGGCCGGATTTACATTGAGTAAGAAAGACCCTTGGCACTTTGGGATTTTCGCAATATTTTCCTGTCAAATAAAGGTGAAGATCAAAAAATATGAGCGCGGGGCCCTTGGCAATGTGCCATATGTTAAATCCGTCCCTGGCTATTGCATTACGTTCATAAAAAGGGTACTTGAGGGCCTGAGTTAGCAACTTTTAGGATACAAACCCTTAATTTTACTCGGGTTATACGTTTAAATTGGTTGGCAAAAATTAAATTGAGGGGGCCTCGGGCCCCCTGGATCAATGTTATTGTTAGCGGTCCATTTAAATTGAGGGCCATTTAATTAAATATTATTGTAGAGGGCCCATTTAAATTATTTTTAAACATTAAATTGAGGGGCCCGGGCCCCCTGGATCAATATTATTGTTGGAGGCCCATTTAAATTGGGGGTCATTTAAATATTATTGTAAGGGGCCCATTTGAATTGGTAGGCAAAATTAAATTGAGGGGTCCCGGGCCCCCTGGATCAGTATTGTTGTTAATTGCTGTGGTATGCGTATACTTTTGTACGCGAAGATGCTAAAAGAAACTATAACAGAAAAAACAGTAGTCTTTTTTGTGACATTTTTATCATTGGTAGCATTTCAATTGGGGGGGGGGGGGCTGGCCCTTTGGCCCCCTCCTGGCTACGCCTATGCCCCCAATCAAAAATCGTGGCTACGCCTATGTTCAAGTGTATCAAAAATGTTGAGTTTTGTTGAAATCAAATTTGCAACTAATCTATTAAGGATACTTTCAATGGATAATAAGTTAAATTTTCATCACAATATAATGTATTTGCAAAAAGTTGTTTTTAGTTTTATGAAAGCTCCCTACTTTGATCAAATTATTTGCGGTGTCTAACAGTTTTTCTCGGCATCATTAAAATCGATATACAATGGTTTTTTCAAAAAGTTCACCCAAACTTTTCATTATCTTGAGGTTTCATCTCATCATTTGCCCAAAAGTTTGCTCAACCTATTTGAAAATTCACTCAAAAGCATATTATTTTATTTTTATAATTTTGCATTACTACTTAAGAGGGCAAAAAGGATCCTCTTAAATGACTTTGTTAAGTGCAATATAGCTAGTTAAAATGTGTTCATTTTCGTTGTATGCGGTAATCCATCAAGTTCAAATTAATGTAATGAAATTCGAGCTTGAACATACTTGCATGTGCAATAAATATGGAAAAATAAGCTGTACGAGTATTTACGAGTTGAAACTCGTATATACGAATAGAAACTTGACCACTAAGCGAAACAATCAAATTCACTGTTCTGTAAAAATGTTAGGTTCTATTCAACTTAACATATTTTTTTACTCGCATTTAACGTTTTCTGCAATAAAATGACGTCTTCAATAACGTCACTGGCCTTAATGTGTATAAAGATTGAGGCATGTTGAGATGCAGTGCTAGTACTTACAATCATATGCTTGAATGAACATATGGACATAATAAAGTGAGCGTTAATATCGTTTTCTTGGTTTTGACTACCAGAAGGAAAAAATGAAAAATTAATTGAAGCAAGGGTATTTAAGTCAAATGTCCAAAGAATGTTTAAGTGACATCAAGCAGAGAATACTAAAATAAGTTCAGAACTGTCAAAAAAATTTAAGAGCCCCAAAATTTAAACATTTAATTATTATTTTGCCAAGATCAAAACTAAATCTACTGTAGGCTTAATAGACAGTATTTTAAATTGCTTTGACGTTTTATTCTTCATAAAATCATTCACGAAGTTGTGCATTTTACCAAAACATTGTGTTTAGGTTTGCGAAACTTCTTTTGAGTTAATGAAGCTGATTTTTTATTTCAACAAAGAGCCAAAATTACAGTTTTATTGTCATTGACGTCATCATTAAATTCTGACGTCACCAGTAACTTAATTACAACAATGAAAACCTAATGAACTATCATATCAATCTTTACCGATTATAAAAATAGACGTTTTGATGCTAAATTTTACGTTTCTTTGAGGCATTAATCCAGCCGAATCTGGGAAATTGCGTCATCAAAGAAAAAAACACATTTTGCTCGGTCAAATTTTTGTAGACTTAGTATGTAATTTAGTAGACCTAAAACTATTGAAATCCGTTGAAAAAACTTTTTTGCAACTTTTTAGGGGCTAAACCATAAATGCACTATAGACTAACACTATTCGAAGATCCTTTTTTCATTTTTAGAGCAAGTATACTCACTTTGAGATATAACTTCCCCCCACCGAGATTTAGCTTCCCCCTAAAGAGAGGTCAGCGTGCTCCCCCCTAGTAGAAAACGTCCTGGACGTTTAGACGAAAAAGTGGCTGATAATTCCAATAAATTCCAAATTCCGGCCGAGGATGCTATGATATTGCGGTGGAGACCTTTAATTTTTTTCTTGGTTTTCACTCGAATTCCGGAGCAAAATCCGTGCCATAAGATGAAAACCTTGAATTCTTCCTGAATTTGTGGCAAAATTTTATCCAAATTGCTGCCGCATTCGGAATGCGACATGTGCAATGGTGAATACATTGCAAAATACTTGCGACTTCAACTTCATGGCAAACTCTTTGTCAAAACTTGATTTGTCATCAAGTCGCAGTCGAGTCGTGGTTCTTTTGCCATATTGTTGAGAGTTGCGTGAATAGATATCATTCCTATAATCTTATTAAATCAGTTTCACGTAGTTATACGGAGTCAAATAGCCGTTTTTTAATCCGTCACACCGGCTCGTGGGTCAAGTAAAAACTGAAGACTGCGTTCGTTATACATCAGTCTCTAATTTAGAAAAGATCTTTGCATTGTTGGTTTTGGTGTCTCCATTTGTACAGGAGCAATAATCCGTAAGATCATTTGACTCCTCAATATCATAAAGTACATTTGATTTTTTCTTGTCTAAAATCTCATGCTGATTGGTCGAGCAACCATTGGATCCCAAGCTTGAATCAGCATCGACCTTAAGCGATTGTCTACTGTAAGTGGGGGTACTCGAATCCGACGTACTTGTCAATGATTTTCGCTTGTTCCGAGATCCCATTTTTGGACAGAGCGGAACTTCAGAATACTCCGTTTGGCTCTCCGTATCTGATTCTCTGTGGTAAAAGTAATTAAAATTTGAAACAATAACGGGGACAGGTAGGGCAATAAAGAGTACGCCAACGATGGCACACAAGGACCCAATCACTTTTCCAATTGTTGATTTTGGAACCATGTCACCATATCCAACCTAAATTAACAAAATGTTTGTTTAATTCCATAAAAATTTTTTGAGACCTTAAATTTGAAGTGAAAGTGGCTTGGCAGCTTGCAAAACCTTTAGTTTCCATGCCTACGTATGTAAAAAACACTAACGGTCTGCGTCGAAATCGATTGCTCGGATTTTGCAAATCGACATTTTAAAAGCACTTTGTATGCTTTTTCAAGATAGCAAAATATTTCAACATTTATCGTACGATAAGATACGTGCTGGTGAGTTGCTCAAAGCAATGAATTATTAAAGAACTGAAGAGATACAATCACTCCTCTCTATTACCGGAGAGCTTAAATTTAATTTAAGCTATTTACTCGTAATTGGAGTCTGGAGTTTACGTACTGTTAAGACTTTTCCTCAAAACCTTGCCATAATTCAAGCACTCAGCCTTTTTTGTAAACATGGCCGCACATGCAAACTTTTTGCATAAATTTTGTACACTATTCTGTCCCAATTTTCTCTAATTCTTTTTTAGACGTTTTCTAAAAGAACCAAAACTATAAAAAAGTAGACATTTTACAAAGGACTTTATACTGACCGCAGGTGTTTATTTAAACCGTTTATTGGTCAAGTGGATAGAGGGCTTGCTGCTTAAACAGTACACTGAAGATTCGATTCTCGGTCTGGTCAACACAGAGAATATAAAAATTGGTAATTCATAGCTTAGGGTTGATACGACGGTCTGAGTTTGTTTTTACGGTCAGAGAATTGAACTTTTGGCCTCTTAATTCATAGGCAAGAGCATTAACCGTGCTCATAATTACTGATTAAAACGTGAATGAATGGGCACTTTGATTTTTTGATACTATATTGAACAAAAAGTTTTAAAGGTGATTAAAGAAATCATTATTTTTATAACTAAGGGGTTTTATTTTCAATTGGTAGTTGGTCAAATAAACATCTTTATCAAATTAATTTTTGGTCCGTTTTCTTGTAAAATAAACTGATTGTAAGAACAAAAACGATTGTCAGAATAGAAATAAGCATAACAATTTATTAGACGCGTTTCGCTTTAACTTAAAGCATCATCAGTAGAATGAATTTACAAAGTAAGAAGCGCGAATTTACATACAATAGCCACTCATTGATCCAGGTGGCCACGGCAAGGGTCTATGGGTGGCTATTGTATATAAATTTGTGCTTCTTACTTTGTAAATTCATTTTACTGATGATGCTTTAAGTTAAAGCGAAACGCGTCAAATAAATTGTTATGCTTAGTTCTATTCTGGCAATCGTTTTTGTTCTTAGATTAAGCAGAAACTCCGACCGTTATGCTCCAAAGCTGATTGTCTTTGTTAGATTATATACTGCAAATTTTCTTATACCGTTGTCATAGTAACCACAGACCACCAAAACGAGTTTGGGATGGAAGAGAATTTCGAACTGTCCACATCCATTTCAACAAAGTATATTGCCGATGAGAAGAGAATGACTCCGATAAAAAGAAAGAAAATCAAGAGGCCAAGCTCCCTCATGGAGGCCTTGAGTGTTTGGCCGAGGATTTGAAGACCTTTCGAATGTCTTGATAGTTTGAAAATACGAAAAACGCGTACTAGACGTATAACCCTCAAAATAGCTAAAGACATCCCTTTTCCGTTTTCAGTGGTTTCGGGATATTTCTCGGTAGCAAGGCTGATGAAGTAAGGCGCTATCGCTACCATGTCTATGAAATTCATGATATTCTTCCAAAACTTAATTTTTTCCGGGCTGCATAAAAATCTTATCGTTATTTCAAAGCTAAACCAGCAAATACAGATTGTTTCTATAACCCAAAATGGATTACTGAAGCGACTGGTGGACACTTGCACAGCCGTTGAGTTTGAAGATTGATTGCCATAAAACCGCGTATGTTGAGATGCGTTTTTAAAGCTGGGCAAGGTTTCCAAGCAAAAAGAAATAATGGACAAAATAATGATTGATACCGAAATGACCGCCACAATACGAGCAAGCGAAGAACTTTCAGGATATCTGCAAAAAGAAACCGAAATTGAATCAGTACTGTAGGCCTATTTGAAAAAGATTACACTGGACTTGGACAACTTCCCAAATGACGTCAGTGTTTGGTTTAACAGTTAGAGGTTTTCAAAATGCTGTTATTGAAGAAATTTGAAAGACAAGCCGAATATTCTCCTTCAGCTACTTTTAATGGAACATTTTTTAAACGGCTTCGGACCATATCCTACCCAATCACTACCATTCTCGCAAATTTTGGTGAACAGTATGGTGTTCAATTGACCCCTGTATTTAATATGTAATTAAAGCAGTATACTGAAGTTCGATTCTCTGTAAGATTCAGCGAAACAATTTAAATTTGGTATTTACAGCTTTGATGCATGAATTTTACCTTTAAAAAAAAAAAGGCCTAATGTGTATGTAGCGACCTCTTTTTGGATGGCGAAACAGGTCGAAAGCTTAAAGCGAAAACCATATGACATATGAAATTTTACGGTTTCGGTAAAGATAATTCTACTCACTCAAATAAGAGCCATATAGTTCTTTGTGGTTCCGAACAGGGAAGACTCTTTTCTTTCTTCTTTATGTAACCTTCATCGTTCTTGTACTGGCCTATAACTGATTCGCCGAGTTGGTAAAACTTTATTTCCTCAGTAAAAACATCAACAGGGACATTTACTGGCCTTCGAAGTCTTCCACCACTCTAAAAAAGTTACACGAAATTATTGATAAATTAATGTTCGTTTGAAATGTCTTAAAGCTGTTAGTACACAAACTAATAAAACTGTTACCTTGTCAGTTATTTCTTATTTGTTATAGCAGCAGTTTGATCACAGAAGAAATGCCTAAAACAAATGCGGTTTTATCTGTTTTTGTACCATCTTAAAGGGTGCGAACTTCAAGATGGTACTAAATTCGTGTTATATCCAAAAAAATATACAAAGAATTCAAAGTCTGAATCTAAAACATATTTTCATCAAATTTCAGCTTTTTACGATTCATCGGTTTTTGAGATATTTTATTTCGAAGTTGATAACATCTTTGGGAGTGTTGCTAGTTAAAATGTAACTTTTCTAAAATCATTCATAACGTTCGCAAGTATTTTGAAAGCACATACAGTAGTTGCAACTTGCAAGGCTTTAGCATTGAGTCAATGCAAGAAAAGAAAAGCAGGAAGGGAAGGTGGACAAAAACCTATCATAAACAAATTTATGTTTTAACTGGCAACATTGCAGAGAGTGGAAGAAATGTTTTCATCTTTGAAATGACAAATTCATTTTTAAAACGATAGCTCATTAAAAGCTGAAATTAAGAAAGATCAAAATCAAATCAATTCTTTCATTATACTCGCTGTATCAAGCCAAAGCGTGTAACGAGTTTGCAGGGCCCATCTGCGCATTAGAAGTAACATATAGCTCCTTTCGAAGAAATGTAGCAGCGGTGGTGCGTCGTTGGCAACACTGTGTTTGATTTAACCGGCTTGAGTATTGAACCTCAGACCTCTTGCTCCAGTGACGAACGCGTTACCGCTCGACCAACTATATGTCTCTTTATCTCTTGGGCTAAGGTCACAACATAACTTTAGCTGGATGCTTCACGGTCACATCCTTTAATTTTACTGTATTTTTTAAGGGAATGCGACATGGTCAACTATGAACATAAAATTTCATCGAAAAGATCGGCTGTTGTTCCATGACTTATCAGTGTTGTGTGATTTCACAATAACGATCATTCTCTGCAGCGTTCCCAGCAATGATACAGTATAATTACATCAAATCTGATATTTTTTGGCTTGTAATTTTATGTCTGATGTTTTTGATGAAAATCTGATGTAAAATGCCTAAAAGCAAATCCAATGCTCTAAATGAAAATCTGATGTAAATTGCGCAAACAAAGAGACACGTCCAGAGAAAGGGATGGAAAAGAAGTTGCAAAAAAGTCTATTCACCCAATTCCATTTAAACGAATAGTCGGAAAAAAGGTGATCTACAAAAAAAATTCTGCATCCAACTTTTCTGAGAAAAACTATTGGAATAAAAATGTACTCCAAACCAGAAGTTTTCCGGCCAATTTCACCCCAGTTTTTTGATGTTTTTATTGAAAATTTGCTAAAAAAGCGTGGTTTTAATGTCTTCTGATGTTTTTTCTCTAAAAATCTGATGTTTTTTGAAGTGCTCTAGCTGGGAATGCTGATTCATTGTGCTAAGCCTTCTAACCGAGTCTACGGTTTGACGCAATACTGTAATTCGCTGCAAAATGCAAGAGAGTTGCGTTCTTTTTCTCGAAGGCTTTTAGCCCCTTAGGTCACCACATGTACAATTGTACATTTTTCTTAGCGTTGTTTCTCTCGTCCAGCTGTAATAGTAGAGCATTTGAGTCATTAGTAGTACAATTGTATTGAGAACACCATCACGGGACAGCAGTTACGGCTTCAAGCGTGCAGCGTTAAAGCAATAGTCAACGGTTAAACACGATGGCTGGCGACATGCTTGCGCCAAGTGAAAGTAAGCAAAATAAATATGAAAATACGTCAAAACCAAATACACTAAGTTAATAAACATTTAGGCATGAATTTTGAATTAGTTATTCTTTAAAATTATGTAGGGAATATTTTTGTTTCGATTTTTGGTATAGATTAGCCTTCAGAATTTTTTGATCAAAATCATGTACAATTGTGCGTTTCGTGTCTCAAAGTAAGTTAAGCAGCAAAATCTAACGTAAGTAAGATAGATTTATTTTTGGTAAAATAACTGCAATTTTTCAACCCCTTGCGCTCTAAATCATTACAGAAACGTATCAAACAAGGATTTCAAGTTATAGTCTCGCTAATTGGATAATAAATTTGAATTTTGTTGCAAATAACCTAGGTTTGGAAATAACTTAGGAAATAAAAGATATAACAAACAGCAAATAAAAAACAAATTTAATACATGTTTGATAATTTAGTTGCTGTTCGACTCTACTGTGCATAAAAAGAGAAAACCAAAACAAGTTTGTATCAAAAAAAGTTTCTATCAAAGAAACTTGGTTGGCCGAGCCCACCCCAATTGGCAGCATAGAATACATACAGAGTGTACTTTTTGACCAGATTAGTCACAAACCGTACAATGGTACAACCAAGTCAGTCACAAGTCGTACAATTGTACACCCCCCTAATTTGCATATTTATTAAAGAAAATTAAAAAATAAATATTTTTTGAGTTTAGTGGCATATAGGCCCCTTTAGGACGAAAAATAAAATTTTTACATAAAGAACTACTATATCGTGTCCGAAGGGGTTAGAATGATTCGAATCTTCTGTTGTTGCTTATTCTGCAAATCCTGAATTTAGCATTCTGTAACCATTATCCATAGTGCTTTCAGTAAACAACGCTTCAAACTGTGTTGTGCTAATTTTGTGAAGTAAATAATAGCACTGCAAAAGTAACTTGAGGTAAAGCAGTTTAAACGCAGTCTAGAATCAAATTGTTTGCAATGTACTGTTAATTGGTTAAACTGTGACTGCGCACCAATACTACTGAGAATTTTAGTCTAGAGGAACAACAATACTATATCTAAATTACAGCAACTAGATGACATTTTGGCGTTACTACTCGGAAAAGTTCCTGAAACCAAGTCTTCGCTAAAAATAAAACGCGATCTTCCTGATCTCTCATCAAAGGTTGGACAAACGTACTAACCTACAATGAGTTGTTTTGTAACTTATTTAGAAAGTCACTCACTATTCAAGCAAATAATGACTACGATTGCACAATTAACTTATGAAAAAACTTTCCCGCCCAACAATAACCTGTTGCTGGGTTTGAAATATGCCTCGATTGAAACATTGAGGTAAATGCTGTTGTCAGTAAATTTGACGATTAATTTGGCTGTTTTAAACTTTTGACAAAAAAAAATTCCGCTACTGATGTGCTACCTACCCTTTGCTGTCAATACATCCAGTACTCCCGTCGAGGGTAGGCTTGGTCTACCAACTTTTTTTTGCCCGTTGGGCTCTCAAATGTTTTGCCTCGCTATTATCCTAACTTATGATTAATTCTCGTTAGTCCCTACCTTAGATTAACGAAAAAATGTAACGGAATTTTGGCGAAGACTATTTTCTATGTCTTTACCTGAAATTGTCAGAATACTGCAACAAAATTTTGGAAAAAATCGTTTCACTTTGGACGCAACAAAACCACTCTTGTCGATACTGTTGGATAGAGCCTACCCACTTATTTGTTAAGACGGCAGCACTGAACAGTGACTACGTCTGACCGGACTTATCAAAGCTTTTACCACTTTGTACTATTTCACGTTGCCATGTTTAAACTCGCTTTGTCGTTTATTATTAGTACGTTGTAGTGTATTTTTGGTGTTTTACAACTACAAGGTTTTATAGCATCATAAACCCATAACTACGTTGTTAAAAAACAAAAACTCAAAAATGTAATAAAGTGCTTGGGAAAGAGCCAAAAAAGTTGTGCTGCAACAAGTGAAGTCAAGTTTATTTCACCATACGTTAAAACCAGAGGTGGGCAAAGCGCAATTAGAAGCGTAAAGCGCAACTTCCGCAGCCTTCGCAATTACGGAAGTTGTGTTGCGCTTTAATTTTTTATTTTGAAACTTTGCGGAAGTTGCGTAGCGGACTAAACTCTTTAAAATTTGCTGCGCTTTAAGTTTAATTGCGCTGCGCTTTCAACATTTTTTTCGGTTAATAGCGCACTTTGATACATTACACTTAATTTCGTTCCATTTCGTTCGTAATATTGATAAATGTCTGCCTTCTTTAGCAAATTATAAACTCTTTTTTGGTCCAAAATTCAAAAAAATTCGGTATTGCGTTGTGTTGTGAAATTTCAATTGAGGAAGTTAGGTTGCGCTTTAACTTGCTACGAAAATGTCGTAATTGCGGAACTACATTGCACTTCAACTGAATCAAAAAGTTCATTGCGGAAGTTGAGCTGCGGTTTAGAAATTAAAAAAATTAAATTGCGTATTTTGCGCTGCGCTTTACCTGGTTGAAAAAATCAATGTGTATTGTTGCGCTGCGCTTTTGATATAATGTTATTTGTGCCCACATCTGGTTAAAACAAGTACGCAGGCAGGAAGCAGCGAAAAGACCATGCGGTCATCTACCACAGTAGCTTAGCGCGTACTATTGCACGTAGGTGAAACGAAGAAAGAACCAAGGCACTAATGTGCTTTGCACGGTTTCTATTGCCGTGGTTCATTGAATTTTGCGACGTTCACAACGCTATTTCTTTTATTCACTCACTGCTGGCGTGTAGACAAGCGCTCCAAGAGCAACCAGCAGACATTCATTCCCCTGTTTAGTCGTCGCAATGGAAGTAGGATTACAGCTCAAAATAACATCAATAACTCTCAAGCAGCCTAAAATTACGAGCAAGGTACGGCAATGAATAGTTTATGTCAATGTGCAATGTGCATACTTCATTCGTTTGATGTCTACGTTCTATTAAACCCGAAAAAGCATGTCACAATCCCTTTAAGAATTTTCAGACGACTTAAACACAGTTCATTTTTAGCTGTTCTATAGTAAACCGAACGAAACAGGAACACGGAGTCAAGATGTTAGTGCAGTACGATTAAGTGCTTAAATATTCATATTTCAATTTACGATACACATGAATTGCATTTAGTTAGTGAAACAATCGGTCAAATTTGAAGCAATTTTCTTTCATTTGCCGTCTATCAAGAAGAATTTGTAAACCGAGTTAATCAATTAGTCAGACTCATTTTTAAAAGCTGTGATTGTAGACTGTGAGAGCTTGAACCAGAAAAACAATGCTACAAAAGTCACTTTTAGTACAGAAAATCAGTGATAAAGGCTTGTTGGAAATTCCGCGACGCTTTGAGTCGGAAGACCTTTTGTTTGTTTTTTTTTTCTGGGCAAAATTAGCTTTTCTGCTTTCAGAAGGTGAAATTGCCATAACTTCCAAACGTTTGAAAGCAGAAACTTGAAACACTTTTACAATTTTGGGGACAATCAGCGGGTTTACAAGCCAAAAAACTGTAAAACCGATCGGAGGTTTAAACAGCAGTAGCTCCAAAACTAACAACAGGAGATAAAAAAATTTTTAATTTCGACCCCGCCTGGGAACGTAGTTTCACTTCCCAAGTTCAAAATTTTGAATTTTGTCATTTTTATTTATTTATTTTTTTTTATCTTTTTTTTTTCTTTCTATTACGAAATTTCTTGTCCGTGCTAAAACTCCAGCACTACTGAATGTTGAAACCTGAAACCTGAGTTGGCAGTAGGTCTTTAGGTGAGATTGTATCTTTTAAATTTTGTTTGTGATAGATTACGTGGTTTGGGTGGGACGGGCCACCTAATTTGTAATTTATGAAGTTTCGTTACTTCAAAGTTGGTCGACTTTTGGGGCAGAGATTCGGCAAAGACAATGGAAATAGCATCAGTTACTACTTTGCAAAATTTTATGGGGCAACTTCATTAAGATCTCAAAATACGGCCCAATATTCATTTCTCCTAATTTCAAATGAAATTTGAATAGCTAAAGATTGGCTTTGATGGTTGAATGAAGAGTTGGCTTAGAGGTTACGGTACTTAAGTCTGCAGTTATTAACCTGAATTTGATACCCAGCAGGGAGATATCAATGTTCTAAAAGCTTTTTTATTTAAATTTTTTTACCTAGTCCTGGCACAGCTTGTGATCAGAGAGTTATGGGTTTCTTTGTGATGATATTAGTTTTAGTTGTTTTTTTTAACTAGAGAAATGTTATTTTCAGAGGTGTAGTCCTCGAGGACGTCCTTGGCCTCGACGCCACATTTTGGAGTACTTGGCCTTGGCATCGAAGTTCAAGTCTTGGTCTTGGGCTCGAAGCCTACAAGTCCTCGAAAATGTCCTGACCTCGGATCGATGAAAGCATTATTTTTTGATTGGGTAAAAGAGAAAGTATCCAAACAAAAGTAACTTAAACTTCTAGTCTATCGATTCATATCTTTTCCTTATGCGAAAAATAATGCTGTATAATGTGGTAGCCAAGTCATAGCTAGTAAACCTAACTTCAAATGGCATTGTGTGAAAGCTCTAATCAGAAGATGAGGGGGCAAAAGGCTGTGTAGAATTGGTCTTTTTATTTTTTACTTTGCATTTTATTTTTTACTCCGGTGCAGGAGGTACAAACAGCAAAGCACTAAAGCCATCCGGGGCCTTAACAAAAGATACAGGGTTCCGGACACAAACATTTTTGCGTTATTAGTGCTAAAACATGACCGAGCGTATCTGAGTGTGCTTTCAGAAGAAAGTGTGTGGTAATGAAATGTAATACAGTTACCAGTAATAGCCTATTACAATAAAAATGTTACTACAGTAAATCCCAGATTTAACTAATAAAACGTATCTTGAGAACGACAACTTGTTCTGAAAATACGCGAGCGAATAATGCAAAGAGTTTGTTTTAAGATAAGAAAGAACAACTCTAATCACTGGCATGCGGTCTGGGGCAAAGCTACCACTGCTGAACGGTTTTTGTGTTGAAAATTATCCCCAAATAATAAACTGCTGCGTCAGAAAAAAACGCTGCACGAAGAATTAATAAAAAACAAGTGTGTAATTAGATATAACTATAATTTGAGAGTTGCCAACGGCTCGCCACCGCTGCAATATTTCTTCGATAGGAGCTTACGTATTGCCGGGGAGCAATGACGTGGAGATGGGCCCCGCAAACTCGTTACGCTCTTCGACGTAATATGGCGAGTATAGTGAAAGATTTGATTTGATTTACAATTTGAAAAGTTGGCTGGTGGTACAGAACTTGAGAAATGCTTTGATTAAAATGTCCATGTCTTCGAAGCAGTTTTTTATCAGACACTTGTCAAGAATAATCGTCAGAATTGAAAGCGCAGGAAAAGGAGTGGCTATTTATTGGAAAAAGCCCAACCGTGATTGGCTGGAAAAAGCTTCTTTCTGCTCTCTCCATTCTTACGATTCTTCTTGACAAGCGAATAACGAAAAGCTGCTTCGAAGACATGAACATTTTAATCAAAGCAATGACTGTTGTTCGAATGCCAGGAAAGATGAAAATACGACGTCATGAAAATACGTGCAGGTGAAGCTGGAGATTCTAATGTACGTTTAATAATTATGATTTTTTTTACGTTTTTACAATTGTGGTATTTTGAAGGTGGACCCCGAGGCAAATGTCTCCAATACCTTCCTACTTTATAAGGCCCTGCTGGCATAGGTGGGCAAGTTAATGCGAAACGTTGGCTTTGTTAACCACTAGTCCTTTAACAAACTTCACACATCCGTTAACGTTAATCCGTTATTTTTAGCTTTAATTAACGGAAGTTAATAAAGTCCGTTAATTCGTTAACATTTTGCGTGTAATTTACATTTCTTTTTATTCACTCGCTTCTACAGTAGAACACGTATTGACGCTGTTGAGCAGATTGTTAGGAAACATCTATTGCTATGGTGGTCTTTTTGTGTTTTGGAAGTTACATTTTACAGTTTAATATAATTTCAAGATAAAAATAGGTTCAAATGCCCTAGCGAAGCTGCAATCGGAAAATCTTTGGAAATTGCGAACAGCGATAATTAATAGACCTCAAAGACAGCAGGTTATTATTTGTCACAAAAAAGAGCTCCTTTCTTCGCTCTCTTCTATAAAACTCGTGCTAAAACGCAAGAAGTGCTACCAGTGCAAACTGGTTTGTACCGGTACGATGAATGAATGGTGCAAGATATTAACGATAAAACCGTAACGGAAGTAAACTGAACTTAACGGAAGTTAATTTAGTCCGTTAGCAGAACTTAACGGAAGTTAATTTAGCCCGTTAACATGAAAAAACTTTTTAACGGATTAACGAGTTCAAGAAAAAGTTAGCTTCGTTATTAACGGATTAACGATTAACGGACTTGAGCCCACCTATGCCTGCTGGGATACCCAGGTTACTTTAAGCAGTTAAATGCGTTATGTTAAATTTTGCAAAGTACTTTTGCCGAACGAAATGTACGCGCTCATTCATTGATAGGCGTTAGATGCGCGACTGTATAGGCCTATAGTAGAGAGTATAAAGAGACATCACATGCACTGAACCGTAAAGAAAAGATTGGCTTAATATTAAGATTGGGAAAACGTGGAGAAACAAAAGTTTTTCTACCTTAGGTTTTATGGTATTTTCTTTCAAATAGCTTTGAAAATGGTCTAATCTTTTTAGTTTGAACGTCCCAAAATTTGCCAAGTTTCTGAAAAAAAATCTTTTTTCATAAAATTTGCTCAACAGAGCCAAGGGGACTTTGCCCTCGTCCCCAACAGTCTAGAACCCCGTTTTTTTTCGAAACACTTGAGCTTGCAAATACCGGGTACGGTACCTCAATTCCACTTAAAAACAACACTTTAAAGTATTTGCTATAAACCGAGTTTGGGAAGGCAGTGTACTAGTATTTGCTATGTAAGTGATATTTAAAAACTAGAATATATGGTAGTATTGAAAAACAAAATTCAGTGAAAAGAAGCCGTTTAATCAAATAAAAAGGTTTGCGTTAGAGAAACTGCTAAAAAGTGGGGTTCCATAGTCAGTGAATGTTTGCACCGGGGCCCTAACTAATGAAGTTAAGGCTTTGTAATTGACCATTTTCACATTTAGAATTTAGTTATTCCCGTTTACGAGTTCCGGCCTTGCTTCATTACCACGATACAGCAACGGAACGCAATAAACATTGCTGCCAATGCGCAAAACTTCAAAATGACATTCATTATTAAACTACTGTTTTCAAATTATCATCAAAAACTCAACGAAATACAATATCTTCAACACTGCGCGCGCTTAAAAATAAATGTAAAATTTGCCAACTCGACTATAATTTAGAAAAATTGTGTCCTTGGCCTGACCTGGACCATTCCTGTCCTTGGCCTTGAGAGGGTCTGTCCTCGAAAAGTCGGTTCTTGGCCTTGGCCTCGGATTTTTTTTTTGAGTCCTTGGCCTGGAACGTTGAGTTCTCTATACCGCACCTCTGGTGATTTCAGCATTAGGTTTATACGAAAATTCATTACTTAAATATTGTTCTAGGCCATCTAGCAAGAACTTGGCTCAGGGAAAAGTTATTTGACTCTTAGCCCTTTGCGGTACAATAAGTTTTCCCCAAACTTGCTCACCAGGTCTAACTTTTTTTTCAGTTTATGGTAAATTTTTATGTGCAAAAACTGGTTTTAATAGTTTTGTTTGCAAATTTTCAAAAACATCTTAACATTTTTAGAATTATATTTTGTGTGGGTCAAAAGTGATCCCACGGATGATCAAAAAATTTGTTTGTTTTTTTTTTAAGCGAACAAGAAAATTTATCTGCAGCACAAAAGCAATATCAAGCAAAACATTACCTAGTTGACATATGCGCTCTAAATTTTTCAAGAAATACTGTATATTTGTGAAGCCTAATAATCCTTTGCTCTAAATCATCCCAAGGATGATTTTTGTGCATGCAAACAAAAACAACCCACAATACAAATTCGGCCGGCAATTTTTTAGCCTTACAAACTAACAGTTATTATCAGTGCAAATACAATCAGGTAGTTTTCAACCCAACAAGCTACCAAAATACTGAGAAGCAGTCCACAATGCAAAAAATCTACCACACATTTTATTTATAGTTTGTCAGAGTGTGATATTCTTTGAAGCACTCTTGGATGATAATTGCATCACTATGGGTTTGCAAAGATGTAAAGTGAAAGCCCGACGCCATGGGGTCCATTTCGGTGAGGTGACCCTCCAAAATCACTGCTTGTGCCCCCCAAGCGAAGATTTTTCCCCAAAATAAAGTAACCCCAGATGCCATTGGAGTGCATTTTAGGGCCTGTGCCCCCTAAAAATACTGCTTGTGCCCCCCCTCAAGCGTAAGTAAGCTTCCGTTCTAGGACGAAAATACGAGAGAACGTCATGACAAAGCCTTAGATTTCGCAATGAAGACCTTTTTTTTTCTTTTTTGGTCTTCATCCCTTTATCTTTGGGAAGAAAACGACATCCACACCACAGGATCCCGTCGCAATTTAAGTTGAAGACCTTTTTTTTTGGTCTTCACCCCAGAATTTGAGGGAAAAATTATTTACTACTTTGTTCGTCCCAAAAAATTGTTTGTTCACCCCCAGTTACGCTACTTTGTCGCCGGGCCTGGTAACGTGTAGGCTATTCTGGAAGCAAGCTATTGTCATAAAGTGAATAATAGTGCATCCTACTGCTAATTTGTAGCAATAAGATCACCGATAAACATGTTTTACCATTTTATCATTCCTACGGTGAATTTGGACTTGGCATTGTCGAAAAATACTGATATCATCCCAGAGACCATTAAGAACCATTTTACATAAAATTATTTTTCATCCCAAAGCTGCACTTGGACCGCAAACGGTTAGGTAGAACGACTAGGGTTCAAATGTATTGAGTTACCATGTTTTAATAAACCGAACTCATTATTTTGTATTCTTCATCTTTATTTGTTTTAGTAAATCCTGGGGCAACCTGTAACCACAGAGTACCGGGTTTTATTCTTCGTGATGACATTGTCTTTTGGAGATGTGATGCTGTTGATTGAATAATACATACAGTAGTAACATTGATTATTATTTTTACCGCCTTTAGTCGAAACATAACACATCGTTAGTTTGGAATTAGCTTATTGAGTTGAAAAATCCACTAGACAACTAATTTTCAACAAAATGTCAGTAAACTTCAAACTTTGGTTGCGAGAATGCAGGTGAGAAGGAACGGGCGGTATAGTCCCGTGTCATTTTCCTCGAAAATCATAGTTTTGTTTGTGCTTTTAAGACTCTATCTAACTGTCAATATTTTTTGAAAATTTCGAATTTTTGCCCAATGCTTTAGAGAAATGCTAAAGATGTTTGAAATTGATGTTTGGTGGTTTCCAGTTTTATGTTTAGCATTTATCTGCGTTGATTGATATATAAAGGTACAAGTTACTACAAATCACTTTGATTGTAATGCCGGAAGACCCTTTTAATGTCCTCGAGCTAGGTAATTTGATAAAAAAAATTTGGCACAATAACCCAGAACAAAAAATCATCCTCAATTTTGACACCGAGTGCTAGTTTTCCGAGGTTGAATATCATAAAGCACTAAACAAGCCTTATTAGCGAGGTTTTTTCAATTACAATAATAATTGGTTCCACAATATCGATCACAAAATTGATTTTTGATAACAAATCTTGGGATTAGAAACACCTTATAAAAGATTGCAATTAAAAGAGAAAAACATCGATATTTATTAGCTTTTACTACCTTTTAAGCTGCAGTATAACAAAGCTCTGAAATGACATTCTCCATTTTTTCAGAAGGTCACAAAAGCTTTTTATTTTGATAGCTGTATACACACACCGTAAGCTCTATATAATTAAGTACGTATTTATTCTTGAAGTAGAAACTCCCCGAACTGCATGTTAATCTACAAACTTAGATTTAAAAAAAGCAAAAATTCCTCTTTCATACCCTAGCCAAAGCAATTTGGTAAGTTGGTAATACCTGTAGTAACTAACCGCAAATTCATTAATTAATGTGTACGAACCAAACATACTGTATACTTTGCGTTTGTGTGACTGCACACCCACCGCTGAGCATCTTTTTGGGCTCAGTTCTGCAACTCTTTTTCCACGTTGGAGAGCTTTGACGGATGCTTTCCAACAGAAAGTAAACATTAAGTGTATTTTCAAACTATGCATTGCCAATTTGAGAATCCAACGTATGAGCTTACAACTTTTTGATCAAAAACTTGACAATCTATTTACTGAACTTTCGTAAACACACGTAAGTGCTTTATTTTATGAATGCTAAAAATCTTAATTTCCTCGTTTGATCATTTTAATTTTAAGTGCAGCACATACCTGATAATAATAGAGAATTGCGTCAAAAGACGGTCGGTTTCGGTCGAAAAAATATTCGTCTCTTTCTGGATCGTAATGTTGAGCTCGTTGCTCGATATCTCCAAGCAGAGTGTCGGGGAATTGACGCAATGTACTGCGAAGAGTCTCGTATCTCAATCCGGCAACGTTAATCTTAACTCGATCGCATAGTTCCTCTCCTGCAAGATTTATCTTTTTGATACATCACTTTTGTTTTTTTTTGTTGATCTCAAACGCGATTTTCCATTTACTGATTTTCGAGCAAATACTGAATTAACATTTAGTAGTACGGTACTCAACCACACATCTCTACTACTGTACAAAATGCATTTATTTTGAACATAGGTGGGCACAAGTCCGTTAATCGTTATTCCGTTAATAACGAAGCTAACTTTTTCATTAACTCGTTAATCCGTTAAAAAGTTTTTTCATGTTAACGGACTAAATTAACTTCCGTTAAGTGCTGTTGACGGACTAAAGTAACTTCCGTTAAGTTCTGTTAACTTCCGTTAAGGTTTTTATTGTTAATATCATGCAGCTTCGTTGTGCATTTGAATTTGTTTTTATCTTGAAATTAGATTAGACTGTAAAATGTATCTTTCAAAACACAAAAAGACCACCATAGCAATAAATGTTTCTTTACAATCAGCTCAACAGCGTCAATACGTGTTCTAGAAGCGAGTGAATAAAAAGAAATGTAAATTACACGCAAAATGTTAACGGATTAACGGACTTTATTAACTTCCGTTAATTAAAGCTGAAAATAACGGGTTAACGTTAACGGAGGTGTGAAGTTTGTTATGGACTAGTGGTTAACGAAGCTAACGTTTTGCATTAACTTGCCCACCTATGATTTTGAAGCATTGGAGCTTTTTTAATTCAAGATACTCTTACTGACAAAGTGCTGCCAATTACAATCAATCAGCTTTGAATATTTCAGTCTCGTGCCCAGACGCGTAGACATTAACATTAGCAATTTGCAAAATGAGATCATTAAAATCCATTTATTTCACCAACAGGCCCGCAATAGCAAGGGTACAAACCAAGGCTGCGAACTCGATCGATTTTTATGCGACTTCATGTTTGAGTCTTCTAATTTAGTATTTTCGAGTTCATGTGCGACAAAAAAATCAAGTTTTTCGAGTTCAAGCTGACAAAAATACTAAGCCTACTTTACGTCTTTATTGCTTTCTTGTAGACATGCTGTTTTATAGGTCGCCACGGCACAAATAAGTGAACGACACTCTCTATTTACATGCAGTAGCGTAGCCAGGGGGGGCGGGGGGGGCCATAGCCCCCCCCCATTGGCAGGTCGACCAAAATGCAGAATGAGAAAAACACTACGTTTTTAGCACTTTTGAGACTGTTTTATGCACTGGAGTGGACTAAATAGTGATTTAAAACGTCTTTTGAAATATATATTCAGGGGGGGGGGGGCTAATTTTTCAAAAATAAAACTAACAAATAAATGAAAACTTTGAAAAATGGTCAAAAATAAGCAATCAAATTTGATCGCAAGTGTAAAAATGCTAAATATAGGTGTAATCAACAATTATACTATAAGCTAAGGAATAGAGGGGGGGCTATTCAGTATTAGTTAATTACCAATCATTTGTCTCAAATCTCTTTTCATTAGCCCCCCCCCCCAATTATTTTTCTCTATAAACTGTATACGAAATAAATTATTCCGTGTAAGTTTTATTGAACAATTCCACTTTATAATTTACCAGCATCTAAACAAGCAGTAGTGCAGCCAGTCAACCTGTCAACCAAAACGCAGTGGCCTGTCAACCAAAACGCAGAATAAGAAAAATACCACATTTTTAGCTCTACTGAAACTGTTTTTTGCGCTGAAATGGACTAAAAAATGTTTTAAAGCAACTTTTGAAGCAAATATTCAGGGGGGGGCTAAATCGTCAAAAATTAAAGTCACAAATCAATAAAAACTTTTTTAAATGCCCAAAAATAAACAATGAAATTTGATCGCTAGTGTAAAAATGCCAAACATATATTTCATTAACAAATATATTATAAACTCAGGAGTAAGGGGGGGGGGGGGGGGGGGGCTATTCAGTGTTAGTTAATTACCAATCACTTCTCTCAAGTATCTTTTCATTAGCCCCCCCCAATTATTTTTTTTATATAATATAGACGAAATAGATTACTCTGTGTGAGTTTTGTTGAATAGTAAGATTTTATGATTTACCAGCATGTATACAAGAGAACTACAGTGTTATCATTAGCCACCTCCAACATAGTCCATTAATGCAACCAGTTAAATCATGTTGCACTGCCAATTTTTATGCCACGTTTTAAAAGCATAATTTTTTACTAAAATAGCCCTAAAATTTTTACTAAAATAGCCCTAAAATAAATTTCATTTTAATGAACTCGAACTGTTTTTATCGAGTTCAAGTTTGAGTTCAGAAAAAGTATTTTTTAGAGTTCGCAGCCTAGGTACTAAGGTCAAGCTTTGATATTGTTTTTGTAAAATTAAATATAAGAACGGTTAAGGTTACCGGTGTGAATGTAGTGGCCAGATTGCCTGACAATATGAACAGAGCAGAACAGAATTTATCTGCCAGATTTCCAGCTAGTTGCATACAAAACAACAACAACACAGATAAAGAAAATTAAGGCCAGAAGACACGGAATAAACCTTTGCGGTTAACAAGTCTGGTGTCTCCTGAATACAAATGCTTGTGCTATATTCCTAAATGTTTTCTCAAGCTTTTGATTGATAAACACATTAAATTAAATGAAAGATCAATCATAGCTAGTTACAAGTAGGCTTTTTTCCAAAAAATTTCGCATAGTTTTAATTAAGCATTGTACGTTTGATTAAGCTGATTTTTTCAGTTTTTTAAGTGCATACAAAGTTGCGTTTTTTAATGCAAGGTCTAAATTTGTCCAAAATTTAGTGCCTCTAAACCCCAAATATGCTTTCTCCTCTTACGTAGAGTAGACTGCACATTGAATTATACGCAGCGGCGTTGAATGATAAATCGCTGCGTTTTATCTATGGTTTTAATAGTTACCTTTGATTTAATTTGAATTTTGAAATTGAATCCGCTCACATGTTAGTGATGAATTTGAATGTAGACTTTCAAAGGCCAATGAATTTGAATTTAGTTTTTTCGAAGTCAATGAAATTGAATTTAAAAATTAAAAAAAAATCACACCCATCCCAGCGTAGTCAACTATATTGTGCAGGCCAAAAGTTACCCACACATAGTTCGTCCAAAACCTACCTGTGGCTTTTCTAGCCATGCAAGTCTTATCACAAAAATTAGGTGAGAGTGAACGAAGAGCATCAGCTTCCTGTATAGAGCTTGAACGAAAATGAGGTCTAAAAATGCAACGCTTTATTTTTAATATCTTAATTTTCTTCTACTCTTACTATTAGTAATACACTGTACGAAAGAAATTCACTCGGAATACTTTGGAATGGAAGTTGATTGTAAGTGTCAATATCAACCTATATCAAGCTAAAGCCGGTTAGCTTGTATTTGGGGTCAAGTTTGAATTAAAAGAAAGTTTAATGTGCCAATCAAAGTTTTTGGAGACTTTCACACACTAACAAGATTTAGCAGTGCCTTGTTTAAGGTTTAATGTTAAGATGGGCATATATTTAAAAGCATTAAGCCCACCACCAGCACGCAGTCATAACGCTATTTTATCACAATTTATTCAATCACGCTGCAGTGTTTCATCAGTTCAGTTTTTCATCAACTCAACTTTCTAATCAGCTGTAATTAGTTAATAGTTTTGTGTACAAACCAAAATCAACATACTAAAACTAAATACAAAAAGAAACTTAAGAAAGGTCTAATTCCGAAGAACGCAAAAAATGATACAGCTGTGGCGTCACACTCCAACATAGCCACAAGTAGAAGTGAAATCGGATGCTGAAGCATTGGTTATTACGTCAAGCTTGAGAGTAGCTCGTAGGCTGTTGAACAGCACCGGTCGACCGCATTGGGACTCGTTCTCTTGACACAGATGTTATACGGTACAACAAGATTCGTATCAGCTACTTACATTTACAGACACTGTATTGCAATTGAATGATATGCCATGCTTGTTTTATTGTTTGATATTATGAGACTGAGCAAAAAAAGCGAATCTGCTCGTGAATCTTCAGCATTAGAATTGCTCGAGCAAGAAGCTGCTACCGGTGCTTTATTGTCTTTGCCAATACAAAAAACTTCCAATTTTTTGATATTTTGCAGCGGGCTTGTCTGTTGAAGTCATTATAAGTCTTACTTTACAATCAAAGCTACCTACAAAAATCGCGCCAATCAAATTGACGTTTTTGAACACAAGTTATTTCGATATTCTGTAACATGCATCTACTACAGTATTCTCTCCCGAAGTGACTGATGCAAAAGGCATACTTAGTTTGGTCTATCAGTATCACCAGTATCAACTGAGTAAAAACTATGGTTTTGCCTATAGCCCACTTGCAGTGGTGGCAGATTTCTCATAATTTTATTTTATGTTTTAACTTATTGATTAAAATAACACAAGTAGGGTATTGTGTTTGCACAGAACTAGGACAAAATCACGACAAGGCTGAACATTGCAGAATTATCTTGATTGTAATTACGTTTTATTCACTAAGTTGCCTTGGCCAGGAGACAGCGAAGGGACCTTTCGGTCTTCGAGTCAAGCTGCCACCTGCCCACCTGTCTACCACACACGGCGGAGGCTTCACACTGTCCCTTTTAATGCTGAACGTCAAGCAGGGAAGATGTGAATACCAATTTTTATAGTTTTTGGTTTGACCCGACCGGGAATCGAGCTCGAGTCTACCGCTGCAGTAGCAGACGCTCTATCCACTCGACTACTGATCGGTTAAACTACTGAGTCCGTTAGTAGGACCAAACTACTGACTCCGTTAGTAGGACCACTGACTCCGTTAGTAGGACCACTAGAGAGACTATAGACGATTATTAAAAAACTAATATTGCCCACATTTCATGAATGTGGTAGAAAACTTCTTTTAGGATGGGCAGCTGGCTGTTAGGGTAAAAAAAGGCCCCGAGACTTACGGAGCTACGAAATTGCTTCTTGCAAATCGGAAGTCCAATTTTAAAAGCTTTAAATCTGCAAAACATAAGAACTCTCTTTTTACACTGAAATCCGATTTGAATTTGAATTGATTCTGCCATTACGACTTGTAATTCGATTCTGTTTGATTATTTTACTACAAACAAATCAACTTATTGGGACTTCGCGCGAGCCCGTAGTACCTTTGTTTTTGTTCACGAACTTTGACAGATGAGGATGGATTTGCTCATTACTAGCAAATGGTAAAACCTAAAAGCTGCAATGTGGACCCAACAAAAGAATTAATAAAAGGGTCATATGTGTCAAATTTGGGGGTCCTAGGTCACGTGATCGTGAATTGACACACAAAAAAACGGCTATTTTTGGCTTGAGCATTTATTAATTCGCTTATAACTCAAAAACCACATGACGTGCAAAGCTGAAATTCGGACACAATGTGCGTATTTGTGAATGCTTTATGCAAACCGAGTTTGGGGGCGGCCACTACCGTGACCAAAATGTTACAAGCCGAAATTGGGAAAAAGTTGACGAATTTGAACCGATATATCTAAATAATTACCGAAATTGATGAAAAATGGTTGGTGATTTTTGAGCATGCTATCAACCACCTTTCTTTTGGTTAGGTTCGTTTACCCCAGCGTGAATACTATTTTTCTTGTTTTTTTTTTCTTTTTTCTCACTTTTTTTCTTCTTTTTGTTTTTACTTCCATGCTATCTACTTTTAAACCGCTAAACGCACTGTATTCAAAGTTTGAGCAATTGAAGATATCCAGGATTGCTTTTGTGCAACTGAAATTGGGAGTGCTAGGTTGGGGGGATTTCCTCAATCGGGTCCCCAAAATTTTGAACTTTTAAGCTGTTACAACTAGATGGATCAAGTTTTCGGAATTGGTAAATATTAGAAATAAGCTAAACCTAACAAACATTGGGAATGCCACGATGGGGGTTTTCCCCAAGTGGGTCCTCCAAAATTAAAAGTTTTTAACCTTTTAAGCTAGACGCATGGAAAGATAAAATTTGACAAAATTTGGGGTTACCAAAATGGGGAGTCCCCTCTGAATGGGAACGCTGAAATTCAAACTTTCTAACCACTCACGTTAGACACATGAAATTTTCAGAAAAAATAAATATTAATTAAAGATAAAATTTGGCAAAATTTGAGGATACCAAAATGAGGGTGTCCCCTTCAAACGGCACCACCAAAATTCAAACTTTTAACCACTCACGCTAGACACATGAAAGTTTCAGGATAGGCAAATATGAAGAAAAGATAAAATTTGACAAAATTTGGGGATACCACAATGGGAGTCCCCCTCAAACGAGGGCGGCAAAGTTTAAACTTTTTATTGTTTGCGCTAGACACATCAAATTTGACAAAATTTGGGGCTCCAAAACGGGGATCCCTCAATTGGGTCTTTCAAAATTTGAACTTTTCAACCATTCAAGGTAGACACATGAAGCTTTCAGAATAGTTAAACATAATAAGAAGATAAAATCAGAACAGGTAAAAAAATATCACTAATTCCAGGTGCCACAATTGGGAAGTCCTCTTCTAACGAGTCCTTCAAAATTTTTAACCATCCCAGCTCGACAAAAGTTTCAAGATAGGTAAGAATATATTAATATCAAAAAATTTGTGGATATCATACTATACGGGTCCTCTAGTTACGTTGCCTCCTCTTCCATTAACTACGAAAGCTAAACGAAGCAAATCTATTGGATAGGTCAGTAGCGTAGCCAGGGGGGGCTCGAGCCCCCCCATTGGCTTGTGAAGTATGCAAAATCGCACGTTTTTGGTGCTTTTGAGGCCGATTTTTGGTGAAAAATTAAAACCCCCCCCAAAGGAAATTGAATGCCGAAGTTGTGAAGTACATATCGTCATTAGGCCAGAAAAAGCGTTTGAATTTCCGATTTTAGCCGAAAAATCAGTCTCAATTTCGGTGAAGACCTTTTTTTTTTTTGGAGATCACCTGTTTTTGGGCTGAAAAAACGTTTGAATTTTTGATTTCGGCCGAAAAATCAGTCTCAATTTCGGTGAAGACCTTTTTGTTTTTTTTATTTGGAGATCACCTGTTTTGGGGCTGAAAAAACGTTTAAATTTCCGAGCTTTCCGAGAAATTCCGTCTCAATTTTCGGACAAACCGTGTGATTGTGATTCAAGAACAATGAAAATTCGGGTCAAGGTCGTTTGCACTTTTTCAAAAAAGCCCCCCTCCTTTTCCAAATCCTGGCTACGCGCCTGGGATAGGTAAGTATGAATCAAAGACTAAAGATAACAAAATTTTGTTGGCCGCATTGAGGAGACCATGCCAAATGGGCCTTTTAAAATTTTTAAATCTTTATCACGAAGTACTGTAGCTAGACATATCAAATTTTAAGACTACCGGTAGGCTAATATAAGAAAAAGATCAAACATGTCAAACTTGGCAATGCCATGTTGGACAATTAGCTCTTAAATGAATCTTCAAACTCTAAGATGAATTCTCACAAGGAATTGATATCACAGAAAAGTAGAAGAGTCCAGCTTGTAGGATTACACCAACATTTAAGATATTGAAGTACTTGAGCTTAATGGCTTTGATAGATTTAAGCTGGATAACCGAATTTTTTTACTAAACTGCCACTTACGATCAATGTTTAAAAAATTTTCCACTTGCTCTTCAAAGTTTTTGAACAATTTTATTAAGAAAGCTTTGGTGCTGAGTAATGGATGTAATACAATATACTCAGTAGCGTAGCCAGGGGGGGGCGGGGGGGCTCGAGCCCCCCCATTGGCTTGTGAAGTATGCAAAATCGCACGTTTTTGGTGCTTTTGAGGCCGATTTTTTGTGAAAAATTGAAAATAGCCCCCCCATAGGAAAACAGCCCCCCTCAAACGTTTGGATTTCCGAATTTGGTCGAAAAATCAGTCTCAATTTCGGTGAAGACCTTTTTTTTTTGGAGACCACCTGATTTTGGGCGGAAAAAACGTTTGAATTTTTGATTTCGGCCGAAAAATCAGTCGCAATTTCAGTGAAGACCTTTTTTTTTTGGAGACCACCTGATTTTGGGCCGAAAAAACGTTTGAATTTCCGATTTCGGCCGAAAAATCAGTCTCAATTTCGGTGAAGACCTTTTTTTTTTTATTTGGAGGTCACCTGATTTTGGGCTGAAAAAACCTTTGAATTTCGGATTCCGGCCGAAAAATCAGTCTCAATTTCGGTGAAGACCTTTTTGTTTTTTTTTATTTGGAGATCACCTGTTTTGGGGCTGAAAAAGCGTTTGAATTTCCGATCTTTCCGAGAAATTCCGTCTCAATTTTCGGACAAACCGTGTGATTGTGATTCAAGAACAATGAAAATTCGGGTCAAGGTCGTTTGCACTTTTTCAAAATAGCCCCCCCCCCCTTTTCCAAATCCTGGCTACGCGCCTGAATATACTGTACAATATCCAATACGTTGGCCGTTGGGTTGCACTGCTAAATAGTGTTCTCAGAAAAGGAATAGCTCTAAAATGCGTGCCTGTTTCTGGCCGTGGTAAGTGTTAAGTATGGCTGATGTAATAACATTTTTTGCTGAAAAGCCGCTGGAATTTTAAAACTCGCTCTATGTTATTTCATAATAAAGTGAAAAATTGTTAGGAACTCTGGAGCATAAAAATGGGTCTTGAGAAACAGTTTTACTAAGCGCATAAGAGCCAAAGCTGTCGTAAACATTTTATTTAAAAAGAGACGTTTCGACTAATTACTTAAGTCATTGTCAATCTTATTCAAATAGAAACAAATTCGACATTTCTATTTGAATAAGATTGACAATGACTTAAGTAATTAGTCGAAACGTCTCTTTTTAAATAAAATGTTTACGACAGCTTTGGCTCTTGTGCTCTTAGTGAAACGGTTAAGAACTCCAAATAGTTTTTTGATTGGCGGTACTTGATTATTTTGATATCTTTTTAAGACCTTTAAACTTTGAGAGCAAATAACCTCAAAGCTGTTAAAATGAACTAAAAAGAGTGCAATGTGCAAAAGCAGTAGATAATTTTTGGTAAATGATTGTTTGACTTTAAACATTACACTTAGGGGGTTTGGAAAGCATAGAATTGAGTCAATTAATATAAGTTTTCAATGTGAAGTCATCGTAAAGTCAGACTCTGCAATATCACTTATAAATTTATAAAAATTTGATTTTTTGTTTGTAAATTTTGCTTGTGTATGTATCTCTTTCCATCCTAATTGCTAAGGCAGGCATTGTTTTGATTTAGTTCTTAAATTTTGAGAAAAATTAGCAGAACTGTTTATACATGTGCTTATATAAAGTTCTTATTCAAAAAAAAAAAAATATATATATCTATTGCAGTGGACTAGTTGAGGATGTAGATTTGATATTTAGAATAGTGTGTCAAATTTCTGGTCAAGATAATGTAAGTTACAAATTCCGAAAATCATATGGGCATTTTCAGATCAAAAAGTTTTGTTCCTGTCCTCTTTGTTTTTGTTTTTTATTGTTTCAATTGGAGCAAAAGATTACTGTCGAAATATTTGTTTTACCGAGGGTTTTGTTCATAGCTGCAATTTCAACAATTGCGCTGCTAAGTGAAAATTCAACAAACGCCTTAAAAGTTGAAACGAGAACTAAGCAGAGTTGTAAAATTTTGAATGACATTTTATACCTATCTTTTCTAGACATTTAGATTTTGAAAGTCGTTAACCACAAACCTGATCAAGTAAATGGAACATTATGAAATTCGAAAGCAGTGTATTTCAGATCTGACTATCAACAACCATAAACACGCTTAACGCAATTGCGAAGTTCTTTAGCTCAGTAAAGTTAGACATTCTCGCGAAGTTCCGGATATTGCTCGCGATGTCATAATCTAGTTTATTCAATGTTTTTGGCCTGTTGCTCCCATAATCATTGGCATATGCAGTGATATCCTGGATATGAAGAAAAGTTTCGGGTTAATTAAACCACTTGTAAAGCATTATAAACTACATTCTGAGTAAAGCTCTGAGCTAGCTTGAGTAAATTAGTCTTTTACTTGCATAATTCAAAACTAGACGTTAAGGTTAATTAAAAAGAAAGAAAAGCTGCGGGGCTAGTAACTGCTGATCAATTCGGAGACGTTTATTAATAATTCAAGGAGAAGCTTTAACAGTTTTTGTTTCCTCAGATTCCTTGAGCTCTTTTCGATGAATATACTTTTTAATCAAACCAAAACAAACGAGATAAATTTTGCAGTTTGGTTACACTTTTTTTATAGGAACAATTTTATAAGAACACAAGGCTCATTTTTTTGCAAAAGTTAAGAACAAATTACTAATAATGACAACCTCAGCAGCAAAAAAAAAAAATTAAGAACAAACGAAAAATAATAAATTTCAAATAAAGAACGATTTTGAATTCTGCAATGACTCAAAACGATGAAACTTTAGTAATTTTTCACTATTTGCAAGTAAAATTGCAACAATTTTGAGATCATCTGAATGCAGTATAGATACACGTTGTACAGACAATTGAGAAAAATTTTAGCTGTCGTTAAAATTGAAAAAAGATAGCTTTTTGAATTCTTTTAGTTCAAATAATTTCAATTAAAATACTAAATACGGTATAACGCGTTTTTGCAATTTCACGATGCTGCGAAAAGCGTCTTCTCAAGCTGATAGAGCATTAGAAATTAAACAATTTTACGAATATGGTCGTTAAAATTGACATCGATGTTCTCAAAATTTAAGAACAAATGAGACTGAAAATTGGCAAAAAATGAAAAAAAGCCAGCCTCAACTCAAAATTTATTGGGTCTTACAAAAAAGTGTAATGTATTGTGTTTACGGTATACAATGAGTGTAAAAGCTTTACACAAGTAGCAGTATAATCGGTCTTGTTCTTCACCAGGCTACATCAGTGTGCCAAAAGTAGGTGCACAGTAATCATGTAATGAAATATTTTAATTTTTTATGCTTTAAGCATATTCTAAAGAACTTGAGAAAACATTTAGAACCTGACATACGACATTCCAAAACACCTAGGAACCTGACGTGTGACTTAAAATTACTGTAAGCAACAGTACACCCACTTAAAAGTTTCAGAAGTTCTTTTCAATAGTAGATCTCTACCTACTAATGGCCAACCTTGTAGCAATAGTAAAATAACGCGTTAGATTTGAGAGCGACGTAGGAATAGATAGATAGACAGGGTCGCAACCAGGATTTTGCAAAGGAGTGGGGCTTGAATCTAAAATTAAAAATTTTTGTTCTAAAACTGACTCATTTAACTGTCGTGATGATCAAACTGGTCCAACTACGCGTACTACGAGCGGGGGTGTGGGAGCAGAACGCCCAGTCGCCGGAGGCCATGGAGGTGTGGGGGCAAATCTCCCAACGCTGGGCAATTTTTGTGATTTTTTGGAAAATAATAGCCATTTTAACGCCATTCGCTCGTTTTTAGAGCCTTTTGAAAGAACTGAACTGAAAAAATTGAAAGTCCTTCGCAAGAATTAAATTTTCCAGCCCCTTCAGCCTCCCCCCTTACTTGCAGGTGAAGTCGAAAACACGTTTGAAACGCTTGTATTTTGGGTTGAACTTTTTAGATGACTTGGCTAAGGGGGGGCTGAAACCCCATTAGACCCCTCTGGTTGCGTCACTGCAGAAAGCTACTTTGTATTTTGTCACGAAGTGCGCGACTTCAATAATTACTTTACATTCAACAACGGGAAGGTGATGAACTATATACACTTTGCGTCCATGAGTTTGGAAGGAACTTTTTGGTCTTCTGGCCAATAAACTCCTGCTGGCGTGAGCAATTGGCTGAATTAGAAATTGTGATTAGTGAAGTAACTGCATTACAACCAAATAATTGCAAGTAGCGCAAAATTTTGTAACCAGTGTTTATTGAAAGTTGTCTTTCACTTCACATACAGCTTTTCTTTTAAATTTCCAAAGTTCAGAATTTTTACGTTTTTTGGTAAAGAATTCCACATTTCTATCTCTTTGTATTTTATTGAATTTTGACCAGATTTCTTTTTGAACAAAGGTAGGTAAAGTTTGTCGTCGTTTACACTTCTTAAATGGTGTCTACTAACGTTACTCACAAAGTTATAGTAATCATCAAATACCTCACGCTTTTGACGACGCACACAGTGATACATAAAATAAGAAAATAACGATGATTTAAACACAAAAAATAGGCAATGTTTATCTCCTTATGCGCTCCCAAATTTGCTTCGCCAACGTTTTTTTAAGGAGGAATCTTGTGTATTTTGACTTAAGGGGTATTCACGCAAAAGACGTTGGCTTCGCTGAAGCGTAAAACGCTTTGATATCACACAATGCTTCAAAATTTAGAGGATAGCGTACTACAGTCTGCATTATGCGAAAGGCTTATTTCCAAAAATGAGCAGCAAACTGTCCAGCATATAGCTTACCCTACAGCCCTTTGACCCGGTCTCCCCTATGCGTAAAATCATGAGAGCACGAGAGTATCCTTAGTATATTTTAGCCTTTATTTTCGCCTTAGATACGCCCCACGCGCAAGCTTTCCAGCGTACATACTGCCAGTTGTTTGAAATAAACTAAAGATAGGCCTACGCTTTATGCACAGTGTAGACTGTGCCTATATACTAACGAAACGTTTTTACCAGCAAGCACGAAGACTCGGGTTACTTAAGCAAAGTTTTACATCATAGCGTTGCCGAAAAAGGAAAGTTTCGCGATTTTTTCGCTTCAGCAAAGCTAACGCCTTCAGTGTATGAACTCCCATTTAGTTTAACTGAGTAGATGTAGTCAAAATTTTGTTGCACCTCTTACACTTTTTATTTCATAAGAACCAGAAAATTTTCGGTTGATGCTGGCTGTTCTTATGTTCTCACTATTTATCAGCCTTATTTGCTCTTAATTTGTTTTTAAATTTCATATTGCGAATTAAAGAGGCACAAAGTCATTCTTGCAGAGGCGTTTTTAGTGATGGTGGCACCAGGGGCGGGATTACGTGGTGTCACTCTTCTTCAGTCCAAAAAAAGGTGAAGACCAAAAAAAAAGGTCTTCGCCGTAAAATTAGTGAGTTTTGGTCCAGTGGAGTTATGGCTTTACGTCATAACATGGTTTCACCCCATATGGTGTCACCCCAAAATGGTGTCACCCGGGGCGGACCGCTCCCCTTCCCGACTTCCCCTCGCGACGCCACTGCATTTTTGCTCGGTAAAAAGTTGCGTTAAGCAAAAATTTTGTCGATTCTCAAAGCGTTAGCCTGCAGGTACAAAACAGTGCGTACCGTCCACTCGCCTGCATGATTTCAAAATCTATTGTTATTTGCGATATAGCACTGTATAACAAAAATTGATTTTTTTTATTTTCAAATTTGGCCCGTGGTCTTTTGCGCGTTTTAATCATTTTGTTTATGCCAAAACTGGCATTATTCTTAATTGTTCTAGAATTTTGAGAAAAAATGAGCTTCGTTTGTTATACAAAATATTGCATTTGCCATTCATTGCTTTTCACACCAGGTAGCACATCCCATAATGATCAAAAATAGTAAACATTTTGTTTTTCACAACCCCGTCAGTCAATCTGGGGGAAGCTTGGCTAAAAGTTGTAAGTCGGGCAGGCTTTTCGGGTCGGGTTAGGGCCTAAACTTGACAAAATTTAGGGCTGAATTCAAGCCTGAGACGTGTTTTTTGTCCTAGGTGCACAAACATATAATCAAAATTACTTGGCAACATTGCTAAATTTTTCAGACCTAACTTAACTTTAGGGTTTTTTCGGGCATGATTTGGGCTTCAAATTACTTTTCGGGTTTGGGCTTGATCTAGTCGGCCCGTTTACAACTCTGGCTTAACTAGCTAACCAGAAGGTCGACAAACCGCTGAAGATCTTTACGATAAGCGAAAGTATTGCTATACTGGAGAGAATATTTTGCATTTCAGTTGAAGTTTGCTTTGTCGAAGCATGATGTGGGAGGGCAACTGATGTGCACCGGCCGACGCATGAAAAAAGTTCTTTCCGAAATGGGGTGTTTACAAAATCAACTACGAAAAATGTTATTAAAGATTTTTGCATTATTTTCTTTTCGCTTCTCTGAAAACGTGCGCGCAATGCATTTTTTACAAGGAACGCAGAAAAAATAACATTGCTTGCCTCTGCCGATGAAGAATTAATAAATTTGGTCTTCTTGCGCATTGCACTCGGAATATTTTGGGCATGTTTTTAGGTATTTTGGAATTATTATGATAAATCATTTTCATCACATATAGCTATCATGTAGGAATAGCAGAGATGGAAACTGGTCCGGTCGACCAGCCGGTCGGGTTGAGATTCTTCGACCGGCCGGTCAAGCCGGTCGAAACACCAGTCAAATTCTCCTTTCTTGCAAGTAAAAGACAGCTAAGAACGAACCGAAAGATACATATATATTTAGTAATAAATAAAACTTTTTATAAAAAAACAGTATTAACAAACCACGTCTTTTGAAAGCACTTGATGAATGGTTTCTAGCTGTGACTAGTGCGCTGTGACTATTAAGACATGTACATCTAGGGGCGTATTTGGGGGAGGCTTTTGCCGCCCCCCCCTCCCCCCGCTTTGGGCCACGGCACAAAGCAAAAAAAGGGCAAAATATGCAGTACGTAGTAATCGCGTAATCAGATTCTAATCAAGCATGCATGTGGAAGAGGCTTATGCTACCTGGCCTTTTAGCATCATTTTAATCAACTTGAGAGTAGAAGTAGCGCAGATTTCAGATTTTTTAGTACATGCTAAAATCGTGCGGCTTTGAAAAGTTTTTTTTAACTTAAATTTACCACACTCCACATTGGGCAAAAAAGACATAGCTCTCATTTTTTAATATCTAACTAGCCATGGCTTGTTCTGAAGTAGCAGCATTTCTACAAACTGCTGAGGCACATTGTATTTCGAATATTTTCTAGCCGATATCATAACAGTTTAGTGTTTGCTGCTCGGCAAATTGCAAATAATCTGTCACCAATAGCTTTAAAATTTTAATTTTTTAACGTGTATTAATTTAGCTAGTGCCCTCCAGTTCTTTTTATGCTTATTTGAGCACGTTTTACGCAGCTCAAAACAGGTCTTTCAAAGTAAAATTTAACCTAAAAAGATCTTAAAATTGAGTTGTTTTTACAAAAAACACAAAAATTTTTTGCATTTTTTTCTGAGACTCCCGTCCGGAGTCACAAATTTTAATACCTCACCCTTGCCCCTCCTTTTGAAAATTTTTCATCAGATGCATTGAACAGTGAACAAAAACTTTCTGTAGAAAAACCGGTCGACCGGGCCGGTCAGAAACCGGTCAACCAGCCGGTCAACCAGCATAGATTTTGAAATTTACCGGTCGGGTCGGATCGAGAAAATCCTGACCGGTTCCATCTCTGATGTAGAGCTTAGTATCTGGCTGTTTGGCCTTGTGATTTAGAGGAGTTTAATTACAGTATCTCTACTAACCGGAGCATTGCCATGGCATTCCCGTGTTTCACAAAAAAAATGGTATTAATTTTATAAGGTCTTTTTTTGTTTATTTTTTTATGCAAAATTTCACTTACCTTCTTTCTCGTTCATTAGTTTCTCCATTCATTTTTATTGCTCTTTTTTCAGTCGGCTATTTCTGCGAAATAAAACTTCTTTACGAAATGCTATTCTAAACCAAAAACGTCCCATCCAAATAAATGTAAAGCATCGCTTAGTTTTTAGCTGCAAGTAGGACAAAAATTAACGAATCTATTTTCCTAAAACATTGAGAAAAGTTACTGATGAACAAATCCGGCAAAAAATATATTACTTTACCACCCTTGTCAAAAAGCATTCTGCCAAGCACATTCTAGCTCGTTAGATTTAATTGATATCTGAGTTGAAATCCGCAAAACTCCTCAATTTCGTAATAGAGTCGGCCATACCTTCAAAAGATTCTTAACGAAAACGTCGCCGAAGCTTTTACTCAAACGACTTTTAAAGTATGTGAACTTTTTCTGACGCTTGGCTGCATGTTATTTGGTCTCAAAAAGAATTACAAAAATATAATCAATGGCGTTAGTGTTGTCCTAATTAAAAAAGAACTAATCAATACTCTTTCATAAAATACTTTTTTACATTTTGCATTTTTCTTTCATAATGTGTCTTATGCACAGAAGGCCCACAGAAATTACTTAAATAAAGTAAAATAAACTTCATGCAATATGCAATATCAACAATATGAAAAGCAATTTTGCATTACTCTGTTGGTCCCTGTCAGGTACAATACGTTTTAAACTAGCTAGTTCTGCTTACCACAAACGTTTGAAAAAGATTCAGATTTGATAAAGTTGTTTTCATTCAGAAATAGTCTTTTCAGTTTTTCATGATGAAAAGTTTCAGGGAAAAGAGAAGCTACAAAAGAATTAAGCGACGAAAAGAGTTTTAGAACACTGCCTTGATTGATAACCCACAGGCCCTCATTCTTTCACTCTCAAACGAATTGTTTTTTTTTAGTTGCGTGCCGCAAAACATATCATTTTTACGCAGTAGCATTACGTTAGCTAGTGCACGCAAAGACAAGCTCCTTCAAGCTTGAACGCGTTAATATAAGGTCCCGCTGGAATAATAAATCAATATACACCTTTTTTGAAACAATTTTGCGTTAGAATTATTATACGTGTTTCTTTATTACGGCAAACTCGGCATGGAAAACAAGGTTTCTCTTTTTACATGACGTAGCGCAGGCAAAGCGCCAGTACATATTAATTTAATCTTTGTGTCATTGATAGTTTTTTAAAAGGGTCATTGGAGTGACTATTTAACCAAAAAATTTTAATGGAAATAAAAAGAGAGTTGAGAAAATTTTAACCTTCCGTTTCTCGTTTATGTTTTGGAGAGTTAGGATGAGGTTATTCGTTATGGAGTGGGCAATTTTTAGCAACGAGAATCGGCATTTTGCCTTTTTTGTTTCTCAAATAGAGAAAGAAACAAAAGCAAATGAGAAAGAAAAAAAAAATGCCGATTCCCGCAGCTAAAAGTCGCCCGTGTGAATACAGCTTTAAAGTTAGGAGGGCCTTTAAATCAATGAAACTTAATGTACAGGGTATCTCAAAAAAAAGTGTAGCACTTTTAGATTCTTATTAAAGCTTTGTTTCAGCACTTAATAATGTTTTGCTAATAGAAAGTATATGTTATGATTTTTTTCTTCTGAAAAGATTAAAGGGACATTCAAGTCAGTCGAATAAGCCTTTGCGAGGTTTTCTCGCACAAAATTTTGACAGATCTGAAGTCTGACTTTACCAAATTTAACCTTTTTACGAACTTTCGTTCCCGAAATATTACCAGTAGCGTAGCCAGGGGGGGGGGGGGCGGGGGGGGGCTATAGCCTCCCCCATTGGCCTGCCGACCAAAATGCAGAATAAGGAAAATACCACGTTTTTAGCACTTCTAAGACTCTCTTTTGCACTGGATTAGACTAAAAAATGATTTAAAGCATAGTTTGAAACGTTTATTTGGGGGGGGGGCTAATGGACTGCCGACCAAAATGCAGAATAAGAAAAATATCACGTTTTTAGTACTTCTAAGACTGTCTTTTGCACTGGATTAGACTAAAAAATGATTTAAAGCATAGTTTGAAAGGTTTATTTAAGGGGGGGGGGGGGGGGCTAATGAACTGCCGACCAAAATGCAGAATAAGGAAAATACCACGCTTTTAGCATTTTTAAGACTGTCTTTTGCCCTGGATTAGACTAAAAAATGCTTTAAAGCGTAGTTTGAAACGTTTATTTAGAGGGGGGGCGAATGAACTGCCGATCAAAATGCAGAATTAGGAAAATACCACGTTTTTAGCCAGTAGCGTAGCCAGGGGGGTCGGGGGTCTATAGCCCCCCCCCCCCCATTGACATGTCGACCAAAATACAGAATGGGAAAAACACTACATTTTTAGCACTTTGAGACTGTTTTATGCACTGCAGTGAACTAAATAGTGATTTAAAACATCTTTTGAAACATGTGTTCAGGGGGGGGGGGCTAATTTGCCAAACATAAAACCAAGTAATAAATGAAACCTTTGATAAATGGTAAGAAATAAGTAATCAAATTTGATCGCAACTGTAAAAATACTGAACATAGGTGTCATCAACAAACACACTATAAACTAAGGAATAGGGGGGGGGCTATTCAGTATTTGTTAATTACCAATCATTTCTCTCAAATCTCTTTTCATTATCCCCCCCCAATTATTTTTCTCTATAAACTGTATACGAAATAGATTACTCCGTGTGAATTTTATTGCACTATTCGATTTTATAATGTAACTGCATCTAAACAAGAGAACTACATTTTACCATTAGCCACCTCCCAAATAGCCCATTTATGCTACCAGTTTAATCTTGTTTGAACTGCCAATTCCTAAGCCACGTTTTAAAATCACTATTGTTTAATCAAAATAGCCCTAAAATGAAGTTATTTTTGCAAAAAAATGCAAAATTTTCGAGTGCTGGGGGCTCCGCCCCCAGACCCCCATGCCTCCGGCGGCTGGGGGCTTTGCCCCCATACCCCCAGCCTCTGGCAGCTGGGGGCTCCGCCCCCAGACCCCCATTGGCCTCCGGCGGCAGGGGGCTCCGCCCCCAGACCCCCCAAACAGCCCCCCCCATTGCGAATTTCTGTGAATATTACTACTTAGATTTCCCTTTAGATAGGCTTTTTCCCCTTGGAAATATTACAAGGGTTGCCAATAAGAAACAAATTTCAAAAAGTTACTGCATGTTTCTATTTCTCAATAAGCGTTTTGCACCAAAGTTGTTCTGAAGATAAAGCAAAGGGTTTGAACCAAAAATTAGCTGCTTTTCACGTAAAATGCTAGCCAGCTTTTCAAAAGTTAATCATCAGTCGCAATACTGACAAAATGACAACACTGAAAGTAAGAAAAATATTGTTGATTTTAAACTATAACATCTTGAAAACGGAAAAACTCAGAAAGTTCAAATTTAATGAGAATGCATTTTTCTCGACTTTAGTTGAGTTTTCATTAATTTCGGCAGTGAGTGGAATGTTCGATATGATCATCTCTTTTGATTCACTTAGACATTTCAACTAACTGCAAAATTTTCAATGACACGTTGGCATATTTGATGTGGGATTCTCCTGATTAACTGCGTAATTTCAGCCGATAGTTACTGAACAGTTCGATAATGGTGATAGATTTTACTATATGGGACTTCAGCATAGGGCAAGGGCCTCCGGAACTGAGATGTTAAAATGCAAATCTTATTATTTGTTTGTTCGCATCACTGTTCGGTGTTCGCGCATGAAAGACCTTTTTCAACAGTATTACTGGCAGTGGCGCAACCAGGGTGGGTAAATGGGTTTTAACCTTCCCTTCAGCCTACGCACATAAAAATTTAACTCTCAAATGCAAGAGATTAAACGTGTTTTAGGTTTGACTTATACGTCAAGGGAGGCCAAAATGCAGAACAATTTAATTCTTCAACTGGCATCCACATCTCAGCAATTCAGTTCTTTGAAATGACTCTGAAAACGTGCGAAATGCACGGGTAATTCAAATGGTGTTAAAATAGCTATTCTTTCCAAAAAAAATCACGTGATCGCCCAAACCCCACTTTGTGATACATCCGAGTTGCATCAGTTTTCTATGCACGCCGCCCAATTAAGACATTTTCGATCAAAAAAATTTGAGCTTCTGATTCAAGCCCCCTTCCCCGACTCCCTTAGCAAAATCCTGGTTGCTTTTTGCCCGTTTATGATGCGTTTAAGTTTAACCCGTTTGCTCAGCTCGCGGCCTAATTAGAGACATTTTTCAAAAAACGAAATAATTTGAGCTTTTGGTTAAGTTCCCTCTCCCCTTTTAGTAAAACTGTGCTTGAGCGCCTGCTTTCCGTATAAGCAAGTTGTTATAAAGCGTAAAACTTTTTACTTTTTTCTTTGAAGGTTTCATCTCACCAAAAAGGCAAAAGTGCCAAACGCCCGCGCAATGTAAACTCGGCCCGGGATAATGATGAAAATGACGGCGCTATCCTGTGAACGAATAACTATCAGCTTATGCGATTAACCTTTTTTCCAAGTTTTACGCTTGGTGCTTTGATTTATTCTCACTTAAATTTGCTGTTTGCTCAAAGCCACAAAGCAGAGCTAATCATCGTAAAACCTTCATCCAAGGACGCAACAATGCAGCCAGGGTGCGGGTAAAACCAAGATCATTCAATCTTGTTCGTCGTGAAAACTTGAGCTTGTCGCTGCGTGAACATTTTCCTTGGCATTACTTCACCTGAAAAAGTCCAAAGGTAGACGAGGTCAGGTGAGCGAGTCTAATTTCGGCCTATAGTTGCTGAACAGTTTATAGGGTTCGTTTTTGAGAACATTTTTTTTGCCTAACCTCACCAGAAGTATTCCAAAGGGTTAAAGTCAGGTAAAAGAGGAACGTCAAAGCATCAATTTACAATTTCTGTTTTTTGCTCCAACATATTTTTAGCTAAATATCAAACACTGATATTAAACAAACCTCCTACCCTTGAATTAGGGGATGAAAATGCTAGAGTAAAAAATAAAAAGTACAGATCAAAGCAAAATAAAAATAACATTAGATCAATAAATAACAAACAATCAAAACAAAATTGTTACATTTTGGGGGGACACCCTACACAGGTCAGGTTTTTCGGTAAAATAAAAACTTGTCATTCATTGCAAGAGTAAATCAAAGATTTCTTTCTTGCTTTTTATTCGGAGCAAATCCGCAATTCAGAGATAGAACATATTGGTATTTGAGTGGAGCTTGAAACTGAGTCAGATTTTGCGCTTTTTAGCAGCAGCCGGAGTGTTATTCTTTCAAAAATTTTGTCGGATTGTAGTGTTGTTGTAAGATTTCAGAGCTGGATTTGAGCCGAAGTCAGTGCGTGAAATTTTGGAGTGGAGCTTGCGTGAAAAAAATAAGACACTCCGCCCCAGTGTAACCTGTACAGTTTCTTCAGCTCAGCTTTTACCGCCAATGATCGCAGCGTTTATCTGGTCCTCTGCATATTTTTCACAGTTGAAATGAATGTTTTTGACTGAAGTCATTATTTTATTTTACACCCGTTTAACCATAACCTGCAACAACAACTAAAAAGAGTACAAATGTACTAATACCAAGTCCACGGAATCTACGAATCGCGAGCTAAGCAAGCAAGCAAATGAATGACCGACGCATGTTAAATACTGTAATGAGATTTTTTTAAAATGTTTTTGTTTCCTCATTAAGAGAGCAATTCAAAAATGTTTTTTTAGAAGCCCTAGGAGATTAAAATCCCAAAACAGTGTAAAAATATATTCATCAACTGCATAGTAACTGATCCTATTAACTCATTTTACTAGCCTAGACCATTTAAAATCGATTGTTGGAGGCACATTTGGGAGGTCCGGACTGGTGGTACCCCAAAATATTTGTCTATTAAATGCATTCATTTATCCTGTAGGAATTTGAGGTTTGGTGAACCCAAATTCCTAACGTAAGCTTCGGTAATATGTGAGTTCGGTCTCTTCTTCAAATTGAAACCACTACTTAAAAACTTCCTCGTTGTTTAATGGCGGCAAAACAAAAAAAACTTAAAATCACTCCGGTCCTTACAGGACAACGGCAAAACCAGAAAGAGAATTCCTATTACAATTTACCTGACACACTGCGTGAGAACCGGCTCACGTGACTGCACAACATTTCCTAAAATGGCATGATAATCGCTAGATCGCAAATTTTTAATCAAATCAGCGTTCAGTGCGCGTTTTAAAAACTATTGTTGCGCACTGAAACGGGCTCTTGAGCAAAACACAAATGACTGTGGTTCAATACAGCGCAGAGTCACTACAATCCCAAAAAGTGTCAGCTCTTTAGCTTAAGCCGTTCAAAAGATTGTTCTTGGCTGGAGGACCCTGGGGGGTAACACCTCCAAACTATGTCGAACTATTTGTCTTTTAAATATCAATTGATATTAAAAGCATCAGCTTTCTACCTTAAAGTCGTTCAAAAAATTGATTTTGGGGATCCAATTTTGGAGAAGTTTTCGAAGGGAGGTGGCACCTACACATTTCAGGATACAAAACGTCGTTTGTAGCTCAACAACTTCACATAAAAATTAGATTTGGTGTTTTACCGTTTAGGAGAAGAAGAGTGTTAAAGATTAGGAAGGAAAAAAAGAAAAAAACTCATCGCAGCCAAAAGTGGGTTGGTAGGGATAAAAAAGTATCTTAAAACATACAACCATGTGAAATACTTTTTGTCGTACTTAAACCGTTTTTGAATGAGACCGTCTTTTACACCAAACTTTCGAAGCGGTTTTTGGGCCTAAAACCTAAGTCACGGCACCTTTTTCCTCGAAATTTGTACAAATATACATCTTACTAATTTCAAATTGCTGTTTAAATTTAATGAAGCTGGATCTAGTCGCTTTCGAGTTAAAATTCTTAACAATTTTCCACTTCATTATGAGCTAATATCGAGCAGCCTTTACAGTTCCTGCAATGTTTAAGCAAAATTTTATTACATCAACCAAATTTATTGTACAGTATTACCACGGCCGAAGATATCCAACATTTCATGCAGTCATTTCTGATTCTGACTACTATCTAGTACTGCAATTCATCGTATTAGATAATTCATTATAATTTCTCTGTGTAGCACTAGCACTTTCTTTGTTAAGTCGTTCAGAAACTTTGAGACGTAAATAGGTTTTCTCAATGTCATAGGTAGCAGTTTATTTAAAAACTCAGCCATCTAGCTTAAAACTATCAAAGCCATTAAGCTACAGTGTTTCAACGCCCTACATGACGGAGGTCCATTTGGGGGAAAATCTCGCAGTTTGGAATCCCCAAGTTTAAATCTTTTTCTTTCTTTGCTGGCAAATCATTCTGCGAATTTCACCCAACTAGCTTTAGGCAGTTGAAATATGCTATGGGGTGCCATTTAAGGGTTAATCTTCTAATATGTCATCTTAAGTTTTGTAATGTTTTGCCTTTCGTTTATATTAACCTACTCTAAAAAATTAATTGACCCAGCCGCAACATTTTATTTGAAGCAACGTTTGCCGATGTATTATTTTTATACATTTAACGTTTCGCTCCCAGTTTGGGGAGCATCATCAGAACAGCAACGCATTTCTTGTTTGAAAAAATGAGGAGCGAAACGTAAACTTGAATAAAAATAATACATCGGAGTACGTTGCTTCACATAAAATGTTTTATCTCGACGAATGCACTCCAAGCTTCATTTTGAAACCAGCCATGGAGTAGTTAAAAAGTTTTAAACTTTGGGGGGCCCATTTGGCAAGGTACCCATAACGTGCACCCCCAAGTTTTGTCTCCATTTATCTTTTTTTTTATTCTAACCTATCTACGGGCGCGTGCACGAAGTCCCAATCATTATCCACACAAAAATCTCACTAGCCCTAGGGCTAATACTGATTTTCTACGTTCTTACTTCAAAACCGCAAACGAGGAATAAAGTAAACAGACCGACTTAAACAAGTGCTAAAAACTAAGAGCACAAATGATAATGTCATGTAAACAAAATAAAGTTTCTTTACTGCATTATTTATTAACGGTTTCGTCATGCATTTTTTTGCAAGCAGCTCTAAGAAAAATGACGAAAGCATTTTGTAGATTTACAGGCTTATAACAGCCAGTAGGTGATGATACTGCTTCATTTGAAGGAAAGCATGCTTGCAAATTATAAGTAGTTTAAAATTCATTTTTTAATCTTATTCAATGTATCATCAATTGCAAAATTAGAGATGAAACTATTTCTAAAGTAATCTTAATATAGGGTAATTTATTAAACTTGAGCGAACATTTCACTGAACGCTTTAAGACATTACTAGTTTCGTCATCTCATCACCATCAGCTAATGATGAGACTAGTAATGTCTTGAAACGTTCAGTAACATTTTCGCTCTAGCTTTGACTTTTGCTTTTTATTGAGGTTACTAAAACGTTCCAGTCATTACGCTCCGATACTTCTAAACTATTCATTGAAATGTTGATTAAAACAAAAGCAAAAAACAAAAAACTAAAAAACATGATTCGATGGATTTGTAATGAAATTGGTCGAAATCAGGCAGTAATGAATCTAGAATTTTTGAGGTTCGAAGCAAAACCCAAGTCGAGCTGGGCCTATTTTCAGGTCAAAATAAGGTGAGCCCAAAAACGTTCTTGTGATTGTTATGCATGGAATTGTGTTTATAAAGTTTATGTTTATGTTCCGAGAAGGGGGTGAACTTGGTTACCGCTTATTCGTAGACGCTTATCAGCTCACCATTCATTTTTGGTAAATTTTTTCTCAAAATGTTGGATAACATCAATATAGCATTTTTGGTCGAAATAGCTCACATTTCTAACCGAAGGTAGTGCACACAATGAAGAAATTACGAATTCCCGCAAGTTTGTTGGGCTGCTAGCCAGTCCAGCGCAAACACTATTACAGTGTCTTGCAATTGCAGGCGGGCTTGACACGCAAAGTTGTGCAAACAACAAGGAACAAAAATCCATTTTTTTCCATTATAGTCTTTTTCAAGCAAAGAAATACCTAAAAACAGGATTACACAAACTAAAGTGTAGACGCTGTCAATAAAGTTTTCCACAAAATGGAAAAGATCTTTTGCCATTTCCGCTTTGAAAATATTGGCCTAAAAATTGGAAAAAGTAAATTGGACTTAAATAACAGTTTTACATGTCCACTTTTCAGGTCCGGTTTTTAATTTCGTTGCTTGTTCATTGCTGAGTGAAGCTAAAAAAGCGCGAAATTACGAAACAACTGCGCAAATCAAAGCGTAAGTGCGGGCGAGCTGCGATTCTATTTAGGTGGGATATCAATCCTTTGATTGACAAAACTCTTTGTAATTTGGCATTTTTTCGACATGATTCAGTAATAAACTGGCTCCGGTCCTAAGAAATGGGCCTGAAAAGTGGACTGTCCAAAAAAGGCGAGTTTTGAAATGTGAGGAGGTCCACGCGTTTTCCCGTTGCATTACCTATAAAATCATCACACACCAATTTTCAATCGAATTCATCTACGTTTACAGGTCGCGCAAAGCGATTTTTTATTTTCAAGATTTATGTACTGATTTTTAGCAACCGCTAAATGGCGCAACAGGTAGCAAAAGTTTAAAACGGTGTTTAGACGCGTTTTAAATCAAGGAATGTGATTTAATGTTACTTGGTTCCATTATTTAGCAAATACAGCACATCAATCAACATAACGACACTAACAATAGCAATAATATTTTCTAAAATAGCAACTTAGCATCACTTGCAAGCCCACACACGCAATGTAGTTATTATATAGCTTTGCGGGAAGTACAATAACGTACAGTACACGAATATATTAGCTGTGGTGACTAAGGAGTCCTGCCAGGCAAAAGATTATAGAGGTGAAAACTTTTACAAGACGTATGGTAGCTGTAGAACAGGGGTCGGCAACCTTTTGAACTAGTGGGCTACATCCAGTCCTAACAAGGTTCCAGCGGGCCGCCACCATTCCAGCGGACCAAAAGAGAAAGGTCTTCACCAAAAATTTACGTCTTTTTTTAGCCGAATGGATGGCAAAGACCAAAAAAAAGGGTCTTCGCCAGAAATTCACGCCTTTTTTCGGACGAATTGATGAGGAGATAAGGATCATTTCAGCGGTTTACTGCTGCATGCCTATTATTGAAAAAGAAAAAAGGTCGCAGGCCGGATGACAATAAATGGTCGCGGACCGGGTAAAATGCCTCGGTGGGCCGGATCCGGCCCGCGGGCCGTAGGTTGCCGACCCTTGCTGTAGAAGTAAAGTTGATAAAAAAGGCGGCTCTCCAGGCAGGATTTATTACTGCACTAAATAATAGGAAAAACTGGAAACAGCGGTACACTTGTGCCATAAATGAGATTTATTCTGTTTAGTATGACGGAGATAAACATCTTAAAGTGATATGTTTATACCGGCTACTGCTCAGTGAAAACATGGACGGCTTATCACGAAAGAATATTGGTCGGTTTAACCTTTGTTCGTAGAGTTTCAGTGATTTTGATTAGCCTTTTAATTTATCAAGTATTCGTATTTTAATCAGTGAGAGTTATGTCCAGCATTCCATTCGCCAGTGGCACTTCAAGAAAGAAAATAGTTAAGCGGACTAGAAACAAAACGAATTTTTTCTTGGTTGGATATCCACGAAAATCCATTACTGGCTGCAAGTTGCCCACTCTAAGGCAGATTTTTAAAGTGCTCTTGCACGAAAAAAATATACCAAAGAAAAACAGGAGGACAGCATGATCTCAAGCTGAATATGTAGAGGATCGTGTACTGGAGTTTTGAAGAATGGCGGGCATTAAAACGATTACAAAAAAACAATTGTGTTATGTGGATACAAAAAAAGTACAAGGAGTGGTGCGATTTGGCGAAAAGCAAGAGTCGGATTCGAGATGTTGGCGGAAAATGAGCGTTATTTATTTCGGAGCTTGCCAAACTCTGGGATATTGGTGCCAAACATGCTGTTGCAACTATACGTGAAAATCGGTTGTTGACAGTTTCGGATAAGGAAGAAGATATTGCTTTTTTTGCCGACCAACAAAACATGCGGAAAGCAGTAATGTCAGGCAAAAACAAGATCTTTTTGCAAAGAAGTTGTTTTTGTTGTAGCGCTGTAGTTGTAGCTCATATTTATCCTCCTGTCACCGGACAGCGTCAGACGCTAACTTATCGGACGATCTGCACACTTTTCATTACCAGGACTACTTCGTGATTCCAGGAATCCGCAATTGATTAGGAGCTTCCGATGATCCAATGTTCCTGCGGATTTCTTTGAATTCTTGTCCACTGAATTTGCTGCTTGTTCGAAGCCACCAAGCAGAGATAATCATCGTAAAGCGTCTTATCCAAGGACGCAACAAGGTGACCAGGGTGCGGGTTGAACCCAGATAATTCGCTCAGGGTCGTTGTAAAAACGACGCCTTTGCCCATTTGGCCACGCTGCCGACGTCAGGTGATTTTTGTTGCGCTAGAGACTTTGTGCGAACAGTGAAAGTTGTAAACAATGCAGGGGAGCGGGGTGTGAAGCTCAATATTGACTGTGCCGTTATAATTACTGATGATGTTCAGCAAAAACACGATCTATTGCAAGCGATAGAAGCTCATCGAGAACAGTTTCCAGATTTCGAAACAGAAACTCTTGAAAAAACTTTTAGTTAAAATGCTGTCAATAATTAATTTGTGAAATAATAAGGTATGATTGATTGACTGAGCATTTTGCACAGTGATTGTAGAGAAACAAACAATTTTTGTTTGGCAATACGGTTCTCCTACACAATTTTTGAAATTTTGTTTATGCAAACCACTGCATGGTGTGTTTAGAGGATACCTTTGTAAATAATTTTTAGTGTTTGAACGCTTTATGCTTCACAGTTTCATCTGGCAGGGTGCCAAAAATGTCTGGGCCGCTTGCAGAGCTCTTTTAATTGTTTGGACCTGCTAAGCTACCATTTTAGCAAAAACTAATGCCACTCCTTGTCTCATTGCGTTGATTGATGTGCCTCAGTGGCTAAATAATGGAGCCAAGTAGCATTAAATCACAGTCCTTGATTTAAAACACGTCTAAACACCGTTTTAAACTTTTGCTACCTGTTGCGCCATTTAGCGGTTGCTAAAAATCAGTTCATAAATCTTGAAAATAAAAAATCGCTTTGCGCGACCTGTAAACGTTGATGAATTCGATTGAAAATTGGTATGTGATGGTTTTAAAGGTAATGCAACGGGAAAATGTGCAGACCTCCTCACATTTCAAAACTCGCCTTTTTTTGGACAGGTCTAGTGGACATGCAAAAACCAGGTATAGCAATCGCATCGATGACTTTCTGCGATATTTGTTACGCAAAAAAACTGCGATGCAATGCGGAGCAAAATAATGAGTGCGATGTTTTTGGTCGAACGGTAACGCGTTTGTCGTTGGGGCAAGAGGTCTACGGTTCAAATCTCGGGCCGGTCAAATCGGACACAGAGTTGCCAACGGCTTGCCACCGCTGCGACATTTCTTCGAAAGAAGCTAAGTTGCCTGGGCGCAATGACGCTCAAACTCGCTTCATCACTTATTATTATTATATTATAGAGTATTTTTGTTGCTTTATAACTACCGGGTTATGTACCAAAAAACACAGTCTATGAAATATTATTAACTGTAATAAAGTGTTGGGTAAAAGCCAAAAAAATTCTGCTGCAACAGCATCTAAACACGTATAGTAGTATCGCAGCTAAAACGCTCCAAGAAAAAGCGCTCGTGCTTTACGCGATTGCTATTGCGAAATTTACCAACATCAAAGCGGTTTATTTTTTTTTTATTCTCTCACTCGCGCGCATACAAGTGCTCCAAGAGCAACCCAGACAGTATCAATTTTAGTCGTCACAATGGGAGCAGGATTACAGCTCAAAATAACATCAATAACTCTGAAGCAGACTAAAATTACGAACAAGGGACTGAATAGTATATGCCAATGAGCAAACTTGATTTGCTTGATGCCTATGGTCTATTAAACCCGAAAAAGCATGTCACAATTCCCTGAAGCTCAACCAGTGCAAGACTTTAGTTTCATTACTTTTTTTAATTGTGACGCAACAAATGCCAAAATCTACTCAAACTTTTGCTCAAAATATAATTTGTGACAAAACTCAAGAAGCCAACCGAAACAACAAAAATAATTGCCAAAATCACAGTTTTTTTGTCGATTTTTCTGCGACGATAGGATCCTTTTGCGTATTTTCATGCGATAATTTTGGATAAAAGCGTGCGATGCGATCCAGTAGCTATCCTGGTAAAAACGCTGCATGGAAGCTAAAACTTCACGTACATACTTAAAGTTCGAGAGCGTACAAATTCATCTGTTCTCGCCTAGCGTGGAAATCGTTGGCGATTTTATGCTGGCGCAGCATGGAATGGCATAGAATAAAATTGCTGTCGTCACAAGTACCAAACCAATCAAAAATTGAAATCCTACAAAATAACACAGATCAGTGCAGATCAATTCAAACGAAGCCTAAGTAGGGTAAAAAAATCAGTTAATCTTTCTTACACATCGATTTATCTCAGTCGCGTTGATTTCTAATTAAAATGCAAAAGCTTTTAATTTTTGAGGCAGATTAGAGATTGTTCCAGTACAATAAACAAGTTTTTCTACATAAGAAAGAGTATAAGTATAATCAACAAGTTTTTCTATGTGAAAAAGTCGTACGAGGCGACCAATAGGCACCTATTAGGAATGGTTGCCCATGTGATGAGGGGAATACCTGGTGTTTGAATGGTGTGAAAACAACAAATGAACAAAAGTTACGCTGGAAACGGGATACTTATCAATTACTTTAAGCCACGTTTAGTTTAAGCATTGAACGACAAAAATTCTTGTTTTAATATCCTATGTCACATACATGCATTTGCATTGGTACCTACCCAACTGGCATTCGAATAAAAAACAAGATGCAGAGGTTGATAGAAGCAAAGACACAGAGGTAGAAAATGTCTTCGTAACGTTATCGGTGTATAACAACACCAGTGAGATTAAAATACCACCAACGCTTGAAATTACTGAAAAGACATTAAGCAATTTATGACAAACACTTATTTTCATTTACTCAGCTGGGGCGTCCAACACCGGCCCGCGGGCCACTTGTGGACCGCCAAAGGCTTCAAAGTGGCCCGTTAAATTTTCTACATTGGTTATTGTGAGTTGCAGATACGAGTCCTTATCTTTTTTTTATTTGCTCTTTGGAGAACGCCACAAAATCGATTGGAACTGGTGGGCTGAAGACCTTTTTTTTTTGGAAAACACTACAAAATCCATCGAAATTGGTGGGCAGAAGACCTTTTTTTTTTTTGGAGAACACCACAAAATCCATCGCAAGACCATTTTTTGAAGAAGAATACCACAAACTAAATTTTGGTCCGCGAATATTTTGGAGCAGCAAATCTGGCCCGTGACTGAAAAAAGTTTGACACCCATAATTTACTGTATTTATGGTAGCAATTAGTAATTTTTTAAAAAAGTATAATGAATTTGGTCATTTATCCTTCAGCATATCCGCTGAGTTTTCATAGTTTTCAGCTGTTCGAGTTTATGCCAGTTTTGGGGCTCAACGTTTTTGTCCTCCGTAACCCGGCAAACAAACAAGACAGTTTTAAATGCTTTAATCATAAAAATTACAGCCAATGTGATTGAGATTAGTATATTTCGCACGTTTTGACTCTGTCCTGATGCCATTATCAGAGTGCAGTAGAATTACACAAATTACATCCTAATAATCAGGGCCTCAAAGAGAAAATTTTTCAGGGGGTACGAAGGTCGATATCGGGCCCCCAAATCTTATTGGGCGTCCCAAGCCTTATCGGGGCTCATGCCGTTAAATCATTTTTGCATTGCTAAATCTTCCCGGGCTCCGTCCCTGCAGCCTTAGCACTTTTTATGTTTCTCGAAGGTAAAATACAGCATTTGATCAACATCCCAGCACCAAACTTGCTTAAATTGAAAAGCAAAAAACGTGATATACATGAAACAAAGTATGAGAAGTGGGGTATGATGATATTGACACAATATTATGCAATATAATGACTTTTATACTGCAAATCCAAATTCAGTATTTTACTGATAAAAGTTTTAAGAAGTCATCTGCAATCATAGACTTCACAAACCCAAACACGTATTAAACTCATACAGATCGAGTGAGTTACTTAATAATAGTGTATGTCAACTTTGACTATGCTCTCTGAGGTTGAAATGCTTTTGGATCTCTGGAAATGTGGGCCCTCGTACATTGTTATGCTATAGTATTAGGGCCCCCAAGTCAGAGAAATGTATCAAAACGTCAATTTCGGTGCAAGTGTATGGCTTTTGATACATCTTCCTCTTTTTTTTTGATCAAATCGGCCACTATTGGATGCCCTAAAGGCTGTGTAGCAAAAATAACGACCAATTACCAGTACTGAATATATGCTGGCTGATATTTTTGCTGTAGGCAAGTTTGATAACGGTGTTATGGTGCGATACCAAAACTTTACGCGGAAACCTGAACTCTTCCGGGCCGGGTACAATGTACCCCCTGAACCCTCCTCTCGCAGGCCCTGCTAATAATGACCGAAATGAAAAAGCTTTTAAATGAAAAATTTTAAGTAAATACCGGTACTGAAAAGTTTTAAATGAAAAAAGCAAAGCCGTAGAAAGTTTTTGTTATATCCGTACATATGATGAGTAGCACCAAAAAGTTGTAATCGAAGAAGAATCCTTTTTCAAGAATTTGAGGCAGATCGTGAACTGCAACTACCAGCAAAGTAACTGGGGTGGACCATAGGTACATCTGGAAGTTTTTAATCCATATTGACGATTCACTATGCTTCAGAAGCTTCTCAAAATATACACCTGTACAGAAAAAAATTGCATCAACATTCAGCACACTGCTTTGGCACAAAACAATCCAGTTTGCTATAACATCTTCTTTAAGCATCCCTACAAACATAGCAACACCATCTTTTAAAATTAACAAAGCTGGACAGCACTGTTTCGAACTGTTATTCTTCATCAGAACCGTTAGCTGAGATGATCTCATTTACACAAGAGGTAGAAGCAATTCACAACCAATTGTTTCAAGTACTTGAATTTACAGAAAAAAAAACATCACGAATTTTATTTATGTGATTTCTTACCCACAGATAAAATTCACTGATCTCTTGCTCTACAAAAGTCACTTAATGCAACAGCCCCATAGCGTGGTGACAACGGTGTACTAAAGGTGAATAGTATTCGCTGCTGACTGACTGACTGACTGACAACTCTATTTTGATATTGCATCAGTACAATCCAAAATGACAACATAAATAATACAGGAATATAAGCGAACAACACTCATACTTGCAATATGAGGATGCCGAGAAGGGACGTGAAGTCTTCGAGTCGAACGGCTACCTTTCGATTGCTTTTATGAGCAGAATGATGTTCATATTCAATTGTTCCAGCAGCAGCATTAAGTTAGCCACATGCTAATACAAAATGTGGCTAATTATGAAAAAGAACTGCAGCATAATTAACTTGATTTTGATGTGAAGCCAATATTTTTGACAAAACTTTTGAGGTTCGCAATATTTTGAGAACACTTTTGAGGTTCGCGATATTTTTGAAAAAACTTTTTCAGTTTTAAACATTGTATTGCAGCTGATATCGAATTCCAAAGCTTTGACTCTTGATACTCGATAGACCTTTGTGCACGGTTTGTTCGATATGTAGACGGCAAAGGCATTGATAATTCATTATTGGGAAAAAGACCTAGTACAACGTTTGTGCACCGATGAAACCTTGTGAAAATAAAATTTGAAAATAATGTGGGAGGGAGTAATTAACAGATTTGTGTACAAATTTCGCAATTTCCAACTTGGCTACGTTCTTTATGGTTAAAAAATTTAGTCGATTGCAGCACGGTGTTACGTACTCCAGACAGTTCAATAAACAAATCGCACTCGTTACGTACTCGAGACATTTCCATAAATAAATCGCATGCACAGCTTTGTTTCGAATCAATTGTAGCTTGTTAAGGAGTGAGATATAAGCAGAGCCCCATTTTATTGTACAGCATAAATTATGAGGGTAAACTATCGAATAGTACGACATTAATTGTGCATACGTAGGCGAAAAATGTTTCAGTTTCTTTAATATTCCCACATTGCGAGAAAACCTATTTTCAATTTTGGTAAGATGGGGCACAAAGTTTAATTCTCGGTCTAGTTCAATTCTTAGATATTTCAACGACTAATCATTTCCAATACACGTTTTATCATGAAACAGAAAATTTTCCATTTGAGGGTTTCGGAGCTTGGAGTTCACACCGATGAATTTTGGTTTTGTTGCGTTTATTTCAGCTTATTCGTAACCATCCAGTTTTCAAAAAGTTCTTACTTCCGAATTACCAAGTACTTCAAGATCAAACAGGTTTTTAGCGTTCAAAAACAAACCAGTGTCGTCAGCAAATAATCTTAATGTATAATGTAACGCATTCATCATATCATTAACATAAAGGGTAAATAATAGCGAACCAAGTACTGATCCCTGATGAACTCCACGCTTCACGTCAACAGAGCTAGATTTGTAGCCAGACTTACAAACGCACTGTATTCTGTTGGGTAAATAACTAGTAATGAGTTTGTCACATGGGCCACGTATGATACTTCAATTTAGAAAGGAGTGTATCAAATTTAACAGTATCAAATCCTTTCTTTACGTCTAGGGTTATAACTTATAATTCACGATGGGTTTCCATTCTTAACATTATTGTAACTCTCAATAATCAGAGGACATCAACAAGAAGGTACATAACGCGCTGCATTTTTTTTTCGAAAATCACTTTGGCAGTATATAGTGTATTGTGTATTAATGAAACTAATAATTTTGGTTTTAAGTAACTTTTCTGTCACCTTACAAAAAGCTGGTAAAAGAGAAATTGGTCTGTAGTTTTCAGTAAAACTTTTTTCGCCGGATTTAAATATTAGAATGACTTTAGCTATTTTCAAATTATTTACTAAAACACCTTGGTTGAACATAAATTGAAGGAATAAGTCATGTAAGGTGCATAAACAAGCGAAGTTGCTTTGATAAAAGGCGCCAAGTCGTCAGAGCCAGCAGCTTTTTTACTTTTATAACAATTCAGTTCATTGAAAACTTCATTGACACTATAGGTGATATCAAAGCAATAGAAGCAGTAGTAGCATAGGCGTAGCCAGGATTTTTGATTGGGGGGAGGGCCCAAACCACAAATCACATGCAATGACATCATTAGAAATTTTTGAAACAGGAACCTTTTTCATGGAAGATCAGAAACCGTGGATTGGTTTGCACTTGACCAGGATTTTGCTAAAGGGAGAGGGCTTTAATCAACAGTTAAAAAAAAGAAAGTCTAAATTGAGAAGCGTGTCGAGTAATCTAGTGTAAGTGAAATGTATCACAGATGGGATCTGGGGGCAAACCCCCATGCCGCTGAGCGAATTTTTGTAATTTGTTGGAAAAAAGCTATTTTAATGCCATTGGATCACGGTTTGCACGTGTTCAGAGCTATTTGAAAGAAATAGATTTTTAACATTTTGATAACCAATTGAAAAACTTAAATCGTTCAATCCTGCTTTTACTTGCAATTTAAGTTCAAAACACGTTTAAAATCTTGCGTTTTGGAGTTAAATTTTGCAAGTAATTTGGCCCAGGTAGGGGAAGTAAGGTATTTGCCTCCTGCAATGTTTTAGCAGTAAATAATAATCCACTCAATGATTTTCCTTTGAAATTTTTTTTTTGTCATGAAAACAACCAGATACAGCAGTACTTGTACGACCATTCAAATTCAATAATTTGTTCAATGAGCATTTCCCCTTGCTAATTTTTTTTCAAAAGTATTTGTCGCGTAAAAACTGGCGAGGCGGAGGCATAGGCGTAGTCAGAGGGGTGCAAGGTGCCCGGCCCCCCCCCCCCCGAATTGAAATGCTACCAATGGCAAAAATGTCATAAAAAGGACTATTGTTTCTTCAGTTTCAGTTTATTTTGGCATCCTCGCGTACAGCAGTACACGCGTACAACAGCAATTAACAATAATGTTGATCCAGGGGGACCAAGGACCCTCATTTTAATTTTTTCCAACCAATTTAAATGGGCCCCCTACAATAATATTTAAAGGGGCCCCCAACAATAATATTGTTCCAGGAGGCCCGAGCCCCTTCAATTTAATTTTTGCCAACCAATTTAAATGGGCCCCGTACAATAATATTTAAATGGGCCCCCAACAATAATATTGTTCCAGGGGCCCGAGCCCCTTCAATTTAACGTAACTGCCAACCAATTCAAACGTATAACCCGAGTGAAACTAAGGGTTTTTATCCTAAAAGTTGCTAACTGAGGATCTCATCTAACCTTTTTATGAACGTAATGCAATAACCAAGGACTGATTTATCATATGGCACAGTGCCAGGGGCCCCGCGCTCATATTTTTTGATCTTCACCTTTATTTGACAGGAAAATTTTGCAAAAATCCCAAAGTGCCAGGGGCCCAACTCAAAGTAAATCCGGCCCGGACAACAACATGGCTTGTAGTCGTAACCATCTATTGTACATTTTTCAATAACAATTCACCTCTACCACGCCAGTTTTTATGCAACAAAATACTTTTGAAAAAAAATTGCCACAGTAAGGGGAATGCTCATTCAACAAATTTTTGAATTGAGAGGACCTGGGTCCCCTGGCCGTATATGTACTCCTATAACTGGTTGTTTTTATGACAAAGCAATAATCTCTAAGGAAAATATTCGGCAGGATTGTTATTTACTGCTAAAATATTGCGGGAGACAATGTGCTTTACTTCACCATAAGTTTCAGTCCTTCAATGCGTTTTCCATCAAAGTTTAATCCTGGTGGAATATCAAGCGATTTCTTATTGCCACCCAACAACTAACGAAAAGCCCCCCAGGTTTCTGAGAGCTGTTTTTACTTTCATGAAGAGTATTATGAAAATATAGCTTTTTGGAAGCGGCTTTAACACATGATAGCATATTTAAGAATTTTTTGCAAATATCTCGATCAATAAGATTTGGACTGAGAAAATATGTTCTATGAAGTTTTTGGTTTATTCGTGATGGAGATTGGTAAATCATTTGTAGTAGTCGCGATCGTTGATACTTGGCTAGAGTACAACCTTTAATCTCTAGAATCGTCCACGTCGACTGAAACTAGAGAACGACTAAGATGTCAATTGACGAATCAAAAATGGCAGTTAATAGTTCCTTTAGCTTCTTGAATCTCAGAAAGCAGCACACCAATCTTAAATTAAAACTTCTATTTAAGATTAAAACACAAAACCCCTCTCACTGAGCAAAATCGCTCCACTAACACTTCTCACTAAACGGCTATACGAGCCAACCCCAGATACACAAACCCAGCTTAACTGCCTACAAAACTAATACCTAAAATCACCCACTCTTAGAATATTAGAATATCGAATGAAAAACGACCCGCCTATTTATACTACGACGAAAGCTATCGAATATCCCAGAAAAATCCTTGATACGTCACAATAAAAAACAATACTCGAGCTTACGAAAACAGATTTCGACATAATTATGACGTCACAAACTCAAGTCTAACTATAGCAATTAAGACATGTAAACAACTAAATATAGCAATTAAGAGAAGATTAAGAAACACGAATAACGGGTAGTGGTCAGCTAACGAACTTTTAACAATACCCGAAACTGTTTTATATGGTCGAGTGGATATAGCGTCTGCTACTGAAATGGTAGACTTGGTGTGCAGGTGGCAGCTTGACTCGAAGACTGAAAGGTCCCTTCACTGTCTCCTGACCAAATGTAAGCAGAATGCTTTGGTCAGTAAAGCTTGTTTAAGGAGTCTTTCCTGAGGCAAATGGGAAAAGACCAGTTGGACGACCTAGAACTAGATGGACCAATTACATTAAGGACCTTGGATGGAATCGCTTGGGACTTCACCCAAGCGAAATGATGGATGTGGTGGAAGACCGTAAAATGTGGCGGCTTAATCTCCAGCTGCTGCCCCCGCAAACCTCACGGAAAAGCGGGCAATGCAGAAAGAAAAAGAAGAAAATCACAATTATGTATTTACATACATTCGAGTAGACATGGTCAATGATAGTTTGGGAAGTAGCCGTAATTCCCGTAGGTAAATCTATTAAGCTATGAAACATATTCAAATAGCTGCGTGTTTAGTTGCAAGCTTCAATTTTTTTTTTTATTCTATGTTTACATCCCCCAAGAGAACGCAATTTATATTACCTGCAGTGACTTTTGTTTAAGAAATGTGTACTTTATTGGCAAAGTTGTCAATATTTGCTTTTGGGTGTCTGCATAAACCACAAACCTGAAGAGTCACATCATCATTAAAACGCACTTTTATCCACAATTCTTCGCAATCTCCCTAATTGATAGAATATTTTTGTACCCCTTCGTATTCTAATGTTTCTGAGATGTACATGAAAAATCTTCCCGCATTTGTCATTGAATTCTTTGTGACGATCTTATATCCAGCCAAGTTGACGAGTCGGAAGTTTGTTGTGTCTTTCGAACGGGTCTCACTTAGACAATTAAATTTGGAAAAGTGTTCTTTCGGCTAGTAGGTGGCAAAGGTCATCAAAATTCGTTTGAAGCGAGCGAATATTAACGTGCAATGCAAAAAGTCTATAATAGCAGGATCAAAGAGGGAATCAAACCAGTGTCGTAATAATCTCAAAGCTTAGTTTTATCAGTTACAACGTTGTTGCCGTCATCAGCAGTTTCTAATTCTGCAATCTTTGGACCTAACATGAGGTTTGTTAATTGCTATTTCACGTCCCTTAGCCATGCGCTTAAGTATTATCAAGCTGCAGCATCAATAACACAGCGATAGCAGCACAACCACAAAAAATAGCACAAAGCTAGGTGTGCATAATGCACACAGTATTAACTTGAAGTAGCAACGGCCAATGATAATTAAATTCAAAGCAACAATACTTCGTAGCATTGACGATATCGCACTAATACTGTAACTACACTTATAATAAGAGCCTGTAAGCTTATTAGCAATAGCAACATCAAAAAAAAAGTTTTGTGTCATTGGACACAAACTCCCATATTTGCGACTTTACCAAATCGGAAAATTACAGTGAGCAAGAAATACAAAAATACAACTAAAGCTTGAATTTAATGCAGATTGCTTGAATTGATAAGAATAATGAACAAAATAATATTAGTTTAAATGATTATAATTTTCATACTTTTATAAAGTCAATATGAATTTATTTAACTCGAACTACGTCAACAAGCAAAGAATATTCTCCAATTACAACAGCCCAAGACGATTTTTTGTTTTTATCTCTTGCTTCTTTAAATAAAAGCATCATTGCCTTTTTTGTTCATAATAAGGTTTGGGCAGGTGTTCACTGTTCAGTCAAGTAAACTGGCTTTGCACCACTATTTTCAGCTTTACGTTGATCGTTGTAGCTCTTCAGGAATTTGAGACGGCTAAAGAGCCAGTGTTTATCACCTTTGTCTATTACAGTAGAGTTTGATATTGATCGGACGGTTAACTCTCCCGATTTCATTGTATAACGATCGTTGCGGTAAACGATGTATATCTTCTATAGGCAGTTTATCAGAATCGATAGTTTTTAGTCTGTCATTTAGAAATTTATTAAATAATTTAACCCTGGTATATCTGCTTTCCGCCGGAGGCACGGAGGTCTCGGGACACGAAAATTTTCTGGATGTTTTTTCAAAATAACTTAATTTTATGCCTATTTTAATAAAACTTAATGCTTTCAAAACGTGGCATAAAAATCAGCAGTGCAAAAGCACGATTAAATTGATTCAATAATTGTACTATGTGGAAGGCGGCTAGACTTAATAGCAAAATTTCAGTTGTCTTATTTACATGCTGGTAAATCATAAAATCCTAATAGTTCAATAAAACTCACAAGGAGTAATTTATTTCGTCTATATTTTATAGAGAAAGATAATTGGGGGGGGGGAGATGAAACAAGATTTGAGAGGTGATTGGTAAGAATGTAAATTAACTATACTGAACCCCGCCATTCCTGGGCATAACTTTTTTTTTATGAAACCTATATTCAGCATTTTTCAACAAGTGATCAAGTTTGATCGCTTACTTGTGGCTATTTTTCAAAGTTTTTACTCATTTGTGGGTTTTGTTTTTGACAAATTACCACCCTCTTCCCTAAATAAGTATTTCAAAAGATGCTTCGAATCAATTTGAGTCCATTCCAGTGCAAAAGACTGTCTCAGAAGTGCTAAAAACGTGGTATTTTTCTTATTCAGCATGTTTGTCAACAGGCCAATGCAGGGGGTGGGGGGGTTACGCTACTGCCTGAACCCGAAAGCATAAACCTAAACCCGGCTCAAAACCTAAAAGTGGTTGGATAATTGTGTAGTAATAATCGTAAGAAGCTTAACCCTAAAGAGCCGGGGGGGGGGGGGGGGCCGAAAGTGCTCGCGACCTCTACAATTGCATGCAGCTTCCTATTCTATGACTTTGTCCAAAATTTATTTTTCTTACTACCAATATAATTTTCAAATTGTTTGAAGGTCAAAAACTGCACTTATTTAATGATATTCTGAAAGTTATCAGAAAATTTTTGATACTTGTACATATTTTGTGTGCATAGTGTGTTTGCAAATCTTCTTAATACTAGACATATTTAGACAGAGCAGTCGTGGCAAGCGTTGTGTCAACAAACAAAACTCTACAAGTAACAGCACCTTCGAAAAGTAAATAAAAACTTCTAACCAAGTTTGAATCTTTTTTCACAAAGCCATATATAACAGAAATATAAACAAAAACTGCAAGAAAATTTGAATCTCTTTTGCGTACGTACGCATAAAACCGTATTTTTCAAGCAAATTTTGGTAAAATCTGGTTCGCATTTTTTTAAATGTTCTTGTTGAATCGGAAGGAACTCCATCTCAATTTGATTTGTACAGCAGCGTGGCTCTGTATCCTTCCCAGGGAGAAGTAAGAAAACTTTAGAGTTGCAAAGAAATATCAATTACGTTTTGTAGCACCTAAAAGGCTAACACACAAGGCAAGTACGTATGCCAAGCCCGACTTAAGCCCAACATTTTGTCAATCTCAACCCTAAACTCGGCCCGAACCCGACCCTACCTACAACTATATGCGTTAATCTTACGCAAAAGATCAAACGGTGTTAGCTAGCTATTTTTCGATTGAGGTACATGCTGTACCTTTATCTGCATATGTAAGGTCAAGGACTTCATTTAAAAAAAAAAAACGGGCAAATTTTGAGGTAAGGCTAGTTGTTCTTAAAGGCGGTGAATCATCCAGCCAATTCCAGTGGTTTACAATAGCTAAAATTCAACTATAATTTTTGATATTTTTTGTTTTAATTTTGGGACTGCGGTTGCAAAGATATTCAACAAATACAAAAAGATGTCCCCCGAAAAAAGTTTTTGGAAACTCTGAGTTTTGTTCTTCCCGCCAAAACCACAGTAGGCCTAATGGTTTAGAGAACTGTGGTAGGCCTAATAGTTTAGAGATAGTTTGTTTCTATATAGTTTATTTCTAAATAGCTTAGGCCTAACTATCTCTAAACTATTAGGCCTAATAATTTAGAGATAGTTAGGCCTAATAGTTTAATAAGATTACAGTGGGCCTAATAGTTTAGAGAACTGTGGTTTTGGCGGGAAGATCAAAACTCAGAGTTTCCAAAAACTTTTTTTGGGGGACATCTTTTTGTATTTGTTGAATATCTTTGCAACCGCAGTCCCAAAATCAAAACAAAAAATATCAAAAATTATAGTTCAATTTTAGCTATTGTAAACCACTGGAATTGGTTGGATGATTCACCGCCTTTAAATTTTCACCAATTACCGTAGCAGCCTCGTATTTTGTTCTACTCTATAAAGAAAAGTGTAACACAATTTCTTCTTGTTTGATTAAAAGTTATTTTTTAGTGTATATCGTGACTGCTGTTAGGGAAATTATCGTTGGCATATTAGCAATATATAAAAAAAAAACTATGCTGATTGCTGTTGTGCTAGCCTTAATTATTATGTTCATGATGAGCGCCTAGCATTGTTCTTAAATTTTGAGTAAAATGAGCTTCGTGTTCTTATAAAATTTTGTTCTTATAAAAAAGCGTATCGTTATAAATGATAAATGCCGTCCAACTTTTTTAATCTAATTTCAGTGGATCCAGACAGACTTAGCTGGAGAATAACACCTCAATTGCAAAATTTCACGATATTGCACTCAATTAAGTTCTCGTAAAATAATCCACTATGAGGTACAAGAAATAGCCTTCTCCCCGAATGAGCTGAATGCGCACGTTATATGTTTATATCAAGAATAAAGTGCTATAAGGGTTTCTAGCACTCTGCGTGTTAAATGAAGTCACCACAATAAATGCTACTGAAGTGGTAGGCTCGGGAACGATTCCCAGTTGGGTCAAACCAAAGACTAAAAAATTGGTATTTACTGTTTCCTTGCTTGACGTTAGGCAATTAAAAGGACAGTGTGAATTCTTCGGCGTGTGTGGTAGACGGTGGGCAGGTGGCAGCTTGACTCGAAGACCGAAAGGTCCCTCCGCTGTCTCCTGGCCAATGCAACTTGTAATTACAATTACAATCACAAAATAAAAGGCTGTTCCATAAGCGTAGCCAGAATTTTTCATTGGGGGTAGGGGGCCCAAGCCACAAATCACCTGCAATAACGTCATCAAAAATTTTCAAACTAGGAACTTTTTATGGGGCAAAGATATCGTAGAATGGAAGACCTGAAGCCGTAGCCTGTTGGCACTTAAACAGAATTTTGGTAAAGGGGGAGAGCGAAAATTAATAGTTGAAAGTTCAAATGTCTAACTTAGGAGCCGTGTTGAGTAATCTAGTGTACTCTAACGTATCACAGACGTAGGTCTGGGGACGGATCCTCCAGCGATCGGTGGCTATGGGGGTTTGGAGGCAAAGCCCCCAGCCGCTGCGCGATTTTTGTAGTTTTTTGAAAAAAAAGCTATTTTGATCCCATTGGATCACATTTTGCACGCGTTCAGAGCCATTTAAAAGAACTAGATTTTTAACATTTGAAAGGCAATCGAAAAAATTTAATATTGTTCAATCCTCCTTTTACTTGCAATTAAAGTCCAAAACACGTTCGAAATTTTGCATTATGATGTAAATTTTAATTGTAAATGATTTGGTCCATGCAGGGAAAGTAAGGAACATTGCCTCCTGCAATCTTTTTGCAGTAAATAATAATCCACTCGAAGATTTTCCTTAGAGAGTTTTGTTTTGTCATGAAGTTAACCAGTTATAGGAGTACATGTACGGCCAGGGGGCCCAGGCCCCCTCAATTGAAATTCAATAATTTGTTCAATGAGCATTTTCCCTAGCTTTTTTTAAAGTATTTTGTACTTAGAAACTGGCGAGGTGGAGGTGAATCGTTATTAAAAAATGATACAATAGATGGTCAATTGGTCACGCTTACTGAACATGTCATTCCCGTGCAGGATTTGCATTGCGCGGGGCCCTTGGCACTTAGGGAATTTTTGCAACATCTTCCTGCCAAATATGAGTGAAGACCAAACAAAGTTCTACCATCTGAGCGCGGGGTTCTGGCACTGTTCCACATGGCAAATATGGCGCTGGTTATTGCATTACGTTCATAAAAAGTTTAGATTAGGGCCTGAGTAGCAACTTTTAGGACAAAAACCCTTGATTTCACCCTGGTTATACGTTTAAATTAGTTGGAAAAATTGAACTATGGGGGTGGGCTGGGCCCCTTGGTCGTCAATATTATTTATTGTTAATTACTGTTGTTCGCGTGTACTGTTGTACGCTAAGATGATAAAAAAAAAAAGAAAATGAAGAAACAAGGCTTTTTTGTCAAATTTTTGTCATTGGTAACATTTCGATTGAGGGGGCCCGGGCCCCCTGGGCCACCCCCTGGCTGCGCCTATGATTTTGAGATAAAATCGCACCCTTGAGTTCTTTCATAAAAAAAAACAATTAAAGCAAATTTAAAATAACTTTTTTTCCAAAACGTGGAGGACTCGAGTCAAGTCACTTGACAGTGTTTTGAAACCTCCAAGAATTGCATGACGGTATTATGACAAGGACACGTGGTCGTCATTATTATTACTTACTTTAGCACATGTAAATCCTAACTAAAGAAACTGCAATTCCGAACAAGGACAACATACTGGCTATGCTCTCATGATATTTGTCATTGTTAGTAGTTCTATTGGGGAGTTTGCGTTACCGCCAGTGTTATAACATTAAGTTCATAATAACGTTAAACAAGGGCCTAGGTTTGCAACTTTCAGAGCAAAACTCTTAGATTTCTCACAGGTGTTGCATATAAATTGCAAAAAAATTTGAATTAAGTAGCCCCGTGGCCCCCTGGTCGTAAATTGGCGTCCCCGGGGCTCCCTGCTTGTCAGTTAGGAGCCCCGGGGCCTCCTGGTCGTCGGTCAGGGGCCCCGCGGCTCCTTGGTTGTTAGTTATGGCCCTGGGGCACCCTGGTTGTCGGTTAGGGGCCCCCGGGCCCCTAATCGTTAGTTAAGGGCCCTGAGGCCCCCTGGTTGTCAGTTAAGGGCCCCGGGGCTCCGTCGTCGTCAATAATATTATTGTTAATTACTGTTATGTGCGTAATTACTGAAAAAAAAACTGCACCTAAACATCGTTAGGCTATGTTGTCATAAATTTTAATTATTGGTGGTATTTTAATTGGAGGGGGGCCGGGCCCCCTGGGCCTCCCTCTGGCTACGCCTATGGGCCGTTCTGAGTGATTTTTTTTTTAAGAAACTTTACGAAATGCAATATTTTCCATAAAATGCTGTCTTTACGTGCCTGCTATGGCGGAGCAAAGAGAGGCAACTGAAACCGCTAACACTCCAAGCAGCATATTTTCCTCTTGGTTATCCACTAATTTTTCCTCATCAGTGTGTTTCAATCTGTGTTGATGAGCTTCTTCATACTCAATGACAGATGTCCCTGCAGTAAATGTGCAAATATGAAACCTTTTTTTGGAAATGTTTCAATAGTTTGAAAAAATGTGGTACTGCATATGGTACAATTGACTATCTAACCCTAAGGTTCTGTACTTTAAGTTGTTTCAGTTTTTGTATCACGCGAATCAATAAAACTACTGTGTTGACGCTGTAAAGATTAGTTATGTTAAACTGACTGGAGGCTTTTATTGCCTTAATAAACTCTAACAATCAAGAACCTAAAAACCTATTTCAACTACTCAGTTTCGCTGCACTAGAGTTTATTAGGCCGAACCGTGTTTTGAGAGAGGAATTTTGCAATTTTTAGGCAAAGTGTTGCGGCCAAAATTCGCTATAGAAAAGTCAAGTCATTTTTGTTTTCCAGCAAATAATCTCGACAACATCATATTTTGTTTTTGTGCCCTATCTTTTTTTAAGTTGCTTTACTTTTTTTTATTTGTTTATTTTTTCACCACGATACAGTCATGCATTCAATAGCAAACAAAAAAGTAGCAGAAAGCGCAAGGCTAAGTAACAGAGGTGGAGTCGAGGACACAAGGCTCGAGGCCAAGGACAGCCCTACCGAGGACAAACCCTCTCGAGGCCAAGGGCCAAGGACACAAGCGCAAGTGCTCTCCAAAAAAAAAGGTCTTCAGAAAAAAAATTTTTGCCGATCTCCAGAAAAAACCGTTTTCCAAAAAATTTTTCAGGCGTTCCACAAACTTTTAACAACTCAAAAAATAGTGCTGTCCTCGAACCGAGGACAGGGCAATTTTCGAGGACTTTAGGCTTCGTGACCGAGGACTTGACTGCCAAGGCCAAGGACATGAAAATGTGTCCTCGAGGCCAAGGACGTCCCCGAGGACTCCACCTCTGCTAAGTAAGGCCTATACTGTTATTGTACACACTCAAACATTGATGCACATACAGTGGTGTGGTGGCAGCAAAACGACCAAGCGGTCCATTAGTCTACCGTCATGTCTAATAGTCAACTTAACGCAGTTTTCAGACTAAAAATAAGCAACAAATTGAAAATACAAAAAGCAAGACACGCTCATACACAAATGCTGCCCGCCATGAAAAAAAAAACAAAAAAACATAGGATGTAGTATTTTTTTAGACGAGAATTATTGTCAATTTTCTTTAACTCAGACAAATGGTTACTGACTTACTCATATTTCGAGATTAGCTGTTGTTTATATTTTTTGACAAACAATAAAAAAGACATATTTGTGATATGGTCGGGTATCTCCAATCATATTCCAACCACAAGAATTTGTTTAGATTTTTAAGGGGGTATAGCTCCTGAATGTAGCTGTATCGCTTTGAACATGTATTTTGCTACCTCCATTTTACGTATATCACGTACTGTTTATAGTTTCAGTTTCTTGAATAATGGATTGCATGAATTGTGTAAGTTTGGTTTGTGATCAACCTTGCTGCTATTTTTTTGTGGGGGAGGATATGCAAGGGTATTAATGTAGTTTTTGCTGCACTTTTCCGAGCCAAAATGCAGTAACTTAAGTTGGTGAATATCATAATGTAATAGACATTCAGAAGTACTTATGTACTTACCAAATTTCCTAATCTTGCAATTGCCCATATGCAGTAGCGTACGCAGGATTTTCGAAAAGGGGAGGGGGCAGGAATTTAAGAATTATAAAGACCAGAATGAATATTTTTCAGCCCAAAACCAAGTCCGTTTTCCTGCCCAAAACTAGGTGACGACAAAAAAAAAAGAAAAAAAAGAAAGGTCTTCACTCAAATTAAGTCCGGTTTTGGGCCCAAAATTAGGTGAAGGCCAAAAATAGATCTTCGCCCACTGCTTCTGTGCTCAAACCCTCTGCCCAAATTACAAAGTGGAAGGGCCATGCCGCAATTTTGCATACTATTCTATGCTAATAATACTATCCTGGCGACCCAAAAGGGGGCCATGGCCCAATGCCCCCCCCTAAATACGCCCCTGCTCATATGCCTTTAACGACGTTGGTACGAACCTTTTCAATATGGTAGTACCAAGTTAATATTATTATCAAGTAAAACACCAAAATATCTAATGTGATCCTTTTTTATGATTTCATTGTTATTTATGCTAATGCTGAATCGCAACTTCTCTTTTTTTGCTAATTAACATTATATTCTGTTCTAGAAAAATTAATTGAAAGTTTTTTTTCTCTCATCCAGTTATCTCTATTCATTAACCCATTATTGATTCTTACAGTTTTACATTATTTCCTGACATTGTAAGATTAGTGCTGTCATCAGCAAATAAGTTAACTTTGAATTTGGTGGTTGAAGGTAAGTCATTCATGTGCAAAAGAAATAGTAAAGATCCTGAAGTTGAATCTTGCGGTACTCCACTTGTTACATTTTCCAAGCGAGAAGGTATTCTACTTACAACAGAGTAGTGTTTTCTGTTACAAACATACTTTCAAAAAAAATCCAATGCTATTCCTCGAACACCGTACATATGAAGTTTTTGAAGAAGCACAGAATCGTTCGTTCGTATGAACGAAGCACATTGCGTCTGTCTAACCACACCAACGCAGAGCACCCTTTTCTGGGTTCTGTTCGTAAGTCTTTCGTCAGGCAGGGCCGCCACAATGGGTAGACTGCGTGGTCCGAATCGAAAATAAGCGCAAACTGTCTTTTTCACGGTCACAACAACGCATTGTCAGTTTTAGAATCAAACCAGGGGTCAGCAACCTTTCGATCACCAGCCCGAAGCTCTACCACTGAGCTATCGCCGCCACTTACCACTACGAACAGAATGATCAACTGTATGAAAGGCTTTTGCGAGATTGAGAAAAATGGCACAGGTTATTTTATGATTGTCAAGATTATTTATTAATTCGTCACAGATATTTGACACTGCTAAGAAAGCCGAACCATACTGACTGTTAGTTAAAAATTCCTTTTTTTGCAAGATAATTTTGTAACTGATTATAAATTAACTTTTCAAAAAACCTTATTGATAGGGGATAGCAAAGAGATGGAACGGTAGTTATTGCATTTTTCTTTATCGCCTTTCTTATATATAGGGACGATCCGGGCAGCTTTAAATATACAGTACCTGGATAAGTACCTTCTTGAAAGCAGCAGTTAAACATGTTTGTTAACACTTTCGGTGCGGCACGTGAATTTAAAAACAGTACCTACGGGACTGAATTTCAGCGATTTTTCATTCATTTTTGATTTAACTTTTACTCAATTGACTAACACTTCTCTCTCACTGTTACTTTGAAACGCTAACGAATTCTTACCTTATTCGAATTTAAAATTAGGACACCATAAATGCTATTGTTACGCCGAAAAGACAAACTTCAAAGCAGCAACCCTCAAAAACCAACAACAAAAACGCACCACGAACCAGCAAACTGCTGCATTGAATGTTACTTGCACTGCTCAAAACCACAACTTCAATCGACCGCTTTTTTCTTTTTTTCTCTTCTACACAAGCGCACGTTTATTTACGTGATAATAATAGTGATAGACAGCGTGCCGCACCAAAGTGATGAGATTTTACCACCCACGTATTTATACGTCAGGATTTGGAAAAGGGGGGGGCTATTTTGAAAGAGTGAGAAAAGTGCAAACGACCTTGACCCGAATTTTCATTGTTCTTGAATCAGTTTCACACGGTTTCTCCGAAAATTCAGACGAAATTTCTCGGAAATTCGAAGGTTTTTTCCGCCCAAAATCAGGTGGTCTCCAAAAAAAAAAAAAAAAATCTTCGCCGAAATTGAGACTGATTTTTCAGCCGGAATCCGAAATTCAAAGGTTTTTTCCGCCCAAAATCAGGTGGTCTCCAAAAAAAAAAAAAAAAAGATCTTGGCAAGAATTGAGACTCCTTTTTCGCCCAAATTCGGAAATTCAAACGTTTGAGGGGGGGCTGTTTTCCTATGGGGGGGGCTATTTTCAATTTTTCACAAAGATTCGGCCTCAAAAACATTAAAAACGTGCGATTTTGCATACTTCACAAGTCAATGGGGGGGCTCGAGCCCCCCCCGCCCCCCCCCCTGGCTACGCTACTGTTTCGCACCCAACGTTAAATTTTCAGAAACGTGTTTATACGTGACTTAGCACCGAAAGTGCTAAGATAGTTGCAACTACAGTGGTTGCCAATTTCAAAAATTTCATTGGAATTTGATGTAATCTTGTAGATTTTGATGAGTCTAAACAATTTAAGAGATTATCTACGTCTGTTTCAGTGACAGGTTGTGGAAAAATGAGTCTAAAGTGGAATTCATTTTCCGTTTTGGCTTGGAACATGGTGCTGGAATTTTTGAGGCCAAAGTCGAACCAATCCTTGCAAAATAACTATTGAACGCATTTACTTATTTCAGTCGGATTCACATAAGTGTGGTTATATTCCATCTATAAGTTTCAGTGAAATATTGGTATTCTTTTGATGCTTTTCTGAAAGTATTTCATTAATGACTCTCCTTGCTTTTTGGGGGTTGCTTTTGTTGTTCTCTTACATTGTTAAAACATCTTTTTGCCTTTTTTTTTTTACATGCACCAGTTTAGTTTGGTAATTTTTAAATTTCTTTACTGGTGAAATTGTCAGTAAAAGCAGTAAATAGTTGCTTGATATCCTTGATCTTCTGCGGATTTGATTATTTTGTTATTTATCAAACTTTTTTGGAAGTTAATCAAGAAATCTTCAGCAATAAAATTTCTTGTATCTCTTACTAGTGGTATTATACGAGAAGCAATAAATGCTTTTTACTGGTAGTGAAGAGAACAGGCATATGGTCTGATAAATCATGTGGTAATATCAGTACTTAAACTGTAAAATTTTGCATGGGGGGACGCTTTTGCAGCCTTGACCAAACGCATTCGCAATGCGAATGAAATTTTGTGGAAATTACGATTCAACTTGTACTTCTTTCCCCTAAATCGAGTGAAACCAAAAATAAAAAGGTCTTCATCAAAAATTGAACGATATTTATCCGCTAAATCGGGTGAAGACCAAAAAAAAAAGTCTTTACCGCAATTTGGCACTATATTCGGCTGGAACTAGTGGGATTTATTCGTGCTAACAGCCACTTTTTCGTCTGATCATCCAGCGCTGAAATCTTGATGGAGCGACGCTGAAATCTCGATAGGGGGACGCTAAATCTTAATGGGGGAACGCTGACTCTCGATGGGGGGATGCTGACTCTCGATGGGGGGACGCTTCCCCCCTACAATTTAAGTACTAGGTAATATATAGCATTTTACGTTATTTTAGAGGTCATTTGAGTAAACATGATTAATCAGCGTGGCGGAAGAGTTAGTAGTACGTGTTTACAGGTGTGCAATAAATAGGCCAGAGCCTTTTTGGGTTATTTTGGAATTTCAACTTGCCTGGGTGTTACATTTTTGTCTTTGGCCAAAAAAAATGGAAAATCCAAAATTTTTTTGAAATTGGACCCCAGTTACATACTGCCCCCGGGGCTTTCTTGAATCGCTCCCCCAAAAATATACTAATATCGATAGAAATAGAACCATTAGGGCTAGATATGTAATGTTGGTACTCATATTTAACGTTTTTTAGAGAGGAAGACATCTATGACCTTGAAGATTGCATTTGGGTTACTATGAATTTTTGAATTTTTTGTAATTTGTTACTTCAAAGAAAAATTATATCATTTTAGCATGTATTGTCAGGTCAAAAGTCTGTCAGTTTAAGAAAACGACGTACTGCAGCAATAATCACACTTACTCAAACGCACATTTGCAATTCTATGGGCTTTCAGTATTAGGGGGAAAGCGGGCACTTACAATTTAAGTAGATGAAGATGATGTATTATTTGATATGTAAAATAAAAACTTTACCAAAAAATTTTTTTCTTTACTGGTGGAATGGTTTTAGGAGTTTGATTGAAGTGCTGTTTGACTTAAAGCTTTTGCTTCGGCAATATAAAAGAATGCCTGAATGCAGCTTTTGTGTAATATCTGACATGATAGTAATTGCATTTGAACAAAGTTATAATCCACGAATTTAACTTTTAAAATGTTAATTTCTATCAGCATCCCTAGCTAAGTTTGAACCTACTTCATATTAACTCTTGCCTTTCACCATAATTTATTGGTTAACTTTTCAAGAATGCACTTGCCTATTAATGTCAGCATAGAAGTTGGCATGATCAATAAAGCCAACTTTGTGGTTATTTAGTCAGCAAATCCTACTCTGCTAATTCTAACACCAAAAAAATAGAACAGATAATAATGCGCATACAAACGGTCTCCCATATCACTGATCAACTGATTTTGGTATTTTACTAATGTAATTTTGCTCTAACATTTTATGCTTGCTTGATTCTTTTTCCAGATCTTCAATTGTTTTTTTTTTTCCAGTGTCTTGATAGAAGCTTAGACCGCGAAATTGAAATCTATATCTAGATGAATTTCTGTCGATGGAAAACGGGACACTGCGTGAGATGTTAGGTAATATGAGGTTCCAGGCCACAGTCGCAATTACTTTTTTTCTCTTTTATCAATTATTGTTGTGTGCTGTGGTTTGCTTTTTGTTTTTCTTCCCTTTTTCTTTCCTTCCCTTCGTTTATGTAGGATTTACTAAAATGTAATATCAGTGTGAACCTCGAAATTTACAAATTTATTTGGCATTAGCAATGTTTTATTTAATCATGAACCGTTAGTAGGGCAGCAACTGATTTTGACCATATGATCTTTTTGTTATCTCCCAACCATTTATATTTACATGTGGTGTGTTTAAAAATCTGGAGTAAATAAATAAATCTGAATCTGGAGTTGTTCACTTGACCCCATTTTGCCATGTTTTGTTGCAACACTCAAACAGGTAATCTCTGGACTCTGACTACTGGAAATTCAGTGTTTTCCACATTACCAATGCTGTTTTCCATGTGATTGGGATGGTGATAGTATCCTAATTTTATGAAGGGGTGGAGCAGGCGGTTGAGTTTGTCAACTTATTTTGTAGCTTTGTCACTTGCTGCTCAAATTGTATGATGAGAGGGCTGGTTCTGCACATTACCATACTTGTATTTCCTCCGTACTACTCAAAAAGAAATCTGATATAACATAAACTTCCAATGATAAATAGTGCAATAAGCACAAAATAAACAAATTCTGCAAATGAGGAATGAAATGTGAAGTTCCAAACAAGAAGTTGTTAAATAGCTGGTCAATAATGACAAGTTTAAAAACATCTGTACAACTTTTGCGAGGAAATAAGCGATGGTTTAATAGAAAAATCGCAAAAAGGACAGCTCAAATGCCCAACTACCCTTGCCCATTTTAGAAATCGAACAAATAAAGTGATGTGCATTTGAGTAAGTGTGATTATTGCTGCAGTACGTCGTTTTCTTAAACTGACAGACTTTTGACCTGACAATACATGCTAAAATGATATAATTTTTCTTTGAAGTAACAAATCACAAAAAATTCAAAGTAACCCAAATACAATCTTCGAGGTCATAGATGTCTTCCTCTCTAAAAAACGTTAAATATGAGTACCAACATTACATATCTAGCCCTAATGGTTCTATTTCTATCGATATTAGTATATTTTTGGGGGAGCGACTCAAGAAAGCCCCGGGGGCAGTATGCAACTGGGGTCCAATTTCAAAAAAATTTTGGATTTCCTATTTTTTTGGCCAAAGACAAAAATGTAACACCCAGGCAAGTTGAAATTCCAAAATAACCCAAAAAGGGTCTGCCCTAGTGTGCAACCAAAACAGTTCAAACTTTCAACATAAATTTTTATTTTGGGTTCAGTATCTTGTTTTAACAAATCCAAATTTATATCGCTGCAAACATAGTATACCGGTAATTTCTTATTGGAATTTAGATCATTTACGTTTGTGCATAATTTAATCTGAAAGTTATTGATGTTACTATGGGGTTGTCTATTAATCTCACCAAAAAGCAACTTTTTATGGTTTGTTGATGCAAGCTCTAGCCAGAGGTCTTCACAATTATTGCCTTGTATGCTTAAATTCGTATGTGATACAGAGATTGATTTTTTTCAAACATCCCCACGTCTCTAGCAGCGTATTCAGGGGTGCCCAAACCCGGGGGGATATATCCCCCAATAATTTGACTGCTTCCCCCCCTCCCCCCACTCAGTAATTAGACTATGGTCTGTATTTGAGCGCTGAATGATGTTGGATCTTTTTTTTATTGGTCTTCACCTGATTTTGAAGACAAAAACTCTTCAAGTTTCGGGGAAGACCTTTTTTTGGTGTTTACATGATTTCGGGGACAAAAACTCCTAAGTTTCGATGAAGAACTTTTTCATTCCTTCCAATGTTTAAAATAGAGCAAAACTGGTGTAAAATTGCAAATTATCCCTCCCCCCCAATGCTCAACATAAACCGCCACTGCTGAGCGTATTTACTATTTTGTTTACCCTTTGTAGAATTGTCAAACAAAAAAATATAGCCTGGCAGGTTTACATTCTTAGTTTTTGAATTTGCAAGCCAAGTTTTTGATATTGCAATAAAATCTGGACTTAAAGACATACCGGAAATTAATTCTTCCAAATTTGATATATTTTTATTCAAGCCAGGCCGGGCGCCAGGATTGCGTGACTGGGGGGGGGGGGTAAAAATAAATTTTGGGAGGGCACGAGAAGTTTATTTATGTGAATTCGAGAGTGTGGATCAAACGAAAAAGGTGAAGACCCAAAAAAAAGGTCTTCTGTACAAAAATTTTCACAAATTCTGGTTGTCGTCACGAAATTCTTGCGATTTTCCACGAATTCTTAAGTGAAGACCAAAAAAAAGGTCTTTTTCCCAAATGTTTTATGAAATCCGCCATCCGGTGTGAGTCCACAAAAATTACGAAAAAACAGTTCTTGCTCGCGAATTGTAGTGCGGTAAACACCAATTTGGGAGTCTTAGGCCTCAATTTGCACTCCAGTAGCCCCAAGCCTGTTAATTTTTTTGGTGCACAGTCCTCGCTTGAGGGGGCACAATTTTCGTTCGGGGGGGCACAAGCAGTCATTTGGGGGACACGGCCCCAAAATGCCCCCTCGCGGACAATCCTTGCTTAAGAATCTTATCTTTTAATTGATGGATATCACAATATTCAGTTAAATGGTTGTTACAGAACTATGATTGATGTGCTGATTAAATTTTGCAAATTGAAATTATTTTTATTTTTAAATAAATCTGCTTATTTACTACTATTGGATCTTGAAAAAGATATATTTTCCCCTACTTTTGAAGCAAGAGTGTTGGTCATTGGGCTTCAAAAAGCAAATTTGAGAAGGACTACTTTGAATGCATTCAACATGAATTATGTTGGAGCAAATACTACATTCTAAACAGTTTTTAGGGTTTTTGCACCATTTTGAGAGAGCCAAGCTTTTAAAGGCGGTGAATCATCCAGCCATTTCCGGTGGTTTACTATAGCTAAAATTGAACTATAATTTTTGATATTTTTGTTTTGATTTTGGGGCTGCCGTTGCAAAGATATTAAACAAATACAAAAAGATATCCCCCGAAAACAGTTTTTGGAAACTCTGAGTTTTGTTCTTCCCGCCAAAACCACAGTTCTCTAAACTATTAGGCCTACTGTGGTTTTGGCGGGAAGAACAAAACTCAGAGTTTCCAAAAACAGTTTTCGGGTAATATCTTTTTGTATTTGTTTAATATCTTTGCAACCGCAGCCCCAAAAACAAAAAATATCAAAAATTATAGTTGATTTTTAACTATTGTAAACCACCGGAATTGGGTGGATGATTCACCGCCTTTAAGTTTTTACACCATTTTGAGTAACATCATAAACAAAATGTATAACACCAACACAAGCTGTTAAAAAAAGTCCAAAAGTCATAACTTTGTATGTAAAGCAGAGACCGAATCAAAAATCAGAACTGACAAAAGTCACCACATTGAGTGTAGGTTAGACTGTTTATGATTATCAGATTACGTACTAGCGTACTGCTACGCTAGTGCCTCAAAATAAAAATCAAGTTCTTCAAGATCTAGAATTTTAAACAGACATTTTTCATTTGGTTGATCAGTGCAGATGTAATAAATTGCACCATCATTGAACCAACACGAAATCAATTTACCTTGCTTTTTAAGAACTTTCAATTTCTTCGTACATCTTACTAGTTTGCTGTGAGTGATTCTGTTATTAAAAAATTCTTTTTGGCTAGTTTCCATTGGAGTATGTAAACCATGTTCTTTACATTGCGTGTCCTGCAAACTTTACGACAATAGGACTTGTTGCACCTGCTAGACGATGACTCTTGTCTATATCTGCATCAGCTAAGGTAATGCCAAGATAGTCATGAAAAAATCCCTTGCCTTTTTAGCAATATTTTCCTTTGCTGAGGAAGCAGTACCATGTATCAATAGACAATTTCGTATACTGCATTGTTGTTGCCTTTCCAATGCAGCAGTCAGATTAAAGTTTTGTTCTAGTAGGCTGTCAATACTTGCGTGCAAGTTCTGTGCTTAGTTTTGAGATTTATTAACAGAGGTGGAGTCGAGGAAACAAGGCTCCAGGCCAAGGACACAAAAAAATTCCGAGGCCAAGGCCGAGGACAGCGCGCCCTTCCGAGGACAGACCCTTTCGAGGCCAAGGACAGGAATGCTCGAGGCCAAGGACCAGGGACACAGGCGGCAAGTGTTTTCCGAAAAAAAAAAGGTCTTCACAAAAATTTTTCAGGCGATCTCCAAAACAAAAAGGTCTTCATCCGCATTTTTCAGTCGAGCTCCAGAAAATTCGGTCTCCGAAAAAATTTTTCAAGCGATCTCCAAAATTTTAACGTTTCCGAAAATAGTGCTGTTCTCGAGCCGAGGACAGGGCAATTTTCGAGGACTTGAGGCTTCGAGGCCGAGGACTTGACTTTCAAGGTCAAGGCCAAGGACATGAAAATGTGTCCTCGAGGACTCCACCTCTGTTTATTAACATTTAACAGTGACTTGCAATGTGGCACAATTCCTTTCCAGTTCATTAATATGGGTTTGCATTTTTTTTAAATCATTACTAAGATGCAATTTGACTGAGTCACATGCAAGCTGTCTAAAGTTGTCGTGACTGAGAATGTAATATCCAGCTGGCAATGCTGCCGGAACTCCAAAGGTGCGTTTACACTGTACGCGAAGTGAAGGTTGGGAACATTGCGAGTGGTCGCTTACGTCCTTGCTCAAAATAAGCCCACTATTAAAAAACAATTCTGTCAAAGTGAACTTAAGCAACCGCTCGCGAAGTTTGCGACCGGTTGAAACTTTTTGCAAGTTGTCGATGACGTCAAATTTTGGATGCTTCGCGTCCAGTGTAAACGCACATTAACTCCAATGCAAGATTCTACGGAAAATAATAAAAAAAGAAAAAAGAAGGTGACGCGAATCAAACACGAGCGCGTAACTGATTGGTCAAACAAGTTGATTAGCAATACGCCGCAAGGATCCTGCACAAAATCCTGTAAAACAAAATCCCGAACCGGCAAAATCAAAAACGAACAAAATCGTTTCGTTAGAAAATTGCGCTTTCTCATTGCGCAAAAAATAAATTTTTATCTTTTGCAGGTTGGGAGTTATCCACGTTTGAATATTTTGAGCCGAATCAATCACCTCTTTGCCATTGATCGCAAAATTTTGCCTGATCCGAATAGAGCCAAGATGCTAAACTTTATTCGGCGACAAACATAAATGTAATAAAATGACAATAGAAAACTTCGTTTCATTTCATTTTGTGTATTTTCGAGTATATATATGTAATAGGCGAATAGTATGCTGTAGAAAATTAAGATCGACAAAGAAAGTAGTTTTGCAGTCAAAACATAGTGTGTATTGATGTTAAATCCATCAATGAAGAATACGACCTTGATTGATTTTTCATGAAAATTGATTCACTTTTCCAGTTGGAGTTGAAGAAAATAATGGCGTTTTTTGAATTCATGTTATTCGAGTTTTGCTTGAAAGCAAGTTCTTCAGCGATGACTTCCTGCATAATGAATATACAGTTTTCAGAAATGAGTGCTACGCAAAAGAATTTATTTTCATCTTTCGCGTAAAATACAAATGATCTATTTTTAACTTTTTTTCAGCCAAACGTTAAATTTAATCGTAAACTGAATTAATTTTCAGTTTTTTGCGTAAAACAGATAAAAGAATGTACGGTAAAATTCTCTCTCTAACATAAACAAACAAAAAAAAACGTAAAAAATGCATAATCTGTAATGAAAAATTTTTTAATCTTGTGCGTTTAAAACTCATCAAATAGCGAAAACGTTTAGAGCTAGGTATTGTACTAATGATATACCTGGTATAAAAATTCTCTGCTTATTTCATATATCAAAATGGTTAAATTTTTCTAATAGAAACTAGAATGAATTTTCAAATACTGTATATCCAAAGAATGATAGGTGTTATCAAAAAAGTAAATTAGAGAAATGATTGTAATATTACAGTAGTTCATGTGATTAGAAAACGCTTTTTTTTTCACAGCACGACAAAAAACCTGGTGTTTTTAAACATTAAAAAACAACTTCAGCGATTAAAAAGCAACACAAAATTTTTCTACGTACTGTCCTGGACTCGAGTTTCATTTAATACCAAAGCTCATCGGCAGGGCTGACTTTCAAACCAAAATTCAAAGGCTAAACTAAGCTGGCCTATAAACGAAAATAATTGCTATTGTTGGTTTGATTAACAGATTAAGAGGAATCGCTGACGTGCTGGGCGGTTTTTATGCAAAATGCAAGCTTTGTGGATCTTTAAAAAGCATATGTCTGAGTTCTTCCGGATAAACTTCGCAAGGTTTTGCGGTGGTATGGCGTCGATGGTTAGTTTTTCCGCGCCATTTAGTGCAGCCACGTTGATGATTTTGCCACGATTGAGAATCGCAAAATCAGTCGTCTGCTATTCGCCGATGATTTGGTTCTGCTTTCTTCCACAAAATCTGGCCTCCAGCGCGCATTAAACAATTTTGCAGATGAATGCAACACCGCCGAAATGAAAATAAGCACGGCCAAAACTGGGTACTTCATCTTTCAAGAAACCCTCATCAGTGCGTATTACAAGTGAATGGAGCGACACTGAAGCAGGTAGAGAAGTTCGAGTATCTTGAGGTTACATTCCCAAGTGACGGAAGTCAAGACAAAGAACTGGATACCCGAATAGATAAGGTTAGTGCAGTAATGCGAGCTTTGCACTAATCGGTGGTCATGAAGCGAGAACGGTCAAAAAAGGCAAAGCTCTCAATTTTCAAACCAGTTTTTGTCCCCGTTCTCACTTATGATGACCGAAAGAGTGCGATCACAAGTGCAAGCGTCCGAAATGAGGTTTTTACGAAGAATCGAACGAGTTACACTGTTTAACAAAGTGCATTGCTCTGAGATTTGAAAATCTCTTAACATCGAGCCGTTACTTTTTCGAATTGAAAGATCTCATCTTAAATAACTTGGCTATGTAAGCAGAATGCCTCAGGAAAGACTCCCCAAACAATTAAGCTTTACTTGCCAAAGCTAATGGGAGAAGATCAGTTGGACGATATAGAACTAGATGGACCAATTACATTGAGGATCTAGGAAGGAATCGCTCGGGACTTCACCCAAGCGAATGATTGAGGTGATGGAAGACCGAGAAGTGTGGCGGCTTTACCCCGAGCTGCTGCCCTCGCAACCCTCACAAAAAAGCGGGCAATGAAGAAACACGTATCTCCAAAAAGTGTTATTCGTAGCACAGTGTAAATAAATAACATTGCGAAAAAGAAGCATTTCTGCTTTATTACGCACAGCGACCTAGAAACAATCGAAACGTAGTGCTTAGTTCTTAAATTACTGTATAATTAACAGGGTTCGTTAATTAAAGATTATCTCGTTCAGTGCAATGCGTTCAAGATATTCGCTTTCTCTGTCGCTCACAACGAAAATATTTTGCTTCGAAATGTCAGAAAATTAGAGTATACCTTTTCACAGTTGTTTGGTGTTCTATTTATGCTGTGCTTTGTTCACGATTATATACACTTCATTTAGATGACATTCCCCAAGAAAAAGAAAAATAGTTTAAGCATACATTATTTGTCCAGCGGACGACTGCATATTGTTTTTGATCTCCGAGACTCCGACGCGCGATTTTGCTTAGATTTTGAGACCTAAAAAATTAGACAAGAAAATTGATCTAGTGGCAAATTTAATTCCGCACTGTAACAGCAATAGCGGTATATCAATGCAGCACTTAATCAGTGGGTTAAAGCCATGCATGCGATATGAAAACTTTTGTTTTTGAAAACGGAGAAGTCAAAAAATTTTCATAAAATATTAATCGAGTTTATATTCCAGATTAGTAAATTAAAGACTTTTTCTTTTAGTTTTTTCAATATACACTATGTTTTGGTTGCGAAACTACTTTCTTAATTGATCTTTGCTTACATTGCAAAATTTACGTGTTAGATACTGAAGAATACATAAAATAAAATTAACAAAAAAATTTGTATTGTCATTATACAGTATCATATTTACGTTTGTCCCGGGATGAAGTTTAGCATCTTAGAAATTAATACTAGTACTAATTTTTGATAATTTGATTTAATTGGCAGCATTATTTTTTGAAACATAAAAATGTTAGCTCATAATTGCTGAGTTATGTCTCTCTTAGCACGTTTTGTCTGCACGTTTATGACGTAACGTGGATCATTTTTACGTAAGTTGGTTCGTTCAAGTACAGTATCTATTTATCTTCATCAAAACGAAAAAAACAAAAAACATAAAGTTGTTTAGCATAAAGTTGTAAATTAGGGTCGCATTTTCGCAAATTCCTCAACAAAAATTGTTTTTTCGCTGATATTGAATATGTGTTCCTCAGCTATTTGATTTTTTTCCTTTTTTTTTTTAATAAAAAATTTTACTTCAATATGCAGTATTTAAAAAATATGATGATCCCAGGACATGATTACATATATTTGGAATTGCAGTTTTCTCAACTTTACTTTGTACTTTGGCAGTTTCAATATTTCAATTCGCCTTAGCCACCGTGAAAAGCATTCATACTGTTGCAAACAAAGAAAGTGTATTTTCAGGCGTCTGTCCGCTTTCAATTTCCTCAAAAACAACACAGATTCGGAATTAATATGTAGTCAATTTGATAATGAAATTGGAAAAGATTTATAAACAATTGATGTAAAGTATTACAGTTTGCATGTATTGCAACATTAGCGTAACATGGTATACTTTATATTTAGTGCTTTGGTCTACCAACTCTATATTTTTCTAAACTTTGCATATATCAGAATTTTTTTTGAATTTAACATTTTGTCCAATTTGGAATTAAGTCCTAGTCGGGATTTCATCCATTCGGGATTTTGTCTATTCGGAATTTTATCCAATTCGGGATTATGTCCATTCGGCATTTTGTCCAATTCGGGATTTTGTTCATTCGAGATTTTGTCTAATTCGGGATTTTGTCCATTCGGGATTTTGTCGAATTCGGGATTTGGTAAATTTTGGATTTTGTGCATTTCGGAATTTGGTCCATTTTGGATTTTATCCAATTCGGAATTTAGTCCATTCTAGATTTTTCCAATTAGGAATTTTGTCTAATTCGGGATTTTGTCCGTCTGGATTTTAAACAATTCGGGATTTTGTTCGTTCTGGGTTTTGTTCAATTTGGGATTTTGTCCATTCTGGATTTTGTCCAATTTGGGATTTTGTCCGGAAACGAAAGAAGATTGATAGTTTTAACCTGGTATACAAAACTTTAATAATTTTTTTACCTTTAAGCAGCTTTTTACAAATATAGAAATAATGTAACACAAGTTACACAACCAACTACATTGTATTATCTTACCTAAAAATATCATTGAAACGGCTATCCACTGTTGCAAAGATAGCGATTTGTGCAGCCAAAGTACGCAAAGTATAGCAGTGAAAGGAATTTTTAGTTGATACAAAACCTAAAAATCAGAGGGTAATTCATAACTTTCAGTTTTCTATCCGGACCCAATCCCACTCAGGCAATCTGGTGCAAATTTACATACAATAGTGTCAGAATCTTGGCGGAATTAGAGCAGTCGTAAGTCGTATCTCATGTGTACTAACAGCAGGAGCACGAAAAAAAGATATGACTAATGAAAGAGCTTCGCTGTTTTCATGCTTTTTTGGGTATATAGAACTCCGCCCTTGGCATTGGCATTTCTATAGAGAATTCAAATTTACACGCATGCTTCAAACTTTTCAGCGTATGCCGACGTATGACATATACGCTGCGCATACGTTCAGCATACGCTGAATACCAGAGGTGGAGTCCCTGAAGACGTCCTTGGCCTCGAGGACAGATTTTGAAGTCCTTGGCCTTGAGGCTCAAGTCTTTGGCCTCAAAGCCTATAAGTACTCGAAAATGTCCTGTCCTCGGCTCAATGACAGCACTATTTTTTGATTGGTTGTAAAGGAAAATAACCAAACAAAGAATGACCTAAATTCCTAGCCTGTCAATTCGTTTCAAGTTAAATCAGAGTAAACCATATTTTAAATGGCATTGTGTGAAACAGAGGTGGAGTCGAGGACACAAGGCTCGAGGCCAAGGCCAAGAACACAAAAAAAATCCGATGCCAAGGCCAAGGACAGCCTTTCCGAGGACAGACACTCTCGAGGCCAAGGACACGAATGCTCGAGGCCAAGGCCAAGGACCAAGGACACAAGCGCAAGTCCTCTCCAAAAAAAAAAGAAAAAGGTCTTCACAAAAATTTTTCAGGCGATCTCCAAAAAAAAAAGGTCTTCACAAAAATTTTTCAAGCGATCTCCACAAAAAAACGTTTTCCAAAAAGTTTTTCAAGCGCTCCACAAAATTCTAACAATTCAAAAAATAGTGCTGTTCTCGAGCCGAGGACAGGCCAATTTTCGAGGACTTGAGGCCTCGAGGCCAAGGACTTGACCTTCGAGGCCCAGGTCAAGGACTTCAAAATGTGTCCTCGAGGACTCCACCTCTGGTGTGAAAGCTCTAATCGGAGAATGAAGGGCAAAAGGCAGTGTAGAATCGTTCTTTTTATTTCTGCTAATATTTGCGGCGCGGATGGTGCAAACAGCAAAGCACTGAAACCATCCACGGTCATAAAAAGGGATCCGAGGGGTCCGGACCAGAGGCGCCCGCAGAAATTTATTCAGGGGGGGCAAGCGATGTATCTACTATCTGCTGGATCAAATAAAACTTTACAGCTGCAACCAGGATTTTGCTAAGGGAGTTGAACCAATAGTTAATATGATCCTGTTAAAAAAATGTTGCAATTGGGCGGCATGTTGAGCAAATTAATGCAATTGAAGTATAGTATGGATGGGGGTTTGGGGGCGAAGCCCCCAGTCAGTGGCAATTTTCGCGATTTTTTGAAAAAAATAGCCTTTTTAACGCAATTAGAATCAAATTTCGCATCTTTTTAGAGCCATTTAAAAACCAAAATTGATAGCCTACAATTTGAAAGCCTTTTGAAAGAATTAAATTACTCAGTTCTTTCAAACCCCCATGTTACTCACAGGTCGAGTCCAAAACTCGTTGTAATTGAATTAATTAAACGATGAGTAGCCTCCCATTCTCTTTTTTTTTTATGAAACTTGCTTTAAGCATTTTGCATTTACCGATTAATTTTGACAGCTCATTTTCAGCCATGTTTTCAGGTTTTTATCGATTAATTTTAAAGCTGTATTTTGACAAGTAAGTTAATACCTCCTAATAATACCCGGTACTAATGTTTCAAACAAAAAAAAATGTTTCAAAAGTGGCTTTGAACCACTGGAGGCCGTGTAATTGCAAAAGACTGCTTCAGAAGGGCAAAAATTGTGGCATTTTCCTTATCGTGCGCTTTGGTCTACTAGGCCAATGCAGGGGGCACAACCTTTTTGTCTAGGCTATTAATTATAAGTTTGGTTTTGATTTCGGTTTCGGAGCAAAATTAATTCAATGGCTGAGTCTTTATTAGTTTATGGTTTATATAACCACAGCATAAACTTGAAATAATAAACGATGTATATTGTATTTAGATCCTGATAAAGGCTTATTGACAGATGCTGAAACGTTTGAGATTGATTATTTAATCAAACTGTTTAATGCTTAATCCTAGGATATCACTTACGCTCGCTTTTAAGAAAATGCTGTATTCACGTAAAATAAGCAATCTTGTTCCTCCTGCCCTCCAGTGGCATCGCTAAGGATGGCAACACCCGTGGCGAAATTTATGGTGTCACCCTTCATAATGTATAGAAGGCTGCCAAAGGTTATATTTTAAAGAAAGCGGTACTACGCCATTACTGTAGATGGCGCGATTGTTAATTATTTGGCCATCTCAATAACTTCTCATTGTAAGATTTTAAAGCTTGGAAGTATGAGCAGCGCACGTTTAGTATCAGGCGCGAAACCAGAAATCTGCAGTGGGGTAGGGGCTGTTTCGGGGATCTGGAAGCTCCGTCTCCCATCCACCGGAGACCATTGGGGTTCAGAAGGTGGAGCTAGCAGCACTCGAAAAATTTTATTTTATGCTTCAAAAATAATTTAATTTTAGGCCAATTTTGATTGAAATTATTGCTTTTGAAATGTGGTATAGAAATTAGCAGTGCAAAGCATGATTAAACTGGTTACATAAATGGGCAATGGCTATGTGAGATAACGTTAACGAACTTTTTATTGCAGGAAATACAGCCAATAGGATAAAATGACAACTTGATACGAACAAAATTCTTGAAGTTGTTCCTTATGAGAGGCTCCGGAAGACCAAAAAATGCCATTCTGAAAAGGCTGGCAAAGGTCGTCGAGTCTGCAGCCTCTCATAATTAAACTAACACAGCAAAATTCATTTCTAGTTAACAATATTTGAGATAACATAGATTCCTACAATTGTTGTAAAAAAAACAAAAAAAACAAAAGAAACACAAAAACACAAAACCGAAAATAATGTTTTGCAAAAGGCTAACGGTACTGTAAATTTAAACAAGGGTAATTTTTAGGCTTAGTTATTAAAAAAAATTGAGGTAATGAACCTAAGAAGTGAAACAGGATTATTTTTCTTGAGAAGTTTCAAATAATGCAGTTTTGACTTTTTGTAGAACGCGCTTGTTCTTTTATTGGTATAATTCAGTACTCGAGTTGGAAGTTTGTTCCACAATTTCGTACCTCATATTTTAAGCGGTGGAAGGTAGCTAATCGTAAAATTTGAGTGCTCTTTATTTACAAGCTGGTCCCATAAATCAAAAAATTTTATAGTGCAATAAAACTCAAAATAAGTAAATACATTTCGTTTATATTTAACAGAGAAAAATGATTTGGGGGGGGCTAATGGAACAATATGTGAGTTGAAGTGATTGGTATTTAACTGATACTGAACATCCACCCCTCCTATTCCTGAGCTGAGACATTTTTTGATGAAACCTGTATTCAGAATGTTTCAAGAAGCGATCAAAATTAATTGCTTAGTTTTGGCCAATTATCAAAATTTTTACTAATTTGTGAGTTATATGTTTGACAAATTAGCTCCCAGCCCTCTAAATAAATGTTTTAAAAGATGTTTTAAATCATTTTTAGTCCACTTTATGGTGCTAAGCATTTTCAATGATACTAAGCACATTGTTGTTTTCTTTTTTGTTCGATTGGTATCATAAAAAGGTGTCACCCCAAAATCATGACACCCGGGGCGGGCCGCCCCCCCTAGCGACGTCACTGCTGCCACCGCCCTCTGCACCAAGTTAAAAACTCTCCAAAAGGTTGTTTTTGTAGTTTAGATATGTATATTTAGGCTTGTTTTGCAAATTTAAACATAAAAAAATGCTTGATATCGTAATTTCCAGGGGGGCAAGTGCCCCCCCTTGCCCCCCCTCCGGGCGCCCCTGGTCCGGACACAAATATTTTTGAGTTGCTAATGCTAACTCATGACCGTGACTATCTGAGTGTGGACTTGGAAAAAGTCTATGAGCGTGATAATGAAATGTAATACAGTTACCAATGGTAGCCTATTAATCAGAGTATGCTAGTGTATCCATGATCTAACTAACAAAACTTATCGTGAGAAAGCCAACTACCTCTGAAAATATGCGAGCGAAAATTGCAAAGAATTATTTTTTGAGATAAGAAATAATAACTCTAATCACTGCTAAGTGGTTCGGTGATAAAGCCACATCCGCTGAACAATTTTTGAGTTGAAAATCGCCGCTAGGAATCCCAAATAATAAACTATTCTGTATCAAAAAAAACGCCACCGGTACATGAAGAATTAAAAAAGCGATTGTGAAATTAAATGTAACTCTAATTGTTCGAATGCCGGTAAAAATAAGCATTGCAGTTAATCATTGTTTGACGCAAGGTCATTTACATGAGGAGAAGCTCCCGCGAAAAATTTGGGCATTTTTGGAAAAAAAAGATTTATTATTTTCGCGTTTCTGCAGCTGTGAGTCTTTCGAGAGGGGGAGGGCTCCGGAGAAAATCACAAATGTCTTCAACACCTTCCTCCTTAATACAGCCAAGCTGGGATTTTCAGATTACTATTTTCTGAAGTTTCATAGCAGATTTAAAACTTAAACTTTTTTTACTACTGTGAGGTAGCACTTTCTCACATACCTGCCCTCCCATTACGCTTGTGTTTCGTAAGCATCTGAATTCACACATCATAGCCTATCCTGGCAGCCCACCCGAACCTTCAAACCACACACGGGGGCAATTTCTGCACTTGCTATCGTACCCTCTTCTCAGATCACTCTGATCAAAGTCTGACAACAAGGTCACCAGAAAGAGTATTCTCGACCAGTATCACACTGGCACTCCACTTAGCTCAACCGCATTGCGCTAGCATCACTAAGCATGGACACCATATATGACATCACATTAGCAATTTACCACGATAGCACGCTATATGTATATTTTAAACTAGTTTGTTATCATCAGGCGTACATAACTGTGCAAATGCCTACTACAAATTTTGAACCCCGAAAACCAAAATTAGCCTACTTGCCAGTAAAGCAAATTGCTATATACAACGCCAGTAAACGCCCATACGAATAAATTTTCATTTACTCGTATGTGCTTTGAAAATTCAGAAGTAGCATAGCAGATTTAAAAATTAAACTTTTTTTCAAAAGTTTACCATTATCTATTAAATACTTTGTTAAATTTTACAGAGGGTCTTTGGGCGGCCGAAACGTGTGCGCGTGCGTTCATTGGAACGACCGACGCTCGCGTCGCGTGTTCGTTTGTTTTTACTCGGCCATTTTCCAACAGACGAGTGCAAAATTTCAGACTTTTGCTTATAACTCAAGAACGGTTTGGTCTAGCTACATGAAATTTTGACAGTAGTTTGAGATTAATGAGTTATATGTTTGTACCGAATTTCGAGGCAATATGTCACGTGACTTCGGTTTTAGAAGTCGAAAACCGCCCCGCAAGTTTAGCATAAAAAGCGGTCTCAGTCAAAAACGGCTAAAGTACGGCAAAAAATATTTCATATGGTTGTATGTCTTAAGATATCCTTTCATCCCAACCAACCCATTTTTGGCCGCAATGAGGCTTATTTCTTTTTTTTTCCTTTTTTTTTCCTTTTTTTTCCTTTTTTTTCTTCCTAATTTTTGTACGCTCTTCTTCTCCTAAACCACAAAACATCGAAATCTAATTTCAGTGTAAAGTTGTTGAGCTGCAAACGCAATTTTTTCTTCCGAAATTTTTTTTTGGGCAACTCCACCGGGAACCCCCCCAAAATGGAGCCCCCAAAAATCCATTTTTTGAACGGCTTAAGCTAAAGTGCTACTTTTTTTTGATATCAGTAGATATTTAACAGACAAATATTTTGACATAGTTTGGAGGTGCCACCCCCCCCCCCCCCCGGGATCCCCCCAAATAGACCCCCCAAAATCAATGTTTTGAACGGCTCAACTTAGAGTGCCAGTGTTTTATGATATCTGCAGATATTTAACAGACAAATATTTTGACATAGTTTGGGGGTGCCACCCCCCCAGGGACCCCCCAAATGGAGCCCCCAAAAATCACTTTTTTGAACGGCTCAAGCTAGGGTGCCAGTTTGTTTTGACATCAGTAGATATTTAACAGACAAACATTTTGACATAGTTTGGGGGTGCCACCCTCCGGGGGAACCCCCAAATGAACCCCCAAAAATCAATTTTTTGAACGGCTTAACTTAGGGTGCCAATTTGTTTTGATATCAGCAGATATTTAACAGACAAATATTTTGACATAGTTTGGGGGTGCCACCCCCCCCCCCGGGACCCCCCAAATGAAGCACGTTTTGGCAGAAGATATTATGTCGCATTTCGCCGTTTCCAAAAAATCATGTTTGAAATTTTAAAATTTTCAAACAAACTTTGCGGTCAAGTTTGACATGTTAATGAAAAATAACTTTCACAGTTATGATGTACCTGATTTCGCCCTTCTTTCATTAAAATTTCAAGATTTTAGGTGAACAAATAAAAAAGTTAGAATCGAAAAAGTTTGTTAAATTGCGGTTTTCAATAACGCTTGCTTTCCAAGTTAGGCGTGTACAATTTTGTCTTTGATCAGTCATAGTAAAACTTATGGGGTCAAAAAAAGTTTACTGAGAACTGTTAACTCAAAAGTCGAAACCGGTTCTATGTGTTGACAGCTAACATCTCTCGTAAAATTTCATTGACTGAGACGCCGTCGCTGCTGGAGACCATTAATTTTATTTGCGCTCGACGTCAAGACGTGGCTTTTGGTTTAACGAGTACAAATTTGACAAATGGTTATTCTTTCTTTTCGTAAACAACAGGTTTATTGCTGAATGGATTTTTTTGCAAGGTTAGAATTACATAACGAAAATTACAAAAGTCATAACGACAAAAAACTTATGAAATTTTACGACGAAAAATTTTGGGATATAAAATAGCTCTGTAATACATGATTAAACTGGCTACGAAAATAGGGTGATAGGTATGCGGTGGTATAAAAACTTCAATCATTTTATTACATGGCGTAAATATATTACACGCCATTTATTACATTCGAAAAATCACCCTAATTCTTGCGCATTTTATAGACTAGAGAAAGAATTGGGAAAAGAAAATAATGGAATGAGATTTGAAAAAAAAATGCATTAAGTTATCGAAATTAATTTCCTTCTTATACTCATAGTTTTTTTTATGAAATCTACACGGTAAACATTTTCCATCAACCGATCAAACATGATTTCTTGCCGTTTTTTAGCCGTGGTTTAAAAGTTTGTACTACTTTGTAAGCCTAATCTTTGACAAATATTAGCCCCATTTCCAAAAGCAATTTTTTTAACGTGGCTTTAAACAATTTTAGAGTACATACCTCTGCAAAAGACTGCATCAAAAGGGCAAAAAACGTGGCATTTTTTCATTATGCATTTTGGTCAGAACTCGAGAGGCAGTGGGGCCCTCTGACGACGTTACTAATCATTACAAGTTTGGTTTTAATTCCTGTTTCTGAGCAAGCATAGCGTGAATTTATAATATAAAACGCCGTGTTGTACGATATTGATTCTGATAAAGGCTCAATGACAGACGCCAAAGCATTTGATTATTGTGATTAATTAACAAATTAGCACTTTAATGTTTCATCCTAGGTTATGTTTAATCGAATGTGTTTTCGCTTCAATAATATAGTTTAATATTGCGCTTTCGCTTCGACGAAAACCAAAAAATCATAAAATCTGTTTATTTTTTGGATTATTGCTGCTTTTAACAATCACAAATATAATAATAAAAACAATGCTATTAATAAGAAAACTAAAATGCAGATAGAAATAAGTTGAATTATTCGTGAAGCGAAATAGGCAGAATTAATTTAATAGTTCACAGAGACATCACGTCTTACAATCTTACTTCATTTGATAACACCTTAATGTTGTCTTCACGTCTAAATGGTTTATAGTTTGAATCCTTAGAGACCCAAGAGAAGCGAAGCCCCAATCGCGGTAGCATTGTAAAATATAATATTAGAAATACAAAAAAAATGTCGCTGATAGAAATAATCAAGCCATACGACAAAATACTACAAAATTAATACCGATAATGGTATTAGTTTTGTAGTATTTTGTCGTATGGCTTGATAACAAAACACAAAGGAACATTATGTAATAGATAATACGAGAAAGAAGTTTAATTTTTTTCTTTGTTTGAAACTTTAAAAAGTTTTGATTTAGATTATGCGGTAGCTTGTACACACTGTATCCACTTCAACAACAAAACCAGTAAAGCCCAATCGAGTAACTCTGTTAAGTCACTATACTGCAATTCCTCCCGTTTTTCAACACCCCGAAAGTTCAGTTTGTTAATCGTTACAACGCACATTCATAGACAGTATACAGCGACAAATTGATGCTATACCGCATTTCACAAACATGAATTAGTTTTTTTTAATGAAGAGAACAGGCTTTGCAAAAAAAACTTTAAAAAATATAGAGGAAAAACTTTTGAAAACTTTCTAAAGTTAGAGAAATGTCGTACATTGCGAAAATCAATCTTATTAAACATCTTAAGTAAAACTTGCTAATGGTTTCCTTTGAATCAGAAATGGAACCGGGAAGGATTTTCTCGACCCGACCCGACCGGTAAATTTCAAAATCATCACCAGTTGACCGGTTTCTGACCGGCCCGGTCGACCGGTTTTTTTACAGAAGATTTTTGTTCACTGTTCAATGTATCTAATGAAAAATTTTCAAAAGGGGGGGCATGGTTGAGGTGTTAAAATTTGTGACTTTGGACGGGGGTCTCAGAAAAAAAGGCAAAAAAACTTTTGTGGTTTTTGCAAAAATGACTCAATTTTAAGACCTTTTTTGATTAAGTTTCGGTTTGAATGACCTGTTTTGAGCAGCGCAAAACATGCACAAAATAAGCATAAAAAGCACTGGAGGGCATGACGTTCTTTCTAATAATATTTTGCAAAAGGCCAAAACATGAAGTTACAATTTTTAGCTATTGATGACAGATTATTTGTAATTTGCCAAGCAGCAAACACTAAACTTTTTTTCGGCAGTGCTGCCTTTGCAGTTACAAAAAGATAAATGAGAAAAAATAACAGCAAAAGATAGGTAACAATAAAAACATACGAACATCACAATACTTGTACTATTATACCCAAAAACATTAAAATGATGGAGCAATAACATTATATATTAATGAAAATTATGCCACTAACAGCGTGAAAAAAAATTAATAATATTCATAACAACTATAGGCTGCTTCACTAACAGTTTGAGAATGTATGAAAAGGATCCATTGCAAAACATTATGTACTGGAAAAGGTTTTTAGCTCCACAGAGATTTATATACGGACGGAACAATAAATATAAATCTCTGTGGAGCTAAAAACCTTTTCCAGTACATAATGTTTTGCAATAGATCCTTTTCATACTTTCTCAAACTGTTAGTGAAGCAGCTAGTTGTTACGAACATTGTTAATTTTTTTTTCACGCTGGTAGTGACATAGTTTTTCAGTATTCCTTTTTTCACGCTGTTAGTGACATAATTTTTCAATATTCCTTTAGTTTCACGCTGTTCGTGATATAATTTTCGATATTCAATAATGGTATCGCTCCATCATTTTAATGTTTTTGGGTATAATAGTACAAGTATTGTGATGTTCATATGTTTACTGTTACCTATCTTTTGCTGTTATTTTTTTCTCGTTTATCTTTTTGTAACTGCAAAGGCAGCACTGCCGAAAACTGTTCTGAAGAAGCTTTCCGGTTTGGGAAACGTCAAACCAATAAATAAAGCCATCGGTAGTACGAAGTCGTTATGAATAACTATCCCAATGAACGCAACGCGTCCGTTATTTTCATTGAAAACACTAAACTGTTATGACATTGGCTAGAAAACATTCGAAATATAGTGTGCCCCAGCAGTATGTAGAAATGCTGCTACTTTAGAACAAGCCATGGTTAGTTAGATATAAAAAAATAAGAGCTATGTCTTTCTTGCCCAGTGTAGAGTGTGGTAAATTTAAGTCGAAACAAGCTTTTCAAAGCGGCAAGATTTTAGCATGTAGTAAAAAATCTGAAATCTGCGCCTCTTCTACCCTTACGCTGATTAAAATGATGCTAAAATGCCAGGTAGCGCAAGCCTCTTCCACATGCATGCTTTATTAGAATCTGATTACGCGATTTTAACGTATATTTTGCACTTCTTTGCTTTGTGCCGTGGTCCAAAGTCGGGAGGCATGGCAAAATACTACCACCCTAAATACGTCCCTGGATGTGCATGTCTTAATGGTCACGGCATATTACTCACAGCTTGAAACCATTCAACAAGTGTTTTCGAAAGATATGGTTTGTTAATATTGATTTTTTATAAAAAGTTTTATTTATGATAAAATATATAAGCATATTTCGGTTGGTGCGTAGGTGTCTTTTAAGTTGCCGGAAAGGAGAATTCGACCGGTTTTTCAACCGGCTTGACCGGCCGGTCGTAGAATCTCGATCCGACCGGCTCCCATCTCTGCTTTGAATGATTCATTTGCCAACGAGCGCGGTGTTCTCAAGTTACTTGACGTAATCAATCATTGTTTTGGTAGTAGCTACGAAAACACAGATGCAAGTTTATTTCTCACAAAAAGCCCGTTACAAGCTGTTTCTACAAACATTCTTAGTAATCTGTTTTAGTCAAAATCAGTCACATTATATTCTGCTTCAAACGATGTCAGGGACAAGAATTAATAAAAGCTATTTATTACCGCAAACTGATTAAAACTGAAAAAAAATTTTTTCTCAGGGGAAACATATTTAGTAAATAAACGCAAAAATATGAAAAACTCAATTTTTGAAAAATGTTGCTAATGCATTTTGGCCAAAACGTGCTTCAAATAGACCTCCCAAAAATCAATTTTTTGAATGGCTCAACTTAGGGTGCCAGTCTGTTTTGATATCAGCAGATATTTAACTGACAAATATTTTGACATAGTTTGGGGGCGCCACCTCCTGGAGACCCCCCATAAATCAATTTTTTAACGGCTCAACTTAGGGTGCCAGGCTGTTTTGATATCAGCAGATGTTTAACAGACAAATATTTCGACATAGTTTTGGGGTGCCACCCCCCGAGACCCCCAAAAATTAATTTTTGAATGGCTCACCTTAGGGTGCCAGTCTGTTTGACATCAGCAGATACTTAACAGACAAAAATTTTGGCGTAGTTTGGGGATGCCACCCCCCCGGGACCCCCCAAATGGACCCCCCAAAATCAATTTTTTGAACGGCTCAACTTAGGGTGCCAGTCTGTTATGATATCAGGAGATATTTAACTGACAAATATTTTGACTCTACTTTTTTGGAGGTTCCATAATCAGATATTTTTGAATAATTGCTGATTTTACAGTAGACAAAAAGTACTTTTGAGCGTCACAGCATTAGCTTTGCGTCGGTCGTTCACTGGGTTTGCTGGCAAACTCCCATCTAGTTTATAGGTAGGCAAAATAGGCTATAGAGAGACGTCACGTGCACTAAAACTTAAAGAAAAGATTGGCGTGAAATTAAGACTGGGAAAATGTGGGAAAACTAAAGTTTTTCAACTTAACTTTTGTGGTATTTTCTTTTTTCAAATTGCTTTGAAAATGTAATTGTGTAACCTCTTTTAAAAGTCAAAAAAATTGCTTTTTTTTAAATTACTAAAATTGTTCAACATGGGCACTTTGCCCTCGCCTCCAGAATTTCGTTTTTTCCAAGGACTTGAGCTTGCAAATACCGGGTATGGTAGGTACCTCAATTCATTTTGAAAACATAAATTATTTACAGTATTTTGCAATACTTTTAGATAGTGATATCGTAGTCACTATACAATATTTAAAAACAATGATAACATTTTAAAAAATCTGTGAAAAGAAGTCGTAAAACCAAACAATAAGGGTTGCGTTTGAAAAACTACTAAGAAGGTAGGGATGGGGATCCATAATCAGTGGACGTTTGCACCGGAGTCTTAACTGAAAAAGTCAAGGCCTTAAAATTGACCATTTCTATGTTTAGAATTTAGTTATTCTCATTTCGAGTTACGCCCTTAATTGTTTCATTACCAAGATACCGCTACGGAACATAATCAACATTGCTGCTAACGCGTAAAACTTCAAAATAATATTCCTTATTTTTAGAAACTACCACTTTCGAATTATTATGAAAAACTTAACGAAATGCAATGTCTTAAACACTTTCGCGCTTAAAAATAATCGAAAATTTGCCGATCAAAATTTTTAGAAAAAATGTGTCCTTAGCCTCGATCATTCCTGTCCTTGGCCTCGAGAGGGTCTCTCCTCGAAAAGTCGATCCTTGGCTTCGGATTTTTTTTTTTTTTTTTGAGTCTTTGGCCTTGGCTTCGAATGTTGTGTTCTCGGCTCCACCTCTGCTGAATACGCTGGAGATACGCTAAAGGTACTTTGCTCATACGTCAAGTACGTTCCGCATAAATCGAGCCGTTCGTTCGTTGAAATTGTTCGTTCGTATAAACTAAGCACTCTGTGTCGGTCTAACCAGACCAACGCAGAACACCTTCTTTTGAGTTCTGTTTGCAAGTCTTTCGTCAGGCTAGGCCTGCACAACGGGTAGACTGCTTGGACTTAATGGAAAATTAACATAAAGTGTCTTTCCCAAGGACATAACGACGCGTTGTCATTTCAGGAATTAAACCGGTATTCACGAACCTTTCTATCACTAATCCGACGCTCTACCACTGAGCTATCGTTGCTGCTAACTTTGAATTATTAATCAAAAACATAGAGCTGGTCAAGCTTCAGCGTCAACTATAAGGTAGATCTTGCACACTGTCTCTGACTCTCTGTGGTAGATTACTTCTTTGAACTCATCAACTACGAATAGATGGATCTCGTAATTGTATAAAGCAAGTGTGTGGGGCAGGGTGAGCTCTTCCATCGAGCCTATAAATGCATTACTGCATAAATCGTTTTCGACCAATATTACACTCTTAAATTTGATTTGGTGAAAAAATAAATAAATATTAATAATATTATCTTCTTTTACACTTTGGAGTCATAAATCCAACCAGCACGAAATGATCTATAGTGCAGAAGTAACCAAATTTTTTGAAGGAGCGGACCGCATTACACATTTCTTGAGCTTTAACGGGCCATGCAATTACTCACCAAAGGTTTAGAATATCTTATCCTGAGCTGGAGCCGCAACTAGGGGAGCGGCGCCCCCCAAAAAAAATTTCTCCCCCCCCCACCTAAAACCCCAAAGCGACAAAAGGAGAAAATATTGGTAAGTATTACAATGCTATTGATTAATGATTTGAACTGATGTAAAATAATGCGTTTCGCAAAACTTTTGTAATCGGTACATTTATTGTGATATCCACCCGGTATGCATATTGCATAATCGCAATCCTTGCTTGCATGTCCGCAGAACGAAGAAGCAGGTCCACACACCAAAAGGGAATTACCTCTCGCTTTTAGCATTCGAACACAAAACGAACAGAATCCTTAGACATGCAGCCCTTGCTGAGAAAATTTGCAGCTGTACAAAGACGCTTGCAACTATTTTAATACCTGAGCTGTTTGCAACATTAAAACTAAAATAGGCTACAAGCCGGACAGGTTTCATTGATTGCTTATTTTTATTGGGTACCGCATTGTTTTTGTGAATTTTTATTTTGTGAATTTTCATTTTGTGTCAGGATTACAAGTTTGTGTTCTTGCTCTGGATTTACGTACATGAAAAGTTATTTTGTTCTTTCCGAATTTGGCGAAAACAAAAGTGTGATGACGAAATTGCAGAAACACAGTCTGCGGCATTTGTATACACACCAGTGTAGTGCTATTCGAAACTGAGCACAAGCAGTCATACACACATCCTAACGCGCAGGCGCGTAGCCAGGAATTCGCAAAGGGGGGGGGGGCTTTTTTGGAAGCTGGAAACAACAGTAAACGAACTTGACCCAAATTTTCATCAGGTTTGAATCAGATAGAGGCGGTTTTTCTGTCAAAATCAGGTGATCTCCAAAAAAAAAAGGTCTTCACCAACATTGAGGCGGTTTTTCCGGCAGAAATTAGGTGATGTCCAACAAAAAAGATCTTCACTCAAATTCAGTCAGTTTTCCTGACCAACTCTAGGAGCGATCCCGAAAAAAAACTCCGCTTTTCTAGTCAAAATAACAGCAAATCCTTCACAACTTGTGCTCGCCAATCCTATTGGGGGGCTCTTTCTATTTTTGGAGAAAAATCGGTCTCAAAAGCACTAAAAACGTGCTATTTTGCAAACTTTTCACGCCAATGGGGGGGTTCGAGCTTCCCTGGCTACGCTTCTCCTAACGCGACGCAGCAGCAGATTTTCAAATCATGAATGAAATCAGAGAGCAATAAACCAAAACAGTCTTAGGATGTGTCAGCAAAAATCGGCACGCATAGAAATCGAACCCATACCTGCACCAACCGGTGGATTGAACTCAACTTCAGAGGTTGCTAAGAGCTTTCTAATTTCCAAAACAAAACTGATCAGCATGCTCGTATTGTAGAAAAAGGCAGCAATTTTTTGCCCTCCCTTGAACAACGCTCTAGTTGCGGCACTGTCCTGAGCACTGCTCAAGTATAATCATTGAAGTGAAGGCTATGAAGCCATTGGAAAAAAAACATGGCTACATCTCCGAAGATGCAATTTTCAAAAGTATGGCTCCGGCACTGCTTCGTTGTCACTTGCCATTCGCAACAAAGTCGGAAACTTTTGCTTCGGTATCTGAAACCAACTGCTGACAGGCAAGCAACCAGGATTGTGCTAAGGAGGGGAGAGCTTGAACCCAAAGTTAAAATTGTCTGCGTTTCATACGATTGGTTTAAAGGTAGAGCCCCCAGCCACTCGAAGTTAAGGGAACTAGAAAGAAAAATTTCATCCAGCCGCTGGGCAATTTTTGTGATTTTTCAAAAAAAATGCAATTTTGACATCATTTATGGTATTTTGCACGTTTGTTGAGCCATTTGAAAAAACTAATTGCTAAGATTTGGGCGCTTTTAAATGAATTAATTCTGCCTCATCAGCTCCAGCATCCACTTCTCTTACATTCTGATCATAATTGTCCAAAACACGTTTAAAAGCATGCAGCATAGTTAGATTACATTTTTTAAGTGACTCGGTTAAGGGGAAGGGGGATTCAACTTCTTTTAACCTCCTCTCCGGTTGCGCTACTGACTGGTGACTACCAATGCATCTAGCTGTCATCCACATTGAAAAATCGTCACGTACTAACAGACTGAAGCATTTACAGTTAAAAGTAATTCCGAGTTTTAAATCATCATATGATCGTTTGCTTGGCTTTGACAAGGTTTTTCGTTTTAGCAAAGTAGGAGCTGGAGCTCATAGATTTTTTGTGGCTACGTCTCCAACTTCAAAACAAGTGCGGTTAAAGGCTCTTGCAAAAATGCTTGGCTCCGAGGCTCCGGTTCGCAACTCTGATTTTAGTGTTGTCCTACCTAATTAGATAATTTTTCAAATGCAAACCTTTAATAAAATTAAACTTCGTTTTGTGCTTACTAAAAATTAAAGCTTGTTCAAGCATATTGGAAGAACTTTTTATTGCACAACAACACAGAGTCCGACGTATTATCCACCGTCACGTCCAGGGTTTTGCTAAGAAATGGCTTAAACCAAAAATATCACATTTTATATGTCGAAATACGCACACCCAAAGTGTTATATAAATTACTATTATAAACAAAGTGCCGCTAGGCGATTTTTGTGATTTCACGAAAAAAAATAGGCATTTTAGTACCCTTGGGAAAAAAATTAGCAAATTTTTGAAGTCAGTTGAAGATTTGAATATCTAAGCCAGTTCATCCCAGTCCCGTCGCCAAAGCAAACAAAGTGAGGGGACACTAGCCGAAAGTTGGGGGCAATAAAATAGACTGAACTTTTCCACATAAAAACTGTTATTTTGCGGCTCCAAATTATGCGCTATTTTAAAAATTTTGTTTTCATGTTGAAAAAAGAGACGCTTAAGGCCGGCAGCATTTCTTAGCTCGTTTCGTATGCAGCCCAAAAAATCGCTTGAAAAATCTGTCAGCAGCATTGAATGCAGGCGCGTAGCCAGAAATTCGCAATGGGGGGGCTGTTTGGGAGGTCTGGGGTCGGAGCCCACAGCGCACGAAAATTTTGCATTTTTTTGCAAAAATAACTTCCGTTTAGGGCTATTTTGATTAAAAATAATGCTTTCAAAACGTGGCTTAGAAATTGGCAGTGCAAGCAAGATTAAACTGGTGGCATAAATAGGCTATTTGGGAGGTGGCTAATGGTAAAATGTTAGTTCTCTTGTTTAGATGCTGGTAAATTACAAAATCGAATAGTTTAACAAAACTCACACGGAGTAATCTATTTCGTAAACAGTTTATAGAGAAAAATAATTCGGGAGGGGGCTAATGAAAAGAGATTTGAAAGAAATGATTGGTAATTAACTAAAACTGAATAGCCCCCCCCCAATTCCTCAGTTTATAGTATATTTGTTGATGACACCTATGTTTAGCATTTTTACACTTGCGATCAAATTTGATTGCTTATTTTTTACCATTTTTCAAAGTTTTCATTTATTTGTTGGTTCTATTTTTGACAAATTAACCTCCCCTGAACATACGTTTCAAAAGATGTTTTAACTCACTATTTAGTCCACTCCAGTGCATAAAACAGTCTCAAAGTGCTAAAAACGTAGTGTTTTTCCCATTCTGCACTTTGGTCGACATGTTAATGGGGGGGGCTATGGCCCCCCCCCCCCGCCCCCCCCCTGGCTATGCTACTGATTGAATGCGACCAGAAGCGCAACTAAGATTTTACGAAGAGTGAGGGAGCTTGAACCAAATGTAAAATTTTATGCACAAAAATTGTCTAATTTAGGCCCCGTGTTGAACAAACCGATGTAACTCAAGCGTATCACTGAGAGGTCCTGGGGGGCAGAGCCTCCAGGCGCTGAGTGATTTTTGTGATTTCGCGGCAAAAAAATAGCGATTTTTACGCCATATCAATCACTTTTTGCACGTTTTTGAAGCCATAAGAATAGCTACAGTAAATTATTAAAATTCAAAAGTCATTGAACGAATTAAATTGCCTAGACCCTACAGCCCCTCCTTATACTTAAGGTCAAGTCCAAAACACGTTTAAACGCTTGCATTTTGTGGTTAAATTTTCTAAATGATTTTCTAAATTTCGGGGTTAAATTTTCTAAATTCTAAATGATTAAATTTTCAAGAGCTTAGCACCTTCCCCCTGGTCGGGTAACTGACTGCGACCTAAAAAAGTTTTGAGTGTGCTCTAAAAAACAAAAACAGCTGGCCTTTTAAAAAATGTTTTCACGTATTGTTTCACGTCATAATCACTAACGAAGTATCAGTATAGGCTAACATCCGTATTCCGCGACACATCTGTAAAGGCGTGTTTAGTGTTTATAAGACGGATTATTGCGTCACATTTATGCACAGCAGGTGGTGGCCACCAATTTCGCAAACAGTGGAAAAAACTTCAAACGAGAATTATGTTTGAACTTTATTATTCCTTTTTCCATTTATTGCCTGTTGTATTGTCATTACGTAATGTTCCAAAAATGCATTTTGAGTAAACCGAAATTAGGGGGCACAAGCAGTCGTTAGGGGGGGGCACGGCCCCCTGCCCCCCCCCCGTAGCAACGGCACTGGTTCATTCCCCTGGTAGGTCAGGTCCAAAACAAGTTTTAACGCTAGCATATTAAATATCTTCAGCCAAGTAATTAACTAAGTTTTACCCTGCTAAAAAGAATGAAATTTCAGCCCCCGAAACGCCTGTTTCCCAATGGTTGCACCATACTGCGCACATTTTGTACAAATTACAAAGAATATCGCTGTAATGGCCGTACTTAGGGCAGCCCTTATCTAGAGCAACTGTTTGCAGCCTTATTTTACGGCTTCAGGCAGCATCTGAAGTATCAAGAAACTTCATTCGAATCATTATTGCATGTATGGAGGATGGAGCTGTTTGGGTTAATTTATTTTGCAACTTTTTGCATTTTTTCTGTTTTTAAGGGCCTCTTTTTGTAGCACATTTTACCAAATATTGCCGAAAAATATATTGACCTGAACAGTGATTTGAAACTGTGGAAAAAATGTCAAAAACAAATGTCAGCCCCAGGCGCGTAGCCAGGATTTGGAAAAGGGGGGCTTTTTTGAAAGAGTGAGAAAAGTGCAAACGACCTTGACCCAAATTTTCATTGTTCTTGAATCAGAATCACACGGTTTGTCCGAAAATGAGACAGAATTTCTCGGAAAGCTCGGAAATTCAAACGTTTTTTCAGCCCAAAAACAGTTGGTCTCCAAAAAAAAAGGTCTTCAGTGAATTTGAGACTGATTTTTCGGCCAAAATCGGAAATTCAAACGTATTTTCAGCCCAAAAACAGGTGGTCTCCAAAAAAAAAAAAAAAGAGGTCTTCACCGAAATTGAGACTGATTTTTAGGCCGAATTACGGCATGTACTTTCGGCACCCAATTTCCTTTGGGGGGGGCTGTTTTCAATTTTTTTCACCAAAAATCGGCCTCAAAAGCACCAAAAACATGCGATTTTGCATACTTCACAAGCCAATGGGGGGGCTCGAGCCCCCCCCCCCCCGCCCCCCTGGCTACGCTACTGGTCAGCCCAGCACTTTATGCTAAGCTGTTGCAGTGCCAAGCAACGTCATGCAGTGTGGGGAGAAGCTTCAGCATGCTAGGCGAGCTGTTATCAAATAAAGATCATCGCTTTGCCCAAGACAAAGTTTGAAAAGATTTGACTTGTATGTAAATAAATCAATTTAATAGCGGCCACAAACTTTGAAAACTGATTTCACTATTTCTTATACTCTTTTGCGTAACTTCGCAATTTTCGTTAAACATAAATGCAACGTTGTACTTGTAACTTTCATTAAAAATAATGGCAACTTTTTAATTTTTTTGATGCAGCAAAAGTTTGCCTTAATGATAATACAGTACATAGAATATTAGCAAAATTTACTCAAACATGTTTTCAACAGAAAAAGAAAAAAACACATGCCTAAAAAATTTTAAAAGATTTGAAGCAATTTACTTGCTGCGTTGGAACACTAATATTGGCAAGAGCTAGAAAGACCATATTGTTTTGAAGTGCGTATAAACAGGACGGGGCTGCCATGAGCAAAGTTGTCCTTTTGTCGTGAATCACATTTTCATGAAGCTGCTTCAGCGTGGCTCGAAAACTACCACTAGTATAAAGCAATACGAAGATTGTTAGAAGCAACTTCACAATTTCCTGAAATAAACGTATGAAATGTAAAATAGAAAACAACTTCCGCAACAATGTTTACTGCACAGTACTGCAGCAGAAAATGACACAAGCAAAAACACACATGGAAAAACACAAAACGAATAACTATTAAAATGTAAAACTAATCAACATTAATCAACAAAAACTACAGAAATATAATGTAATCCTTTTGATGTCAAAAGATCGAGCGATGAGCTCAGCCACGACTTAGCCAAGTCTTGGTTAGCCTACACATAAACTACAAAACCCGACCCTGAGACCGACCGACATGTATATTAGGGTTGTTCAAAAAAACTTTTTTTTCAAATTTAACCCATCACCCCCGCACATTATTGGGTTGGTGATAGAAACCCCGCACACCAAATTTCAGCTCATTCGTTCCACAGGGAGAGGAGGGCATGCCATTTGAAATTTTAAATTTTCGTTAAAAAATATGGATTTTTACCCTCTTTAGCATTAATTTTTTCAGTCAAACTATATGTATGTTACCTTTTTTGATTTAATATTACTCAAATTACATATTAGACCTAGTCTAAACCAGTTTTTAGTGTTTGTTTTGTAAATTTATTAACAAAGAAATTCCTTGTTTTTTCGCTATTTTGACAAAATATGTTAAGGTGCTAACGCCATCTTGACTGCTTTTTAACGCCAGTAATGCCCCACAAACCACGGCATAAAATGAGAAAAATACCGATTTCTACCTAGAAACTCATCTAACGTCCCTCTTCAAGTTCCGGCGATAACATACACTAAGTTGTTGAAAGTATGTTTGGCAAGTTTAACCCGTAAGAAATATGATTTATCATTACAACTGCTATAATGTGAGTCAACAACCAGAAGTTGATGAAGTTTCAAATATTATTTTCTCGCGGTCCAGCATTTCTGTGTTGGTTGTTCTAATTCTTAGCAAGAACAATTTCGTGATGGTTCCATTTTTTGAGTCTAGGTTTTCAAGGTGGTGCGAAATACTGTAGTAAAGAGTTGAAATGATTCATTGCGAAATTTAATCGTTTTGCTTGCTTCTGGACTAAAGGCTACCAGCGCGGAAGCCTAGGAAGAGCCACCAGAACGGCGACTGCTTAAAACAAGCAATGCAAAAAGTTGTCTTCCCACTGGATTCGAACCTGCAGCCTTTGGATTACCGGTCCACTACTTTCAATCCAAAGGCTGCAGGTTCGAATCCAGTGGGAAGACAACTTTTTCGTATTGCTTGTTTTAAGTAGTCGCCGTTCTGGTGGCTCTTCCTTAGGCTTCCGCGCTGGTAACCTGTAGGCCAGAAGCACGCAAAACGATTAAATATTAAAACTCTGGAGTGCAAACGTCAAAAACATCATAATTGACTTATTATTAAAATCATTGCGAAATGTTACAAAGTCTCACGACCAAATGCTAAATTATCTAGTAATCTAACCGATTACAAACAGTAATTTGGTTCAGCAGAAATGCAGGAAACCTTAGTTTTTGCGTTGTTTTAGTGTTATTGGTTTCGTGATATATTAGCCACTGGGCAACCAACCTCTTATTTTCTTCTGGTTCTAACTAACCCCTCATAAATGAGATGTAACAGTGTTTTTCAACAGAAATAAAACTGTTGTTTAATTAGATGGTCTCACTAACTACACTCGCCCAATCTTGAAACAAATCTACGACTTTGTCGCGCATCCATTTTGAAAAGGCAAATGCAACATTTGTTGCTGAACGTAATATTATTTGTGCGATTGTATTGTGCATCCAAGAAGCAGCCTCTAACGCCAACAGAGCATTTACTAATATTTGTGACTTTACTGTTGGCTACCAAAACACTATTGGGCTGTTGGGCGTAATTTTGCTCAAGATTGTTCCGTATAATATCCTTGATAGTCACTCATCTGAGAAGCACCGCTACCACTCTGTTATCGTGCATTTTTTTGAACAAGAAAACCACGAAAGGTTGGTTATTGGGCTGATTAAATGGATGGTAAAGACATATATTTAATATACCACAGATGCAGCGCCTGGATAGCGTGACTGGAGGGCAGAAATAAATTTTGGGGGTGCACGAGAAGTTTATTTATGTGAATTCGAGAGGGGCACAGGGGCACGAGAAATTTATCCCAGTCTGGATCAAATGAACATGGTGAAGAACAAAAATTCAGAGGAGTTTTCCGGCCGAAATCAGAAATTCGAACAGTTTTTCCAGCCGAAAACAGGTGATCTCCAAAAAAAAAAGTCTCTTCACTGAAATTCAGAGGTATTTTCCGGCCGAAATCAGAAATTCAAACAGTTTTTCCGGCCGAAAACAGGTGATCTCCAAAACAAAAGGTCTTCATCCCAAAACTGTCATGAAATCCGGTGCCAGTCCAAAAAATCACGAAAATACCGCTGGCAAACACCAATTTGGGCCTCAATTTGCACTCCAGTAGCCCCGAGTCTGTTAATTTCTTCGGGGCACAGTCCTCGCTTGGGGAGGCACAATTTTCGTTTGGGAGGGCACAAGCAGTCATTTGGGGAGCATGGCCCCGGAATGCCCCCCGTGGCGCCGGGCCTGTGACACATTAAAAACGTTTTAGTCTGTTTTAACCCTAAGCTGTAATGGTTTTAGGAGATAACCTCTTAAGATCTGGCTAAGTTACAAATTTGAAACAGTAGGGTTTTTAATGCTTTTATCTATGATGTGCTAAATACAGGGTGAACCATACCTCATAAACAAAAGTATTTACAACAGTTTTGATCAACTAATTTAACTGATACATACATGTAATGCTTCACAGCTCAAGAAAAAAACACGTACTTTGTACCCTAAAGAAGAGCATAAAATACATGTTCTTTTAAAGGTTTGACAATTTTCTACATCATATTCCACGTTATTCTTTGGTGTGCTACTTATGGCCAACCCTGTATATGAACGAGCTCTAACTACTACTGTTTTTGTGCTCGTCTCACGCTTGATTGGTGGAGGATGATGGATGCTTTAAACCAAAACAACACGTATCGTGCTTACGAGATGGTTGTTCGATTCTTCAAACACATAGACGAGATGTATCTGGCCAGCAATATTGGCTGAAACAACCTAGTTTTTAAGCATTATTACCTAAAGAACGGTCAGCGAAGAGACGAAACTTTGTAACGTTTCGCAATGGATCATTCCAACTCTTTACAACAGTATTTTACACCACCTTGAAAACCCAGAGTCAAAAAATGGGACCATCATGAAATTGTTCTTGCTAAGAATTAGAACAACCAAAGCACCGGCCAGTTGGGCGAGCGGTAACGCGTTCATCTCTGGAGCGGGAGGTCTGAGGTTCAAATTTCGGGCCGATCAAATCGGACACAGTGTTGCCAACGGCTCGCCACCGCTGCGACATTTCTTCGAAAGGAGCTGTGTTGCCCGGGTGCAATGACGCGGAAATGGCCCCGCCAACTCGTTACACGATTCGGCGTAATCCAGCGAGTATAATGAAAGATTTGATTTTGATTTGAACACAGAAATGCTGGACCGCGAGAAAATAATATTTGAAACTTCATCAACTTCTGGTTGTTGACTCACATTATAGCAGTTGTAATGATAAATCATATTTCTTACGGGTTAAACTTGCCAAACATACTTTCAACAACTTGGTGTATGTTATTGCCGAAACTTGAAGAGGGACGTTAGATGAGTTTCTAGGTAGAAATCGGTATTTTTCTCATTTTATGCCGTGGTTTGTGGGGCATTACTGGTGTTAAAAAGCAGTCAAGATGGCGTTAGCACCTTAACATATTTCGTCAAAATAGCGAAAAAACAAGGAATTTCTTTGTTAATAAATTTACAAAACAAACACTAAAAACTGGTTTAGACTAGGTCTAATATGTAATTTGAGCAGTAATGGGCACAGCGGCGCTGTTCACCAGCGGCTCTACTAGCGCCGCTATTTTTGCGGTAGCGAAAACGGCAGCGGTAGCGAAAGCGGCAGCGCCGCTGCTTTTTTTCGTCACCATCGACAAGCGGCAGCGCCGCTGTTTTTTTAACCGAAAAAGCGGCAGCGCTCCAGCGCTGTTTTTTAAGCAAATATTCTGCCGCTGCCGCTACTACAAATAAACTCCTTCCAAGACTTTTTTGATTCACATTTTCACTCGTTACCGCTTGGAGTCTTTACTCTCCGTTTGTTGTCACTCTGCTCATGTTACCACTTTATTTTAGTTTAGTAGAACATACAAGGTTACCTTTGTGACGTTTTGTCGTAACTCGCATATGTGTCGGCGAGTTTTATCGTATGTGGACCTATTTTTTCTGAACCAAAATTGAACGAATAATGTGGCTAGTAGCGGGCCAATTTGAACTGATAAAACCGATTTCAATAAAGCCGATTTTGAGTAGCATCTCTTTAACGAAAATGCGACAATTACATTTCGATAAATTGCTAAGAACTTGCAAACCGCAAAGACGGTTTTCCGCGATATTTCCTCAAAATGCAATAATTTTGTAAAACAAATGAAGATGATTTATTGGCTATCTGGTTGCAGACCACAGTACAGCTCGTGCACAGCAAGTAGAACAGTACAGTAATAGGCCCGTAGCCAGAGTAATGGGTTTCGGAGGGGGGCAAAAAAACTTTTGGGGGGACGCTTACGCAGCCGAGACCAGACGCCTTTGGAATGCCTCAGCAATCTGGTGAATATTTTGCTCAAATCTGGTGAATATATTGCTCCCTATGTTATCCTCCTTTGGTATGGATTTTGCCCTCAAATTTGGTGGTGAAGACCAAAAAAATAAAAAAGGGTCTTCATCGCAGAATCTTAGGCTACTTGATCACATTCACTTGATCTGTCTTGCTGTTTCATAGAAAAAAAAGCGTTTGTGGTGACCTGTTTTTGGGCAAAAGTTTGCTGGTCCTCTTGTACTAGTACAAAAGTTTACTCTCGCTTGGGAGGCACAAGCAGTGATTTGGGAGGGCACGGCTAAAAAAGCCCCCCCCCCCCCCCCCCGTGCATAGGCGGAGCCAGGATTTTTGATGGGGGGAGGGCCAAACCAAAAATGACATGCAATGACGTCATCAGAAATTTTCGAAAGAGGAACTTTTTTCGAAAGGGACAAAGAAATTTTCGAAAGGGACAAAGATATCGTAGAATGTATGATCAGAAACCGTGGCCTGGTTTGGCACTTAACGAAGAGTTTTCAAAAGGGAGAGCGCTTAAACCAAAAGTTATGAAAATACGTAAATTAGGAGACGTGTGTAAGCAAACTAGTTTACTCAAACGTATCCCAGATGGAGGTTTGGGGCCGAAGCCCCAGCTGCTTGGCAATTTTTTTTGCAATTTTTTGGAAAAAAAAGCTATTTTAATGCCATTGGATTACATTTCGCATGTGTTCAGAACCGTCTGAAAGAACTAGATTATTAACATTTGAAAGCCAATTGAAAAAAATTAAATTGTTACAATCCTCCTTTTACTTTTAGTTTGGTCGAAAATACGTTTATGATTTTGCACTTGGAGTTAAATTTTGTAAGTATTTTAGTAGTAAACAATAATCCACTCGAAATTTTTCCCTAGAGATTTTTGTTTTCACGTGAAAATAACCAGTTGTAAAAGTACATGCACGGTCAAGAGGCCCCAGGCCCCTCCACTTAAATTCAATAATTTGTTCAATGAGCATTTCTCCTAGCTTTTTTTTCTTCAAAAGTATTTTTTCGCGTAAAAACTAGCGAGGTGGAGGTGAATTGCTATTAAAAAGCGTACAATAGATGGTTAAGCCTAATTGCCATGTTATTGCCCGGGCCGGATTTATATTGCGCAGCGTCCCTGGCACGTTGGAAATTTTCGCAGAATAAGTGTAGACCAAAAATAAAGTGTTACTATCTGAGCGCAGGATCTTTGGTACTGTGCGATATGGTAAATCCCGCCCTGGTTATTGCATTACGTTTTTCAAAAGGTTAGATGAGAGCCCGAGGTAGCAACTTTAAGATAATAACCCTTAATTTTAGCCAGGTTATTCATTTTAATTGATTAGCAAAAATTAGATTGAAAGGGGCCCTCCTCCCTGTTGTCAATATTATTGTTAATTACCGCTGTACGCGTGTACTGTTGTACGCAAAAAAATGCTGAAAAACATTGAAATTGACGAAACAATAGGCTTTTTTGTCACATTTTTATCATTGGTCGCATTTCAATTGGAGGGGGCCCGGGCTTTATACCCCCCTTTGGCTGCGCCTATGTCACGTGGCGCCGCAATTTAGTAGTTACATCAAGGCGTAGTAAAATAAATTTTGCTACTACAGTTAACAATAAAACTAAGAATTGAATAATAGTGCGCTGAAAATAGAACAAGCAAATAGAACCTGGTAATAAATAAGCTTTAAAGATAACTTAGTCATGGAGTTATATTCGTAGAAAAAATACTTAGTGTAACATGTATCGCATTGAGCATCATTTGCTTAACATGTACGTCATTACTAAGTATCTCCTTCGACTTCGTAAACACCGATATCTTAAACGCTCGATCTACTTTTGCGTCAAACTTTTACTTACTTGTCTATCATTTAAGCCTGTTAATACCGATTTTAACCTGTACCACTATTTTAAAAGCTTGAATAATTTACTTTTGTAAATAAAGTTGAAATTTCACCATTAGTCACCGAATTTGAATGCCATCGTTTTAATTTCTTAATTTTTTTAAAGTAGCGGCAGCGACAAGCGGTAGCTGTTTTGCATGCAAGTAGCGTCAGCAGCAGCGGCGCTAGTTTTTCATTTGAGTAGCGATAAGCGGCAGCGCCGCTGCTTTTTTTGCCTAACAGCGGCAGCGCCGCTACTTTTCAAGTAGAGGGTGCCCAGCTCTGAATTTGAGCAATATTAAATCAAATAAAGGTAACATACCATGTAGTTTGACTGAAAAAATTAATGCTAAAGAGGGTAAAAATCCATATTTTTTAACGAAAATTCAAAATTTCAAATTGCATGCCCTCCTCTCCCTGTGGAACAAATGAGCTGAAATTTGGTGTGCGGGGTTTCTATCACCAACCTAACAATTTGCGGGAGTGATGGGTTAAATTTGAAAAAAAAAGGTTTTTTTGAACAACCCTAATGTATATCATTGATCGGTAGGCAGTGAAAGTTGCTTGGAAGGAATGCAAGTAAAGCAAAAAAAAATTCGATTCTCAACCTGGACTATCCCATGACTTTAAAGTGAAACACTGCTTTCAAATTTGACTTATAGCTTGGGAAAAAAAGACGATGCAAAGCGTCCACCTTGAATGCAAAAGGACACAGTAGTACAATAATTGGATAACACATACAGCAATGGAAATAACAGGACTAAGATCTTTTCGCAATCTCTCACCAAACAAGCTTACTGAAGCGGTAGACTTGGGTTCGATTCTCGGTCGGATCTAACCAAAGACGGTATTCACAGCTTCCCTGCTTGACGTTCAGCAATTGATGGGACAGCATGAAGCCTCTGCCATGTGTGGTAGACAGGAGGCAAGTGGCAACTTGACTCGAAGATCGAAAGGTCCCTTCGCTGTCTCCTGGCCAAGGCGGCTTGGTGAAGAAAATGTAATTACAATTACACCTGAAATGATTAAATTTCGGCAATGTTTTACAAACTTAGTACAACCTAGCATGAGTTCTAAATCTGTTTTACCGTACCTGAAGAGCAACCACAGTGCTTGATATGTAATGAAGCTTGGTAACTACCCTTGAATATTTCAGCAGTAAAATATAAGCAGAACCAACTAGTGACAACACCGACAGAATTACAATCTTTTGAAAAGTGGTTACATCTTTCATTCTTCAGCAAAACCATTTCTCGCCAAACTTTTAAAGTGGATCTCAGCTTGACCTTACGCTGTATTAACTAGTAAAAATTTCAAACAGTTAATTTATTCACCTAAACTTCTGCTTGTGTAATTATTAACTGCATACTTCGTTGGCTGAAAGCTATGTTAGCGCTGTGTCAATATTGTAACAATGCTAAGTGAATCTATTTAGCCTACCATAGGTGCTGATCGTGTGGTCTATAGTCTATATTATTTCAATTACACTAATTGAAATAATTATGATGGCCGTTTGTAAAAAAAACAACAACTTTGCATTGGATAGTGGATGAAACAGTTGTCGACAAGGTTACCGTAGTGATGGTTAGTATAATCTAGCTGAGCTTCAGAGAGAATTTTTTTCGGGGGTAAATTATCAGATTTGTCAAAAATCAGCTCCATATTTCAATGCAATCACAAACACGAAAAAATTGTCTACACTGGTACAAATCCATAGATCACACAGTTGCAAATGAGCTATTGCGACGCGTTTCGACCTTGCTCCAAGGGTCTCATCAGGCAAAAAAAAAACTCTGAAAGTCTCCAAAAAGTCAGGTAAGCACAGCAATGGAAAAATTTTTTTACAAGCGCATAAGTAATGACATCAAAACCTGCAGTACAACTCCAAATACGGGCAAGTTTGCCAGAGTAAAGGGTTGGGCTAAAAAGCACAAATGCAGCATTGCATGTGACCACACAACAGGGCGACTTATAAAGACAAGATCAAATAAAATTTCGTGAGAACTTGCCAAATTCTCAAAATTTGTGAATTTCCCAAAATTTGAACTTGCCAAATTCTCAAATTTTCAAATTTCTCAAAACCTGAACTTGCCAAATTCTCATATTTGTGTAGGTCCCCTAAACTTTTGAGAATTTGGCAAGTTCTCACGAAATTTTGTTTTTTTCGGGGGTATGAAGAATGATACTAGGCCTCTTGTAGTCGAGATTAATTGCTATCCCATTGTGGATGCAGATCTTCATCTAAAAGGCAGGAAATGATGACGCTAATGTAAAATAGAGAAGAGGTCCAATTCAAAGATAGGTGGGTCCAAGTGCCTTGCTCCGGATACGGACCCCTCACCAGGAGCAATCTTTCTGGGTCCAATTAAATCCACAACTGCAGAGCTAAGCTGTCAGTAAGGAAAAGGCAGAAATGCCATAAAACCCCTAACATTGAAGGACCTGACTATTCCGTCCTGCAGGCCTGGTAGGCGTTTCGCATAAAGGCCTCCATATCCCATATGCAATGGCAGAATGTTCTTGTCGTAGTTCGATGATATATTTCATAAATTTTATATTCTCACGACACAAACTTGAAATTGCAAAACTTTCACATCTGTTTTCACATCAATTTGACACAGTTTTATTTTATAACTTCCGTAAATTAGAAATTCTCTCAGCAACGAATTTTAGTTATTTAGATGAAAATGTGATACCAAGAGAAGACAGCGTATAGTAAAGCTCATGCATTTGACGATAAAATTTATTACTAAAAAATTATTTGTTAAGTTAAAGTATATTGTAATTTGGATTTTTGCCTAATTTAACTGATTAATTTCTGTTATTCTATTTGAATAAGACATAATTTTTAAAATTCACTGTTGTGTGGTATTAACTAAAACGAAATGACGGAACACGCACGCGACAACGTCATTCTTTAGATTTATTAGACTATTGGCATATGGTTATTTTGACATTAGTTGAAAACCGGTAGTCACTACCTTATTAAGAAGTTTCCCAGAAAACGTAAAGCGTGAACTATTAGGATCTTCCGGATCTACTAGACCCAGATGCGATGTACCCCCTGAAGCCACCCTCTCCTAGGTGCTGCAATCTAGAATTCTAGATAGCAAACAAATATGTTTACTATACCTAGTTACCTACTGTGACTTATTTGTTTTCCGCTGAAGTTATTAAACGTACCGGTACACAGAACCTTTAAATTTTTTCGCCAATATCAAATGTATTGTCTATCAAAACAAAACTTTTAAACGGTGTGAATAGATACTGTTCTACCAGTGTACCACACACCTTGTGAGACTAAAAATTTTCACACACTCTAATGATGTTGCAAATAGTATTTAGCTTTGTCAAATTGTCTTGGCCAGGAGGCAACTTTCGGTCATCAAATCAAGCTGCTATCTGCCTGCCACTTCAAGTGGAAAACACTTCTTATTCAATACTGAGCGCCAAGCAGGAAAGCTGCAGCTGCTTTGGTCACCAATTGACCAATCTATGGTGTGGTGCGATTCAATAGAGAAGTAAACCAGGGATGTGGAAGCGGTATTTTTGTTGACGAAGCAAAAGCTGGAGGCGTGAAAAGTGAACCCGCTTGCCAGTTTGAGTATGTTGCAATTTTCGGCATAATTTATGTTGAAAAAATCATTTTTCAATAATTTAGTCCAGCATTTGCTAAACTTTTTCAAGGCTTATATAATATTCCTGAGATGACAACTAAATTATGCAGTTTTGTTTTTAGTATCTCCCAGAATAGATATGATGATGGCCGTGCGTAATCTATTTTTTTGCATAGGTGGGCACAAGTCCGTTATTCGTTAACAACGAAGCTAACTTTTTCATTAACTCGTTAATCCATTAAAAAGTTTTTTCATGTTAAAGGACCAAATTGACTTCCGTTAAGTACTGTTAACTTCCGTAAAGGTTTTTATCGTTAATATCTTGCACCATTCATTTATTGTACCGGTACAAACCAGTTTGCACTGATAACACTTGTTGCGTATTAGCACGAGTTTTATAGAAGAGAGCGAAGAAAGGAGCTTTTTTTTGGCAAGTAATAAGCTGTAGCCTCTTAAGTCAATCAATTATGGTTGATCACAATTTCCAAAGGTTTTCCGATCGCAGCTTTGTTGGTGCATTTGAACTTATTTTTATCCTGAAATTAGATTAGACTGTAAAATGTAACTTCCAAAACACAAAAACACTACTACAGCAATAAATATTTCCTTAAAATCAGCTCACAGACTCAAAACGTGCTCTAGAAGCGAGTGAATACAAAGAAATGTAAAGTACGCGCAAAATGTTAACGAATTAACAGACTTTATTAACTTCCGTTAATTAAAGCTAAAAATAACGGATTAACGTTAACGAAGGCGTGAAGTTTGTTAACGGATTAGCGGTTAACGAAGCTAACGTTTTGCATCAACTTGCCCACCTTTGATTTTTTGCCATAACTCCTGCTTCAGATACCAACGCATTGCAGCTTGACCATCTCACCAACTGATAGGTATTTCTGAATGTTAATAAACGAATTTCCCAAACCCTAATCAGATACTTAAGGCAGGCAACAAAATAGTAATGCACCGCTACAATTTTATTTCAATGCTAAAAACCAATTTGCTTTCAGAGCACAGTGAGTGAATCGCAAATCACAGAATATCAACAATTCAACATTGTTTTAGAATTAGGAGAGCCTAATAATTATAGTCACAGTGAGAAACGATAAACACGAGCGTACATCGCTAATTAATTAATTATTTCGAAAGATTACAAAAATTTGAAATAGTGTAAGAGATTACAAAAATATATTATGTACATGACACGCTGGCGCAATTAAAAGAATACGGCGATTTGGATGTGAACTTAAAAATGAAAACAAAAGTACCGTATCGAAAAAAGCATAATTCTTCAAAACAATACTTGCAACACATAAATGGAAATTTAATAACACAGTGATAAACTTACAACAAAAATTCGAAAAGATTAATAGTGTCCAATGCACCTCCATACTAAGAACCCGGTTGACTTATTCCCATATTCCTGGAATCCCATCTTAACAAACATGCAGCAAATTTTGCTCTAGAAAAAAGATCTAACTTCGCTTGCTTAACGCAACAAAAAGTCGTTAAACTTTTGACATTTGAACAGAAACCAACATTGCTTGTCATAAAAGTTTGAGAACTTGCACTGGTCACAAAAGTACAATCGCATTAAAGCCACAATTCACGATTTCGCACAATCAATACTGAAGGTATGAAAAAAATAAAACATCGAAAATTAAACTTATCACAGCTTAAATTCAAGTGAGTTTGGCGTTGTTGGAAAAATGCAGAGGCTTGGCAATTTGTGCAACTTTTTTTTCTGGAATGTATTATAGTGATTTATGTTCTTTTAAACGTTTGTAAAATAGTGAAGCGGTCCACATCCAGTAGGTAGTAAAAGGCGACGATTGGATAACTATCAAGCAGTGGCCGCCAGGGTGGTAATGAGATTTGGAAATGGCCACTTCTCTCCTGATTTTCCATGGCAGCGCTAAGGTTCTGAGGTGTAACATTCTATTGTATCATGCTCTCAACTACAGAAAATACCTACGAAATTCCATCAAACCAACCAGTACTTTTAATCTTAAAAGTGGTTGAAGGCAATCGTATTATTTCTTACAGTACATTTTTTTTTGATCAAATCAAGATAATTTTTTGTTAAAAAAATTGAAGGATATGGCGATAGGATAACAAAGTTTGAATACTGGACATAGGAAACAAGTGTTTCATAGCAATAAGCTAACAAACGAGTAATCAACAACTGTCTCATTAATCATATGAGTCATTTATATATAACAAACGCAGTTTGTTCGTTGATAAACACTATAACAGCGTTTGTCAAAAACAGTATCAAAATATAATAGATTCATTGAAACGCAAATCGTAAAAACAAATCCGAAAAAAAAGTTTAAAGAAATGAGGTATAAGATTATGTTCCAAGTAATTAGATACTTTTGAGGTGCAAATTTTGAGTGTTTGAGCAATCGGTTACTGAAATCAAAAAAAAAAATTACAAAATTAACATGAACAATGTAAATTAAGGGTATTGCCGTGAACAGACAGAACTCGATAACACTTGATCAGACCAAATTAAAAATTAAAATCAATAAAAACATGTATAAAATATTCCCACCGACAATCTGTTTCGCGTTTAGGTTCTTTAAAGTAGTGACAATAAATCTTATTCAAACAGAACTTTATTTTAATATGATTTACTGTCACCTCCCTGAACCTGAACAGCCAAACGGTGAAACAGCCTTTTGGGGGAACTATTTTATAGGTGTTTTAATTGATTTCTTTTTTTTTTTTTGAACAATGTAAATTGTAGATCAACATGCAAATAAAAATATTTCTTCATCGTGGATTCATTGAAATTTACGATACACGATAGATAGTCAGTAGCGTCACAAAAATGATAACATATACGAATTGCGGAAGGCGGAAAACTTCTGTTTCGCCGGTTGCGAACAGAAGGGAAGACCCTACAAAAATTTCATTTTCATAGGGGTAAGAAGTCAGTTTTTTTGTTTTTAAACCAAAAACATGAAAAGACTCAAGGTACCCACGAAGTTGAGCACCTCTTGTGACACAACTGTGATGCATTAATAGTTGCGATGTTGCAACTTCGTCTTTTAGCAACTTATTGTTTCGTCAGTAGTTCAGTTAGTAAAAAAACTGTAAACTCAGTTCTTGTTTTGAAAAAACAGTGGGGGTTCGGCGGTCTTCCCTCTAGTTTAGGTGAGTTTTAGAAAAAGTTTTTACACCCAATAAACTTTCGTGTTATCTGGAGAAGCTTGATTAAACTGAATACCATTTTGTTTGAATTTCGATTCGATTAAAGCGTTTTTTAATGAACTTTGCTGAAAAAAAGCAGAAAAATCCGGTTTGTCGCCATGGTAACCGGCAACGTTATCGTTCAAGTCGACACTAATCGAATCTTTTGAGGGTTTGTTTCGACCAGGGTAGGATGTAGGGGGGTGTTGCCGTGAGGATACGTAAATATGGTGTGGGGAGTTAGGGGTTACGGGTTTGGTACTCCCATTGGAGCGGTTGTCAACCCGAACGAAAGCGGAAGGGACCTGATTTGATGTCGCTAAAGAGTGATTTTCTGAACCCGACTCCGGATACTCCGTTAAAATCCCGCGTGCGGGTTTAGGTTTGGATTGGAGTTTTTCGACATTCACCCGGTTTGTATTGAGGAGTCGATTTATTTGTTCCACTGAGATATTTAATCGAGGCTGCCGCAATTCAGGATGAGCGTAAGCAAGGTAATCCCCCGTAGCTCCATTTGCAGCTCCCATTTTGGGCTCATTCTTGTGGTTTTCGACTTTTTCGGTCGTTTTCCTTCTAGAGAGCTCAATTTTGTTCTTGATCGCTTCAGCTGAATTTGCTGAATACTTTTTAATGACGTCACCCCTGACGTCATTTCCATTCTGCAATACTTTGTTGAAGGAAGAAGCTCTTGCATTCTTTTGCTGTGGAGATTTATCTTCTGCAGAGATGTCACCATTTTGCTCATTTAAAACAATACTACGCGCATTTCGAAGTAACGTAGGGTCAAGGATGTCAACTGCTTTTTGCATTTTCAACGAAGCGTTCTCGGGCTCCTTGTGCTGCAACAGCGGGCGACTGAAAGAAATAGGAGTGGGAATTCTTGTTGGATGTTCGTGTGAGTTCACCCTGTAAGCAAGTTAAAAGAAAATTAACAAACGATAAAGTCTAAAATGAAATACTTGCTAAAAGTTGATGTAGTAGGCAAAAAAAATTACAAAAATATCATCAAAAGCCGCAGAGATGGCAATAAATTGGGGAAAAAACGGAATCGCGCCATAAAGTAGCATTGAGGCACGAGCAAAAATATGACTAATGAACTTGAAACGCTGCTAATTAGTCGAAGATTGAGCATTTTCTATTTCAAATTCAAAGTCAAAAGGCACCAGAAAAAAAACTAGTCGAAAACGCTATATCGCTACATACATATTAGCCTGTTTGTTCAGTGTTCCGACTGGCTGACACATCCAACACTGAAGTTGAGCGGAAGTTTAAATAAAAATAAAAATTTGCTTAGTTTCGAATCAAAAGTACCGCGCACAATTTGCATATAGCATTAATTTCACGTACTTGTCTTTTCTTGGTTTTGGCATCGAAAAAGCACTGGGCGGGTGGACAGGTCTGGAAGATTTTTCGGGCATTTGTTGCATGTGCATAGCAACCTCGTTATCTTCAGCACTGGATCGAGACAACTGCCTTTGCATCTACAACCGAAAATCTTTGATTGCATTTTCTAAAATTTCTGGGAGGGAAAAAAATAGGTACTTGGGCGTTAGCTGAGGCGCCCTTATTGTGTTAGGTGCAACTATTGTATATTTGGCAGGCTGCCTCTGCCTTTACGGCTTGGCTAAGAGACAGCAAAGTTGCAATTTTTTAAAGTCAAACAGTTGCCTGTAGTTTACAATCCCACACATGCTTCACACCGTCTCTTTTAAAGTTGAACAACGAAATAACAACGTTTAGTTTAACCTGACAGAGAATCGAACTTCCAGTCCATCATATCAAAGCAAATGCTATATCGCTTAGGCCGAAAGTTCGTTAATGTTCTTTTACTTTTCGCAATGTTTTTGATAGCCGAAGCTTAGACTGGCCAGTTGGTCATGTTTGCTTTTGAAACACGAGGTTTCGGATTCAATACCCTGGAAGGTGAAATTGGAAATAGCGTAGCCAGAGGCTTGCCATTGCAGCAAAATTTCTCCGAAAGAAGCTGTGTTGTCCACAGGTACAATGAGCAATGACATGGAGATTAGGGTGGAGTGAAAAAACTTTTTTTTGGAAATTCAAAAACGTGTAGTTTGGAAATCCTGGCAAATGGTCTAAAAATAGAAAAAAAATCGACTTGAGCCAGTTGCCACCTACCATGGGCTGGCTACCCCCCAAAAAATTGGTCGCGGGGGTAAAATGGCCATAAAATCATGTTACTTGATAACCGCTAGTCGTAGAGACCTGATTTGTAGCTCAAAAGTTGCAGAATCATCATGTTTCTATGAGTGCTAAGAGGACTTTTTTGTCTATTTCAATCATTAAAAAAGTTACAGTCAAGAAACCGGTTTTTCATGCTAAAATTGCATCATAGAGAATTGTGATTCACTACTAGTTAACATGAACTCTTGCAATTCGTAACTTGCTAAGAAATTTGATTTTAGGGATATGTCGTACAACATATTATTGTAGTAATGCGAAGTGCACAACAAAAGTGAGTGCGAGGCTGGCAAACATAGATGTGTTATCAACAGTCAACACAACATAAAAACATTTTACGAAAATTGCATTTTAGTGTCAAACTTTTTTAACAATTTGCGAGATCTAATTTTTTGGCGAATAAGTCCGTCTTTTCTTTCAAATCCAGTGACTTATGCTGATGCTTCCGTTACCAATTTGACATGTCTTTCGACAGTTCGATTGTGGCATGGATGGTGTAAAATTAAGGGTTTCATTCGACAGTCTTCAATTTCAGAATCGAACAAATGTCTAATAGCTGGAGGTTGTTGCTGACAAATTTCCAAATCAGCCAACTCATAGTATGTGTCTGCTTCCAAGTTTAAAGTAGGAAGGTGAAATAAACGAACTGAGGTGTCGTTCTTGCGAAGTGAAAGAACGTGATTCACGCCCTTGTCTCGAACAGCTTGATCGTCATCTCCTAACATTGCGATCAAAATGCTTTCTGGATGGCCAAAATATCCATTTCTTTGAACAACATTTTGAGCTACTTGTCGAAGATCTTGATTTGTCAGACTGTTAATTCTTTTGATCAAGTTGAAAAAAACTTTAGAACCATGCGTTAGTTGGTTGTATAACTTGATTTCAAACCAAGTGGGAAAATAAACAGTTAAACAAAAGTTAACTAAAATTTCCAAGTTCTGAGGTGGTTCATCAAGTGACACGTAATACCGCAAAATTCTACAACCCAAAGTCAACCATTTTGAATGCACCACTGGGCCAACTTCCAAATATTGTAGATCATCATCACAATTACCAGTTATAATTGCCAAACAGATTTTGTAAGCGTAGTATTGATCTGTACTCAGGTCATCAATGACATGAGGTGGAAGTTTTGGAAAAGAAGAAATAGGGACGAACACTTGCTTAAACTGAGTAACTGGCCAACTTGATACAGGACCCTGTATTTTTTTACCTATTGGTCCGGCAAATGTATCTGGACCACTTGTTGCCCCATCCAAAGCAGCAAACACATGTCGCAAGGGAAGTTCATTTGTGTGTAGTAAACACACAACCCACCGAAGAGGTCTGTGTAATAATTCTTCTAAACTTCGAATGCATCCATTGTGTTTGCCTGTCATAGAAGCAGTACCGTCAGTGCCAACTATTGCAAGCTTGCCTTCCAATTCCGTACCACTGAAAGAATCAAACAACTTTTGGGCAATTGTTCTACCTTTGCCATCTTCAGGAGAAAAGTGAGTAAGGTAATAACTTCCTGGCTCACCAACTACTGTATAATGTTCTTCCAGTTGAACAGACCGATAATGCTTCTCATTTGGACCTTGTGCAACAATTTGGGTTGCATCTTTGCGGCCATCCAAATACACTGCATTCACCAATCTAAAGTTTTGTTGCTCTTCGCTCCGGATTTCGTTTCGGCATCTTTCACGCTTTCTTCGTAGTTTACTACGATCAATGATGCGTGTTTTATCATCTTCAGTAACTAAACCAACATCCACTAGGACACTGATTAGCAACTGCAGCAGCTGCTCTATCCGATAGCTGGTAGCGTTCACAAATTCTGGCAAGGTTTGGCCATTTTTTTGCGATTTTGAATGGATGGATTTGGCATTTCCGCTAAGAACTGAAAAACTGCAGATGATTGTGATGTGTCTGTGCTTGTTGATGCCAAAGATTCGGACTCCGAGACATAATCAGTAGTTGACAGAGTAATAATTTCATTTTGGCATTGTGAACTTGGGGCATTGACATGTGATTCTGAACGTCGTATAAATTTCTGTTCAGATGAGGTCAAAGGCAAAGCTACATCTAAACATTTTCCAATACGCCGACTCTTTTGATCTTCATAAACTACAAAATCTTCATCAGTCATTCGCAACTTGTGGTCTTTTTCCAAACGTCTTCGTTGTTCATTGTCATTGCAAAACACGTCGAACAACTTATCTATATCTGACAAGAACTCCGCGTCTTTTTCCAAAAAAGATGCTCCACGTTTTTTCTTGGGATACCGATCAAGTTTGCTGAAAGCTACCACCAGTGCCTGTACTTTTTTAGATATAGTTAAGTAATGTAATGGATAAACATTACACCACACCCATCTGTCATGTATTTCTTTAGCAACATCATTTGCAACGTCCACAGTTCTAAAATTTTCGAATTGGATGATCCTCTCTAACACTTGACATTTGGTGGGTAGTATACCGGATGGAAAGCTTTTACTTCCAGTGAAAGTGCATCCACTATGTAAAACTTTAACGTTGCTTGCACTTCGCCTGGTTGTCATAGCTATAAACTACGGTGGTTATCAAGTTATTTCATTAATAGTACTAAGCATCTAATTACTTATCTACAAAGAAAAAAAATCTTTAAAAATTTGTAAGGATTAAGTAGACGTAAGCCTACGTCTTTTTAATGATTGAAATAGACAAAAAAGTCCTCTTAGCACTCATAGAAACATGATGATTCTGCAACTTTTGAGCTACAAATCAGGTCTCTACGACTAGCGGTTATCAAGTAACATGATTTTATGGCCATTTTACCCCCGCGACCAATTTTTTGGGGGGTAGCCAGCCCATGGTAGGTGGCAACTATCTCAAGTCGATTTTTTTTCTATTTTTAGACCATTTGCCAGGATTTCCAAACTACACGTTTTTGAATTTCCAAAAAAAAGTTTTTTCACTTCACCCTGATGGAGATGGATCTCACTCTTGCTACACGCTTCGGCGTAATTCAGCGATATAATATGAAGATTTGATTACTTTACCGAAACTCAGCGTGGTCGAAAGACTTTGCTCGAAATGCTGTAATGGGAAACTACCAGAACTAATTATCAAAACCGAAAAACAAACACAAAACGGAATGTCACTTGTTTACCTCCGACGAACTATCACTACTTGACTTGCGTCGTTGGTTATTTTCCTTCATTTGCAGAGTAATTTTGTTTGAAATGCATTCTTTTTCAAACGCTTCGAGTTTCTCCTTTTCTTTCTCATCTATGATTCGAGAATGCGACGGCCCTGGCGGTGTCCTATTAACATGAACGATTACAACAGACAAGCCATACCCTAACCAAAAAACAAAAAACAAGAACAATGATTTTATTACCAAGTGGAAGAAAAACTGCAGCACAATTTTGATATTTCCCGACAAACATTTCACTTGTATGAAAGATCAGGTAAAACACTTCTTGGAGAGGTTAAAACTTTTATCACGTCAGGTTAAAGAACGTTTTTTTCTCCGACACTTGGGGCTTTACTAGTCTGCCTCCGAAGGAGTACATGCTACAACCGCAGTGATAACGCACACATGGTTAAATTGTCAGTGTTTACTTACTTAGGAGATAGATCAAGATCAAACGAAGACGATTTCGAAAGTCTGGCGGAAAGTGGTCTTGGACGAGCTTCTCGACCTGTAAAACTTTTCTGAAGAAAATAGATAGAAAATACGCATTCGACAACTGGCCACAGGTCAATAGTGAATGTTGCAACATTTGAATTAATGATTTGTTGGCAGAAATAAAACAACCAATGTAGCGTGGCGAGCTATTGGCAATACCAACACCGTTTTTACTTTGGGCCAAAATTGAACCCCAAATATACTTCTCTTCAAGCAAGTGCGTAAACCGCTTCACCAACTGACAAGTACGTACAGTAGTATGAATATACGAACTAAAATTGTAAATTTCTTCAAGAACTGGTAACACTACTTAAAAATCGTTTTGAAACCATAAACTGCTTAGCAAGATATTACAATTTGTTCGGTTAACAGTGTTGTCTATTCTTGAGTTAGATGTACTCAGAGCTGAGCTGATGAGAAGTAAAAACCCAAAACTGCAAATTGTCCATCTCTATACAGACTGAGCACGTTTGCGCGTGGAACCACCGAAGTGCCAGTGGAAATCGTTTTGACTTTCCAGAAATCGCCCACAATTGGCGTCAAGCTTTTACGTTTTTGGAGTTCAACTATCGTAACTTTGAAAACTATGTTCAGCGAGATAAAATCATTGCCAGGTCTAGTACCAGTCACAGTTTGCCTTCCAGTAGCACGAGGGGTTTTGGAAGCCGGTGTTTGCCTTTCTGTTCTAGAAGTGCGGGGTGTTATCGTTGTTAGTGGTTTCTGAAAATGCAAAAAAGTAAATCAGTCGGCACATTTTAAGAATTTCATTAAACTTCAATATTAACATCTTGAACGGATCGGGAGCCAGACCATGAATATATTTTGGAAAGTTCAAAATAAGATTTAAGATAAAACCCTTTTAAGAATCTGCACTATAACTATTTCGTACTTAGAAATAGTTGAAAACATTCAAACAGAAACTTGACAGAGATTTTGGCAAAAAAAACATAAAAAACTTAATTTTAATGGTCATGCATACCGGTGAAAAATAACTAAAGTATTACCTTTGCAGAGTTTAAAGTTTTTGTTTCTTTCTTTTCAGGCGGCATTGTTTTCGTTCTGTTAAACTGTTGCTGACGAGGTGAAGTCCTAAAAGACGAGCAATAAGAAATTGCAAACCCAAAAGCGCAAACGCCAATGATTATCTCATCTCCCCCCGAAAATTTGCATAGTCACTTAATAAATGAAATGTCAGGAAAGTACAGGAGCCTTAGAGAAACATAGAAAACGCAACTTTTTTGCGTCTACTCAATAATTTAATTACCTAAAGCAAGTTCAAAATTAAAAAAAAAAACTGCATCGCCTCAAGCTAATTGCTTATTGATTTTAACACCTTTTTAATCAATGCGAAGGAATTAAAACTAATGGCTTCCAAAATTTTGATTTTGAAAAGTTGGTTGGTGGCATAGAAGTTGAGAATTCATTTAATCAGGATGATAATCTTTTCAAACCTTATAGTCTGACATTTGTCAAAAACAAGGTTGCCACGACGAATTCTGACAATTCTTCTTGATAAATGTTAGACGCTAAGCTTCAAAGAAATGACCACCCTGATTAAAGCAATGCTGATTTTAGTAAAAATTGTAAATACCTAACAATTTGCGAATTGAAATAATGCTGTGATGATACACTTCAAGTCAATAAAGTATGTGAACGTCCCAAAATGATCAGCTGTTCTACTGTAGTTAGTTTCATTGAGTCATACTTAGTTATCGTTTCCAATATATTTTATTGTACAACTTAAACTGCAGGTTAGAGTTTTAGCATTTATAAATCATAATTTTGTTTTACTTTTATTAGATCATATAAACAAAAAAAAACTTTTAAATCGCTATTATTAGATCTGAAAAACATCAGTTTTTAGCTTTTTTAACTCACTAAACCGCTTTATTTAGTCGGGGTGAAGAACTTTGGCTCAAAAGTTTTACAGAAGGTTTCAAATCACTAATGCTTTGACATACGATAGTCTATGAAATCTTTTTTTGACAAAGTTTAAATTTTGAACTTACCCAGCTATAGTTGAGCGTTGAATTTTATGAGAGCCTTTTTTGTTTCTCTGCACCAAAAGCAAATCACTCTGAAATGTAGGAGTAGCCATGGTCTGTCGAGTGACAGGAGGGGTGCTTTTTGGACGACTTAGTCTAAAAAAAGGAAAATATCACTTTGCCAATTACCTACGGCCTACGCTCTCGCCTCTTTCAAAGGGAGGCCTTGGATTCTATTCCTGGACTAGCCAAATCAGACGCAGTTGCCTATTTCCAAGACTTTTTTTGGTACCGTTTTTGATTTGTCCTCAGAAAAAAGACCAATTAAACAGATTGCACAGTAGCCTTGCGATTTCAGCAAAAATCAAGTTGTCAGATTCGTGTCAGTCCAAATCACAGCGAACCAGTAAGCTTATTTGTTGCTGGGCTACCAACTCATACCTAACAATAAGAAGCCAGTACATGGGTAGGCCTATCATATTTGCTTATTTTGTGACCCTAGAATAAATTTTTCTAACAAAGTTGCAAACAATGGCCTAATAGCCTTACTTTCGCTTGTTCTTAGACGCTTGTTACACAATTTGACTTCGTAGTTTCTACTGAGATCGCTAGGCTACTGTACATTCTCGTCCATTTTTAACTCAGATTTGTTCTGCTGACAAGATGAAAGTGATTAGTGCGCAGCGAAACGGCTCATTGCAGTAGCCTAATTGCGGCGTTGCGTGAGGATTGAACTGGGATGGCGTCGCCGATGTTATAAACGTGAAGGTTGCCAATAAAAATTAAAATTATGGAGGCCCCAAAGTAGTGTTTGAAGTAGAATATCTCCGAAACGGCTGGGTCAAGAAGTATGGAGTCAACGCCAATCAAATTTAATACGATTGCCCTAATTATAAATAGCCCTATTGATTTTGCCATCAGTCCTCGTTCAAGAAAGCACGAAAAAATGAAAAACGGTTTCTGAAAAAATGAACTAAGCATAGATCGCATTGCCAACAGCTAGCCAGTGTTGCGACATCTTTTTGAAGGATGCCGCGTAATACGCTGGTTTAAATTTTTTTATTCAAAATCTTTGGTTAAAAAAAGTGCATTTTGGTCATTTCAAAAACCAGTTTGTTTTTGGCAATTTGCAAGCGCAAGTTTAAGATCTGCATGCAGAAATACGCACAACTTATTCGATTTTTTTCGGTCCTAGTGGCCGACAAGAGTGATTTTTTTCGAACTCTCAGAAAAAATTCGAGTAACAACTGCTAAGAAATGGATAAACCTAGAGTGGGATGAAAGCTCGTTCTGTGTGATACAGGACAAAAATAGAAAGATTTAATGTTTTTTGCAAGTTTCGCACCTTATCATTTGGCGCAGACTTGAGCGTTCTTTATGCTTTCAAAGCACTGAAAACTTATAACAATCAAAAAGAAATAAAACATCTTAGAACAAATATTGGCAGAACGCCGAAGAAGCGTACCTGCTGAAAACGTCTTCCTTTGGCGGGCTTGGTCGAGTTTTGTTATTTGCTAAGTTTCGTGGAGTCTTTGTAGGGCTTGGTTCTGTAGTTTTCTTAGGCTTTAGTTTTGCTGATCTAAACCAAGATAGGATAGTTAATTTACGCAGTTAAACTGACAACAATGCACTTATTACGACATACGACATAAAAATGAAATTCCATAATGTAAAAATGAAAAATTGATGATCAAATCAAAAAACATACAAAAACAATCTCATACGTCATTTAAAGGTTTAAATCTTACAGCATATTTTCATATTTTGTATTGATCGGTTATCGATTAAATTCCACGCTCTATCGATAGAAGTTTGTTCGTTCTCAAGGAAAACAGAAATTAAATTTGCAAGCCATAAACTAAAAATACACATTAAAGCTGAAGGGAAACTTGAAACTTAGCAAGGGATTCAGCAATTTTACATTCATAATTTGATGGAAGCTTAATGCGCTCAACAGAAAAACTAATATAGAAGAACCAAAATATTAGTGTTAAATATTTCAGCAATTCTTAAATAAAAAAGCAAAGCAAAACCCTTGTAAAAACAACCATTAATAATAAAAAAAATCCAGAGCGTAAAATTGATTTTTCGAGAAAAGAAAAATTTAATTTTCACAAAAGTATTAGCGATAAATCTCGTTTTTTCAAATTTGATTGACGGAGAAAAGGTTATAGCAGCATCTAATACGTTAATTGTTGAATCATTTTTGTTTATTTATTGAGACCTAGTACACAGTCAACTTTTGCAGAATGTAGACGCCTTGTTCGTTTTATTTCTGAGCCTCTGAAATTGATATACAAATATCGAAATGAATATAAAAGGCTAGACTAGATTTCAAATCAAATGCCCTTAGTGACCTAGTGCTAAAAAAGAAGCAGACAATTACAAGCTATATATACTTGATAGGGCGTATCTTTGATTAGGGGCAAAGAAATTAAGTGATATTTGATCAATCGTAGCAATACCTGGTGTCAGATAACGAGGTATCAGAAGTGCTGGAATTTCGAGATCTTGTCGTACTGGTGCTTGTTCGACGGTTCGGGCTTTTTTCGAATTTGCTTAGCGCCGAAATGTCAGTTAGATTAGTAGCACCTGCAAAAGTCGATTTAAAAATTTCAAAAGTTTCAAAATTATTAAAATTTACAAAATTAATGCTTTTCAATTACACTTTTTGAGTCATTTCGTTATAATTATGTAAACTGAAAAAACATGACCATTGAGGAATTTGTTTAAATTTGCAGCATTTGCTGATGAGGTCAAGAAATGTATGTACCGAGTTTCATCAATATTGACCGAGTAGTTTTTGAGTTAATAATTACACAAATACTTACAAATTATCCACATGGCGACGCAATATTTAATCAACTACTTGACCAATTTCAATGAAATTTTCTGGAAACTTTTCTCTCATCACTTTGCACATATTTTTCAAGTTTGGTGGCAATATCTTGAACGGGAAAGTAGATAGGGGTAATTATGTTTATGCATCTTCCGATGCCAATATTTCAAAAACATACTGAATTTCTTTTAATTTTTTTTTTAACTGCACCTTTGATCTTTACTTAATGCTGTTTTATAATGCTTTTCATGGAGATTTAGTGACATCCTGGTAAATTTAATTGTTCTTAAACTCAACCCAACTTTTAAATCATTTCCTATTCAAACAAATTTTATAGACTGCATATATCATGTTGATTGTTCATAACAAATAATAGTGGCTAATAGTAAGTTGACAATAACTAAATTGCACGATGTTTTGATGTTTGCAGGCTAGAGTTTTAATGTTTGATTGTTTGCGTGCTTAATGGCCTGAAGACTATCACATCGGAAGTCTAGAAAAGAGCCATCAGATCAGAGACTACCTAAAACCAATGCAAAAAAGTTATCCTTCCACAGGATTCAAACCTGTAGCCTATGGATTACTGGTCCAATGCTCTTACACTTGAGCAATCAAGGATCTTAATTGCCGATTCCGTGGCTTTTTTCTACGTTTCCGCACTAGTGGCCTTTGGCCCAGAAAGCATGCAAACTATTAAACATTGAAACTCTGGCCTGCAAACGTCAAAACATTACAAATCAGAATCAACATTGTAGTAAAAGCAAGTTGCTGGGTTTAACTAGCCAAAATTAATCATGCAAGGAGACATCCTCTCCAGCTCAAGTGGTAGAGCAGTTGACCAGTAATCCAAAGGCTGCAGGATCGAATCCTGAAGGAGGATAACTTGTTTTAAATTGCTTGTTTTAAGTAGTCGCCGATCCGGTAACTCTTCCCTAAGCTTCCGCGCTGGTAGCCTTTAGATCAAAAAGTACGCAAACAACTAAAGTAATAAGTTGTTAAATGACCTTCTAAGCCAGCGTTTCTCAAACCATGGGTCGCCAAAGCTTTATGAATGGATCGCTGACACATGTAGGGCCCTCAGTACTTTGATTATATCTTTAATTCATAGTTAGGCAAACGAATATCCAGTATTGTATAGATAAGCCTTAAAAATTTTAATCCCTTTTCCAAGTTCATATTTATGTGAGATGGGATTTTCTGCTCAGGCATTTGTGAAAGGCAAATACAAAAACTGTCTGGATACAGAACGGTAGCGGAGCCAGAGGGAGGGGGGGCTACAAACAAAATGCAGAGTAACAAAAATATCACGTTTTTAGCACTTCTGAGACACCCTTTTGCTCTGGAATGGACTAAAAAGTTATTTAAAGCATGTTTTGAAACGTACATTTAGATGGGCTAATTTGTCAAAAACAAAACTCGAAAATCAATAAAAACTTTGAAGAATGGCCGAAAATAAGCCATCAAATCTGTTTGTTTAAAAATGCTAAACATAGGCTTCATTAAAAAGTATTTTGTAAACTTAGAAATAGGGGTTGGGGGCTATTCAGTATTCAGTGTTAGTTGATTACCAATCATTTCTCTCAAATCTCTTTCTATTAGTCTTCTTCTCTCTCAGTTATCTTTTTCTATAAAATATAGAGGAAATCGATTACTCCGAGTGAATTTCATTGAACTATACAATTTACCAGCTAGTAAATACGACAACTGAAATTTTACGATTAGCCATCTTCCACATAGCCCATTTATGCAACCACTTTAATCATGTTTGCACTGCCAATTCCAAAGCCTCGTCTTAAAAGCATAATTTTTTATCAAAATAGGCTCAAAATTAAGTTAATTTTTGAAAAAGTTTTTGAGCACTGGGTCTCCATCCCCGACCCCCAAAACAGCCCCCTCATTGCAAATTTCTGGCTAGGAGTCTGATGCAGAGCATCCAATGCATTTAACATTGAGCGATGTTGAGCCACGATTTCAAAAATTGTTACAAGCGAAATGGCAATAAAGTTGTGCAATAAAAGTTCTGCTTTTTTGTGTTTTGTTTTAGTGACTGTTTAGTTGGGTAGCAGCTGTTCTTGCAGGTAGGGTTTTTACATGATTTTGGGTCACAGAAAAAATGATTGAGAAACACTGTTCTTAAGGTAAAGCAGTGTGTACTATTTTGCATACACTAGCTACAGGCGAGAAACATCAACAAGTTGCGTTTGTCTATCAAAAACTGAAAATATCAACAAATACCAGTAGCCGGTACCAAATTTTTTGCCAAATCAAACCTTTCAGATTTTCAGTTTATCAACCCAGTAAGAAAACCTTATAATACTCAGCTGTTGAACCTGATTAAGTATGTAACTGCAAATGAAAATAAGGGTAATCCATTGCTACATGTTAGTGAGGCAAAACATATTATGAGTGTTGTGTTTCCACTGCAATGTGTTGCGAAAATTAAACATTGGGATCGATTTATTTTAAGTTTATTATTTCACAACTGACTGATATTAAAAATGCTGAAACGTTTTGCGGTCATTTTTAAATACTTTCAGGTAATTTTAAATCAGTAAAAATCTTGAAAACGTGCAAGTAGCCAAGTACAATGTCACAAAACTTAACAGTTCAAATTAAGTGCTTTAACAGAATACATACCAGCTTACAAGCAAATCTACTGGAACATCTTTAATCTCCCACATAAAGCTGCTGAAGCATTTTTTCGAAAGAATTCATACTTTTGCAAATTCGACATATGTTTTCCACGTACTTTGGAAATATTCTGTTAAGTCTCTACTCTTAATCTCAAGATTTCAATTTCACTTTCAGTCTCATTAGGTTGATAAACCCTTGTATATTGCTACTACACTTTCAGCTTTGAAATAAAATTTCTCCAATGCAGCAAGCCATTTGTTTGAGAACTTTCTAAATTTTAATTTGCGTACCAAATTTTTATCAAAATAATAAGTTGCATTTAATCCAACTAACAAATTTTGATGTTTGATTCCTCATGTGTTTTACTAAATCGGAGTTTTGCTAAAACTGCATATTTTATGAAAATAGTTGGTTGCTATATACAGGTTGGTTTGTTTTCATTGACATTTTAATGAGCTGATATCATGTTTATTTAACAGGATGTGAAGTAAGCTTATTTGTACCTTTGTTGGACATGATACAAAACTTTTACAATGAAAACCCTAAATGGAAAAAAAATTTGAGCTTTTTTTTTTGCAGTCTTACTATACAGGGTGTCCATAAAGTCCGTGTGCACTTTAAAAAATTTACAACTTTATTCTTATTCGTGATAGAAATAATCTGTAAAAATGTTTAGAAAGTTTTATGTATCTAGTTTTAAGTACAGCTATTGAATAATTCTTCACTACAAAATTTGTAACAATTCTTAGATAAGCAAATTCTGCGTGTTAGACAGTTTCTAAATCAGGAATTTCCTAACAGATGGACTGGAAGGAGAGGACCATTTTGTTAGCCTCCACGTTCGCCAGATTTGACCCCATAAGGTTTTTTTTATGGGGACATGTGAAAACAATTGTGTATGCAACCAAACCTAGTTATTTGACAGCTAAAATAACTAATGTGATTTCAGGCATTACTATAAATCAGTTGGGAAATGTTTTTCGTGAACTGCAAAATCGTGTTACTCTTTGTATTGCAAATGATGAGGACATGTGGAAACTTAAATAAAATTTCAATAAAACCTTAAAAAATATCGATTTTCTTCTTTCAAATCCTTTTTACAAATTATTTCTATAGCAAATACAATTAAAGTTATAATTTTTTTAAAGTGCACACGGACTTTATGGACACCCTGTATATAATACAAATCTTATTATTCTTTACTGAATACACTCAAGCTTGACTAGCATAGCACCACTGCTAATAAATGCAAAACTAGCAATTTGACTTGGAACATGCTTTTAATTTTTCTGAACAAGGTCTTTTAAAATTAAAAAAACTGTTTATCTTAAATATTTGGGTAGCCTAGCTTTTTTGAATATTAAACTATGTTATACTCCAATATCCACTACAATCTTTTTTTGTAGCAAGTTCTAATAATGAACAAAGTTAATTCTACTTTTTTTTTTTTAATTTTGACGATATGTTTTGGAGTTACCATGCATTGACTGTGAAATACACGTTTCTTGCTTAATATCTTTATTTCAACCTGAAAGACAAATGTTTTAAAATTTCTGAATAAAGCAAACTTTACTGATTCTGAAAAACTTAGTTTCAGATCTCTATGTTAGGAAATGACAAAGTTATTAAGAAAAATGTAAAAAATTGTGCCACCATGTGGTCAAAATGTTGCAAATATCAATTACACCTAACTCAAAAACCATGTATAAATTGAAGACTGTTTTTTTTTTACTATGTCATAGACCTACAAATTTTCAACTTCAGAAAATTTGAGCAAAATCTGAGATGATGATTTTCACTTTTTTTTTTTATTTACATATTTATAATGAAATGACTCTTTTTTTTAAAAGAACAAGTCTAGAAGAACACGAGACTCATTTTTGCTCAAAATTTATAACATTAAAAACATTATAAAGTAAATGGGTCAAAATTTTTAAAAAGCGGAGTTTTTTTGGCCTTTGCTGTATTGCCATTGCTGATTTGTCAAGAGACTATTTCAATAATCACGATCAATAGCGTAATTAAACCAACCAAGAATGAATTTCGGTCACTTTATACTCCATAAAATTTAAGAACAAATGAGGCTGAAAATTTGTGAAAATTTAAGAACAGCCAGCCGTAAACCAAATTTTACTGGTTCTCATAAAATAAGTATAATAATTTAAAGTGACCCTGAACGCAAGTTAAAAATAAAATAGTTTTTAAGTTTATTGCAGCTAATGCAATCTCCAAAGCAACGCACACTCACACATTTCATTTTTTCGGAATGGGTTTCGTTTTTGCTTTTATCGATTTAGTATTTTTGGCAAAGGTCAAAATTATTCCGCTATTTTTCGTCAAAAAACAAAACTAAGGCGGTGTCACACTACAGCGTATAATTGAGTGTATGCGAAAAATTGCTCATACGCTGAGCTGATGTACGCTGGGATACGTTGCAAACACGTACGCATACGTTGGCTTACGTTCAGCATACGCTGAATACGCTAGCAGTACGCTAAAGGAACGTTGCTCATACGTCAAGAACGTTTCTCGTACGTTCTTCATAAGTCGAGCCATTTTTTGATTAAGCTAGCCTAACTGTAACAGTGCTGTTAGGCTAGCTTTATCAGAAAACGGCTTGATTTACATTTCCCCTCTAATTTCACACTTCCTTTCACCCCAAGGAATGTGTGCAAATGTAAATATTGTATATATATTGTACATTTTATTAATACACTTCAAGTTGCATCGTATGACAATCAAAGAAAGCTCATTTGCGTAGACTTCTGAGTACTGTAAGTGGTAGTGCTGGGTGGCAGATGGCTTAGAAGACCGCATCATCTCAGCTGTCTCCCGCTGTACTGCTTATATTTTGTGTTGTTATATCGTTTGCATATATTTATTCAACGAATAAATCCTGTTGAATTGAACAAGCTAGAACTCAACTAATGCCATTAGATTCTTACTGGTCTCCTTACTGGTAGGCCTACTAGCCTTAACCAGACCAGTATATAGGTATAAGCTGTAAAAAGCAATATTTTCTGCCGTACGTTTCCATTGTGTTATAGGTTTAATCAAATGGTTTACAATAACACCATCGATAAACTCCGTCTAGACCAACAACCCAGTTAATTTCAGGCCAAGCTTGCAAGGGCGAAGCTTTAAACAAGAAATTAGCTTGCAAATACTGAGTTTGGCAAGTCATGACAAACACCTATCCTACGACGCAGGAATTAGTGACGTAAATTTTGGTAGTTTGTGACGTTATTTTTGCGTGGAAGAGATCAGCGATGTTTCAAATGATTTCACTCAGTAATGACGCAACGAAGAGACAACCTTTTTTTTGTGAAAAACTTACAAAATTCCAGAGTTTTGAATTACACTATTTACTTTTTAGTCAAATTCGAACATCGTTTTGCCCATACCTAAGAGCCCTGTATGAAGGTCCTGCATTAGATCAACTATTGAGCAACAAAATAATGGCATTCTGCAACACAATCATGTACCTCTATAGTATACATCGACATTTTTTGCCAAAATACAAACCTAGATTTCAATTCTTGTGTTTCATGTTGTTTCTAAGGGAGTAAAAATCAAGCCATAGTACCAAGTACCGGTACCTATAAATTATAAACGACAAAGATATTTAATGCCTGTTAGTTTTTCATGCTTTGAGCAAAATTGTAAAGAGAGCAAAAATTTGGAAAAAAACTGAAAGCATGATATCCTCTCAAAAACATAATTCTTGACATTGTAACTTTGAACAGACCTAATCTTACTTTTGGCTAATCGGCTATTTCCCAGCTGCCTTCTATTCGCTGTTGCAGTTTTAAGAAGAGTCCCAGTTGAAGTTAAATTATTAGTCTGCTGTGATTGTCGCCCAGAAGCACTTTGACTTCGACTGTGCCTGAAACAAAAAATTACCGTTTCACTTGGTAAAAAAGTTTATAAAATAGCTGGCTACTAGGAAAAGTGGTAAATAAGACTTTTGCTTAAACAGAATATCAAAGACTACACCCATTTTAAACGTAAGGGACGGGGGGGGGGGGGGCAAAGACGTTATTTTTGGCCCCGTAATTTGGCAATGTGTAAACTGAAATTTTGTGGCCCACAAAGCTGAAATTTTGTTGCCCGCGAAGAGCTTTCGTCAATTTGAGAAAAATAATGACCATCTCCATACTTCTAAAATTGTCTTCAGACTTCTGAGATTTTATTTTGCGTCATTTTCTACTACATAATACAAAAATCGCTCAGCGACTGGGGGTTCTATTTTGTTTACAATCTTGTTTTTGATCGACTTAATAATGAGGTCTGAATTTTCTTCCAAATGACGTAAAAAAACAAATACTTTTCCAAAATATGTAAAATTGCCCACTGCTTAGTCACAGGGAATCCACTCCTTAAAACTCCCTTTCCAAGTAATCAATACTAAACGATATCCAAAATTTGCACGAGCGAAATTTACGTTTTGTTCTGCCAGTAGCATAGCCAGGAAGAAAGGAAAGTGTCGCACGCCGACCAAAGTGTTAAACAAAACAAAAAAAGCAAAAACGCATTTTTGAGCGAGGCGTTTGCAGTTGATCAACGTTGCTCAAATCAATTTTTATACATGACTACTATGAGAGGAGGGGGATAAAATTTGTCCTAAACATTTCAAAAATTAAAAAAAAATTGACCAGAAATTGCAATCAAGTTTAAACGTCAGAAGCAAAATAATTTCTACATCTTCTTTTGAAAATGTAATTAGTAAATATTAAAAATGTAGGGGGGCCAATAAAACTTTTCTCAAACAACGCTTCATCAGGCCTGCGAATTCTTCCGAATGATAATTATTTTTTTCATCTTTTACTATCATACTGTAATAATAAAACGACTCAAATTTTACATCACTAGGTTACCAATTTGCCATCACCCATAGACCTTGCAAGCTATTTTTTACACAACCAGTTCATATACGTCTCTTTACAGCATCTTCCAAGCAATTTTTTTTTACCAATGTGTAACGCCTTTTAAGCAATAACTTTTACCAAAACAGACTTAAAATACGAATTTTTGCAAATAACAAAAATTTTTGAAAGCGCTGAGGGATTCGTTTTTCTTGTTGCTATTTAATGAAAACTGTCAGTTCTGCCCACGGTCTAATTCAATCAATATTGTATTTGGTCCGGCAAAGCGTTAGTTTACCAGCAAGTTTACAAACCATTGCCCTAAAAGGTGGAGTCCTCGAGGACGTCCTTGGCCTCGACGACGTCCTCGAGGACACATTTTGAAGTCCTTGGCCTTGGCCTCGAAGCCTTAGGTCATCGAAAATTGCCCTGTCCTCGGCTCGAGGACAGCACTACTTTTTGAACTGTTGAAATTTTGTTGGAAAACGCCAGAAACCTCGCGGAAAACTTGCAAATACCTTTTTTGTTTTCCGCAATTGGAGCATAGGTTTAGCCAAGCGGGCCTCCCACCTAATTGAAATTCCACCAATGACAAAAATGTGACAAAAAAGCCTATTGTTTCTTCAGTTTCAGTTTCTTTTTAGCGTTTTTCGCTTACAGCAGTAGCGAACAACAATATTGAAGACCAGGCGCCCCGGGACCCTCTCAAATGAACTTTTGCCAGCCAATTTAAACGTAAACCTGGAAGAAATGGATAGTTTTCGTCCTAAAAGTTGCTATCTCAGCATCACATCTAGCCTTTTCATAAACGTAATGCACTAACCAAGGCCGGATTTACCACAATATGGCGCAGTACCAGCTAAGGGCCCAGCGCTCAAATCTTAAGACTTTTTATGGTCTTCACCTACATTTGGCAGAAAGATGTTGCGAAAATCTCCAAAGTGCCAGGGGCCCAGCGCGATGTAAATCCGGCTCGGCAATAACATGGTAAGCGTAACCATCTATTATACTCTTTTTCAATAACGATTCATTAATTCACCTCCACCTCGCCAGTTTTTATGCACAAAATACTTTTTTTTTAAATTAGCCATGCAAAATGCTGATTGAACAAATCGTTGAACTTCAGTTGAGGGGGCCTGGGCCCTTTGGCCTAACATGTACTGCTATAACTGGTTATTTTCATGACAAAACGAAAATCTGTAAGGAAAATCTTCGAATGGGTTTTCATTTACTGCTAAAATGTTGCACGAGACAATGCACCTTACTTCCCCCTACCTGGACCAAATCACGTACAACTAAACTTGAACACCAAAATGCAAGATGTTAAACGTATTTTGGACTTAAATTGCAAAAAGAAGAATTAAACAATTTAATTTTTTTAATTGGCTTTCAAATGTCAAAAATCGAGTGCTTTCAAACGGCTTTAAACATATGCGTAATGTGATTCAATGGCATTAAAATAGCTTTTTTTTTCCAAAAATTACAAAAAATCGCCCAACAGCTGGGGGCTTCTCCCGCAAACCCTCCGTCTGTGATACGTTTAAGTTACACTTGCTTTCTCAAAACGTCTCCAAAGTTACGTATTTGCACTTTTCAACTATATTAGTTGAAGCCCTCTCCCTTTGCAAAATCCTGGTTAAGTGCCAACAGGCAAATTTTTGATGACGTCATTGCATGTGATTTGTGGTTTAGGCCTCCCCAATCAAAAATTCTGGCTACGCCTATAAATTGGTGATTACCTGAAAAACTTTTTTGAAGACCTTTTTTTTTGGAGAACACTTGCGGCTGTGTCCTTGGTCCTTGGCCTTGGCCTCGAGCATTCCTGTCCTTAGCCTCGAGAGGTTCTGTCCTCGGAAAGGCTGTCCTTGGCCTCGGCCTCGGTTTTTTTTGGTCCTTGGCCTTGGCCTCGAGCTTTGTGTCCTCGACTCCACCTCTGCTAATTAATTTAAACATCAGAAAACGTTTTTGTGACGTAATTACTTTGCTTTGGCAATGCGATCGAATGTGACGTCATTTTTTCAAAAAATTGGCTATGGCGTAACCACTCAGCGCAGAACTTTTGCGACATAATTATAGCTTGAATAAAATAGGATTAACTTTCCGAGCCAGCCAAATCGGACACAGTTTGGCCAACATTTCTGCAAGGCAGTGCTGCAGCTCACACACAATGACGTGAAAATAAAACCAACCAATTTGAAACGCTTTGTACAAATCCAGCGAGTATGATCAGATAAATATCTTAATTCGTTACTATAGTGTTTACAACGGACATTAAAATCGTAATTCGAGTCGTAAAATATAAATATCTTAACACAACGAACAGTAGAACATAGAATATATTAAAACATTTTACTAGTATAGTGGAAGATGTATTGGAATTTAGTTGTCACAGCAACGCTAAAGCAACTGGCGGTAAGTGGCTGATAGGTAAGGCAAAGCTTTAGGTTATATATTTACATACGACAAGAACAGCAAATATACGCGATAAGAACACTAAAGCATTTGGCAACGCTATCTTGTCCGGACTTTGCTTAAACTAAAAAAGGAAATTAATTGTATAAACTGGACTCTATCAACTACAAAATTCAGAGCGAGTTTATGTCACGCTACTGCGTTAACGTTGAGCAGCTTTTCAAATGTTACACCAGTGTCGAGCCGTTGCCAGCACTGGGACTGATGTCGTTTGATCAACCTTGGAATTGAACATAAGATCTTCCATTCTAGAGATGTAACTACCAAACGATGTGCTGGGATGTAACCTAGCTCTAAATTAAAAAACAAAAGAAAATTTCTTGAAAGATTCAATGAATTAAAGAAAACACATTTCACCAAACCTGCAAAATTGGTCCGAGTTTGATCTGGAATCGACGCAACATTGATTATTTTGTTACGTTGCCTAGCTTTGCGCAAGTGACCCATACTTTCAAAACAATATTGAACCCATATTGGAGATAGAATAGAAAGGGCTGGGTGGTAAATAGGTTGAATGGTAGGACTATTCTTGGTTTAGTGCAGTAATGTTGCACTACCAATCTTGTTACTTTGTATTAGTATAATATTTTATTTTGTTTGCAGCTTGATACATTTGGTGCAATGCCCTAGTAAAGCCAGTAAGGACTTGAGTTGGATTAACGTTGACAATAGCTTTAAAATCTCCACTAGTTATGCAAAACCAATAAAAATTTAAACACCAGGTGTACTCAATTAGAGTTTATCTTACATCTAAAAAAGTTTCACATATTAAAATGAAACAATTTAAAGGAAATTTTGCGAATACGAAAAGTAAATACACGAAAAAATTTTAAGACCGGGTGAATGCTTCCATATCCGTACCTTGGAGTAAGTGTCCGATCGTTTTTGTGTTTCAAGCATCTGCATGGATCATGCTTATTGAGATAGTGCTCAAGTGTGTCCCAGCCGCCGCCCACTCGAACCATAACGTGTTGACGCAATATCTGTAAAATGTTTGAATTATTTATTGAATAAATAAGCATAACGCTATGACATCATACCGAAGCAGAACGCAGTAGTATGTGAACGTAATTGGCGACTTTGAACATGGGAATTGGTGACGTTGCGTTGCTTTGATGTCATATGACAAGTTTTGCAAGACTTGGTGCTAGCAAGCGGTATTTTCCAGGAAAATATTATTAAACTACCGGTACAATACTTTTCGGATCTATTTTGATTTGCACTTTCAAAAGTTACCTTTGTAAAAGAAACACTTGCTAAATTTTACTCCAAAACCTAAAAGATGTGCTTTGTCAGCCATTTTAATTAAAGTTCGCCGATTCTCACAGTACATGAAGTTATCTTATGAAAGGCAAATAGCCAAACCTCGGCGAAGCTTGGCCTTCGACGAAAAAAAAATTAAAATCATCAAGATATGGGCTTGCGTTGGCCTTTTTTGTGTTATCCATCGAGCAATCAAAGTACATTACAGTCAGGTTCTTTTATTTCACGTTTCAAAGACACGGGCGCGGGACAAGTACCACAAAAGTGTTATTGTCTCTTCTTTTTCAAACCTTGATGCCAGGAAGGTATAGTATTTGTCAATTCTTAACACACGTTGGTTCAAGCACGATACTTACTCGCATAAAAATTAAGTTTTCTGAATCGCCGACTTTATATTTGCCGTCTGATACTTTGACCATTGGGAACTGGCTCGGACAAGTACACATACCAAGAATATGCTGAACCTGAGCAATAAAAAGAAAGAGTTAAAAACATCACTGATTAAACCTTTTACGCAGTGTTATCGGATGCTAAAACACATAAAATCTTGATAACTGGGATGTATAATGAATAGAGACTTTTTGGTTAACATAACATCAATAAAACGCACAGTTGGTCAAATGGTTTGCGTTCGCCTTTCGAGTTGGAGGTCTGGGGTTCAATTCTCGAGCCGGTCAAATCCGACATAGTGTTGCCAACGGTTCGCCACTGCTGCGTTGCCACAATGGTGATGCCAAAAGGATCTGCGCGGCCAGTAGACGCAATGACCCGTTCACGTTTCCGCGCAATGCAGCAAGTATAGCATAGATTTTATTTCCTTATTATTATTTTTGGATAACATCAATAGCAAGCAACGAAGGTGTTAGCCACGTCTAAAAGTCAATTTGACAGCTTAATTGTTAACAGGAAGTTTATGGAAGTCGAGAAAAGTGGAAAATATTCGGTAGGTGATGCCACTACAAATAAGTTGTACGTTACAATCTTCTCCACATCCTCGAGATTGGTTGATAGTACGGAAGCCTATGTAATCGCCTTCAAGTCACGCAGGTGAGTTTTAATATTCTTCCATTGCTAGCGCCCCCATACGAAATAAAAGGGTCCCAATTGCTTTAGTGCACTGTAAAGGGAAGTTAGCAAATATCAAACGAAGTGGGAAACTTAAGTGAAAAATTGAAGCATTCAGCCATGTATGGAATACTTTGGTGCAATACTAAAATGATACAAGCTATATAAACTGGGTGTTGACTTTTCCCAAATAACTACCACATTTATTTGAAGTAGTACGGCTAAATGTCAATGTGTTTGCTTAGGATTTAGACGGGAAGGTTGATCAATTGTAAACCCCTTAATTTGAAAAACAATTTGATTTATGGCCAAAGGCTAGCAAATACAGTATAAAATATGACAAAGAGTTTTATTGTAGTTCTTGTATGAACGGACAGTATAAAGATCTCAAGAAGTGATGCTACTACCCTTCATTGTTCAAGTGTGTTTACGAAACAAAAAATCAAATTCATGACTACTGTGTCCAAAATATGAAGAGCATTTGCTTTTTTTAGCGCAATCTTTCAATTGCATAAAAGTTCTATAAAGAAATCATACTTAAAAAAAACTTGACCGTAAGGCAGTCGCGCTTGCCCCTCATTTTTTACCATAAAAAGTTGCTAATAGTAACAAATAAACTACCGGCATCTAGAGTGCTATGAAGTGCCATTGTGATTCTGCATTTTAGCGGGGGTGGTTCACTGGTTCCTTAGCTTTCTGCAATAGGCAATGAATGGAATATTTATCAAAAGGCCAAAGGTTATTAAAATATACTTTATCGAAGGAATTATGCGCACAATTTGTTGTTTTAAGGCTGCCAAGGCTTTGATAGAGCCTGAAGAATTTTTCTGTGTTGTTACAAGAGGTAGAGTAAGAGAAAAAGAACGCTGTTTTAACAATTTGTTTTCAACAATAGGTTAACAATGGTAACTCCCGAAAGATTATCCGATATAAAATGTACGAGAATTGTTCTAGATTGGACGACAAAAATCAAACGCAGAACTTAATACAGCTTAACAAGACATTTAAACTGATTTGTTCCCAATGTACCTTTTTAACACACCAAACAATAAAACACAATCGTCACAAATTTGAGAATAAATTCATAAAACACCAATAGCCTTTCTAAAAATTCATGTCAGAGTATTTATTACCATCAAACATACATTATTAACATTTACAATAGCTTTTTTCTAACGCTTTTTCGGCATGGATCTAGCTGGCTTTTCTCTGTACGATAGATTATTTTGATTAGATTCGAGAAACAAATTGACGTATGGTGTGACAAAAGTGCTAGACCACAAAACCAAGCAAGGCTAGCAAACCCCGGAGAAAAAGTGGCCATTTTCACACCACTCAAAGAGTGGGCATTTGGAAACCTCATCGTCACACAAAAAGCCACTGCTGATGGGTAGCCACCGGTGCATCTTACATCCCGCTGAGTGACAAAGATAATTTCGTTACCATTGATATCTTGTTGAGTTTGAAGGAAAGCTTTGAAATGTTTACAATTTTTTTTCTCAGGTTAAGTACTATTTATTTCTGTTTATCTTATTTCTTTTTAACTGTAAAGAGTAGAACAGCAGAAAGTTAGTCATAGCATAGTATGAGCCCAGGCTTTTTGCGTCTGTCTAACCACACCAAAACAAAACGTCGTTTTTGGATTCTGTATGCAAGTCTTTGGTCAGGCAGGACCAAAGCGACAAGTTCCGCGCTAGATATTATAGTGTATTATGTGTACAAGAGCTAAGTGTCTTCTCCAACAACACAGCGACGAATGATTAGTTCAAGAATCGAAGTGACATCCAGCAACTATTCAAACACTAAGCGACACTACCACCAAAAACTCATACCGTACCGCAAATTATCGCAAATCTCAGCGGCAAAGTCACTGCGTAGCAAAGATTAGTAGGATATTATTCTGCGATAAATTACTTCGAATAAAGTGCCAACACCGACGACTAACAGGCTTACTAAAAATTTAAAGCTTGCCTGCTGCGGTCACTGCCTATTGCTTCAATCATTGGACCATGCCACACCAAGCACTCACAATACACAAAAACACTAGTTAGTTATGGGAAACGATAAAAAATACTTGCTTAATCTTACAGAAATACTGCATTAAGCAAAAAATCCAAATTTGTTCGAATCTTAGAGCCGCAACAATCAATTGGCTAGTGTGAGCCACTGATTTGTACTTCAAACGTAAAAGACAAGTTTTGACTAGCAATCGATAATACGGTTTTGTTTTGTTTTTTCTTTTTTTTTGAGTTTATACTTGATTTGGGAGAATGCACGAGTTCAGGATGCGTAAAACACCATCAAGCAACACCGGCAGTTAACGTTGTAGCTTTACTCACAAAACGAAGCAATGCGTAAGGGCCTTGGAATACAGCAAAGGATTCAGACTCAGTCTGATCAAAGATAAATAAAAAGATGGACAAATACGATGAATGGTGCTAGGTTTAGTTGAAACTCGAATTATTTACAAAAAAATTACTTTCCATGACGAACGAAAAGTTTGATGGAAATCGTAACGTCTTTAACAAAATATCAATATGTTTACTCTTAACAGACCTATCGAAATATATTCAGCTTGTCAACAAAATGATTGAAACAACCAAGATCTACTAACAGCGCAATTTGCGCGCGTTATAACACGAAAGCAATAACTTGAACTTTCTGTACAATTTTTTTAAAAAAATTAAAAAATTATTTTTCATGCACCAAATGGATAAAAATCTCCACCAATTAAAACATATAAAAGTAGATTTTTGATTACACGATTTGAAGATGATGTGATCACGGAAAATGTCTGCATGAAAACACTATTAGTACTACTTTAGCTTTGACTTCGGCATAAATCATGTTGCTAACAGCTCTAATGACTGGATCAAAAAGTCAGCTTGAATATTTTACTCATAAGGTTGGGCCCGAGTTAAACTAAGCTACACACATTTACTATAGGTTGATTCTGGCAACCAAATCTCGTACCATTTCATCCAAAGACTTAAAATCGCAGTTGACCCTCTGTTTCACGGGCTCAGGCGAGGGTTCGTTCTGCTCTTTGGCTACTTTGTCCATTTCAATCTCCTTATCAATGTCCTCCTCCATTTGGATTAGAACGGGAGCAGGGACTCCAAATTTACTGCCACGACGAGCAACCTAAATTGTTTTCTTGTTAACACCACCCGTTTCATTGTATAAACTTAGCAAACCCAACAGCAATGTACATCTTTCTTTACCAAGTTGCATTGGCTAGAATCAGTGTTACGTCTAAGCTGATTTTTGACAGCGAATCAGCGATTACTTGGATCAAGGGCAAATAGTTTTTGGCAATATGATAAACATAGCTTTAGAAAAGTCGACAAATTTTTGGAAATTTTACTTTTACTATACTTCAATACTGGATTAGGACAATATTTAGGGCACGTGAACGTATTTTTACTGCTTTGGGCACAATTCTTTGAAGGAAACTTGAGCACACGCTGATTAGCCAAAAAGTTTGTGAAAAAACGGGCCGGGATACCGTCAAGATACCTTTTCTCTTCGAGTCAATCTGCCAACTGCCCACCCGTTTACCACAAGAAGGCTTAGAACTATCCCTTTTATTGCTAAACGTCAAGCGAAAAAGTTGTGAATACTTTATTTTTACAGTCCTTGGTTTTATCGACCGGGAATCGAACCCATGTCTACCGCTTCAAAAACTGAGGATTTACCCATCTCGAACAGTGGATGTACAGCGAAATGAACGATTGATCGATTCTCCACCGATTTTGAGAGTATAAGAGCTGAATGATCTCTCATAAGAATTGGCTGATTGGGATTTGAATCTCATTGATTATGAAACTGAATTTGATTCATGCCGAAAACACTGTTGGTATTCATTTGGAAAAGTATTGAAAATAGAAAGCGTTGACACGTGCAGTGTGATTAATCATTCCCAGCATCCAACCCAATTCGAAACTCGGTCGTGGAAGCTGCTGTGGTTGATTGGACATCAACAAAAAGTGAAAGCGGATAAAAAACATTTCGGCTGGTAAAACTGCTTTTCTTCAGGTTGGATACAAAACTCAACAGTACGATTAAGTCAATAAATTCGTGTAACAATGACAAACTAATTAAAGAACTTTTCCTTGGTTAATTGTTACCTCTAATAAACAGAGAATGACATTCTTTTCATTGTATCGAAGCACTAAATCGTTTGTCTCAAACATTACGCTCTCTGGGATTTCAAGCTCTGAGCGACAGTAGTCAATAAAAGTCGCAATGTTATCGCGAGCAAAGAAACTACTTGCTCTGACATATTTGCCCTGCAATAAAAATGACGATGTCAGACTGCGTCTTAACTATTAAAATAATATGTCCCATTGTCCTCTTGTGCAAATAAAACCCGAAATGAGTTAGTAATGAATGCAATGAGTTAATATACCTGTAGTGTTATTGCATATCGCTTACAACAAACATTCAATTCGGTGGGGTTCAAAGGCGTTTATGCGTGGGACGATTAGGCAACACCGATTATCGTCAGGACTATTAAGCGCCGAGACTAATATGTGCAAGAACGTTTGGCGCAAGAGCAAAAAACGTTTCAAACAAAGTTTACAAAAAATTTTTTCAAAAACAATTTTTAATGTTTCAAAAAAAAAGTTACTAAAATAATTTTTTTTTCAAAACTTTGATTTCCTTTATTGTATCTTTTTCAATAAAGAAAATTTTCCTCTGCATGTTCGCAAAGTTTTATTTTCTAAGCCAGACGTATGCAATCTCCAGTTCTCGGTCAGAAATTTTGCGGCCAATGGGCACGAGTTGCTTGTGTAATCTTGGCACACGCAGCAAGTCTAATGGACATTTCATAGTTATTTTAAGTCTATCTGTACCAAACAATACAGTACAATGTTTTTCAGGAGCCAAAGATTCATCTACCTGGAGATTCCTATTTAGGATCGTTACACCTTGTAAACATAGTAAAAACAATGTTTAAATGAATATTTTCAAATTTTTGAACGTTACAATTTTTAACTTTAATTGACCTCACACTATAAAAATAATTCAAAATAAAACAATAATTTGAAGCAGTATACAATCCTCTCCAACATCAAAAGTTCTTTATGCGGTTCTCAAGAATTTACTTGCAAGAATTTAACATTGTTTTTCTATTAGTTATTTATAACAAGGTGTAACAATTAAAACTTAAAAATAACCATTTTTTTAAACATTGTTTTTGCTTTATTAACAACAAAGTGTAACGATCATAAATAGGAATCTACTGCGAAATGAATCGTTAGCTCCTGAAAAACTTTGTACTGTCTTGTTTGGTACAGGAAGACTTAAAGTAACCATGAAATGTCCACTAGGCTTGCTGTGTGAGCCAAGATTACTCAAGCAACTCGTGCCTGTGCGCCAGATTGCACAAGTCTAACTTACAAAATAAAACTTTCCGAACATGCAGTGGAAAAAAAAATTTAGTACAATAAAGGAAATCATTTTTTTTTAATTTTATTTGAAAAAAATTTTTGTAATTTTTTTTTTTTTTTGCTCTGATGCATAATAGTTCCCGCGCATAATCGTCTTGCGCATAAACGTAAGCGCATGATAGTCACGGTCCGTTCAAGGGCTTATCACTATGTTAACACATTTAAGTCAGCGCCATGGTCAGCCGAAGAGTTGCCGCAATAATAGCAAGCAGATGACAACTCTGTGTCTAATTTGACTGGCTGGGAAATTGATCTCAGGTGGTAACTACTTAAACTCCTGTTTATTTTTAAAGGGGGACAGCATGCAAAATCAATGAGGTTTCTAAAATAATTGCAATACTATTACCTATCCTTCTTGACCCAACTGTACCAGAAATATTCTACTTCAAACATATCGTCACGTTCCCCGACTTGAGCAAAACATGGATGATTTTAATGGGCAACATTGACAACCTTTACCACATCCATGCTTCCTTCATAATGCACCGCTGATTACTGACGTAGTAGTGATTACTGACATAGTAGAAATAGTAACAAGCAATAATCAGCGATGCGTAACGGAGGCACAGAATGTAATTAACGTCAGTGTTGCTTAAAATACTTCTTTACAAACACATTACCGGTAGCATTGCACTAATTTGAAAAACTTGATTGATTTTGCCTGCTGTTTTCTAAGCGATGATATTTAAAATCTTTGTGAAAAAGTTTTTTTAACTCTTAAGTATATAAGCGCAAATGTTTACCTGATTAAAAAGTAGGTATTTAGTTGGAAATTTTTTTACATATTTCCACTCAACTTTCATATTATTTTTACGAATATATTCAGCACAAGTTGTAATATTATTTGCATGCTGACAGAGCAGTGTTCCTGTTTCCAGTTCAGCGAAAAAATTTCCAACATTGATATCAACCGCGTAAAGACCCTGAAAGAAAACCAAATGTGAAAAACACTACTTTGAATACTCAATTGATCAGATGCAATGAACAAAGTTTACTGGCAGCTATTAAAATCTGACATTGTCAGAGTCTTTGACTTCGAATTTCGTGCTTTATTTTGAAGGACTATATTATACCAGCCTCAAGAAAGGCACAAGTGTTTGAAAATGCAAACTATATATTGTTTGTATTGTTCGAAGTATCTACAATTATTATTGTGCCAGCTAGTAAGTGCAATAGGGACAGGGGAGAAAACAGCAAATAACATAGAACTGAAACTAAAGCTGTACATTTTCAATCTGAACTAATCTTGGATACAAATTAATCAATTTTCATATAGCACTACTGGTACCATATTTTTACTGATTTGTATAACATACTAATTCAAATCCAACATGATAGCTGAGTAAGAATTATGCTTAAACAAAAACTGAAGGCAAAATCAATTGGGGAATCAAAAGTTAGGGCAATCGTATTAGATTAAAGTGGTGTTATCTCCATCCTTTTTCACCCAGCTGCTACAGAGATATCCTACTTCAAACACGACGTAGAAGCCTCCCTGGCAATAATTTTTACTTGCAATTTAGTGATGCTATCCTAGTTCCATCCAAAGCAAAGCAGCAGCTAGGTTACTGTATTTAGCTCAGTGGTTCTTAAACTTTTTTGAGCCCGACCCAAATCTGAGTTTGATGATAATCTTGCGACCCAAACCTCAATCGTAGAAAAAATGTTTTTTTAATGTTAGCACTCTGCTATTTATTCATATAAGACACAGACAACCAACTATAGTACACACTAACACAGTATTTTGACAAAATTTTTAACAATAATACCAGCAATTTAATATGCTACTTTAGAAAATTGTTTCGAACTACTACACTATCACTATTATAAAAAGTAATTTCAGCTAGTTCTGCAGTAGCTGGTTCGCCACTAAAACTTTTAGAAAACTATTTACGATGCAATAATCTTATTTTATTTTGATGAAGCCGGCCGACTAAATGCAGATGATGCAATAATTTTGAAAGACTTAATAAACCGAAAAAAAAAAATCTGCAGATTTTGAAAATTCTGATCTTGCAAAAAATCGTTTTGACGGATTTGAATGACCTTGGAGCGACCCATTTTTTAAGTCTTCCCGACCCATGTTTGGGTCGCCACCCATACTTTAAGAACCACTGATTTAGCTGTTTAAGTGAAACAGATCAGAGCTGGAAAAAATTGCACACTGTGCAGTAGCCCGGCGTTCTCATTAAAAATCAAGCTGTCAGATTTGTTTCAGTCCAAACCATAGCCTAGCAGTAAAGCTACTAGTATTTATTACTAGCCACCAACTCATTCCTGATAATGAGATTACCAGTACCTGAGTCAGCCTACTGTATTTCTTTATTTTGTGATCCTAGAATAAACTTTTCTAGCCAATGTGCCAACATTGGTCTAAATTACAAGCCCTATTTTCGCTTGTTTTTAGATGTTTGTTACAATATCCAATTTGACAACTTGATTTTTACTGAGATCGCTACGCTACTGTACAGTCTACACCTTTTTCCATCTTGGATCCATTATGCAAAAAGATCAAACTGATTGTGATCATTGAGAAACAGCTCAATGCAGAAGCCTAATAGCAGCATTGGTTTAGAATAAAATTTGAGTTGGTGTCAACAATGTTTTCAATGTCAGGGTTGCCAATAAAAATTATTATCAGGGAAGTAGCTATGGAGTGTTTGAAGTAGAATATCTCTGAAACACCTGGGTCAAAAAGGTTGGAGTGAATGCCAATCCAATCTAATATGATTGTCCTCACTTTAGATACTACGTTGGTTTTGCCTTCAGTCTTTGTTTATTCTATATGGAAATATCAATAGCAACAAAAAATGGGTTTAGGTTGTCCAATGTTCATACTGCTTGCTGGCCAAAGAGGTATACTAAAATTTTTTTTATCACACTTTTATTTCCAATACATTATGTTTGCAAATTTTTAACTCATCGCAAAAAATATATCCTGCTGAATTTCAACACATAATACTAACACTTTCAAATCATTAACAACATACCTTTAACCAGTCAGCTAAATCTTCTCTCATAGCATAGAGATATTCCTGATTGGAACCATATGGTCGAACACTTTGACTAGCAACATGACTGATAACTCTCTTCCCTGGTGGGCTCTCTTCAGTAGACAGAGATTTTATTAAAGCACTGGCGCTTCGAATTTCAGACATAATAAAGTGTTTACTTGTGAGTTTTAAAACTAGGCATAATGATAATCCGAACTATGTATCACAAAAATTGAAGACAAGCAAATCACCTAAAAACTATGCAATTGAATTCTTTTTATCCTAATGTAATACTAAATCTAAGTACAATAAACAAAAATTAACAATATTGACAAATTCAATGTAAAATGTGAATTTGTCTGTGAATATAGACAATTACTAGCAAAAAATATTGCAACAGCCATGCTACTTAATTCTTAAAAAGTTTTTTCAACATTTTTGTGATACAGACTGATGGTAACATTCAGTTAATCATTTGTGTCCTTTCTGACTTACAGGGTACCACCTCGGAAGCCTAAGAAAGAGTAATGAAAACGGCAACTGCTTAAAGCAAGCCGTTGCTAGTGATTTTGTCACAGTGATTTAGCAACTTGAGGGTTAAGGCAAAATAGCTCTGCAGTCTGAGGACAGTGGAATATTGAAATGACTGTCCTTCTCAGTCAATGCTTTAACTTCAATAATACAATAGCATAGAGGCAGTTGCCAAATATTCTGTCTTTTTCTAAACAGAATGTTGTTTGTTATGAAATTACTTGGTGACAAAATTACTGTGAAGAAATCACTTTGTGATGAGATCACTGACAACCAGTGCAAAAAAGGTGTCCTAACACAGGATTCAAACATGCAGACCATGGATTATCAATCTAAGGCTTTACCAAATGAGTGATAGAGAATACTTCTTGACAAGCTCAATTTAGGAATTAAAACCCAGCTACTTAATTCTGCTGTGATAACACAGTACATGTTATAAAATTAAAAAACCAACAGTCTGTTTCACTCATAATCGGGATCATCAGGGGTGTCTAATTCAAATAGAAGACACTCTTGATGATCCCGATTACGGGTGAAACAGAATGTCGTAGGGTTTTAAATTTTCCATTTTTGACTAGTACTGTGTGATGATATTTGCTCTGGCCTACACTGTCAAGCACTTTTTTGAATCGGTTGAATTCAAACTCCACTCATTATACTTCTACCATAATGTTAAAAACATTTAAAATCATTGGTAGCCTAATTTTGGCTATTTAAACCCAGCAACTTGCTATTACTTTAACATTTAAAAAAATCATACTGGTAATTAAATCTTATAGACGATCAATTATGATGAGTTGGGTTTGAATTCAACCAATACAAAAAAGTGCTCGACAGCAAAGGATTCTTTTTGCATAAAATCTATTTGAATAAGACACCCCTGATGATCCCAATTACAGGTGAAACAGACTGCAGGGTTCTAAATATTTAATTTTTGACAAATACTGTGTTACGTTGCGATATTCAACTAGATCAGAATTTTATAACTTAATGACTTTTTAACAACAGATTATTTGTTGCGCTAACATGGCTGCAAAACACCACATTGAGTTAAAGATGGTCTTGGAAAGTTAATTAATGGCAAGAACAAAAGGATGTTTTGTTGAGGTCCTTTTTGAAGAGATATTGCTCAAGATCGATTTTATTGAAAAATGAGAACTACTTGAGGTAATAAAGAGGTGTCTTAAACCTTATTCCGCCATTTCCCTTATCCGTGAAATAGATTCAATCCATTTGACTCTGTACCATTGTCAGCCCAGGGTTTCAAAATTTCATGATATCAGAAAAGGATGACTCAGCAAAATTTCTTGCAAAATAAGCAACACAATGTTCAATATTCTGCAAGAAATTTTGCAAAGTCATCCTTTTCTGATGTCACAAAATTTTGGAACAGAGTTGCCAATGGTACAATGTCAAATGAATTAAATCTATTTTCGAGGATAAGGGGAATAGTGGAGCAAGGTTTGGGGTGCCTTTATATTACCTCAAATAGTTCTCATTTTTTCAGTAAAACCGATTTCAAACAATATTTATTCATTCATTTATTCTTTTTTAATTCTTGACCACCACAACAATAGCAAATGCATGGTAACACAACAATAACACGTTGAGTCACAAAAAGGAAGCAGTGACACAACGTCTGACCTTAATACATGCAGAGTATATTGAAGATAAAAAAGCAATTTTTATTTGCAAGGTTGCTACACCTGTCACACCAGTTTTATGAACAATGTAAGCCTAATCAATCACACTCATCAGCATGCACATATATCTCTCTAAGAGAAGCAGCTTCCTATTTATAAATTTCAGTGAAGACACAATATAGTTAGTTTAAAGCTGCATGGCAAGCAAGAAAGCAGTAATATACTCTTAAAAGCCTTAAGCTGCATTTACTGGCAAGCAACCATGAAATTAATGTTGATAATACAGAAATACTGTCGCTTATGTGTATTTATTTGCATGCAACACCACTGCGTAATTTTGCTTTCTATTTTGCAAAATGCCATCAATCAAGTTTGCAGCTAATATAAAGCAGCAGTTATGATTGATGAAAGATATATATTGCAATCGCTGTTGGGCTACACAGTTGGCTCCGCTTAACTGGACCGTTTTGGGACGAGGGCTTTTGATCCAGTTACCCTAAAGATATAGAACTGCATTTAAAAAAGGTTAAGTTTTTTTGTAGTCAACTAAGAAACCCAAGCAAAAAAAAAATGAAATGAGAATCAATAGCCAACAATACAACTGTGTTTTCATTAATCAAAACAATGTACAATAATTCATTAGCTCTGCTTAAAAAAATGTAGGTTGTATGTTCATTGTTTCAATTTACTGTAAGTTTTCATGCAAGAGTTTTACAGTGAGTTTTAAGGTAAAAGTGATCCAGTTACACAAAAACTTGATACAGTGATCCAGAAAAGCGGCGTACTTTTACGTTGAAAATGCTTATGTAATTTGGGACTTAGAAAAATGATCCAGATAACTGAATAATCTAGTTATCCGTGAGCCAGTTAAGTGGAGCCAACTGTATCTGGAAACCAAAAAGAGGTATGAGCATGAAAAGGAAGATGGTTGATTCACCAAATACATGCAAGAAGGACATAGCGGGGTTTCTTCACCAATTTAGCGATGAAGTTATCATTCAGTGATGAATTACTCACCAAGCATTTCGTTGCAATCACAAAGATTTTACTTAAATTCTATCTTTAGTTGAAAAAAACATTGCAACGATTTTAACGGTTCTTTTTGGATATTTCTGAAATGGTAATATGTGCTAAGGAATGTCTAGAATGTGTTTTAGCCCCACATCTCTAAACAAAATTTGCATCTTATATTTTTTAATTTATGAAGAAAACAAATCAAAACTATACTTTATCTGCTGAAACTGTAAGCAACAAACAAAGCTAGCATTTTCAATTTGATGTCCAATTGTATCTCATTTTAAGTTTTAACACAATACTATTTAATGCTTCATTATAGATGAGCAGTTTAATATCAGAGAACGTGTTCAGGAAGAGGTTGTTGCATCAACTATTCTATTCTTTTAATTTATTTGTTTTCTTTTACAGTACAGTAGTGTAGCCATTTGATTGTCATTGTAGCTCTTTGATTTTACTTATAGCTCACTTTTTGCTGGCTATGCAAATTTAATAGCCTAGCAAAAAATATTACGCAAGAAATTTTACCAGATGGTTTGCTAAATTTAGGAATTGGTTTGCGCGAACCAGCTGAATAGCAACACTGCCGTCTTGCACTAATTTGATTTCAAAAATGTTGCTACTCGAAGATGCTGCAAAACAAAACTACCTAACAATGAAATTACTAGCAACTCTGCGACTCAAACAAGTAGGCCTACTAGTACCAGTATATAGATGCCACCAAAGTCATCCCTCGATCAAGTCGACCCACCTAACCCTAACCCTTGATAGCGCTAATCCTAACTCAGATCTAACTTAGGATGATTGCCCTAACCTTAAACAGCGCTAACCCTAACCCCAATATCAACTAAACCTCTTGAGCAAGGCGCTAACCCTAATTTCGGACATAAACTCATTACAGCGGTATTTTGGGACGACTTCAGTGGCACCCCCAGTATACTGTAGGAGTACCACAACCATACAGTGCACTGGTCCCACGGAATAACAAATTTATAACCAATCAATAATCATTCCAAGCAATGCTATAACCAAAACAATTAAATTAGGCAGAGGCTGCTGTTATGTTATTTGAGAATAAGAAAATGGCAGTGGCTATTTTGCCTCTAGAGGCAAAATAGCCCCATGTTATTTTGCCATTTGGAGGCAAAATAGTCCTAATGGCTATTTTGCTGCAAGTGCCAAACTAGCCCTAAGCCTAATTCTAACCCAAACTCTAACCCTAATCCTAACCCTAATCCTAACCCTAATCCCAACCCTAGCCCTAACTCTAACCCAAACCCTAATCCAAACAGAGGAAAACACTATTTTGCCTCTAGAGGCAAAATAGCCACTTCCTCGCTATCCTAGCCCTAACCCCAACCCTAAACCTAACCCAAACTTTAACCATAGCTCTAACCTTAATACTAATCTTAACCCAAACCCAAATCTAACCCAAACCCTAACGAAAATTAAAAAAATAAAAAGTAAATGAGCGCTCACTCTTTGCTCTCTTATTCTTATTCTCTTTATGGGCATTGCCACTTCCATCACAATAACAAAGTTATTCAAACCAATTACATCGGTAACTAAGCTATCACATTCAATGATGTAGACCTACCCTGTATTTATGGTGTAATTGTTTATTTATGGCATAATTGTAAATCAAAAAAATAAAAATCAAGTTCATTCAAAAAAATTAATATCGTAGATACCGTAATTGAAATCGACTCACTTTACATGTAGGCATCATATATACAAATTTACTGAGCACATACATTGTACATACAACACTTTGTACATATACTGATTCAGATTTATTTATTCTAATCAAATTTAAACACTTCACAAATTAATACAAAATGCTGGGAGACAACAAAAAGACAGAAGACCATACGATCATCAAAGTCAGGCGCAGGGTTCCACCTGAACTATACTGAACACATAGGCCTGCAAATTATACAATACTTTCAAAACTAAGTTTTTTAACCTTTTTCTAAACAATTTAGAGGGATTTTACTTTAGTTTAACAGTTTTAGTTTCTAATAGATTTTAGTTTTAGTTTAGTTAACGGTTTCTAAACATTTTAGGAAAAGGCTTGGCGCACGTTCCGTGCGCGCAGACATTTTGTAGTAAAGACTAAAAAAACTAACCCTAAGCCCTAACTCTAACCCAAACCCTAATCCTAGCCCTAACCCAAACCCTAAACTAAACCCTAACCCAAACCTATAACTGTAATAACCAAAATAAAAATCTCTGAAAACGAGTGACGTCACTGGAATCTCTGTTTATTTAACCGCGCACGTTCCGTGTGCCAAGTCACTTCGAACATTTTAGAGGAAATAGTGATAACTGCACACTGCTTAGGTCCAAATATTGCATATAATTTAATGGGTTTTTTCGTCTTGTTCATTGAATTTTTTTGTTTTTTTTTTCTATTTTTTGTTGAGTGGAAGCTGTACTGCTTAATACTACTAATATAATATTTACCTGAGTGGGAGTAGCTCGACGACTCGATGAACTAATTGCAGAAGACAGATGGTCCTTTACTTCCATTTTGCATTCCAAACTTAAATTGTTGGCAGTGGCTATTTTGTCTCTTGCCCATGTTATTTTGCCATTTGGAGGCAAAATAGTCCTAACGGATATTTTGCCGCAAGTGCCAAAATAGCCCTAACCCAAATTTTAGCCCAAACCCTAACCCAAACTCCAATCCTAATCCAAACCCTAATCCTAACCTTAACCCTAACACTAACCAAAACCCTAACAAATAGCCACTTCCTAAATTGTTTTATTTCTTTCGAAGTGACTTGACGAATGGAACACGCGCAGTTAAACAAACAAAGATTCCAGTGACGTCACTCGTTTTCGGAAATTTTTATTTTAATTATTACACTTATAGGTTTGGGTTAGGGTTGAGGTTAAGCTTTGGGTTAGGGCTAGGATTAGGGTTAAGGTTAGGGTTAGTTTTTTTAGGCTTTATTTCAAAATGTACGCTTGAATGGAACATTCGCCAAGCCTCTTCCTATTTCTTTCAGGAATTTTATTTGAATGTCGCAACGTCTGTGAAGCTTGGCAGTCAGTCAGTCAGTATCAGTTTATTCATGTACCAGTACACGCAAACAAGAAAAATCCACATTTGGCATGTATAATGCATATAAAGTACGGTACATAAGGAGACCACAAAAGAGCAAAACACTCACCGAGTCATGGCCACCTTATTTCACATATTTTTAGTTTTATAAAGTAGTGCACTGTGTTTTATTTTAAGTCGTCATGATGACATACATAGCATTGACGAAATATTTATTCACAGTTCTTTTAAGTAGAGTAAAACACTAGAACAATCTCATTTTCTCGTTAACTTATAGTCAACACAATATAAATGGATTAGGGCTTTGAACTACGGTAGTATTTTAATTTACCGGTAAGGTGTAATGTTCATTGGCAAAACAGGCATTGGCAAAATAAGAGCATTCTTCTTTCTAATCACAGTCTTTCTCTCCTTAATCATAGTCACTGAATTTCTACAATATATTGTAATATTTAGTGCATGTGATTTAGTGGCTTTGCCTACGCTCTCATCCCCACAATATTGACATTATACGTAGCCGATTGTCAAAAGATCCCGCTAAAGCGTGGGATGTCACTATGATGTAGCACTGCCACCTTCTGGACAAAAATTAAAAATTTATTAAATCGTAGAAAGTTTTTATTATTTGAAAGAATAAAAGAAAGCACGATGATTTTTTTCAAAATTTTCGGGCCAGAAACCGTGAAAATATCCCTGAAAAATTAATTGCACATTTTTCGAAGCATTAAGAGTGATGAAGCTAATCTCCCCAAAATTTTGTTGCTACGCAAAAAATTAAATCAACGGCGCCATCCAATTTTAATTTTTTGGTAGAGGTAAATTTTTTTGTTCAGTTTTTCCAAATTCAATTTTTTTTGTTTCTAGATTGAATACAGTACCTGAATTGCTTAAATTGGAGTAGTAAAGCGTCCCTTCATCGAGAATGTGCGTCTCCCAACGAAATTTAGCGTCACTCGTGGAAAGAAAACGTTCTGGACGCAATTAGAACGCGTTCTTTCGCCGATTTTCAGCACTCATTCATTCGCCTGCAAAATTGATTGCTTCAGTTGCCGTAACCTTTTTCTCTTTTATGAAATATTTTGTTAATTAACAACTTTATGTATAGTGAAGTTACATCCCAATAGACGTAAATGAATGACGTAACTAGATGGGAGCAACTGAGAAGTAATCCCCGTGAACGAACGAAGCATGTTGAACAATGAGATTCTCAAAAAAATCTTTCGCTTTGCCGTTAAGAAATTAACTAGAAATATCTCTGGGAAACCAAAAAGGGTTTGGAATTTCAAACATTCTCAAAATATATATTTTATCGACAACATAGTGTACTGACTCTGTGACTCCAATCCAGTCGATAACTCCGCAAGATGTACGGAGTTTTGTAACATTAATTTTTTTTTTTTTTCAGGCGACTCTACCATAGGCTTCCGCGCTGGTAGCCTTTAGGCCAGATAGCACGCAAACAATTAAATATTAAAAGCTCTGGCCAGCAAAAGTCAAAAACTCAAAATATGACAACTAAATTGATAATAATGTCACTTTTGGTTGTTGACAGCAGAGGTGGAGTCCTCGAGGACGTCTTTGGCCTCGAGGACACATTTTGAAGTCCTTGGCCTCGAAGCCTCAAGTCCTCGAAAATTGCCCTGTCCTCGGCTCGAAGACAGCACTATCTTTTGAACCGTTGAAATTTTGTTGAAAAGCGCCAGAAACCTCGCAGAAAATTTGCGAAGACCTTTTTTTGTTTTCCTCAAGCGGAAATCGCCTGAAAAAAATTTTTGAAGACCTTTTTCGCCTGAAAAAAAATTTTGAAGACCTTTTTTTGAGATTGCTCGAGAAATTTTTTTGAAAACCTTTTTTTGTGAGAACACTTGCGCCTGTGTCCTTGGTCCTTGGCCTTGGCCTCGAGAGGGTCTGTCCTTGGTCTTGGCCTCGAAATTTTTTTGTGTCCTTGACCTTTGCCTTGGCCTAGAGCCTTGAGTCCTTGACTCCACCTCTGGTTCACAGAATCGAGGTTAGAGGTAGGCTAATTCGTTAGTGTAGGTAATAGTGTTATTAAGTTATAAGCCTGAAAAACCTTAAGACATTGATAAGTGTTGTTGGCCGTAAAACCGTAAAAACTGATGCCGAAAAACCCTGAAGAATCTAGTGGAAAGGGAGATGAAGCTTAATAAAGCCTACATCGATGGCGTCATGACTCAGTTGCTTCTTTAAGCACAATCAAAGCAAGGAAGCACAATTGGCTACATACCAGATCCTACAATAGCGGCTGATAACAGTAATAAAAAAAATCCTATTCAAGCTTAAGCCGTCTAACATGGAGTTCGAACAAACCAAATACCGTATTTACTCGTTTTATAGCTCGGGCCCTTATTTTTTTCAACCAAACTCACTACCGGGCCGTTATTCAAACGGGCCCTTATTCAAACGGGCCCTTATTCAAGCACGGGCGCTTGTTATTTTCAAAGTAAAATTAGCACAAAAATTATCGTTGAAGACAAATATTTTACGACATTAATCCTTTTTCACGACATTAATCCTTTTTTACGACATTAATTATTTTTAACAAATGGGAGCCGTTTATACTACTATCAGTTCTTTGCTTTTGGCGGGAAAGTCTGATACCTGTTATGTAATCAATGCTATCTGTTATGTAATCAATGTATACGTAACCAATGCTATTTGCTATGCAATTGGACGCCTAAGGCGTGAGTGTTATCTACCACAGCTTGTAATTCACACAGCGTTGTGACACAAGCCCTTTTTACCCGCTTCTTATTTCCTATTGTTTTCTACCACTGCAAATCAGCTTTTACAGTACATCGGGCGGGTATTCAAGCACGGGCCCTTATTTTTTTTTTGTTCTATTCACACGGGCGGTTATTCAAACGGGCCCTTAATCAAGATCGGGCTGTAAAACGAGTATATACGGTAAGCCAACGTTAAAAACAATGAATTATGAAAGCAAATCAAAATATTTTACAAAATTTACTTGAACGCGACATGTTGCGATGGAATGTTTCACACAATAAAATTTTTACCATCGTTTTCTCAATCATTTAGTTAATTTGTCTTACCACATTTACAAAAACAAGGGAAACTAGATGGGAGTTTGCCAGCAAACCCAGTGAACGACCGACGCATAACTAATGCTGTGACGCTCAAAAGTACTTTTTGTCTACCGCAAAATCAGCAATTATTCAAAAATATCTGATTATGAAACCTCCAGAAAAGTAGAGTCAAAATATTGGTCAGTTAAATATCTCCTGATATCATAAAACACTGGCACCCTAGCTTGAGTTGTTTAAAAATTGAATTTTGGGGGTCCCAGGGGGAGTGGCACCCCCAAACTATGTCAAAATATTTGTTTGTTAAATATCTGCTGATATCAAAACAGACTGGCACCCAAGTTGAGCCATTCAAAACATTGATTTTTGGGGGGTCCATTTGGGGGGGTCCGCGGGGGGGTGGCACCCCCAAACTATGTCAAAATAGTTGTCTGTTAAATATCTACTGATATCAAAAAAAAATAGAACTCTACCTTGAGCCGTTCAAAAAATTGATTTTGGGGGGGTTTATTTGGGGGGATCTTCGGGGGGGTGGTACCCCCAAACTATGTCAAAATATTTGTCTGTTAAATATCTCCTGATATCATAAAACACTGGCACTCTAAGTTGAGCCGTTCAAAAGCTTGATTTTTGGGGGGTCCCAGGGGGTGTGGCACCCCCAAACTATGTCAAAATGTTTGTCTGTTAAATATCTACTGATATCAAAGAAAAATGGCACCCTAGGTTAAATGGTTAAAAAACTTGCTTTAGGGGGGTCCATTTGGGGGGGTCCCCGGGGGGGTGGTACCCCCAAATTATGTCAAAATATTTGTCTCTCAAATATCTACTGATATCAAAAAAAACTGGCACCCTAGCTTGAGCCGTTCAAAAAATTGATTTTTTGGGGCCCCATTTTGGGGGGGTTCCCGGGGGGGTGGTACCCCCAAACTATGTCTAAATATTTCTCTCTTAAATATCTACAGATATCAAAAAAAAATGGCACCCTAGGTTATATGGTTAAAAAAATTTGTTTTTGGGGGGGTCCATTTGGGGGGTCCCCGGGGGGGTGGTACCCCCAAATTATGTCAAAATATTTGTCTCTCAAATATCTACTGATATCAAAAAAAACTGGCACCCTAGCTTGAGCCGTTCAAAAAATTGATTTTTGGGGCCCCATTTTGGGGGGGTTCCTGGGGGAGTTGCCCAAAAAAAATTTCAGGAGACACAATTGCGTATGTACCTCAACAACTTCACACAAAAATTAGATTTCTATGTTTTGTGGTTTAGGAGAACTCGAGCGCAAAAGATTTAGGAAGAAAAAAAAGGAAAAAAAAGGAAAAAAAAAGGAAAAAAAAGGAAAAAAATAAGAAAAAAACCTCATCGCGGCCAAAAGTGGGTTGGTAGGGATGAAAGGATATCTTAAGACATATAACCATGAGAAATATTTTTTGCCGTACTTAAGCCGTTTTTGACTTAGACCGCTTTTTACGCCAAACTTTCGGGGCGGTTTTCGGGTCATAAACCCGAAGTCACGTGACCGATTGCCTCGAAATTTGGTACAAACATAAAACTCATTAATCTCCAACTGCTGTCAAAATTTCATGTAGTTAGACCAAACGGTTCTCGAGTTATAAGCAAAAGTTTGAAATCTCGCACTCGTTAGTTTGAAAAAGGCCGAGTAAAAACAAAGGAACACGCGACGCGAGCGTCGGTCGTTCCAATTAATTTATCAGGTTTCGAACGTGAAGTTAGAAACATGTAATTCTGTAATTTTGCGCATACGAAATTACAAAATTATTTCTGAATAGAGAAAAAATAAATTTAACACAAAAGTCAAAAATTTAACACATTTTTTTAAAATCACAAACACAAAAGACAAAACATTAAGTCAGACAGAAAACAAAAGAATTTTAAATCAAAGTATATTCTTGCAAAAGTCTAAATTACAACGCTTCACCACATTATTAATCCTTGCGTTGAAATTCCATTTGCTCGAGTGCACATAGGAGTAGCCAAGGGGGGCCGCCCCCCCACCCAATCGCAATACCAGCAATGACAAATTTATCACGAAAAAGGCTAATCTAGCTTCAAATTCTCTTCTTGGTTTGTTTTCAGTCTATGAAGATCTTTTTTTTTGGTCTTCACCTAATTTTCCGGACAAAATCGGCCCCTCGACCCGTAAAGACCTTTTTTTGTTGTGTTTTTGTTCAGATTAGGTCTTCACTATGTAAGTTGTGGGTTGGCCCCCCCCAATCCGAAATCGAACTCCCAACTACATTTCGCCCCCCCAATCAAAAGTCCTAAATCGGACTGTGAAGACTTTTTTTGGGATTTGCCCCCCTCCCTACCCCCCAATCAAAAATCCTGGCTACGTTATGCTTGTGCACCTTACCACAATTTTTTTTTTTTTGAAGTTAGTTTGCGTTGGTGTGACACCTAGTAGTAAGTAGTTTGTGTAAATTTTGAATTAAACAATTTTGAAACTTTCTCAAGCAAAAAGTTTTCTACGGAGAGTACCGTTAGTACACGTTTAAAGGATTGCATTTTGAATACTATAATTGCAAACCTGCGCTTATTTTACAATTAATATTTAACGTAATGTAATGTAATTACATTTTATTCACCAAGTTGCCTTGGCCAGAAGACAGCGAAGGGATCTTTCGGTCTTCGAGTCAAGCTGCCACCTGCACGCCTGTCTACCACACACGGCGGAGGCTTCACACTGTCCTTTTAATTGCTGAACGTCAAGCCGGGAAGCTGTGAATACCAATTTTTTATAGTCTTTGGTTTGACCCAACTGGGAATCGAACCCAAGTCTACCGCTTCAGTAGCAGACGCTCTATCCACTCGACCATTGATCGGTTACTCGACCACTGATCGGTAACAACGATCAACGTTCAAAACAGTCTTTGTTCCAATTCTCATCACACATTATGTTCAGCGGCCAGTTTGAACATCATTCTTGGGTTGTAACTGAAAAAGTTTAATATGCGACTTTTCAAAAAGTTTTCTAAAATACAGAAGTTACATAGCAGATTTAAAACTTAAACTTTTTTTCACTATTGTGAGGTAGCACTTCCTCACATATCTGCTATCCAATTAGGCTAGTGTTTCATCAGCATCTGAATTCACACACAGCTTATCCTGGCAGCCCACCCGAACCTTCAAACCACACACGAGGGCAATTTCTGCACTTGCCATCATACCCTCACTTGACCCAGATTTTAATCGATCTTTGATCAGCTTGAATCGGTCTTTTCGTCCAAAATGAGGTGATCTAAAAAAAAAAGGTCTAGTTTTACCGACCAAAATTAGGTGGTCTCCAAACAAAAACAAAAAAGGTTTTCACCCAAATTCAGTCAGTTGTTCTGACCAACTTTAGGTGAGGTCAAAAAAAAAACTCTACTTTTGTGGTCCAATTCACAGCAAGTCCTTCACAACTTCTGATCGCCAATCTCATTGGGGGGCTATTTTCATTTTTGGAGCAAAATCGGCCTCAAAAGCACTAAAAACGGGGTATTTTGCATACTTTTCAGGCCAATAGGGGGGTTCGAGCCCCCCCTCACAACGCTACTGCATACAAAACATCACATTAGCAATTTACCACAATAGTACGCTACATTCATATTTTTTAAATTTGAAATATGCACGCAGAGTAAGCCTACTATTGTGGTAAATTGCTAATGTGATGTCAGAGCAATGACATGGTCAGAGTAATTTGAGAAGAGGGTATGATGGCAAGTGCAGAAATTGCCCTCGTGTGTGGTTTGAAGGTTCGGGTGGGCTGCCAGAATAGGCCATGTGTGAATTCAGATGCTGATGAAACACTAGCCTAATTCGAAAGTAGATATGTGAGGAAGTGCTACCTCACAGTTGTGAAAAAAGTTTAAGCCCCAGATCTGCTATGTAACTTCTGAATTTTCAAAGCACATACGAGTAAATGAAAATTTATTCGTATTGGCGTTTACTGGCGTTGTACGAGGGGCATTCAAAAAGTAATGCACTTAAAAGCAATGCTCGTACAGAATTTTACCAATCTTGTTTGTATTTGGCACAAACGTGATAGGACACACCTTTTTGCGATTGTTATATGTTTTTCTTTGATTTTCAGATTTTTAAAGCTTAAACTAGATTTAGAAATGGCTGCCCCTCTTAAAGCTCGTCAAAAGCAAAATGCAAAGGCAAAATTATGGCCATTGTTTTTTGGGATTCTCAAGGTGTAATCCTTTTGGATTTTTTACCGAAAGGGGAAACCATTAACTCTGAGGTATATATAGAGACTCTTAGGAAGCTCAAAGCAAAAATTCGACGTGTTCGTCCCAACCTGGACATGGCAAATGTGCTCCTCCAGCATGACAATGCACGTCCTCACACAAGCATCAGGACCATGGAGGCCATCACTTCATTTGGATGGACTGTGATACCACATCCGCCATATTCTCCTGATTTAGCACCGTCAGACTACCACCTTTTTAATCCAAAGAAAGAAGGACTCTAGGGCAATCCGTATCGCAATGACTATAAAGTGAAAACTGCTGTCTTGAATTGGCTTAGACATCAACCGGCTGAGTTCTACAACACTGGTATACATGCCCTCGTTCATGGGTGGACTGTAGCTCTTGAGGGAGGTGTAGACTATGTGGAGAAGTAAACATGTAATCCTCACACTTGTACCTTTCTTTTGATGAATAGTACATGTTGCTACTATAATTTGTTTGTACATGATAAAGTTGGGTGCATTACTTTTTGAATACCCCTCGTATATAGCAATTTGCTTTACTGGCTAGTAGGTTAATTTTGGCTTTTGGGATTCAAAGTTTGTAGTAGGCATTTGCACAGCTATGTACGCCTAATGATGATAACAAACAAGTTTGAAATATGCATATAGCCTACTATTGTGGTAAATTGCTAATGTGATGTCATAATATGGTGTCCATGCTTAGTTATGCTAGTATCGCAATGCGGTTGAGCTAAGTGGAGTGCCGGTGTGATACTGGTCGAGAATACTCTTTCTGGTGACCTTGTTGTCAGACTTTGATCAGAATAATCTTAGAAGAGGGTATGATGGCAAGTGCAAAAATTGCCCTCGTGTGTGGTTTGAAGGTTCGGGTGGGATGCCAGGATAGGCTATGTGTGAATTCAGATGCTGATGAAGTACCAGCCTAATGAGGTAGCAGCATAGGTGGGCAAGTTAATGCAAAACGTTAGCTTCGTTAACCAATAGTTCGTTAACAAACTTCACACTTCCGTTAACGTTAATCCGTTATTTTTTGCTTTAATTAACGGAAGTTAATAAAGTCCTTTAATCCGTTCACATTTTTGCGTGTAATTTACATTTCGTTGTATTCACTCGCTTGTAGAACACGTATTGACGCTGTTGAGCTGATTGTGAGGAAATATTTATTGCTAAGGTGGTCTTTTTGTGTTTTGGAAGTTACATTTTACAGTCTAATCTAATTTCAAGATAAAAACAAGTTCAAGTGCACTACGAAGCTGTAATCGGAAAGTCTTTGGAAATTGTGAACAGCCATAATTAATAGACCTATGAGGCTGCAGGTTATTATTTGCCTCAAAAACGAACTCCTTCGAATTTTTCTATAAAACTCGTGCTGATACGCAACAAGCGTTACCAGTGCAAACTGGTTTGTACCGGTCCGATGAATAAATGGTGTAAGATATTAACGATAAAAACCTTAACGGAAGTTAACAGAACTTAACGGAAGTTACTTTAGTCCGTTAACAGCACTTAACGGAAGTTAATTTAGTCCGTTAACATGAAAAAACTTTTTAACGGATTAACGAGTTAATGAAAAAGTTAGCTTCGTTATTAACGGATTAACGATTAACGGACTTGTGCCCACCTATGGGTAGCAGATATGTGAGGAAGTGCCATAGGCGTAGAGAGGGGGGACCGCCCCCCCCCCAATTAAAATACCACCAATGATAAAAATTATGACAATGTAGGCTAGCGTGGTTAGTTGCAGTTTTTTTTTTTCAGCAATTACGCACATAACAGTAATTAACAATAGCATTAATGACGATGAGGGAGTCCCGGGGCCCCTAACTAACAACCAGGGGGCCCCAAACTAACGACTATGAGGCCCAAACCAACAACTAGGGTGCTTCGGGGCCCCTAACTGATAACCAGGGGGCCTTAGGGCCCCTAACTAACGACCAGGGGGCCCCAGGGCCCTAAATAATAACCAGGGGCCCTGGAGCCCTTAACCGACAACCAGGGGGCCCTGGAACCCCTAACTGACAACCAGGGGGCTTCGGGGCTCCTAACTGACAACCAGGGGTCCCTAACTAACAACTAGGGAACCAGGACCCCTAACTAATAACTGGGGGCCCTAATTGACAACCAGGGGCTCCGAGGCCCCACAACCAGAGGGCCCCAAGGCCCCTGAATAACGAACAGGGGGCCCCTAACTAACAACCAGGGTCCCCTGGGCCCTTAACTGACAACCAGGGGGTCCCGGGACCCCAAACTGACAACCAGGGGGGTTGGGGCCCCTAACCGACAAACAGGGGCCCCGGTAACCCTAACTAACAACCAGGCAGGGGCGTATTCTCCATGCATGCAAGGCATGCATTGCATGCCTAGTCATTTAGCCAAAAAAGAAAATAACAATTTGAACAAGTACATGTAAAAATTTAAAACAAAATCAAACTAAGTTGCCACAGTTACAGGAATTCACTTTCAAGTGGAAGTAGCTATAAATAGTCTCGCTTAATTCATTGATTTCAGTTTTAGCCTGTTTTCAGCATATTGCTAAATTACAAAAAATAATGGCAACACGCATGCAATTATCAAATTGCATTCAACGGCTCAAAAGATCACTGTGTTTCGATACGATTACAAACAAATTTAAATAGGTTTGAAAGCTTTGATTGGCGCATTGTTTACTGCGAAAGTTCTTTTATCCGTCTAGTTTCATGTTTTTGTAAAATATAGTCTCCATTTTGATTTTAGATTTGTTACGGTAAATTAGCTTAGGACAGGCCACAAACATTGCGCCAAAGCATGCAATTTTAAATATTGCATGCGTGTTGCCATTTATTTTATGCAATTTAGCAATATGAAAAAAGCGAATAACTAAGCGGCAAATCCAAGCCGTGATAGCCGGTTGGTATTGGCTTTAAGTAATGTAAGTCAGAGTGAGTACTGTTCGCACTATTTAGGCTAAATGTTGAGCTATAAAAGTGAAAGCAAGATGTGAAATCAATTTCAACAAAGAGTTACCGGTACTTGGTTCAGTTAGTATTTAGTTAGCCTAAGCTAAAAGCTAGTCGTAGAATTTGCACTTGGTTTGCAAAAAAGTTTTTAGGACTATCAATAAATTACCCTTTGGTAGTTTTACTACTTTGCTTGTGTTTTACTGGTTTTTAAATAAACTAAACAAGGCCAGGCCTAACCATATATACATTGGACTAGCCTTGAGCCCACTAGCCTGCTTAATATTGTATAGCATCGCTGGCTGTTGCCAGCAGGCTACTATATTGTAATGACATGAGGAAGAGGCTTTGAAAGTAGGCTATGTATTTGCTATTCAGCAAGTTGACTTAGCTTAGTTCTGCAATTAATGTTTTTGCTTCAATGTTATTAAGCCTACTTTACTGTTAGTGTTATGGTTCCGGTAACCGGCTACTGGCACATGTGAAACTGCCAGACCTGTCACTGTCTGTAGTAACACAAGGAAGACTTGTACTGGGACAGTAAATGTACAGTACACACCAATGTGTACTGGAGAGCAGGGCCACCGAGAGGGGGTATAATGACCCCGGGGCCCATGGACTTTGGGGGGCCCATGAGGCTGCCCATGGGCTTCAGGAAGGCTCGAAAGGGGCCCATCAAATGACATTTAGAAATGAGCATGTGAGACCTTCTTTTTGGAGATCACCTGATTTTGACTGAAAAAACCGTTAGAATTCCGGTGAAGAACTTTTTTTTTGAGATCGCATCATAATTTGAACAAAACTACGGCATTGTTTCCGTCTGTTTTGGAGTTCACAAAACCTGAATTCCGTCATATTTCAGCTGGCCCCGGGCCTACGTTCGGCTCTCGGCGCCCCTGCTGGAGAGAGAAGGCCTAGTTGCAATTCCAGACATTTATTAGTGTTAAGTTGTTTTTTTATTTCAATGCCTGATAATCAATGACGTCATCAAAACTGATGACGTCATCATAACTGCATGCCTTATCTGAAATGTCACGCTACGCCACTGCAACCAGGTGTCCTGGGGCCTCTAATTGACAACTAGGATCCCCCTAACTAACAACCAGGGGGCCCTGGGGCCTCTAACCGACAACCAGATGTCCCCGGGGGCCCCTAACTGACGACCGAGGGCCCCGGGAACCCTAACCAACAACAAGGAGGCCCCTAACTAACACCCAGGGGACCCCGGGGACTTTGACTGACAACCAGGGGGCCCCTAACTGACAACCGGGGGCCCCTAACTGACAACCAGGAGGCCCCGGGGCCCCTATCTGACGACAAGGGCCCCTAATTAACAACCAGGGGGCTCCGGAGCTTCTAACTGACAACCAGGGAGCCCCAGAGCCTCTGACTGACGAATTCCTAAAAGTTGCAACTAAAGAAATTTAAGAGTTTTTTCCTAAAAGTTGCAACCCCAGGCCTTCGGTTAACGTTATTATGAACTTAATGCAATAACATAGGCGGTAAAGCAAACCTCCAATTGAAATACTACCAATGATAAATATAATGAGAGCATAGCCAATACGTTGTCCTTGTCCGGAATTGCAGTTTCTTTAATTTAGGATTTACGCGTACAAAAGTAAGTAATAATAATGACGACCACGTGTCCATGTCATAATAATGTCATGCAATTCTTGGACGTTTCAGAAAAACTGCCAAGTGACTTGACTCAAGTCCTCCATGTTTTGGAAAAAAAGTTATTTTAAGTTTGCTTTAAATGTTTTTTTTATGAAGGAATTCAAGGGCGCGATCTTATCTCAAAATCATAGGCGAAACCATGGGGCCCGGGCCCCATCAGTCGAAATGCCACCAGTGACACAAATCTGACAAAAAAAATCTTGTTTTTTCATTTTCAGTTTCTTTTAGCATCATTGCGTACAACGGTACTCGCGCACAACAGTAATTAACAATAAATAATATTGACGTCCAGGGGGCCCGGCGCACCTTCTTATTTCAATTTTTCCAACCAATTTAAACATATAACCAGGGTGAAATCAATTTTTTTGTCCTGACAGTTACTACCTCAGGCCCTCATCTAAACTTTTTATGGACTTAAGGAAATAACCAGCGCTGGACATGCCATATGGCACAGTGCTAGGGCCGTGCGCTCAGGTAGTAGGACTTTTTGGTTTTCACTTATATTTGGCAGGAAGATGTTGCAAAAATCCCCTAAGTGCCAGAGGCACCGCACAATGCAAATCCGGCCCGGGAATAACATGTTTAGTAAGCGTAACCATCTATTGTACCATTTTTCAATAACGATTCACCTCCATCTCGCCAGTTTTTACTCACAAAATACTTTTAAAAAAATAGCTAGAAAAATACTGATTGAACAAATTATTGAATTTCGATTGAGGGGTCCTGGGTCCCCTGGCCGTACATGTACTCCTATAACTGGTTAACTTCATGAAAGGAAATTCTTTGAGTGGATTATTATTTACTGCTAAAATATTGCAGAAGGCAATGTGCCTTACTTCCCCTTACAATTAAAATTGTACACCATAATGCAAGATTTTAAACGTGCTTTAAAATTTAATTGCAAGTAAATGGAGGATTGAACAATCAAAATTTTTTGATTGGCTTTCAAATGTTAAAAATCTAGTTCTTTCAAATGGCTGTGAACACGTGCGAAATGTAATCCAATGAGATTAAAATAGCTTTTTTTTTCCAAAAACTTACAAAAATCGCCCAGCGGCTGGGGGCTTTGCCCCCAGACCCCCATAGCCACCGGCGGCTGGGGGCTCTGCCCCCAGACCCCCGTCTCTGATACGTTTGAGTACACTAGCTTACTCAACACGTCTCCTTTGTTAGATATTTTCACTTTTAACTGTTAGTTTTTGCCCTCTCCCTTTACCAAAATTCTGGTTAAGTGACAAAAGACCACGACTTCAGATCTTCCATTCTACGATATCTTTGCCCTACAAAAAGTTCCTTTTTTGAAAATTTCTGATGATGTCATTGCGTGTGATTTGTGGTTTGGGCCCCCCCAATCAAAAATCCTGGCTACGCCTATGGGAAGTGCTACCTCACAGTAGTGAAAAAAAGTTTTCTAAAATAGTTGAAAAATTGCGTTATTATTTCAAAAATTGCGTTATTATTTTAAAAATTGCATTACTAGACGAGTAACTTTAAAATTATAAACTTTTTAAACATCCATGAGGCATAAATTCTCTGCATTGGCGAATAGATCTCAGGCTGGATGGTTTGATGTACGCAAATGGTCTCAACTAAAATAAATTCGCATAACAAGCTTTATTCGCCAAGGTATGGACCTTTTGGATGTAATTTGGTGTTTATTTGCAAACCGCCCCAATAATGCACTTGGTCTAATCAAAAACTAAAGCAACAGCGGTAAGGCTTGCAGTTCAGATTCACAATTTACGTTTACGACGTTAAAGGCCGTTTGCCGTTTATAAGCGCTACTGTTAAAAATATGTAAAACAACCTCGAATTCTCCAAAAATCAACAACAGAAAAATGTGGAACCGTCTTTTACAGAAGTAAAACGTATTGTTAAAGCTATTTCGAATAATGTCTTATAAAAATAAAAACCAACCAACACACATAGGAGGTCAATACCAGAAGTTGTGACACGCAACTATGTGCGCATGCAGTCTTTGAAACGACAGAGAACCGAGCTCTTAACATTGTTATTAGGTGGCCAATTTTTTACCGTCACTCTACACTACATCGCTACAAACGTCACTTTCATGTAATATTTATTTTGATAAATAAAATTTCTTCTTGACGGCAAATAGCATCAAAAATCTATTTAAAATACTAACTCTTTCGGTTCTTCGTTAGTTCACGGTTAGCCGAAGCAGATTTCTTTGTATTGATATACTGTACCATGGAAGTGCATTTCAAAATAATTTTTCCAATCTTTATTCCAACTGAATATAATGCTATTAACACTTATTGTCTACTGTTCAGAATTACACTATATACTGCGGCAGGAACTTAATTAGATAACCTAAACTAACTTTAAACTCTAATTAAACGTCTTTATTTTGCCTTAAAATAAAAGGAGTTATTTTGAAAGTTACTAACAGGGACGTGCGGTCAGGGGAGGCAGGTGAAACTTGATTATTTTTTGCCATTTTACGTCTTTCGGATTAAAACGCCCAAACTATTCGGTGTAATATTGCTATCACTACAGCGTGCCATAGAGCATTGCTTCAAATATGTGAAGTGAGGCATTGTCAATTGTGCTTTACTTCAGCGAAGCAAATTTCAACTAGATAGGAGTTTGCCAGCAAACCCAGTGAACGACCGACGCATAGCTAATGCTGTGACGCTCAAACGTACTTTTTGTCTACCGCAAAATCAGCAGTTATTCAAAAACATCTGATTATGGAACCTCCAGAAAAGTGGAGTCAAAATATTTGTTTGTTAAATATCTCCTGATATCATAAAACACTGGCGCCTTAGCTTGGGATGTTCAAAAAATTGAATTTTGGGGGTCCCCGGGGAGTGGCACCCCCAAACTACACCAAAATATTTGTTTGGTAAATATCTGCTAATATCATAAAGCACTGGCTCCCTAGCTTAAGCTATTCAAAAATTTGATTTTTGGGGGTCTATTTGGGGGGTGGCACCCCTAAACTATGTCAAAATATTTGTCTGTTAAATATCTACTGATATCAAAATAAGTAGCACTCTAGCTTGAGCCATTCAAAAAATTGATTTTTTGGGGTCTATTTGGGGGGTACCCGGGGGAGGTGGCACCCCCAAACTATGTCAAAATGTTTGTCTGTTAAATATCTACTGATATCAAAAAAACTAGCACTCTAGCTTGAGCCGTTCAAAAAATGGTTTTTTTGGGGGGGTTCCCGGTGGAGTTGCACCAAAAAATTTCGGGAGAAAAAATGCGTTTGCAGCTCAACAACTTTACACTGAAATTAGATTTCGATGTTTTGTGGTTTAGGAGAAGAAGAGCGTACAAAAATTAGGAAGAAAAAAAAGGAAATAAAAGGAAAAAAGAAAAAAACCTCATCGCGGCTAACAGTGGGTTAGTTGGGATAAAAGGGTAGCTTAAGACATACAGCCATGTGAAATATTTTTTGCCGTACTTAAAAGCCGTTTTTGACTGAGACCGCTTTTTACGCCAAACTTGCAGGGCGGTTTTCGGGTCCTAAAACCAAAGTCACGTGACCTATTGCCTCGAAATTTGGTATAAACATATAACTCATTAATCTCAAACTGCTGTCAAAATTTTATGAAACTAGACCTAACCGTTCTCGAGTTATAAGCAAAAGTCTAAAATTTCGCACTCGTTAGTTGTAAAATAGCCAAGTAAAAACCAAGGAACACGCGACGCGAGCGTAGGTCGTTCCAATGAACGAACTAAAAGTAGGTATTTTTAAATCTGATTTTGCGGCACGCCTCGCCTATGACGTCATCGAATGAGAAAAAGTCATTTTTTTTGTACTCTTTTGTTCATAGCGAAATTGAACAAGTTATTTTTCTAGCGAAATAAAAACAATTTAATACGAGGAAATGAACTAAAATGGAAGAAAATTTAGTCTCAAAGCTGAGAGACTTTCTAAACTAAGTTTTTAATCTAAACTTGAAGTTATAGCTGAAAGAAAACCGATTTAAAAGATTTGCTCGAGACATCAATACGAAAGAATCCCTCAATTCAGAGACAGTTGAACCGTACTCAAGAAAAAACTGGTAGAAACAATCTGAACTAACACAAAATCAGTCAAATCATTTAAAATCAATATATTAAAAACTAAAATCGATTTCGGTCTCAGAGGACCATCATCGGTATCGTATTCTGATGATGGTCCTTTGACACCGAAATCGATTTTAGCATTTTGGTTTTTAATATACCGGTAATGTTGATTTTAAATGAATTGACTGATTTTGTGTTAGTTCAGATTGTTTCTACCGTCTATGAAATTTATCCACAAAATCGTCATCTGGTACTTTTTTGGTCTAGGTTTGATTCTCAGTGTCTTCTCATCGATAATTATGTCAAGAAAAAACTGGTTGCGCTATAAAATTCTTCATTTTTGCTTTCATGTTTTTAGCAAATAATAATGTTGGGACTGAAACCGGGTTTTTGTGACTTAGAGAATTTGCCAAGAAGGCTTAGCAAGCACGAAAACTTCAATAATGTCCACATTCAAAGCCAAATAATAGGCTACTTTTGGTAGATTTCCGAAAGTTCAAGAATTGGTTTGGCTTTAAGTGAACAGCAAAAATTAAACGAATAATTAATTATCGAAAAATTTGGTCTTCGCTTATAGTGGCTATGAAAACGATTACTTGCTTTTCATTTATTGTCTTAAATAATTTTTTGCAAACGAGTGTGAAAAAAGTGTGCCTCACCAACCAAAAGCCTCACCGCACGTCACTGGTTACTAAAGCCCAGTGTTGGGAAGACTCAAGTCCGAGTCCGGACTCGAGGCCACCTTTTAAGGACTCGGACTCGTGCCCTTGAGAGTCGGACTGGTGGAATTTGAGAGTACTCAGACTCGTGATTTTTGTTGAATGCCTTATTGTAATGTCTTATTACAGGAGCTACTATATATGAACAAAATATAAATGTGACAAGCAATGCATCATCTTTGGCAGGGAGAGATTTCTTACCCAAATCAAAATGAAAATAATTGAATTTGGTTTTATATTTTGGCAACCGCATTTTTTTAGCGTTTTGGTGTCATTGGTTTGCTCACGTTTTCTTCGATGATGCCAGTAGGTAAAATGTGCTCAAGATATCGCATGGCTGAAAAATTCCTGGAAGGTATTCACAGATAGTGGTGAGAGATAATAAGTTTTGTCTGTGTTAAGTTATGTTAAATTTTACACCTGATTCCTTAATGTTACAATGGAGAATGAAAACTTCAAAAGAATCAGCTTGCATCCAAAAAATTGCCGTTGTGACTGACAAAAACTACCGTATCCAGATGATGAAGCATGAAGAGTTTTTTTGACTACTCAGCAGTGCAGGGCTGTTTAACTTTTTCTGTGTATGGGCTTGGGTTAGGCCTGAATTTTCTAAGGTTTTTGCAAAAAAAAATTCTTTCTGTTGTTGAGTTAGTTGGTTAAAACATGAACAGGTGTATACAGCCAATTCAACAAAAACCTATTCTTTCGTTTTTCAAATTATTCATAAACCATAAAAACAAAAATTGCATAATCCATGCACTAAATTATGTACAGATTATGACAAACGTATTTAAAACCGAGGTTCTTCTGAAATAAAAATAACAATTCTAGCCTATTAGTTATGAAACAAACGATACCAAACCATGGCGACAAGTGGCGCAATCAGGAGGGGCTAAAGGGCCTTCAGCTCCCCTTCGCAAAATTCCTTTGAAATATAACCCCAAAATTTAAGGGTTTATATAACCCAACAAATTCAAAGCCCCCCCCCAGCAAAATCTGGTTGCGCGCTTGATCGCGAACTTAATAATTCTCAACCCTTATCCCTAAACTGATGAAAATTATGAAGGTCCTATTTTTTAGCTTCAGCTGGTCGCCTTTTGGCTTTAGGTTACTTCCAAAAGTAGTTAAACTACTGAAAAAAATGTACATATATTTGGTTCTCTCACTATTAATCGAATGCAATACTACACCACCAGTCTGCTAAGTTTCCGAAAAGATAATACTTTTTTGCATGCTTTTGTCGATTAACTGATTAATACGCAACTTAAAAGTTCAAATAAAGCTCTACTTTTTATTGGACGCTGTGACAAATCTACTGAAATAAGCTCTTTTGCTGGTTGAGCGGTAATGTAAGATTGAAATGTAATGTAATTACATTTTTTTCACCAAGTTGCTTTGGCCTGAAGACAGCGAAGGGACCTTTCGGTCTTCGAGTCAAGCTGCCACCTGCCCACCTGTTTACCACACACGGCGGAGGCTTTACTCTGTCCCTTTAATTGCTGAACGTCAAGCAGGGAAGCTGTGAATACCAATTTTTATAGTCTTTGGTTTGACCCGACCGGGAATCGAACCCAAGTCTACCGCTTCAGTAGCAGACGCTCTATCCACTCGACCACTGATCGGTTAGTTGGTAACGCGTTTGTCTCTGGAGCGGGAGGTCCGAGGTTTAAATCTTGGGCCAGTGAAATCGGACATACTGTTGCCAACGGCTCGCCGCCGTTACTACATTTTTCGAAACGAGCTGTGTTGCCCAGGTCGCAATGACGTGGAGATGGGCAGTGCCAACTCTTTGCATACTTCGGTGTAATACAACGAGTATAAAACAAAAATTGAAAAGGGTACAACAAGTATAATGAAAGATTTGATTTGTTTAAAATTATTTTCTTAATCTGATATCCCGAAAAATAATTAACTGCAGTGAAAAACTAGATGGGAGCTTTCTGAGTAGCAACCCCTTTGAACGACCGACGCAAAAATCCATAGTTTTCAAAAAAACAAGCGCCCTAGCTTAAGCCTTTCAAAAAATTGATTTTTGGGGGTCCTCAGAGGCACCCCCAAACTATGTCAAAATATTTGTTTGTTAAGCAGCTGCTGATATCATAAAAAAAACTAGCACCCTAGCCTGAGCTGATCAAAAGATTCATTTTTGGATGGTCTATTTGGGGGAGTCTCAGGGTAGATTGGTACCCCCAAACTACGTCAAAGTATTTGTGTGTTAAATATCTACTGATATCAAAAAACACTGTCACCCTACGTTAAGCTGTTCAAAAAATTGATTTTTGGGGGGGTCCCTGTAGGGGTGGCACCCCCCAAAGTATGTCAAAATATTTGTCTGTTAAGTATCTGTTGATAACAAAAAAACTAGCGCCCTAGTTTGAGCGGTTTTCATTTTGTTCATTTTCAAGCAATTTAGTTTTTGGGCCCGATTTTGGGAGGGTTTCCAGGGGAGTGGCCCCAAAAAATTTCGGGAGACAAAATTGCGTTTGCAACTCAACAAATTTACAAAAAAATTAGATTTCGATGTTTTGTGGTTTAGAAGAGCGTACAAGATTTAGGAAGAATAAAAAGAAAAACAAAGGAAAAAAAAGAAAAAAACCTCATCGCGGCCAAAAGTGAGTTAGTTGGGATTGTTACAGGAAAACTCGGCCACAGTCTTAAACGTGCGCAAATACCGACCGGATAGAGATGACTCGTCAAGCACACCCAAGTTCACAATTCGAACAGTTCACTATTGACTAAGGTGCACAAATCACAATCACTAGAATCGACGTCTTTCGAATGACAGTTGACGCTTTGACGAGAACTCTGACGCGAAACTTTTGACGGTTTTCTAAAATAAACACAACACAATGCGATAGATAGCAGGCACAGATCGGTTTTAACAGGGTAAAACAATTAACATTCTTTATGAGTGAATTGACATTATTTCAGCTTCAGGCTTTTACGTATAGCATCATAGCATCATTAGAAAAGAGAAATAATTATCGAAGCAAAATATATTATCCAAATTCGCAATATAATGTTCACAAATCAATTCAAATATCGAAAATAAAATGCACAGAACTTACCAACTATTTTGAAACGGTAATGCGCAGAATCGTATCAAGAAATCGACAATCGAACAGTTAATTCATTTATCTCAAATCTATTTCAACATTTTGAGTCAATTGAGATAATTTTGTGTTTTTGCAAGGGCATTTATAGAGAAAAATTATAAAGAATAGAATAAAAACCACAAGGAAATTTAAGGGAAAAAAGGCTATTTTTCGTAAACATTGTCCAAAACAAGTTTTGTTTTGCAAAAGTGGGTGAATTATTCATTGCCTCCGGCTGAACTAATCATATCGGAAAATACTAAGACGAATGCAAAAACAATAATCAACTTAGCACTACATTTCCGTTAATACTAGTAAAATTAACATACGCAAACAGAGAAAGTAACTTGTTTTTATCCCAATCCGCTACGCACCATTAGGGGTCAAGAAAGAAAAAACTAAACATGACTAAGCAAAACAATTCGCTTACTACGAACGGCGATAGTAAAGATGACATCTTATCAATGATCGATATTGGCGTGCCTTTTCTCATGTTACAAAAGGTTTTCTGTTCGAATACATAGTGGTTGGAATCTTGCAAGGCGAAAGGTTTTTGTTGGAATCCAAAGCAAGCTAACTTGCTGTAACAGTATACGCGTTGAAATCGTAACTAGTTTGGATTTTTAAACAGTTTTTTGCTTTTTACGCCAAACTTTTTGCTTTTTTTGAATGTGAGCGCTTTTTATGCCAAACTTGCGGGGCGGTTTTTGGGTCATAAAACCAAAATCACGTAACCGATTGCCTCAAAATTTGATACGAACATGCAAATCAATAGCTCAAACTGCTATCAAAATTTCAGGTAGCTAGACCAAACCGTTCTTGCGTTATAAGCAAAAGTCTGAAATTTTGCACTCATTACTTTGAAAATGGCTAAGTAAAAACAAAAAAACACTCCACGCGAGCGTCGGTCGTTCCAATAACTTTCAAAATTCTTTGCAAATTCAAACTACAATATAAGAGGGTTTCATGTGACGTCACTCGCATACTTTTACTGAAAAAACTTTGTCAAAACTGAGCAGGCTGATTAAAATATACAGGTATGAAAGGAAAACCTCGAATTTTGGCTTTTTCAGCCATGAGGAGTTTTGTAAACTCGGGTGTAAATTAAGGCCGAAGTAGACGACTAAATTTTATTTTCAAGACCTCTTGCAAAAGCGTTAATGCAACTTTTTTCTGTGTAAAGGGCCTAGTTAGCAGAGCTGGGCAAGTCCGCAAATCCGCAATTGCGGACTAACGAAAAACTTTGCGGACATGCGGACTTCGGCAGTATAAATTGCGGACTTGCGGTTGCGGACTATTTCTAGTTTTAGTCCGCAATTCCGCAAGTTTTATACAAATATTGAAATTCCTTTCTATTTTCGTAAAATATGTATGTTTTAACCCAGTCAAACATGAGAAATCAATTTAATTTTTTCGATTACAAGTTCGACAAAAATATCAAGTCTTTTGAGTTCAGGCTGACAAAGATACTAAGTCTGCTTTTCGACTTAATCGCTTTCTTTTTGTTGACATGTTGTTGACATGCTGCTTGACTTGAAGACCCTAAACCGCTCACTTCGCAGCATCCTTGTTGTCTTTTTGAATACTTTACGTGGTGTGTTTTATTGATTATTGATGAGAGCAACAAATCAAATAAATCGTTCTTTCGTTCGTTTTCGAGTTCGGCAAAACAACCGACTTTTTTCGAGCTTAAGTTTGAATTTGCAGCCCTGTTCAAAGTAAGGCTTTGTTGTTTTTTACCGTGAGTTCACAAAACTAGCCACTGGTGTATCATTTTTTGTACCGGTAGCCAGTGCCGTCGCTACGATGGGGCCAGGTGCGCCGTACCCTCCCTAACGACTGCTTGTGCCCCCCCCCATTTGGGTTTACTCAGAATGCTTTTTCGGAGCATCACCTAACGACAAGACAACTGGCAATAATGAAAAAAAGAATAATAAGTTTTAAACATAATTTTCGTTTGAAGTTTTCTCGATTGATTGCAAAATTGCTGGCCACTAACTGCTTTGAGTAATCGTGACCCAATAATCCGTCTTATAAACACGCCTTTACGGATGTATCGCGGAATAGGGATGTATGCGTACAGAAGCGTTACCGGTATTTTGTTAGTTATCATGACGTGAAACAATACTTGAAAACATTTTTTAAAAGACCAACTGTTTGTTTTTAAAGCACACTCAAGATTTATTTTAAGTTGCAGTCAGTCACGCGACCAGGGGAAAGGGATTAAGGGGGCATTCGCTTCCTATAGCCAAGTCATTAAGAAAAGCCAACCAAAAAAAGAATAAGCGTTTAAATGTGATTTGGACTTGACCTGAAGTATATGGGAGCTCAAGTGGCTAGACAATTTAAATCTTTTAATAACTTCTGAATTTTAGCAATTTTCTGCAATTATTGATATAGTTTTGAAACGTGCGAAATGTGACTTAAATGGCGTTATAATCACCATTTTTGCCACAAAATCGCAAAAATCACCTAACAGCTGAGGGCTCTGTCCCCTCTGTGACACGCTTGAGTGGCAATGGTTTGTTCATCACGGGACCTAAATTAGACAATTTTTGTGCAAAAAACATTTACTTTTGGTTCAAGCCCCCTCTCTCTTAGCAAAACCCTAGTTGTGCTTCTGGTTGCATTTACTCCTGCAAACAAAATTTTCAAGCGATTATACGGGCCGCATACAAAACGAGCTAATAAACGCTGCCGGGCTTATATGTCTCTTTTTTCAAAGATGAATACATGATTGTAGCTTTAAAATATCAGTGTTTATGTGCAAAAGTTTAGTCTATTTTATAGTGCCCCCCATTTTCGGAAAGAGCCCCTCACTTCGTTTGGTCTGGCGACGAAACTAGGGACTAAAAATTCAGTAATACGATTAGTGATATGAATGTTTTTTTGCCTTCTACTGCCTTTGATTTTTCATGCCTTGAAAAAATTTGTTTTTTAGAATATCTTTTTGTAAGCAGAAATACGGATTGTGCTCTGCTATTTGATGGCTTCTCATTGTAATCCAATAGCTTTTAATCTTCGAATTCCCAGCTTCATTGTAGCATTTTTAAGGGTTCGTCGGTGGATTGTGTATTATGCTTTCTTGCAGTTTAGGCACCTACTGTGTAAGCAGTAGCGCAAACAGGAGGGCTGGGGGCTACAACCATCCCTAGCCATGTTACTTAGAAACTTGAACCAAAAATACAAGGGTTTAAATCTGTTTTGAGTTGGACATGAAAGTAAGAGGGGCTGGGCAATTCTTAAGTTTGCCATCCGAAAGAGCAGCTCAATAACAAGTTATGCTGTGGTACATTTACTACAGTCAACGATTGTGAGTAATTCCGTTTACTGCGTGGGCACAAGTCACAGCTTTTGACTTATGTTTGCTAATCAACTCTAAGCAGATCATCTCGGGATATAGTTGATTGTAAAACTCTTCTACTCGGTTCATAAAAAGTTGCAGACTTGCGGTGCGGACTTCAAATATTGCCAAGTTGCGGACTTGCGGTTGCGGACTTCAAGAATTACGAAGTTGCGGACTTGCGGTTGCGGATTTAAGAATCCTAAAACGTCGTTGCGGACTTGCGGTTGCGGACTAAGCTTTTAAACGTGTAATTGGGAACTTGCGGTTGCGGATTAAGATAATTGAAATTCGGTTGCGGACTGCGGACTTAAAAAAAAACTTGCGGCGCCAAGCACTGCTAGTTAGATGACTGTGCAATGCTTGCAGAAACGTTTCATAAACGTCTTCTAGCAGAATTTCTGAAAGCGTTTGTCCATATTGAAATACTTTTGGCCAAATTTTAATTTGCACTTTCCGATTAAATTTTCGAACTTTTTGAATTCAGACACGTGATCTTCGGTTTTGGTGGACTCGGACTCGTGGCATTCAGACTCGGACTCGTGATCTTGAGTTTTGGTGGACTCCGACTCGTAGCGGCTCGCACTCGGTCTCGTGAAAGTGGCAATAGTCCCAACACTGCTAAAGCCCTAATAAACGAAAACACCAAATCGATAATTGAAAGAACGCACAGTATTTTATCAAGCTTATTTTAGACGAATAATAAACGACTTTTTGTAAGCGATTTTTTAGCGTTAACTTTTAGTCGTTTATTGTATGTAGAATCAGTGCGTACACTTAGAAGTAGACTTTCTTTTTCAAATTATATTTCAGGTTTAGCCGTAGACCTATTTTGTTTTGGACGTCTTGTGCATATTGGGACCAAATGAATCATACGTTACCAAAAAAACCATCAAGACTGTTGGGGATTTGTTTAATGAAATACGATTCGTAAACCAGCGTTTTGTGAAGTCAAGTTCGAAGTCTAAAATTCTGGACTTCGAATTTGACTTCACAAAACGCCGGTTTATCGAATCTCATTTCAGTAACCAAATTCCCCAGCACAATGAATGATAAGCAAAATGGCAAATTTCCTAGTAGGCTACTTATTCGCCTACTGTACTTCAAACCTCATTACGCAATATTAATATTTTTCACGCTCCGCCAACCTGTCACGTTTTCTTTCCAATTTATAATAATTTTTGAGTTAATGTATGAATCATTTTATCTCGTGATTTTCAAATTTAGCGGACGATTGTGTTTCACTTTGCATTCTAGGCCTGACGAAGACAGGTAGTAGGCTACATGCCCTCAGCAGCCTATCAAAACGTTGGCAAAAAAGTTTTCTGCCTTACTAGTTGAGCTAATAAACTTGACTTAAAGGCGGTGAATCATCCAGCCAATTCTGGTGGTTTACAATAGCTAAAATTGAACTACAATTTTTGATATTTTTTGTTTTAATTTTGAGGCTGCGTTTGCAAAGATATTCAACAAATACAAAAAGATGTCCCCCCGAAAAAAGTTTTTGGAAACTCTGAGTTTTGATCTTCCCGCCAAAACCACAGTTCTCTAAACTATTAGGCCTACTGTAATCTTATTAAACTATTAGGCCTACTGTAATCTTATTAAACTATTAGGCCTAACTATCTCTAAACTATTAGGCCTAATAGCTTAGAGATAGTTAGGCCTAATTAGGTCTAAACTATTCAGAAATAAACTATCTCTAAACTATTAGGCCTACCACAGTTCTCTAAACCATTAGGCCTACTGTGGTTTTGGCGGGAAGATCAATCTCAGAAGTTCCAAAAACTTTTTTCGAGGGGACATCTTTTTGCATTTGTTGAATATCTTTGCAACCGCGGTCCCAAAATTAAAACAAAAAATATCAAAAAATATAGTTCAATTTTAGCTATTGTAAACCGCTGGAATTGGCTGGATGATTCACCGCCTTTAATTAGTGGTCTAGCTTAAACCGTTCAAAAATTGATTCTGGGGGGTCCGATTGGGAGGTGGTACCCCCAAACTATGTCAAAATATTTGTCTTTTAAATCTTAACTGATATAAAAAAAATAGCACCCTAACTTAAGCTTTTCAAAAAATTAATTTTTTGGGGGGAGGTTTTGGGGGAAGGTGGCCCCCCAAAAATTCGGGAGACAAAATTGCGTTTGCAATTCAACAACTTTACACAAAATTAGATTTCGATGTTTTGTGGTTTAGAAGAGCGTACAAGATTCAGAAAAAAAAAAAAAGGGAAAAGAAAACCTCATTGCGATCAAAAGTGGATTGGTTGGTATGAAAAAATATTTTTTGCCGTACTTAAGCCGTTTTTGAATGAGACCGCTTTTTGCGCCAAACCTTCGAGGCGGTTTTCTGGTCTTGAAATCGAAGTCATGTGACCTACCACTTCGAAATTTGGTTCAAACATTCAACTTATAAATCTTAAACTGTTGTCCAAATTTTATGTAGCTGGATCTAACCGTTCTCGAGTCTTTAAGCACAAGTCTGAAACTTCGCACAGGTTAGTTTGAAAATGGCCATGTAAAAACAAAGAAACACGCAACGCGTGCGTCGGTGGTTCCAATTTATTGATTTGACCGTCAAAGCACTTAGCAACGACTATAAAAAGTTGATATTCCTAGCTTTCCTGCTTGACGTTCAGCAACAAAACAAAAATTGAACAGCCTGGAGCCTTTACCTATTACCTAATGGCCTCTAGCGATGGGGGGGGGGGGGGGGGCGCAAGCTTTCCACTTAGACAAGTCTCTTAGAAAATTTAACCCTAAAGTGGCGTGCTTTTAAAAATGTTTTTAACTTGACCAGAAAGTAAGCCAAGACATTGAAGGGATAAGTAATTTAATTTTGTCGAAAAGCTTACAAAGTAGGCTACTTAAAATATACAATGAGCTTTTTATGATTTTATTATAATTTAATTAAGTTTTAGTCAGTTTTATACACACGTAATTTCTGAAGAAAATAGAGGTGATCATGCGCCAATCTTCGAGTTAGAGGCATAAGTTTAGTTGAAGGCACTCTTCAAAAATAATATCAGTGAAAAGCTACATAAAATGACGTCGTCGAGATGTTTTGATGACGCAATTACTTCCACCAATGCAATTTTCATCTGACTCAATTTGTGTACTCATAAAACCAACTTGTGAGAAAATTTGAGTCCCAAAGTTGTTTTTTTTAATCGAAAAAAAACAATGATGACATCATATTTTCCGGTCTCTCTGTCTTGGTCTCGGAAAATTTTGCGGTCTAGGTCTTGACAACCGCCCTGATACTAAAAGCTGCTAAAACAAAGTTGAAGGCTGATCAACCACTACGAGTAAAACATCTAAGCTGTTCAGTACGCAGAACCGCGGCTGTTGTGGTTCAAGGACTTTTAGTGATTTTACTATGTATTCTGTTCTGCTAGTTATTGAGCACTATGTTGGGGTTGTTTTTGAGTTCAAATCTCTTCTATAAGCAAATCAAGTAAGTTTCGCAGCTAATCTACTAAAAATAGTCGAGTAAAAACCAACGTCCTACGCGCGCGACGTCTAGATTACGGTTCATGAAAAAAAATACATATAAAAACCTCGAAAAAAGTTTTCTGGAAATGACTAATAAAAGATCTTTTATTTTCGCACAACAAACTCATACAGTGCACCTCACATTTTGAAGCAAACAAATTGTTCAACAATTACTAGAATAATACAGTGAGCATTTACTTCATAAAATATAAAAAGGAATTAATTAACAACTTTTTCCTAATTTGTTGACTTGAGTTTCCATCAGAGCGTTAAGACTCGGGTCTATTATTCTATGCCCGGATTTCGAGTTTTTGCATTCTGGAAATTCAGGTTTTATCTGCTTCTAAAAGTGTTGCTTTTCGGGTCGTATGCACCAATATTGTGGTTTTATAAGCAACTTGTTGGAAAATTTGGCAAATAAATTCTGTTCTGTGGATTAACAAAATTTTACGGGGGAAAATTTAAGATAAATGGCCTGGCAAACTGCTATAATTATTATGTTATTCAAGAAAAAAATCTCTGAACTTGCAAATTCAGTTTATTTTTATCTAATAAGTCCAACGGTTAGTTTAGAAGAAAGAAAATTGACAATCCGCATATAAAAGTTAATCTGAATTGGTGCATACGATCCAAAGTTCCTTCAATGTGCTCCTTTAACGCGCTGGATTACTGCCAGCATTCTCCTATGCACGTCAGTGACGGCACGCAACTATTTTTGGGGTATTCTTACCAATGTTTTAATCAAGTCTTATCTACCTTTTTTCTCCAAAATGCTTTCCCGCTGAATTCTTCAGCATTGTAAGAATTTTCGTGTAATAATTCACTGAATTCGTGCAATATTACAACGTAATGAAACCAGGGTTTTGAACCGAAAAATACCCGGGTTTCGTACATTACCCCAAAACCAGGCAAAACACACTAGTTTCCATATACAAGATGTGCTTGAAAAGTAACGGGCCTGGGTCTAAAAATGTTTTATTTTATTCGACAAGTAAATTTTACAACATGTCGCCTTCAAAATAATCTTCTTGGGGTCGAATGCACTTTTGCAATCTCCTCTGCCACGCTCAACGCACTCCTGGAAGGATTCCACTGGGATCGCTCCGAGCTCTCTCGTCACGGCTCAGAGTTGTAAGTCGGGCCGGGCTTTTCGGGGCGGGTTCGGGCCTGAAGTTGACAAAAATTTCGGGCTTAATTCGGGCCCGAGACGTACTTTTTGTCTTAGGTGCACAAAAATATAATGAAAATAACCTGGCAACATTGCTAAATTTTTCAGACCTAACTTAACTTTCGGTTTTTCGGGCATAATTTTGGCTTCAAATTAGCTTTCGGGTTCGGGCTTATATTTTCGGGTTCGGGCCTGAACTAGTCGGCCCGTTTACAACTTTGTAACGGCTGTTTTAATGGCTTCTGAATCTTACAAACGAGTTCCTTTAATGACTTCCTTGAGTTTGGGAAACAAAAAGAAGTCACAAAGGGCCAGATCTGGAAAGTAGGCTGGTTGCTCCAGTACAGCAATGTTATTTTTGGCAAGAAACTCCCGAATTTCCAAGGCATTACGAGCTGGAGCATTGTCATGATGAAGCAGCCTTGACCTCGTTTCCCATAGTTCTCTTCTTTTCTCCCTCACTGAGCGCATCAGACGTCGCAAGATGTTTTCGTAGACGTGCTGATTAATAGTTTGACCTTGTGACAAGAATTCTGCGTGGACAATTCCATGGATATCAAAAAAAGCGATCAGCATCACCTTGGTTTTGGACTTGAACACCCTCGCCTTTTTGGGTCTTGGTGACAATGCGCTCTTCCATTCAAGGCTCTGAAGGTAGGTGAGTGGATCGTCCTCGAAGATTCATGATTCATCGCCAGTAACACCTCTTTTCAGCAAGTTGGGTTCAGTTTCGAGTTGCTCCAAAATGTCCTGACACACTTGCACACGCCGCTCCTTTTGTCCATTTAGCAACCTTGCTACCATTTTTGCACAGATCTTCCTCATCCCCACATTTTTTGTAATGATCCTTCATACCCTCTCACTATTCAGACCCAACTCATCTGTTATCATTCTAACAATAAGATGGCGATCGCTCCGCACCTTTTCTCTCACACGCTCAACTTTTCATCTGTTCTGCTTGTGGATGTTCTCCCACTCCTGTGATCATCTTCCACCTCCTCTCTTTCCTCTTTGAACCTCCTGCGCCACTCAAAAAGACGAGTATTTGACATCGTGTCATCACCATAGACTTCTTGAAGCAACTTTAGTGCTTCAGTTGGAGTTTTTCTAAGACGGACAAGAAATTTCAGGTTGATTCGTTGTTCGACGCTCATTTACGACATTGTGACATCATAGAAAGCAATGCTTTTTCTCTGCAATAAAAGTTGTTCGTGCAGCGTGCACAGTCCCGTTACTTTTCAAACACACCTCGTATAAGCTAAAACGAGAGATTGGGCGCTGCAAGCAGGGCGGTATGTCTAACCACTCCACCAGACACGGCCAAAGAACTCAACTGAAGCATTGCAGCTTTAAAAAACAATTTCAATTCATGGAAAACAACAATGGTGCTTTCAAAGTTGGGCAAGAATGTCCAAAACACTCGTTCATTTAGCGCACTAAATTATTTGAACAAACATATTTTTACTACAGCAGCTTTTGTGTCACGAAGCAAAATTTTGGAGCGCTTTTTCATAAGAGTGCATTAGCATGCTTTTTTCAGTATTTAGGGCAACAAAGCATGAATCAGCAGAATCTAAAAATCGACAGAACAAATCGCAAAAATCAACAAAATCTATAAATCGACAAAAAACGCTTGTAAATTCCGTTACTTTAAACCGCCATTGCATGACATACCTGGTCCGTGTGATGTTGTCCAGCGAGCTTAGACTTAGTAGGCTATGAATTCGAGCTCGAGTATAAACTCTGCCTACCATGCCTATTTAGAGGAACCATTTCAAAATACACTTGGGCAACTTTTTGCAAGCTAAAAGACGACCTTTTAAGTGTCAAACAAATGCGTACTTGAGTGCTTGAGCTTACAAAACATGAAATATAGTGTTTTTGATCCAACCACGCCTTTTACTATGAACTATTTCACAGAAACGTACGCGCAAACGTTTCAAAGCTCCTTATTAATCAAAACATTGCCGATTTCGTGGTATCAATTGGCGATTGTCCTATTAAGCAACTGATACACGCAAGAATACACTTCATAAATAGAAATTGATATCATAATCACACATTAACGCATACATGCAAAAACATTAACTGGTAGTATATTGATTACATATTACATTATTGTGTCTTTACTTGATATTACTCATAGCACGAACTCGATATTTCCTAGTTGGTACATTACATCAAATTTTCAGATTGTTGTGGCACGATCCGATTTATTACTCTCAGTAGGGCAACCGGGGGTGGAGGTTAAGGAGACTTCAGCTCCCTTCTTAGTAAAGTCACTTAGAATGTTTAACCCAAACTTGCAAGCGTTTCAAAGTGTTTTGTATTTGATCTGTGACTAAAAGGAGGGGGGTTTAAAGGGGCGGGCAATTTATGGCTTTCCATTATTAGTAATTTAGTTCTTTCAAATGACTGCAAAAAGGTACAAAATTTGATCTGAATGACGCTAAAACGGATATTTTTTCTGAAAAATCAACCAGCGACTGGAGGTGATGCGGCTGAGTTGTACCACTTTGCTCACTACGCTGCTCAATTGAGACATTTTCTTTATAGCAAAAATATCTTTAGGTTCAACCAATACTTTAGATACACCCATTGATTTTGCCTTTAATCTTATCCTAAATCTACGTAGTATGCTATGGCATAAAGAACTTAGGTTAAAATTCAAATAAATCTTCGAAATTTTTGCGCAGATTTCACATACTAAAAAAGCAGAACTGCTTAACGACATATAACCAAAAATTGGAAATACTTCAACGAAGGAAAACTTGTACTGTAGCACACATAAAGAAAATTTTAAGCAGTAAAAACGAGAAATTGTTCATGACAAAAAGTCTCAAAACGTATTCCCAACACGGAGACCTGATAGCACTACAAAGACGCGCACAACAAAATAGCCGTAGTTCTACAGTAGATCATATAGAATGGTATATAATTACTTTAACGATTTTTCAATACTCATACTTTAAACCGTTCAAATTTGGAGAGAAGATAAGACAAGGGTCAAAGTCAAGAGATTTCCAAACCGAGAGTGCTCAAACAAATGATTTGGTGAGCGTAAATCGAATTAGAATTCGATTTACGCTCACAAAATCAGTGGCTTGAGCACTCTCGGTTTGGGAATCTCTTGACTTTGACCTTTGTCTTAGCTTGCTCAAAATCTGAACTAGCTCAGTTTTTAGTTTCAGCACTCTGAGATAGAAAATTTTAATTAGAATAAGATTGGGGTGTCTGAATAACATTGGGTTATCTTATTAAAATTTTCTATTGCGTAAAGCTAACCTCCGTATGTAATGTTTTGCGATATTTTGCATTTTTTGACAATGATGCGCTGTTATTCGGTATTAATTTCTATACTTATGATTGATTTCAAATTCAATTTTACGCAGACCAAATTGCAATGCTAGCACGTAAGAAGGCCTGGCTTGTGGATTTCGATAATAGGTAGATTTCAGCGGCAGCTTTAAGCAGTGGTAAATTTTGACGGTTTTGAGTAAAGAGAGAGTACCAGGTAACGGTAGGTGAAAAGTTTTGAAGGAGCAATATTGCACAGGGAAAAATACTTGATTTACTTTATACAGTTCAGTAATTTTAACATCAACACTCAACAGTTTATGCTTCAATATCTCTATCTGGAGAGAAATGGAAACTTTCGTTGAACAGTTAGTTTTCGTTTTGCCTCCCATAACAAAAATTGTCACTTTTGCGCCTTTAATACTTTATACATAGCTTCTAGAAACAAGTTTACCTTTTCAAAAGTCAATCGCTTTCAAGATACGAATAGAAATCTACAGTGGGTTCTCCTCAAAAACCCGACCACATACCGCATTCTGCCAAGGCAAATGCACAAATTTGATGAGTTACGTTGCTGTCTAAAGACTTTAGTCAATATCGTATGGGATAGATACACTCGAAGTGGCTGATGACAGAGACACTAGTTTTGGCAGGCCAGCTGTCCGCTGTTGTATCACAAAAGTATCGGAGTGACGCCTGTTTCCATCGACCAAGTTAAAAGGTGATAGACCTTTCCTGTATTTGGCAGGTGCTGTTTTTGATTTCTCTTTCTTTTTGATCTTCTCGTATTCCAACGTTTGTTCAATAATTAACGGTGTATTGACACTGACAGTGCTTAGTTTCTGCAAAATGATAAATGATTTTTGATGCAAACTTTCTGTGATGTAACTATACTGTACCATTGTAATGTGCAATTGTGCATACGTGGTAAGTTGAAAGTGCTACAATTCTAATCATTCCGAAAATTTGCGTGTATATTAATGCTTTGTAACAAGGTGAGAAAGTTATTTTAACGAAATCTCTGAGCTATACTGAAGTCTATCTTATTCCCCATTTTGGCTTAGTTTGTAAATATATTCTCAGTCAAGTTTCTCTTCAACGACCAACTTCTTTCGTTGATGAATTTAATTAAACATTGGATAAATGAACAACCAACTGAAGCGGAAGTATGAAACACCAACAATTTTTTAAAACAGGTAGATTCGTTCAATTGAAAGCACAACCTATAAGAGGGTTCAAACACGGAAAAATAAAACAATTAACTGGAACGATCGGTTCAAAACCCTTTTTAGTAGTACTAGTGATTAAATAATGGTGAAAGCGACAATGCGCAAACTAAAAAACCTAGAGTCCCTAGTCAAAGCAAGTTGGTAAATAGAAATGTAGTTACAGTTTTTTAACCCGAACATAATAACACAAATACTGCAAAACCTATGCTGTTTAACTTTAACCCTTAAGCTTTAAACCTATATAGTTTGAAAATATTACAAATGCATGCTTGAAATCTTAAAAAAAAACAATTGTTGATCTCATTGAACTTCAACAGGCTATTCTATGTGGTGCATTAGTTTGAAGGATTGCAAATACAAATCATAAGATGCTTTCGAAAAAAAAGTGACAGCAACGTGCTGGTTAGTTAAGAGACATGCTGTTTATAAGGCTTCTCTATTATTATATTTCAATCTTTTTTCGATTAAGAAACAAAAAAACTGGGCATGTATAAAGAGTTATAAATTGTGAATTGATGCATGCAGGGTTAATGGCAATGTAATAGAAGCTTACAGTACGGTACCTTTTTCGATTTTAAAATGGCGAAATTTCCGTTAAAACTAACGACACTTCCTCTATGAGGACTTGTTGGCGATTGCTTATAATTTCTACTAACTGACTTGGCTTGTGGATTGCGTTGCCTGCGCAGCTTTAATTGTTTTTTATGCTCGAGCTCGAGATCTTCTTCTGACACCTTTAGCTCTACGATCTAAAAACAAGTGAATTAACTATAGTTTTAAGATAAAAATCAAGCACTCTTTGAGCGAGTCGTCTAAACAAATCGACGCAGATCTCTGTTTGTAAGGTTAGTTCTTAAAAAGCCAAACCACCTATCCTTGAGACAGCTACGCTTATACTCGATGGGGTACCAGGTAAGCAAGCGTTTCTCACCACGGCACACCAACGCATTGCCACTTCGGCAACTTTGTATGAGTTGGAATGAGCTCTGTCCAGTCAACGAGATGAAGTATAACGGTGCTGTGCGCTCGAGAAAAAGAAAACTGGCTATTTCCACACCACTCAAAAAGTACCCCCATCACCGCACAGGCACAGTGGCACACTGATAGGTATTCATACCCATCGTTCGCCTCTTACAACCCGCGGGATGAGTGGCTTCCTCATTCTACAAGTAGAAGTATGGGCGGGGACGGTATGAGTTGAGTAGAGCAAGTTGTTTGTGAACCGAGTTAGCTTGTACTTTAATTTTGTTGCTGAAATTATGTGCACAGAAATATTCTCAATTAAACTTGGATGATTTCTACAAAAATTCATTCCAGCTAAGTTCCGAAAAGTCGTTATAACACTATTATTTACTACGAACCAAGTAAATGTTACCATATAACTTATTTAACAAATTTCATTTCAATGATGTAAGATGTAGTTCTGGATGTTTCCTCGCGGTGACGAAAAACTGGATCAATGCCTACTCATGACGGCATCCATTATCCAACGTAAGAATATGGATCATGAAGTTTGCCACAGAGCCTGGCCATGGGTCATCGATATACAAGCAGCAACAACGACAGTACTTGCCTACTACATTTCCCAAGGAGTATTGAAAAGAGATGTCAGACGTTTTGCATCAAAATTAGCAATTTCAAGCAATTACACATAAATTCTCTATTTTTCTGTATTGGACGATTTGGGATAATTTGAATTCTTTGAATGCATTTTGAAATTTAAACTTGTTTACAAATGATTTTAATGATTTAAAACGTAGAATGATGTCTACTCTCTCACCTGATGTACTAACAACTCTGGATCCATCTCTTTGAGGTCAAATTTTTTCAAGTATTCTAACGTTTCGTACATGCCAGAAAGCTGCCGTAAAATCTCCGGCTTTCCCAACGCTTTTTTCAAAATATAAAGACCACATCGAAATATCACTTTGATACCTGAAAAAATCTAAGTCTTGCAGTAGCCGAAGTGCAATATACGAGATAGAGCGTACATCATTGAATCAGCACACACGGGTACGTCTGGTCTCACCAAAGACGTAGAAATACAATTCGTAGATTCCTGCATGGCGCTTGGCGTTTAAAAAGTGAAGCCTTTTTCATGAGAGTAAAACGGAGAAAGCGTATCTCAAATAAGCAAGGCATCTTTCACTTCCTGGTCGAAACCAATTAGCAAATATACGCAATAATTGCAATTACTGTACCAGTCACTGCGTACACGAGTATCAGATAATCATGGACTGCTGTCTTTACAAAATGCATACATCATATGAAGCTGGTGCTTCATAAAATTAGTTCTTGATTGTAAATATCGGCTGTAGCATGAGTTTCGATCAAGTACAATAAAGGGTTTACTCACTTTTATACAATGGCAATTGGTGAAGCACCTCATACTTAGGCTAAAAAAGAGGAAAAGGCCAATTTATAAAACTTAAGTGGGTTTTGGCATGATGTATTCAGCTCATTATAAGTTAGAGGTGTTTGAACAAAGCCTTCATGTAAGTGCAATGTACTGTATACAAAGTGATAGCAAAAATGATTCTCTTTGGCAAGAAGCTTCAAGTGAATTTCATATTATTCAGATCCGAAGGTTTGTTCAAGAGCCACTCAGTATCACGTTAAATATATAATAAAGCAGCTTGCAATAGCCCACTGCCTAGAGCTTCTTCAGTAGGTATGGTAAGACAAAAACCGACGTGAGAGCGCAACGACACAAGAGCACAGGGACATATCCTGTTATCTGTGCTCATATTTTCGTGCTTCGAAAAAGTAATGCTGTAGATTAATTACTATTAAAAAGTATTTCCAGGGTTAGTTACAAAGATTGGTCGAGACGGCCAGTTCGTCGACTGATAGGCAACACGTTCGTCTTTAGAGCGGAGGTTTGAGGTTCAATTCTTGGGCTGGTCAAATCGGACACAGTGCTGTTAACTTCTCGCCACCGCTTCGACATTTCTTCGAAAGCTGTGTTGCCTGCAAGTACAATGCTGTGGAGATGGGTTACACGCCAACCCGTAACACGTTTTGGCGTAATACAGCGAGAAAAATAAGATTTGATTTAAATTACCAAGAGGCTAAACTTTTTCAAGTGACAAACGTAATATGACATAATGTTATTAAAATACCTACTAAATATTATTTTGAATATTTTTCAGTATATAATACGCAAATATTCTAATGCAGGCAATTACGGCTAATGAAGGAATAGTGTTTATTTCTCATGATTTCATCAAACTGAAACAACTTTTTGGAGATATGTTTTGAGTAAAAACCACCGAACCCCCAGCGCGTCAGCTATCGTTTTAACACAAAATTACTAAGTCTGAGTGATTGCCTTAATCTGTGAATCAAACAATAATAATTAATTAGTTTATTGTGGTGTATGAAGCGAAAGAGTTTCCTAATTACAGGATGGTCGCTAGAAAAGAAAAACAAAAAATAGTAAAAGATTACAGTTAAAAATAAACAAAACACGTTCAAAAAACAACAAAGCAGTAAATTAAGAAGTTTATGGTGAGGAGACGTGGTGTGCCCCAAGTTCTTAAGGAGATGTGCCCACATATGTTCAGCGATATTTACGAAATGTAATGGATCACCTAACAACGCAAACATGGACAATTGGACATGGCAGCAAGAAGGCGCAAGGGCTCAACAAGGGCTTCAAAACGCTACGCGAGCTAGGATTTCTAGACTAATACCCTGCTATGAAGCGTACTAATGCCATTTTGAGCATCTATGAGTGTTTATGACATACACCTTTTAAAAATTTTGTAAAAGTTATTCTTTGTAAAAATAAAAAAAGTTGTTTACCAAATTTTCCGCTTTTCTAGCGACCACCCTGTACAATGTACATGCACTTAAATTACAGCCATTAACCAGAGTTTAAAACCACTTATCATTTTTTCGAAAATTTTTGAAAATTCTTCAGTTTTTGAATTTCAAAAATTAGACCGATTTCATGTATGAAATCAACAGATACTTACAAAAACTATACAGGGTGTCCATAAAGTCCGTGTGCACTTTAAAAAAATTACAACTTTAATTGTATTTGCAATAGAAATAATTTGTAAAAAGGATTTGAAAGAAGAAAATCGATATTTTTTAAGGTTTTATTGAAATTTTATTTAAGTTTCCACATGTCCTCCATCATTTCCAATACAAAGAGTAACACGATTTTGCAGTTCACGAAAAACATTTCCCAACTGATTTATAGTAATGCCTGAAATCACATTAGTTATTTTAGCTGTCAAATAACTAGGTTTGGTTGCATACACAATTGTTTTCACATGTCCCCGTAAAAAAAACCCTTATGGAGTCAAATCTGGCGAACGTGGAGGCTAACAAAATGGTCCTCTCCTTCCAGTCCATCTGTTTGGAAATTCCTGATTTAGAAACTGTCTAACACGCAGAATTTGCTTATCTAAGAATTGTTACAAATTTTGTAGTGAAGAATTATTCAATAGCTGTACTTAAAACTAGATACATAAAACTTTCTAAACATTTTTACAGATTATTTCTATCACAAATAAAAATAAAGTTATAAATTTTTTAAAGTGCACACGGACTTTATGGACACCCTGTATTACAGCACAATGCTTCCAAACGCTTTCGCTCATTTGATGAGTTCTAACGATACAAGTTTAAAATACAGGGTGTCCATAAAGTCTTGAACACTTTTCAAAATTGTATTGCTAAATAACTAAAGCAGATAAAATCATACAGTTTTTTGCAAAGTAAAGTTTGTTTATTAAAGTTTTACATATAAAAATTTCTAGCAGTTTAAGTAATGGCCATATTTCAAGAATTTAATTTTCCATGCTATTCATAGACTTCAACATGTGCTCCATTTGTTGCTCTCAATATGTCAAGGCGATACTCAATTTCGCGTCAAGTGTTCTCCAGCATTTCTTCGTTTACTGTGGCGAGAACCACAATTATTCGTGACTGCAATGTTTCGACGTCACGTACTGGCGTTCTGTAAACTCTGTCTTTTACATAACCCCACAAGAAAAAGTCTAAAGGGGTGATATCTGGAGATCTTGGCGGCCATGGTGTTGGGCCATTTCTTCCAATCCATCGGTTTGGAAAAGTTTCATTTAAAAAGTCACGAACTATCAAACCCCAGTGTGGAGGGGCACCGTCTTGTTGAAACACAACCCTCGGCTGGAACTCTTCTAATTGAGGAACAACGTAATGTTTTAGCATATCCAGATAAATGTTTGCTGCAATGGTGGATTCAGCAAAAATGAACGGACCAATAATCTGGTTGTGCATTAAACCACACCAAACATTGATTTTGGGACTGTCTCTTTCTCTTTCTGAAACCTCGCAAGGATTTTGTGAACCCCATATTCGAATGTTATGCTTATTGACTTTCCCGGATACATGAAAAGTTGCTTCGTCGGAAAAACACACACTGCTAAGGTAGCCATTGTCATCATCAATGCGCTGAAGAATTTCTTCAGCGAAAGCTGCTCGGCGAGGGCGATCATCCGGCTTAAGAGCTTGAACAATTTGTAACTTGTAAGCATGGAGCCGAAGTCGTTTATGTAAAACTTTGTGAACTGTGCTTCGAGGAATAGCAAGTTCATTTGATGCAACACGAATTGATTTCCTTGGGCTGCGATGAAATGCTACACGGACAGCATCAACAGTCTCTTCATCAATGCTTGGCCTACCTGATCGTTTGCGATCCAAAATGCTGCCGGTTTCCATAAAATTTTTAAACCATCTCTTAATGCTGTTAGTGTGTGGAGGGTCTTGTCCAAACTCATTTCTAAATTTACGTTGTATTGCAGTTGGTGATTTCAATTCATTGTACCAAAGAACACATTGTGCTTTTTGTTGAATGGTCAACATTTTTCATAATTTGTTGCAAACTTACTCCTTTATTAAAAATGACTTATTCGTACTCACTTTAACAATAAAATAACAAAAAAACTTTATGGTGGTATAATTCACTGTACAAAATCTAAAGTTTCTACCATATGGGGTTTTTGAGATATTAAAATTTTAAATGTGTGCAGGACTTTATGGACACCCTGTATATTTGTTTTACAGGATATACATTTCTTGTTTTTTTAATTTACGAGGCAGTATACTACTTATATCTACTTTACGTACTAGGCAGTATATTACTTATATCTGCTTTACAGAAAAAAATGAAGGTTAATTCGTTTCATGATTAAATTATTTTTACGCTTAACGAAAAATTAGGATTAATCCATTTTATGGAAAGAAAATTAAAATATCTTTGAATAACACATCTTTTCTGAAATAATGCAATAATATGCTCATTAACCACGGAACCATCGCTAAAGAACTTGCTTTTTAACGAAACTCCAACATCAACGCGAAAAGACTTCGATATTTTGGTTGAAATCGAACTTGGAAAAGCACTTACTCGTATTCTTTGAATGTTTTCAACAAACACTATGTTTCGGGTCCAAAACTACTTTCTTCGTTGACCTTAAATGTGTGCAATACAGTACACTCTTTTTTTTCATAAGAAATAGTAAATTTTGAGTTGCAGCTGGCTGTACTTAATTTTTTTGCCAATTTTCGGTCTCATTTATTCTTAAATTTTGAGAGCAACGATATCAAGCTTAGCGACCATGTTTGTTAAACTGTTTAAATTCCGAATGCTTTCTCAGCTTGAGTAAACGCTTTTTTTGCTGCCTTTGCAGCATCGTAAATTTGCAAAAGCGAGTTTATTTATGTATTTATTTTTTGAACGACAACCAAACGTTTTCTCAGTAGCCTTCACAATATGCAGCAGCACTTTATAATCTTGGAATCGTTGCCATTTTGCTTGCAAATACTGTAGCACAAAACCACTAAAATTTCATCATTATGAATCAGTACAACATTTAGTTTCTTTTTAGATTTGAAATTTAGTCTATTTCGTTTGTTCTTAAATTTTTTTGCTGCTTGCTTAGGCTGTTATTGTTCTTACTTTGTTCTTAAATTTTGAGTAAAAATGAGTCTTGCGTTCTTACAAAATCATAGTTCTTATAAAGAAAAGAGTGTATTTTCGAATTACACAATGGAGAAGATACCAAATAAAATTGAAAAAGTTTTGTTACATCATTATATCAGATTTATGTTTGTCACAGAAAAAAGTTTACCATCTTGGTCATTAATACTGGTAATAACTTCTGATAATTAACTTGGGCATTATTTTTCGAAGAACGAAAATGTTAAAATAGATCGCAGGGTTTTGTGTCTGCCCCCTATGTCTGAAATTATCAGCGCTCTTATGTCGTAGATCGTGATGAGACCAACCTATGGGCACATAATATCTTTCTTAATTTATAGAAAAAAACAAACCTTCGCAAAAAAACATATCCCATAAACGCAGCATACATGGCCAAGGTAGTGTTCGAGAAAATATGCACATAAACCACTCTGTGCAGTACAGCATTGGTGACACACCAAGCTCTTCAAGATGAGCATGAGCTGCTGGTGATGTGTAACGTAATAGGCCTTGCATGACGTCACCGTCAAGTTGTACCGCTTCCTGTACAATGATATCAATGTCAGAAAACAATATAAATCACTATCACTGATACAGAGTGTACTTTTCTTCGTTACCAGAGCGGCATTTAACGCGGTACGTAATCAAGTTGTTAAAACAAAAATAAACTGTTATATCGTTTACAGAGAGAGACCTTCAACATGATTTGTAATGATATACTGCATTATAAATAGCAAATGAAGAAACAGTCGGAAATAGCAAAGCCACGGCCAACACACCAGTCATTTCACCGAGCATCGAGATTATTAATCATGTCATACGAACAAATTAATAACAGCCACATTTTACGGCCATTCCATTTTCGTTCGAATCAATGATTACGTACAGGGGTGAAATATCAAACTTGCAAGAAAGATTATTTTGAATCGCTGTATCAGTTTCCAGTCAACCAAAATTTCTACACCAGATCTCAAATTTAAAAGATAAAAAATCAGTGTAATAGTTCGTAGCACTTCTTCAAAATTTGCTTCAAAATGCGACCAAATTTGCTGCACTTTCTATGAAATATTATTATTACTCACTAAACCAGGGCTGAAATATCCAGGAATGTAATAGTCAAACATTGCAACCATACACCAAAACGCTTCCTGTAAAAATAAGCACATTTGTAAAAATAAATATTAGGCTTAGCTAGTTCGTGAGTAGTCGAATCAGTAGTTCTAAACTTGAAATACAAGAATATAAAACAGTTTTCCAAATAATAAAATCCAAAATTTTTAAAATAGTATTTCTAATACATTTAACCTTTAGTCTCCCAGCAATAAATTAATACAATTAACCACTGTATGTATAGATACTGGGGTATGTATCGAACAAAATTAGGACTATATATTAACTCTTTCAATAACAAAATCGCATTTACAGTCTTTACCTCGGCAGGCATATGCATCAAAAGAACTGCAGCTATAGGTGCTTGTGCTTGACAGTAGCCATCTCCTGGGTTGTAGACAGCATAGGCATGTAAAACGTCTCTGAGATCTTGCTGGCCATTGCCTCCTTTTTTAGCAAACATTTCGTGAAATGGAAATTGTCGATCCAAATCTTTGTCAATATCTTCCACTACTTGAGGGTTAATATCACCTTTCAATAAATCCTGCAAGCAAAGTTATGCAATTACGTGATATATAAGGTGATGATTAATTGATATATCCGCCTGTTGCCACAAAGCAACGATATCCCAGTCTTTAATATCAATCCAATTTTGTGCCAGTGAATCAACTTCAAATTCGACCATTTTCAAAGTTTTCAAGTTGATATTGACATTTTTCTATGTAAATTTGTTGCTTGTTTAAAGGCAACAAGCGAAGACATATATTGAAATCATTTTATTCAAATAAGCAGCAATGTAGCCAAAATTCGGGTTGACACCAAGTCATAAGATTAGGGCATCAAGGTGTTGCAAAAAACAACATCATTGCTTGAGTAACAAGACATTGCCCAACTATCCTTCAATTTTCAAATGAAGTTTAATATTTGATTTTTGACATCAACATGTGCAGAGAAGACGAAGTGGGTAAAGGTGCGCCAGATTCTGAAACACAGTAAATGGAGAGTGCAGGATTCGAATACTAAGTCAGACTTTATCTTCTACAATTATTTTTAAAATCGGCATTCATTTATTTTACTTTTTTCAGAAAATCACGTTTTTAATTTTTTCATTCTGCAACTACTTGTGACCAGAGGGTTTCGGGTTTCATTCACTGTAAACAATATTTTATAAATCCGTTTTAATGCACTTCAGCCGGCCTGTTTTAACTTTAGTTTTAATTGCTACATAAAAAAAGTCATTCAGCAATAACATGTAAGAAACTTTTACAAACGTGATGTAAGAAATCTTGCTACCTTCTATGTTATCGGTGAAGAAATTGTTACCTTGTTATGAAAACCGTAACAAATAAAAATTATTTGAAAAAAGTTAGATGATAATAATCCCTATCTAAATAGCAAATTCAATTGTTAACTTATTGTCTTGATTACTGAATAGTAGTTAGAGCAGGAAAACGCCAATTTCTTGCTGCAAACATTGTGTAAGACAAGAGAGTTTGCACTATTAGCGATATTTTTGTGCATTGCATTCAGGTCATTTGTTGCTTTACCCTAACCACAAATTATTACCAGAATTAAACTTATTTCGCTTAGAAGTTATTGGACAATGAATTTGAGTCTTTAGTTTTTATTAATTACTTTGATAGACTTGCATGCACATTCCTAGTAAAAAAATGTTGTACATTAGTGGTGTGCTATGGCTTAAAGCAGGGGTTCTTAACCAGGGTAAATTTACCCCCTGGGGTAAATTTGGCCTACCCAAGGGGTAAATTAACTGAATTATAAACTAAAGCAAACTTTAATTTTCAGTACTGAAAAAGTGATAGCCAACCAAACCCACAGAGAAACCTCAACACCCACAGAAAATAGTGGGTCTCCGGCCTAAAGACCTTTTTTTTGGAGATCACTGCAAGACTTCCAGAAGTTTGAGGAAATCTTAGAAGATGGGGATAAATTATACTGTTTTCATTTGGCAAGGGGTAAACGAGACAAAAAACGTTAAGAGCCCCTGGCTTAAAAAAGCAATAGTGATGGCAGAAAAATTGAAATCCCCACCCTCGTTTTACCATAATATCAATATAAATCTCTGCCAATGACAACCATGGAGAGTTTCTCTGAAAGCAAAGCAAGCAGCGTAAAGCCATAACCTTACATCGTTACAGCAGTATTTTTTATATACATATGTGTTAAGTATTGTAAGTGAAGGAATGTCCGCTTCTTGCTGCTGGCATCAGTCTGCGAATAGCTTTGATTCGTTTTATGGTTATAAACTGATTTACCATTAACATGAATCCACTCATCAAACCATTACCAGGAATCCACTAGCCAAGTAGCCGACCACCATTGCAGATAATTGCTACATCTTGTATTAACTTTCACAACTAACAACTTTTATTGCTAAAGTAGGCTCTCTGTTTTGTCTTACTATTATCCTTAATTTATTATTAATTCTCGTTGGTCTCTACCTAGACCACGGAAAAATGCAACAAAATTTTGGCGAATACGTGGTCTTCACCTGAAATCATCACCAAAATGTAACTAAATTTTGAAAATACCGTTTCAATTTGGACGCAACAACCACTCTTGTCGATACTGTTGGATAGAGCCTAATAGCCTTCCACTTATTTGTTTAGGATGGCAGCACTGAGTAGTGATTACATCTGACCGGACTCATCAAAGCTTTACTACTTACTGTATTACTTGTTACACTCTTTTTTATAACAGCAATTTTGTAAAAAGAAGATGCTCATTTTCGTTCAAAATTTACGAACAAATGAAGAACCAATGCCAGCTCCAGAAGCAACAAAAAAAAAGAACAAATGAGAAAGAACAAATTTCAAATATATAAAGGAACTAAATTCTGCACATATTCAAAACGATGAATTTTAGTGATTTTCTAGCATTTACAAGCAAAATGGCAATGATTTCAAAATAATAAATTGCTAATGAGAAAATTTTTGGCTGTTGTTTAAATTGAAAACAACTCGCTTTTTCAATTTTACGATGCTGCAAAAGCAGCAAAAAAGCATTACTCAAGCTGAACGAGCATTTGGAATCCAAAAATTTTACAAACATGGTCGCAAAAATTGACATCAATGCTTTCAAAATTTAAGAAATGAGGCCGAAAATTAGCAAAAAATTAGGAACAGCCAGCCTCTACTCAAAACTTACAGGTTCTTATAAAAAAGAAAGCATTTTAAGTTGCATGTTCAAACTCGCTTTGTCGCTTATTGATTATTCTTATTTTGTAATGTATTTTTGGTGCTTCATAACTACAGGGTTTTGTAGCATCGTAAACCATAACAACATTGTAAAAAAAATCACACTGTCTATGAACTGCTATAAAGAGTGATCAAGTGCTTGGAAAAGACAAAAAAAAATTCTGCAGCAAGTGCATAGTATTGCAGCAGAACGAAAAAAAAAACACTTAAATATTCTGCTTTGCACAATTTCTATTGCCATCACCGACCGAATTTTGTGAGTTTTAACGCAACCATTTCTTTTATTCTCTCACTTGCATGCAGACAATACACACTTTAATCATCACAATAGGATTAGGATTACAGCCCAAAATAACAACAATAACTCTGAAGCACACTAAAATATTAAATGATGTGTGCTGTGGAGCACACATTGAATATTTGTAAATTTTTTTAAACCAGTAACACATTGGTTTGTACTGACCACAGATTGCAAACAACAATTTTAAACAAAATTTATATTGTTTATCTTAATACCTGTGAAGTTTAATTGACTTGAGAGCAGTGTTCCCACTAAGCCGATTTTTTTTCAGCGAATTGGCAATTTGTCGAAGCAAGGACAAATAATTTTTGGCAATATAGTAAACATAGCTTTAGAAAATTCGACAAATTTGTGGAAATATGACATTTGGTTTTAATACTGGATTAGTACAAAGTTTAGGGCACATAAACGTCTTTTTAGAGCTTTGGGTACAATTGTTTAAAGAAAATTTGGGCACTCGCCGATTAGCCATTAAGTTAGAGGGAACACAGCTTGAGAGTATATACTTTTTGAGATATTTACGTCTAAAATGATGTTGAATTTTTTGGAAACAACTTGTATATTAAAACTAAAACAATAACACCATCAATAAGTTGTCAATATCTACCTGAAAAACGCCTTTATTTTGTTGTTGAAAACCTTTACTTCCAGACAAGAGCTGCCAAGCACGACCTCTTAGTGATGAAGGAATACCTTTACGACAGCGCTTCTTTACCTTAAAAATCAATATACCAATTACTCTATCAGGAAAAAAACTACTTAACAACTATATAGTAGTGCCTGTCCAGTGTCCTTGGAGTCTTCTAAAGCCAACAGCATTAAACAGTATAAACACCATTAAAATTAGTTGAGATTCAGCACCAAAGTGATATCTGTGCAAACTCAGCATAGGTATCTACTAATATTACCTTTTAAGAACAAACTATTCAGAATAAAATATTTTGAACTTAAGCCCAAGCTTTTTCCTCTTAATATTGAGTAAAGATAAACCAATACAATTAAGTAGGTACCAGAGAACACAACAATGTATTGCATAAACCAATTTGCAATGCAACTTCAGCAATCAGCATACCGGTAAGCATCATCACTTTCATTTTTTTGTTTTTTGCTCCAGGAATGCACTTCCTTGTATTCCTGAAGCCCAGCAGATGTTTCCCACTTGCAGGGGTCAGCCGGTTTTTGCAGCCTAGTCCATCTTTCACGATCTTGTGCATCCAACCTTAGCAAACCTCTGGCAATCATGTCACATTACAGCACTACTTTCCATCTCTTTTTTCGTCTTCCTTTCTTTCTCCCATCAACTTCTTAGTGTAGCACCTTTACTAGGCCTCTTTCTTCATCCATTCTCTACACATGCCCTAACCATCTCAACCTTTGCTCTCTTAAAAACCCTTCCAATCTCTCTACCTCCGCCATCTTACCAATCTTCTTGTTGTTGATTTTATCTTCCGCACATATCCTTTGCAACATTCTCATTTCTGTAGATTTTAACTTCTTTTCATCTTCCACTTTCCATGCCCAACATTCAGCACCATAAGTTAAAGTATTCTCACATAGCTTTTGTTTAAGGTGCCTTTAACCTTTAATGTTATGCTTTCTCTGCATATAACATTCAAAACCTCTTTAAATGCCAATCTAATCCTTCATGTTACAGCTTCCTAAGCTTTTCCATCTGTATTGAGTACGTCGCTGAGGTAAGAGAACCTGTCCACCACTTCTATGTTGTCTCCATCCAAAGTTATCATTTTATCCTCATCTTGAAATTACACACCAGGGATGCATTTTTTGCAAGTAAAATCTTTCTCTCTCATTAAACTTCCATGAACTTAGAACACCTCTTGTGCACCCAGTGTTGATATTTTGTACACTGCACCGACTTCCTTCCAAATCCTTCGCCACATACAGAGCAAGGATACTTTTGATTTTGCATTCGTACAAAATTTCTTCTTGTATAAAAAGCCTTTGTCTTCTTTATATTTATTTTCATTTCTTTGGCTTACAATGCTTTCTTCCTTTAAGTATATTGAGATACCACCTCTTTCCAATTATCACTGACTAGCACAAGATCATCTGCATACAGCATTTCCTTTACAACTCCCTCTCTGGTGTCTTAGTCACTTCATCAGTCCATCACCAACGCCAATAGAAGAGGACTTAATATTAATCCTTGATGGATTCCAACTTTTACATCAAACGGTTCTGATCTCATGCATTCCACCTTTACAGATGTTTCAATATTTGTACATACATTTTCAGGATTGCTTTTATTTCTCTTTCCAACGGCATAAGCAATTAGTCTTCAGCATAAGCATACTCCAACAAAGTAAGATATAAATTATGCATGTCATATATTATATTAGAATATTACAGTATTTTTCAGACCATAAAGCATACTTAAAATCCTTAAAATTTTTTAAAGGGGCATTGAGGTCAAATTTATTGCCAAACAAAGCATGCCAAACAAAATTTTATTTTTTCTTTAATTTTTTAGGCCAATTTCAGAATTCTTGGACTTCTACATGAAAAAATATTTGCATTTCTTTTTTCCGCTATTTGTAGCAATTCTGCCATTTTATAAACAATTTTTGAATCAACCATTAGGTGTTACTTGTGTGGACGCAGCGATAATTACGGTATAGAATAGAATCCATAATTACCATGGGGACAAGAACCAATCTAAACCCTTAAAAAAAAGTAAATAATAAAAAATGCACAATATTCTTTATTTTTATTTTATTCTCTTTAACTCAAAAAATGTTTCATGAAATAGGTTGGTAACAATCAATCTGCAATAGACCTGCTACTAGGTCTACTAGCTACCATTACCTAAGTAGCCTACTAGTACATTTTTAAAAGCTGTCAAATCTAACCTAGCGTACTGTGCTTTTATACAGGGCTTAATTTACTCTAATAACTATGAAAAACAACTTATAAGTAGGCATACGAGGTCTGTTCAAGAAGTTCATAGAGTGAAGTCATAACACAAAATGTACTTTCTACAGCAGTTACAGGTCTGGGTCTCCTTCAAAGTACTCTCCTTCCCAACGCACACACTTATCCCAGCGGTGTTTCCACTTGCGGAAGCAGTTTAGGTATTCTTCTTTTTTAATGCCCTTGAGCTCCTTCGTCGCATTTGCCTTAATCTCTGGAATGGTCTCAAATCTTCTTCCTTTCAAAGGTCTTTTGAGCATGGGGAACAAAAAGAAATCACATGGAGCAAGGTCAGGTGAGTAAGGGGGGTGGGGAAGAACAGTGATGGAATGTTTGGCCAAAAACTCACGAGTTCTGATGGCTGAATGAGCTGGAGCGTTGTCATGATGGAAAAACCAGTCACCACTCCTCCACAATTCTGGCCTTTTCCATCGAATGGCATCCCTCAGTTGTTTCAAAACTTCAATGTAGTAGATCTGGTTCACTGTGGAGCCTTCAGGAAGGTACTCGTGGTGGACAACTCCACTAGAATAAAAAAAAACTGTGAGCAGCACCTTGATTTTGGATCGAACTTGGTGAGCTTTTTTTGGTCTGGGGGATGTTTTGCTCATCCACTGTGAAGATTGGACCTTTGTTTCCATGTCATAACCATAAACCCATGACTCATCACCTGTTATAATCTTTGACAAGAATTCTTCATCATTTTCTGAGTGATCAAGCAAATCCTGACAGGCTTGAACACCATGAGCTTGTTGATCACTTGTCATCAGACGTGGCACAAATTTTGCAGCAACGCAATGCATCTTTAATTCTTCGTCAAAATGTGGTGACAAGAGCCTACCAAGATCCCACATTCTTCAGTAAGCTCTCTTACAGTCAGACGTTGATTCGCTCGCACCAGAGTGTTGATTTCATTAATGTGTGTCATCAGTTGATGTGGAAGGACATTCAGAACGCTCATCATCTTCAACAGACAGCCGACAACGTTTATGCCACCTGAACCATGTCGCTCACTTCATGGCAACATCACCGTAAGCCGTGTTAAGCGTGGCAAACATTTCCGTAGTAGATTTTCCCAGCTTGACACAAAATTTCACAGCAAATCGTCGCTCTTTCAACTTATTCATTTTGAAAAAAATTTGTACAGCTTAAAATCTGACGAACTAAAAAACTACCCTTAACTTAATTGAACATAACCAGCACTAAAATAAAGATATCTGCAATCAGAAAATGGCATCATAATCAGCTGATCTCTGTGAACCTAGCTACACCAAGCGAATGCACCTGGAACAAATGAGAGCTGCGCAGTTCAAACAGTCTACGAACTTTTTGAACCGACCTCGTACACGACATAAGCCAAAGTTACTAATGTTATCTGATCAGCCAAAGGCTAGGCCTATTGTTTAAGTTTCTTTTCTAAGAGCATCAAATTGCATACCTTTGCGCTAAAAGAAGAAAATTTAAACCAATAAGTCTAATTTTACTTTAAAAAACACACCATTTTGCCAAAGCAACAGCAGAAGCCTGGCAAAAACACATCGTAACCCAGGACCTACCAAATAACTAAGTCAATTTGAATCATGTATGCAAATTTGCTGCAGTCATGTTGCCACGTCCAAAAATTTTTACCTGTAGTCAAAATCTTTCCCATTAAGTTATTCAACATCAAAAACAACCACATAACTGGAAAAAAACATTGGTAAATAATTATTTTTTAAATATTCAGTACAAAGATTCAAAAATTAGGGTGCAATGCACGTTTAAGATATTGAAGCTGTTTTTAAGATTATGCATTATACAGACGAAACTGGTTAATTGCATACCTAGTTTGCCAGACATTTTTATGCGATTATCCGGTATATGCGTTTAAGCGATATGCTCTAGAAAAAGTATTTATCGTAAACGGATATTGTACTAGGGATTGCGTATCAGTCAACTGGGGCATGAAGCGCTTTATACTGTACTTGTCTAAAATAACACTACAGCAACTGATTGCAAAACACTGTGTATCGCCAGCAGTCACATAAATAGCGCTACTTTAAGTTACTGTAATGCACTTAGCTACAAACAACCGCAAAAAAATATTGCATTGATCTCAACAAAAGTCTTTATTGCGTCACAGCTTCTTTGATCGGAGCGCGATAGCTTTTTTTCTTTTGTTTAATTAAGCACAGCGTATTAACAAAAGAAAGTCATCGAAAAAAGCCGTCCGCTGTTTCAGATATAACCTTATTTTATCGTTTTACAGTACTTTATGCAATGCTGTTGTTTACGAATTTTCGGCCTGCTTTTGAAAACGCATTTCCTTTACAAAATTTTGCCTCAATAAAACACTGCGCTCTAGCAAACCAACACAAAATTCAGTAATTGCATTTTTATTCTGTAGTTTTAAAACCAACACAAACTTCAGTAATCGCACTTTTGCTTGACATTTTGGGTTGACTGCAAAAAAATGTTACCTTCGTTTTTTAAATGAAAATTCACTAAATGAAATGCTAATTTAGTTTCCTACTTCTCACAGTAAGTTTGCGTTTTTCCTTTCGATGTTTGCATTTTTTCTTTTCGATAATTAGTTTTCGATGTCTTAGTGATCTTAAATGGTGTCATAAAAGAAACCTTTCTAGTAGAACAGACAGTTAACATAAAATCATGACGTCGTGCACCTCACTAAGATTAATGCGCTCCCACGTTGCACCAAATGATGAATAGCATAAACCGGTCTGGCATAGCTTTTCGCGCTCAAGTGAGACTATTTAGATCACAGCTGGTTGCTATTGAATTCACTTGTACTGAAGCGCAACTGGTGACAAAGTTTGCATCAAAAAGGGTGAATCAGCGTCAGAACTTTTCTCTAAGGAATGTGAACTCACGATCTCTTGGCACATGATTCACTTTGTTATCAATGATTTCCTGAAGAAAATTGCGTTTAACCGAACAAAGGTAACAATTAGGGCAATAAAGCTTATGCAATAATACGATTTAATCCTTTAAACGGTATGCGATTAACTGGTGTTTTTACTTAATGTTAGATAAGATTTGGTTCAGGATTTCAGATTTGTATGCAATAAAACGATTAATGTGTTTAAGCAGTATGCAATTAACCGACTTCGTCTGTACAACAATATTTATGGATCAGGTTATACTATTCACTCATCATGATTTAATTCAGAGATATTTAGAGCTTTAATACAGTTTTGTAAGTTGATTTTAACTTAATGCGCCTTGTATAAGGACACACAAACCATAAAAACCATTTATGGTACTGTGCCTTATACTCCAGTGCACTTTATAGTCTGCAAAATACAGCTGGTAGTTTACTAACCTACAAATGAATAGCCAGCACTTACAATTATCTATCTCACATCAACTTTGTAACTTTAGCATCTTGTCAAAATTCAAAGATCAAATAGGTCTGCATAATATATATTACCATTTCATGACAAAAATAAAATACAAAACTCCTATGCTGTCTCCTGTGTCTCCTTGCTTATGTAACTTTTAAGCCAAATTTTATCAGCGAATTAGCATTTTTATTCGGCACACATCAACTCATTTTTGAATTTTCTGTTGCTTTCTATTCGAAAATTGTCGATTTTTGGGCACATGTCAACTCACCAAAACCTAAGAAACACTGCTCCTGGCCAAGGCAATTTGGTGAATTAACATGTACCAGTACTGTAATTATAAATACTACCAATAATGCAAGCAACAACTGAAATCAAGCTTTGAGAAAAAAGAGCTTAGTACAGTTTTTTGAAAGATTAAACAAGGACTGCAGGCAAAATCAATGGGAGTATCTAAAGCTAGGGCAATCATATTAGATTGGCGTCAACTCTATTCTTCTTGACCCAGCTGCTCCAGAGATATTCTACTTCAAACACATTTGGGCCTTCATGATTTTAATTTTTACTGGCAATCCTGACATTGATACCATTGGCGACATCATCACAGTTCACTCATAAGCCAATGCAACAATTAGGTTACTGTATCGAGTCATATCACTCCACACTAACCAGTTTGCTCTGTCAGCAGAACAGATCTATTAGAGTTGGAAAAAGAACTTATTGTACAGCAGTCTAATGATCTCGGAAAAAATCAAACAGTCAGATGCGTTTCAGCCCAAATCATTACCTGGCAGTAAGACTATTATCATTACCTGGCAGTTAGACTATTACTAAGCTACCAATTCATACCTGATAATAAGACTACCTGTACCTGAGTAGGACTAGGGCAATTCCAAGTTAAATATACTCCAGTACTAAAGAAATAAATATATAAGTACCAAAATAAATAAATAAAAGACAAAAAATAAAAGTTGCCAGGATAGGCATTCAGATGCTGACAAAACACTAGCCTAATTGGAAAGCAGATACGCGAGAAAGCAAGGAAGCGCTACCTCACAGTTGTGAAAAAAGTTTAAGCTCCAAATCTGCTATGTAACTTCTGAATTTTCAAAGCACATACAAGTAAATGAAAATTTATTCGTATGGGTGTTGACTGGCGTTATATATAGCAATTTGCTTTACTGGCTAGTTGCTTAATTTTGGCTTTTGGGGTTCAAAATTTGTAGTAGGCATTTGCACAGTTATGTACACCTGATGATAACAAACAAGCTTGAAATATGCATATAGCGTACTATTGCGGTAAATCGCTAATGTGAGGTCATATATGGTGTCCATGCTTAGTGATGCTAGCGCAATGCAGTTGATCTAAGTGGAGTGCCAGTGTGATATTGGTTGAGAATACTCTTTCTGGTGACCTTGTCAGACTTTGATCAGAGTAATCTGAGAAGAGGGTACAATGACAAGTGCAAAAATTGCTCTTGCGTGTGGTTTGAAGGTTCGGGTGGGCTGCCAGGATAGGCTATGAGTGAATTCAAATGTTGATGGCACACTAACCTAATGGGAAAGCAGATATGCGCGGAAGTGCTACCTCACAGTTGTGAAAAAAGTTTCAAAAAATAAAGTCGGATATTTTCAATTAAAAATCATTTTGTCTGGTTATTTATATCATAAACTTTTTTGAAAAAATAACATTTCGATGGGATTGAGCTTTCAAAAGACAATTTTTGTGGTCTTGAAATGAAAGCAACTGTGCATTTACAGTTTTGAAAAAATGATTTTTGACCAACCTAAAGTTTGCTTCAAATACCATGTTTTCACAAATAAACAAGTTTGATGTTTGAAACTACTTCTCTAATTGAAATTTGTTGCGTAAACGTCATCAAATGCAATGCCGTCTAAAACTTTCATTGTCACCAAAAGACAATGTTCCAATAGTAAAAATTTTTCACAAAAACATTCTTTTCATAAAAAGTCATTGAAAAGAAAAGTTTGTAATTTTGGGATAATTAATAACTTTTCAAGGAGTTAAAATATTGGGCAATAATAATTAAAAAAATTTATAGCAAGTGATGGTTCTTACAAAAATGTTTTGATCTGTTAGTCAAAAATGTCCCGATTAGTCACATTGAAACACCAGTTCAAGTAAATATGCAATTTAACCAAAAATCGAATTAAGATTAGATTGACATTTACTCCATCCTTTTTGACTCAGTCGTTCCAGAGATATGTCATTGAATATTTGATTTGGTTGATTATCTGTTGACCCATTTAATTCTGCCTGCTTTAGATACGTCATTTGGTGAGCTGCGCGCATCGCAAACAAAGTCTATACGGTAATAACAACAACCTTTTACACTTTTAAGAGCGTAAAAGCTCTCAGAGCGAGCTTTTTCTTGTTTCGCCCCGCATACCGCGTAGTCCACCTTGAGAGTAATCAGTATGTTTATGTTTGCGGTGAATTGATTTTGTTAAAAGTTTTCTATACTAGCCTATAGTATAACGATGTATCATTGTATGCAAATGAAATACTAAGGTGATCAAGCATAGAATCGAACTGGCAGGACAAGAACTCATTTAAACCGCAGAATTTAAGCAAGCATTCACATAAACCGCATTAGTTGGGTCAAGCTCGAAAAAAAATTTAAAAAAAATTTTTTTTTTGCGTATATGAAACGAACTTTATGTCTCGCCTTGTTGGCGCTCATTTGCATACAAACTCCCAATTCTTATATAGTTCTTTATATGTTTTTTTGTTGTTGTGATGTAGACTTCCAATAGCAGACCATCTTGCTTGGTTGCAGTAACTTCTGTGTTTTAGATGACTGCGATTGCTAATGGCGATTTATTGTGTCAAGCAGGCACCCTTAATGATAAAGCAGCTTTCGGTGTTGATAATATCTCTAACTTTTTGTCTCAATCATCTCAATCTAATATAAAAAATTGCAAAATTTTTGATTTGAGCGAACAAAAATATGACTTCAATGATAAAAGCTCACACTTATTTCTGCACGTCAACATCTCTTCTCTACAAGCTCACATGGACGAACTAAATGAATTACTACTAAATATTATAAACCCTCCCTCCATTATCTTTATCTCCGAAACCCGCATTTACAAAACCCCATTAATCAATGTGAATATTCCTGACTATACTTTTGTCCATCTTCCTTCACCTACTAAGGCTGGTGGTGTTGGTGCATACGTGTCAAGGTCTTTGAAATTTTCTGAAAATGAAAGTTTACGCTTGCAAATTCAAGGATGCGAAGACCTTTGGTTTGATGTCGAAATTCCTGGCCTAAAAAGTAAATATGTATTCGCTGTAATTTATCGTCATCCCCGCAACAGTATTAATTCTTTTATTGAAGCTCTTGACGAAAACATGCAACGACTAAATAACAAAAAGGTTAAAGCTCTAATTATGGGGGACATCAATATCGACTTAAATTCGAGTGAATACACTTCTTCTCAAAGTGAATATTTGAATGTGCTAAAAAGCAATGGATTCTCCAATTTGATCACTAAACCAACGCGAGTAACTGCAACATCACAAACTACAATTGACCATATTTTATCCAACGATTATGATTCTGTTCTAACGCCTGGTGTTTTTTCCTACAAGTTAGCTGACCATTATCCAATTGTTTGCAAAATTTCTACCCCCATCGATAAATCAAATAACCGTGATGGCATGTTTATGTTTCGAAATAATCAAGCTGTTGATGGTACAAAATTCCGCGATGATTTGGAAGCTGCCCTTATACCCTTAACGTATGATCTTATGCAAACTACTATAACTCCTCAATTACTTGAAAATAGCTTCAAACAACTAGTTTACTTAATTACTGCGATAATCGAGATGCATGCGCCTCTACAAACAGCTTCCCGAAAACAAAAACGCATTTACAAGAAACCATGGATTAATAGCGAACTGCTAAAAATGATTAAGCGTAAACAAAATTTGTACAAAACCCACTTCGTTAATGGAAACGAATCTGATAAACAATACTTTAAAAAGTTTGCCAACAAACTAACACGTATGAAAACCCAAGCCAAAAGAGCATATTACCATGCTACCATTTTTGAGAGAAAAAATAATCCAAAGCAACTGTGGAATTTTATCAATAATATAATTCATACAAAACGGTCATCAACAAATCTCCCATTTAAATTAACACTGGACGGTAATGAAACGGATGAACCAGGCGAAATTTCAGAATGTTTTAATGAATACTTTGTACAAATTGGAGAATTAATTGCCAAAAAGGCTAAATCAGTAAATGAAACTAACTTTAAAACCTTCTTAAACAATTCCATAACTCAATCTATTGTATTAGATCCTCCTCAACCCATTGAAATTTATAACATTATTAACTCGTTAAATATCAATAAAGCATGTGGATACGATAATATTTCTTCTTTCTTTTTACGAATGGGAGGGGAAATTCTAGCACCTATCTTGTCCCTATGTTTTAGCCGTGCTTTTGATTTGGGAATATTTCCATCCATTTTCAAAATTGCAAAAGTAGTGCCAATTTTTAAATCTGGAAATAAACAAATAGTCAAAAATTATCGTCCTATCTCACTTCTCCCGACTTTATGTAAAATCCTTGAAAAACTTATCAAAACTAGACTGATAAAATTTTTTGACAAGTATCAGGTGCTTTACGAATTTCAGTATGGATTTCGGGAAAAACATAGTGTGTTACACGCTTTACTTGACGTTAACGTATTTGCTTTAGATGCAATTCAAAGCAAACAGCAAACTGCCTTGCTACTAATGGACGTTCGTAAAGCATTTGACACTGTCTCTCATAATATTCTGCTTCAAAAATTGTATCATTATGGAATTCGTGGCACTGCATATAAGCTTCTTGAAAGTTATCTCTCGTTTCGAAACCAATTTGTATCCGTGCAAAACCACCACTCCTCTTTGAAACCAATTAATATTGGAGTTCCTCAAGGATCCATACTAGGGCCTCTTTTATTTCTTATATATGTGAATGACATTCCAAATTCTGTATCATGCAATCCTCGCCTCTTCGCCGATGATACTTGTCTTCTCGTAAGTAGCCCTTCACTAACTATTTTGGAAAATGAATGTAACAAAGAAATGAATAAACTGCTAATATGGTTTAGAGCTAACGAACTTCAGATAAACCCAGAAAAGTCTGCAATAATTGTGATTCCCTCTAAATTAAATGCACAAACAGCATATCTGAGTATATTTTATGACGAATGCCCGATTAATTGTTTTGAAACCTCAAAATATCTTGGTGTGAACCTTGATAACAAACTTAATTTCAAATCCCATATATGCATTATCGAAAACAAAGTGGCCAGATCTGTCGGCATCTTAAGCAAACTTCGTTACCTATTTCCTTCTTCTGCACTTCTTTTACTATATTACTCTCTTATTCACCCTCATCTTTTATTTAGTCTTCCATTGTGGGGAAACGCCAATCAATCTTACCTCAATAGATTACAACGTTAGCAAAACAAAGCAATAAGAATTATTATATACAGACTCCAAGTTAAGAATGTCTTCTAACCCTCAATATTACAAACTAGGAATATTGAAACTGCCTGAGCTTTACACTTTGGAAATAGCTAAACTTATGCACCAATATTCCCACCATAACCTTCCTCAACCATTTTCTACGTTTTTCACCCCTATTTCCTCAGTACATGAGCGATTTACTAGAGCAAAAACTGAAAACAAACTTTACATTCCAAAATTTTCTACTGCGCGTTCCCAAAAATCTTTTAAATATCAAGGAGCTAAAATATGGAACTCGATCCCAACTGAAATTAAACAACTTACATTCCACAAATTTAAGATTGAGTACAAAAAGAAATTACTTGAAAGCTATTGTTAATTTGCCACATTTACATTATCATTATAATGCATTAGCAAGCAATTTTCTCAAAAATAATGTCGCTTCAAGCGACTGCAATTTTAGGGTGGCTGCTTGACTCGAAGACCTGAAATACTGGTCACTTCGCAGTCTCCTGTCAAGATTGTAGTACCTAGTTTATTTAAGTTATCTTGTTGTTGTTTTTTTTGTTGTTTTGTTTTGATTATTCATACATATTTGGTTTTCTGCAACTTGACAAATAAATTGATTCTGTCTGTCTGTCTGTCTGTCATTTTAAACACGAAGTACTAGCCTCTCTGGTTTTAATTTGTATTTGCAACCCTGACTTTGATAACATTGGCAATGCCATTCCTCTACACACTAATCAGTTTGATCTTGTCACAGCAGAACAGATCTGAAGTGGTAAAAAGAGTAGCCTATACAGTAGTCAAAAGATCTCAGTAAAAATTAAGCTTCAAATTATGAAGCAAACAGCTAACAACAAGTGAAAGTAAGGCTTCTAAGCCATTGTTTGGAATTTGCTTTGAAAGTCGATTCTAGGGTCACTAAATAAGCAAATATGACAGGCTTATTCAGGTACTGGTAGTGCTATTATCATTTATGATTTGATGGTCTAGTACTAAAAAATAGCCTTCCTGCTAGGCTATGATTTGGACTGAAAGGTATCTGACAGCTTGATTTTTCCTAAAATCGCTTGGCACCTGTACAGTCTACTTACCTATTTTTCCAACTCTGATCTGTTCTGCTGACAAGATCAAACTGATTAACACAATATACTTAGCCTAATAGTGGCATTGTCATTAGAATAGAACTGGGGTTGTGTGCTAATGTTATCAATGCCAGGATTGCAAAAAAATATTAAAATTTTTTTAGACCCCTATATCGTGTTTAAAGTAGAATATTTCTGAAATGACTGGGTCAAAAAGATGAAGTTAATGCCAATCTAATATGATTGCTGTAACTCCTCCATTGATTTTGCTTGCGGTCCTCATCTAAAGTAACTATCCCCAAGAGGGGAGCAACTGCTACAAATAATGTGGATTTTTGTAACTTCTCTTAAAGGGATGATATTTCAAGATAATCACCTGCTTCAAAACATTGTTTAAGTATTTAAATTCATGGGCAAAAAGTCAAGAAACAAAGAACACTATTTTACCATGTAAGTTTCTGATGCTTATTTAGTTTGGAAATACAAGCATCCAGAATGTCACAAGATTGAGAAATTAAAATTTGCTAAATTACCAACCCAAACAAACATTTTTTGTGCTTACTTTATTCCTGACAATCACACGAAAGCATGTCTGCAAATTTAGATTTGATTTGTAGTATTGGATATTAGATACAAGCAAAACCCAGAGTTATTAAATCAGTCAGTAGTAGTAGTAGCGCTTCTCATCACCACCTCATCAAAACAAACATCAATCAACAAATCAACAACGAGAAGAAAAAAAACGAGACAGTGTGACTAATTCAGGTTAAACCATTTTGTATAACTCATAAGTTGCCATGCAGAATAAGCTCACTAACAATATATGGTTTACACCGGCGCAGCCAGAAATAAAAAAAAGGGGGGGACTAAACTTTTTTATTGTGATTAAAGCATGTACAGTACAAATCGGAAAATTTTCATTCAGGCAAATTGTAACAAATTGCAAGATTTAGCGATAACATGCAGGAGTCCTGCCGTCATTCATGCAGAAGATGCATAAAAAATAAATAAATGAAAAAGAATAAAAGTGCTTTCACCTTGTTTTACAATTTTATTTTATTTGTTGATGCAACAGTGGACACAAAAAAACGCCTTTTCTTAACGTAGACCATATGAGACAATCGCAGATTGCCGTTATTATTCAGGCAAGCTGGCATAATAATATTTCAACTTTCAAATATGTATATTGTTACAAATTAAAAACAAATGAGATGAACAATTTGCAAAAACATCTGAAAATGATTGGTTTTTGGAAAAATAAGTGCTGTCGATTATTATTTATGTTAATTGGCACCACGTATGTCAATTGACGCCAAGTGCTATCTTCAAACAGAAAAAAATTCGCTATCTTGTGGTTTGCCAATACAAAGTTAATTGTTAATTACTGTAATGTTATACCGTTGGTAGGAAATAGGGAACTACGCAAGAATGATGCGATAGCGATCGACAATTCCTAACGTGCGGTTAATTGTCTCCACAGAAAAATGCGAATCTGAACGCAGTGTTTGTGGAAAAAAGTCATAACGGAGTACAATCGATTTATTTGTACAGCACGCCCGCGAACAAAGTTTGGTTTGCACCGAAAACTGTGTAAAATGCTTCCAGAGCGAATTTTTAGGCCCGACCGACACTGTGCGTAAAATCGCAAACGTACGGGCGTGTCGTTAGTTTGTTTGAAACAACTGACTGCTCGTATGCTGGTAAGACGATACGTTGTGCGTACCAAGTTTCGGTTTTAGAATAAACTAAAGGCAAACTTTTGTGTTCACAATTTTACGCTCAGTTTAGATTGGGAATAGGCGGATGGCGTCACCGCAACTTTTTGCTCGCAACCAGCGTACTCTGTTTAGACTTTGTCGCAGTTTGAACAACGTCGCCAGACTTGCTGCTCTCATAAACAAAGAAAACACTGTTACAAATCAACACAGTTATTCGGTGTAGTATGCAGACGTAGAAATTAATTGGAAAAAGATTTCCTAAAAATAAGTTACAGTAACATTTACTGTAATAAACATTTGACATTGTGCAGTTTGAAGTTGTAAGATTAATTCAAACCAGCCAATCTCCCGTTCACCCAACCCCGGCTGGAAATAAAATTCAAGGATCAAACTGACATCGTAGCTACGCTTTTGCTTAACCACAAAAAACTTTTTGTGCAATATTATATTAATTCCTCCGTTTTTCATCAAATGGGCTCTCCAGAGTCTAGGTGGTTGGCCGAAAAGTAAGCCTACATAGGCAGTTTAGTCCAATTACGTCTGATATCTTCTTTAGTGTAAACACAAAAAAAAAATTAAACAGACAAATGCATGCAATCAAATGACATGTGATGCGTATATTTAAATGCATAAATACACGTGATCGGTAAAACGAACCCAATACACTATGATAAAAAATCATTTTCGACGTTAAAGATATATGGAGAGTCATTCTCTTAGAAGAGATTTGCTTTTCTTCAGCAATTAGTTTTTTTCGAATGTTATCAATTAAAATATTCTCGAAATTTACTAAGGTCGAAATTTGCTTTGATTATGATGACATTTAATTCGTGGACTGATACACGTCAGATCTGGGCCGCCCCGAATTCTCACCAGTATCCGATTCTACTTTTTGGAAAATGATAAGTTTTAAAACAAAATGGATTACGTTTTTTGGTGCAAAATCGCGGTGTTTTCTGCCTCGTTTGCGTTCTCCCGCAAAAGCAACGCTGCATTCTAATGAGACATTATCATTCCAAGACAGCGCGATACGCGCTACTCAAAGATCAAACGTTTTCAAGAAATATCAATACTGACTATATGCAAGCATTCCCACTCTCCGGGTTTTGTTTCTACCCTGTGTTGCAAAAACTCAACGCAGCTAAATTCTTGTTTCAATAAAATCAAGTTGCTGTGCGCGATTGTTATATTAATGTGACGTAATAGATACCGTAACTTTTTTGATCATAGTTGCCAAAATTGATTTTTTGATTGTTACTCATTTCCATTGTTACGTTAACAACGTTTCACTTTGCCTTTTTGCTGCAAACGTTTTTTCAACCCCAATATCTCAGAAACAATACTAGCTAGACGGCTGAAATTTTTTAAAGATAGAGAAGCTAACTACAGCGGAAAGAATTTTCAAAATGCAAAAGTTTTGACCTTGCTTACTTGCAACTCAGGGAAGAATTACACTTGAGTTGGGCGTTTTTAAATTACTTTTTTTACCATTTTATCTTTTTTAAATAATTTTTGTGAAATTGTGCACTTTCAAAAGGGGGGAAACTGGTCCCCCTAATCCCCCCCCTGGCTGCGCCAGTGATGGTTTATAACATCAGGTGGAAGTCAGAGCATAATCAACAATTACTTGCATATTTCTAAAAGCACTTTTTAATGCTAACAAGGATAAAATATGATTCTTAAAAAATAATCGTCCCGTTAGTCACAAATGGAATGTCCTATTAGTCACAATGGTTAGCTTAAAAAATATCACTGCTGCAAACATGACTACTTGGATAAAGCAAAAATAAGATATGCTAACAATTACCTTGATAGGCAATGCATCACATATTGATTAAGTGAATAAATTCATTTAATCAATGGGCACACTTTTGAACTCGAATTTGGCAGATTTGATTTTACTAATTTGTGCCCTATCACATTAGTCACAAGAATTTTCTTCTTTTTTTTGAAAAATAAATGAAATAAAAATTCATTTAGTGGTGCAAACTCATGTTTTTACCACCAGTGCTCAAACCATAAATTTCTGTTTTTTTATCTAATTTACTGTTTCTATATAAATAAAAAAGTAGTCAAAACGTCGCGTTTGTCACAACTGCCCACTACAGAAACGGTATTTGCTTATTTTGTGACCCTGGAATAAACTTTTCCAATCAAGTTGCAAACAATGGCCTACGTTTGTGACACAATTTGACAACTTTATTGTTACTAAGATTGATAAGCTGCTGTTCAGTCTACTCTTTTTTCCAGCTCAGATCTGCTGTCTTGACAAGTGCAAATTGATTACTGTACAAAGAAACAGTTCAATACAGTAGCCTAGTTCTGGGGTTGCTTAGGATAGAAATGGAATGGCATCGCCAATTCTACCAATGTCAGAGTCGCAAATAAAATTTTAAATCAGGGTTGCCCTATGTCGTGTTTGAAGTAGAATACCTCTGAAATGGCAGGGTACAAAAGGATGGAGTCAATACCAATCTAAACTAATATGATTGCCCTAACTTTAGATACAGCCATTGATTTTGCCTGCAGTTTTGATTCCCGACTAGATATTGCTAAGATGAAAAATAAATATATACCAGCAATTAAATGCTCCAAGCAAAAATTAATACCGCATTTTCCGGCAAATAAGCCGATTTTCCGGACCTACTTTTTCGATCTAATTTTCTGGGATCGGCTTATTGGGCGGATATAGCTTTGGACCAAAAAAAACAGCGATCAAAATTGGTCACAAAGAACAACCAACTAATTGCATGAAGTCATTCACTGATAATTACTGTTAAAAAAACAACCAACTGCTCAAAGTCATGCACCAGTAATTACTGCTTCCCCAAAAATAACACTTCGTCTTCTGCACGTGCACCAGTGCACCATTACAGTAAATGCACTGGAGTGTGAAAGAGGACAAAAGAGCGAGGAAAATCACTGCTACAGCAATTAAAACAGCAAGTAGGATCAATTTTACTGTGATTATAAAGAACATGCTTTGTGCGTAATGAATGTAACGCATACCTGACAAACTTTGTTACAAAATAAAGAAAAAGGTACCGGTAGTTAACGAAATTTTGTGATTCGGCTTATTAGGCGATAATATGCAAAAAACCCTCTTTTTCAGAGCTAAAAACTAGGCTTGGCTTATTCGCCGGGTCGGCTTATTAGCCGGAAAATACGGTATATATAAAACAAATGTACTCTAGCAACGTGTTTGAATTTCAGACAGTTCACTAGTGGTTGGTTTTTAAACTTCAAGATTGCCAACCGAGACCATCACTTTATGCACAGACATTTGGGTTTTCAGGACCTTTAGGCACAGGATGTTTGTTCGCTGCTGATTATGTGCCAGGACATTTAGGTACCAGGACGTTTAGGCGCCACAGAGATAAATAAATTGATAAAAAAATTTTCCATAATTTTGCCACCAATTATGTACTGGGACTTTTATGCGCTGGGACATTTAAGTGCCAGAGGTGAAAAAATTGAAAAAAACTGTTTTTAAAAAAACAAAAAATGCTTTTCAAAAACACTTTTTTTTAAAGTATTTTTTCAAACATTTTTTTTGTGTCAAATAACAGTTTTTTTTCAAAAACAAGTCTTTTTATTTTATTTTTCAAAAACTTTGTCAAAAAAAAAAACATTTTTCAAACAAAAAAAGTTTTGATTAAAATGTATTTTCGAAGCTTTTCATCTGACACTTGTCAAGAAGAATTGTCAGAATAGAGAGCACAGAAGGAGCAGCTATACAAAAAAATTGAGCAAAAATTGGCTGGAAAAGGATTGATCAGAGAGTGTCATTAGTGTACAATCTTTAAGCTGCACACAAATTATTTTTGTCGACAGAGGGCAGGGTTAGAAGTTTTGATAAAAGTGACTTCAAAAGCAGATAGATGGAAAAAAGCGAAAAAAGTTTTACAAAAAATTGATTTTATTGTATTTTTTTCAATAGTAAAAAATGTTTTCCACTACATTTTTGCAAAGTTTTCTTACCTAATCCAGACGCATGCAATCTCCAGCCCGAGGTCTCAAAATTTTGTGGCACAAGGTCACGAGTTGCTTGCATAATATTGGCACACACAGCAAGCTGAGCGACATTTCATGGTTATTTTGAATCTATCTCTACCAAACAATATAGTACAAAGTTTTTCAGGAGCTATGGATTCATCTCCAGCAGATTCTTATTTGTGATTGTTACACTTTGTTGTAAATACACATATTGTACAACCAATGCTAAATTCTTGCAGTTAACTTCTTCTGAATTGCTGTAAGAACTTTTGAAGTTGTACAGGATGCTTTTGAAGTTGTACTGCTACTTCAAATTATTGTTTTACTTTCGAATTATTTTTGTAGCGCGAGTTTAATTAGAAGTGGTTGCAGACTTGTCAACTATTTCCAACAATTTTTCATGTAGAATTTTTCATACAAGTGCTATATGGTTTATATTTATCATGCTCACTGCATTCCCAGCAATAAAAATTTGTTATTGTTTTGCTCGTGACAATTGTTTCAGCACCCCGGAATCCAATTTGTAAGTTGGTAAAGACAACCTTAACCAACACGTGCAAGTGAAACAAACGATCAAGTTATATTTTGGTTCGGCTTTCCCCTAATAGATTCTGGTTACAAGAACAATCTCGGTTCGAAATCAAAGTTAGCATTTGACTAAAACTCATTTTATCTGTGCTTCAAAATTGATTGCTTTTCCTAGTTTTTTGAGCACGACAAACCAGTTAAAATTTTGTCCTGGGATTCAGCACGATGATGAGGGTAATTTGTTCACACCCAAGCAGCAACTTTTTCATGTTATATACATTTTACTCCCAAATATAAGGAAAAGACCAAAAATAATCAAAAAGAAAAGTTTTAGTTGTTCTAATTCATGCCTGTGCGCCACAAGCAACTTGTGCCCCAGTGCAGCAAAATTTGAGACCAAAGGCTGGAGATTGCAAGCACCTGGATTAGGTAAGAAAACTTTGCAAAAATGTAGTGGAAAACATTTTTCATTAATGAAAAAAATAATTTTTTTTGTAAAACTTTTTCTGCTTTTTTCCATCTATCTGCTTTTGAAGTCACTTTTATCAAAACTTCTAACCCCGTCCTCTGCCAACAAAAATAATTTGTGTGCAGCTTAAAGATTGTACACAAATGACAATCTCTCATTGATCATTTTCTCATTTTCTTGCCAATCACTGCTCGTCTTTTTTCGATAGCTGCTCCTTCTCCTGCACTCTCTATTCTGACAATTCTTCTTGACAAGTGTCAGATGAAAAGCTCTGAAGATATTAACATTTTAATCAAATTAAAACTTTTTTGCTTGAAAAACTTTTTTTCTGGGAAAAAGCTTTTATTTGAAAAACATATGTTTTTGAAAAAAATAATGTTTTTGAAACAAAAGTTCAAAAAAACTGTACAAAACTATTATTTGAAAAAAAATTTTTTTCACATCTGGCACTTAAAAGTCTAGGCACTTAAAATCCCAGCGCATAAATGTCCCATGCCTAAACGTCCACAAACAAAAGTTGTAGAACAATTACCAACACCTTTTGAAAAAACAAACAATGCTAAAACTCTAAACCAATCATTAGAGAAGCTATTTAAAAGTTACTACCATTACTTTATACAAAATTTTGCGTAGTCGATTTAAGGAATGATACAATAACCAGTTATTTTAGTTTGTTGTCAACTAAAAGTGCATAAAAGATATGTCAATAAGTATTATGTACATATACATAATTGATACCGGTATATGAAATTGAATTTCCAAGATAACCTTTATCATGTAGTATGTAACATTGTATATATTCTAACATAACCTTTAATATCATAACCGAAAAGTTTGACGTCCTTCGTGGTCGACTCCTGGGAAATCATAACGATTTCCACCAAGTACCACAAGTGAAAAATCGTTTATTCCCTAGAAAGCCTCTGCCACTGTGCAAGCCCTTAAGGTTTGTCCAGTTCGGCCAAGAGTCTTGTCCAGCTGGGGAATAACTTTGTTAGAGAAGCTGAGGGCTGCCGATGAGAGCTAAAAGCTCGAAACAGCGCTGTCCAGCTCTGTGCTTTAATATCACGTCGTTTCAAACACGTAGATTGTAGAACAACACCTAAACTTGGGAATAGGGTGGAGTGAAAAATAAAAATTTTTGAATTTAAAAAAGTGGTCTTGATATATGGCCCCAAATATCATATGAAATACTTCTATCGCAATTTTGAGTTCTTGCACCCTCTAGTGGCCATGCAATTTGATCAAATGGGCCTAAAAAAGCCAATTTTACCATATCTCACTAACCACAAATGCTAGAAAGCTAGTTTTGAGCTTAAAAGTTGCAGAAACAGCACATTTATATCTTCATTAAAAAGAACATTGCCATAAAAACGTACAGAAAAAAAGTTACAGCCTAATTATTGATTATATACAGATTTACTGATTAATGATAAATTTTCGGTGTTCAACTGCAGATGCATTGCAATTCACGCTGGCTTTAAAAACAAACCAGATGAGGTTTAAATTTATGTATATTTGCACTCTTAGTGTGCCATGCTGCCTTATCAGCTTAAAATAGTTTCTTTAATAGCAATTCGCCTTACTTAACTGGGCAGTGTGCAGCACAGTATAGTAGCAAATATTTACAGTTTTATGTTGTAGCACCTTCCAGTAATGGTTGGTTCTTGCATCATGATTTTATTTATGCTGAACTTGAGGAATTATATCTAGTTAATGTAAAAAAAAAATTAGATTGTACAGATCAATTCAAAAGCACTGAAAAATACAAAAGTATAAAATTAGAAAAATAAGAATTACAAAAGCAATTAGTAATTAGAAAAGCTGTAGTTCTACGAGGAAGAAAATTTGGCCGTATATTTTAATGAACAATTTGATACCATTGTTTATTGTATTGTGGATACAGTATATACTATACTTGCTGGCATAAATTTACTTGTGAAGCAGCATGCTAACTAAAAAAAGATCCAAGTATAATGTGGTAAAGACTTGAATGGGGGAGAAATTTTTCAAAGTTCTAATATTTCTGCGTCACATTTACCCTTGCCTTCTGCTTTTTGATCTTCAAAAAAAGCATGATCATTAAATGTCATTTTCATGCCATACTGAATTTCACATAGCTTTCTTTGTTTATTAACATAGCAAAAAATATGAAAAAGTTTATGGGCATCTTGCAAGAAATTAGTTTCAAGCTTTTAGTATCAATCTGATATTTTAAGATTTTTTCAGATATCTAGTTAAAGCACAGAAGTCTAGCATTAGTTGAGGATTCTTTGTGCAATACTCAGCTCATGAACAGAAATTTTTCAAAGTTCTGATAATTTTTCTCCAGAATTGCTGCCAACAATTCAAGCCGCATCCAACTTCCTGAAGTGAATAAAGATGAGCAAAGGCTCAAATCACTTGTCTCTTGGTTGGCAGCAATTCTGGAGAAAAATTATCAGAACTTTGAAAATTTTCTGTATCGTACAACTTTTTACAACATTATACTTGGATCTTTTTTTAGTTAGCATGCTGCTTCACAAATAAATAAATTTATGCCAGCAAGTATAGTATATACTGTATCCACAATACAATAAACAATGGTATCAAATTGTTCATTAAAATATACGGCCAAATTTTCTTCCTCGTAGAACTACAGCTTTTCTAATTACTAATTGCTTTTGTAATTCTCATTTTTCTAATTTTATGCTTTTGTATCTTTCAGTGCTTTTGAATTGATCTGTGCAATCTAAACTTTTTTTGAATTAACTAGACATAATTCCTCAAGTTCAGCATAAATAAAATCATGATGCAAGAACCAACCGTTACTGGAAGGTGCTACAACATAAAACTGTAAATATTTGCTACTATACTGTGCTGCACACTGCCCAGTTAAGTAAGGCGAATTGCTATTAAAGAAACTATTTTAAGCTGATAAGGCAGCATGGCACACTAAGAGTGCAAATATACATAAATTTAAACCTCATCTGGTTTGTTTTTAAAGCCAGCGTGAATTGCAATGCATCTGCAGTTGAACACCGAAAATTTATCATTAATCAGTAAATCTGTATATAATCAATAATTAGGCTGTAACTTTTTTTCTGTACGTTTTTATGGCAATGTTCTTTTTAATGAAGATATAAATGTGCTGTTTCTGCAACTTTTAAGCTCAAAACTAGCTTTCTAGCATTTGTGGTTAGTGAGATATGGTAAAATTGGCTTTTTTAGGCCCATTTGATCAAATTGCATGGCCACTAGAGGGTGCAAGAACTCAAAATTGCGATAGAAGTATTTCATATGATATTTGGGGCCATATATCAAGACCACTTTTTTAAATTCAAAAATTTTTATTTTTCACTCCACCCTACTTGGGAATACATTTATTATGGAAGTATCTCTGACAAAATCAAATTACGTACTAATGTTAAAAAGCATAGTTGGATTACCATCCGGTTAAAACATCCTATGACTACTACCAACCAATGCAATATTAACTTTACTGGTGTACAACTCTACATGTATAATTAGCACCTTTGAAAATTTTTTTCCCATCCATTTATCCCAACTGTCCAACATTTCCAACCATTTAATCTCACTTTTTCGAGTTTTCTCCACAGATATTATTTCTTTCCTAAAAAAAAACTCTATGGTACAATTCAGACATGATACCTGTAAGCTAGCTTGTGTACAAACAGGTGACAGTTACAAAACTCTACAAAAAGGTGGATAGAAACATAATCCTGCAATTTATGCTAACATGTTTGTGCAATGAAAAAATAACGATGCAAGTGAATTATTGTCAGAAGTTATTATTGGCGTTAACTACGTAACTATAATAATGCATAATGATATTTGCAAAACCTTTTTATTTAGTATGTTTTCCTGGATGTAATACATTAATATTGTACTGTAGGCAATCAATGCCAACTAAGAGAGTAGTTCTGGAATGAAAACATAGTGTTTATTTAAAACATTGAAAGAATTTTATCAACCATTAAGGTATAAGTGAATAAACAATTTATCAAGGATACAAGAAAATTCTTTGACTTTTCCATTTCAAATTAAAAAACAAAACAGTTTTTGAATTTGAATCTCTTGGCTTTAATCCTTAAATAATGCACACTACTAATTATAATTAGCAAACTACACTCAATGCTTAAATTGTTTTTAGGTTACAGTTCAGTCCTGCACCATGCTGAAACAAAACAATGAAATAATTATTTCATACAATTTTTAAACTTGAAATGGCACTTTTTCGAGATGCATTTTGCAAATGAAGTACTGAATGCATAAGTTATTCTTTTCATATCATATCACATGTTGGATCCGGTATTTTCCCTGTCGACGGAGTTGGCCGGATTTCGTATGGTAATTGTCTTTACTATTCCTCGCCATTTTGTTCGATCACATGCATCCTCTTTCCCCAGTCGATTTTTCTTCATCTCAATCTCTACCTGCTTTTTCCACGTTTGTTTCAGTCTTCCTCTTCCTCTACTACCACTCAATTCAAATTTCAAAGCCTTCACTATCACATTTTCATCTTCTTTCCTCAAAACATGACCGTATTACCATATACTGCTTGCTTTAGCCATCCTATCTAAAGACTCCTTTATGCCCAACATGTCCATCAACTCCTCGCTGTTTCTTCGATCTAATAGCCTCACACCACACATCGCTCGAATCATAGCTCTTTCGATTCTTCTCAAAATTGCCATCTCTTTTTCTCTCAAGCACCATGCTTCACTTCCATACAACATAGCTGATCTTACACAACTTTTGTAAATCTTTCCTTTCATCTTTAATGAAAACCGTCTGCCTTTAAGTATTTCGCTGCATTCCCTGAACTTCATCCAACCAATTCTTGATCTAGCTGTTACCGCCGTTTTGCACCCACCAGTTGCATTGAATCTGTCACCTAGATAAGTGAACTTGCTCACAGTTTCCACACCATCACACAATTTTTCATCTGCTGATCCCTTAAAATTATTTACCATGCTTCTACATTTCTTACAAAGTTTTTGTTCACATAAACTGAAACTTTCTTCACCGTGCATCTTGCGTGGACCCACTTACCACATGCTCTACATAACACCGAGTTAGACATAACTCGTGTTCCACACACGCCACAAGGATCTATCTTACTGTCGAAAGCTTCTTCCTCCATCCAACTCACCATCAACTTTGTCTTTCCAAGATTGACTCTCATCCATTTGCTTTCAAACGCCTCTCTCCATTCATCAAAGTTCTCTTTCAATTCTTCCATAGTCTCCCCCATTAGGACCAAATCGTCTGCATAAAGAATTTGCTTTATCCATCCTTTCCTTGCATTTTCCGTTACTTCATCTATCACCATTGCAAACAACAAAGGTGACAATACAGATCCTTGGTGTACACCAACTTTCACCAAAAATTCTTCCGACAAACCCGATCCAACTCTAACTTTCATTTCTGCTCCTTCATAAAGACTCATCACCGCCTTGAGCAGGATTTCAGGCAAACCTTTCGTTCTCATTGCCCATTCCATCACTCTTCTAGGCACTCGGTCAAATGCCTTTTCCAAATCAACAAAACACATGTACATTCTTTTGTCTTTCGCTCGATGTTCTTCTTGCAACCTTCGTACTAAGAATAAGGCATCAATTGTTCCCTTTCCAGGCATGAAACCAAACTGTGCTTCATCAAAATTAACTATTGCTCATATTCTTCTCTCCAACACTCTTTTAATAATCTTCATGCCGTGTTCAAGCAACTTCACTCCTCTATACGAACCACAGTTCATCACATCTCCTTTTCCCTTAAAAATTGGCACCACAACGCTGGTTTTCCATTCATTCAGGATTCCCTTTCCATTCAAAACTCGTTGGCAAAGCTGTAACATCACTTCCTCTGCAATTCTGCCGCCTGCAACAATCATTTCCGTAGTTACTTCAGAGAGCCCTGCAGCCTTTCCGTGTTTCATTTTCCTGATCGCTTCTCTCACTTCTTTGTGAGAAACTTTCTCTACTGGCCCCTCAACCATAGCAGCGTCCACCTTGTGGTCCCAAGCATTTTCCTCATTCATAATTTTCTCCATAAGTTTCTTCCATATTTTACATCGATCTTCTTGACTGAAACCAATTCTTCCATCTCTACCCTTAATCCATTTTCCTCCTTCAACATCTTTTCCATCCCTTTTCATATATTTTACAAATTTGAAAATCTTGTTTGGTTTCTCACGTAATTCTTCCATTTCCTTTTCAGCTTCCGTCTTCATTGCTTCAGCAATCACTTTCTTGGTTTGATTTCTTATTTTCCTATAGAATATTTTGTGTTCTTCCAGCCCAGTTTTGCAAAACGTTTTGAATGCTTCCTTTTTCCTTGCTATAGCATTCCTCACTTCTTCATTCCACCACCATTTATTTCCTCCATTCTTTCTGACTTTCTTCTTCCCACATAGCTCATCACATGCAGTCAGAACTCCATCTCTAAAAGATTCCCACAAATTTGTTGTTTCAACATCAACTAACTCCTCAACTCTTCTTTCAAATTTTTCTTGCATTTCCCTTTCTTTTAATTTCCAAACCATGCGCTTTACCCTTGATTCTTTCTAGATAACTTTATTCAGTTTTCTTTTATCCACATCGGCAACTAGCAGTCGATGTTGCAATTCCCCTGGAATTACCTTTCCGTCTTTCACAAATTTTCTGTTTTCTTTACTTAAATCAGTTATTCTTTTCACATGCAATTATTAAGCGATTGCAGTCAGTCTGTTAATTAAGCAAAAAGAACTAGTTTTCTGAAAAAACGTAATGTACTTGCATACCAAGCATTTCAAACAAGTAGTTTTTGAAGTTCTGCTGGTGTTCGATGCCAGATTCAAGAAATCACTTTAACGTTTTATGAGTTAGGACCAACTAGCTTCATCAGAGCATTAGTGTCAGTAGTGATAGCAAATCACCATCAACTATTGATAGCAAAAAACAGAAAAACGATCCCGCACATTGCTGTAGTAGAATAACTAGCAAAAAAATTCTTGGCACATGCAGCATGCCGCATGACATTTCATGTTTATTGGTTATTTCAAGTCTACCTCTACCAAGCAATACACTGCAAAGTTTTTCAGGAGCTAGGGATTCATCTCGCAGCAGATTCCTGTTCATGATTGTTACAACATGTTGTAAAAAACTTATGGTAAAAACAACGTTAAATTCTCACAATTAACTTCTTCAGAATTGTATGAAGAACTTTTCAGGATTGCACACTGCTTCAAATAATTGTTTTATTTTTGAACAACTGTGTAGCAGCACAAAATTTTTAAATTGCTGAGATCATTATCAAATTCATCTTGGATCTTTTAAATGATTTTGTAGGCCTTGAAAAGAGCTGTTGAAAAATCAATTTGATCTGTTTTGTCTTGCCCGTGCCAAGAATCAATGCGAGAATAAATGAGGTTTGAAACATGCAGCCTTTTATAGTTTTCATTTCCCCCTCTAGCGACGCCACTGCCTGTGCGGCTTGCTTCTTTTGAAATAGCGCAACATCACGTTATGCCTGGCTTTTAACATCAAACCATTTTTTGGTTAAAAATGGGGTTCTTTTAGCCAGGGTGTTGGTAGCACTGGCTATGTCTCTAATTTGCTATCCACCATTGACTTTGTTTTTGCATTTGTTAACACCCTGGTCAAAAGCGTATAATTATCCTTCAATAAATCAATTAATAGCTCCACCTCTTGAGCCCATCTTCAGCCAATTTCTTGAGACACAATTTTTATCGATATAGGATTATGCTCAACTCTGCACTCTTAGTACAATTTGATATACACGTGCAATAGTTCTTGACATAGGAAAAATGTAGCTAAGAGTTGGTCGTTCATGTCGCCAAAAGTATTTGTTATGTGTATTAATTAATCATTATTACAAAGAAATGAAGTTTGAAAATTGCAAGTATGAACAAAGGATAGCATACCAATTGTGAACTTTCGTGTTTGCATTCACATTTGTCAAATGACAAAGATTTTTGAAAAACTTGCAAAGAAAATTGGCGAATGCGAACAAACAAAAAACACGACAATTTTGTTCACATGAAGAGAATACCATGTGCCTCCTTTGTTGTCAGAAAAAATGACTATTGATGGGTTTCGAACCCATGCTCACAGCAACCAGAGACATACACTGGTTACGAAGTCGTGCCAGTCCTTCAACACAAGATAGGGGTTGGACCACTCTGCCACCATAGCTATGTGTTGAAACAAGCATGCTAATTGCTAATATTGATTGGCTGCACTAAGATTTGAGCAATCGTTCACACTCCAAGTTCTGATGCTCGCATTGTGTGGGTGACGAGGGGGTAAGATTGTTGCACTGCATTCTATTTGTCAGTAGCTCTTAGTTAAATCAATTGCTTAGTTGATTCGACTTCTTTGTACAAAATACATGATGATTTTTTAGCATGCTCAATTCGTCAGAGCAGAGTCATGCCAATAGCTCCAGGAGCACAAATGCATCAAAACTAGAAACCTATTTCCTTGACAAACCATTAGAAAAAACAGTGATTCTGAAGTCGTTTGCTTGCCACTACATGAAGACTTTATTGGTGGTATTGAAAAACCCTATTCCTTTTAAGTGTTGAGCGTTATTTTTCGTTGTTCTTTGCCCAAAGCGAACAGAGTTAAGTGATGCACATAATCAAATCCTTGTATTTTTGAAAGGAAATCAATAAATTTTTTTGGGTGTGCATAATTTGTTTTGAGTATTGGTTTTGCAACATAGATTAGTGCAGTTTGAGCAGTGAGTCAATCAGATTTATACTTTTTAAAACATCACACTAGTGAGTGTGCTTGAGGTTGCACTAGCAGTGCAATTATTTTTTTGGGATTGCAGAAACGCTTGCACCGCAAGAATTTTACAACAGTTACAAGTGTGCTAGCAGTGAAATTATTGTGACTTGCGCTGTCCACCTCCGCCTACGTTAAGAAAACATGTTTCTTGCGTTCGCCATTGCATCATCAAATAAAGTAAAATTGTAAAACCAGGTATAACTACTTTTATTCTCTTTTATTTATTTTTTATGTATCCGCTTCATGAACATTAGCAGGAATCCTGCCTAAAATCACTAAACGTTTGTAATTCATTACAATTTGCCTTAATGAAAATTTCTGATTTGCATTTGCTTTAATCATAACTAGGGCAACTTTTTGTTGCACTAAAAAAATTAAAAAGTTGCATTTATTTTTAAAGAAAGTTGCAAAAGTTGCGTTTATTTTAAAGAAAGTTGCAAAGTTGCATACTTCAGATATAACTAAATTTATGCCAGCAAGTACAGTATACACTGTATCTACAAACAATAAACAATCATAGGCCTTTCAAAATGGTCGTTAAATGTATTGTCAAATTTTCTTCTTTTTAGAACTGTAGTTTTTCTAATCCCAGTACAAATTGCTTTTCTAATTCTAATTTTGTACTTTAGTGTCTTTCAGTGCTTTTGAATAGAACTGTGCAATCTAAACTTTTTTTGAATTAACTAGATATAATTCCTCAAGTTTAGCACAAATAAAATCATGATGCAAGAGCCAACCAATATGAAGTTTAAATATTTGTTACTATACTGTGCTGCACATTGCCCAGTTAAGTAAGGCGAATTGCTATTAAAGAAACTATTTTAAGCTGATAAGGCAGCATGGCACACTAAAAATGCAAATATACATAAATTTAAACCTCATCTGGTTTGTTTTTAAAGCCAGCGTGAATTGCAATTCGTTTGAAGTTAGCACTAAAAACTTATCAATAATCATTAAATCTGTAATCAAAAATTTGGCGGTAACTTTTTTTCTGTACGTTTTTATGGCAAAGTTTTTTTAATGGAGACATAAATGTGCTATTTCTGCAACTTTTAAGCTCAAAACTAGCTTTCTAGCATATGTGGTTAGTGAGATATGGCAAATCTGGCTATTTTAAGCCCATTCGATTAAATTGCATGACCACTAGAGGGTGCAAGAACTCAAAATTGTGCTAGAAGTATATGGTATTTGGGGCCATATATCAAGACCACTTTTTAAATTCAAAAATTTTTATTTTTCACTCCACCCTACTGCATTATGCAAGGCATGAGCTGTGCAAGTGATGTGGAACAACTTTGGGTATATTCCTTTAACAAGGCGGCCTGCTGCTGTCATATACCTGGCAGCATCTGTAAGCATAAGAACAAAATTATTTCGGTTTGCTTGGAGGGTTCGTATTGCATCATCAACAGCATGCACAATAGTTTGCTGATTTGGAGACGTACAAAGAATCTTGCAATGCAATAAATAAGTTCTTTCTGGAACTTCAATATTACCTACTAAGGTATTCAAATACTTGCAGCCAGATATTTCAGATTCATCAATCACCATGAAAATAATCTTATCCAAAAGAATTTCACAAACTCGATCTACTTCGCATTTTCCCATATCGTCAACTCACTTTCTACATGCCGATTCGGATGGAGCTTTACGACCTAGAAATTGAAATAGCGACTGCATTTCTGGATTACGTAGCTTGTAGAGTGGGATATCGGCTGAGAGAAATGCTGAGGTAACTTTTCCAACAAAATTGTCCCAACATATGTTGGTAGAGTCTATAGGCTGCTGCCTCTGCTGCACTGTTGATGACAAGGCTTTTTGATGCTTTGCACTTAGGCGATGTTTGTCCACAGTAGATTTTCTGTCATGCACAACAAATGTAGCACACAGTGTGCAGTACAATTCTCCACGAGCGGAAGTCATAAACTCTTTTGGGTGGCGTGAAACAAAGTCTCGAATTTTGGAAAGGGATGATTTTGCTTCTTTCGGCATTTTTACAAATTTATTATTTTACACTCTCAATTTTTCTGCTCATGCCTGAGTCTAATAGGATGGTACGAATTTATAAAAATTAAGTAACTATGAGATTAAACAACTAGTTCACGATAGAAATAATGCAAAAACATTTACTTATCCTTCACATATTTCAAGTAGACTCATGGCTTTTCCTAACACCTTCATGTTAGAGGTAGCCTTCACTTAGGCCTATCTCATTCTCAAACATTTTGGAGTTGGACATCTGCAGTAAAATGTTTACTATAGTTTGGTTGACTCTACAAGTTATGCGAAGTCGTACGAATCACAATTCGTTTTACTTTTAACCGCAGTTTTCCGGCTTGTTGACCAAACCCACTACTATTACGCAACAAAGGTTGACAATATAGCCTGAACCAAAACTGTTTTATATGCACTCGCTATGTTATGTACACATACATTAAAACAAAGAAGTAAAGCAGGCTTGCCTACACTTGGGATTTCAATTATTAACAAAAATTACACTTGGATAGTTCATAATTTTTCTCTTTTTTTTTTTGCAATATTGACAAAAAGTTACGCTTAAAAACCGCAAAGTTGCAAAAAGTTGCAAAATAAAATTTGGACAAAAATATCCTTACACGCTATATTGAAGTTTTGTGCCACTCAGGAAGCTGTCCGAAGCTGTAAAAAAAAGTTGCAAAAGTTGCCCTAATCATAACAAATAAATTTAGTCCCTCTCCTCTTTTTTTATCTCTGGCTGCTCCGGTGTGTCTCGGTAAAACTTTTGTTGGCTTTTCTTTGTTTCGAATTGATTTGGGAATGTGCTAAATGATTCTCACCTGCAATCTTAAGGATGTGCGATAATTAGTCTTCACGTAGCAAATAAACAAAGTTTTCCAATAATTGGTCATTAGGTGGAGGACCAAGTTTGACGCTCATCCAATCAAAATCATTCACGTGATATTTTTTTTTAGACGGAAATTTCGATGTCTCGAAAAGCTATAAAAGGCCACATTTTTCAACTCTCATTTATTCTCATTTTGATTCCTGACACAGGCAAGACGAAAACAGTTCAAATCAATTTTTCAACAGCCTTTTTCAAGGCTACCAAAATCATTTCAAAGATCCAAGATGAGTCCAATAATGATCAAGCAATGTTTTTTGTTTTTTAACTATGTTTGTACAGTAAATTAAACTAAACTTTAAAATTGTTTGATTAAACTTACCGTATGTCCCCGCATATAAGCCTATCTCGCATATAAGCCGACTCAAGAAAAACAGCCCCAAAATGGTGATTTCATAAAATCCGCATATAAGCCTACCCTACAAATGGTAACATGACGTACGCATCCTACCATATCAAAAGGTTGCAAAAAACAATAAATGAAAATGATACCAACCAATCACAGCTTATTGTTATCATGTGATTGAAAAAAGTGTGTGTGCGTGGACGCTCTTATTGCGACAGAAAAGGAGAAAAGAACAAAAAAAGGTGATTTGCGCGGGTATCGTTACATTTAGCATGGTTTGAGTTGTAGTTGTTGCAATTAAGTTAGCACAATGTCATTTCACTTGAGTGCGATCCAAGTTATGCGAATATAAGCTGACACCTTAGTTTGGCAACTTTTTTTTGGAGTTCTAAACTCGGCTTATATGCAGGGATATATGGTAAAATTTCCATTTAAACATTGCTTTTACTATATTTACACCAAAGTGTTCAGATTATAAATAAGAACCTACTGGGAGATAAATCCACAGCTCCTGAAAAACTTTCTACTGTATTGTTTGATGCGGATAGACTTGAAATAACCATGAAACGTCGACTAGGCTTGCTGTGAATACTGAGTGTGCCAAGATTACACAAGCAATTCATGCCCATGCACCACAAAATTTCAGACCACAGGCAGCAGATGACATATGTCTGCCTTAAAAAATAAAACTCTGCGAACATGCAATGGAAAAACTTTTTTCGAACACAATAAAAGAAATTATATTTTTGAAAAAAATTTTATTTCAAGAAACTTACTTGAAAAAAATTTTTTTCTAATTTTTGTAAATTTCTTTGGAAAAAAGTTGTTTTTGCTCTGGCATCTAAACATCTGCGCCTAAAAGCTGGGTAAGTTATTAGAGATATCAATATTCAGATATATTTAATATTTATTTCGGCTCCTCCAGTTTTTTAACACAACACAGATAAAACCAATCGTCAAAAAGCTTACTCTGGGTCAGTGTATTCTTTTCCACCAACAAATCCATACTTGTCAGTTTCCATTTCAAACTTGTTTGCATCACTTGACGTGACTGAGGCTTGATCAATATCAGAAAATGCCTTTGAAATTGTAACTTCTGGTAGTGGTAAGGGCAGTGACATTTCACACAGCAGTTACCAACAACTTAAAATTTTTGCTAAAAAAGAAGGCCGACGTTAAGGTTTTCCATTTTCCTGGATTTTTAACTCCAATGGAAACTGCAAAAACTTTTTTTAGCTTTCCAGGATTTCCCGAAATTTTGAATGGATCCCGGAAATTTTAGGTAAAATTTCTGTTATCCCAATAAATTAATCATTTGCAACATTTTTATATGTTAAAAAACTGTTTATATTTTGATTCTGCATAACCCATTTAAATCTTTTCATTCACCAACAGTGCCGTTGCTACAGGGGGGCCAATATGACTACTGCTTGTGCCCCCTAATGACTGCTTGTGCCACCCCCCCAATTTCCGTTCACTCAAAATGCGTTTATGGAACATCACAAAACAACAAAACAGAAAATAATGGAAAAAGAAATAATAACGTTCAAGCATAATTCTCGTTTGACGTTTTCTCAATTCTGAGAGAAATTGTAGGGCATCAACTGCTGTACAAACATGTGATGCAATAATTCGTCTTATTAACACGCCTTTACAGATGTGTCGCGAAATAGGGACACAAGCCTATAAAATGGTTACCGGTAGCGATACTTCGTTACTGATTATGACCTGAAACAATATGTGAAAACATTTTTTTAATACCAACTGCTTTTGCTTTTTTTTATAGCACACTCAAGATTTGATTAGGTCGCAGTCAAAAGGGGTGTGCAATTTCCCTTTAGCCAAGTTATTTAGAAGAATTAACCCGAAAATACAAGCAATTAAACATGTTTCGGACTTGACCTTAAGCATAAGGCCCGGGCAAAAGGGGCTAATCAGTTTAATTCTTTCAATGACTTCTGAATTTTAGCAATTTACTGTAGTTTTTCATATACTAGTCACAAAAATTGCCAAGCAACTGGAAGCTCTGCCCCCCTTCCCTAGGCCCACTCTGTGATATGCATGAGTTGCATCAGTTTGTTCAACACAGGGCCTAAATTAGACAATTTTAGTGCAAAAGATTTTACTTTTGGTTCAATCCCACTCCCTCTTAGCAAAATCCTGGTTGCGCTTCTGGTCGCATTCACTGTTGCAGACAGATTTTTCAAGCGATAATATGCAGTACTTAAACTGTAAAATTTTTATCGGGGGACGCTTTCGCAGCCTTGACCAAACACATTCGTACTGCGGCTACAATTTAGTGGAAATTTTGCTTCAAGTTCAGAACCTCCATTTTGCTCCAGAAATTTTGCTTCAAGTTTTCCTCGAATTTTATCGAAGACCTAAATTAAGGTCCTCACCAAAATTTGAAGGGATTTTCTCCCTTAAATCCTATAAAGACCAAAAAAGGTCTTCACAACAATTCAGCACTGCCTTTGGCTGGAAATTGGCGCTAACAGTCACTTTTTTGTCTAATCGTTCAGTTGAAATCTCATTAGGGGGGACGCATCCCCCCACTTCACTCCCCTACAATTTAAGTACTGATTATATGGACCGGATACAAAATGAGCTAAAAAACACTGCCGGCCTAATAAGTTGCATTTTTCAGATCAGAATGCAAAATTGTTAAAATAATGCGCAACTTGTAGCCGTAAAATATCAGTTTTTATGTGCAAAAGTTCAATCTATTCTAGTGCTTTCCCCCACTGTTGGCTAGTGCCCCCTCACTTCAGTTGCTCTGGCGACGAGCACTGTTCACCAGTATACATTAGGGCAAACCCTTTTTGGGTCATTTTGAAATTTTAACTTGCCTAGGTGTTAGATTTTTGCCTTTGGCCAAAAATATGGGAAATCTTTTTTTTTTTTGAAATCGGACCCCATTTACATACTGCTCCCGGGACTTTTTTGAATTGCGTCTCCCAAAATATACTAATATTGATAGAAATAGAACTATTAGTGCTAGATATGCAATGTTGGTATTCATATTTAATGCTTTTTAGAGAGAAAGACATTTATGACCTTGAAAGTTGCATTAGGATTACTTTGAATTCTTTCAATTTTTTGTAAATCATTATTTAAACAAACACTTTAGCATTTTAGCATGGTTGCCAAATCAAAAGTCGGTCAGAGTGAGTGAATAATTTACTGCATCAAGAATCACACTTACTCAAATACACATGACTATATTTGTTCGATTTCTGAAATGAGCAAGGATAGTTGGGCATTTATGCTGCCCTGTTGCGATTTTTTTATTAAACCATAACTTGTTTTCTCTCAAAAGTTGTACAGATGTTTTTAAACCTGTCATTATTGACCAGCTATTTGACAACTTCTTGTTTGAACTCCCATTTCATTTCTCATTTGCAGAATTTGTTTATTTTGTGCTTATTGCACCATTTACTATTGGAAGTTTATGTTATATCAGATTTCTTTTTGAGTAGTACGGAGAAAAAACAAATACGGTAGTGTGCAGAACCAGCCCTCTCATCATACAATTTGAGCAGCAAGTGACAAAACTACAATATAAGTTGACAAACTCAACCACCTGCTGTTCCCCTTCATAAAATTAGGATACTATCACCATCCCAATCACATGGAAAGCAGCGTTGGTAATGTGGAAAACACTGACTTTCTAGCAGTCAGAGACCAGAGATTACCTGTTTGAGTGTTGCCACAAAACAAGGCAAAATGGGGTCAACTGAACAACTCCAGATTCAGATTTATTTATTTACTCCAGATTTTTAAACACACCACATGTAAATACAAATGGTTGGGAGATGACAAAAAAATCGTATGGTCAAAGTCAGTTGCCACCCTACTTACGGTTCGTAATTAAATAAAACTATGGCAATGCCAAATAAATTAGTAAATTTCGAGATTCAAACAGATATTACATTTTAATAAACACGGACGAAACTGGTTAATTGCATACCTAGTTTGCCAGACATTTTTATGTGATTATCCAATACATGCGTTTAAGCGATATGCTCTAGAAAAAGTATTTATCGTAAACAGACGTTGTACAAGTGATTGCATATCAGTCAACTGGGGCATGAAGCACTTTATACTTGTCTAAAATAACACTACCGTACAGCAATTCATTACAAAACACTGTGTATCGCCAGCAGTCACATAAATAGCGTGACTTTAACTTACTGTAATGCACTGACGCTACAAACAACCGCAATAAAATATTGCATTGATCTCAACAAAAGTCTTTATTGCATCACTACTACTTTGATCGGAGCGCAACGGCTTTTTTGTTTAAGTGCAGCGTAATAACGAAAGAAAGTGATCGAAAAAGGCTGCTCGCTGTTTCACACAAAACCTTATTTTTATCACTTTACAGTACTTCATGCGATGTGGTTGTTTACATCTTTTTGGCCTGCCTTGGAAAACGTGGACGCATTTCCTTTACAAAATTTTGCCTTTATTAAAACACTGCGCTTTAGCAAACCAACACAATGTTTTCGATAACAAACCACTTTGTTATTGATGATTTCCTGAAGAAAATTGTGTTTAACAGAACAAAGGTAGCAACTAGGGCAATAAAGCTTATGCAATAATCTGATTTATTCCTTTAAACGATATGCGATTAATAGGTGTTTTTACTTCATGTTAGATAGGATTTGGTTAGGGATTTTAGATTTGTATGCAATAAAACGATATATAATATGCGTTCAAGCAGTATGCAATTAACCGATTTCGTCTGTACTACATAAACAAAGAGAAGGAAAGAAAAAAGAAAGGAAAGCAAAAAGCAAACCACAACTGTCATTGATAAAAGAGAAAAAAAGTAATTGCGACTGTGGTCTGGAACCTCATACCACCTAACATCTCATGCAGTGCCCTTTTTCCATCTACAGAAATTCAACTAGATATAGATTCCAATTTTGCGGTCTAAGCTTATATCAAGAAATTGAAAAAAAAGCAATCAAAGATCTGGAAAAAGAATCAAGCAGCATGAAATGTTATAGCAAAATTACATTAGTAAAATACCAAAATCAGTTGATTAGTGATATGGGAGACTGTTTTTATGTGAATTATTATCTGTTCTTCTTTTTTTTTCTTTGGTGTAAGAATTAGCAGAGTAGGATTTGCTGACTAAAACACCACAAAGTTGGCTATATTGATCATGCCAATTTCTGTGCTGACATTAATAGGCCAAGTGCATTCTTGAAAAGTTAACGAATAAATTATGGTGAAAGACAAGAGTTAATATGAAGTGGGTTAAACTTAGCTAGGGATAGAAATTAATATTTTTAAAGTTAAATTTAAAATTACAGAAACTTCTTGGATTATAACTTTGTTTAAAATGCAATTATTATCATGTCAGATATTACACAAAAGCTGCATTCATGCACTCCTTAATACTGTCAAAGCAAAAGCTATAAGTCAAACAGAACATCAATTGAACTCCTAAAACCATTCCACCAATAAAACAAATGAAGGTGAAGAAAAAAAATTTTTTTGGCAGTTTTTATTTGACATATGAAATAAAACAGCATCTTCAGCTACTTAAATTGTAAGTGCCCACTTTCCCCCAAGTACTTAAAACCCATAAAATGACAATGTGCACTTGAGTAAGCGTGATTATTGCTGCAGCACATCGTGTTCCTAAACTGACCGATTTTTGACAGGACAGCATATGCTAAAATGATAAAATTTTACTTTTAAATAACAAACTACAAAAAATTTAAAAAATTTAAAGTAATCCTAATGCAACTTTCAAGGTCATAGATGTCTTCCTCTCCAAAAAGCATTAAATATGAGTACCAACATTGCATATCTAGCACTAATGATTTTATTTCTATCAACATTAGTGTATTTTGGGGGGCGCGATTCAAAAAAGCCCCGGGGACAATATGTAAATGGAGTCTGATTTCAAACAAATTTTGGTTTTCCCATTTTTTTGGCCTAAGGCAAAAATCTAACACCCAGGCAAGTTGAAATTCCAAAATGACCCAAAAAGGGTCTGCCCTAGTATACATGGCAACTGGCAAGCTTTGATGCTCTTTTGCTTCATATAACTTGCATTTTGTTTTGTTAGAGATTTTTAACCCTTTGAGCGTGGCTGTCGTAATTTTGCGACAAGGCTACCTTCCAAATATCAAACAATACTGCTTCAGTATCGAAAGCAGGAATCCTCAAGTTAGATACCATTTTTTTCGATAGAAAGCCAGCTTTCCAATGAGCTATTGTGCCCTATAGGTCGCTATTGAAGTTATTCCTAATATTTGTGGTTGAAGTTAGTGATTGGAAATGGATAAGAATTATTACACTCTTAACCAAGCTTTCAAAATGGTAGCAGCTGATAGCGATTCATGGAATGAACCAGAGTATTCTGAGCCTAAATTTAGTGACTGTGATTAAATTTTATAACATATTTTGATAGTCCTACTTATGTGCTACAAATGTTATATACATTGTTTGGGTATAAAATAAAAGGTTAAGCTTACAGAATTGTTTAAAGATTGGTTGTAAAAATTTATTTTCTGTAAAAAAAAAATTCAGCACCCAAAGGGTTAATAATAGTCAGAATTACACGATGTTTTGTCTTTTCTTGGGAAGGGCAATTACAGCGTAGCATTATGCACTCAGTTTCACACACTTGAAACATGTCTTTTAAGGCGTATCACGTCGCTGTCTGGCAATTTTTTGGTCGCCATTGCTGAACACATATTTTATGGCAATTTTCACAAGCGGTTTATTTTAAACTCGCTAAAAAGTATCTAAAAATGCTTTAATTTCTACGAAAATTGATACTTAGGTAGACAAATATCTGCTCTGTCTGATGCTGTTTTTATTTTTAGAATTTGTTCCAAAAAAGTTAATTTTATTGAGTTTAAAAATAAGCAAAATGTTTACCTTTGAAATAGTTTATGAAGATGCTCACGCACGATCTTCAAACTGCAATGGACTCGTAGAATATTCGCTCAACTATGTTTCAGCCAAATTTGAATAAAAAATAACGATCACCACTATGTTAAATTTTACCCGCACGAAACCCACTTCTATAATTGAAGGGTTTAGAACTAAAAACGACTAAGTCACATTTTATCAAAATTGAGTTTTCACTCACAATGCATTTTGCTTTGAATTCTTCACAACCTGTGCTATATATTTTTCGACAAAGAACTGCCTTAGTCCATTTACCAGAGATTGCATTTTCTCAGAAAGCGTCATTTTTTGGGCTAGAAATACTCAAGTCCACTTCTTTTGGAGAAAAAATGACCAAGTCCAAATCAGCCAATCAAAATTGCCCAATCGTGTGACTAAGCAGCAGTTTGTGCTTAGTCATCAAGAAATCAAACACAAGTCAGGGAGATGAGATTGTTGCACAAATGCGCAAGTGGGCTGGTGCGATTTCTAGTTATGGGAGCAAAGTGTAGAGTAGTTAGTTAAATTTTGTTCCAAACATGCGGTAATGTCTACCTGATCAGTTTTTCTAATTACTGTATGGCAGGGATGTGTAGGCCAAAAGCCTACGGCATGGTTGATAACAAACGGTTTGCTGTTTAGGCCTAACAGTATTCTATTAAGAACAAAAGGTTTTTAGGTTTCCTATTCTTAGTCACATAAACAATTGCGGCAGCATAGGTAATAGTAAATCTTATTAGGTGTCAGTACTAACCCATTTTTTGAAAATACAGAATTTGTAGTACATGGTGGGACAGAAAAACCCCCAATATTTTAAAGCCTTACTAAATACTATGCTAATGCTTTTTCAGCTATCCACATATTCAAAGCTGAAAGAGAATTAATAAAGTAATTGGATTACCATTTGATTTAGAATAAGAAATTTAAAAAACTAGATGAGAGCTTGCTGAGGAGCACTGCGAATATCCACTAATATCAAAAAACTAGCGCCCTAGCTAAGCCGTTCGAAAAATTGACTTTGGAAGGATCCCTTTGGAGGTTTCCGGTGAGATAGTACCCCCGAACTATGTCAAAATACTTGTTTTTTAAACATCTGCTGATATCAAAAAAAAAAAAATTGCACCTTACCTTTAACTGTTCAAAACATGGTTTTTAGGTTCCATTTGAGGAGGATTTTCCTGGGGAGGGGGGATGGTAACCCAATGTTACGCCAAAATATTTGTGACTTAAATGTTAACTGATATTTAAAAAAAAACTTGCGCCGTAAGTTAAGCCATTCAAAAAACTGTTTTTTTTTTGTTCATTTGGGGGGTACCCGAGGGTGGTACCCCCAAACTGCGTCAAAATATTTTTTTCTTAAATATCTACTTATAAAAAAACTGGCACTCTAGATTAATCCGCTTAAAAAACTGAATTTTAGGGTGTCTATTTGGGGAGGTGTTCTGGAGGGGGTGGTACCCCCAAGCTATATCAAAATAGTTGTTTGTATATAAAAAAAATGGCATCTTAAGTTAAGCAGTTCAAAAAATTGATTTTGGGTAGGTCTCTGTGGAGTGACACCCCCAAACTATGTCAAAATATTTGCCTATTACATAGCTACTGAGTACTGATACCAAAAAAAAAACTGGCACCTTAGCTTACCCCATTCAAAAAATTGATTTTTTAGTGGTCGATTTGGAGGGGTTTTGGTGTAGTACCTCCAAACTGTGTCAAAATATTTGTCTGTTAAATACCTACTGGTATAAAAAAAACTGGCGCCCTAGCTTGAGTTGTTCAAAAAAATAATTTTGGGGGCTCTATTTTGGGGGGTTTCCAGGAAAGTGACCCCAAAAAATTTTGGGAGACAAAATTGCAATTGCAGCTTAACAACTTTACACAAAAATTAAGTTTCGATGTTTTGTGGTTTAGGAGAATAAGAGTGTACAAGACTTAGGAAGAAAAAAAAAGGAAAAAAAAAATAGAAAAACCTCATCGCGGTCAAAAGTGGTTGGTAAGGATAAAAGGATATCTCAAGACATGCTATCATGAGAAAAAAATTTTTTGCCGTACTTAAGCCGTCTTTGAATGAAATCGCTTTTTATGCCAAATGTTTGTGGCGGTTTTTGGGTGCTAAAACCAAAGTCACCTGACTTATTGCCTCGAAATTTGGTACAATGATACAACTTATTGATTTCGAACTGCTGTCAAAATTTCATGTAGCTTGATCTAACCGTTTCTGAGATATAAGCATAAGTCTTCAACTTTGCTTCATTGGTTTGAAAATGGCTAGTTGGAAAATTCATTAGTTTGAAAAAAGTACAAAAAAACACACGACGCAAACGTCGGTCGTTCCAACTAGTGATAAGTTTGTTCAACCGTCATGGCAGAACCAGATGAAAAGAAAACAAGGGATTCCTGGGCTCTCATAACTTCGGGGTCCCACAAAAAAAGTAATCTACAAAATCCAGAAACTCTTTACGTTGGTCGTTGGGGCCTTCAACAAAATCTGAGTCTCTGGATACTTCACCCTCAATTCCAGCCCTGCACCCTTGTCCTGACTTGTTTCAATCGTAAAAATACTGCCAGCAAGCATTTAAATTACAACTGACTGTTGTTTGAGAAATTTATGAAAAGTGCCCAATCACTTTGTACTCCAAATACTTAATTTTAATGCTAAAAATAACCAAGTCCACAATTAGGGACAAAAATGACTAAGTCCAAAAGTTTATTTGTTTATTAAATTTTTTTATAAAAGTCGATCGTACAATTATTGTTGATAATATCTCTTCAGCAACCAATGCCAATATTAAAAAGCAGTCAAAACATAATAAATGTGATTGTGCAGTATTTAAATCTTCTATTAAAAACTTTAAATGCTTCTAACTCAAAACTGTTATTTTGTGACTTAGTCATTTTTAGTTCTAAACCCTTCAATTTCAACTTCAAACTTTAGCCGTAATCACGCTCCGTAACGACGCGCCAAACCGATAATACGTCATTCGCTAAAGCACGTTTGCGTTAATTTTTTTACGTTCGAGCGCACTGAAGTATCAAGCATGGTTTCGTCATTCTGACGCCGCAGTCAGGGACAGTGCTTAATTCTTCGACTGGTTTTAAATTCAATGAGTCGCATGCACTACAAGGATTATACTACAAGGATTATAACTGTCTCGCAGCATTACGAAAATTGTCGCTTTACATTGACTTTAATGGTAAAGCTTGGAACAAAATTTTTGATCGTTTTTTGGCCATAACTTTTTTATTTCTTAATCAATTTTTAAAATTCTTGCGTTGTAGAGCTTCTGTTTAAAAGTTCTTTCCGAAGAAGTTAAAATTAAGAAATTTGGACGAAAATAAAAAATTTATTGTCACGTACCTACTATATGGCTGGCTACAGGCTATGCAAAAATGTTGCCACTCCCATGCAGTAAAAAATATATACTCTTTGTTTTGATTCTGCTTACTAAGTTCCAGTTAGATAATGGCTTGTTTCACCCGTAATCGGTATCATTATAGGTGTCTGCCAAAAATAACACAAAGTTTAAAATCTAAAATTTAAAATCAGGGACTAAAACTTAGTTCCCCATTTTGGTACCACAGCCAGCCCAAAGTACACTTAACTAGAAGAGAAAAACGAACCTGGCCCTCCTTAACTCAAACAGTATTAACCACCAAGGAGTTAAATCCAAGACTCAGCAGGTGACAAAAGCTTATTTTAACCTTGGAGCAGTAACTGCATAGAAGATGTTCAAGTTAAGGAGGGCCAGGTTCAGTTTTTCTCCACTAATTGTATGTACTTTAGGCTGCCCAGGAGCTAGATATGGTACAGTATCGAAAACTAATTTTTTAATTTTAAATTTAAACTTTGCGTTACTTTTAGTCGACACCCCTGATGATCCCAACTATGGGTGAAACAGACAGTAGGGTTTAAAATTTTTGGCGTGTAGTTCGTACCCATATCAGACTAACACTGTTGAAACAAAACCATGGCTGCAGATAGAAACATACTCTTCAGAGCTGGCATATTAATACTAGGCTACTCTGCAAATGGCTGGTGAACAAGCATAAAGGCACGAAAATTTGAAAAGCAAAGAGAACAAACGGATTGAAAACAACTGAGTAAAATGCGATATAGACATTTAAGTGGCATTGCACTTGGTATTTTTCAATTTGAATTTAGTCCTGTGGAGGCATTTGTTGATAATTTCCAAAAGTTTGTTGAGGTTGTCAGCAAAGTTCTAAATCAAAATTTGGTAGTTCTCTTCCAGACAAATTGGCATACATGGTTTCCATGATTGTAGGCTGAGACATGATGAACAATTTCCCAGCTAATGGTAAGTGTCAAGCAGGTGTCTTTGCATCTCCAAAGATACTTTGATAATTTGGTTGCCAGTGATTTCGTCACAAAGTGATTTTGTCACAAATGATTATGTGACAGACGCCATTTTGAACACAGAAAAGACTGAATAGACGAGTGTCGTTAAAATATGAGCCGTCGCTTTATTTTCAGCAGCTCTGCAATTCATGTATGAGCCCACGTGCGTTCTCTCCTCTCTGATCTAAGCTATTCCCCAGATCTAGCCCCAGCCTTATATTGAGTGCACGCATAAGAGGAACAAGAGTGTGCACGCTCATACACGAGTTGCAGAGATTCTGAAATAAAGCTGACGGCTTAAATTAAAGCATTAACTAAGAACAGCAGTCATTGAACTATTCTACTATCCCCAGAGCTGTCTTTCCCTAACCCTTACTTTGTGGCAAAATCACTGTGACAAAATCACCGTGTGACGAGATTACTGGTAACCGATAATTTGGTGGCACTTGGTTTTTGTTGGTGTCCAAATGACTGTAAATGGTTATAGTAGTGGGATCTCGCATAGGTCTACTGGTAGTCCAAAGCTATACAACTATTAAACAAATCTGTATCAGCAAATTGGCATTTTTGTTGGGCAAACGCCGACTCATTTTTGAATGTACATTGTTTGCTATTGGAAAATTGCCAATTATTTGAGTGCACTCTGACTCATCAAAACCTAAGAGGGAACACTTGTCCATAGTACATCATGTCATTGTTACTGCTTACATGTACGGTAGCCTTGTAAACAAGCAATTTTTCTTAGCATTTGCCGTCTAGGGGACAGATTGATTTGTCTTGGCAGCTGCAGGAAACAGATCCAGTTCTATCGTTGTTTTCCTGAGGAGCGTTTTGTTGCGTAAGAAGATGATGGCTCTAACAATGTTGTAGCCATGCGTAACTACATGCCCAACATTGCAGGCATCTTCTCCTCACACAACAAAACCTAAAATACTTAATGACTACAGTAATTTTATTACCATACCTATTTGTTTAAAGTAATTTTTGGTGAAGTAGCCTAGTGTCATTGCTTTTATACAGTAACATTGCTTTTATACTTTTTATACAGTAACTTTTATACATTTCAGATTTTATTGCAATTATGCCGATTTTAATGTTTTTGTGTGCTTTTGATTGTATCAAGTTTTAAAGAAGGAGGCAGGGCACAATGTAGGCAAGTTATTTTCCAGTTTCAATTGCCAATACAAAGTATGAAGTAAACTATATTGCCGTTTTTTTGTGGACTCACACCGGATTTCATAAAACTTTTGGGACAAAGACCTTTTTTTTTTTTGTTTTGGTCTTCATTTAAGAATTTAGGAAAAATTGCAAGAATTTTGAGACAATAATCAGAATTTGTGGAAATTTTTGTACTGAAGACCTTTTTTTTTTAGGTCTTCAGCTTTTTCGTTTGATCCACACTCGAGGAAATTTCTACTGCCCCCGTGCCCCTCTCGAATTCACATGAATAAATTTCTCGTGCCCCTCAAAATTTATTTCTGCCCCCCCAGTCACACTATCCTGGCGCCGGGCCTGTATCAATGGCGTTACTAGTGCCGAGAACACTGCTTAGTTTGTTTTGCTACCGGTACTACTCGATCTAGTTAAATAAACCATATGGTAATGGACACTTCTTGCAAATCTGAAAGTCAGAAAATTCCCGTAGTCTGTAGCTATCAAAGAATTGGTCAATGGATTCCGATTTGGGGGAGGAATGCTGTCTGTTTCTCTGTTAGTGTTAGCTCAGAGTTTCTGCAGATCGGTTATTCATGTCATCTGCTGAACAAGACCCCTATCAAAATGCAGTATGGTTTGAGTTGCTAAGCTAAGGCCTTTCACTTCCAGGCATGGGCTTGTCAACTCAAGTCACTTTGCTTAGTTTGCTTACTCGTAGCCTACGTTTGCTACTTGGCCTAGAAGTGCGACTGACCGATCGAATTCTTATCTTTTTTCCGGAGGCACTTGGCGATAGTCTAGTTTCCTTTCTATAACTATCGATTGTACGGTACATTGCAGATGGTTTGTACTATGCGTATACCACTGATCACCAACTTACAGCCTACACCAACTTACTGTTCATTACCTTCAATAGTCACAACCAAGAATGGCAGTACGGTACGGTACGTTGGTACGGTACGGTACGCTTCAATTTTTGCAAAGTACGGTACGCTGGTACGGTTCAAGGTGCGAGCGGGTGCGAGGTACGAAGTACGCAAATTCTAAACGTACCATACCGTACTGCCATGCTTGGTCACAACAACTGGGGCGACATGACAGAACGTGCTAACGAGCTCGTAAAGGCCATTCTCGCTCGCTAAAAAGCGCTAACGAACAAAAAATCTTCGTAGACAAACTGCAATTTCTGAGCCGTCTCGCCAAACACTTGTTAAAACAGTTCGCTCGAATTTCTTTGCGAGATGTTTGTAACCTGTGTTAGTACGTATACCCCATTGTGTCGTCAGATGCATTTCTACTTCAAAATAATGCGTTCAAGCGTATTGTATGTACTGCATTGTTATGAAAAAAGATACTTTAAGCTATGCGTGACTATTCTACGCAAGCAAAATCTTCAACTGATAATAATTAGTAAATGAACGACAGAAGTTAATTATATTTTTGGATCAAAGTGAAATAAGAACAACTTTTTCCATACTATAATTTTTTAAATGAAGTAAAGCGCCCTTGAAGTTGTTGGTGGGTAAACTCATATGTTAACAGTAACTTTAGGTCTTAAGGTTTTAAAATTTTTCAAAAGTGAGCAAGTTGAAGTACACTTGCTTTTTAGAACCGGTAAATGTTGAGTTTAGACTGGCTGTTTTTAATTTTTTGCCAATATTTAGTCTCATTTGTTCTTGATTTTGTAAAAATTTTGAGAGCATCGAAGTCAATTTCAGCGGGCATGTTTGAAACACAGTTTAATTCCTATAGCTCTGTCTGCTTAAGACTTAGGTGAAGGCTTTTTTCTTGCTTTGGCAGCATCGTAAAATTGCAAAAGCAAAAAAGCAAGCTTTTTTCAAGTTGAACAACTGCCGAAAAAATTTCTCAATTGCTTGCGCAGAGCAACAGAGCTTTATAATCTTGAATAGTTGCAAACAGAAGAAAATCACTGAAATTTTATCGTTTTGAATCAGCACGAATTTTAGTTTCTTTGATTAGTTTGAATTTTTTTTTGGTTTGTTTTGCTGCCGAGGCTGGCAGTGTTTTTAATTTGTTCTTAAATTTTGAGCAAAAATGAGCCTCGTGTTTTAGAAAATTGTTCTTATAAAAGTAGGGCTACCATACGTCCTCCTTTTGGAGGACATATCCTCCTTTTTGACAAAAAATTATCCGTCCTCCTAAAACGTTCAAAAATGCCTAAATGTCCTCCTTTTTATATTTTAAAGAAAAAGGTCAGCATGAAGACTAAATTTTTTTATATTTTTAGTGAAAAAATAAAAATCAAAGCCACGCTGGCTTGCGAGGTTACTCCATGTCGATGCCATAACTGAGGTTCTATGATTCTTTATTTTGCTTTTCGCTCACACCGGATGCTGATGTTTGTTATGTTGTAATATCATTTTAAAAAGTTTTTTTGAAGTTGACAGTAATTTCAGTAAAGCTGCAATATTTTTCATTTGCAGGTAGTTGAGATAACGTTGCTAAGTTTGATAAATACTCGTACTGCATATATCGCACTATACCAAAGAGAAAGTCGCGGTTTACGGACGAACTAAAACAAAAGTATCCATTTTTTAGAAAAGGACGTAATGATTTTGAAGCAGAATGTATTACTTGTGGCCATAGGCGTAGCCAGGATTTTTGATTGGGGGGGCCCAAACCACAAATCACACGCAATGACGTCATCAGAAATTTTCGAAAAAGTAACTTTTTGTGGGGCAAAGATATCGTAGAATGGAAGATCTGAAGCCGTAGCCTGTTGGCACTTTGCCAGGATTTTGGTAAAGGAAGAGGGCGAAAACTAATTGTTGAAAAGTGTAAAAGTCTAACTTGGAAGACGTGTTGAGTAAGCTAGTGTACTCAAACGTATCAGAGACGGGGGTCTTGGGGCAGAGCCCCCAGCCGCCGGTGGCTATGGGGGTCTGGGGGCAAAGCCCCCAGCCGCTGGGCGATTTTTATAAGTTTTTGGAAAAAAAAGCTATTTAAATTTCATTGGATCACATTTCGCACGAGTTCAGGGCCATTTGAAAGAACTAGATTTTTAACATTTCAAAGCCAATCGAAAAAATTTAGTTGTTCAATCCTCTTTTTGCAATTAAATCCCAAAGCACACTTAGAATCTTGCGTTATGGTGTAAAATTTTAATTGTAAGTGATTTGGTCTATAGGGGGAAGTAACGAACATTGCCTCCTGCAATACTTTAGCAGTAAATAGTTAAGTTCATAACAACGTTAAACGAGGGCCTGGGGTGGCAACTTTTAGGTCAAAACTATAAGATTTCTCACAGGTTTTGCACATAAATTGTTAAAAATTTGCATTAAGGGGCCCCCTGGTTGTCGGTTAGGGGCCTGGGCCCCCCTGGTTGTCAGTTAAGGGGCCCCCTGGTTGTTGGTTTAGGGTCCCTTGGTTGTTAGTTAGGGGCCCTGGGGCCCCTGGTCGTCAGTTATGGGTTCCCTGGTTTTCAGTTAGGGGTCCCGGACCCCCTGGTTGTCGGTTAAGGATTCCAAGGCCCCCTAGTTGTTTGTAAGGGCCCCCTGGTTGTTAGTTGGGGGCCCCGGGACTCACTTGTTGTCATTAATATTATTGTTAATTACTGTTACCGTATGTGCGTAATTACTGAAAAAAAACTGCAACTAAGCATCGCCAGGCTATGTTGTCATAACTTTTTGTCGTTAGTGGTATTTTGATTGGGGGGGGGGGGCCGGGCCCCCTGGGACCCCCCTGGCTACGCCTATGCTTGTGGCTTTGGTACGTTTGTTTCAGTAGCAAATAAAGGCAGACTTAGCTTAGATAATCATGTTGACAGTGAAAAACACAAAAAAGCTGTTAGAGGAGAAAAGTCGTCTGCAAAGGTGACCGATTATTATTCTAAGCCTGGTACCCAAATCGAGGTAATGTTGCAGCTGCTGAAGCCACTATGGCATTTCACACAGTTAAGCATCATCAGAGCTACAAATCTAACGATTGTACTTCTACTTTGATAAGAAAGTTATTTCCTGATTCAAATATTTCGAAAAAGTATTCTTGTGCTCGGACCAAAGTTGAAGCTATCGTTAATAACGTGCTTTCCCCAATGACTGTTCAATATGCGCTTAATGACATATAAGAACCAGTGGCGGATTTAGGGGGGGGATGGGGTAGATGCATCCCCCACCAGCCTAAAAGTAACGATTTCGGCCGAAAAATCACTCTCAATTTCGGTGAAGACCTTTTTTTTTTTTTTTTTGGAGACCACCTGATTTAGGGCGAAAAAAACGTTTGAATTTCCGATTTCGGCCGAAAAATTACTCTCAATTTCGGTGTAGACCTTTTTTTTTTACTTTTTTTATTTTTTGGAGACCACCTGATTTAGGGCGAAAAAAACGTTTGAATTTCCGATTTCGGTCGAAAAATCACTCTCAATTTCGGTGAAGACATCCGAATTTTTGAGGTTTTGTGCTTAAAATCCCCCCCCACCAAAATTTTCTAGATCCGCCACTGACAAGAACATGGAATAATGTACCTGGGAGTAGCAACTGATGGAAGTAATCACCAATCAATCAAACTTTTTCCGATTGTGATTCAATAGTATGATTGGATAAATGGCGGTCTACAGTCTAAACTGCTTGAAGTGAGAAGTACTACAAACGTAACATCTTTAACAATTGCAAATGAAGTAAAAGAAACCTTGACGAAGATTGACTTATTTGAAAAGTGTGTTTCATTTACTGGTGACAATTGTAACACTAACTTTGGAGGTTTGGCTCGTAAAAAGGGTAATAACGTTTTTTCTCGTTTGAAAAACGACGTGCCAAATCTAGTTGGCATTGGTTGCCCAGCTCATATTTAGAATAACTGTTTACATCATGGTACAAATCAGATGAGTATTGATATTGAAAGTATCATATACAAGACCTATCAGTATTTTTGCATTTATACTGTGCGCACGGAAGAGTTGAAAACTTATTGTGAGTTTGTAGATATGGAGTATCAAAAACTTCTTTCTCACAGTGTAACAAGGTGGCTATTACTTTATCCCAGTTTATCAAGGATGCTTCAAATGTATCCTGCTTTGCAGTCATATTTCATGTCCATTGACAGGCCTCCTGTTGTGTTAAAACGATTTTATGAATCGTCTCTAAGCGAACTTTATTTAAAACATTTGCAATCTTTTGTTGCTATTTTTAACAGGGTGTCGAACCGTTTCAAATAACGTTTCGGGTTCAGGTTTAGCTCCTGCTCAAAATATTTTAGCGGTTCAGGTTTGGTTCGGGTTCACTTGAGCACCACTTTCGAGGTTCAGGTTTGGTTCAGGTTCACTCAAGTAAAATATTACTGGTTCAGGTTCGGTTCGGGTTCATTGACTTAAAATTTAACTGTTGTTACTCGTTTCGTCCAGAAAAAAAAAAGGAGAAATTGTTGATCCTGTTGATGATCACCACTGCTCTTATTGTGCGTGTACCAGCGCCAGCGGCATCCGGATATGGAAAAATATTTTCTTACTATTGTTAGGGGTTCAGGTTCGGTTTGGGTTCACTTGAGCACAATTTTGCTGGTTCAGGTTTGGTTCAGGTTCACTGAAGTAAAATTTTGCTGGTTCAGGTTTGGTTCGGGTTCATCAAAATGAAACGGTTCATTCGGGTTTACGGTTCGGGTTCAGGTTCGGTTCGACACCCTGGTTTTTAATGAACAAGTTCAGAATATTGAAAGATCAAAAGCATCAGTCATTGAAGTTAGATCTTGCCTTGGTGTTGTGAAATCAACGATTAAAGAAAGACAGAAGCAGATGTTCATATCAACCCAAGTTAAATTAAAGCTGGGTAAACTCAGAGAAGAAGGTCAAGATCATGAGTGTGACCTGTTTATCTCAGATGTCTCTGTGTTGTACCAATCCTGTGTTGAGTATCTAGATAAATGGACAACTTTATTTGAAGAGTTTCAATGCTTTGACTGGATGCTCTTATTGCAAACAGTCACATGGGAAAAAATCGAACCATGTGTGGAGTATTTGCTTCATAAAAATGTCGATATTAATGAAGCTAAATTGTTTGACCAATATCAAAACCTCTGCAAATTCGTGAAAAATCAGCTTGAAACGAATTCAGAATGTATCTCAAAATGATGGCACATGAGAGATGGACTCTCTATTTCAAAACTTGCAACACCATTGAATTTTTCAGCGAACTGCTAAAAATCGCACAGTTTTACTTCAGCCTTATTGCTCATAATCCTAATGTGGAACGAATTTTTTCCTTAATGCAGCCACAGTGGTCAAAAGAAAGAGAAAGTTTTTTATTTGAGTCGGTTGCTAGCATATTAACGCTTGTGTACAATTTTAGCCATGTCACATGCAGCCAGTTTTACAATATAGTAAAAGGTGATTCTGCATTATTGAAAAAAGCTAAAGGAACAGCCAAATATTCGTGGGCTGCATCAGACAAGTAAACTGAATGATCATTTTTGCAAGTTAAGACGAAACTTGATTATTTTTGTGACTATATGTGCCACCTGTGGTAACGAAGAGTGCTTGTTACTTTAATTTTCTGCGTGCTTTAAAAATGTAAACCAGCCAGTACTTGCTTATAATACTTTCAAAAATGTGTCCTCCTTTTTGGTCATGAAAATATGGTAGCCCTATATAAAAGGAGTGTGTTACTATTTTTGTCAACTTGCTCTACTTGGCATTTTTTTATCAATCGAAACAGCAAATGGTTTTCAATGCAATGCACTTTTTTTTAGCAGTCTAATAGCAAACATGGCGACGATTTGAATTAATTTTCAGAAAAAATTCGCATGAGTTAGAAGTTTTCAACATTTCGCCATTAAATTTTCAAACCAAAAAGATTTCTCGCACGCTTAAAGAGTGCTTCAAGATCCTCTTTAAGTTGGCGAGGAAAATGTGACGTTTTTTTACTCGAACTGCTTTCCGCAATCGCTCGAAGAAATTTAGCGAGAAAGAATGACGTAACGGATTTCGCAAGGCTTTACCTACACGTACAAAAATGACCTCTTACGTTTAGCGAGTATTTCGTTCGTTAGCGCCTCTTAAAAAAAAAAACTCGTTATAAAAGCGAACGAGGAAATTTCTGTCATGTGCCCCCTGACTTGTAATAAGGCCTCGCTTATAAGTGCTGCTGTATATGACATCATAATCCACGATGCCACGCCTACTGCACAGTACACACTAGAGATGGCAACAGCGCAGCGTACGCGGCCGCGCGCTGTTGTTGGTGTACCGCGCCTTCAGTTGAAGTTTATTTTTTCAGAATGCGGAGCATCCTAGAATCGGCTATTTTGGTTACAAAAAACTTAGTTTTGATCGGCTGAACGTGTTTTTTGACACCAACAAAAAGAGTTTGGTTTTGGTAGGCTAGACTAGGAAAAGTTTAGGACGTTGGGTGGGAAGATGAAACAAAGGCAGACAAATCCCAGTGGGCACAAAACGTCTAAAAGACGTTTAAAACGAAAATTGGTCTAAATGTTATCTATTTTGCAAAATGCACAAAGTTGAATAGACGTCATTTACAAAGACGTCGAATATGCGCAAAATTTAACAACGTGACAAGGTGTATGAATCAAGGTGTCGAACCGTTTCAAATAACGGTTCGGGTTCAGGTTTAGCTCCTGCTCAAAATATTTTAGCGGTTCAGGTTTGGTTCGGGTTCACTTGAGCACCATTTCTGAGGTTCAGGTTTGGTTTGGTTCAGGTTCACTCAAGTAAAATATTACTGGTTCAGGCTCGGTTTGGGTTCATTGACTAAAAATTTAACTGTCGTTACTCATTTCGTCCAGAAAAAAAAAAAGGAGAAATTGTTGATCCTGTTGATGGTCACCACTGCTTTTATTGTGCGTGTACCAGCGCCAGCGGCATCCGGATATGGAAAAATATATTCTTTTGTTAAGGGGTTCAGGTTCGGTTTGGGTTCACTTGAGCACAATTTTGAGGGTTCAGGTTCACTGAAGTAAAATTTTGCTGGTTCAGGTTTGGTTCGGGTTCACCAAAATGAAACGGTTCATTCGGGTTTACGGTTCGGGTTCAGGTTCGGTTTGACACCCTGGCATGAATTACGTATATTCGACTTCTTTGTAAAGACGTCTTTTCAACTACATGCATTTTTGCAGAATAGACATTTAGACTAACATTAAACCATCTAAATTACATCTTCTGCATAAATCTAGACCATGTTTAAACGTCTATTTGACTAATTTTGTGCCCACGGGGATGTAGAAGAGGCAGGTTTGTGGGAAACAATCATCACAGTGGAGGCACAAAACAAAGCCTAGCGACACACCCACCCTGTACGCAGTAGGCCTATGGTATTGGTACAAGCCCAAGGCTAGACAACCATAGGTGGGCACAAGTCCATTAATCCGTTAATAACGAAGCTAGCTTTTTCATTAACTCGTTAATCCGTTAAAAAGTTTTTTCCTGTTAACGGACTAAATTAACTCCCGTTAAGTTCTGTAACGGACCAAATTAACTTACGTTAAGTTCTGTTAACTCCCGTTAAGGTTTTTATCATTAATATCTTGCACCATTCATTCATCGTACCGGTACAAACCAGCTTGCACTGGTACCACTTGTTGCGTATTAGCACGAGTTTTATAGAAAAAAGCGAAGAAAGGAGCTTTTTTTGTGGCAAATAATAAGCTGCAGCTTCATAGGTCTATTGATTATCGCTGTTAACAATTTTCACAGAGTTTCCGATCGCAGCTTCGTTAGTGCATTTAAACTTATTTCTGTCTTGAAATTAGATTAGACTGTAAAATGTAACTTCCAAAACACAAAAAGGCCACCGCAGCAATAAATATTTCCATACAATCAGCTCAACAGCATCAATACGTGTTCTAGAAGCGAGTGAATAAAAATAAATGTAAATTACGCGCAAAATGTTAACGAATTAACGGACTTTATTAACTTCCGTTAATTAAAGCTGAAAATAACGGATTAACGTTAACAGAGGTGTGAAGTTTGTTAACGAACTATTGGTTAACGAAGCTAACGTTTTGCATTAACTTGCCCACCTATATGGACTACAGTTTCTACTACACATGCGCTTGCATTTCAGAGTGACAAGGTTAGTTCGGTGTATCCTATTCGTCAACAGGTGATGGCATCAAGAATTAGCCTTTCGGTCCTATGTCTGTAGCCTATCTCAGATCTGGTAGACCTATGTTCTATGTAGTAGAGTACGAAGACTAGGCTACCCAAATTTCAATGACAGAATAGCCTACGTAGTAGCAAAATTTATTCCACAATCAAACACACATGCAAACAGCAAAGGTATATTACATAGGGTAGTTTTATACAAGTGTAGTACGGTAGCTTGTGACAGCATGCAGAGCACGTGATACGGTACCTTATACCGGTATTTCATTATTTGAGCTACTGGTTCAGGATTAGTACGGTAGTTGCATGGTATCATCTGGTAGACTGGTAGATTGTTTTTGATTGCCAAAACATGGTGCAGAAAAACTGATAGAAAGCACACACGAGGCAGATTAAACCTGAAGGCCTACAATTGAAACGACTGATCTCACGTTGCATGTTTTTTAGTTTTTACTTGGCCATTTTCAAAGTTAACGAGTGCGAAATTTCAGACTTTTACTTATAACTCGATAATGGTTTGGTCTAGCTACATGAAATTTTGATAGCAGTTTGAGATTCATAAGTTATTTGTGTGTGCCAAATTTCAAGGCAATGAGTCCCGTAACTTCAGGTTTAGGAGCGAAAACTACTTCAAAAGTTTGGTGTAAAAAGCGGTCTTATTCAAAAACGGCTTAAGTATGGCAAAAAATATTTCACATGGTTATATGTCGTAAGATACTTTTTCATCCCTACCTACTCTTCTAGTGGCATTGAGCTTTTTTTTCTTTTTTCATTTTTTGCTTTCTAAATTTTGTGCACGCTTCTTCTACTAAACCACACAACATCGATATCTAATTTTTGTGTGAATTTGTTGAGCTGCAAATGCAATTTTGTCTCCTAAAATTTTTTGAGGCTTCTCCCCTGAACCCCCCCAAAATGGGGCCCTAAAAAACTAATTTTTTTAATTTCTCAAGCTAGGGTGATAGTTTTTTGTTTATATTGGTAGATATTTAAGCAACAAATATTTTTTAATTTCTCTAGCATAGTATGGAGGTACCATCCCCCCATGGGCCCCCAAATGCACTCCCCAGAAATTAGTTTTTTGAACGACTTACGCTAGGGCATTACTTTTTTTTATATCGGCAGATGTTTAAAAAACAAATATTTTAACATGGTTTGAAAGAGCCAACCTTTTGAAAACTCTCCAAAATATTATCCCTAAAATCAATTTTTTTATATGCCGTAAGCTAGAGAGCTAATTTTTTTCTGATGTTAGTGGAAATTTAAAGGATATTTAGCTTGCGGTGTGGCACGGTGCAGCGTGAACTTTGTTGTGTTTGGATGCGGTGCAGCATGCGGACAAAGCTTGCGGACGCAGCGCAGCATGCGGATGCATTTTTTGTTATCAGCGCCATCTCTAGTACACACAAACTGCTGATAGCTGTATCATTATTATACCCGTACTGAATTGATTTGTTGTTGTTGTTGAACCTGACCCAAGACACGAGATTGTGCTGCGTACCGTACCCTAGATTGTAATATACATGTCAGGATACTTAGTTGCATGAAGGAAACAAAGAATTAGCCAAAAAATACACTTAACCAACGTATATTAACAAAAACTTTCACTAAAATCGTTTTCGGCCAGTGGCCATCTTCAGCCTATTCAAATACAATCAATCAATAGGCCTTGTTACAGTGTCCAAAATTGTGTTGTCTCGTGATACCCATCGAGGTACCTCTTGAAAAATTTTTTACTGAAATGTCTTCGGTTGCAACCAGGTGCCACTATGTAAGGACTATGCTTAAACTAAATAATTAATCATGGGTAACTTTTTTGCTAAAAAGTTTGCATAATTAAAGTTTCAGCTTGAGTTTTTTTGTGAATTCTAAAACATGAAAACTTGCTTTGAAGTCACGTGACCGTCGTCACTTGGCAGCTGATCAATATGATAGCAAAATTTCAAAACAATTTTTCAAGATGAAGTACCGGTAACCCTTAATAAAGAAATTATTTCTTGCAAAATGTCGAAAAATAAACGAACTACCTTATGAATTACACTACGTGTTTGTTATGATGATAGCCTACCACAAAAAGCAGCCTAATACAATAACTGCTTCGAAGAATACCGATAAGCTTCGAGGAATATCGATAGCCTACGGCAGTCGGTAGCTATGGATATATCGGGCATCAGTCCATAACGTTTATTCCAATCGAACAAAAGCACATCGTCAATTCTAATAAATCATTCAGCTACAATGTTTTAAGACTACAGTAGTTTACTGCGAAGTTTCAACATAAAGCAATAGGCCTACACTTTCGGAAATATTGCAAAATAAGGCATAAATAAACTGTTCTCCTTTTCACAATTTCATGAGAGTCATCTCTTATTTTGGGTTATTTGTTGGCTTAACTCCGGTTGTTGTTTCAAGTGCTTACGTGTGGCAGAACAGACATTCGAGAGTTGATAAGCCAACCAGCTAGGGCTAGGCTAGTTAGTTTCGAGGAGTGAAAGCTTTTCGGTATTTCTCAAAGCAGTTATTGTATTAGGCTACTTTTTGTGGGTAGACTATCATCATAACAGACATGTGGTGTAATTCACGAGGTACGGTACTTCATTTGCTTTTCGACTTTTAACACGAAATAATTTCTTTATTAATTCCTAAGGATACCGGTATTTAATCATGAGAAATTATTTCAAAGTTTTGCATTCGTAACGATCAGCTGCCAAGTGACGACGGTCACGTGACTTCAAAGCAAGTTTCCACGTTTAAAATTCAGCACAAAAAAACTCAAGCTAAAACACTAAATATGCAAACTTTTTAACAAAAACTAACCCATGATTAATTATTTAGTTTAAAATTATCATGTTTTGAATTTTTACATTCAAAGAAAGATAAAAAATATCTTTGTTGAAATTTGTGAATTATTTCACGGCAACACTAATAGTAAAAAAAATCATTCAAGCATATGATTTTAAAATATTCATCCGCGTTCGATTAAAAGCGGTATATCTTAAAAACGGCACCTGGTTGCAACCGAAGACATTTCAATCATTAATCAGGCATTAAAAATCTATTTCTAAAAAATTTTTCAAGAGGTACCTCGATGGGTATCACGAGATCTCTTTTCCAGACGTTTTTTCTGCTAGCGTAACTAGGCCTACAAATAGAATCGATGTCAGGATAGGGGATAGAACAGTTAAAATTACCACTATTTTAACTGTGAGGGCGATGCTCACTTCTAAGAAAAAATACAGTGGGAGGGCAAGAAATAAATCGGGGGGAGGCAATGCCCCCCGCTGGCGACACGCCTGGCTGTAGGCCCATTTGGAAATCTGATTATTTTGATTTGAGCACAAATAAACGTAATTGATTGATGGTAGTGACTACTTCACCGAAAATGTTCAAGTTAAAGAGAATAAAACGAAAACGAGAAATATTCACCACCGTCATTCTGGCAGAATAACAAGCGTCATTCTGGCAGAAAGTGTTGCCGCACTAGAAAAGGCAGAAACAACACTACGTCACAAACATTTAGCTGTGTTGCCTACCGCCATAAGTCAAATAAGTCATTACGTCATAATTGAAAACATAATCATGAATCACAATCATGTGAAAAAAAACCGATGTTGCCAAAAAAATAAATAAATTGAAAGCTAAAAGAACAATCTCGTATAGCTAAAACTGTAAAAAAACAACACAAAAAACAATTAAACTAACTCAACTACAAAAAACTCAGCACGTTTCGTCATTACCTCAAACACAAGTTCAAAGTCAACCTAAAACTGGGGTCCCGAGCAGAATGGTTTGAAGGAGGCCATCAATTTTTGGCGAAAAACGCAATTTTTGGGGGAAATTTTCAATTTTTTCCCATTTAACTTTCCGCAGCGCCCCGAGCTCCGGGTTTGGGTGCATTCGGTAGCCCTCGGGCCCCTATACCTGACCCAAGTCTAAAATAGGGTACGTACTCAACGGGGGCCCCCAGCAGAATGGTTTAAAGGAGGCCATCAATTTTTGGCGAAAAACGCCATTTTGGGGGGAAATTTTCAAATTTTTCCCATTTAACTTTCCGCAGCGCCCGGAGCTCCGGGTTTGGGTGCATTCGGTAGCCGACGGGTTTTGTTTTTTGTATTGATTTTGCAGGCACGTTTTCTTTAATTTTTCTATTTTCATTTTTCACGAAGTAAAATGCCAAGTTCAACGTTCGTTTCAGATGCTGGTAGTCTTTGCCCCCCATTATTGTGTGGTATGTTTACCTGATTTAAGTTGCTTATGTTTCAATCATTTTAGGTTTTTGTTGTTTGATTTGGAATATTTCGTTTTTTGCAATTGCGTCATTTGATAAATCTGAAACTGCTTGATTTTGCTGTTCTTTCTAGCTTATACATCTTGTGTAATAATTGTTTTTTTGTTTTTGTTTTGGCATTTGTTCTTGCTTCAACACAGTTTTATCTAATGCCAGTATTATTTTTATTGGTGGTTGTGCATTACCAATATTTTGGCTTTGCTTTTTTCACTTATATTTTACTCGTATTTGTTAACACTACGTTTTTTTGCTCAATCGTAGTTGAGTAACGAAATTGCGGCTTGGAAAAGTATTCCATGTCAGTTTTGGTCATGTTGCATCTATTTTTTCTGACAACTTTTTTAACTTTTCGCATTCACCAGAGTGAGTGTTGAGTTATTTGTGCGGTATATATGAGCAATTGCGTGGAGTGAAGTAAAATCAGGAATACTTAGACAACGAAGGGGATGCAAAGGCTTATTTTACGCTTAACATTAAAAGTGCTAAGCTTTCGTGATGTACCTTTGAAATGGTCTTCTTTTTCTTTTAATACATGATTAATGCACCCACTCAGCTTGGATGATTTCCTAATGCTACAAATTTGTTGTTCCTTTCTTTTGAATAATGGAATTGTAATCTTTTGAGATATAATCGGATTATTAGTGGTTCAGATTTAGATGCAGACAAGCGGTTGTATGCGTGACTGAGATAGCTTTTGGTTCCATGTAATTCATAGTGAAGTGTCTTTAGTTTTTCGTACTTTTTTGTTTTGCAGAATGAGGATGTGTTTTTAATCACGAAATCATTTCTGTCAAAAGCGTATTTTTAGCCATTGATTGAAGCCTAGCACCACCCTAGACAGGTGTTTTAACAATATTGCATAAAAGCAAATAAATTTTAATCACGTTATTAGCTTTTCTAACGCCAAGCGTGAAAGAAGCTTTCGCATCCCCTTGTTGTCTTGGTATACCTGAGAAAATTTTCGCCAAAATACGCTAATTTGAGTAAAGGTATAATAGTCATTAAGTTTAGCCTTTTTTTTTGAGATGGTCAAGGATTGCCTGATTGGGTAAAGAAACCAGGAAGGAAATCATTTTCATTGAACAGTTACTAGTCTTGCCCTTTGTATAAAAACCGTTCGAATCTTTTCGTCATCACACGAAGATATTTCATCAGACGAAAAGCAAATTAGAAAATTGAGAGAAGCATAAATTTTGCTTGAGTGTTATTATTTTATAAAGTTTGTTATTTTTGGTGAATTTTTAGTGTTTTCGTGTGAAAAGTTTTTCAGCAAAGCGCCGATCACTCCGCATTGTGATTAGGGCTTCTCGTTTTGAAATTCGTGTTTGATTTCATGAAGTTTTGAGGTCACGCCTACTATAAGACTTTGAATCATGGGTTTGCATTGCAATCATTTTTGTTTTTTGGCTAGCATTGAAATCCAGCAATCCAAATCAAAAAACACAGTAGTGATAATAACTTTTACGTATTACACATCTTGCACGAGCAGCACGCAGCCCTTGCTGCTTTATCTTTCACCTTGCATTTTTATTGCAAGTTTTAACGAAATTAGCTGCTTAATTGTGTTCTCTCTATTTTGTTTTACGCTTGCGTTGGCTTAATACATTTTGTTTTCAAAATTCCGAATCGTGATTGTTTCAAATGCAAAAGCTGACAAACGGCGCATTTGAAGTGCTTTTGCAGCAGTTGGCTTTTGCAAATTCAAAACCAGCAAGCTGCGCTTTGAAACTATCTTGCAACGTGTAAGTGAACCAGTGCGATAGCATCTCTTCCACCGACTCGATTTGGCGAGAATCACTGGCACGCAGTCTCAACGTGTAAGTGACTTCTGCGAGTTGCAATCGTATGCGAGCATCGCGTTAAAATCTTTCCCGTGTGAGTGACTGTTGCGATTTGATATTTTTGGGGGGCCTGTCTGGCGATATCGCGCAGACGAAATCTCGCATGAATCTTGCCCCGTGTCAGTGACCTACGCGATTTGAGAAAGAAAAAAGGCAAAATGTCGATTCTCGCAGCTAAAAGTCGCCCGGGTAAATGCAGCTTTTTCGATGCGACAAAATCGCAGCTAGTTTGCGATTATCGGTTTTTTTGATTAATTTTGAAATTAAAGTTTGTGATCTATATTCTATAAATTGAAACTCAGCCAGAGAAAAATTTTATTTTATGAAGTATTGTGATTATAACGCAACAAATGCCAAAACATTCTCAAACTTCTGCCCAAAATGTTACTTGTGACAAAACAGAAGAATTCAACACAAATAATGACTAAAATCGGATTAATCGTAAAAATTGCAGATTTTTATTTTCCAACTTCTATGATGCGATAACGGATGCGGATTTTTTGCGGGTTTCGATGCGATTTTTTGGAAAAAAAAAGGCGTGCGATGCGATGTAATTGCCATTCCTGTAAAAAAGCAATTTGTCCACTTTAAACATCACCTTACAAACTTTAAGCATCAAGTCACCTAACAAACTTTATCGTAAGTTAGGCTTTATCGTGAGTCAAACTTTATCGTAAGTACATCAAATCACCAAACAAACTTTATTCTACAAAAGTTAGGTGGCTGCTTGACTCGAAGACCGGCAGGTCACTTCGCAGCCCTCCTAGTCTACTACATAACTGATCCCGTGTATTATTGCTTTAATTTTGTGACAAAATAAATATGATTGATTGATTGATTAAGGAGGTTATCTTTTTTTATTTCTTTCTGGTTGGGTTTTATTTGTCTTTTTTTGAGGTGGTATTAGTCTTTTCTCTATAAACTTTTTATCGTAAATAGAAAATTATAAATTTCAGAACCCAAATAGGTCCAATCCTAAAACCGAAACAAAGAAGTCACTTCTACACAATCTAGCTCATCATGAATTAGAGCTAACCACGAACTTACTTCACCGCACCCTCAATCCCATTTTGCATCTTGGCAAGCAATACCGGTACTAGCTTTTCTCAAAAACTAAATTAATATAATAATCACATACCCATGGCCATGAAAAACAGAAAGTACAGTAGACTATAGCAGAGTCTACTCTAGATTATAGTAATCTTAATGTGTTAACATAGGCTACTGAACATCTGAAATTTAAATGCTTTTGCCATAGCATATACATCTTACTGTGCTTTCCCAAAGCGAAGAAACAAAAACCAAAAGCAGCTCTAGCAAGAAACTAAAAATAAGGTCAAAAAGGTACTAAGACAAAAACTAAAAAATAAAAAGTTAAAACTGACAGTGGGGAATACTAAAAAAAGTACCGTACAACTTTAGATACTACACTGAACATTGGAAAAACTGCACAAGCTCAAGAGATTTAGGCCTATGTCACACGTTGCACAGCACAAACAAAAAATTTCTGAAATGCGGTTATCTGCTAAGCTGATAGCATCAGTTAAGCACTGTAAATATCTTCACCCATTTCTAAACGCAGTCTTATATGCAGCAGCTACATAAATATCCTGTAGAGAGCAGCACCACAATAACGATAGGCAACTTTGCTGCCTTTATATGTTCTTCACGGCTGTAAATTGCAAAACTGTACCAGCAGACTAAAGTTCTTGTACAAGCAAAACTCCAAACATGTAAACATACCGGTAGGCTCCCATCTCATTCAGCAGTAATGGTGTGAAAGGATTTCTAAACCATGTAGGACGGTAATATTGGTACTAAAATTAAGCATTAAGCCAATAATGGAATAAGCATACGAATCTTTTAAAGCAAACGTTGTTAACTCACACTACGGCAAATATAGTTTGTTATGCAAAGTCGTACCGGTATAAGAATATAGCCCATTGGTTCTAAATAGCTTTGTAGATGTTGCTTGCTTTCGTTGTTGTATTAAACAGGCTATTACTATAACAACGTGACATTGCCGGTTAATCTTATCGGTAGATTTCCACGAACCATAAAACAAAAAAACGCAGAACTAGCGGCATAGCATTATTCTCACAGAACACATTAGTCCGGTAGAAATACGACAAAATACATGCAAACCCGGAAAAAACTTATCATAAGCTGAAATTTGGCACGATGACTCAGGACCATGTTCTGAGCCACCAAAAAAAATCCCCATGTTTTGGACATGGGACTTTCCCCTTTTTCGGCCTTTAAAGTCTGCCATCTAGTGTCAAAGAGTCTTTACTGTCCAACAGCCAATCCAAAAGTTAAGAAAGAGTCAAATTTTGAATCGTAATCGATTTTTAAGTGAAGGTATAAACAAATTCATTTTAAAATTAATGACGTCATTTTTGGTGACGTCATTGCCAAATTTTTAGTTTTGAAAAAATGGCATATTCTGCATTGATGACTCAAATTGTGAATAAAAGTTAGCTGTTCAGCTCCAAGCCAAAAATTGCTTAAATCAAAAAGTGATGACGTCACAAACGCTTTTTGATGACGCCATCTGTCAAGAGTTTTGATCGTAAATAAGAAAAAGAGTGTTTAACCAAACGAAGCATTGCACCACTTTGAGAATATCAGCATCATCATCATCATCATTTTGAGATTCTAAGACATTTTCGAATCCTTAGCCGAGGACTTTTATCGTCCTCCTATACGCAATGGTTCTAAAAAAATTACTAGCGAAATTATATGTCAATTAATAAGCAGTGCCGCAACTAGAACGTTGTTCTTAGGGTGCAAAATTTGTTTCTGAGTGGGCCAAAATTTTGGGTTGATCTACTTTTCTCCGAGTTCTCTGTTGATCTCAAAAAAAAAGGTCATCTCGCCAAACTGTTCAATTTATCTCCTAGTTTTCTGTCGGTTTCCAAAAAAAAAGCCACCCTATTGAAACTGCCGCCAGGGAAAGGGGAGTTTGGGTGGGCATTTTAGGGAGGCGGAATTTTTGTTTAGGGGGCGCCGCCCCCTTTTGCTTCCCCGTAGTTGTAGCCCTGTTAATACGAATATTTCCCGAGCACGATAATATATCCGGTAGGAACAGAATTTCTACCGTTTTGCAATGTCTGACAGTATTATTATCTAACGCAAAATGCTTTGTTAGCATGCTTCTGCAATCTGTGGTACTAAATTTATTATAGAGTAGAATATGCCTGGCATAAGAACTAAACTTATCTAATCAATTAGAATAACATTTGAACAAACTTATCGGATTAATCTAAAACAACACCTGATCAAAAACTTATCTAATCAACCAAGATTCTTGAATTAACATCGCAACAAAATTTATTTAATTAATTTATAATGAAAACGCTAATATTTGACAATTTGCAGCCCTACTAATTTTTTTTATCTTTGCTAATGCTTGCATTTTAAACTAAAATTGCATATTAACTTTAACTGCGCAAGGGAACTTTTGGATAAACATTTATAGGCTTTCTTGCTCTAATTGCAAAATGCATAATTTTACTTTGATCATATCTTGAGAGGATTAAGTTTTGTCTGCTGACTACTACCACCGGCGCAGCTAGAAATAAAAAGGGAAAGGACAAAATGTTTTGTTGTGATTAAAACATATGCAAATCGAAATGTTTTTATTTACGCAAATTGTATCAAACTACTGTACAAAGGTTAAGCAATAGCAGGTTGAAGTCCTGCCGTCGTTCATACAGCAGACGCATAAAAAAATGACTAAACGAAAAAAATAAGAACTAAAGTAGTTTTATGATTTTACTTTATTTAACGATGCAACAGGGGATACAAAAAAGCGCGTTTTTTCACTTAGGCCATACGAGAAAATCGCAGATTGCCGTTATTATTCAAGCAAGCTTGCGTAATAGTATTTCAATTTTCGAATAATTATAGTTACATTTCATTCATCAAGTTGCCTTGGCCAGGAGACAGCGAAGGGACCTTTCGGTCTTCAAGTCAAACTGCCACCTGTCTACCACAGTATATTGTGACAAATTAAGAACAAATGAAATGCACAATTCGCAAAATCATACGAACAGCTCCCGCCTATACCCGAAAATAATTGGTTTTTGAAAAAATAAGTGCTCCCTTTTATAATTTATGTCAATTGACAGTTGACACCAGTCACAACAAACTGCTTGCTATCTTCAACCAACGAAAAAAAATGCGCTGTATTGTGGCTTGCCAATACAAAGTTTCGTTTAATTGATTACTGTACTCACTGTTATTATTATCGTTGGTGGGAAATGGGATCTCATCTAAGCATTAAGCAAGAATAACGCGATGGTGACCGACCAATTCCTTGTACGGTTGTCTCAATCAAATAATGCGAATCTGAACGCGGCGTTAGCGAAAAAAACGGTCATAACGAAATACAATGGGTTTTTATATATGGCACGCCCGCAAACAAAATTTGGTTCGCGCCGAAAACTGCGTATAAAATGCTTCCAGAGCAAATTTTTAAACCCAGTCGTGAAATCGTGAATGTACGGGCATATTGTTAGTTTGTTTAAAACAACTAGCTGCTTGTACACCAGTGAGGCGATACGCCGAGCTTACCGAATTTCGGTTTAAAATAAACTAAAGACGAGCTTTTGCGCTCACGATTTTATGCACAGTGTAGATCGGGATATGGCGGACGGTGTCTGGGCGACTTTTTGCTCTCAACTAATCAGAGCGCTCAATTTAGACCTCGACACAATTTGGGCTACGTCGCCGGACTCTGTGGTCTGATAGACAACAAGAACATTGTTCATAATCAACACAGCTATACGTTGTAATACGCAGACATAGAAATTGATTGGCACCGACTTCCTAAAAATAAATTTGCGCACTATTTACTGCATTAAATATTTGACATTGCGCAGATTGTAGCTGTTAGATTAATTCCAACCAGCCGATCGCGTTCCCCAACTTCAACTGAAAACAAAACTAAAGGATCAAGCTGACATTGTGGTTTCGTTTTCGGTAATTAATAAAAACTTTTTGAACAATAACATTTTGATTCCGTCATTTTTCAGATAAACGGGTTCACTAGGCTGTTGGTCTAACTGTAGGCCTACACAAAGCGGTTTAGACCAATTACGTCTGATATCTTATTCCATGCAAACGCAAAAAAAAATAGGTAAAATGCATGGAATTAAATGACATGCGTATATTTATACGCACAAAATACGCGTGATCGGTAAAACGGACCTAATACAGTATAACAAAAAAATCAATTTCGACGATCACAATAAACGGAAAATCATTCTCGTAGAAGAGATTTGCTTTCCTTCTGCGGTTAGTGCTTTTTCCAAATGCATTCAAATAAAATATTCTCAAAATTTACTTGGGTCGAAATACGATTCGTCTTATGGTGACATTGAATTCGTGTACTGATACGCGTCAAATCTCGGCCGCCCCGAATTTTCGCCGATATCTGAATCTACTTGTTTCATTTTGGAAAATGATGACTTTTGAAACAATTGGATTGCGTTTTTTGATGCGAAATCGCGCTGCTTTCTGCCTCATTCGCATTCTGCCGCAAATGCAATGCGGTATGCTGACGAGACATCATCATTCCACGACAGCGCGATCGGGCTACGCAATGATCTTATTTTACCAAAATTGATTTTTTGATAGTAACTTCATTTCCATTGCTACGTTAAAAATGATTCACTTTGCCATTTTTGCTGCAAACGTTTTTTCAATCTGAGTATCTGGTAAACATTTCAAGCTAGAGCGCTGAAAGTTGTTGTAAAAGATAGAGAAGCTAATGACCTTAGAAAAAATTTTCAAAAAAATGCAAAAGTTTTGACGTTGTTCATTTGCAACTCTGGGTAGAATTACACTTGAGTTGAGCGTTTTTCAATTACCGTTGTTTTTTCACATTTTATCTCCTAAATAATTTTGTGAAAATATGCACTTTAAAGGCGGTGAATCATCCAGCCAATTCCAGTGGTTTACAATAACTAAAATTGAACTATAATTTTTGATATTTTTTGTTTTGATTTTGGGACTGCGTTTGCAAAAATATTCAACAAATACAAAAAGATGTCCCCCCGAAAAAAGTTTTTGGAAACTCTGAGTTTTGTTCTTCCCGCCAAAACCACAGTTCTCTAAACTATTAGGCCTACAGTAATCTTATTAAACTATTAGGCCTAACTATCTCTAAACTATTGAGCCTAATAGTTTAGAGATAGTTAGGCCTAAGCTATTTAGAAATAAACTATTTAGAAACAAACTATCTCTAAACTATTAGGCCTACCACAGTTCTCTAAACCATTAGGCCTACTGTGGTTTTGGCAGGAAGATCAAAACTCAGAGTTTCCAAAAACTTTTTTTGGGGGGACATCTTTTTGTATTTGTTGAATATCTTTGCAAACGCAGTTCCAAAATTAAAACAAAAAATATCAAAAATTATAGTTCAATTTTAGCTATTGTAAACCACTGGAATTGGCTGGATGATTCACCGCCTTTAAAAAAGGGAGGGGACTGGTCTCCCTAATCCTCCCCCTGGCTCCGCCGGTGTCTATCACACCAGATTTTTACGGACAACACAGTTATCTACTTTTAATCGACTAAATTCACAATATAATTCTCCTAAGTTTAAAGCTAATAAAAAAAAAGTTATGCAGTGTTCCATTTGGTCAAATCAATGACATGAAACTAGATGATCCGAAACTCCGCAAATGCGCTCATTTTATTCTCTTCTTGGTCACGCTTCACTGCAGGCCCCACTCTTCTGGTTTTCTCTGGTACTGACCATTTGCGTGCGTGCCGACATAGATCGGTTAAACCGCTAATTATGTACCTGCAAGGTTATGAATAGTGTTTGAAGTAAACTAGTCGGGATTTATGTTCATGTTATTTGAGTAAAAGCGATATGTTTAAGGTTGTTGCTGATTTTATAGCTTAGGGTAGCCTATTCAGATCAGGGATGTTACCCAACTCACTGGTACCAGGTTCAGAAGTCCCAGGTTTTATGGACTTCTGTTGGTTGGTAGGTATTGACAAATGGTATTATAATGATGTTAGTTAATATAAATAATAATGTATTAAATGATATAAAATAATGATATTAATATAATAATGGTATTAAAATATAATATATGGTATATAACTAGATGGGAGTTTGCCAGCAAACCCAGTGAACGACCGACGCACAGCTAATGCTGTGACGCTCAAAAGTACTTTTTGTCTACCGTAAAATCAGCAATTATTCAAAAATATCTGATTATGGAACCTCCAGAAAAGTTGAGTCAAAAGATTTGTCAGTTAAATATCTCCTGAAATCATAAAACACTGTCACCCTAGCTTGAGCCGTTCAAAAATTGATTTTTGGGGGTCCATTTAGGGGGTCCCTGGGGGGGGTGGTACCCCCAAACTATGTCAAAATATTTGTCTGTTGAATATCTGCTGATATCAAAACAGACTGGCACCCAAGTTGAGCTTTTCAAACAATTCATTTTTGGGGGTCCATTTGGGGGTCCCCAGGGGGGTGGCACCCCCAAACTATGTCAAAATATTTGTCTGTTGAATATCTGCTAATATCATAAAACACTGGCACTCTAAGTTGAGCCGTTCAAAAAATTGATTTTTGGGGGGTCCTCGAGGGGGTGGCACCCCCAAATTATGTCAAAATATTTTTCTCTTAAATATCTACTGATATCAAAAAAAACTGGCACCCTAGGTTAAATGGTTAAAAAAATTGTTTTTGGGGGGGTCCATTTGGGGGGGTCCCCGGGGGGTGGTACCCCCAAACCATGTCAAAATATTTCTCTCTTAAATATCTACTGATATCAAAAAAAATGGCACCCTAGGTTAAATCAATAAAAAAAATTAATTTTTGGGGGGTCCATTTGGGGGGGTCCCTGAAGGGGTGGTACCCCCAAACTATGTCAAAATATTTGTCTCTCAAATATCTACTGATAACAAAAAAAACTGGCACCCTAGGTTGAGCCGTTCAAAAATTTGATTTTTTGGGGGGGTTCCCGGGGGGGTGGTACCCCCAAACCATGTCAAAATATTTCTCTCTTAAATATTTACTGATATCAAAGAAAAATGGCACCCTAGGTTAAATGGTTAAAAAATTTGTTTTTGGGGGGTCCATTTGGGGGGGTCCCCGGGGGGTGGTACCCCCAAATTATGTCAAAATATTTGTCTCTCAAATATCTACTGATAACAAAAAAAACTGGCACCCTAGGTTGAGCCATTCAAAAATTTAATTTTTTGGGGGGGTTCCCGGGGGGGTGGTACCCCCAAACCATGTCAAAATATTTCTCTCTTAAATATCTACTGATATCAAAGAAAAATGGCACCCTAGGTTAAATGGTTAAAAAATTTGTTTTTGGGGGGTCCATTTGGGGGGGTCCCCGGGGGGGTGGTACCCCCAAATTATGTCAAAATATTTGTCTCTCAAATATCTACTGATATCAAAAAAAACTGGCACCCTAGCTTGAGCCGTTCAAAAAATTGATTTTTTGGGGCCCCATTTTGGGGGGTCCCCGGGGGGGTGGTACCCCCAAATTACGTCAAAATATTTCTCTCTTAAATATCTACTGATATCAAAAAAAACTGGCACCCTAGCTTGAGCCGTTCAAAAAATTGATTTTTTGGGGCCCCATTTTGGGGGGGTTCCCGGGGGAGTTGCCCCAAAAAAATTTCAGGAGACACAATTGCGTATGTACCTCAACAACTTCACACAAAAATTAGATTTCTATGTTTTGTGGTTTAGGAGAACTCGAGCGTACAAGATTTAGGAAGAAAAAAAAGGAAAAAAAAGAAAAAAAAAAGAAAAAAAAGGAAAAAAATAAGAAAAAAACCTCATCGCGGCCGAAAGTGGGTTGGTAGGGATGAAAGGATATCTTAAGACATATAACCATGAGAAATATTTTTTGCCGTACTTAAGCCGTTTTTGACTTAGACCGCTTTTTACGCCAAACTTTCGGGGCGGTTTTCGGGTCATAAACCCGAAGTCACGTGACCGATTGCCTCGAAATTTGGTACAAACATAAAACTCATTAATCTCCAACTGCTGTCAAAATTTCATGTAGTTAGACCAAACGGTTCTCGAGTTATAAGCAAAAGTCTGAAATCTCGCACTCATTAGTTAGAAAATGGCCGAGTAAAAACAAAGGAACACGCAACGCGAGCGTCGGTCGTTCCAATAATGGTATTAAATAGTATTATACAGGTATATAGGTAAGTTGGTAGGTAGCCTATTATAATGATGCGTTGACGTTTTCTCGCAAGAACTTGCTAAAATATAATTCTTCCAGGGTGGAAGTATATACGGTAAACGTCAAACGACATTTTGAGTTTTATTCGTATTTTGTTTCGAAAATTTGTTTCTGCTTTATCCTCCTGTCACGAAACGACGGTGGCGCTTTATAGCAGACTAAACCGCATCTGCTTTCGAGTTTTTCTGCGTCAAAAAAGAGTATCCGTAAAAAACAGCGCCTTAACTACTTAATTTGATTTTTTTGATTGGTGTGTCTTTATCCTCCTATCACGAGAAAGCGACGGTGCGCTATGCTTTGGACGAATCCGCACCCGCTTAGTATTTGACCATTTTCCGGTTGACGTTTTACTTTTACGTTTGTAAATTTGCTGCTTGTTCGAAGCCACCAAGCAGAGATAATTATCGTTAAGAGTCTTATCCAAGGACGCAACAGCGTGACCAGGGTGCGAGTTGAACTCATGATCATGCGATCAGATCGTCGTAAGAACGACGCCTTTACCCTCTCGACCACGCTGAAGAGGAATGCTAAGGGCATGTAGTATTTTCTTCATGAACGTAGTCCTACCTGTTAATGGTACGTCTATAGATTAGGTTGAAGAAATAATGTCGAAAAGCTCTTTTGTTAAGACAGTAGCCCCTGAAAAAGTTGTAGATGCGACGGCGCCCCAGCACAATTTGTCAGATTTTAAAATATTTATACTATTGTGGATCGTTTTATCGCCGAGTCATTTTACTGGCTCAGCGTAATGTTATGTTTGTGCTGTAATTAAATATTCTTCCAAGCTATCAGCAATAAAACTGCTTTTATTCAATGTTGCTTAAATTTTGTGGGAAGGCAAGATTTATGTCAATTTAATATTGTAAAAAGCATCCTAGTCGAAAACATCTGGTGATTTTAGCAGCCACCTTCAATACGGAAGTTAAGATTGTTAAAAACAATTAAGCTACTGCTAAGAAAGAGTTGAATAGAATGTTAACGACTTTTCTAAGACGTTATTGAATCAAGCAACAACCGAAACTAAGCCTGCCCGATACTTTAATAATTTCATTTATACTCTGTTCCTTATCTGGGCTTTTTAGTGTTTGTATGTGTTGCGACTGCACGTGCAGCCTTTGCACGTGCAGCCTTGTTCCTCCCTTTGTTTTGAACTGCTTTGAGCAGTGCTGGAGCTGTTCAATAAATATTGTTAACACAGGCGCGATAGTGCTTATTTATCACAAAGTTTTCGTGATTAGGGTGTATGCGTCGAACGTAAACAGGGGGCCCGGATTTACAAAGCGCAGATCCCCAGGCAAACGGAGAAGAATCGACTATTGAGTTACAGTTTTCTTATTCCAGAAAATATGATCTAAAAAAAAAAAGAAACAGAAAAAAGGTCACGCGAGTAAGCGCGGGGTGTCTGGAATTTACCAGCTTGCCATACGGTAAATCCCGCGCTGGATAAAATAATGCTTTTCAAGTGAAATCAAACCGGGATTATCGTTGTGGTCAACAATGGACATTCAAGTGATTCACCTAAACGTATGAAACGGTCCAGCCTCATCTATAGCAGAATGGATATGGAGCTCAGCATCGCTTAGAACTTCCACAATATATTTCACACTTAACGGGACTACGCTGTTATTCGAGTCAATAAAAGAGTCATAAATAAAATTAAATCACACAACACCGGACAAATCTGAAACAATGGCAAAAAGTTTTATTTTATTGCTATTGGCGACAAAAGCGAGAATAAAATTCAAGCGAACCAATGACATAAGAGCCAGTGGCGTTACTGAGAAAGAGGGGGGTTGGCTCAGGGTTTTACAGTTTTGAGGTGACACCAAATTTTAATCCCATCCAAATTTGAAATTTTTCGCTATAACTTTTTAAAATCGACTGTTTTTCGATTTTTTGTTAAAAAAGGCAAAATTATTTTGAGCGGCGACCCCCCAAAATAAAGTTAACAGCCGAAATTTCACGCAAAAATATTATAAAGTCAATGTTTTAAAAATCAATAACACCAATTCAAATACAAAAAAAAATGATAACGTGGTGACATGGTAACGTGACTTCGATTTTAGGCGCTAAGAAACAGAGGTGGAGTCGAGAACACAAGGCTCGAGGCCAAGGCCAAGGACACAAAAAAATTTCGAGGCCAAAGCCAAGGACAGCCTTTCCGAGGACTGACACTCTCGAGGCCAAGGACAGGAATGCTCGAGGCCAAGGACCAAGGACACAAGCGCAAGTGCTCTCCAAAAAAAAAAAAAAGGTCTTCACAAACCAAAAAAAAACGCAAAAATTTTTTAAGTGATTTCCACAAAAAAAACGTTTTCCAAAAAATTTTTCAACCGCTCCACAAAATTTTAACAATTTAAAAAATAGTGCTGTCCTCGAGCCGAGGACAGGCCAATTTTCGAGGACTTGAGGCCTCTCGAGGCCAATTTTCGAGGACTTGAGGCCAAGGACTTGACCTTCGAGGCCAAGGTCAAGGACTTCAAAATGTGTCCTCGAGGACTCCATCTCTGCTTAGAAACATCCCAAACTTTGTCTTAAAATGCGGTCTTATTCAAAAACAGCTTAAATGCGGCGAAATAGTAAAAAATATTACATTAAAATTTAAAAATTGAAATATTATATTAAATATTATATTTAAACAAATGAAAGCTCGCAAACTACCCACTAACCAAGCAACCAACCATTAACGGTATGCAGCAAAAAACTACGAGTTTTTATGACATTATCTATGTCATTTCCAGCAAAAGTTACTCAAAAATTGGATTTTGGATGGTAATTTAGCAGTTGACATAAGTTCTTAAGCAAATTACGCAAAGCTACTACTTTTAGAGACAACGATTTTTATTATTATTGCTACCTGCTGGTTGTTAAGCAAGGCTAAAGCTGTGCAGTACAGTCACTGTCAGCAGATCAGCGCGGGCAAAGACAGAGCAAAAAATCGCATAATAAAGAAACAAAGAGGAGAAAGAGTGGGAAAAAGAGTTGTATCATCTAGTTTTATGTCATTGGTCAAATACTCTTGAATTTACAATCAAAACTCGTGACAGATGACGTCATCATTCTGCAACGACAGCGCTAGCGACAGGAGCTCATTTACTTTGTCCTGCTGCACCCTAAAACGTTACGTATTAAAATGGCGAAAAATAAAGGAAAGAACAGAAAATCTACACCAGAAAGCCTGAACGAAAGCAAGAGACAATCAACATATGCTGAAATGACAAAAAAAAACAAATCAAGGAAGTTTCAGTGAAGAGGATCGCACAAAAATAACTCTGATTTATGAAAATGTGGCTAGTCTCAGAGATGAAATGAAAGAGTTGCGAGAGGAACTGGAAGAGAGCAAACTTGAAATCAAGCAGCTCAAAACTGAAAACTATCAATTAAAGCAGGCTCTCAACTTAAACACATTTGAAACAGATAACTTACAACAATATTCTAGACGGGAAAACATTCGCATTCATGGCATCGCCGAATCGGCAAGCCAAAAGGATGATGGTGAATCTACCCTTCTCAAGCTCGCCGAAGTTTTAGGCATCACCCTGGAATTTAGTAATATTCAACGAGCCCATAGACTTGGGAAGAAAAGATCATCAGCAGCCAAACCACGTCCGATCATTGCGAGATTCGTTTCGTATAAAAAAAGAAGCGAATTTCTTTTTGCAAAGTCCAACCTTAGGAAAAGCACCGACGAAAAGTTTAAAACTGCGTTTATTACTGAAGATATCACCCCACTGTGGTCAAAATTGCTAAATTATGTAAAGAATCACTGTGATGGGGAGTTTGTTCTTTGCCACACGTACAATGGCAGAATTCGCCTGAAAAAATCTGCGCGCAAGCACGGCAATCTACTAACGGATGGAAAAGATGAAGGTGTTGGAGAATGGCTTATGGTGTCATCACCAGATGATCTCTTCAAACTCGACATTGATGTGAACTTTCGATTGCTAGACTACAAACCCCTGTTAATCAACGAAAACATTGACAGTCAAGATGGCGTTAAAAGTAAGAAGGATAACTAGTCTAATGTGCTTGTTACTGTTTTTTGTGCTGCACGTAATTTTCTTAGTGTCACCCTATTCAACAGCATAATGACTTCTAAAACTATCTGCACTATGTGTGCGAAACCATGCGAAAGCGATAATAGTTGTTACAGTTGTGAAATCTGTTTACGAATTTTTCACAAAAACTGCCTCTCTCGACAATTACTCCCTGCGGTTAATCCTTCCTCCAAACAAAATTACGCTCTTTGTCTACACTGCAAATCTAGGTCGACCACTAATGAAACTTCAGAGCTTAATAATCGTAATTCATTGACTTCGCAAACGCCTGTAGTTAATCCATGCTATACTGACTTTTTTGATAATTGCAATTACTACGATCAACAATCGCTAAATAACTTTCTGAGTGCACAAACAGAAACACTCTTCATTATGCATTTTAATATTCGCAGTCTCCAAAAAAATTTTGACCATTTAGCATCGTATCTGTCGGAATTATCAGTCTTACCGGACATTATTGCTATCACAGAAACAAAATTGACCAACGGCATAATCAACTCAAATATTCATTTGACTGGATATGCATTTTTGCATTGCGATAGCTCAACGAAAGCAGGAGGTGTGGGACTCTACATTAAAGAAACGCTTATCTTCAAACAGAAACCAGATATTAGTATTGCGTTGCCTTCTGTAGAAGATATGTGGATCGAAGTTCAAACTGAAAAAGGTCCGGCTGTTGTAGGAGTTGTGTACAGGCATCCAACTAATTTAACGAGTGATTATGAGGAATTTTCTGCACGGCTTTATGACATTTTTTCCAGATTGAACTCTAAGCACTGCCCCTTTTATGCGGTCGACGACTATAACATTGATTTAACGGCTGTTCAAAGTAACAATAATGTTAGAAAATACGTGAACAACATGATAAGTTCTCCATGCAAGTGTGCAATCGATTTACCTACTCGCATTACAGACCATTCGAAAACCCTTCTTGATCACATTTATGTTAATGATAATAAGCATTTTTACATTAGTGGCGTAGTTTTATCTGACTTGAGTGATCATTACGGAACCTTTATTGCTACTCTTGTGAAAAAGAACATGAAAGAGGTGCCCAAATATTTGCATCTCCGAGACATGTCCAGGTTTGAACTTGAAGGGTTTCTGCAAAACTTGCAAAATAATTTAATTGAGGCTAATATTAACACAAATGAAAGCGTTCACGTTCAGTTCGAAAAATTTTTGGATATTTTTTGCAGTTGTGTTAATAGCAATGCTCCACTAAGGAAAGCATCAAGGAAAGAAAAGAAATTGCATAGAAAGCCATGGTTATCGAAAGGGCTACTAAAATCTATCAAACAGAAAAAAGAACTTTTTGTTAATCTGCATAAACATCGTAATGAAGAAAATCTCAAAATCTATAAACTCTTTCGCAATACACTGAATAGAACAATTAAATCAGCAAAACAAAACTACTATAAGGAAAAAATTGGCGCCAATAGAGACAATTAAGAAAATTTGTGGAAAACAGTTAACGAACTGGCACAACTAAAAACTAAAAGCAAAACCTTTCCCACCGACCTCGAATGTGAGGAGGGAAAACTTCAAAACCCAATTGCTATTTGCAACAAGATGAATAGCTATTTTGCTGGAATTGGGGAAAAATTAACTGAATCGATCCCTCCTGTAAACAAATCACAAATTACAGAGTCTGTAACAAATATCGGGAATTCTTTTTTCTTTTCCCCATCCACGCCTGAAGAGATAACTTCAATTATACACTCCATGAAACTAAAAAAAGCAGTTAGAGAGAATGATATTGACACAAAATTCTTGAAATACAGCACTCAGGTCATTTCTCCCTACATTAGCGAACTTTTCAATTTATGTGTTGAACAAGGAGAATTTCCTAATGTGCTTAAAATTGCTGAAGTTGTGCCTATACATAAAAAAGGGGACCCGAATCAATGTACCAATTACCGACCAATATCACTCCTATCTCCCTTCAATAAAATTTTAGAGAAACTTATTTACATTCGCATCTATTCTTATTTAGAGAAATACGATTTACTAACTAAACACCAATTTGGTTTCAGGAAAGGCACATCAACCATTCATACCATAGGCAAAATATATGACAAATTGTTAAGTAACATTGACAATAATTTGTACACATGTTGCGTGTTTTTAGACTTAACAAAAGCGTTTGATACGGTGGACCATACTGTATTACTAGAAAAAATGAAATGTAATTTTGGAATTCGTGGCATATCTCTTTAACTACTTAAAAGTTACCTAACTAACAGGCATCAGTACACAAAAATAGGCAACTGCAGATCTGATTTAACAAATATTACTTGTGGAGTTCCACAAGGCTCCTCCCTTGGCCCGTTATTGTTTCTTTTATACATTAATGACTTGCCTCATGCTAGTTTGTTTGATACTACTTTATTTGCTGATGATACCTATCTTATGCTTGCTGATAAAAATCCCATCGAGTTGCAACGCAAAGCAACTAATGAACTAAGCAAGATTGATGTTTGGCTGAGAAGAAACAAACTATCACTAAACTTTTCCAAATCATGCTACATGATAATCAACAAGCAGCCCTATACTCCTTGCAAGTTTGATCTTAATTTATCACTTCGCTCCTTTTCACTGAAAAGAGAGAGAACTGTAAGATATCTGGGGTTATATATCGATGATTGCTTGAAATGGTCCTCTCGTGTAAATCACTTGTCTCTCCAATTGGCTCGGTATGCTGGTATACTTTACAAGATTAGAGATTTTGTTCCCCAGAAAACTCTCTGCATGTTGTATAATAGCCTGATATACTCCAGAATACAGTATGGTATACTCATATGGGGTACTGCTGCCAAAATGCAACTTCATGAATTGACAATTCGGTTAAATAATGTTAATCGTACCATAACCTATTCCAGAAAATATTGTTCAATTACTGTTCTATATAAAAAACTAAATTTTCTTAAACTCTCCGATGTTTACAAACTTGAATTAGGCAAATTTATGCATCAGCTTCATCATAACAAATTGCCAAAGACTCTGTACGACTCTCTAGTTAAATTAGATACGATTCATACCCATAATACAAGACAACTGCGTAAACAAGTATACTTCAAGCCGCAAGTCAAAAAATCAGTAACCAAAAACTTGCTAATTTATAGAGGATCAAAATTATGGGAAGAAATTAACGACATTGACAAAAACTTAAGTTGGTATGCCTTTAAAAAACGGTACAAAAATTTTTTAGTTGGCACTTATAAGTCTAATGACTAAGGAAAGAACTGAGCATGGCTGGCCAATTTCACCAGTCATGTGGATTTAATTAATCCATGCAGAATTTGATTAATCCATGCAGAGGAATTATCATTCATGTGGCAGAGATAGAGATGGTGCCTCTGCATAATTGATTAAATGTTGACAGTGCCATTGCAATAAAATGTTCTAACAAAATCGGTTGATCGAAACTGAACTAATGCATTTGCCTTGATAACTACTCTTTACAATTTAACTCTTGTGCTTCTAAAATTTACTTGTGCTATGATATATTGTGTTCTTCCAACTGTGACTATATTGCTGTCATCAGTATAATATTTTGGTTGCTCATTGGTCAATTGCTTGTGAACCTGTAATTGTTTAATCCCACCAACACTATCCCCAACTATAAATTGAAATAATTTGACAAGAACTGTGCTTTGACATTTGCTGCTCTTCTGCTTTGTTTATCATTATTGTTTTTTCATACTGAGCTTATATTTCCTTGCTAGTGGACGGGCAAACGTCACCTAACTAAAAGTAGCAATTTCTTCGAGTTTCAGTTGATTTAAATTCTATTGCTGCTTAGTTAGGACCTAACAAGCAGTGATAGTTGTCAAAAGTGTCTTATCTGAGGACAAAGCAACGCAACGCCGACGATGACGCGAATGGAGCCCATGGCCTTCGATACTGTACTGCAGCTTTGAAGCTTTTTATGTGCAGAGCAGCCTTGTCAGGAGGATCTAGACTAGAAAACCTCCGGGTTCATTGGTGCTTCCTGGCCTGATTGTGTTTTTGAATCTGTGCCCATTTGTGTGTCTTGCTTAAGCTTTTCAACTTTGAGGCAAATAAACTTATGTTATGTTATGTCATCAAAAACGTTTGTGACGTCATCACTTTGATGTAAGCAATTTTTGGTTTGCATCCAAGCCCTAACTCTCATTTCCAATTCGACCAATCAATACGTCATTTTTTCAAAAAGAAATGGCAATGACGTCACCAGCAATGATGTCATCAACTTCAAAGAAAAAATTTTATTCCTGAACTTGAAAACTAACTTTTCGTTAAAACTTGGCACTTTTACAACTTTTGGATTGGCTGTTTCATAGTAAACGCTCTTTGACACTAGATGGCAGACTTGAAAGGCCGAAAAAGGGGGAAGTCCCATGTCCAAAACATGGGGATTTTTTTTGGTGGCTCAGGACATGGTCCTGAGTCATCGTGCCAAATTTCAGCTTATTATAAATTTTTTTCGGGTTAAAGCTATTTCTACCGGACTACATGTGACTAACATTACCAAGGCTGTTTATGAGCTACGGTATCTTACCTACACTTATATTCACTATGTGATGTTACCCACTATTTACAGTATGTTTTGTTCAAAAGCACTGTGTCAAAAGGCTAGCATACTACATACTGACAAACCGTTTATTCTTGATCATTTGCTCGACTGACGTACAGCTTGTACCATGTCCTTCAACGGATATCCAGTACCGGTAACCTGAAAATGCTTTGGGATAGGCGTTTTTGGACACTTGAAGAGCCACACTTTGCAAAGTGTCTCTCAACAAAGAGCCATCTGCAAAAATCCCCCAGTAAAGAGCCCTTTGCAAAATGGGCTTCTGCTGGTCTAAGGAGCTCTTTGTAAAGATACCATCCAAACAGGGCCCTCTGCAAAGGGCCTTCCTCAAGAAATCGCCCTGCATTGACCCTCTTCCATAGCCGAAAAGAGCCTTTTGCAAAGAGACTATCCAAAAAGCCCTCTCATGATCTCAAATGGGTCTCCTTCATAGGGCTTCCGCAAAGGGGCCGTCTTCATACGGCCCCCACAAATGGGCCTTCTGTTTGTGCTTCCCAGAAAAGGCCCTTCACAAAGAGGGCCCTTATTTGCAGAAGAATGTACAAATAAGGGCCCTTCCAAAAACGTTCTTCAAATAAGGGCCCTCTGTAAAGGCCCCCCAAAAAGAGCCTCCAATCGGGCCCTCCACAATAGGGCCCTAATGCTTGAACCTTACTGCCGGCACAAATAAAGGTTCTACAGTAGGCGTAAATGTGCTACAAAAATTTGGGGAACATATGTTATGTAACTTTTTTTGGGGGGCCCCTGTAGTGTGCAAAATCAAGTGGGGGGACCCCGAGCAACCGCCCAGCTTGCCCATGCTAATGACCACCACTGAATTACAGCTTTCACACAATGTCATTTAAAACAAGTTTTTGTATGACTTGGCTTATTTAGCTATCACATTGTATTATTTTTCAAATAAGGAAAAGAAACAACGAATCGACATACTGTACTATCAGATATGTAGTCTTTTATTTATTTTTTTCTTTTCAACCAATCACAAAATAATGCTTTCCTCGAGCCGAGGACAGGACATTTTCGAGGACTTGTAGGGTCGAGGTTAACGCCAAGGACTTGAGTTTCGAGGCCAAGGCCAAGGACTTGAAAATGTGTCCTCGAGGCCAAGGACGTCCTCGAGGACTCCACCTCTGCACAGAAATACTTCCACAGATATCTACGTCATAAAAAACTGCAACATTGTTTTGGTCAAGTATGATTACGTCACCAGAAATCTCTAGGGTTTTCTACTTCATGAATACTACGATGTTTACCCCTGAACATGACTAACATTTGAATGACTAATATCTCCGACAGCAAGGAGAAAATAATACGAATTGTAAAGTAAATACACTACAGTAGCAAAGAGCCATTAACTTTCGAATGTATTTTCGAACAAGGTTGTTATTGATCAGTGCCGTAGCACTCCAACTTCGGGCCCCCCCCCCAAAGTAAGCGCAAGAGCCCCTGCGCACAGGTCATATCACTTTAGAGGTGTAAAATTGAAAAGCTGCAGTAAGAAAATACACCACAATTTGTACATACAGTAAGTAAACAGGCTAATATCAGAATAAAGCATGCCGATACCGAAGGTTCAAGTCATAAAAAATTCGGCACCGATGCCAGAGTTCAGTAGGACATTTATGCAGACACTGCGAAACGAAAGCAATGGCACTGAAAAACATGAAAAATTTATAAAAACACAGTATCATTTAAATAGTCTGGAGCGAACCTTTTTGTTCGCAAATGCTGTTATGACATTGTCATAATCAAGAGATCGGGCGCAGTCATTTTCGATTGACAACATGGCTAATGAAGATAGTCTACTGTCTGTCATAAACGTTCTATTAAAAGTTTTGATCAGTTTCAATTTGCTGAAGCTTCTTTCAGCGCTGGCAACAGTCACGGGGCAAGTTAGTAAGATTCGAAGTGCGATGTACACATTCGGATACAATTCAAATAAATGAGTCTTTAGAAGATAGTTCAGAAAGTCTTGAGCCGTATTGAGATTGCGTTTTTTTTTGTAAAATTAAAAGAAACCGCTGTAGCTCAGCGCTCATTTCATCAGAATCAATGTCACCGAACTTTTTTTGGAACTCTTTACAGCAAGTAAGAAGAGCATCTTCTTGTTGCACAAGCAAAAGTTTGTCTCGTGTGTACAAAAACGAAAAGGCGGAAGAAACCTCACGTAACAAATTAAAGCGCTCCTTTATTGACATAATAGCCTGGTCTACTAATGGATAGAAAAAGTTGCTTTTAAATTTCAGTTCAGGAGTAGCTCGTTGTTCCTCTTCACCTTGGTAATCAAACAATCTTCTTTTCTTTCCACTTCTTGACGGAGGAAAAGAAGGATCAATATCCAATTCCTGTGCTAATTCAACAGCAGATGTTGCAGCACTGTCATAACCCGTTGTGCGATAGTTTTGCAAAAACTTTTCAGTTGCCTGGATTTCCGTTTCCATTGTATGAAGGGAGACTCCATACAATTGAAGAATCTTGCTTGCTTTATTGACTTGGAATAGGACATCATACCAAATAAACACCGACAAAAGAAAACTCCATTTTGATAAATGAGCTATCAACGATTTTGTTTCTGAGGCAGCTCTTCCATCTTTTCTTTCTATGGAAATGGCTTCCAAGTCTTTCAGTGCCAGCAACATCTCTTTTAAATTGTATCGAAGAGGTTTGATGCATTTAATTCTGCTTTCCCAACGAGTATCAGATTGTGACTTTATGGACAGCTCCACATGTTTCTTCAAAATTTCCCAACGCTGAGCAGAGGAAGAAAAGAGCACATACAACCTTGTAAGTACTCCAAAAAATGTCAATCCTTCCGTCGATGAATTAGCACTGTCAACAACAACTAAGTTAAGGGTATGGTTTGCACAGGGCACGTAAACAGCTTTGGGATTGATGTCTAGCATTCTTGCTTGGACCCCAGAATGTTTTCCTTTCATATTAGCACCATTATCACATGACTGACCTCGACAATCAGACAATTCGAGTTGCAGTTCGGTCGCTTTTTCTAAGAAAGCGTCCAACAAGCCTTTCCCAGTACTGTCACTTATTCTCAAGTAGCCAAAAAATGTTTCTTTAACAACAGCAGCTTCTTCATTACATAGTAAATAACGGAAAATGACAGACATTTGTTCATGATGTGACATATCTGGAGTGCAATCCAAAATTATAGAAAAATATTTTGCCAATTTCAATTGCTGTGAATTTTCTTTTTCAACTTCTGTCGCTAGCAATTCAATTAGTTCATTTTGTATGGTAGGACTCAAATAGTGATCTTTAGTGTTTTTATTCTTGATTCTGTCTTGAAGCTCTTTTAGGATCGGATCTCTTCTTGCCAAAAGCTCAAATATACCCAGAAAATTTCCATTGTGAGGAGATCCTAAGACTTCTTCAGATCCTCTAAAAGCAAGATTCCTTTCCGATAGAAACAAGGCAATGTCGATAAGTCTCTCTAAAACATTTCTCCAAAAACGTCTTTCATTGAAAAAAATATTCATCTCGCGTTTGTCGATAGTGGATGAATTTCTTATCCCTTCAGCTAGCAACATCCATTGACTGCAGCATTTTTGGTGGGAAATGCCGTTTTCATGGTCTTTCAGTTTTTTCGAAAAACCCTCCCATGTATTTATACCACTACAAAAGGGGCTTAGTGTTTTTCCAAATAGCTTACAACAAAAGCAAAAAACTTGATCTGATTCCCCATAATAAACTAGCCACGACCGTGAAACACTTTCACCATTAGGTAACACACGTTTATAATGGTTGGAGGAAAAACGTCGCCTTGGAGTTGTGTTATTATATGGAAAATTCATTATTAGTTGATGTGGTCCACGCTTTACTATATCACATTGTTGAGCATCAGAAATACTTTCAGGCCATTTACATGGGTCATCAGGGATAGGGGTAAATTGAGATTCAATTATTTTTGATATTGAAGGTTGCGTATTGGCAGGTAAATCACAACTTACATTTTCTGGAGATTCACAATCACTTTGATGCTGATCGTCATAGTCTTCTTTTTCTTGTACACCATAGTTTTCCTCATCCCTCTCGGTACTAGTGCCAGGTCTACTCTGCTCAGTAATCTTGAAAAAATCTGTCATCTTGGGCATTTTCGCTACAGCATCTCGAGCAGTGGCTGCTTCTTTTCTCTTTTGAGCACCACTTTTTGAACGTTTCATTCTATACAATGTCAATAAAATACTTTATTGTCCCGGTATTTATAGCCAAACAGAATTCCAGACCAGTCTATGATGGTTGCGTAACAACGGCATTGTTACGTCAATCGAATATTCAAGATTCTACCAAAAAATCAATCGAAATATTCTAGATTCTGCGAGATAAAATGACGTAGCATTCACTTATGATGTCACAAGCCAATTTCTTCCTACAGTTTAAATCGGTTGTAAACAAGTCTGCTGAACTGAAAATGATCACGTAGCCAAAAAGCAATTTCAGACTAACTTGGGCCCCCAAAGTTGGTCTGGCCCCCCCCCAATTGGGGGGTTTGGGGGGTGGCTGCTACGTCTCTGTTATTGATATATGCAGACTCATGGCAGACTGAAGTTCAACCATCTGCACATGTCTTAAAATGGACTGGGTGAAGTGAAAACTGCGGCCACGCAACTCTACCGACGGAAAAACAATTCTAAAAGCTTTCCAAGCAGGTGATTCAAAATCAAGAATTACTCTTTTGACTTGAGGTGGTGATTCAAAACTCGCTAAAATCGACTCAAAAATGTGGGTATAGTCCGAAGTTTGGCGTCTTGACATAAAACGAAATACGTAACAAAGGCGCTAGAATCATCTCGTCATTGGATTTTACAAACGCATGAAAGCTAAACAGCTGAACAAAGGGTAGTTTTACAAATTTAAAGGTGCCGTCGACAAACCAGGTTTTAGCCCGCTTCAACAGATTAAGTTGTTTCTTGGTGGCAAGAATAATGTGCTGTTCATCATTGATGATGTCTTCAACAAAAAGTCATCGGGCAAACATTCAACCACCAGCTCAAAATCTTTTGTTGTTGGCTATGGTGGTCGGAGACTTTGTCTAAAATAGTTGACATTTTTGATAAGTGATCCAAAGGGGGAAGTGCTTCCTACTGTGGTGGTTGGATTTCATTTTCCATTAGTTGCCGAATAATTTTGGAAGCAGGCTCAAATGGATGTTTTGCTGCATCCATTTTAGCCTGCTTCACAACGATTGCCGCTTCTTTTGCTTCAATTTTTGGTGAATGATTGTAGGTGTGGTTGGGTTGCCATATAAATGTAGATCTCTTTTGCCTAACTGATACGTCTCACTTAAAATTTTTGTTTCTGACGTCGCATCGCCACAACGTCCAGTAGAAGATTCGCGATGCAGTGTTTATCCCAATCCGATGTTGTCAAATAAGACGAATATTCATTTCATTTTCGTTCATTTGTTTGTTTTTGTGTAGAAAGACACAGAACACACTAAAGCAGGAAAAAAAGAAAAAAATTTACAAAAGAAACACAATGTTATGGTCTTTCCTACGAGAGGCTGCGAAAGGACCGATAGTTTTGGTTTGGCTCTGATAGAACAATTCTCAATAATTTGGTATTGTACATTGTGTTCTCCTAATTGAATTGTTTGCGGTTCGTCATCGTCAGATGAGATTCCAAATCCAAGGGCAGTTCTAATTGTTGATAATAACTTGAATGCGCTGCATTTGAATGTGTTTGATCAAGTATAGCTCGTGGGACTGCAGGCTCTCATTATTTTTTCCCCAAAAAGTTGAGGAATTAATCTCTAGAGAAAAATCATGAAAGTACATTATTTTACGAAATAGCTTACTTCAATTTATTTTGTAAGCACTGCACAAAACTACATGAAAAACAATAAAATGTTTAAGCCCGGTCTACCTTGCACGTAAAATCGTGATTGTACGAGCTTATTTTTAGTTCATTTGAAATAAGATTTTTGTACGCCAAGCGTACCACCTTACCGGCGTAAAAGATGCCAGATGGTTGAACTAAACTAAGGTTACGCTTGTAGTGCTCTTACGCCCACGATTTTACGCCCTGTGTAGACCTACCTTCCTTATGCCGCTGCACGAAAAAGCCACAGCAGGGCTATCGCTAAAAGCGGAAAGTACGAGGTATCTGTGCCCTTAACGACTGCTTAATGCTTATATCCCCAGTTTTGAGATAGCGCTAAAATTGGTATTCCAGTGCTGGTATTCCAGTCAGGGGTGCCGATCTTTATTGAGCATTGGGGGGGATAATTTGCAATTTTACCCCACGTTTGCCCTATTTTCAACATTGAGGGATGAACCTCGACTGTGAGTTTGTTCAGGCGAGCAAATTAAGTGAAGACCATAAAAAAAGGTCTTACCAAAATTGGAACACTTTTTTCCTCAAATTCAGGTGAAGACCAAAAAAAAAAAAGATAAACCATAATGGAACACTTTTTTCCCCGATTTCAAGTGGATTCCTACGCTCAGATGCACACCAGAGTCAAATTATTGGGGGGGATGCAGATGTAGACCATACTCAAACTATTGGGGGAATACAGTCAAATTATTAGGGGGGATACATCCCCCCAGGTTTCGGCACCCCTGATTCCAGTGAATTTATTTTTACGCTTTTATGAAAACAAGTTGTAGTGTAAAAGAGGGCTGAAGGTGATTAATTTTTGCAATTCAATCGGCTTCCGAATCTTAGTGATTTGGTTGTTAAAGTCAATTTAGGTTTATGTTGAATCCTTGTTGTCGCTTCTCGAAGCTGTTTTTTACAAAAAAAAGAAACAAAATTGTTTTATCGGAGGGAGTCGCTGCGCTCCCACCAATTCCAAGACCTAAACTTTGCACTCCCTCTCAACACCGTTACTATTAAACGCAGTGGTGTCGCTAGCAGGAGGCGGCCCGCCCCGCGACTGTCACCATTTTATGATGCGAAACCATAACTCCGCCAATTTGTGATGAAGACTTTTTATTTCATTTTACTAGGTACCCATCCTCTTTGGACCGAAAACCCACTCAATTTTCGGCGAAGACGTTTTTTTTGGGGGGGTCTTCACACTAACTTTTGGATCAAAAACTCACTCATTTTTCGGCAAAAACCTTTTTTTGTAATTTTTTTCAAAATTTTGGATATAATTTTCTGTTGGATATTTCCTGCCCCGGGTGCCACCATTCTTACCAGCGCCTCTGATTTAACGTTATTGCCCCAATCATTACATGAATAATTAAAGTCATGGTAAAAGTTGGTGTTGTTTATATTTGTTATAATAACTGCAGCAGCGATACTCATTTAAAACCAGTTGGCCGAGAGGCAGCGTTTTTGTCTCTGAAGCGGGAAGTTCGAGTTTCAAATCCCGGGGCGGTCAAATCGAATACATTGCTAACAGTATTACCGCTGCGACAGTTCTTTGAAAGGAGCTATGTTGCCTGCAGGCGAAATGAAGCGGAGATGGACCCCTCAAAATCAAAGGTGCCGATCTTTGTTGAGCATTGGGGGGGATAATTTGCCATTTTACCCCAATTTTGCCCTATTTTCAACATTGGGAGGATTGAACCTCGACCACGATTTTTTTCCGGTAAGCATATTAAGTGAAGACCAAAAAAAGTTTTCACCAAAATTGGAAGTTTTTTTTTCCCGAATTCAAGTGAAGACCAGCAGCGATCAGACACAGACCAGAGTCAAATTATTGGGGGGATACAGCAAAATTATTTGGGGAATATATCAGCAAGTCTAATGAAAGATATGATTTTTGATTGCAACATCCAATTAGGGCACAATGAAAGTATTTACACTCTTTTTGATCTAATTGTAGAAGGCGTATATCAATTATATTTTCCAGGGTTTTTCTTGCTTTTTGCTTAAATTTTTTGCAATGTAATTGAATGCATGTGTGCTGTCTAGTGCCTCTACCCTGCAGTAATGATATGTATACCAGTGCTGTGAGAGCCATTTATTTATGCAAAAACTTAGCTCTTTTTACATTTTTCTTCTATAACAACTGCTTTGCTACAGTGTTGTGATTTGGCAGTGCTTTTCTGCTGTTGTATCGCATTTTCTTTAGTGTATCAACTTACCAGTAAGGTAAGTCGATACAAATAAGTGGTGTGCTATGAGTGTCATTACCGGAAAAAGTATTAAGAAAAATAAATTTATTGTTTTTGGAAAAAGTTTGTCAAGAAATGAGGTTTTGTTTGAACCTTGAACCAGTTTGTTAAGATAAGTAGTTTTAGCTTGAGAATGAAAAAAGTGAAAATTGTATCATCTTACCTCACCTTCCTTATTTTCCTTATTGTGCATTTCGGTCAACTGGCCATTGGGGGGCTATGCTACTGATCGCGCCAAGTCAACTGACTGCTACAAACTGACCGCGAAGCAATGATTTTGTTACATGATTTTGTCGCAGTGATTTTGTCACAAAGTGAGGGTTTGGGGAAGAAGGCTCTGGGGATAGTAAAAATATATTAAGGATCGCTCTTCTCCTCCAATCGTCATTGTTCACGGTCAGTTGTTTCGCGGTCAGTTTGTCACGGTCAGTTGTCATAGACCCTCACTGATTGCCACATAATTGCTATGGTTTTTAGCAATCCCAAGGTTAATTTCTCGATCATTAAGTATTTGCTCTTAATCTGTAAGTTGATGAAATACTAAAGTAATAAGTTTTTTGCAGTGCTGTAAAGCTAAAGCGTTTTCTAATCACTTGCACTAATTAGAGTCATTACCTCGAATTATCGTGCTTCTTTGGCATTTCCTTTTTGAAGCCAGTCATATAAAAACATATCATTAATGAAGTTCTTAAGTTCAAATTAGTTGATGTGCCTACTATAGTTGGGTCATCAGATGATAAAAGATCTTTCGCAGACTTCGTGCTCCTAAACGTCGGCACAGAATTCTGCCCATTCTCGGTCAGAATGCAATTCTTGCAAGAAGTCTATTTTTCAACAAAGCGTATTATTATAAATAAATTTAATAATTGTGTCGTTCTTATGTTAGTTATTTGTGTAATGACGAGAATCTCTCACGTGGTGGTGTTCTTTGGTTTAAAGTTCATTATTGCGGGGCAGCAGGGTTGTCCATGGACCAGAACCACGAACAAGTTCCAGCTGGAATTTGCCTTTTTTTGGAACTGGAATGGTTTGGAATCAAGTTTTCATTTACCGAAACAGGAACAGGAATTCCTAAATCTCAGATTAATTTTGTTCATGAAAGGTTTTTTGCAGTTAATCGTGCAATTTTCAAGTAACTTATTTGCAGCGTGCACGATTACTATATGTCGTAAATGAGTAAGCATTCGCATGTCAGATCACACGTCACCCACAGACAGTATTTCAAATGACAAAATGAACTGAAGTCGTATTTGATACAGGTAAAAGTTCATATTTGGAATACATAGTTTGTATTTTCAAATTATCAAACAAACTTCAAATATTTTTACAATGCGTTACATGCCAATATGGTATTGATGTTTTATTTAAGCTTTGTTATTTTATAGGTACAATTTTTTTGGTTAGGAATTTTGGAATGATGTTTTTGTTAAATTTAGGAACAGGTTAGGAATAGAAACAAAAGCCATTAGGAATGGAGTGGAATAGAAACAAAGATTTAGTGTTCCGAACAACTCTGTGGGGCAGTAATTCTACCCTGTACTTACTCGTAAATTGTAAAATTTTGCATGGGGGGATGCTTTTGCAGCCTTTACCAACTTTACAAAAAGTTTAGTGGAAATAATGTATTTTCGTCGCCGAAATTGAATGAAGACAAAAACAAGAAAAAGGTTTTTGCCGGAAAATGACGTTTTTTCCCGAAATCAGGTGAAGACCAAAAAAAAAAAAAGGTCTTCGCCAGAAATTAAAGTCATTTTTCTGTGAAATTAGGTGAAGATCAAAAAAAAAAAAAGTTCTTCGCTGCAATTTGCGACCATTTTCAACAAGAAATTTGCACAATGTTTTAGTCTTGGCTGGCTGTTTTTCCTCTGGTCATCCAGCTCTCAACTCTTGATGGGGGGACACGTCCCTCCTACGATTTAAGTACTGCTTCTACCGACCAGTGGTCGAGTTATTAAGAGAGTCTGGTACTGAAACAGTTGACATGGGTTCAATTCTCGGTAGGGTCAAACCAGGTTTCTTGTTTGACGTTCAGTGTGAAAACAGACAGTGTGAAGCACCCACCGTTTGTGGTAGTCAAGTCGGCAGGTTGCAACGCTTTGTGACTAAATCATCGTGTGACGAGATCAGATCACTAGCAACTGGCGAGACAGGATATACCGTCGTCGGGGGTGAATTTGATCAGCGGGGTGACTTTGATCACCTGGGGTGACTTTGATCTGTACCAGAAAACAACTTCAAATTGCAAAATCCGTTGTCGATATAAAGTCACGTTGTACTTTGAGTTATATGTGGTTGCTTGGTCACGTGATTACGTTGCTTGGTCACGTGATTACTATTTTTATCGCAAAATTTTATGTGGCGCCAATTTTGGCTTTTAGAATGTGGAGGCTCGCCACTCCCATGTAAATGCAGATTAATCCCACGTGAATGAAAAACAAAAATAAAGAAAATACTCAAACAATATTCGGCAGCACTTTTTTGGCAACGTGGTTCACTTTTCCTAGTCAGTCTTCGCTTCCCCTCGTTAAGTTTGCTATCGCTAGTCTTCAGGTCTTCATTTTCAAAATCAAACACACATTATCAAGCCACCTAGCGCAAATGTGCAACGCAATTGTGATTGCAAGTTAATATTAATAACAACAAGTGCTATATTTGATCAGTTCAGAGGAAATCGAACCCCCTACCCTCCCGAACCCGAGGCAGATGTGAGATGCCCATTTTCTGTAGCAAACCTTCTGTAATTGTGCTTCAATCCAATAAAAACTAAATTTTAGTCCCCGACAACTTTTTAAAAATATAAAAATGAACAAAGTCTCCCTTCAGATGAGTTTACTTTGATAAAACGGCAGTTTTGTATCAGTGATCAAAGTCACCCCTGGCACGGGGTGACTTTGATCAAGCATTAGGTGGCAGTATGCTCACATCACGTGACATTCATCGAAAAAAGCAATGTGTCATAAGAAAGCTCAGCCACAGAGTGTTGCGATCAGTCGATAGAGAAAGATGGAACGGTAGTGTGGCAGTAGATCAGAGCACTTGAAGTTTAACGGGTGATCAAAGTCACCCCCGACGAGGGTAAAATGGCTAGGCTATTCTAAGGTGATTATTGTTCCTTGATTCAAAAAAGGTCTTTTCTCACAGCTGCCAAACCAGATCTCAGTTTGTTGAGCATATGCTTAGCATGAACTGAGTCTGACCATGTTAGATGTTCATCAATTGAGCACCAAGAAATTTCAATGTGCTCAGACTTGTTCAATATCGAGTTTTCTGAGTGAGATAGGTTGTCCAGAACTTGGAGTTTTTGATTTACTTGACTTAAACAGCATACATACATTTTGTTTTGGAAGCATTAATCGATAATCTGATAATGTACCTAGCAGCAATCATCCACTGATCAATGTTATGGAGATCTTCCTATACTGTACTTTGGCATCATAGTGAATGATAGTTTGTATTTTGAAAGAATACACTTGTGTCATCAGCCAGGGTGTTGGAGCCGGAGCCCTGGAGCAGGCCATTTTTGCCGGAGCTGGAGCTCACATTTAAATTCAGGTGGAGCCGGAGCAACGTTACTGTAGGATAGCTCCCTGCTCCAGATCTTCGTAGTTGCCTATCGCTTTTCTTTATCTCTGTTTTTAATTTGAGTGTAACAACAAAATGCAAAGTCATAAAATGGCCTTGTAAAAAGTTTAAAGGGAGCTTTTGTTAGATAAAACCAAAATCAACTATTCTAATTGTAGCCATTTGCGTTGCATCTAACAAGATTGATTGTTGTTCTTTCATCCAAAGCTATTGTGATCAAAAGATTTTTTGTCCTAAATGGATGGGTCATCTGTAAAAAAAAAACTATGCCTTTATGCTTAAAATTGCTGCATTTAACTCTTGCATTATTTAATTACTGTTTTTTCTAGTATTAGCTACTGCTTAGTTTCTACGATCTACATGTCATTATATTGTACGCAGCATATTGGTTCATAGGCGTAGGCAGGGAGCCCGGGCCCCCCAACCCCCAATTGAAATGCCACCAATGATAAAAATGTGACAAAAAAATTTTAATTGTTTCTTCAGTGTCAGTTTTTTTTAACATATTTTGTGTACAACTTACGTACATACAACAGTAATGATATTGACAACCAGGGGGCCCGGGCCCCTAATTCAATTTTTGCCCACCAAATTATCTGTGCAACTCGGGTGAAATTAAAGGTTTTGTCCTAAAGGTTGCTTAATCAGGCCCTCATCTAACTTTTTTATAAACGTAATGCAATAACCAAGGGCGGATTTGCCATATGACACAGTGCCAGGGCACCCGTGCTAAAACGGTAAAATTTTTTGCACAGTGCTAGGGCCCTCATGCTCAAATGATGACTTTTTTTTGGCCTTTACGTATATTTGGCAAAAAGAGTTTGCAAAAATCTCTAAAGTGCCAGGAGCTCTGAGCAATATAAATCCGGCTCGGTCTGGTCAATAACATGGTCAGTAAGCGTAACCATCTGTTGTAATATTTTGCAATAACAATTCACCTCTACCTTGCTAGTTTTTACGGGACAATTTACTTTTCAAAAAAAAATTAGCTCATTAAACAAACTATTGAATTTAAATTGAAGGAACCTAGGCCCCCTGGCCGTATATGAACGTACACAACTGGTTATTTTCATGACATGACAAACCAGAATCTCTAAGGAATATCGTTGAGTGGATTATTTTATTATTTGCAGCTAAAATATTGCAAGATGCGTTGTACCTTACTTCCCCTATCTGGACCAAATCACGTACAAAATTTAACCCCAAAGTGCGAGATTTTAAACATGTTCTGGACTTAGATCGTAAGTAAACGAAGGATTGAACAAATCTAAACACATGTGGAATGTGATCCAATGACATTAAAAAAGCTTGTTTTTCCAAAAAATCGTCTAGTTTCTGGGGGCTTAGCCTGTGATACGCTTGACTTACACTAGTTTTCTCAACACATCTTCCAATGGAGACATTTTAAGTTAACCGATAACTTTGGTAAATCATACCACGTCATTGCATGTGATTTGTAGTACCCCCCAATCAAAAATCCTGGCTATGCCTATGTTTTGGTTGTTGTGTTTTTGAGCAAATTTTTTTTTGAAATTTATTTTAATTGATAAAAATGTGGGTGGGCTATAATGACAACGCAAAACTAAAACACTGTACCAGTCTGAATAATCCCGGAGCTGGAGCCAGAGCGGAGCAGCTCTTTTTAATCAGCTTCGGAGCTGGAGCAATGACAGGATAGCGAAGCGCTCCGGAGCAGGAGCTGGAGCACCTTCAAAATTTGCCCTGCTCCAACACCCTGTCATCAGCACACATAATCGAGTTACCATATTTTAAACACCTTGTATATAGTACTCGATTGGCCTATGGTTCAAGTTAAACCGTTCCAGTAGTCTGGTAGTTTTATTCACAGTACAATTTAATTTAGAGTTCAGTTAAAGTTTTAGAACTTTGAAAGTTCGGAGTTGTACTTCAGAGTCGGGGTGTCATTAGGTATAAGCCGTCAGCTTTATTTCGGAATCTCTGCGACTCGTGTATGAGCGTGCGCACGCTGTTGCTCCTCTCATGCATGTATTCTTTAGGGTTAGGGCTAGATCTGGGGAATAGCGTAGATCAAATAGGAGAGAATGCACGCGCGCTCATATACGAATCGCAGAGCTGCCAAAAATAAAGCGACGACTCATACTTAATGACACCCCAGATTTGATTTCAACAAAAAGCCTCTTGTATTTTGATTCGCATTATGTAAGAAAATAAGAGCATGCCAGATAGTTTCCATATCACATCATTAGGAATTCAGGATTCTTGCTTTTCCTTGGCCTTCTCAAGTTGGTCTGAGAAATCTAGCATTCTTCTTTCTCCGCAATATTCTCAAAAACAGAAATCTTGGGATATTCCATTCTTGACAAGTCAAGACTTTTGGCTGTATCTGCTCCTCATGCTTCACATTGGCTTAATGCAATTCCTATACCTTCACTTGGTGTAAAAATGGAAGGCAGATCATTGCAGATTGTTTGTGGGCTAAGACTGGTTTTACATTTGTGTCAACCTCATGAATGTATTTGCTGCACTCAGGTAGAATCCACTGAAATCTATGGTCTCAGCTGTGAGAAGATTGCAGAAAGATTCTCCAGACATTCTCATGTAAACAACTTGATGAAGAAAGCATTGTAGTCTGCACATGCTTCTATGACTGTGGAATCGCAAGGTGTATCATGCACGAATAGAAAAAGGCCAGATGGAATGGCAATTTTTCTTGGAGAATGGGAAAGTGCATGGTGTAGGACTTAACGTGCACCAACACCTTTGTCCCAAGTCACCTTGATGTCTCATCTAATAGGCCAAACTGACAAGTATGTGCAGCTTGTACATGATTTTGAGATTGTGTGTATTTGTGTGCAGGGCATGGTATGGAATGGAATGGAAGACGATTTTTCCATATTCCATACTGGCAAAAATCTTCCATTCCATATTTCATTCCATACTAAAATTTTCTTCCATATTCCATTCCATACTAAAATTTTCCATATTCCATTCCATGCTAAAATTTTCTTCCATATTCCATTCCATACTAAAATTTTCTTCCACATTCTATTCCATACTTCTATACCGAAGAAATTTTAGACTGGAAGCAATGCAACGTATATTTTGTTGCTTTGCATCTTTGTTGTAAGCAACCGCTTGTGAAGGTGCGTCAACAATACTAAGATGCAACAAGTGGTATCTGGTATGCATATTGTACATGGTTTAATGCATAGGCGTAGCCTGGATTTTGAATTGGGAGGAGGGCTAAACCGCAAATCATGCAATGACATCATCAGAAGTTTTTGAAAAGAGGGACTTTTTATGGGACAAAGAATGAAAGATCAAAAGCTGGGCATCTGATTTGGCTCGTAACCTGGATTTGCTATAGAGGAAGGACTAGAACCGCAAGTTAAAAATTTTTCTATCCTATCAAAATTGGGATACATGGTGAGCAAATTAGTGCAACTCAAACATGTCACCGAGGGGGCATGGCGGCAGAGCCCCCAGCCTCTGAACGATTTTTTGTAATTTTTTGGAAAAAAATGGCTATTTTAATGTGAATTGGATCACATTTCGCACGTTTTCAGAGCCATTTGAGAGAACAAAATTTTTGATGTTTGAAAGCCAATTGAACAAATCACTCCCTTTACTTCGGATCAAGTCCAAAACACGTTTAAAATCTTGCATTTTGGGGTTAAATTTTGTGACTTGGCCCAAGTCAGGAAAATCAAGGTACCGGTACTTTACTTTCTGCAACATTTTTAGCATAAAATAATGCACTCAAAGATTTGCCTTTGAAGATTTTGGTTTTGTCGTGAAAATAACCAATTTTAGGAATATATGTACGACCAGGGGCCCAGGCACCCTCGATTGAAATTCAATAATTTGTTCAATAAGCATTTCCCCTAACTAGGTTTTTTTAAAAGCATTTTGTCGCGTGAAAACTGACGAGATGGCGGTGGATTGTTATTTAAAGTTGGTAATTTAAAGTTATTTAAAGTCAGTACATTAAATGCTATAAATGGTCGCTAATCATGTTATTATAGTTTCGGCAAAGAGGTCGACTTTTTATACCAAGTAATCGCAATGTACAGCAACCACAAAATTTGGTGCATTTTAGGCTTAGGCCTATCACTTTTATTTATTTACATTATTTACAATTTCTCTAAACGAACGTTTTCGGCACTACCACTGGCCAACTCATACAACTCATACAAATTTATTACTAAATTTTAATGCATACAAATTTATTACTCATACAAATTTATTACTAAATTTTAATGCATTTTGCCCACTCAAGTGGAAATCTGGTTTGATTCTATGCCTTTTAAATCGTGCTAAACGAATATGCTCCAACAACACACTATTCCAGAAAGAAGCAGAAAATATGAAAGCTATGTTTAAGGCCAACGGTTATCCCAGCAAGTTTTTTGACAAATTATTGCAACAATTTCAAAGCCAAAACAACAGTAATCAGTCTTCCGTTGATACCGATCAAACTTCTAGCAGTTCTACCCATGAATATCCAATTGTTATTCCGTATTTTGGTTAAGATTCACGACGATTCGTTAACAAATTTTCAAAAATAATCAGAAATCAACTGAATGTTAAAATTATCCCGATCTACAAATCATTTAAGGTCAAATCTTATTTTCAACTAAAATCCAAAACACCTGTGGCTCTGTGTTCAAATGTTGTTTATCATTTTACATGTTCGTGTGACACGAACAAGACATACATTGGTATGTCCTCCAGACATCTGAGCACGAGAGTCCAAGAACATCTAAATTTCAATAGTAACCAGAAAAGTTCAATTAAAGACCACATAATGTCCTGCAACATTTGCTCTAATAAAAAAACTGGCTTGGATTCATTCAAAATAATTCGAAAATGCCGTTCTGAGTATGACACCAAAATTCACGAAGCTCTCCTGATCAAGAAACACTCTCCTGCTCTCAATCGTCAACTTTACGCCAACGGATCATCATTCCTGCTGCAAGTTTTTTAACCATAAAATTCAATGACAGATGTTGGACATACTTAGTGTTTGCTATATTTCTGAAATCATAATGCTTGTTTCGTCATAATTGCTAACTCTTGTCATTTCAATTGTAAATTTGAATCGTTCTTGCTGAGTTTAACGTAGGCTAGTAGACACTTAAAAGTACAGCAATGTTTTAACCTTTTGAAGATTAGTTTATTATTTGATTCGGATTCTTAAAGTTATTATTGCTATTTAGATATTCCTGAAGAGGGCCAGTGGTAGTGCCGAAAACGTTCGTTTAGAGAAATTGTAAATAATGTAAATAAATCATGTTATTGTAATATAAAAGTTAGCTGGGGGCCTAAAACATACTATTGCATAAACAAGTTAGATGAGTGCCTGAGATTGCACCTTTTAGAACAAAAACGCTGAATTTCTTACGACTTGTACATTTAAATTGGTTGGTAAAAATTTAAATTGAGAGGGCATGGGCCCGCTGGTCGTCAATATTAATATTAAGTTATTGCTAATTGCCGCTGCACGCATGTACTGTTGCAATCCAAAAAAGCTAAAAGAAACTGAAAAAATAGGCTTTGTGTCATCATTTTTATTATTTGTAGCTTTTCGATTGGGGGGGGAGGCAGAGGGCCCGGTTCTTTTGACTATGCCTATGGTTTAATGATTACCGTACAAGTTTGCCCTCACATCAACTAAAACATTTACCATAATAGAAATACCAGCTTTAACACAAAAAAAAATTGCTATAAGCTTAGATACTAAAACTATAAATAAAATTAAGCTGAAACGGCGATGAAATAGTAAATCCGAGTTTTCGTGACGATGTAAGAAAACAAAATTTACAACTGGGCAAATTGTCAGCCTCAAAACAAAAAAACAAGTCAATTCTATCAAGGTTGTCAACTGAACATCAATGCTGCAATTAAATTGCAATGTACTTACAATGATGTAATATGTCCACTGTTTGCACTATGTACACAACCAAAGTACCGCGATTTGTCGACAAATAATATGCATAGATATTGACGTTGAATACTTCTGTGACAGTATTATTTATCACTACTCGACATCGGTATGTACTTCTCTGTAAATACAATGAATGAAATCTAGTATGGAATTGGTATGGAAGTGTGAAAGATTGTCTTTCATTCCATTCTTGAAATCTTCCATTCCGTTCTGGCATCTTCCATATTCTATACTGAAATTTCCATTCCATTTGCTATTCCATACCATGCCCTGTTTGTGTGGATACAATGGGCCCATGGAGTCCAAATGCTTTGAAATTTGTTCATGAGGTTGGCAGGAAAATTTCAGTTGAATCTGGTGAACCTAGGTCTACTGTCTGCTGTTCAGTCTTTTCTTGATGCAAACAATTGGAATGGCAATACAAGAGAAAATACTGCAAGTGTTTTGGAAGCTGTGTGCAAAGGTCAACATCTGGATGAGATGTACTATTTGTGATGTTGCTGTGTCCTTTTTTGTTTGTTTGTTTTAGTGATGTGAGCTTATTATACAGGATAGTTGTTTGTTAAAACTTTGGTAATTTGAGTCTTGTTTTGGGTAGCACCGATATGTATGCTGGTACTTGATTAGAATTAAGAGTTTCATAAATTCGTATCATTTTGAACGACAACTTTTTACCATCATTGTCAAAAGCACCGATATGGTACAGTAACTGCTTTTTTTTAGCTGGTAATTTTGCTCAAGTAGCTTATGTCAAGTTTATGTTCTGTACTGTTATGACCACAGACCAGTGATCTAATGCTGTCAAACATTACTAGATTAGTTTTTGTTTGGTTTAACAGTTTTGTTGTTTTTTGCAGATATCAGCATAAATTTGTCCTTGATTTATTTGCATAGACTATTCACTGTACGTGTATTTCAAATGTGATGACGTATAACTACATTAACATGTAATGACAAATTCTGTGGAATTGTTTTTGAAGTGAAGGTTAGATTTTTGTGTATACACATAGTACTGGTAATTAATTTGTTATGCATTTGATTTTTATGTGTTTGTTATTCATTAGATCTTAAATGATTCAGCATGCAAGTTAAGTATTTTGTGGTTCTTGTTATGATGCTAATATGTATGTACCAGGATAAGGTGTAAATAATGTAAATGATTATCTGGATTAGTAATGCTTATCTTGTCACTACTAGTTTGAGCTGTGATATGAATGCTTAGTTATGCCCTGACAGTGACATGTACAGCATTTTTCAATTGAATTGTTACCAGTATCTTTTTATGCCAAGAGGTGATGTTTATATCTTAAACTAACAAATATTTTATTTTTCATGTTCTTGGTATCGTAATTTATGTAAAATCTGACACTTAAAAATTTATCTGGTTGTGCTGTATTTTGGATTATTTGTCATCTGTATGGATTCTTAATTCTTGTGACATCGGTGATCATACTGGATGACTGGCAATCTTTGAATGGAATATTGGTAACTTATTTGTTTATACATTTATCTTATTTTCATTGAGTAATTTAAAGACTGGTTATAAAATCAAAATTTATTAGAAAAAAAAAGGAAGGCTTTATTTACCCAAAATTTTTATGTATTTTTTTATCAATTCTGACTCAAATGTATCCCAAACTCAAATGCTTACTCTAAAACTATTTCCAAATCGAATCCTGACCCAAACCCTAACCTAAATCCTAATCTTAACCCCTAAAAAAACAAGTGAAAAAAGGGTGGATAAATATTTCTCATTTTCATTTTATTCTCTTTAACTTGAAAATTTTCAGTGAAATAGTCACTACCAACAAAAAAGAAAATAAAAGCAATACTTTCTAAATTATATGTGGTACAGGTACTGGTATATCACTTCGGTAAGATTCCGAATTCAACACCGGTTATGAATTCATTATCGTTTACGAATTAATAAAATCAGGGGTAGAGAAAATGAATGGGATTTTAGCATATGTCTGTCTTCAATGTATTGCAAAAATACTAGACATTTGGGCATGTTCTGACTATGATGTTCGTCTTTGGTGGTAAACTCTGCTTTGATCAAGAAAAAAAGAAAAAGAAAATGTTACCAAGGACTTTTTGAGATTTTTCCGTTTGAAAATAGGCAATTTTTGAGATTTGGGGTATTGTTCTTTCAATCAATCCAGCAAAAAAAGTATATAGTAGAGGAGCTAAGTCGAAAATCGTTCACTTCCGGAATAAAGTGTGAAATTTGGCACAGACCTTCCCCAGGATGAGTGTAACGATTTTCGAAGGGGAGCCAAAAAATCGGGCTTGGGCAACTTCTACAAACGGCCCCTAAAGTTATGCTCCAGTTCCACCTAGTGGTTAAACAAAGTTTCTTTGTTGTAAACAAGCTTGCAGGACTATTTGACATTTTTATGAGTTTATTTTATTGCTTTTGCGATCTAGAATATTTTGGCATGCCATGACGTCAAAGATGATGTAGCTATGACGTCATTTTTGCCAAAAATGTGTGATTTCAAACAAAATATTGTTCAGTTTAGTGGAGTCCCTCATAGATATCAAACTCAGTTAATTGTTTCAATTATTAAATAAAGATCTTGTGTAGCTTAATTTACGTCACTTTGCGACGTAATTATGATGTCACGTTTGCCAAAAATTTCAACAAAACGATAGCAATAAATTGTTAACTGAAAATATTGGTTCAATGGCGACATCTTGCAATCAGATTATTAATTCAAGATACAATAGCTGTTTGTAGCAATTGACGTCATTTTATGACGTTCTTGTGACGTCATGTTTTCCAAAATTTGCACAAAACAACAGCAATGAATTGTTTGTTAAAAGCATTAGTTTTAATGACTTCATTTTTTAATCAGCGTATTAATTCAAGACACAGTACAATAGTTGCTTGTTGCAGACGATGTCATTTGGTGATGTCATTATGTCTGGTGATGTCATATTGCAGTGTTTTGTCCTCCGCTGCACAGTTGACAAAAATAGAAGATGCGCTTTGTCTAGGAACAGTGAGAGGACGCGGGCATAATTTATGATTAAATTGAAACCAAGCAAAAATTTTCAAAGCGTTGACGTGTTTTCTATGCCCCAAGGTGTATCTAGGGTTGTTAGGCAGCTTGCACCGTAGCAAGGGTGGTTTCGAGACAACGGTTTCGAGATTGAAATTATGGAGCCAAAAGATAAAAAAAGGTGTCATTATCAAATCTGACGTCAAAAATGACAGCCATTTTGTTCGTTGTGCGTCATTCTTTTGACTCTTCTTGGGTGCAGTGAGTAAAACTCCCTTCACAAAATTATGCTTGCACCCATGGATAATAGAGCAAACAATGTCTTAGAATGTAATGTTGTTGTTACATCACTATCGTTGATTTTAGTTAAATTTGAACCTAAGTTTTTATGTTTCTGTATTTCACACGTCCATTATCCTCATTTGCATATATACTTTTGTGTTGCGCGTCTTTCCTAAATTTGCTCGGTAGAAACTCTGCAAAGTTGCTTGAAATACGCGCCGTTTTGCCTTTGTTATAGTTAAGATTGTCTTTACTTAATATTTGCCTTTATAGCACGTTGCATTATAGCACCATAGTTAAGATCATTCGTATTTTTGGACTGTAGCGTCGTGAAGGTTTTTTGTTTTATGCGGTTAAGTTCAGTTTTTTAGTTTTAAGTGTTTTCCACCCAGCCAGGTAATTTTTGATAATTTTTTGCTGGACTGGTTTTATTTATTTGTCTCTGTTAAATACAAGTCTATTTTGGAATCTCTTTCGTTAGCCTCTTGAACGCAAGGACCAGACAGTGATATCGATCTGTAAGACTTGTGTATTATCGATGCTTTCCCAATAATGAATGTAAAGTAAGCACAGTTTGCTTCAAAACAAGCCGATCATGGTTGCCCTCTTGATTGTTTTTGCTAGCATTTACTGCCCAGCATTGGTACAGTTTCCTAAGCAAGCACGTACTTCTGCATACAATTTCGTTCGTTGCACGCTTCAAATATTTCTTGCACCCGCATTTAAGTAGGACACCACAAACTTTTGAAGCTACCGGCAAGTTAGTCCAAACAGGAGAATATCCCGCCTCTGTTGCTTGCCAGCCCCAAGCCTAAACTTGAAGATGGATTTTTAATCAAACACTGACTCCATTTAATGGTTTGAAAAGCTGATTGTTTTATGTGCTATTTCAAAGCATCCAACTTTGGTGGTATATTTTCTACATTCGTCCTACTTTAGCAAACAGAATTCTTCTAGGAAGCTGTTGATGGAAGATAGTTTTACAAAAGTAGGCATTATCTTTGGACTGTTTTGTAAGGTTTCAAAAAACGACTATTACTTTTTCCACAAGATGAATATGGGGTATCACAGCCACTAAAGGCACGAAAAAATAATTATCCATTACGTACAGGAGGTCCAAAAGTTTTGCTGATTTCGAGGAAGTCTTGCTGATTTTGTGGCAGGGAATAAATCCTTTTCTCGTGGTCGTCTTCCTAAGAATTAAAAATCATTTTTGCGCTGTGATGAGACTAAAAAAGAGCTCTTTTTTCTGCTTGCAAGTTCTATGATTGCAAATACTCAGTTTAGCCGTGTTTTGGTTGCAACCTGCATCGAAGATGTGCTATGTAATTGTAATATTGACTGAGATGAATTAACACCATAAATCCTTGAGGAAGCCAACCAAGGATTATTTCTCCATGCTAAACATACTTCCAAAAGTTGCAATTTACTTCTAGTTAGAACGGTACACACAGAGCTGGTTGTCATTGCAGTGCACACTTTTCAACAATTTCCAAAAGTAAATGAACTTTGGATTGAATCTAGAACTAGAAAAACGAGGGAATTTATTCTCATCCACAAAATCAGCAAAACTTTTGGACCTCCTGTATGTAATGGATAGTTATTTTTTCGTGCCTTTAGTGGCTGTGATACCCCATATTCATCTTGTGGAAAAAGTAATAGTCGTTTTTTGAAACCTTACAAAACAGTCCAAAGATAACACCTACTTTTGTAAAACTATCTTCCATCAACAGCTTCCTAGAAGAATTCTGTTTGCTAAAGTAGGAAGAACGTAGAAAATATACCACCAAAGTTGGATGCTTTGAAATAGTACATTAAACGATCAGCTTTTCAAACCATTAAATGGAGTCAGTGTTTGATTAAAGTCCATCTTCAAGTTTATGCTTGGGACTGGCAAGCAACAGAGGCGGGATATTCTCCTGTTTGGATGCTGCCTAACAATCCTAGATACACCTTGGGGCATAGAAAACACGTCAACGCTTTGAAAATTTTTGCTTGGTTTCAATTTAATCATAAATTATGCCCGTGTCCTCTCACTGTTCCTAGACAAAGCACATCTTCTATTTTTGTCAACTGTGCAGTGGAGGACAAAACACTGCAATATGACATCACCAGACATAATGACGTCACCAAATGACATCGTCTGCAACAAGCAACTATTGTACTGTATCTTGAATTAATACGCTGATTAAAAAATGAAGTCATTAAAACTAATGCTTTTAACAAACAATTCATTGCTGTTGTTTTGTGCAAATTTTGGAAAACATGACGTCACAAGAACGTCATAAAATGACGTCAATTGCTACAAACAGCTATTGTATCTTGAATTAATAATCTGATTGCAAGATGTCGCCATTGAACCAATATTTTCAGTTAACAATTTATTGCTATCGTTTTGTTGAAATTTTTGGCAAACGTGACATCATAATTACGTCGCAAAGTGACGTAAATTAAGCTACACAAGATCTTTATTTAATAATTGAAACAATTAACTGAGTTTGATATCTATGAGGGACACCACTAAACTGAACAATATTTTGTTTGAAATCACACATTTTTGGCAAAAATGACGTCATAGCTACGTCATCTTTGACGTCATGGCATGCCAAAATATTCTAGATCGCAAAAGCAATAAAATAAACTCATAAAAATGTCAAATAGTCCTGCAAGCTTGTTAACGACAAAGAAACTTTGTTTAACCACTAGGTGGAGAACTGGAGATGGAGCATAACTTTAGGGGCCGTTTGTAGGAGTTGCCCAAGCCCGATTTTTTGGCTCCCCTTCGAAAATCGTTACACTCATCCTGGGGAAGGTCTGTGCCAAATTTCACACTTTATTCCGGAAGTGAACGATTTTACCCAAATTCTGGCTTTAGCTTCTCTTCTAAAGTTCATACAAGAGAATGTTTTGATTATAATTTTTTGATTCTGCTGTAAATTCTGCTTCCATCAACACCAAAATTGTGAGATATTTTTGAGATATCATCTTTTGAAAATGGTCTAATTTTTATGAATTTTTTTTCATACAGTATGCAGACTTTGCGGACTTTAGATCTTCTTATTTCAACAAAACTTACAATTTAACTAAGCATTGGTGCATGCTTTAATTACCATAAGATTTTGTGATTCTGCAAAAAATTCTGCTTTGGTCAACACCAAAACTGTGAAATTTCACCTTGAACTTTTTGAGATGTAGTCATTTAAAATGAAGCAATTTTTATGATTTTTTTCATCATGTGCTCAACATTGCAGGGTTTTAGTGCTTATTATTTTAAAGAATCATGCAATCAAACTAGGTCGTCACGCATGGTATGGTTGCAATTTTTTGCTTATGTGATAAATTTCAATGATCAGTAAACAATCGTAATTTTACCATCATGTCTTGAGCATTTTTTCATGCTGAGAGGTAATTAGCGCTAATGACGCTGTTAACACAAAGATTGTTTGGAACAAATCTATCAAGCACTAAAAAACCAATACGCCTGCCATTAAAGTAAACTACTGTAATTGTTTGTTTTTATGATATACGCTGTTTTTTTTATTGGGTTGCAAGCAAGAAGTGTCAAAAAATAGAAAATTTGGAAGTCAAGCAGTAATGTGTTAATCAGTGAAGCGAGAGGTCCTTGGTTCAAATCAGATTGCTAATGGTTCGCCACCACTGCGACATTTCGCAAGAAGAATTTGTGTTGCCTGGGCGCAATGACGCTGAGATAAGCTCTGCAAACTTATTGCTTGTTTTGGAGTTATACAGCGAGTGTAGTAGAAGATATGATTTAATAAAATTTGCTACGAAAAATAAGCTACCGGTAATTGTTTGTTTCAACAATAGTGGAACATCATAGTCAGAACATGCCCAAATGTCTAGTATTTTTGCAATATGTTGAAGATGGAGATAGGCTAAAATCCCATTCATTTTCCCTACCCCCTGATTTCGTTGATTCGTGAACGATAATGAATTTGTAGATTGGTCGATTATGAATTCGTAACTGGTGTTTAATTCGAAATCTTCTCAAAGGGATATACTGAGCCTTATATTCCAGTGACTAGTGAGCCTTATAGTCTAAAAAGTTTTTGACAAACAGGTTTCCGGAGCAGATTCAGAGTCTTAAGTCTTTAGACCAGTGTTCCCTCTATGCGCAAAAAGTGTGAAAAAACATAATACACTTTCTACTGTGTAGTAATATTGTGGTACTTTGGAGCATAACGGCCAGAATTTCTGCTTAATCTAAGAACAAAAACGATTGCCAGAATAGACATAGTATAGCAAATCATTAAACGCATTTTGCTTTAACTTAAAGCATTATCAGTAGAGTGATTTACAAAATATGAAGCACAAATTCATATACAATAGCCACCCAATTGGTACAGGAGGCCATGGCATGGTTTAAGATTTGTCATATTATAGAATACAACAACGGCAGGTCATAGGTTTAAACACTCAATAGGAACAGCTGAATAGTGACGTCAGTTTTAAACAACAATTAAGCAATGAAAAGATACATGGGCAAAGATTGGTTGTTGATATTCAGTTGCAACTGTTTTGGAAATACGTAAAGTTTCTGTGATGCATAATTTAGTAACATGATTACTTCTGTCCAAAAGTTTTTTGGGTGCGTCAAAATTAATTTCATGGTTAGGATTATTGAGCAATTATTGGCAAACTTCAGAGTCTTCACACGTTCGATGTTCATTGAGGCGAGTAATGAGATTTTGTTTAGTTCGCTGATATATTTTTGACCACAAGTACAAGTTAATTGATACACTACACCTGACAAATGTAATAACGATTGACGATCTTTATGCAGAAATAGTTGGCCAATAGTAAAGTTACGATGAGACATGCGCACATAAAAATTCTCGAATTTCTTTTTCAATTTGCATAGAAATACGATCAATAAACTGCAATTTGAAAACTACACAGTACTTCATCGACTGTTGTTGTTTAGGCTGGAGTTTGGCATCAGGATTTTGATTTCTGTTTAAATGGCTTTGCGAATAACATTCCAAATAGCTTTGATAGGATACTCATTTTGTTGTTAACCCCTTGAGATAATGCTGGAAAAAGTCACCAGCATATCTGCTAAAAGCGAGCCAGGTCAACTGACCGCAAATAAACTGACTCCAAACCAACCTTTTCGTCACAGTGATTTTGTCACAAAGTGAGGGTTTGGGCAAGATGGCTTTGGTGATAGTACGAGTAAGATATTTTTATGATCGGTCTTCTCAGCTAATGGGCATCATTTGGTTTGCGGTCAGTTTGTTCGCGATCAGTTGTCGTGGACCTGCCAAAAGGGTACGATAAAAAAGCAAGACAATGTACAAAAAATAAACAGCAAAAAAGTATTAGATTCCAGAAAAGCTACAACAAAAAAAAAACTAGCATAGCTAATTTAGCTTAGGCAAGCAAAACAAAACTCGTGAAGTGAGTAGTGACAAGCAGTAGTGCCGGAACAAGGAGGGCAGGGGAGGGAGCAGCTGCCAAGGGTTTGCTAAGAGTTTGCCAAGAGGGGCAATAGAGGCCGGACCCTGACTTTTATGCACTGCCAATTAGGCACCAGAATGTTTGGTCACTGCAGATTAAGCAGTGGGGCTATTATGCACCTGAACATTTAGGCACCGGGACTTTTAGGTGCCAGAGGTGAATAAATTTTTTTTTTCCAAAAAAAAATTTTGTCTCAAATAACAGTTCTTTTCCAAAAAAACAATTAAAAAAATTTTTTTTTCAACAATATTAGTTTTATTTTCAAAACCTTTTTTTTTAAATAAAAGCTTTCCCAAAAAAAAGGTTTTTCAAACAAAAAAGTTTTACTTTGATTAAAATGTTAATATCTTCGAAGCTTTTTATCTGACACTTGTCAAGAAAAATCGTCAGAATAGAGAGCGCAGGAAAAGGAGTGGCTATAGAAAAAAAGGCAAGCATTGATTGGCAGGAAAGGGATCAATGAGAGACGTCATTTGTGTACAGTCGTTAAGCTGTACACAAATTAATTATGTCGGCAGAGGGCAGGATTAAAAGTGTTGATAAAAGTGACTGTTGAGCCCATTTTCCTTTTCTATCTATCATTGACTTCTGAGCTCTAGCTCAGACCTTCAGTGTGGTCCAATTGTTGAGTCTCCCCAGAGTTTCTTTGTTACCTCAACCCTCTTAGGAATGAGGTAAAGTGACAGGTTGGAGGGCTACCCTCAGCAACATCACTGTGTGCAGAATTGAGGGAGCTCTTCGTGATACGTCTTTTGTCTATCATTTTATTTTTATTGAAGGGAATGCACTGAGTGTGATAAATTTAAACTATAGCTCTTGCATGAAAAGTTTTACATGAACAATTGTAAAAAAACTTTTTTTTTTGAAAAACTATTAATTAAAACAAAAAAATTTTTCTAGAAAAAAAATTTTGTTTGAAAAATATCTGTTTGAAAAAAATTTTCACCTCTGGTGCCTAAAAGTCCAGGTGTCTAATAATCCCAGCGCTTAATTGGTGGAGCCTAAACGTCTGCACCTAAAAGTCATAGACCGAATGGAGGCACTACTGTCCTTTGCATTCCACTATGGTAGTAACGAAGCAAAACTAGTGCAGTGTAACCTGTAAGTGAGTATATTAATATAAAATTATATATCTGCATACCTGTATTACAGTATTCTGAAAACAACAGTAGCTTCATTTCCATTGTGACCAGTATACTGAAGTTACTCAAGCATGAAATCTCAAAGCTTGCCTATCCAAAATTCGATGCAGAATAAATTTAATTGTTTATAAACACTTATAGATCTAACAAATGACCCAATTGTGCATGATAGCAGTTAGTGCATTAAAAAGTTAGTAATTTACTCTGCTAACTGCTCGTTTTTTCAATGCTATGTTGATAGTTTTTTTAGCTAGCTTATGAAAGCGGATTGAGTGGATGAAACCTAACCAATATCCTTTTAGCGTCAGATTTAACTGATGGCACGAAAAAGAGTTAATGGAGCTACAAGAAACATTCAAGTGATTAAACTTTAGTGTTTTGTGAACCAACAGAGTCCTTTCTAGAAATAAAATGTAAAAAGAATTTGTCTCTCCAAAAACAATTACAATTTTCAATGTATGAAAAAATATCATGGTTAGACTCACCACTAAGTCGCTGTAAAAAGTTTGTTAAAATCAATTATAAGAAATTACCTGTGTTAAATCATTTCTAAATAACGTAAAATAAATAAGCAATCTTGTGGAATGCATTGGGTTAGCCTGTGACATATGATGCATTGGGTCCAGACCCCCCCGCTCAAAATGGAGAAACATAAGAAAAACAAATTAGGTAAAAACTTGTTATACTTTTATTTTATGATTTGCCGGCTTGTAATGAAAAGGCTGAAAATTGTATCATTAGCTGCCACCCTCATAGCCCATTGACACATCCAGTTTAATCATGTTTTTGCACTGCTAATTTCCATGCCAGGTTTTCAAAGGATTAGTTTTTTGCTAAAATAGGCCTAAAAGTAAGTTACTTTTGCCAGTAAATTGCAAAATCTTCGAGAACTGGGGGTGAAGCCATATCCCCCAATAAACTCTGGCATCTGAATTGCCCTTACTTCTGATAATAATTTGTGTGTTGTTATTTTTTAGTGTTTATACAACGTACTTAGTACCCTGGCTTTGTCGATGGCTAATGGTTTTACGGTATTAGAGAGCAATGTTGGTGGTAATGACCGTACATACCATATCCAAAGTGCCCTTTGAAAAAGCTGCCCCACTTGCCCTTCCAACATTCTGGCACTCCTGGTAACAAGGCAATGGTAGCATTAACAAACGAACAAAAGCAAATCACTAACATTGATTAACAAAAGCAAAAATACAAAAAAAGAAAATACTCCGGTAGAAATGTCTACAATCTTAAAAAGCAATACCAATACAACATTACAGGCAAATAGGCAGTAGAAAATCTTCAGGAATTCAAAATTGTAGAAACTAGCAAGTAAAGAAAAAGTAATATTCAATTATTCAACCACCGGATTAAAAATTCACTACCCTACCCCACCAAGCCAATGACCCCTAAACATGATTCAAATGTTGGTATATAAAACATGTTCAAGGTTCAAATGTGAAATACTTTACAGTGATATCAAAGCAATAAGCAGCAACTTTTTTGGATTTAACATTTTTATTCAAAGCAAAACATATCGAACGTTTTCGGCTTAAAACAATTAAGCCCTCTTCAGGATATTATAAACAATAGTATATAAACATCTGTAAAGGAAATAGAAACATTACGGCAACATAAATTACGTATACCTGACTAATAACGTACATTATATGAGGAAATACTTAAAATTATTATCTAACAAATTAAAAATGCCTTTCCGGTTTTGGAGCAAAGCAATCAGATTAAAATTACAGTCAAACAAGCAGCAGCATAAAGTTTTTAGGGTGAAATAAACCAATCCAGTTAGAATAACTATTAACGTGATAGCAAAGGTGAATTGAATTAAAGAGAAAATCAAGTCAAATCAAGGTAAGAACTAACTTATGATATTATGACGTAGCAGAAAATTTGGGAAATTAGAAAATACTTAGCAAGAAAGAGGCACCTTTAGCATAAAGTTGCTTATTTAATTTAGGATTTAGTTTTTTAATCAAAAGAGCTTCTTGGATTTTAGTTTCATACTCAGTATGGCAACTTTTTAAAATCTGGAAAAAGTTTACGGTGTACTTTTCCTCACGGCAAATGGCACATGCGCGTATGTGTTCTTTTATAGCGCTCTTTTGCGGTCCAGCTAAAACCAAATGTTTGCAAGCTCTTGCAGCCAAATGTCGGGTAGTCATGCCTACGTAGGCAAGGTTCGTATCACACAAACATCGAAACTGGTACACGACATTGGAGCAGAGAGCATGCGGGGTTTTTGTTTTTAGCTAGAAGTAGCGATTGATCTTAAATGTATCGTAAACTACTTTTAACTTTAAACCAAATTCCCTATAAACAAGTTCAGACAGACTTTTTGTAAATTGTTTGGATGCAGAACCTATATACGGAACTTTAAAAAAGCAAGTCTCACATTCATCGCTGTTTTCGTTTTCTTGAGTATGATGGGATGAAAGCGCAAGAAATTTGCGCAATATTTTATCAAAGAACTGTGGGGGGTAATTGTTAGATAAAAATAACGATTTAAGAATTTCAACCTCTTTGAAAAATAACCAATCACTTGAACAAATTAACTTGGGACGGTGGAGCATACAAAATACTAAACCAGATTTCCATTTAATGGGACATATAGCAGCAAAGTTAAGGAATAAACCCGTATTAGTAGGCTTTCTCCAGACCCATGTATCAACAGTATTCTCACTAATTTTGATATCAACATCCAGAAATTGCAAAGTGTTTGTGGACTTTTCAATAGTAAATTTAATATTATCATGTTCGCTGTTTAGAATATTCAAAAAAGACGAACACGCGTTAACATCATCAAAAACAGCAAACACATCATCAATATAGTGAACATATAATTTAGGGTGACAAGACATTTGATCTTTGAAAATTAACGTTTCCAGGTGTCCCAAAAAGAAATTAGCCATAGTGCAACCAAGTGGGGATCCCATACCAATACCATCTACTTGCTTGTACAGTTCATCCTTGAACAGAAACATACATTCAGTAGCCAGGTGCATCAGCTTCACAAATACCTCTTTAGTGATGGGAGGATGATCATTACGGTCAGAAGAAAAAATGTAATTAGCAATGATATCAATAGTTACGCTTAAAGGAACGTTAGTAAATAGCGATTTTACATCAAAACTGACCAGAAATTGATTAGATGAGTTGAAATTGAAAGTATTAATTTTGTTTAAAAATTCTTCACTTGACTGAATAATGTACGAATCAGGAATGTAGGGTTTGATGATGGAGTCCAAAAATTTTGCTAATTTATATTCAGGAGTACCGATCATGGAAACCACAGGTCGAGCTGGATTGCCATCTTTGTGAACTTTTATTAGGCCATACAGTTTTCCAGGATTGCTTCCTGATGGAATTAAGCTTTTGATAATTTCATCACCATAACCTTTTAAATATTTGCGAACATAGTAACGAATTGAATTTTCTTATGCGATTATTGGATGAATTTCTTGTTCTGTATTAATTTTGATGAATTTAGGTTTATCTGCAAGAATGTTGTCTAGTTTAGCGTAATAATCATCGGAGTTCAATATTGCCACACCACGACCTTTGTCCAATTTGCAAATTTTAATATCGGTATTATTGGAAAGTGAATGTAATGTTCTGTGGAGAAATTGATTGCGTTTCGATGCACATTGGTGTTCAGCATTTAAAGCAAATTTTTGAAACAAATATTTAATTTGGTCTTTTGTGTCTTCATGGAAAAATGGAATTTTTAGTTTTCTTTTAATATTTGAAAATAACCGTTCTGCATAGACTTTTAGAGAAGCCAAATTCAATTTCCGAGGTAATATATGATGATCCAAACCAAATCGTAAAACTTCTTCTTGTAAAGTTAACTTCTTGGAACTTTGATTGATAATACATTTTGGACTGCGGATTCTTTGTTCACGCCAAAGATTGTAAAGCTTCTTTTGGTGGCTCTTAAGTGCGTTATTGATTAGATTTTGAAAATGCTTTTCCAGTAAATACACCAAACATTGTTTTTCAAAAAATAATAATTGCTGAAAAATGATCTGTTTTGAGTTGACGTATTTAGCTTGAGCAAGTTTAAGGGATGATCTTGTTTCTTTAATTTTTCTTTCTTGACTACCTGACATTTGGCTGCAAGAGCTTGCAAACATTTGGTTTTAGCTGGACCGCAAAAGAGCGCTATAAAAGAACACATACGCGCATGTGCCATTTGCCGTGAGGAAAAGTACACCGTAAACTTTTTCCAGATTTTAAAAAGTTGCCATACTGAGTATGAAACTAAAATCCAAGAAGCTCTTTTGATTAAAAAACTAAATCCTAAATTAAATAAGCAACTTTATGCTAAAGGTGCCTCTTTCTTGCTAAGTATTTTCTAATTTCCCAAATTTTCTGCTACGTCATAATATCATAAGTTAGTTCTTACCTTGATTTGACTTGATTTTCTCTTTAATTCAATTCACCTTTGCTATCACGTTAATAGTTATTCTAACTGGATTGGTTTATTTCACCCTAAAAACTTTATGCTGCTGCTTGTTTGACTGTAATTTTAATCTGATTGCTTTGCTCCAAAACCGGAAAGGCATTTTTAATTTGTTAGATAATAATTTTAAGTATTTCCTCATATAATGTACGTTATTAGTCAGGTATACGTAATTTATGTTGCCGTAATGTTTCTATTTCCTTTACAGATGTTTATGTACTATTGCTTATAATATCCTGAAGAGGGCTTAATTGTTTTAAGCCGAAAACATTCGATATGTTTTGCTTTGAATAAAAATGTTAAATCCAAAAAAGTTGCAGCTTATTGCTTTGATATGGTTCTGCAAATCAACCTCTTTGCCTAAATTATATTACTTTACAGTGATTTGCACAAATTTTCCTCAAGTGCAAAACAGCCTTTAAATTTCGATGTTTTGATTTTGGGCTTGATTCTGGCATTTTAATTTCAAAAATTGGCGTTTTGATTTCGGGAGTGGCGCGATGACCTTTTTTTTTTTTTTTTTTTTGAAATCACGTCAAAATTGCAAAAGCTATTGGGTTTCTGATGTGATGAACTTTTTTTTTTTTGAGATCGACATTTTGGTGGAACAGCGACTTCACATAGTCTAAGCTACTGTATTTTCGCAAAAACTTTCCTTTTCCAGCACTTACACAGAAGGTGGAAACTTAAAGGGAACCCTGCTTTGGACTTGGAGCAGATTCGGAGTCAAGTTTTTTTGACTCTGCCCATCTCTGACATGCACTATAGCTTACATGTTAATCTATTTCAAATTATTTTGTGTCAGTTTCATTCAGTTTCACTCAAGTTTTGGTCAGTATTAATAAGTAAACAAACGTACTGTTTACTGTATATTCCGGCATATAAGATGACCCTTAAAGTGCAAAAAACCACTCTTAAAAATTGGGGTCGTCTTATACAACCGATATAAAATTCATATCTTAATTTTCACATGAAGATTTTTTTATATCAAAAATGCTTAGGTGCGTAAAAATAAAGAATGTGCAAGAAAAATATTTTTATTTAACATCATCAATAGCGTATTTTCCGGCTAATAAGCCGCTTTTTTGGACCTAATTTTTTTAACCTAATTTTCTAACACTTTGCACTATTTTGCACTTTGTTCTACCTATTTCCACTTTGCACTACCGTATTTTGCACTTTGTGCTATCAGTACTGTATTTGCATGTGCGATTAAAACAGATAAAATTTGCGTTTTCTGCTTCAAATTGGCACTAAATTTTGTAATGCCGGCACCAGATTAATCTTGTGCTGCGCTGATCAAATTTTCTGCTTCGGCTAATTTGGCAATAAAATGGCAAAATATGCATTGATGCATAAATCGGAAAAAAGCGAGAGAATAGCACCGATATTAACCAAAAAGTGTGCGTTGGTGCGTAACAAATGTAACTCTTGAAAGAAAAACATGCAAGAATTTAGCAGGCGTCTTATGCAACCAATATGATAAATGTACAAAATTTTATTCAAAATTTGTACATCACCTTATCTGACAATCGTCTTACACACCGGAATATATGGTAATATGAGGTAGCCATAACCCAGTGGTAGTGGACTTGTGGTACACTTTTGCTCTGTCACTGATGCTTAAACACAGATAAGTAATGATCAGGTGATTGTGGCATTTGGCATATGTGATAGCATATTTGGCATACTGTACCGTAGTTTGCCAGTAATAGGCCTAGCTTAGCTTAATAGAGACGTGGTCTACGGTAGTCTTTTAACTGCATTTGCTCTTTCTAAAATTCTCAACTGAAAATGTTGCGTTACGCTAAGGTAAGTCATGCGTTTTGTAGAATTGTGTGTTCACACTGACACTCCAACGGAGAGAGGGATAAGGGGTACCAGTCCCGCCTTTTAAAAGTGCACAATTTTACAAAAATTATTTTTAAAAGAATCAAATGTCAAAGAACTAAGTAAAAAATTCAGACTCAAGGTAGATACATAATTCTACCTTGAGTTGCCAGAAAAAATATCAATCTTTAGCATTTTTTGAAGTTTTTTTTGCTGCTCTATCCTTAGCTAAAAATTTCATCCCTCTAGCTTCTGTTGTTTCAGAAATATTCACAGTTGAAAAGTCAAATTAAATCTTTCATTATAATCACTGTATTACCCTGAAGCGTGTAAAATGAGTTTGCACGGCCCATCTCCACATCATTGCATCTGAGCAGCACAGCTCCTTTTGAAGAAACGTCGCAGCGATGGTGAGTCGTTGGTAACATTGTGTTTGATTAGACCAGCTCAAGATATGAATGTCCAACCTCCCACTCCATAGATAAATGCATTATCACTCGATCAACTGGCCGGTGTTGAAAAATCATTTGCAGCAAGAAAGCAAAATACACCATTATAACCAGTGATGCACCTGCAACAATTGAAATGATTTACAATCAAAAAATCTATTTTTGATGTATTGCTTGATTGAAAAAGTTATCTATTACATCACATAAATATAATAATCGCTCAAAAAGGACGATTGTCTTAAAACAACTTTGCATTTAGCCAGATTGCCTTTTCATCAGTTACAACACTGGATGGAATTAAAACAGCTACAAAAGCTGGAGGAAAAATTTGCTTGTATAGTCAGTATTGACAATGGACATTTAACGAAAATGTTCGATTATTGACTGATACACAGAAATACTTTTTTGTATTGTGTATTGCGCTGCATTGGAATGATAAGTCTTCTCATCTGCAGGCTGCAATGCTTAGCGTGGGAATGCAAATAAGGCAGAAAGCAGCACGATTTTGTTCTGAAAAAATACAATTCTTTTTGTTTCCAAGCACAATCGTTTTTCAAAATGGAATAGAAACAATGAGATACTGATGAGAATTGGGGCAGTCGAGATACAAATGTCATTTTATTCGCAACTTACTGTAGAAACCACTCTTTTATCACGGTAAATGTCACAATAGCCAAGAATTTTAGTTTGACTCTGATCAACTTTGAGACTATTTTAACTGGAAGCATTGGAAAAAACCTATAATGTTTACTAAAGGAAGGCAATCACTTCCAAGAGAACAACTTTCCCTTTCTTTTACATTGATTCTGATTTTATGTTATTGTTTTCTACAGTATTACTCAGAGGTGGGCAAGTTAATGCAAAAGTTAGCTTCGTTAACCACTAGTCCGTTAACAAACTTCACACCTCCGTTAACGTTAATCCGTTATTTTCAGCTTTAATTCACTGAAGTTAATAAAGTCCGTTAACATTTTGCGTGTAATTTACATTTCTTTTTATTCACTCGCTTCTAGAACACGTTTTGACGCTTTTGAGCTGATTGTAAGGAAATATTTATTGCAATGATGGTCTTTTTGTGTTTTGAAAGTTACATTTTGCAGTCTAATCTAATTTCAAGATAAAAACAAGTTCAAATGCACAACGAAGCTGCAAGATATTAACAATAAAAACCTTAACGAAAGTTAGCAACACTTAACGGAAGTTACTTTAGCCCGTTAACAGCACTTGACGGAAGTTAATTTAGTCCGTTGACATGAAAAAACTTTTTAATGGACTAACGAGTTAATGAAAAAGTTAGCTTCGTTATTAACGGATTAACGATTAACGGACTTGTGCCCATCTATGGTATTATTCATATACATCAAATTATATGCATAATGCATGTCATTTGATTGCATGCATTTTGCCGGTTTTTGTTTTTTTTGCGTTTACATTGAAAAAGATATTTAGCATAAATGGTAGAAACTGCCTTTTGTTTGCCTACATTTAAAACAACAGCCTAAAGAGTTCATTTACTTGAAAAAATGGTGGAATCAATATCATATTCTTGCTCAAAACTATTTTGCAGTTTTACCAAAGTGTAATACTAATGTCAGCGTGATCCTTTAATTTTCAGCATGGTTGGGAAATGAGCGGTCTCCTGGTTTGAATTTTACATATACAACTTTAAACTTGGCGCAATGTCAAATATTCATTGTAGTAAATAGTACGGTAATTTGTTTTAAAATTTTTTCGATAAATTTCTGTGCCTGCTTAAGGTGGATTTTCAATTTACATAGTATTTGTTTTTCGTCTGCTTTTGTGCGCTTTCATTTGTATCTTCTTCTCCATGAAAAAGTATGTTCGTTTTTGTCCACATCTTATGTATCCATATCTGTACTAACCAGATATTTACATACTGGACAAAAGTTTTCAGATAAACATTATTTGTAAAGGAGTACAGCCCTAGTTTGAAATATTGCTCTCATTTTTCATGCACAAAATTTTTATCAATGTGCAATGGTCTACGTACTAGTGCAAATGCCAGGTATGGACTTATAAAAAAGCAAATGAAAATTCACTTTTATTCATCATGTAGCTGTGTTGACACATCATAGTGATGATGCTCTCATTTTCTATCAGTGCAGCGAGTCCAATGACATAATCCAAATTGTGTCATAGTTTAAAATAAGGTGTTGATTGGTTGCGAGCAAAAGGTCGAGCAAACGCCATTTAAGACTTTATCTACACTGAGTGTACAAGCATGTATTTAGTTTATTTTGAACAAAAATTTAGTACACTTGGCATATCGTCTTGTGAGCATACAAATTGCTAGTTGGTTAAAATAAATTAAGGATAAGCAGACGATGTAAGTTGGGCTTAAAATTTTGTTCTAGAAGCATTCTATACTGTTTTCAACATAAACCAAATTTCATTTGCATTCTGTATAAATTAGCCTATTGTGTTTCATTAATATGATCCTTTTTCACAAACACAGCGTTCGGGTTTCATTGTGTACGAACAAGCCTTTAGTTGACTGAAACAAGTACAAGACAACTTTAATTTAGTCGCTCATTAACAATTATAATGGCAGTCATTAAAATTGATTAGAATTGCGACAGGGAGGTTGGGAAGAAACCCTGCAGTGATCAAGTCAAGCAATCACCCTATATGTCAAGAGAAGTTACCGATTTAGCCAGTAATATTGAGATTTGAATAGATATTTTCTTTTTTTTTTGGAACCCAAATCTGGAACCCTAATCAAATGCTTCAATGGGCAACCCGAAACATTGTTGGAATAGTTTTTTTTCTACATGAGTGATGATGAAGTTACTAGCAATATCAAAGTTTATGAATTAGAACAAAGATATTCAAGGTGTTCACTGTTCAGTCGTTTCTGGCACTACCACTTTAGTAATGAAAAGGCTTTCATCAGATGAAGAAGGAGCTAAAGTGAAACTTTTTAATGAAGATAATGTCACTTCAATCCAGTCACATGAACAGCTGCATCACAATTTACAACCTGGAAAATATGATAATATGTTGCTTGTATGATAGTATATGGTATATTGGTGCTGTAATTGAACGATCAGATCAAAACAAGGATGTTTATATCAAGTTCATGAAATGAAATCATTTGGTTTTGACTTGGCCACAAGATCTTCAAAGTGAATGTTGGGTACCATTTACAAATATATTAACCATAATTGCTCCTCCTCAATTACAAGGACACAGCGGAAGAAACTATATGTAGGCTGCCTCAGCGTATGATAACATTTTAGAATTGTTTGCTGCCAAACAGAACTCTTGATTTATTATATATAATGAAGTTGCTCTAAAGAAAGTGGGACACATTGCATACTATAGTGCGAATTGCAGTTGCATAAAACATAATCGTTATTTATTGGTTTGCAATATTCCCAAATTTTTTGTGATGTTGTTGTGTGATGTTCTTTTGTTGAATTTGGCACTTTCGAAGAAAAGATCATTTTTAGCTATCTTTTAGTTTTGGCCATGCCTGGGTAAGTTAACAATAATCAACATGCCACTTTTGTCTAAAGTTGTATTGTTAAAATACTTACCAGCCAAATTAGATTAAGCAGCAATAAATATCCGAAATTTTGTAATTTCAAGCCACTAAAAATGATTGAGTTATATGAAAGCAAAAACACATGCTACATAACCAAAGTATGCCATCTAGCAGCATATTTGAGTCAAAATTGCATTTAAACAATAAGCAGTAAACAGGCTAAGTTTTTGTAATGAATTGAGCCTAAACTTGTTGAACAACATGTCAAATTTTTATCTAAATTATATGTCGAGGATCATTTTTTTCATTTTTTTTTGCGATTTCTAGAGAATATTTTAAGAGTGAAAGGTGACTGAATCTCATCCCTTTACAGTTGCGGAACAAAGTTTAAATTTTGGTGTGTAAGTACTTTGAGAAAACCTCTTTCTATTCTCAAAAAAAATTTTTTTGAAAACAGTGTCTGATGAAGCCATTTTTCCACCACAAGATGGCTTGTTTTTTGAAATTTTGCTGCTGGTGCATACTTTGAAGTAAAATAACTTTTTTTAAAAGCAGTGTTTTCGTTTCAAATTGGTAAAGTTGATGTCCAGTAGGTCGGGAGCTACCATGCTATAAATGAGAGCAATGCTATGGTTCATATGAAAGACGCAGGTGTTCAAACTTGACCAAAATTTTGTTCTCTGGTCAAAATGTGAACACTTTGGCAGCCCTTTTTTCTATCATGCTACAAGCCTGTGCCATTTTGACACTTGTTGTATGAAATATAGGTGAAAGTTGATCAATTCACCAAAAATCAGCTTTTTATTGTTTTCATATCCAGAGAAATGCGCTTTTGGGAATGGCCAAAAATGGCCAAGCCCTCACCATTGTAAGGGGGTAGCAAATTTTCAATCGCCATGTTGTCAAAAGTACAAGAGATGGTGAGTTAAAATTTTCAGTGTGAAGGTCAATCATGCCATACAAGATTATAACGTGTTAAGAACAAATTTGAAGGAGAGTCAAGCTGGAGGGTCCTGGACGTTTGGCATGTAATGACTCCAAAAGTGTTTCATGTGACACTGTATTGAAAGCCTTCCTTAAATCGACAAAAGATAAAGCTGTATTGCAAGATTTATTGTTATCATAACAGGAGGTGACTACTTCCAGCATAGCTTCATCATCATTGTCATTTTGCTCCAGGAATGTGCCTCCTTCTATTTCTGGAGCCCAGCAGAGGTTACCTGCATGCAGGGGTCAGTTGGTTTTTGCAGCCTAGTTGCCATCTTTCACGATCTTGAGCATCCAACCTTTGCAAACCTCTGGCAGTCATGTCACACTCGAGTGCTTCTTTCCACCTCTTTTTCGGTCTTCCTTTTTTGTCCCATCAACTTCTAAGAGTAGTGCCTTTACTGGACCCCTTTCTTCATCCATTCTCTCCACATGTCCCAACCACCGCAACCTTTTCTTACTCAGAAACTCTTCCAATCTCACTACACCCGTCATTTCACGAATCTTCTCATTGTTCATTTTATCTTTCAAGGTTTTCCCACATATCATTCGCAACATTCTCATTTCTGTGGTCTTCAGCCTCCTTTTATCTTCCATTTTCAATGCCCAACATTCAGCACCATACGTTAGAGCATTTCTCACATAGCTTTTGTATAAGGTGCCTCTAACCTTCAATGATATGCTTCTTCCACATACAACATTCGAAACCTCTTTAAATTTTTTCCATGCCGATCTAATTCTTGATGTTACAGCCTCCTGAGCTCCTCCTTCCGTACTGATTACATCACCAAGATAAGAAAACCTGTCCACCACTTCTATGTTGTCTCCATCCAAAGTTATCATTTTATCTTCATCTTCAAATAACACACCCGGGATGCATTTTTTGCAAGTAAAATCTTTCTCTTGGGTTAAGCTTCCATGAACTCCAGAACACCTCTTGTGCACCCAGTGTTGACATTTTTGTACACTGCATGGAGTTTCTTCCCACTCCTTTGCCACATACAGAGCAAGGATACTTTTGCATTTGCATTCGTACAAAATTTCTTCTTGTATAAAAAGCCTTTGTCTTGCTTACATTTATTTTCATTCCTTTCTCTTGTAATACTTTCTTCCATCGGGTATATCGAGATTCTATCTCTTCCCAGTTATCACTGATTAACACAATATCATCTGCATACAGCATTTCCTTTACAACTCCTTCTCTCATGTCTTTAGTCACTTCATCCATCACCAACGCAAACAGAAGAAGACTTAGTATCGATCCTTGATGGACTCCAACTTTTACATCAAATGACTCCGATCTCGTGTATTCTACCTAAACGGATGTTTCAATATTTGTATACAATTCCATTATCGCTTTTATTTCTCTTTCTAGTACCCCTTTTCTCTTCAACGACCACCAAATCACCTCTCTTGGAAAACGATCAAAGGCTTTCTCAAGATCCACAAATACCATATACAGATCTCTTCTGGCCATCTCATATTTTTCCAACAACTGTCTCATTATAAAGATAGCGTCTGTCGTACCTCTACGTGGCATGAAACCCATCTGCATTTCATCCAGTTTCACAACTTTCCGTAGCCTTCTTTCAAAAATTCTTTCAATCACTTTCATACCCTGTTCTAACAGTTTAATGCTTTTGTAATTTCCACACGATCTTACATCTCCTTTTCCTTTAAAAATTGGAATCAGATCATTCTTTCTCTGACTTTCTGGCATTTTATTTCCCTCCAGCATATTGTTTGCAACTTCGGCCAATCTTCTCACAGACTCTTTTTTGCAAACATTTTTAACAAATCCACTGTTACTCCGCTTGGTCCAGCTGTCTTTCCTGTATTCATTAGAACAAGAGCTTCCATCACGTCCTCTGTAGAAACTTGCTCACAAGGACCTTCAACCTTTGTTGTTTCCATACTTTTGTTCCAATCATTTTCTTCATTCAACAGCTTCTTTTCATACTCCTTCTAGACTTTAATTTTCTCCTGCTGCATCACCTTTAGCTTTCCATCTTTTCCAAGGATACAAGGCATTCCCATTATGTCTTTTTTATCCTTGCTCTGTTTACATAGTTTAAAGACATACTGCAGTGCTTTCGAATTTTTCTTCCCAAGAAGTTCTGTTATTTTTTGCATTCCTTTTCCTTTGCCACTGCTACCACTCTTTTAACTTTCTTTTTCATAGCCCAGTATTGTTCTTTTGATCATTGGTCTTTTTTCTTCTGCCATACTTTAAACAAACGCCTTTTCTCTTTGATAACCTCCTTCACTTCTTGATTCCATCATCATGTTGTTTTTTGATTACGACCACCTTTCGATTTTCCACAAGCTCTTTCGGCTACATTCATGACATACTTGCACCAATCATCCCAACTTTCCGGTTCTTCTTTAGCATCTTTCATTCCATCTTTCATCATCCTTTTGATTTTTTCGTCTTTTAATCTCCACAATTTCACTTTTCTGGGAGTTTTCAACTTTCTATCAGCTCTATGTTCTATCATCAGGTCCATGATGAGCAATCTGCTGTGAAAAACATTCCTCTCCTGGGATTACTTTTATGTCTTTAACTTTCTTGATAACTTCTTTCTGCATAGTCAATGACAGTTGCACAATTTCCAGATTTATAGGTGATTAATTTTTTGTCGTCCTTCTTGAAAAAAAAGTTTCCAACAACCATATCAAGGCTGTCTGCAAACTCTAGGATCCTTTCACCATCTCTGTTGTGCTCACCCCAACCAAATCCACCATGAATTCCATCATAGCCTAGGGAAGATCTTCCAACATGCTCATTGAAATCTAACACAAAACATATACCGTGTCTAGATTGTACTTCAGCAGTGAGATCTTCATAGAAATTTTCTTTCTCTTCTTCACTCCTTCCACTCTGAGGTGCATAGACTGAAATCACAGTCACCACTTTTTCGTTCACCACTATATCTATTGATATGATCCTTGGGGACACTCTTCTCACTTCCATCACAGATTCAACAAGGTCATGTTTCACCATCAAACCAACACCACCACGTCCGGTCTCTTCTCCTTTCCAATACAATTTGTATTCAAAGTCATCTCTTCTCAATTTTCTTACTCCCTCATTCTTATATCGCACCTCTTGTAAAGCCACCACATCCACATTTCTTCTTCTGATGGTTTCTGTAACTTCCAAACTTCTTCCAACCATTAAACCAACATGTATCGTTGCCAGTCTAAGCTTAAATTGAGATTTTCGGGCCAAATTTCCTTCAATCCTCCTGGATTCCCAGTGGGCTTTAACATGAGTTGTCATTGATTTAACCTTATCTGTCCCAATGTTTAGCTTCTTCCTAGTAGCTCTATTTGCCCTCTGTACTCTAGGGGACAGCACAGAGGAACATAAAAACAATTTATTTTCTTTTGTCAGCTGCATTTTTTTCTTTGTTTGGAGCATTGAAAAATTTTATGGTTGCATGCCCTTGCTTACACCAACCACCAGTTATAAGCGGTGGGCCTAGCCTTTGCCTAAAAAAGCATTTACTCCTACAAGGCAGTAAGATCACTAGCATAGTTTAGCCGATTAACCGAGATCGTTGCCCACTCTGTGGTACTTGGAGCCACTATGCTAGCAATTAGTGAAGACAGTGAGACTAGTGCATTCGAACCCTAATTTATGATAAATTAGGCGGTGATCAGAAGTACAAAAGTGCTACTCATCTGTTTTCACCGACAGAGAACTTCCAGCATAGCTTGCACTGTAGAAATATCACTTTGAAATCCATATTGATTTTCGTAGATTACATTGTGTTTTTAAGGCATTTGTAGAGTCGTGCATACAGAATTATTTCAATTATTTTAGAAAAACAAGTGAGTATCAAAATGGGCCAGTAGTTTACCGTACTTAAGGTATGGTCGCTGTCACCTTCTTTTTTAAATGCTTAGACCCCTATTTCCTACCATTGATAATAATCACACTGAAACAGTAATTAATTAAAGAAACTTTATATATGCAAACCACAATACAGCGCTTTTTGTTTTCTGTTTCAAGATAGCAAACAGTTACATGGTGGTAAGTAAATTAACAAAATAATGCATTGCACTTATTTTTTCAAAAACCAATAATTGTCGAGCAGAGCTGTTTTTTGTTCATATACTGTGCTTTTGTAAATTCTCCACCTCATTTTTTCTTAATTTATTACCCTATAATGTACCGGTACTTGAAATATTGTTATGCCAGCTTGCCTGAATTGTTATGGCATATAATTTTTTATATTGTTTACTGTGAAGAAATCGCGTTTTTTGTGTCTCCTGTTGCAACGTTAAGCCACTATAATTAGATTCTCTTTTATTTTTTTATTTTCTATGCATTTGCTACATGAACGAGGATAAGACTCCTGCCTGTTATCACTAAAACTTTGTAATTTGTTACTATTTGCATAAATTAAAACTTTCACAATTTTCATTTTGCTTTAATGCTAACAAAATCTTTTTAGCCCTTCTTTTTTACTTCTGGATGCGCCGGTGTATGCTCATCATTCAAGCTGCAAGTAGCATAATGTAATGCATATTGTTAATATCATCAGTCTATCATCTGGTTGTACCAGTAACTTGCAAGAAAAGACGATTTCACTAGAAATTTCCATACGCTTTTTATTCATTCGGACCCAAATTTAACCCAACTCAAATTCTTACGTATAAACTAACCCTAAACCCCAAGCTCTAATCTGTACTTAAAAAAAAGTAAATGAAAAATGTGTGGATGAATATTCCTCATTTTCGTTTTACTCTCTTCAACATAAAAATTTGCTGCGAGATATGAGTAGTCACTTGCCAATTTGCATGGTTACCGATTGGTACTGCTTCCTTTTTCTGCTATCAAGATTTATCTATGGTTTTGGCATTTTGCATTTAGCTGTATTTGTGTATTGCTACCATACAAATGTAATATAATATGGAATGAGACGATTTCAATGAAAGTTTTTATCTACTTTCTTATTAATTCTGACACAAATCTAACCCAAACTTAAATTCTTACTCTAAAACCTCAAAATTCTTACTCAAACTTAACCCTAACTCGGAACTCAAAACTTTAATCTCAACTCTAACAATAGTAGCCTAAATACCAGTAAGCAGATAAATACTCCTAATTTTTTTTATTTTCTTAATTCAGATTTTTAGTGAAATGCTGTATTTGTTTGAGTATAAGTCGCATTTTTTTGTGTCAAACTAACGCCCAAAAAGTCAGGTGCAACTTATACAGGTACAGAATTAAATGAAGTGCATTGTATGTGATACAAAAATTTTCTAAGATTTTCCCCCTGCTATCGCTCTTCTCAGGATCGATCACGTTAGATATTGCCTATCACACAAGTGTTGGGGACAGTGACAGCAGTGATGACTTTGATGGTTTTTAGTTTTTTGTTATGTGATTCAAATGAGTAAATGATGTCTAAAAAATTTTGTGCTGTTTTTCATGTCAAATGTGGGGTGTGACTTTTACACGCTTGCGACTTATATTCAAATAAATACAGTAGTCAATTCCTATCAAATATCTGATATATCTACAACTGTTAACTTGATATGACCATCAAACCCACATTGAATAGTTAATGCGGTGGCTTCAAGCTTATCAGTACCCGAGTAGGGCAACTAAATTTGCTTCTTTTGTAACCCTAGAAGGAATTTTTTCAACATTAGTCGCAAATGATGGCATATAGTTGGACGGGGGCGGGGTAATTCTTATCCTGACAAAAAACATGAAATCTAGAAGGTCTCTGAACTTGACCTTTGGTATCATAAAAGCTTAAGTTTTAGTAGTATAATATTAATCATTAGAAGTAAGACTTTTTCTTCTTTGTTCTGTGAGAAAATGTGCTGACAAGCAAGGTTGTTATAATTTCATAAAAAATGGAACTAAGTAAAAAAAGTAATTCATTAAAATTGAAAACAATTTTTATCATTTTGAAAAAAATTATTTGTAATCCTATTAGGAGTTGATCTGAATCAGACAACTCATAATGGTTGAATCATAATCACTGCTTTGTCAGGTTGCCTGTTAAAACATGTCCAATAATTACCCCTGTTATAAGTTGAAAAATGGGGTAATTGTTGGACATCTACTGAACAAATTTAGCATCTAACTACTGTTGTGTTTGAAGAGTATTTTCCATAAATGGAATTGCAGTGGTTTTTGTTATGTAATTAGCTGCAATAGCACGAAAGAACAAGCCTAGACCAAAACAAGAATGGATTGAAACTGCTTTGAAACATACACTAGCAGAAAAAAAAACAAACAATGTCTTCGATTGTAAAATTTCGTTTTTTTTGCCGTTTGATTTGTTTGTGAAAAGTTTTTAAAAGTTCTTTTCATTGTGTAATTGGTGGAGTTATGTTACACTGCGTGCTACAAACTGTAGTGAACTGAGAACATCACACCACAGAATAATTTATCAAAGTTAAGGTTAAAACAAGAAGATTTTGTAAAATTTTGCTCGCAATTCAACTTATCACATGACCAAAACACGTCTATTCTAACTGGCATGTTACTACAAAACTAGGTGGGTTATAATTTTTAAAATTAAACAATAAACATTTTGTGGAGGTACTGGACTGCTAAATTAATGTGTTAATGTCACAAACATTGTGCTTTTTTGTGATATGAGTAAGCTGTTGTGATGTTAATTCATGCTGCACGAGTTTCTGATATTTCAGTTCTTATTAATACATGCGCATTGACAGATAGAATGCTGTCCAATCTTTACCCCAATAGTGTCCAACAACTACCCCCAAATGCTGTGGTGATTGTTGGACAAGAAAATGTTAAAATTTCTGCTTAGATAGACCTTACAGAGCAAGCAATTAATTTCTTACTGGAAGAGGGATAGATGTCCCATGTATTCAATGCATTTAGTTCAACTCAAATGCTTAACTAAATAAAAATTCTCCAACGTTTTTCAAAATTGTTCAATAATTACCCCTTCTGACCATACCTGCTACAAGTTGTACTTATGCTTGTTCTTTGACATTTGTTACACAGTTTACAGCTTCATTTTTTTGCAAATGTCAAAACATCCCGATTAAATTATTATCAGCTTCATTTTTCTGATATCACTTGGCTACCGTACAGTTCACTCTTTTTTCCTGCTTGGATCTGCTCTGCTGACAAGATCAAACCAATTAAGAGTGGATTGAAACGACTCAGTGCAATAGGCATAGCCTAATTGCCGCATTGCGTCAGAATTAGTGTTTCCCAATTACCTTGATTTTCAGCTTCCCGGAAAAAAAAATTGAAAATTTCATGGGAATTCCGAAAAATTTTAGAGATTTTGAAATTTTGACAAAATCCTGGAAATTTTGGTAAATTCTCGAAATTTCTTAGAAAGTTTGTGGGAAAAAATAGCAAAGCATAAGTTTTTGAAGCAGTTTTTAATATATTCAATTGCGGTATCTTGAAAGACTGTTTAAATAATTTTGATTCTGCCTAGCCCATTCATATCTTTTCATTTACCTGTTTGCATATGACTTTCAGTAAAGTCGATTTCATTTTTACTTTTGCAATAAGCTTTATGGACAGAACTCTTCAGTTGCGATCTCTGTCTAGTTTGGTATGTGGTGAGCAGGATCTTTTGTAGACCAAATGCACTAAGGAGAAATGCAATCTACAGTAAGGAGAAATGCATTCTAAGGAGATTGCACAATCAATGGTGAAGAGGAATGCAATCTATATAGTGACAGCAGACTCTGATCTTATCGAAACAGTTGAAGGATAGGTACAAACTGCTTTTGCCTGCACAAATCTGTTTTTTTTTTTGTGAAATATAAATGCTTCCTACAGGCTCAAGTGAAATTAAGACCAAGCTCAATTTCACTTGAGCCTGTTGGAAGCGGTTTATATTTCACAAAAAAAAATTTTTTTTGCAGGCAAAAGCAGTTCATATTTACCCTTCAACTGTTCCAATAAGATCTTTCTACGCTATCACATTTCTCGTGATCAATTGAGTTAATTATTGCCTTCCATGCGAGCCACATTATGCTTTCTACACTATTGCCTTTCTCACGATTGATTGTGTTTGTTATCGCCTGCCATGCATTACACTTTATATGCTGTGCTGTTGCCTTTCTCACAATCGATCATGTTAGTTATTGCCTTCCATGCGAGTCACATTATGCTTTCTCACGATTGATCACGTTAGATATCGCCTATCTAGTCCACGCAAGTCTTGAGGACAGTAATTGCTGTGATGACTTTAGTGGTTTTTGATTTTTTGTTATACGAGGACTAATGTCAAAATCATTTGGGGTATTTAAGGTTAATCAGATAGTATGAAACTAGATTGGCGTTGACTCCATCCTTTCGGACCCAGCCATTCCAGAGATATTTTACTTCAAACATGATGTCAGCGCCTTTCACGTTATAAATTTTAATAATGTTTATTGGCAACCCTAACATTAACAGCCTCAGCATCGTTAGCGACACCTTTCCAGTTTTAGCCTAAAGCAACACCGTTATTAGGCTACTGTGTGGAGTCTTTTTGCAGCACTCTCATCAGTTTGATCTTGTCAGCAGAACAGATCTGTGCTGGTGAAAAGAGTGGACTGTTTGACAGCCTAGCGATCTCAGTAAAAATCAAGCTGTCAGATACATTTCCGTCTAAATCATAGCCTAGCAATAAGGATTATTATTACTAGGCTACAAAGTACAAACTCATTCCTGATAAGACTGCTAGTACTTGAGCAGCCCGATTGTATTTGATTACAGTATTTTGTGACCCTAGAATGAACTTTTCCATCAAGTTACATACAATTGCCTAGTACTCTAATAACTCTACTAGCCTTACGTTTGCTTGTTCTTAAATGTTTGTTACCTAGGCTACATACAGTCTATTCTTTTTTCCAGCTCGGATCTGTTCTGCTGACAAGATTAAACTGATTAGTGCGCAGCGAAACGACTCAATGCAATAACCTAATAGCGGTTTGCTTTAGATTAGAACAGGGATGGTGTCGCTAATGACACTAAGGCTATCAACGTCAGGGTTGCCAATAGCAATTATTAAAATGTATGACATGTAGAGGCCCCGATGTCGAGTTTGAAGTAGATTTTCTCTTAAACAGCTCGGTCAAAAAGAATAGAGTCTAGGCAATTCTAGTCTTATGCGATTGGCCTAACTTTAACAGATACCCCCGTCCCCCATTGATTTTGTCTTTAAGTCCTCATTTACGTGATTGTGATAAATAAATTATGTTTAGAAAATTTTGTGTACTGTTTTCCATATAAAATATGGGAGTGCAACTGATACACTCATGTGACTTTACTCAAATAATAAGGTATCTTTTGTTTTTGCTGGAAAAGGGCTATTTCAGGAACAGTAGTAGTAGAGCTTATGGCAGGGGTTGGCAACCTATGGCCTGCGGGGTGGATGCGGCCTGCCAAGGCATTTTAACTGGCCCGCGACCTTTTATTGTTATCCGGCTCGCAATCTTTTTTCAATAATAGATATGCAGCAATAAACTGCTGAAATGATTTTCATCTCATGGCAAAAATCTTTTTTTGTAGTCTTCGCCATCAATTTGTCTTTTTCTTTTTTGATCTTCGCCTTCAATTTGGCTGAAAAAGGGCCAGAATTTTTGGCAAAAACTTTTTGTTGATCTTCGCCATCAATTCGGCCGAAAAAAGGCCTGAATTTCTGGCGAAGACTTTTTTCTTTTGGTCCGCTGGAATGGCAGCCCGCTGGAACCTTGTTCGGACTGAATGTGGCCCACAAGTTCAAAAGGTTACCGACCCCTGGTTTTGGGGGAGGGGGCAAAATTGGTGACTGGGTGTGGCTTCTCCCCCATTGGCCTGTCGACCAAAATGCAGAATAAGGAAAATAACACATTTTTAAGCAGTTCTGAGACAGTATTTTGAGCTGGAATGAACTAAAAATGGTTTAAAGGATCTTTTGAAACGTTTTTTTTGGGGAGGGGTGGGATAGGGAGCTGATTTGTAAAAAATATAGCTTACAAAGGCAGTAAAAGCTTTGAAAAGTGGCGAAAAAAAAGCAATCAAATTCGATTGCATGTTGAAAAGTGCTGAACATAGGTTTCAATGAAAAATATTAGTTCAGGAATAGGAAGGTTATATTTAGTATTAGCTAATTACCAATCGCTTCTTTGAAATCTTGTTCCATTAGTTTAGTATTAGCTAATTACCAATCGCTTCTTTGAAATCTTGTTCCATTAGCCCGCTCCCCCAATTATCTTGCTCTATAAAATATAGATCAAGTAAATTACTCTTTGTGAGTTTCTTGAAGTGTACATTGTTATGATTTACTAGGTTGTAAATAAGAGGACTTAAATTATACCTTTAGCCACCTCCCACATAGCACATGTACAGTATGCAACCAGTTGAATCATGTTTTTGCACAGGTAATTTCTATGTTTTAAAAGCATGAATTATGTTTTAAAAACATTAAATTTTATCACGTTTTTAAAGCATTAATTTTTATGAAAATAGGCCAAAATTAAGTTGATTTTGCAAAAAAATTCACAAAATTTCCAAGTACTGTGTGCTTTGCCTCCAGGCGCTGTGACTCTGGCAACTGGCCTCTGGCAACTGGGGCTTCATCCTCCGACCCTTGAAACCTCAGGTGGCTTGGGGCTCAGTCCCTAGACTGAGCCCCCAGCCACCCATAACAGCCCGGATTATAACTTTTAGGCAAAGGATGTGTAGCCACTGCCAATTAAGCACCAAGACTTTTATACGCCTGAACTTTTAGGCACCAGAAGTAAAAAGAAATTCTTTTCAGTTTTTTCTAGAACAAGTCTTTTTTCCAAAAAAAAATTTTTGTCTCAAAGAACAGTTCTTTTCCAAAAAAACAGTTTTTTAACGTTTTTTTTCAAAATCATTCTTTTTATTTTCAAAACCTTTTTGTTTTTCAAGTAAAAGCTTTTAACCAAAAAAGGTTTTTCCAACTAAAAAGTTTTACTTTGATTAAACTGTAAATATCTTCGAAGCTTTTTATCTGACACTTGTCAAGAGAAATCGTCAGAATAGAGAGGGAAGAAAAAGGAGCGGCTCTAGAAAAAAGGCAAGCAGTGATTGGGGGGAAAAGGATCAATGACAGAGCATCATTTATGTACTATCTTTAGGCTGTACACAAATATTTTTTGTCGGTAGAGGTCAGGGTTAAAAGTGTTGATAAAGGTGACTGATGAGCCCATTTTCCTTGTCTATCTATCTCTGATTTCAGAGCTCTAGCTCAGACCTTGGTTACGGTCCAATTGTTGAATCTCTCCAGAGTTCCTTCTTGACCTCAACCCTCTTAAGAATGAGGCAAAATGACAGCTTGGAAAGCTACCCTCAATGACAGCACTGTGTGTAGTATTGAGAGAGCTTTTCTTCGTACGTCTTTCGTCTATCATTTTATTTTTATTGAAGGGAATGCAGTGATAGCAATAAACAGCAAGATTAAGTCATTCTAAGGATTTATTTACAATAGCAAATACAAACGTTTTTGCCTTTCATCAGGCCTCTTCAGGTATTAATTAAATTATAGCCATGTTAACTTCAGACTAACTGGAAAAAATGAAACACACAAAAAAGAAATCAAGTGATATCAAGGTTTTGAGTCACCGGGCATTAAAACAATAAAGATCATCAATCGCATTTAGCAGGTCAAACAGTTCATTTACTAATAGAAAATAAATGACTTAGAATGACTTTAGTCTTGCCGTTTTTTGCTATTACTTGGCTAAATAAAATCTCCACTTTTACCGAAGTTATATGGAATGCAGTGAGTGTGATAAATTTAAAGTATAGCATTTGTATAAAAGTTTTGCATGAAAAATTGTAAAAAAAATGTTTGTTTTGAAAAAAAACTGTTATTTGAAACAAAAAATTAAAAAAAAAAACTTTTTTTTGGAACTATTGCTTTTTCTTGAAAAATTTTTTTTTTGAGAATTTTTTCTGAAAAAAAAAAGATTGGAAAAAATTTTCACCTCTGGTGTTTAAAGTCTTGGGAGCCTAAAAGTCCAGGTGCATAATAGTCTCGGTGCCTAAATGTTTGTGCATAAATGTCTGTGCCTGAAGGTTTGTGCCTAAATGTTTGTGCCTAAATGTTTTTGCCTGAACGTTCACTCATAAAAGTTGTAGACCATAACAGCCCCCATCGCAGATTTCTGGCTATGCACCTGCTCAGGAAGGCATTCTGTTTTCACTTTCACGTGTTTGAAACGTCCTTTAGGGCCTGGCTGTATAGGGCGCTGTTAGTCAAAAAAAAATTTTCATTTTGTAAGGACAAATTTTGCCTTGATTTGACATATCTACTGCGATATGACAAATTGCAGCAATATGTGACATATCTATCGCACAAGGGAACAGTTGGCGCCTTTAGGATGCTTTTTCTTCGCTGATTTGTTTTACTACCATAACGACAACATGTGCATTGAATAACTTGAGCGGGAATACATTTTCACGCCATTTCTGCTGTCAATTAGGATCTTTTCAAGCCATTTCAACTACTGGGATTAGTGCAGAATGAAATCAAGCACTGCTACTTGTAGTTGGTACATGTCTGACAGCCTTAGGCATTGGGGACATACCGGAAGTTACCACTCATAGGGATTTCACCGTAGTAGGGAATTTTTATCATGCGTTTGGTAAGAATTTTAGCATCAGGACTGAATTTGAACTGCCATAATTGCGGTACCGTTTTTATTCTGTTTATTTCATCCAGTGCATTACATTTAATTGCTGAGCATTTAGCAAGCACAACAGCAGATACCATTTTTGACTAGGCCACAGTCCAGACTGACAGAGGTACTGACCTGGTGTTGACAATGTTATCAACATCAGAGTTGCCAATAAAAATTGAAATCAGGGCGGTCCCTACTACAGTATATCATGTTTGAAGTAGAGTATCTCTGGAATGTTTGGATCAAGAAAGATAGAATCAATGCCAGTTTAATCGTATACAATTGCCTTAACTTAGATGCCCCATTAATACATTTTGGTTGCAGTTCTTGCTATAATCTGCTTGCTATATGAATGCTAGTTAACCAAATGTGAAGGTGCTTTTGGTTTTAGGATATGTGGATTTGGATAGAGCATGAGGATGATGTGTGGAGACCAGCACAAATCACGGATGTTTCTGAAAAATATATCACTGCATCATTTCATTGTGGAAAGCCTGTTACAATTCAAAACAAGGTAGGTCTAAGTCTGTAACTTTGAAATTGTGTGTGTCATTTTTTTCCTATTGTGTTTTTTGCAACTGCTTTCCAAGGGTATTTTTTGCCCTTCCTGCTTAACTCATTTTTTAAAAGAATTTACTGTCTTCAATTAGAAAAAATGTTTTGCATTCACTTAGTATCAAACCAGCAACCATCATCCCCTGAACAGAACATTTTTCTGTTCTGTTCAGTGGAAATTTAGTGGCATTGCTACACTATCATTAATTTGATATACTGTATATACTCGCATATAGGTCGCAACTTTTTTCTTATATTTAAAAAAAAAAAATATAGGTGCGACCTCTCCGCTAGACATAAGTGCAAATCGTCACCAAGTCGGAACAAAATTGAAGTTTTCGGCTATTGCAAGTACCGTATTTTCCAGCTAATAAGCCGTTATAGACATGAATTGTAGTGGAAATGTGCTATTGCCACTGTGGTTCTATGGAGTAAGGGTGCATGCGCTTGTGCACGCACATACCAATGCGAGACAGTTTCATGCGCGCACATGCGACCGCTCAGCGTGCGTTGGATTTTCCCGCTTTGTTAAGAAAAAATAGTTTTTGCGATTTTAATGTTTGATTTCGAAGTTATTTGTTTTTAATTTATTTTAATTTTTGAAGTTTATTTTAATTTTTGCACTGATAACTTCGAAAATTTATTTTAATTTTCGAAGTTATCTGTGCAAAAAAGCTAGGGAAAGGGATTTTTTTAATCCCTAGATTTTTAGTTCGACTTATGTGTGAGTCAACTCTAAATTCAACTTTTTTAACACAAAACTAATAGTGCGACCTATACGGTGGCGCGACCGATAGGCGAGTATATACGGTAGCCACTTTTGAATTAATTAATTGGGATTTTGTGTGCGTAGGATCTTTGTTTTTACTCAGGCATTTTGATAGATGAGCATCGAACTTTATTGATTTGCTTATAACTAAAAAACGTTTAAACATGGAAAGTTGAATTTTGGATATAGCATGACAATAATGAAAAGCGTTATATATGCCAATTTTAGGGACCCTAGGTCACAAGATTGTGATTTAGGAACCCTAAAACCAAGAAAAAAACTACCATTTTTGTCTCAAAAATTCATTAAGTTCTTTATAGCTATGAAATGGCTGAACATGGAACACTGAAATTTGAACACAACATGGGTGCAGATAGAGGCTGTATGCATACCAATTTTGAGGGCACCCAGTCACGTGATCGCAATTTCAGAGGCCGAAAATCGACAAAAAGTGGATAATTTTAAACTGGTATATCTCGGTAATGACTGATATTGATGAAAAAAATTTGTGGCTTTTCAACATGCTACTTGCAACCTTTCTAGTGGTCATGTTCATTTATCCTGTCTTGGATACCATTGTTCCTTTTTTGCTTTTTTTTTCTTCTATCACTATCTACTTTTAAACCACAAAACGAAGATGGGTCATACTGTGAACTATTATATGTATCCATAAGTACTGGTGCCTGCCCAAAATCAGGGTGCCACGTTTGAGAAATCTCCCTCAAATGGGAGTTCAAAAGTTTTGAACTTTTGAATCTTTGAAGCTAGGTAGATTAAAATCTCAGAATGGGTTAGCATTGGCAATAAGTAAAAGATAACAAAAATTGGGGGTGCTGAGTTGGGGGGTCCCCCTAAATGGGTCCTCCAAAATTCAAAGCTTTTGACCTTTTAACTAAGACACATGAATTTTTTAAGGTAAATATAATGGAAGATAAAGTTTGACAAAATTTGGGGGAACAAAATGGGGTATCCACTCAAATGGGGTTGCCAAAATTCAAACTTTCAACCACTCATGCTAAATAAAGGGGTCCCCCTCAAACTTAGTTGCCATAGTCTGACATCATGTGGGCATCCTACCTGCTTTGGTATCTTTCTTCCATCATCTTAATATCTTGGTGGAACCTTTCCCCTTGTTCCTCGCTTACATCACCAAGATTTTCTGGGAAGTAGTCTAAATGGCTAAATAGATAATGAAGTTTGATGCTCATCCTTAAACCAAAAGCTTGAAAGTTTCTGAGCATCACATCCACAAGATACTGGTAGTTGCTTGCCTTTGTGTTACCTAGAAACTCTGGTACCACTGAGACATCTGAGCACCAGGCAGCACTATCAACTGCTGTCATGTGAGAAGTGAAGGCTTGGTCTTGGCTCAATTTGCCAATTTGTGGTCCATCAAAAATTCCTGCTTTCATTTTTTCCATGCTGAGACCAGGAAACTTTTTGACAATATAATTAAAACAATCACCATGTTTATCTAGAGCCTTCACAAATTGTTTCATCAGACCCAATTTTGTGTGCAGTGGAGGTAAGGTAGTGTGGTCCCAAATAACTAGCGGCTCGTTTATGATATTTTTATCACCCACAGCAAGATCTTCTTGTGCCGGCCAATCCTTTTAAACTTTTTAACCACTTGCATTAGACTGATGAAATTTTTGGAATAGGTAAATATATTATATATGAATAATAAAATATTGCAAAATTTGGGGGTACCACAATGGTGATTCCCCTTTAACGAGGATGCAAAAATTCAAATTTTTAAATTGTGTTGCGATTGTTGATACTTGGCTAGATTACAACCTTTAATCTCTAGAATTATCCACGTCGACTAAAACTTGAGAATGGCTAAGATGTTAATTGACAAATTGAAAATGGCAGTTGGTAGTTCCTTTAGCTTCTTGAATTGCAGAAAGCAGCAAACCAATCTTAAATTAAAACTTCTATTTAAGATTGAAACACAAACCACTCTCACTGAGCAAAATCGCTCCACTGACACTTCTTGCGACCGAGCAATTCAGATCGTAAAATACCTGACCGTGACCGACCAATTCAGGTCGCTTACTGGCTACTCAAGCCAACCACAGAAACACAAACTTGGCAAAACTGCTTACGAAACTAATATCAAAAATCACCCACTTTTAGAATATTAGAATGCAATACGACCCGCCTATTTATACTACGGCACAAGCTATCAAATATCCCAGAACAATCCTTGATATGTCACAATAGGAAAGTATATGAGCTTACTTGATAACAGATTACGACATAATTATGACGTCACGAACTTCAAGTCTAAATATAGCAATTAAGAATGGTAAACAACTAAATATTCCGGTGATTAATAGAAGACATTAGAATATACTAGAAACGAATTATCTTGAATATTCCAAATCAAAAAGGCGGCAAAACTAAATAAGCAGTCACGTATATGTTAAAATACAGCAAATCATTATATCTCAGGCATTCAAAATTATTATACGTGATAAATTGCTTCAGCTAGACACATGAAATTTTCAGGATGGCAAATATGAAGAAACGATAAAATTTGAGAAAATTTGGTAGTACCACAATGGAGGGTCCTCCTTGAACAAGGCTGCCTAAATTAAAAAAATTTATGCACTTAAGCTAGACACAAAAACCTTTCAGGATTGGTACCGTAAAATCTTTTAACGTTAGCCCAGGCTCATACTTTAGCTCAAATACAAATACGAACTTTGCAATAAAAAAAAAATGGCAAAGAATTCATTTATGTAAAAATAGTGCAACTTGTTTGAAGTATTATTTAATGCAGTTACAAAATATAGATAACTTTGGTTTAATGCTTGAATTCTTTTAGGAATAGGTTTACCATAAAGACAGCTAACCAAATAACATAAAATTTTTCATAATCTAAGTGAGTAGGTTTTCTTCCTCCACAGTGAGCTCACATATACTTAAGTTGCAGCAAACAATTGTGTGGTTACTGTTAAATATACATCGTACAACTTTGTTGCTGTCACTAGTAAAAGAACAGAATGCACAGCATTCTTGAAATGACACCTAACCTTAGCCTGCAATTTTCCTAACTTTGGCCTAGAGGGCCAAAGTTGGGAAAGTTTACGATTTAATACATTCAAGATATTACTGTGACAACAAAAGTTGGAAATTTTTGAAATGGATCTATTTAGAAGTTATTTACCATTGCTAGCAGTACAAGCTATTATGGTGCCATACCATATGGTGCTTGCAGGGAGGTTCTTTCCGCTATAATAACATCGTACTGGTCCAATTGTAATACTGCGCATACCAATACCAGGTATATATATGATATTGGTGCAGGTACTTGCAATCATTTTTTGTTATCTAGATTGAATTTAATTCTTAGTATACTTGATGTTGATAGTACTGTATAACTGACTTATTTTGCTTGATGTTGATAGTACTGTATAACTGACGTATAAACTTTTACAAATTGGTAGTTGTAAATCAATAAACCTGGAAAATGATGAATAGGTTACCACTGTACTTAAAGCTATGGCAATTAATATATGGTTTTCAGGAATATCAATTCTTGGAATTTAGTTCAGAGATCTTATCACATACTTTTGATGCTTAGAGATGACTTTATGAGTATTTAGCATCATTTTTTAGCCTGGGCCAATCTTGGAATGAATACATGCGACATCATTTTTAGGGCCAATCTTTGAATACATCACCATTTATTTATTATCTTTGGCATTTGTTTTGCTTTTCAGATGTAGGACAATTAACTACTGGGCCAAAGTTAGGATTTTTGATCATAAGATTAGATTGGCCCATGCATAGTTTTGATGAAAAAGTGCAGAAAAGCATTTGTAAAAATAATTTAGGTTGTTGCATTTTAAGGATTGGTAAGTAGTAGACGTTTTGGTAAAACAAAGTTGTGAAATTTGCCAGCTATGTGAATGCTATGTAAAGTTAAACTTCAAAAGTGAGTCAAAGTTAGGAGATTTTACGGTAAATATTACAAAAACTTAGGATAGGACGAAATTTAAAGGTACCAAAATGGGGGTTCAATTGGGTCCTCGAAAGTTCAAACTTTTCAACCAATTAAGCTAGACACATGACATGACACTTTCAGAATAGGTAAATATTAAGGAAAGATAAAATATGACAGAATTTGGGGGTACCACAATGGTCGTTCCCAAACAGGCTGCCAAAATCAAAAATTTTAACCACTTATGCTAGACACACGAATCTTTCAGGATAGGTAAATATAACAGAGTTATATATGGCAAAATTGGGGGTTTCAAAATGAGGTGTCCCTCATTTGGGTCATCTAAAATTGAAACTTTTCAACCAATTAAAGTAGATACACAAAACTTTCATAATAGGTAGATACAGTAGAATTTGCTTATAACGGCACCTCTGGGGGATTTTTAAAACCTGCCGTTATAGCCGAATTTACGTTATAGCCAAACTGCCACAAACCGTCCTAAAACTACTTGTTTGTTCAACATAAAGGCTTATTATGACGCTAGGTTCACATTGTAATGAAAGACAAGAAATCAGGTTAAGCAAAACTCGTGCAGAAATCAAAACCTTGCACAAAATCCGATGTAGATCCGATGTAGACGTGCGAGGTGTGAAATAGTTTGCGCCATAAAGTGTTTTCAACCAGGCCTTGCGTCATAAAAACGAAGTCCAGCCATCGCGCAGTCGGAAAGAAAAACAATAACGCACAGAATTAACACCCGCAATAAAGTTTGGCAGTTTGTGGCAAAGATAATGGCCTACAGTGCCGTTATAGGCAAAGAAAATTGTCTGGGGGATGGAAAAAGGGTGCCGTTACAGCCAAATTTACGTTATAGGCGATGCCGCTATAGACGAACTGAAATGTACACAAAAGATAGGAATTTTGCCGGGACCAAGAAAAATGTAACGTTATAGGCGAATTTACCAGTGCTGGGCACCGCAAGTTTTTTTTTAAGTCCGCAGTCCGCTAATCCGCAACCAAATTTCAATTTTCTTAATCCGCAACCGCAAGTCCGCAATTGGACGTTTAAAAGCTTAGTCCGCAACCGCAAGTCCGCAACGACATTTCAGAATTCTTGAATCCGCAACCGCAAGTCCGCAACTTCCTAATTCTTGAAGTCCGCAACCGCAAGTCCGCAACTTCGTGATTCTTGAAGTCCGCAACCGCAAGTCCGCAACTTCGTAATATTTGAAGTCCGCACCGCAAGTCCGCAACTTTTCATGAACCGAGTAGAAGAGTTTTGCAATCAACCACGTCCCGAAGTGATTTGCTTAAAGTTGATTCGCAAAAATAAGTCAAAAGTTGTGACTTGTGGGAAGTATAGCAAGCTTATGGTGGATACCTTCCGTGCAATAGAAGGAATTACTCTCAATCGTTAATTGCAGTAAATGTACTACAGCATGACTTGTTACTGAACTGCTATTTCGCATGGCAGACTTAAGAATTGCCCAGCCTCTCTCACTTTCCGGTCCAACTCAAAACCGATTTAAACGCTTGCAATTTTGCTTAAAGTTATTAAGTGACTTGGCTAAGGGTTTGTAGCCCCCAGCCCTCCTGGTTATGCTACTGCTTATACACCTACGTGTCTAAACTGCATGAAAGCATAGTGCACAACCCACCGATGAACCCTTAAAAATGCTACAATAAAGCTAGGGATTCGGAGATCAAAAGCCATTGGATTACAGCGAAAAGCCATCAAATAGCAAAGCACCATTCGCATTTCCGCTTGCAACAACATATTCTAAGAAAACAATTTTTTTCGAGGCAAGAAAAGGCAAAAACAGCAGAAGACAAAAAAACATAAACAGTAGGAGACAAAAAAACATTCATTTCACTAATCGTGTTACTCAATTTTTAGTCCCTAGTTTCAATAAATACTGTAGGAACAAGATAACCACACGCTACCAGCAGTGCCGTCGAGAGACCAAATGAAGTGAGAGGGTCGTAGCCGAAAATGGGGGCACTATAAAATGGACTGAAGTTTTGCACGTAAAACCTGATATTTTAAAGCTACAATTTTGCATTCAACTTTGAAAAAAGATACATATACGCCCCACAGCGTTAATTAGCTTGTTTCGCATGCGACGTGTATAATAGCTTGAAAAATATGCCTGCAGGAGTGAATGCGACCAGAAGCGCAACCAGGGTTTTGGTCAGAAAGAGGGGGCTTGAACCAAAAGTAAATGTTTTTTGCCCAAAAATTGTCTAATTTAGGTCCCGTGCTGATCAAACCGTTGCAACTTAAGCGTGTTACAGAGGGGCCAGAGCCCCCAGTTGCTGCGTGATTTTTACGATTTTTCGGGAAAAATAGCGATTTTAACGTCATTTAAATCACTTCGCACGTTTTAAAACCATACCAATAATTACAGTAAATCGCTAAAATTCAGAAGTCCTTGAAAGATTTAAATTGTCTAGCCTATTGAGCCCCCATATACGTCAGGTCAAGTCCAAAACACGTTTAAACGCTTATTCTTTTTTTGATTATATTTTCTAAATGACTTGGCTAAAGGGGGCTGATGACCCCTTAGCCCCTTCCTTCTGGTTGTGCCACTGACTGCGACCTGAAATAAATCTTGTGTGTGCTCTAAAAAAAAAAAGCTGGTCTTTTATAGAAATGTTTATTGTTTTCACGTATTGTTTCAGGTCATAATCACTAACAAAATACCAGTAACGCTTCTATAGGCATACACCTCTATTCCATGACACATCCGTAAAGGCGTGTTAATAAAACGGATTGTTGGGTCACATTTATTTACAGCAGTTGGTGGCCAGCAATTTTGCAAACAATCAAGAAAACTTTAAATGAAAATTATGTTTGAAAATTATTATTCCTTTTTCCATTATTGCGTGTTGTCTTGTCGTTACGTGATGCTCAAAAAAAAGCATTCTGAGTGAATCAAAATGGGGGGCACAAGCAGTCGTTAGGGGGGAACGGTGCCCCTGGCCCCACCACAGCGACGGCACCGGGTACCAGTACAAAAAATGATACCCCAGTGGCTAATTTTGTGAACTCACGGTGAAAAACAACAAAGCCATACTTTGAACCGGGGCTGCAAATTCGAACTCAACCTCAAAAAAAGTCGGTTGTTTTGCTGAACTCGAAAAAACAGTGTTGACTCCAATTTGAATCAGGTTAGGCCTTCTTCTAATAGCCTGTCTCCCCGCGCGCCGTATCCTTTATATTTCTGCAGTCATACAACACTTTGAATATAAATATAACAACGTTATTCGATTCCTCACAGAACCCCAAAAATTTGATTCAACTAAAAGAGCACGGCAAAGCAAGAAGTCAATTATTAGCTAGCCAAATCAATGTCAATTACCTAAAATTTACTTGACCAAAATTTACGCTATTGATTATACCAACACTATGCTAGACTATACTATTAAAAAAGTGCTTCGAGGTTGCACTATAGAAATAGAAACATCAGCACGTTAGCATTTCCATAACCAACTTGCTACATAGCTAACTTGGTATACTAAACTACAAAAATTTGAGACACCATATCACTCGTGCTGTCGAAGACTATTTAATTTGAGCAATAGCTGCAGACTTAAAGATTATGAGATTAAAGGCCTAAAGACGATACAGTTAAAATTACCACAAGAATAGTTCTTAAGAGATTCTTAAAACAAGCACAAAAGTGGGTTCTAAAAAGTTTTAAAAATTAACGAACTATTTGCACAAAAGATGAGAACGCGGCATGATTCGTTTCTCACGTTACCAAACAGCATGTCAACAAAAAGAAAGCGATTAAGGCGAAAAGCAGACTTAGTATTTATGTCAGCCTGAACTCGAAAAACTTGATTTTTTTGCCGATCTTGAACTCGAAAAAATTTAATTGATTTCTCATGTTTGACTGGGTAAAAACATGAATATTTTACGAAAATAGAAAGGAATTTCAATGTTTGTATAAAACTTGCGGAATTGCGGACTAAAATTAAAAATAGTCCGCAACCCGCAAGTCCGCAATTTAAACTGCAAAAGTCCGCAAGTCCGCATGTCCGCAACTTTTTTCGCTAGTCCGCAATTGCGGATTTGCGGACTTGCGGACTAACTTGCGGACTTGCCCAGCTCTGGAATTTACGTTATAGCCGAAGCCGTTATAACCGAATTCTACTGTATATAGGTAAATATACAGGAAAGATAAAATATGACTAATTTCAGGTGCCACAATTGGGAGTCCTTCTCAAATGGGTCCTTCAAAAATTTTTACCACTCAAGCTAGACAAATTATAAAATTTTTAAGATAGGTTAAAGTCTAATATGAAAAAATGTTTTGAAGGCATACAATTAGTTTTAATGGCATAAAATAGTTGAGTTTAGTCTTGTCAAAAAATGCGTTTAAAGCCCCGAAAAAATATATTTTTTACTATAGAGTGATGCTCAGTATAGTCTGAAGTTTTCGGCTAGAGTTGTCTCCACCCCACTTTTCTTCCCCATTTATGTCATAATGATGTCATTTCCGCAAAAATCTAAATTTTTTAGCTTTCTTGACTTTTATTTTATTCATTCTCACTTCTCTTATGGTTGGACCTGAATTTCCAAACTTGGGTCACTCAACAAGTGGGACATGGGCAACCTTTCAGATGCATTTATGACATCATAAAATTATATTGTCACAATGCATGGACAAACATGTTGGCAAAATTGTAAAAAAACTATCATTTTGAGTAGTTGTCAACTCCTATAACTTTTGTTATATTTGATGTAGAACCTTGATGATACTAGTAAAGAAAGTACGTGCATATTAGAAGATTCTGAAAGAATTCTGTTTACTTTGATCAACATTGTCATACAACAAATGACACTGAAATCATGACACCCATTTGCAATATTTATCGTATTTAAGCGTTTTGCTTCTCATCCAAGACTGAGTTTATTTCAATAACGATATTTGCTTTTATAAATGATTTTTTTTCAAAATTAGAAAATTTTAAAAGTATTATGAAGGTGAAAAGGTTAAGATGTCATATTGATGATGCCAAATGTTAGTAAATAACCGTATAAGCGGCCCCAAGTTGGCACTTGTGCTATGGATAAGATGTTATCAAGTTTTCCACAAACAGCACTAATGGGAGAAAAAAAGATAATGGTGTCATCATTTATGATGTCATATTTTTGAAAATATTTGTTTTTGCAATTGTTGATGTAATTAATAAAGGAAAATTTTTACAATGTATTTAGTTTTGTAGAATTTTGATGTTTCTAGTGATGATGTCGCATTTAAATAAAACATTTTATTTAAATGCTAGCAAAGGAATACTGTAAATAGCCTAACCTCAATAATTTAATTTTTTTATCACAAAGCCAAGTAGCTTGCCCATCAGTCCATTGAGAAATCAGCATCCTCCTTCTCAATACAATCATCGAAAGTATTTAATTCATCGAACAGTTCCTGCTCAAGTTCTTGTTCTACGCTATCTATGATGTCTTCCAAAGCACTTGGAAGAATGGGTCTTAATCGCCAAATCAGTGCCAAAAAGTTATTTTGGTTTTTGAGCAAGGATGGCAGTACTGTACGTTCAGAATTTGTGTACTATCTACCCAGGGATATCTAGAACAAGGGGATTGCTAACTCTTTTAAGGCAGTTAAAACTGGAGTGTTTATCAAAAATTGGATGTAGAGCATATATGTGAGCTAACTGCATTTCTCAGCATGTCTTTTCAAGTCAAAAAAAAAGAAATAGAGGGTTACATGAGGATTCAAAACCTGTGATATCGTAACCTGTGTTCAAGTCTCAGTAAGGGCATGAAAGCATGGTAGATCCTAAACTAGTGTAAATCACTAGCACAATAAAACCGTCTTCAGCCAAAACAATTTTTAATACAACAACAAACTTTTTATCAAAGTAGCGTAATAACACCAATGGATATACAATAGGCTACCTAATTTACATTTTTTACGTTTACATCGTACTTTTTACATCAATCAGACCCTCAGCTCAAACATTTTGAAAGATTGGCTGGCCTAACACAGATCGGCACAATAGCAAATCGAAAAAAAGCGTCAGAATATCAAAGTGAAAAAGCAATAATACTTAGGAGAGGAAATACAACTACACAGTAGGCCTACACAAGATCGAAATACAGCACATGTAATATGAGGCAATATTCAATTGGTTTGACAGTGTCATTTATCAGAGGCTTACGAAGTAAAAAAAAATACTGAAGACGCACAGTCACACACCATAGCATTTTAAAAACAATTCAGTGATGGCAATGTAGTGACAGTATGGCAATGAAACACCGCTTTATACCATACACATGTATCACAATGTTAGGGCCTTAAATTAATTAAGTCAATAGTTTAGTGTCTACTTTGATGTTTTAGCAGTAAGTTTACGAATAGTGCGGGTCATTTTAACCGGTAGTTCAATTTCAACTTTGTTCAATCGTTTCAGTTCATTTTTTGCAGAGAAGTTAAACGAAATTTGCAAAATGGATTTAAAGTTGTTACGGCGTTGAGCACAAGCTTGATAAAACAAAACTTGATATGCTTCCGAATCCTTTGCCCCTTTGGAAGCAGCAGCTATAAAACCAGCCCTTTGATTAGGTAGGGATAATAATTTTTTTTTTATTTCTTCCTCTGCAGATACAACTGAATACAGTTGCATTGCGAAAGTGCACACTGCAAAGCAGTAGTTGGTGGGTATCGCCAGTCCACCACAATTTGCCATTCGAAGCAATTCACTTTCGTTCCCTTCCAGCAATGTTTCAATCGAGGTATCATCGTCTTTCATGATAAGTAGTTCCTTACAAGCGAAACATTTTCTACGCCTGCAAATGCTTCTTGCAATGTACCCACTGACGTAATAAATGACGCAAGCATCAGTTTACAAAAAATCTTCAAATGTTGCTTTTTCAATTAAAAAATGGTACAGCCACAAATGATTAGCATTTGACTCCGAGGTTTGCTCTCCTTCCGATGCAGTTTCAAGAGAATCTTTGGTTGCTGCACGAAACATTACGTCTTTTTGGATCAGGCTTAAGGATCGAATTTTTTTTTCTGCCAGGAACAGTTGATTGATAGACATAAAAAAGTTACCGCTGTTAACCTGTCTAGACCACCCAAACCGTCCTTCAATTGGGTCCAAGCAAAATTTTCCAGGAAGTACGTAAGAAAAATCATGATGAGATATCAAATATTTGCTTAGAGACACCACGGCTTGTAAGTTTTGAATACATGCCATGAAAGTTTCTTTGGTCAGCCCAACTAAATTGGAATTTTTCCATGCAACCAAGATGCTGCAAGCAGTCTCCAAAAAACTGAAGTTGATGTTTGAGTTGGCGCTAAGCATGAGAGGGTCACAAGCATCATCCTTCTTTCTGAATCCTGCAAGCAGTATATATTTAAATACTGGCCTATATCGCAGTTATTCTGTATGTCAAATCAAAACTGTACACAGCAATAATATAAGTGGTTACAAAGTATTTCCTATACTGAATCAGCCCCGGATGGCGGCATAAGTTGGTTGGTAGATTGCGGGACTAGCAATTATTGCTCAAATCAGGAAATGCATCATTGTGCCCTTGGTAAAGACAATCTTTCACCTTTTGAGGGTGTTTTCAGAGACATTACTTTCCAAATACGAAGCACGAATTTCAGAAATCTAGCAGTCTCTAAAAATTCCGGATGACTTTTTCATAATACTCCAGGGCAATTATTGTTGACTCGCTGAATACACCTTAACAAACACAAAATAAGATGTCAATCCGGTAATGATTAATGCACCCTGGGTTAGAGTCATGCATTTACTGGAAACTAATGCAAATGAGTTGCTAGATTGATTCAATGCTTGCTTTCATAATTATCAAAGAGCAATGACTAGATGATGAAGTATTGAAACAGTAAAATAAAAAATGGTTGACAATAAAATATAACCTCAACAAACAGCAATTACTATTTACTTGTAGCTAAAAATGCCATAAGAAACATAAGAAAAGTTGTCTGGAAAATGAGGGAGCATAAGCAAATTAGAATAATTGCACTAGAAAGTAAAAATTTACTAGTGTTACTCAAACAATAAATTGCATCAAAAAAAGAGCTGAAAGTGGTTACTTACTTAAAGCATGTTGTGGAGATGTTCTTGCCACATTGCTGGGATTAAAAGACACTTTTTTAAGGGCATGAGCAATCTTTAGAGATTTGTGTTCTTCAAGAGCATAAAGATGCTTGATGTGATTAAAATGTGCCTGGCATGATTCTCCAAGAACATCTTCAAAACCAGAAGTTGGTATTGCCATTCGGCCCTTCGAAATAAAATTATTGAAGATGTTCTTGAAATTGTGGGTGAAATCAAACATAAGAAAAAGGCTTTCATCCGGTCTTGTTGGATGGTTAATATAAGGTTTCAGTGTACCATCACATAAATCAATCAACAGTTTTCTGCAGAAAATTGAAAAAAAAACATAGTAAAACACTTTGCCTTTGAAATACAACCAGAACACAAGCAACTTTTTCACTATACTGTGGTGCCCAACGAGCATAGTGTTATTTCATGTACAGTAAAACTTAGGTTGAAGAGAAATCATAAAAAACAGTGAAGCAAAACCTAAATGAGCTACAGCAAAGCCAATACAATAGGTGCCGCTTAATATGACCAGTTGACCACCTTGGGACCAGACCATTTTGGTCATAATATCCAAATGGTCATAAAAGCTGAAGTTGCCATAACCACGCCTGAATCGACGCCGTAAGCCACAAGAAGTCCAAATACTGTCAAATTTGTTGTTTAACTGAAGTAACAGTGTGACTTTGGCAGTAAAACAAAGTACAGTATTATAACAGTACAAGTGAGAGTAAAACTAAGTACAATATGTAACAACATGTATAAGCGGTGGTACACCATAACAAAGTAAATACTGTAACAGTTCAAGTAACGTTTAATCAAAGTAACATCGACGCCGTAAGCCACAAGAAGTCCAAATACTGTCAAATTTGTTGTTTAACTGAAGTAACAGTGTGACTTTGGCAGTAAAACAAAGTACAGTATTATAACAGTACAAGTGAGAGTAAAACTAAGTACAATATGTAACAACATGTATAAGCGGTGGTACACCATAACAAAGTAAATACTGTAACAGTTCAAGTAACGTTTAATCAAAGTAACATATCAAAGCACTGCAAAACAAACTCAAAATGTTATGCACATTTGTTAGTTAGTTTTAGGTAAATGTTGAATAGGCAAAGTTGTAAGTGTGTGGTGGGAAAAATACTGTACTGTAATAAGAGAGATAGAGAAAATGTTCGTCATATTATCTGAAATTTGGTCATATTAAACGGAGAATTTTAAATGGAGAAATTCCGAACCGTACCAAATTGATCATAATAAGCGGCTGGTCATATTATCCGTGGTCATAATAAGCGACGCCTACTGTATTTACACATACTCTGAATCTAAAAACAAGAGGTAGCAACACTACATACCTGTTGCAGACGTGATTATCCACTGAAACAGCAACAACAGTCACCAAATCATGCAGTGCATGCATCACTTTATTAAACCAAAAATAGAGGGTTTTAGTATCCAATTTATCCACTGGAACAAGGCATACAATGTCTTAATATTTGGAGAATGACTACTGGATCGTAATTGTAAGGACCATCTTGGCAGGAATGCCATTTTCAGTAATTCCAATGAAAGCTCCATTTCTATATTCAATGCGTCGTGTTGTGTAAACCTCATCAATCATCAAAGTCAATAAGTTTTTCTTGCTTGGTCAAATCAGCTAGACGTTGATTTAAATAAGAAATATCCAAACTTCCTGATTCCACAGCAAGCCCACTAGAATAAGCATGAAGCCATCTCATTGAAGGCAAAATAAAAATACCTTTCAGTTTTTTGTACAACGATGAACTAGTAAGCTGCCATAAGAAAGCTGTAGTTATCATGGTTGGTGAATAACGCCAACCCTCTTTTGGCTTGAAGAGCAATTGCAACTCTTCAATAATAAACAGCTGTAAAGCAAGATGTAAAATGACATCACCATTGGTTATTTTTTGCTTCAATGTAATCTTTTAAAGAAGCTGTAGCCAAATCAATGAATATAGTGTCATGGTAGGTACTTTTATCTGCCAAAGACTTGGAATGGGCCAGTAAATTGCTTACACCTGAAAAACTTTTAATTTGTTTTTGGTTTAGAAAATTTTCATATGAGCTTTGTGGTATGCATGCTGATGATGCAAAGGCTGACACAGTCAAGTTGTTAAATACCACCACGGAAGCAAGCAAATTTGGTGCAAATTGTATTCCGATATCATTATTTTCTTTAATGCAATGGAACAATTTTTTTTTTCTTCTGTTTTACCAATGTAACCAGCAGGAAGGGTGACTTCATTAGGATCTTTCTTTAATAATACAAAGTCATGTATTTCATCTGTTGCAAGAAATTCAGCATTTTCTTTCTTCTTTCATTTTCTTTTTCAAGTCTACAAGATACAGTTGATGATAGCCCTCGGTTTTGAACAGATGTAGAAGAAAGATACATGGGAAGTCCAGGAAATACATGGGGAATAACTGCTGGTTTTAGTCGCTTTTGCTTCAATTCCTGAGTGCTTCTCTGTGCTCTTCGGTTTTCTCGATGATCAGTTGAAAAGGTTTGAAAATCATCAGCCAGAAAATGTTTTGCACAAACACGATGATTTTCGGTAAGAACCCAGCTCTTTCGTGGTATTGCAGCTGAATAAAGCTGCTTTTTCGTTATCTTTGCAAGAGCTGTAGCCACTATCACAATTAGGTACACCACAAACATTTGGCATATCCAAAGATGAAATGTGTATTGATACGTTGTAAACAAATCTGCAAAATTAACTTTGAGAAATACTGCGGTGCTTAGCGATAGTACTTAAAACAGAGTTAAAAATGACAAGATAAAAAATTTTGCAATCCGTGTATAACATACTTAGGCTAAAAGTGGCTGATACTCTATGTACCGGTACATAATCTTATACCTGCTCATTGTAGGCTGCCACTACTCAGCAAACTTATCTTTTCAAATCAGCTATCATTAGGCCTAGGTCTATTGGGGTTGTATTGAAATAAGCAGTGGTCTTCTCTCCCTGACGTCAATACATCCTAGGGACTTATTGCTGCATACATCTGGTAACCTGAATTCCTATCCTAAACATACATAACCCGAATCATATAACCTTAACCTGAACCTTAAGGTTTAATCTTAACCCAAGACCTGCAACGAAACATTGTGAGTTGACCACGACTTAATTCAATGGAGCCCGGGACTATTCTGTAGGCCTATGCAAAACATTTTAACCTCTATAACATATAGTTAACTGCAGGCATCGCACAAAGTTTAATGTAGGCATCTTCCTTCATTAGCCTTGTTATTGGTCAGAGGCCTGACAACCAGCCTGTGGCTAGCCCTTTTATCCTTAACCCAAAAGTTGAAAATTAAAATATTTTCTGATTATTTTTCTGCATAAAGTTAATGGTGAGAGGTGTTGGTCAACCGTACCTGCTGACCACTGTACGGTAATCACACCTACTCTACTACATCACTGCGACTGATTGACTGAGTGCCACTACAAGCACTTCATTTGTCATCACTCATGCGGAACGCTCACGAGTTAGCAATTCCGTTGTTCTAGATATCCTTGTATCTGCCTCATACCTTGAACTGTACCATACCAGCGTACCATACTTCAGTTCAATTTTTGAAGCATACCATATCTTAGAACCCTATCAGCATATTGTACTTCAGTTATATTTTTGAAGCAAACCATACCTTGTTTTTTTTACGTACTGTACCTTCAATCAATCTAGTTAAACAATGATGCATTAATGATATGTGTGACTTATGTTGATGTGTTTTTTGTTTATATCTCATTCGTATTATAATGAGTGGAGTTTGAATTCAATCGATTCAAAAAAGTGCTCGACAGCGTAGGCCACAGCGATTATCACAACATAACACAGAACACGTCAAAAATTAAAATTTAAAAATTTTTTAAAACTCTACAGTCTGTTTCACCCGTAATCGGGATCATCAGGGGTATCTTATTCAAATAGTATCAAATTCAAATAGTATCTAATCTATTTGAATAAGATACCCCTGATGATCCTGATTACGGGTAAAACAGACTGTAGGGTTTTTTACAATTTTTTAATTTTAGTTTTTGACGTGTTCTGTGTTATGTTGTGATTCGTTTTATAAGTTAATTAGCATTGGCTTATGAGGTACTTGAACTTAATAATATGTTGAACTTAAAAACTATTTAGCTTTATATGCTGATATTTTGTTCAAGGCCGTCAAAATCTTTTAGAAGAAAAAATAATCCAACATCCAGAGGTGATTCTTTATGTTTAGTGATAAAAAAATAACAATTTGTTTGCGAAAATTCAGTTTTATTAAAAATAAATACATCAAATAGGTTATTACCACAATGATAGTTGTATTTTTTTGTGTTTTTGTATCGCAACGATATCTGCATTTGTTTAGTTCCAAGGTCAAATTGATTTTAATGTATCAGAAACCTGTTTATGTGTCGCCATTCACAAGATGGTACTGCAATGCAATTTATTTGTACTTTTCTCCTCAATAATTAAAAAAAATGACGCAATGTGCGAAAATACTGGGATTTTTAAACCACTACGTATTCAGCTGAAGTGTCGCAGTAGTTTCCATTCAAATTTTCCTCAATATATGACATGCCACAATAGTCTTAGGCTCCTAGCATCTATAGGCAATAGTTATGACATCACAATTGGTCATACTTGTGATTGTGACTTGTGACATAGTAATGCAATAGTAACGACAAATTAAGAGGCTATAATAATTACTTGAGAACAGCCTAGACTATGTGCATGCCAGGCACGATTGCATGAATCTTCATTGATGGCCACGCGTTGCACATATAACATTTAGTAGGCAAAATCAAACAGTGTACCAACTTACTGTACCAGTACTGGTACCATTACAAAAAAGGTATACCGTACCAGTTTACTGTACTTCTTGCAAAAATTGAGGTGTATCGTACTGCCATCCTTGTTTGTGAGCCTACCTTGCTTGTTGTCATAAGAATTTGGAGCTTCTATGAATGGTTCATCAGTTCGTTTATAAAAGGCGAGGCAATGATTAACTCTGCATATCCAAGCAAGCAAATTACCAAAGCACGATGAAAGTCTAGCCAAATCAGTTTTAGAATTAGATGTTAGAGGTAGATTGTCAAACCATTTTTTCTCTCAGTTTGCTTACCAAAAGTGATTGAGTTTTGTTGTCTTTGTACATTAAGCAAGTAAATGATTCCAGGTGCTTAAGAATAGGTCCGAAACTTCCCACTCATCGCCAAGTTTTCTGCAAAACAATATTTTGTATGTACGTGAAGGAATTTGTCTACTGGTACTCATTTTATTCTTGTTCTATTGGTGTTGCCATATGGCATCAGGATTTAGAAAATTTTCTAATTGTTCCTATCATTTCAAGTTTTGTCTTCAGCACAAAAAGAAATTTGAAGAAATTTTCAAAAAATGGCTTGATCATCCAGATTAATTTTTGATTAATTTAATCAAGAAACAAGACAAAATACAATTTGGTTTAATCCCCATACAATACAACCATCAAAACAAACATAGGAAAATAATTTTTTCGTCTGTTAAACAAGCATTTTCCCAAGCGCAGCCCTTTCGACGAACACTTCAACAGAAATAATGTGAAATTAAGCTACAGTTGCACTCCCTCGATGTCCCTGATTATTTCATCCCACAATCACAAATTGCTGCAGGAGAAGCCGACGCCTGCAACACTACCTATGTTGTGCAACTGCCGGAAGAAAACCACCTGTCCTTTAAACAGAAAATGCTGCAGTAAATCCCTAGTATATAAAGCCGAGCTAACTTGTGGCAATACCACCAAATATTATTATGGCTTATGGGAAACCACATTCAAAACACGGAATGACAATCACAAGCATACTTTCAGACACCAAGATAAGCATCACTCGACAGAACTATCCAAAGCATACTGGAACGCGATAGTAATTGGCAAACATCTAATCGTAAAATAAAACATAGAAAAAAGAGCTAAGCCCATAAAAATGGCTCCAACAGATGTAACTTTTGTTTGAAAGAAAAAATTGCAATATTACAAGCAAACCCGGTTAACACCTCAACTAAAGAACCGAACTTGTATCAAAAGGTTGACACAAAGCCAAGTATAAACTGAGGAATCACCAACCTAATTAAATCACTTTTAATGCAAATCGCTTAATCACTGTGACCTAAAATGCCGCTTTGTATCTCTGACAGTGCTCGAAATTTTTTAAAAGTGTTTTTACTATATTTGACAGACTTGCAGCAGCGCATATGCAGTATTTGATTAAGATGCTTAGCCTGCACAGTTAGTGCTTACAGTATTTTGTACCAGCTGCGGCCTCTCACCGCCAACCTGGGTTACGGCTACTGGTCCGGGCCAGTGCGTGCCACGGTTAGCCCCAGTGAGCTGGCCCCAGAGTTGCGCCCGCTACAGAGTTTCTGGTGAGGAAGTGGGGAGTCGTGGTTGATGGGCTGAGGTATATTACTGTTTTGTGTAGTTTCCACCCCGCCTGATGAACCCATTAGGGAGAAACAGACTGTAGTGGGGTTTTTAGAAAATGTTTTAATGATTTTAATTTTTAACTGAACTTCCTGCTTCGTTAACTGGCTCTGGCCCATTGTCCATTAAGCACTCTGGAAATTGGGAAGACAGTGTACAGATTAATTTTTGTATATCTATTTCTTTTTCAAAAATCATTTTTTGTTGTTTGTGTTTTTGTAGAAGCGTAACACGATATTATGACATGTGGCCTCGAAACACGAGTCGTAGGATAAAATGGAATGGGGGCAAGAAATGGAAGCATGCCCATATGGCAACACTAGTAAGATATGTTATTTTTAGTGGGCAGCGGTGCAAGCGAATCTGCTACCGTTGGGTAAAGTCCACCTACAGGTTGCAAATGTCACATTTGGGCCCATTGCAACTGTAGCTGCTAAGTTGCTGTACTTTTGTTTGAGTACTGGTCGAACTCAGGAAGCCTTCCAGCTTCCTTTAAGTACCTGGCCAGTTTGTTAATATTACATTTCGTTACTACATTGTGAACCATGGTTTTGATGATTCCAGAATATGTAATATGAATATCTTGGTAAGCTTGTGATTGCCTACATGATGGTTTGGTGTTTCATTTTTTAGGCTACATTTTGGACATAGAGAAGACTCAGCATGACCTGTAGTTTTCTTATGTCTCTGTAGATTGCAGTGCCCAGTTATAACTTGCACTGCTGAATTTAATTGAGGCCTCTTAAGGTTAAGGAGACATATTGTTTAGTCAAATGTCCAACCTACGGACTCCTTCATCCTCAAGCAGTCTTTCCGTTTATGCCACATAGATTTCCATCTGTCTGTGGACAGGTCTGTAACAGTGCTAACACAACTGGCATACAGGACTGTAATAGAAGGTACAGGACTGCATTTTTGATTTAGATCCTGATTTGGCTACATAGTCTGCCACTTTGTTACCATGTACCCCTTCATGTCCAGGAATCCAGGCAATACTGACGTGGTTTTGTTTACCTAACTGATTTAGGTTTCAAATACAGTTAAACACTGTAATTGATGTTATAGTGCACTTTATGAGTGCTTTGGTAGCTGCCTGACTTCCAAACGCAGGTTCTTTGCCACTTCTGAAATAGCTAAGACTTCTGCCTGGAACAGTGCTGTATTCCAAGGTGGAAAAATGCTTGTTTTGAAAAGTTGTTTGGATATTCTGTATAAAAACTTGTACCTACTCTCCCATCTAGTTTCAAGCTATCAGTGTAAAACTCGACAGTGTTCTAATTTAGAAAGCTTTCAGATCTGATAGCATTCTTTTTATCCATAATTTGACAATCGAAATTTCTCCCAAATGCCTTTGTTTTCTTTATTATGTCAGCTGGTGTTTACAGCTGAGCTAAGAATCTTCTAGCCTCATTACAAACATCAACAGTGCTTTCCATTTTCCCAAAGGAACCAACTGGTTTGACATGCCAGAGCCCACTAACAGTGATTCTGGATGACCCTTGCTTTGCCTCGGCCTCTAAGAACTTCTCAAATAGAATTATGTTGAGCAATATTTCCAGAGCACCAGTAGAGGTGCCAGGAAAAGCTAATGAAATCATTAGGCAAGCAAGTCTTTGCACCTTTGTGAGTTTCCTCACTAGATACTTTTTGTTGAGATCGCCAGCCCAGGACACACATGCAATTGACATGATTGAACGTATCATAGCTGTGTATATCTATTTCATTATAGATGGTTTTATTCCTCATGTTTTACCCACAATTTATTTATATTGCATTAATGCTGTAGTTGCTTTGCAGGTAATTCGGGTAATATGTGGTTTCCAAGTTAGCTTGCTGTCCAGAGTAACATTTTACAGCTTTGCTCCCTTGGAATGTTCAAGTTTTGAACCATTTATTGACAATGAACCCAAATCTGGATTCCGTTTGTGAATGAACAGTACAATTAAAATTGTACATTGGTTTTCTTGGTGCTAAACTGTAGCTCTTGTTTTGAAGCCCAGTTTACAGCAATATTATTGCCTTTGCAACTTCTTGGCAATACCTTTGATCCAAAGCATATCAGCACCAGTGACCAACACTGCTAGATCTCAGCATAGGCTTGAACATAAAAGTCCCTTCTACATAACTCTAGCTACAGGTTGTTTAATATACAGTTCCACAGAAAAGGGGACAAGATACCACCTTGTGGGTTCCTCTTCACCACTTTCGTTTGACTTTATCACCATATAATTCTACTTGGACAGTGTGATGTTTTAGCAAATTCTCTATCCATGAGGTGAGAATCTTAGACATGCCCAGCCCTTGCAGAGCCACAACAAAGCCATGGAAGGGGACATTATCAAAGGCATTGACAATATCCACAAAAATACCCCAAAGCTGGCTTATTTCGAACAAGGCAATTCTCTACACGGTGCATAAATTCATGCAAAGAAGTTTCCGGAGAAACACCCACACAAAATCCATACTGTGATGCAGAAAGCTTTGCATGCTCGTTATTATCTTCATTAATATGATTTATACAGAATTGGTTTTTCTAACCATTTCAGTTGAAAAGAAGTTAAAGTGATCATACAGAAGGATTTAGCTTCAAAATAGCTTTCCTTTTGGGTTTGGGGAGAAATATACATGTACCTTCTTTTCATGCCAATAGCACATAGCTGTTTCTCAGGCATGCTTGAAAAATGACGTGGTAGTATTCGTTCAGTTGATTCCAACCCTTCTGTAACTGTACAGGATGGAGCCTGTCTGGCCCTGGGGCTTTTAATGGTTGAAATTGGTTAATAGCTGCTTCCATACTCTTGAATGAACATACCTTTACAATCATTTCAGTGTCATCAGGTCTTATGAATAGATTGTCCACTAAATCGGAGCTGGTTGCATGATTTGCTGTCTGCTGGCTACCCATTGATTAGATATTGAGCAGATAGTTTAAAGTTTCTAGTGGATACTTTGTGAATTCTTCATTGTGTTTAATTACATTGCTAACACACACAGTTTTATTGCTTCGAATAATCTTAATCAGCCGATTCGTTGGTCTTTGACTATTCATGCTCTGTATAAAGCTATGCCATGAATCTTGCTTTGCTCTTCTGACAGTGTTTTTGAAATAGGATAGGGCAAGGCTTTGAGCCTCCCAATCTTCTTGTCTTGTTTTAATGGCTTTTCTCCACGCTTGGTGAGCCTCTTTTTGAAGACTTACTAGCTCAGAATTCCTCCAAATGTTATCTTTCTAACAAAACGACTTTTGCATAGGGCAAGCAGCTTCATATGATTTAGTTATGACTGCATGAACCTTATTTGCCAGCACATCAGTGTCTTTTTTTGAGGAAGGTACTGGTAGTAAAATTCATTCATTTAATTTTTGTTCAAGTTCGTTTACATACTTGTTCCAGCTCGAACGACTGGCATTATGAAGCATTTAACTATTTTTGTTCAATCTGGAACCTAATATACATGTAATCTGAGAATGATGACATGTTGCTAACATGCCAACCAACTACTCAATCCTGTGCACACTGATTCACTAAGGTTAAGACCAAAACCTCTTCAAACATTGAATGTTGATTTTTACTGTCATTACAGAAATTCAGGTCTGCACTAGCACAATATGGTAGCAGATCCTCTTCTCAAGGGTTTATGTTGGATGATTCCCATAATAGTGTGATGTACATTTGCATCGGTTCCTACAATAGTAGGAGTTTGTTCATTTTCTGTGAAGAGTAACAGATCCCTCAATAAATTGGGTTAAGCTGGTTCTTCGGCTGTCATGTATGCCGATACGAACCTCCCTTTCGCACACATTGTTAACTCTAACTACCACAATATCCCCATCAGAAAACATCGCGATTAGGGAACAACAGAGATCAGGAGTAGCATAAATTCATGTCTGAGGGCAATTAAAGGGCGATTACCCTTTTTAGTACCTTCAAAGAGGTTCCAGCCTCATAGCTTACTTCTGATGTTAGTGGCATACAGGGGCATACTCAAAAATTTTCAAAGGGAGGTTTTGATGTGTCAAAGAGCTACTAATACCCAATTGTAGTTAAATTTATTTTAACCATTAATGGAACATGCGCTATTATAGTCTAAGTAGTTTCCTGGTGATAGTTGCTATTATAGTCTAACTAGTTTCCTGGTGATAGTTGCATTTCGTTACACATTGTTTTTTCAGAAATTCTGGAATCACGATTTTGAAAGTTGTTGGTTATGAAAATGGTGTTTAAAAGAATAAGTTACCACTGTGGGGGCGTGGGGGCTTTGCTCTGGGCTATTCTTGTAATTTATCGGAAAAAAATAGCCATTTTAACGCCATTTGGATGACACTTTCTCAGTGTATTCAGCCCCTGCATGCTTACTGGTCTAGTCCAAAATACATTTAAATGCTGAAAGACCGCAAATTTGCCTTGAATCTTTTAAGTGACTTGGCTAAGGAGTTTCCCCTGGTTGTGTCACTGATTAACGCATATTCTATTATTTTCATAAATGCTCAATAAAAATCAAAATGTTGAGGTTGTTGAAAAGAAACTATAGTTGCGATTGAGTTAAGTTAAAGTACAAGAGTCTACATCTACTGTGGTTCAGTAGCATTACAGTTGCTAAGCAAGTTTATTAATATTACTTTACCATCACTTAAAGTGTGTTTTAACTAACTGCAAAAGCTTCAATGTTTAGGATAACTCCACACCATCCTCATTGAACACTTTTTACACCCAATCTTTAGTTTTTACTAGGTGTAAAATAGTATACATCAAGCATATCCTCTCTTTATCGCAACCAAAATTCCGGTATGCTTGAAGTGGCGACTTGAATAAACAAAGTATAGGGTATACGCTTATGATAATACGCCCAGTTTAGGGTAAGTGTTAAACGATTTGTGATTGCTTTGACTGCGTAGAAAAATTTGAAATTCCTGAATACCTTTGCAGAATAAAAACCTCGAGTTTGAATGTAATTTTGTTGTGGTTTTCATCTTCAAACAGTGGATTAGTTTCCTTTTTTTTTTTGCTAAAGTGTATTTGGTTTAGTAGGTTTTTTACACTTACGCGTTTTTTTTTCACTATATGGCCGTCAATCTCTTTTTAGTGTCAAGCTCTGTTCTTCTCAGAAGTTTATGATCAGGTACAATATAAAACACATTAATAATAATTTAGTTGTGATGTTTTGACGTTTGGTGGCCAAAGCTTTTATAATTAATCATTTGCGTGCTATCTGACCTAAAGGCTACCAGCACGGAAGCCTAAGGAAGAGTCACGAGAACGGCGACTTCTTAAAAGCAAGCAATGCAAAAAACTTGTGTTCCCGCAGGAATCGAACCTGCAGCCTTCGGAATACCGGTCCACTGCTCTACCAGATAGCATGCAAACGATTAATTATAAAAGCTCTGGCCAGCAACGTCAAAACATCACAACTAAATTATTATTAACATCATAGATCGAGCATTAAGTTGCTGGGTTTAAATAGGCAAAATTAGGCATGCGAAGAGACGTCTTCTCTAGCTCAAGTGGTAGAGCAGTGGACCGGTAATCCGAAGGCTGCAGGTTCGATTCCTGCGGGAAGACAAGTTTTTTGCATTGCTTGGTTTTAAGAAGTCGCCGTTCTGGTGACTCTTCTTTAGGCTTCCGTGCTGGTAGCCTTTAGGCCAGATAGCATGCAAACGATTAATTATAAAACACATTGTTACACATGTTTCTGTCAGCAATATTGTAGGTGAAACAAACGCAAAAATTTCAGTTGCTGGGTAAATATCTTGTGGGTTTGACCCCCAAAATCCCCCTGGGTGTGCCACTGGTGACATATGCCCATGGTTCTTAAGCTAACACTAACCTGGAACATACGTTTTTTGTAACTTCACACATGTTATGCTTGCTGCTTTACATCTGTGTAGGTTGATTTGCCAACACTCTAAATTATGGAAGAAGAACTTAGTTGCAGCAATAGGGCAGACCCTTTTACGATCATTTTGGAATTTCAACTTGCCTGGGTGTTAGATTTTTGCCTTTGATTAAAAAAATGCAAAACCCAATTTTTAAAAAAAATCTGACCCCATTTACCTTCTACCCCCAGGGCTTTTTTGTATCGCGCCCCCCCAAATTTACTAATATTGATAGAATCATTAATGCTGGATATGTAATGTTGGTACTCATATTTAATGTTTTTTAGAAAGGAAGACATTTATGACCTTGAAAGTTGCATTAGGGTTACTTAAAACTTTTTCAATTTTTCAAAATTTGGTTTAAAATAAAAGCTGTAACGTGTTAGCATGTATTGCCAAATCAAAGGCCAGTCAGTTTAAACACTTTACTCCAACAATAATCACACTTACTCAAATGCACACCACTATATTTGTTTGATTTCTGAAATGGGCAAGGATGGTTGGGCATTTGAGTAGTCCTTTTGCGATTTTTCTGAAGTGATTAAACCAATAGCTTATTTCCTCCCTAAAGTTGTACAGATGTTTTTAAATCTGTCATTATTGACCAGCTCTATGACAAATCTTTAGGCAAGCCATGGCCATGTAGTGTTAAAATTCAAAAACTAGACCTCAATGCCACTTTAACCAAACATCAGTATGTTGCAAACAATTAGATTCTAAACTGCATGTACTGTATTTACACTACTTTTGCAATATTTTTAGTAACAGTATTTGCTTCACAAAATTAGCATTACACAGTTGCACTGGGCAGTTTCTTATTTGAACACTGTTACAGCTCTGTGGTTACTGTAGGCTATGTTCAGGATTTGCGGAATAAGCAACAACAGAACATCCAAACCATTTTGAAAGTCTTTGAGTGAGAAGAATAAATAGGTTACTGGCTGACAAAGTGGGATGCATATTGGCAAAGGCATGCAAAAATTAAAATAATCACTTGGTCTTTAAGGCACACCACTGCCATCTTTTTGAACTAAAATAATGTGTAAAGGTATTTTTCATGACTGGTTTTAAAGCACTTAAATGCAAGGCTGCAGCAGTGCCGCATAAATCATTGCTGCAGCAGAAATACTTTTGAAAAGTTGATTTGTGGCACAAAACTTTCGAATCGCTTTGATTGAAAAACAAATACTTTTACAACTTTTACATTTATCGTACAAATACTTTTACAAGTTATGTAGGATATACCAATTCCAAGGAAATTTAATTTTAAGTGGTGATGCAGTTGGGGACTTGCGGCGATCTCTTAAACTTTGTCATAAAATATTGCGGAAACAGTAGATCATAGAAAGCTGAAATTCGGTGAAGATATGAATGAGATGTTCTTTACCTTTTGCACATAATTCTAGCTGAAAGTAGCTTCACCTTCTCTAAGATTTTAGTTCAGACTTCAAATATCGTAGCTTCATTGGAAGTAACTATTTTACTTCAAAATTTTTGCTCAAGATAAAGTTAAATGAATCAGAATTATATATCCACACATTTTTTTATGTGCTTATTTGAAGATCATTGTTAGGGTTAGTTTTAGTGTAAGGATTTGAGTTTGGGTTATATTTGAGTCAAAATTTATAAAATAGTCTACAGAAATTTTCTGAGTAACAGAGCCTTCCAACACTATTTCAACAACAACAGTTTTGTGATATATGCTTGGTATGCAGTGACTTGAACGTCGTGTTTTACGACCTTAAGTTTTTATGCAACTTATCTGTTAATTTTTTTTACAGCCATCATGGACGATTATTTCTATTGGAAGTTTCAATGAAGACATGCAGAATCCAAATATTTGCAATGACTTTTCAAAAATGAGATCCCTATGCACTGAATCAGGTATTACCCTAGATCCTTACCCTAGAATCAGGTATTACCCTAGATCCATGCTGCTATTCAAATTTTGCAAGAACCAGGGCCCAAATTACAGAACGTTTTTGTTAAGCTTAGCGAGCTTGTTAGGGTCATTTTCACTCTCTAAAAAGAACTAACAAACATAAACTTGCTTCAAAGACTAAATCTATTTTCGAACGGTCTTGCCCAACCAGCATTAAAAATGCTCGCTCGAATTTCTTTGTGATATTTTAAGTAACTACACTTAGTACATAATAAATACATCACTCGTGATATCAAATGAATTCCACTACAAGATACGAGCCCCTGGTCATCAATATTGATATTGTTATTTCTGTTGTACTACAAAAATGCTGGAAGAAACTGATACTAAATGAATAATAGGCTTGGTTGTCCTCATTTTTATTATCTGTGGTTTTTCAAATGTAAGGGGGCAGGACAGGATGGAAGGCCTCCTGGGCCTCCTTGGCTACACCTATGAGACCATGTGTTAATACTAAAAATTTAACAGCTAAAAAATCTTCGAATTTGGATTTTTTTTTGGTTTCAATACAAAGTTTTGAAATCTTTGTGAAAAGTTGTTCAGTGAATACTGAATACCTAACAGAAAATCTTTGTTTTTGCGTTCGTGAAAGCAAATTACTTCATTTGCATTCAACCACAAATAAAATATGTCATTAGATATGTAAAGATAATTAAATAATAATTGATTATTGGCAATAGACAATGATTGGTTATTGCATCTTCTGCCTTAAACACGCATTGCATTTTGGTTTATATCTGAATCTAGTAAATTTAAATCTCAGTGGTGGGTAGTGGTCAGGGTACTTTTTGAAAGTACCGTGGTACCATTAGTTGCTTGAAAAAAGTACCACAGGTATTGGTACTATTTTTTAAAGATACCGCAGTACTGGTACGTGGTACATTAGGTACTTTTTGATGATTCAACTTCGTTGTCAAAGAATCGTTGAAGAACATTTGTTTGAAAAAATATGTTAGCTTAGTCAAAAAAAAAAAAGCATGACAAACCAAAATTACGAGCAACCATTTACTTTGAGAAATAGCAACATTTCAACATAATCGTCACTTAACTGAGCTCTTTTGGGTTTTAATTTGTTTTTTGCTATGGAGAGCACTCATTCAACTGCTGCACTTGAGAGCAGTGCAGTGGTATATTTATTATGATGTTGCAAGCGCCCTGACCTTTACCTATGTTGCTGAACTATTGTTCGGTATTGCAGTTTGATCAGTAAATCATGAATACCAAGTTTCAAAATTTCATCAATGTTTACCTTCCCTGCGAAGCCGATTTTGAGACCCACATCCAAAAATTGGCCTTTTTTGCCACTAGAGGGCGATATGGATAAGTTGTGTTAGTGAACATGTTTTCAAAAGATGCCCCCCATGTTAGTCTCCATCTTACATTTTAATGCAACATTTGGTAAGTATCAAATACTGATTTATAGGTATTTTAGTCAAATTTTGCAGGTAAAGCTTAGTTTTAAAAGATTCAGATTGTTTTTACAAAACATTTCAATTGGGTGGGGTTATTATAGCCTCTTGAAGAATGTTATTACCAGCTGTTTCAAAAGTTCTTTCAATAGGCAAGTCATTTAGTTTTTGAAATGCAGTACAGAATCAATGTAGTTCATGAACAATGCTTTTTGCTAGACTAAACTAAGATTAATGAATAACATTAATGAATGTTGCAATTGTAATGTACGGTATGTTTTTTAAAATTAGTTCACATGCAATATGAGTGCCGGAAATACTGATAAACTGTGGGTTGCTCTACTTTAATTTCAAATAAACTAAACCAAATGTTTCCTTAAAGCTCGACTCTGGTTTAGTACACGAGCTACTATTGTATTGCACAAGAGGCATTCACAAAATACCGGAATTCTTTTGCGACAAGAGTGCCAGCAAGAAAAAACGTATTTTAGAATGCTAGCCGTAAAAAGCATGTTCTTTGTGATCAAATAGTAACTATCACCATAGGTGGGCACAAGTCCGTTAATCCGTTAATAACGAAGTTAACTTTTTCATTAATTCGTTAATCCGTTAAAAAGTTTTTTCATGCTAACAGACTAAACTAACTTCGGTTAAGTGCTGTTAATGGACTAAAGTAACTTCCATCAAGTTCTGTTAACTTTCGTTAATGTTTTTATCGTTAATATCTTGCACCATTCATTCATCGTACCGGTATAAACCAGTTTGCACTAGTAACACTTCCTGCATATTAGCACAAGTTTTATTGAAGAAAGCAAAGAAAGGAGTTCGTTTTTGTGGCAAATAATAAGCTGCAGCCTCATAGGTTTGTTAATTATCACTGTTCACAATTTCCAAACATTTTCCGATCGCAGCTTGGTTAGTCCATTTGAACTTATTTTTGTCTTGAAATTAGATTAGCCAGTAAAATGTAACTTCCAAAACACAAAAAGACCACCATAGCAATAAATATTTCCTTACAATCAGCTCAACAGCGTCAATATGTGTTCTAGAAGCGAGTGAATAAAAAGAAATTAAATTACACACAAAATGTTAACGAATTGATGGACTTCATTAACTTCTGTTAATTAAAGCCAAAAATAACGGATTAACATTAATGGAGGTGTGAAGTTTGTTAACGGACTAGTGGTTAACGAAGCTAATGTTTTGCATTAACTTGCCCACCTATGACTATGACTCATTTTACGCTTCTAAACAAAGTTGTCAAGAGCTAGTTAATTTAAGGTAGTTTTTTAACCCATGGAGCGTAAGGATTTCGAGGTATGAACCAACATCAAATTTTTGGTCAAGCTTGGTTGGAAAGGAACGGAGATCATTCACGCTTTGCAGACCGTTTATTTCGTTGGGAATTGCTGCCACATCCACCTTATAGCCCAGACCTTGCCCCATCTGACTTTTTTTTATTCCCAAAACTCAAAGAACACTTAAAAGGCTTTTGCTTTAATGACACTAATGAGGCAAAGCAAGCAGCAAAAACATGGCTTACAAAATGGTCAGCAGATTACTTCAAAAATAGGATAAAAGGATGGAAGCATCACTTGGAGAAGTGCATCAACCTTGATGGAGACTGTGTTGAAAAGTTCATTGATTGTATCAATAAATTATAAAGAATCATAAAAGTCCGCATATTTTTTGAATGCCCCTCATAAATAATGTGGGGAGCCACGTATCCTGCATGTATGGTAAAATTATATTTGTACGAAATCAACCGAAAAGAGGCATTGTTGGTGTTCATCTCAGAGATTCAGTGAACCTATATTACACACAATTTTAGATTTTGCAAACTGATGGCTTATTCAATTTTAATGTGATTGTTGATAGGAGAGATCCAGAGAATCAAACCCAAACCAAAGAAGTGCAAAATGACAATTTTGTGAAGATGATTCATTAATAAATGAAACGTGGAGCACAATATGGCACTGTGCTTTTGTTTTCTATTTTTTACGCAGTGACTTCATTTTGTATAGCAAAGTTTAAAGCTGGGTATTTGCACTTTTTTGTCTCTTTTTAATTCTCTAACCTACTTTTTTTTTCAAAAACTGTTAATGGTCTTTTGAGACCGAAATCGATTTTATCTTTAAATAAATGTTAGACTTGTTAAGAATGTATTATTGACTGATTTTGGGAATGTACTCCATTGTTCAAATTTGAAGTTGCTAAATTTGTGTATTGGTTTTTGTACGACAAAACTAAAAATTCATTTCACAATTGTTTTGTGAAACTATTGATCGTTCGAGTCAAGCTATGAGGCAGTTGGCTGACTGCAGCAATTAACACATTCTTTGTTTCTGCACAAAATTAGTAGCAGAGGTGTATTTAGTAGCAGGGAGTCAAGATTTGGAATTGCATTCCTGCAGATGTTGAAGTATTCTTGTACAAAAAGTTCAAATTTTGTTACAAAAACTTTCTCGTGCAGTTTACATGTTTCTTTTCATATTATCGACAGTTTTCTGTGTACATGCAAGATCAAGCACATGCTCACAATGGGTCGTAGACTTTGAAGTCTTCAAAATGTAGCAATTCTAAGACAAAGTAATTAAAAACTTCCATGATACTGGCATGAATTTCCTTTCTGATAAAGAGAGTAATTGCTTGACTTAATGACCATTAGGTTCTTAGCAACTTTCCTGTTGCTTTCTTAAACAAATGCCAATTAATTTCTACTTTGTGCTGTTATCGAGGAACAAAATGACTTTTTCTACTCTTGCCTTCTCTTGAAGGCCAGACATACTTGGAATTTAACTGGAGAACTTGTTCCCTTAGCCCTGTCAGATAAGGAACTTTAAAGTAACTCCTGATGCTGGCAGAAAGTTTTTAAAAAGATTTGGTGCAAGATTTTGTAACCTGGTGATGCTAAAAATAACTTGAAAAAAATTTGTGAGTGGTTATGCCATTGACAAAGGAAACTATTTACAACCTGCGAGTGTGCAATTACTCCACAGTAATAGGGATCAAGCTGGTTACTGATTTTCTTCACCTGCTACACAAGGAAGAAAGTCTGCGAAATCGTTTAGGTATTTGTTGTGGAAGACAATCTTAGAAAAATCCCTAACTTAAGAAAACGTTCTTTCCAATTTGTTTAATGTGGTGCTTCTGCATTGTTGCTGAATAATTTTTGCCCTTTAAAATACAGGAAGATTATATTGCTTTGCCAGTCAAGTCAGTTGAGTTGAAAATCCAAAAAGCTGTCTCAAATTGATGGATGTTTGAAATCGAGTAACTCATAGTGACCAACTCTTAAACATTATAGCAATATTGTTACTTTCAATCAATTTTAGATTACAACAGTGCAATACAGTCGAATCCGGTTAATTGCATACCGGATTATCGCATAATCCGCTTTATTGCATAAAGATCATAAATCCCAAACCATAGCCAACCATTTGTTAAGAAAATAGTTTGGTTAATCGCATAGCGGTTTATTGCATAATCCGCTTAAACGAATAGAAATAAAGAGTTTATTCAATAGCTGTGTAAAACATTTCAAAATATATGCGACAGAAACGGACAGTTTCAAAGTCTTAACGGAAATAAACCATAGCAAAGCGCAAAACAAGCTCGCCGATTGCCAACATCGCAATATGAAAGCCGGCGCCGATTAGAGATGAAAACAATGCAATGTGCGATGTGATTGATGTTCTTTGAAGACAATTACCGATAAGGAACAATAACACGTGGCTGCCATTTCACAATCACTAATTTTCGCACTTCGCACTGTTTTTGTTTCGTTTAACTTTTATCAGCTAGTTAGCTACACAGAACAAATTTTACTTAACAAAAATGATCGAAGCAGCAACGACAAGTAAACAAATTAAGCGCAAAGATTTAACTTTGGCGGACAAAATTCTTGTCCTTGATGAACTTAAAAATAAAACATTGAAGCAGACGATGTCAATGAAGAAAGCTCTGCTGACGCAACTGCTGTGACTCCACCAAAAAATAAAGAAGTGTTACACGCACTTGCTATAATTCGGCGACGGCTACAATTTGAAGGGGCCGATATGGACACATTTCTTCGTTTAGAAAGACAAATGCAAGATAGCATGCAGAATAAAATTAAACAAACAACTATCACGGAATATTTTGCTTGAAATTAATAAACAAATTTGTAATCCTTCATTGGCTTGTTTTTGTTTACTATTTGAGTAAGAATTAGACGATTGCGTTCGTTTTTGAGTAAGAATAAGATGATCGCATCCGTATGCGCTTGTAGGCATCACGAGTTACGTTTTTGTGCGTAACAAGCGTCGCACATCATGTGAACTTCGCACTTTCGCTTAAATGCATAATTCGGTTAATCGCATAAAAAGGCTTGACAAATTGACTATGCAATTAACCGGATTCGACTGTACCTAATATACTCGCATAGCGACTAAATGCCTGAAAACAAACATCAAAACACAATTTTGCAACTTTGCAGGGGACCGTATGCACAAATTCAACATTGAAATGCTTAATATTGTTACATTCAACTTTAATGTTGAACACTTGGTTGCAGAAACGCTGGTTAAAAGTGTAATAAAATAGCACTATCTCTGGATAAGATGACTCAACTTTATTTAATTTCTTTTAAAGATGGAGACTAACATGGGACATTTAATGTAACAGTTTGTTATTAGTATGTTGGGCTCTCATATTGCATGTGAACTAATTTAAAAAAACATACCGTACACAGTCGAATCTGGTTAATTGCATAGTCAATTTGTCAAGCCTTTTTATGCGATTAACCGAATTATGCGTTTAAGCGAAAGTGCGAAGTTCACATGATGTGCGACGCTTGTTACGCACAAAAACGTCACACGTCATACCTACAAGCACATACGGATGCGATCATCTTATTCTTACTCAAAAACGAACGCAATCGTCTAATTCTTACTCAAATAGTAAACAAAAAGAAGCCAATGAAGGATTACAAATTTGTTTATTAATTTCAAATTCCGCATTTTAAAAGCAAAATATTCCGCGATAGTTGTTTGCTTAATTTTATTCTGCATGCTATCTTGCATTTGTCTTTCTAAACAAAGAAATGTGTCCATATCGGCCCCTTCAAACTGTAGCCGTCGCCGAATCTAGTGATTGTTAGTGATTGCAAAATGGCAGCCACGTGTTATTGTTCCTTATCGGTAATTGTCTTCAAAGAACATCAATCACATTGCACATTGCCTTGTTTTCATCTCTAATCGGCGCCGGCTTTCATATTGCGATGTTGGCAATTGGCGAGCTTGTTTTGCGCTTTGCTATGGTTTATTTCCGTTAAGACTTTGAAACTGTCCGTTTCTATCGCATATATTTTGAAATGTTTTACACAGCTATTGAATAAACCCTTTATTTCTATTCGTTTAAGCGGATTATGCAATAAACCGCTATGCGATTAACCAAACTATTTTCTTAACAAATGGTTGGCTATGGTTTGGGATTTATGATCTTTATGCGATAAAGCGGATTATGCGATAATCCGGTATGCAATTAACCGGATTCGACTGCATTACAATTGCAACATTCATTAATGTTATTCATTAATCTTAGTTTAGTCTAGCAAAAAGCATAGTTCATGAACTACATTGATTCTGTACTGCATTTCAAAAACTTTCTTCAAGAGGCTATAATAACCCCACCCAATTGAAATGTTTTGTAAAAACAATCTGAATCTTTTAAAACTAAGCTTTACCTGCAAAATTTGACTAAAATACCTATAAATCAGTATTTGATACTTACCAAATGTTGCATTAAAATGTAAGATGGAGACTAACATGGGGGGCATCTTTTGAAAACATGTTCACTAACACAACTTATCCATATCGCCCTCTAGTGGCAAAAAAGGCCAAATTTTGGATGTGGGTCTCAAAATTGGCTTGGCGGGGAAGGTAAACATTGATGAAATTTTGAAACTTGGTATTCATGATTTACTGATCAAACTGCAATACCGAACAATAGTTCAGCTTAAACAAACAAGTTTTCAATTTTTATGGGGCGCCTGCAACACCCTAACGATTTAATCAAACAAAGAGATGTTTAAGTGCATCGTTTTGAAAGTTAGATGAACTAATATGCTGCTAAGGCTTTTGATCTACGCAGTTTCCAAAAATCTTTGTAGCACTATGTCTTGGCAGGTGTAATTGCTTGTTTTGTATAAGAAATCATAAAGGTTGTTTAAATGTTCAAGTTTGTTTATATTGCTGCTCTCATCAGAAGCATCTTGTGTTTACATTTTACAACTTCTCTTGTAGCAAGCTAACTCTTAAGTTGGCTATCTCTACTCCAAAGAAAGAAAGGGAGTTTAATTTTCGGTCGATAGATGGTAACCAAAAACAGAAAATATCACATACTTTTTCAAAAATGCAATGAGGTACCGTAACTTCAGTGCCGATACCATTTTCGAGAAAGTACCATTAGTACCAGTATAAGCACTAAAAAAGTAATGCAGTACTCTTGTACTCAGTACTGCCCACCTCTGCTTTAACTAGGTGTTTCGAATTTCAGTATTTTTTAATATGTAAACCAATTCATCAAATTTTGAGCAGGGTAATCTAGGGTCATAGTCAAAAAATTTCTAAACCGAGAATGCTCAAACGACTAATTTGGTGTGCGTAAATCAAATTCAGTTAAGGGGCTTTAGGACAAGAGCACTTGGAACATTGTTTCACTATATGAATAATGATTTAATGACAGTATAACTATATATGGATTTGAGCCATCACGATGCAATTCGTTCTAGCTCAAGGGACTCATCAGGCGACAAAGTCCAATTTTGTATTATTAGCCAAAGAACATTGGAATTGGCCCCTTTACCATTTCTGTGTGTCTCCCAATGCAATATTGCTACTTCAAAACTTTTTGCCTACAACTGACCATCGTTACCAAGACTTTGTTTCTACTCAAACCATCAAAATTTACCACTGGTATAAAGCTACTGTTGAAATTTGAGGAGAGAGTGAGTACTGGGTAATGGTGATTGGTTGTAGGCAAAAAGTTTTGAAGTTGCAATATTGCACTGGGAGACATATAGAAATGGTAAGGGGGGCCAATTCTAATTTTCTTAGGGTAATAAAACAAAATTGGCCTTGCTTGTATGGTGTGTCCCTTGAGCCGGGATGAAACATGTCGTAATGGCTCCAATCTATTTATAGTCATATTGTCTTTAAATCATAATTCATAATCACTTTGGTTAGTAAGTTGTTTCAAAGCAAGAAAGACCTAAGTTTACACATTGTTTACTGCAAATGCAGTTTGAAAAAGTCAAAAGAATTGTTATTATTAACTGCCATGATCAATTGATCAAGTCAAAAAATAATTGTTTTGAACTAATTCAATGCAGTGTAGTATACTGGTAAATATATATGTAGAGGTGGGCAGCACAAGTCATAAAAGTTGCGCCGCAAGTGCACGTGCGACTACTCTAAAAATCTTGCACCGCAAGCATTTCCGAAAGCCAAAAAAAGTAATTGCGCTGCAAGCGCAACCGCTAGCACAAGCACAAGTGTGACATTTTGAAATGTATAATTCTAATTGAGTCACTGCTTAAACCTCACTTGGCTACAGTTCGAAACTAATATCCAAAACAAATCATGAACGCTACCAAATTAGTAAACAAAAAATTATTGATTTTCTTTAAAAAATACAAGCATTTGAAAATGCGCATCGCTTAACCTCTTTGGGCGAAGAACATCATTATATTTAACAAAAAAAAAAAACTCTCAACACTCGCACTCAAGGAATCGTGGTGTTAAAAAATTCCACTGATAAAGTCTGCATGTGGTGGTAAGCGAACGACTTTGGAGCAGTGGTGTAAAAAGTACTCGAAAAATGTAATCAAGTAAAAGTTTTGTTACTGACGAAAAAACTACTTGAAGTAAAGTACAAAGTACTGACCACAAAAACTATTTGAGTAAAAGTAAAAAAGTATTCATTTTAAAACTACTCAAATAGAAGTATTTCCGAAAGTAATCAAGCAAAAAAAAACAAACTATTTATTTGGACAGACAGCTGATCGACTACCTTCACATCACTGCCACTCGGCGCTTGGTCTTGTAACCCAAGAAGTCATAAATTACTAGTTTTCCCAAGAAGTCAAAAATTACTAATTGCTGCAAGTTTTTTGTTATTATATTCCAGACAATTAATTAAAAAGAACAACAGCAAGATTTTGAGATTTGAAAATCATGCCATGGAATCACTTTATAACATCTTTGTACTCATTCACTGTCATTGTTAAATTATGCTAAAATTTAAAAACTCTGTGGACGTGTCTTACTGCTGAATCTACAGGGTGGGCCAAAAGTTATGCACCATAGCTATTTCAGTATATTTTGCGATAATGTTTTTTGAATTAGTTAATAAAAACTAATGTGGAATTTTTTGAATTGAATTTTATTTCATGACATATGAAGGCAGGCAGAAGCCTGAAAAACATTGCGTCACTAAATCGCTCAAAATTATTGTAGGTAGCCCATTTAGATAGTCTGGTCTCCACTGGGACGAAATTGATCATCATATGAGGAACATTTAGTAATTGCATTGCACAATAAATTACAGCTCCGTACTATAATATTTATTGCATATACTGGTACGGTGTGTGATTTTTGGCTCACTGTGTAGAATTTAGCTATAGAAACGTTTAGTAATCATAGAACACATTTTTGGCAAATTTAGGTTATGTATATGTTTGCTTCTTTCATGATGTGCTTTTAATGAAGTAAACATCCATGCCAGTATGCCGCAAAGGGCAGACATCAAACAACGAACATGAAGCAAAACTAAAACCATCTTGAACTGCTATTCGCCAGACTGGATCTGGTACATACTCACACACGAGAAAAAAGACATTGCTGCAGTGGTCTGACCTCAGACGCAAGGGTTGCCAGCCAAAAAAAGAGGAAAATACCACTAATTTGACTGATTTATGCAGAGCTAGACAGCGCTGTTTTGAGCCTTAAGGTCTCATCAGCAGCTCTCAGCATATCTAAACCAAAGTTACTCCCCAAACATCTTTAGGCCAGACTAGTCACACCTTAACAGGTTGCTCAGTGACAGAGGGTTTATAAGAAATAATCGATTTTTCGCTTGTGGTACTTTGCAAACAACAAGTAAAAAACCAATGGGCTCTTATATTAAGGACAGCCATAAGCTATCCTTAATATAAGAGCTCCCTCTCTGCTTGACCAAGAAAATCAGAACTGAAAAAACTTGACGTCCTTCATGGTCCTTCAAAGAATACCTTTAATTTAGATACGCTGAGGGCTGCTGATGAGAGCTAAAAGCTTGAAACAGCGCTGTCCTGCTCTGTACATTAATGACTCGAGCTGCTTGCGGCTGCAGGGTTGGTGATTGATATTGCCATCTAACTGCGAGAGGAAATCGTTTTGACTTTCCGAGAGTCGACCACGAAGAACATCAAGCTTTTTCAGTTTTAACTTAACTGAATCGAAAAATTGCGCGGTAAAGTCGACTGTTCTGACGAATATGTGGTTCAAATTTAAAATTACAGTACTTTGTACTTTTCTGAATCAAAATGCTACTTAAGTAGCGTTACTTCACTCTAAAAGTAATCAAGTAACAGTAAAAGTAGCCACTAAAAATACTCAAAAAGTACTCTTACCGGAAAAAACTACCTGGGTAATCCAATCAAGTATAAGTATTTCGTTACTTTACACCACTGCTTTAGAGTCACTGTTTTTTTTCTAATGGCTCTTCAAGGAAATTTTTTATAAGCTTCGATACATATTTTGTGCTTCTAGAGCAATCAGCATCACTCTCTGACAAATGGAGCATGCTAAAATAAACACTCATCCTGTCTTTTTTTAAACAAATTGAACCACCTAAATATTACTGAAAATGCTGTCACTCCTGTTTGTGATATCTTTCAAGTTTTCCCGGACTAGCAAAAAAGTTGTTATCAATAGTTTTTGTTGTTTTTTTTGCTTTTGAATTACGGCAAAAAAGGACTGTCACGAGTAGCGCGGTTAATGCCCAAAGCAAGTTTAAGATTCTTTAAAAACGACTAGCATATTTCTAAAAAGACAATTACAAAAACGCTTTTTCTGTTTAAAATTTGATTTTACCACCATTTTTTACCTTACATGGAAATTTTTTTTTGTAAAATCCGCAAAAAATATTTTAGAGCGAAACGTTTCAATGAACTATGACTCCTGCTGTAAATCCAGTAGAGTATTACAAGCAGTAGACAAATGGAATTTTCCATGAGGAAGCTTTTATGAACCTACCTTGTCATAGGCATAGCCAGGAGGGGGGAGGGTAAAACCGCCCCCCAATCGAAATGATAAAAAAAACAATGATAAAAAGAATAACAACAAGCGGTATGTTTTTTTCAGTTTCAGTTTCTTTAAGCATTTTCGCATACAACAGTATACGTGTGTAACAGACTAATGTTAACAACCAGGTAGGTGGCATGGGCCCCCTCAAATCAAATTTTTGCCATCCAATTAATGTATAACCCATATTCATGACAAAACGAAAATTTCCCAAGACAAATATTTGGTTGATTAATTACTGCTAAAAATATTGCAGAAGGCAATATACTTTTGCTTTTCCAACTTGGGCCAAGTCACTTACAAAATTTAACCCCCAAATTCAAGATTTTAAACGTGTTTTGGACTTGATCTTTAAGTAAAGAGAAGATTCATCGATTTGATTGTTTCAATTGGCTTTCAATTCTAAAAAATTAAGTTATTTTAAATAGCTCTAAAAACATGCGAAATGTGATCCAAATTGCATTAAAGTAGTTATTTTTTCCAAAAAAAATTCCAAAAAATTGCCCAGCGGCAGCCCCCAGACACCCATCTGTGATACGTTTGAACTAAACCAGTTTGCTCACCACCTCTCCCAACTTAGACAATTTTGCAAATCTTTTTAACTTTAGGTTCAAGTCCTTTTTCTCTAGCAAAATCCAGGTTTCATGGCAACCCAGGCACTGGCTTCTGATCCTCCATTCTACGGTATCTTTGTCTCGAAAAAAATTTCTCGTTTAGAAAAATTTTGATGACGCCATCATGTGTGATTTGCAGTTAGGCCTCCCCACCCCATCAAATATCCCGGCTCTTCCTATGTGCCTCGTCAATATTTTTTTGTTAACTTTAGTTACATTTGATTAAAAAACAATCATTCATAAACGTATTTGACTTGCGCTTGCGCGATTGCGCTCAAAATTGCTAAAATACTTGCGGCGCAAGCATCAGCGCAACTGTTTAAAAATAATTGTGGCACAAGCGCTATTGCAAGTGAAATAGTTGCACTGCAAGCTTGTGCCACAATTATTGCGCCGCAAGTGCTCACCTCTGTATACATGTATATAGATCAAATCACATTCTATCACTTCTTCTTGCACAGTACTGATATTATATACCGTGACACAGCAAAGCATTATCACGACTTTGTTAACACTACTCTGCACTTAAATAATCCATCCCTGTTACTACACTGTACTCTACTATCACGATGTGCACTTAATATACTGGGTGTCCATAAAGTCTCTTTACAATTAAAAAAAAATTACTACAACGTCAAATGATGAGATATGGCAATGAGGGTTGTTTTATGTTAATCAGTATTTCATAAAGTTTTTGTTGACACTAAAATTTATTGTTTCAGATAAAATTTCAACATGTTTTATGATTGAGTTATATGAACCCCCATAAAATAACTACTCCTGAAGAAAAACCCCTTTAAAACAACCTGTTCAAACAGCTTGTGATACAAACAGCAACAGTGACGCAAAGTCACGTGATTAGCATCACAAGCTGGTTAAACAGAATTAGCATCACAATCTTATTCTGTTCAATGAGCTTGTGATGCTGATCAAGCTACTTCACGTTGCTGTTGACGTTTGCATCATGAGCTAGTAGAACAGAAAAAAAAGGCTTCGATTTTTAGTGAGGTGACAGCTGTCACGTCCCTGTCTCCATAAATTTCTTGTACCATAAACAAATTGAAGGATGTGATGGTGGGTGTCTTTCATACTTAGTTCCGTAGTCTCTATGCGTCTAAACATCTGATTTTCTCAATAAACTAGGAAACACATTGCTTTTTTTCTTAAGGAGTAGTCATTTTAGATCTTAAAAAGTTTGTGTAACTCAATCATTACACTTGTAGAAATTTTATCTGAAACACGTAAAAAATTTGTCTGAAACAATAAATTTTAGTGTCAATGAAATACTGATTAACATAAAACAACCCTCATAGTGTTATCTCTTCATTTGAAGTTGTAGTAAATTTTTTTAATTGTAAAGAGACTTTATGGACACCCTGTATAACTCTTGAAAAGGCAGAAATATATCGAGACTTAAACTTTATTCTGGCTGGAACCTTAATTTGTAGAAACTGATAAAGTGAAATCCGAAATAGAAATTTCTCAAATTCATCTTTAATGGAGAACATCCAATGTAATTTTAAAACCAATTAAACAATTATGGTCAGTTAGACACTAGGAAGTTGGAGTAAGTCTCACATTTCAAGTGCTGTGAAATGGAAAGGCAAATTCAGTTTTGCTTTCTGTATATCTCTTTCTTTCTCTATAAGTTAAAAAACTATATTGGTCACTTTCTGTTGAGCAATATAATTTGGCGTGAAGATATCGTTAAAAGTTGCAACCATAATCATCAAAAATTTACTCAAAAAGTATGTAGTAAAAACTTAGTCTTAGTGACTAATTAGCTGTATCGTTCCAGGGGTTAGCTCATCAGTAAAAAGTTGAACGCTGATAATGACTAATTTAGAACTTGCTGCAATCACTGCATAATTTTTAAACTCAAAAATCACCTACTTAAACAGCTTGTGACATTTGGTACATCTCTTTCAGTACAAGTCAAAAGAAACATTATTGGTCATTAAGCTCTCATTAAAAGTTGCATCTGTAACCACTGAAAATTTGTTTAAAAGTCACTGAATAAAAATTGAATGACTGCTGGACTATATTATCATTCTAAGCTTGGCTTAGCTCATTGGTAAAAAGTTACATACTGATATTTACTGGTTAAAAAAGCACTTGCAATTTAATAATTGCATATTTTCTTGACTCAAATATTGCTGAGTAAATTCCTTTTTCTGGCGCCATCATCATTGCAATCTCGGAATTGAGTCACTAAATATGGTAAGAGGGTGCATAATGACTGTTCAACAACTTTGTATAATCACTGAAGATTATGCCAAAAAAAACTTGAAAAGTGAGCACATAAAGAATCTCAATTAGCATGTAGACATCACAGGGAAGCGATATGCTACTTCAATGTGCTTATTAAAGAGGTAAGCATATTTAGTGACTCAATTAGCACTTAGCAGTCATTGCACTTAAACAACTTTGCTATGCTACTGGTACTTCAATGCACTTAATTTTGAATAACTGTACTACACTAGTCATTCTGCAGTTGCGCTAGCCGCGAAAGGTTGTGTTTGTTTTTGCAGCGTCAAACGCAAAATTTCAGAAAAAAGCTTTCAGTAAATACGGTAGTCAAATCGATGAGTATGCCTGCAAAAAAAGATCTTGAAGCTGAAATTAGTACGCACTCTGAACAAATTGTAAGTAGAGTTTTGAATAACATCAGACCTGAAATTGAAAAGATGGTTAAGGAAGCTTTTCGATCCTTTGCAAATGACTATTCAATTGAGCTAAAAAAAGTTAAACACAACATTACTGATTTAAAGAAAAGTCACGAGTTCTTATCTGCAGAATATGATGACCTAAAGGAAAAGTACAGCAAATTGCTCAAATCAAGCAAGCAAAGTGAAAGATCAACTAACCAACTAAACCTTAAACTTGACGAAATTGAGACAAACAAACAAGACGAGTTCCACAAAATTGACGACCTGGAACAATATGGGCGCAGGTTAAATTTGGAGTTTGAGGGGATCCCAGAGCAGAAGGAAGAAAATGTAACCAACATTGTTTTAGATATTGCTAAAAAGCTAAACGTCGACGCCAGCTTCAGCGACATATCAATTGCACATCGTTTGCCACCAAAGCGACACAATCAACGCGATGGCTCATCATTGCCACCAACTATAATTGTGCAATTCACTAATAAGCGCATCAGAAACGCAATATACTCGAGGAGAAAAGAGGCAAAAAATATTAAAGACTTTCCAGTACCAGAAATGACTAAGCTGTTTGTAAATGAAAATCTAACTCACTATCGAAAAAAACTTTTTTGGTCGACCAAACGAGCTGCCAAGGCCAACAACTACAAGTTTTTTTGGACTGCAAACGGCAAAATTTTAGTAAAGAAAGATGACAATGCTCCAGTAATTGCAATTTTATCTGAAACAGATATTGACAATTTGCCTTAATTGTGATTTTGTTGCGTGTGTATTTCAGTTGTGTTTACATCATCATGAGTCGAAATGATTAATCAACCTTTCCAAATTCATAATTTTTCAGACGTAGCTGAGAGAGTGCAACGGTTGCAATTAGAAAACGTTAAACCCTGTCAATATCATAACATTGACAACGTATCTACTTTGATATCAAATAATGATAATCTTTTTTTGTTTCACTTAAATATTCGGTCTCTTCAGAAGCACTTAGATAGTCTAAAAGAATTACTGTATCAACTCTCGACTCCTCCTGATGTTATCTGTATTACAGAATCTAAACTGAAAGATGGTTTTAGCTGTTCTGTTTCCATTCCTGACTACAATTTCTTTTATGCTAATTCTCCAACTAATGCAGGGGGTGTGGCCATTTATGTGAATAAAGACTTAGATGCCAAATTAGAAAATGATTACCAGTTCCAAATGGTCGGTTGTGAAAATTTATTTCTCTCACTAAAAATAGGCAACAAAAAATTTATTGTAGGAGCTGTTTATAAACACCCAGATGCAAACAAAATTGTTTTTCTTGAACGTCTCGAGGAAAAATTGCAGCTAATCAACCTACTCCAGCTAAATTGCGCAGTTCTAGGTGATTTCAACATTAATCTTTTGTCTTCCGATTCTAGTGTCATCGCCTACAATAACATGTTAACTTCAAATTCCTTCTTTCATATTATTAGTGTACCTACTTGTGTGACTAAAAGTTCAGCAACGCTAATCGACCACATACTCACGAATTCGTTACACTCAAATATTACCCCCGGAGTAGTTCGATATGACATCAGTGATCATTTTCCTATATATGCAATTTTTTCCAACTTTCCAAAAAAACAAACTTCCAAAATCTATTATCGAAGGGATTTTAGAAATTACGATAATGAAAACCTAGCCAACAATGTTGAGTCGTCCTTGTCTACTTTTTTTTTTAATAGCGACTGTATTACTCCGTCAAACTATGATAAAATTTTCGAAACATTTATTGCAATAATCAAAACGGAGATTGACAAACTTGCGCCTGTCACCAAATTATCCAGAAGGAAATCCAAATTAGCGCTTAAACCGTGGATTTCAAAGGGAGTTTGGGTTTCAATTAAAAAGAAACAAAAATTGTACAAAAAAGCTTACCCAAACGGCTCGCCTCTCGATATTTTTATTTATAAAAAATACAGCAATTGCCTGACGAGGGTTAAAAAAGCCGCAAAAAGAATGCATTATATTAAACAATTTGAAAATTGCAAATACGATCAATTAAAAACTTGGAAAATTATTAGAGAGCTCGTATATACTTCAAAACTTAAAAAAAACGACTCGTTTGCCTTGCTCAATGTTAACAATCGAGAAATTGATGATCCATACGCTATATCAGAAGCATTTAACGAATTTTTTTGTAGCGTTGCTGACAAGATTCAACAAACTTTGACAAATCCCGTAAGCGAATTTCATTACAAAACCTATTTAACCAGTCCCATACTGCCTTCAATTTATCTTGACCCACCAACTCCACGTGAAACTTATAACATAATAGTTAATCTAAAAACAAAAAAATCAACTGGGGCTGATGAAATTTCTTCATTTTTTGTTCGTAAATTAGCTTCTGTATTATCGCCATATCTGTGTTTTTTATTTACCTTTGCATTCGAATTTGGAATTTTTCCAAATTGCCTTAAAATTGCTCGAGTTGTTCCTATCCACAAAGCAGGATCCAAAAAAGAAGTTACAAATTACCGACCAATTTCATTACTTACCTGTTTTTCCAAAATTTTAGAGAAGCTAATCCAAAACCGACTACTAAAATTTTGCCATAAGAACAATATATTTTACAATCGACAGTTTGGCTTTAGAAAAAATCACTCAACCATTCAAGCTATAAATGACATTGTTTCCCAATGCTATGATAATCTCAACTGCAAAAAAGACACTTGCCTAATTCTATTAGACATTCGTAAAGCTTTCGATACCGTAAATCATAACATTTTACTAAGCAAATTGAATCATTACGGTATTCGTGGGGTGGCTAATGACCTACTTCATAGCTACCTTTCAAATCGCACCCAATTTGTTGATATTTCTGATTCTATTTCTTCTACTAGGTTAGTTGCTAACGGAGTCCCCCAAGGATCGATCCTAGGGCCAATACTTTTCTTGATTTTTATTAATGATCTGGCTAATGCTCTAAAAACGTCCCCCCAATTATTCGCAGATGATACTTGTCTTTTGATAAGTGATACTACTCTAGATGGATTGGAACGACTCTGTAACAGTGAATTACTACTTGTATGCGAGTGGATGACTTCAAATCGTTTGGCTCTTAATCCTTACAAAACTCAAGCTTTGCTAATTTCCCACCGTGAAATTAATTCTAAGACTTTCAGCTTGGCTATAAACAATATCCCGATTAATATCACCCCAACAGCCAAGTATTTGGGCATAGAAATCGATTCAAGTTTGTCATTTACAAATCAAATTAACAAAATTGAGGCCAAAATATCAACAGCATTGGGTATTCTGTTTCGGCTTCAACATTTTGCCCCTAAACAAATATTGATCTCGGTTTACTACTCTTTAGTCTACCCTCATTTATGCTATGGAATAATTGTTTGGGGTTCTACATCTAACTATCTTCTAAACAGACTTCAAGTACTGCAAAACAAATGTCTTCGAGTTATTGAAGGTTGGCAATTCAAACAAAAAATTAAACCATTGTATGAAAAGTATGATTTTCTCAATATTAACCAAATTCATTTCTTCGAAGTAGCCAAATTTATGTATTACAGTGTGCATCGCCTACAGCCTGCGATATTTGATGATTACTTCAAATTTGTGAGTAGTGTTAGTAGACATCGCTTGAGAAGCGTGAATGACGACAAACTCTATCTACCCTTTTTCAAAAACAAATCTGGTCAAAATTCAATAAAATTTAAAGGGGTTAAAATCTGGAATTCTCTACCAAAAAACATTAGAACTCTTCCCTTAGTTAAATTCAAAAAGAGCTGCCATCAATACGCGAGAAACTACATCGAATAAGTAATGCTTGCAAAACTTTGCATAACTTGTAATCTAATCGGGTGTAAAACAGTGACTTCGCAAACCACAACTCTTAATTTAGCCAATTGCATATGCCAACAGGAGTTTGTTGACCCGAAGACTGAAAAGTCCCTTCCAGACTCCTGGTCGCTAAGTGTTTATTTTATTTTCATTTGTTGATTATGTAAATTTATTATTTGGAGTTGCACTTTTGTGGCAAAATAAATATCTCTGTCTCTGTCTGTCACTAGTTTAATGCACTTAATAAACTCAATTAGAAGAGCAAATTGCTTACTAAGTTTACATGCAATCGATTTAACGTATAAATTCGATGTATTTTTTTTTCAGCAAACAAATTGTTTCCTCACACTAGCAAGACATAACATCCATGTGGAAACAATCAATTTATGGTAAAAACAAATTTTACATCGATTTGTGTTTTAAATCGATTGCATGTAAATGAAGGTAGTAACTGCTAATTACATTTTCTTTTAAAAGGTAAAAACTGTTTATGCGATTAACCACAACTATGCAAGCTTCATAACGTATACCAATAGATTGCTCTCACTTTATGACTAGGCTATAATATACCAGTATACACTATAAAACTACTCAGTCTGTGAATTTAGTTCAATCAGTGTGTTCTAGTTGTTCGTGCAAAAAAAAGATGCTGTATTAGCAGCTCTAAAGCTAATAACTTTTTGGCAAAACCCTAATGATGCTAAAGTAAACCAACTAAAATGTTCATCATTACTTCTTGTCTTTTGATAATACAAAATGCTCTCAGCTTTTGTCAAAAATAGTCTTCAAAGTGTTCTTTCCCTTGACTTATTGTGCACACAGCTAATGCAATCATGGACATAAGGCTTTTTTGAACTAAATTTACAGAAAAACGTGGACTAAAGCGCTCTTTATCTCTGTCATTTTGCTAGATACAGCTTAGTTTATTAGCTCAAAAGATGTAGTTAGGTTCCATTTATCATAAAATGAAAAAAAGTGAAAATCACAAAAAATGGACTTACGTCTTTTTAGAAACAAAGCAGTGATATGTGGCTGAGTCCAAGAATAAAATTTACATACTTTCACCGGTTTGCATGATCTGATTGCTAAATTAAAAAAACCAATTGTTAAAAATTGGTTGCAAAGATTTCTAGGCTTGAATGAAGTGCTTACTAAGTTAAGAGAACTGACTGCACATCTGGTTTCTGCAAAATTTAAATAGCACCATTGATTCGACTTCAATTAGATTCACACTAATGTATATGTAGGTGACGTCTGACATCATAATGATTTCATATCTAAACTTTCAAAGGCTAATCGCAATCATAGATATCCTATCCCTATTTTCTTTTAATGCATTTATGGAGTCAAGAAATACATTAATTACTTGAAAGTAGGTTGTAATGTACAGCATACACAGGTTAAAATTTTCTATTAGTGTACATTTAAAATTTAAAAACTGTTTGGATTGGAAAAGGAAGTTAGAGTTTGATCATTTTATATTGTAAGTATATGTTTTGCAGTTTTACATTTTCTACGAAAGGCTTATTACGAGGGAATATTTTATAGCAACTTGGGAGCTGGAACGATACTTGCTGTTAATCCATTTCATGAAGTTAAAGGATTGTTTAGTGACAAGGTATGTAATTGTGATATGAGTAAATAGACTAACCTTTGGAGTAATTATTACGAGTAGATTTACTACAACTAACTACTACAAATTTTATTTGTTGGACAATTGTTGTCATAACTATCTTTTCGTTCTATTGCGTTTTTTTATGATGGGTTTTGATGATTTTAAATGCATTTTCAAGTAATTAGAACATGGTTTTTGGATAGTTTGACCTACAGTAGAAGTTGGGTCCACTAGTTGTCACATCAGACAGCATCTTGGCTACTGATCTCAGAATAAAAACTAGATCTTGAAAAACTTTTGAATGATATTTTTGAAACGCTTCTTTGTGTTTATAAGCTACTAGACAAGACATTGTGAAGTAAACAATTTTACCAGTTGTTAATCCAATCATCAACTGTACTGTAGCTATGTGTATTGCCTTAATAAGCGTTTTTTGTCTTTGCAGAAAATGTTTACTTACCATGCAGCAACTGCTTCAGAACTGAATGAGCTTCCAGCACATGCTTTTGCAGTTGCAGAGAAAGCACTTCGGCACATGTTGAGTGGATTGTGTCTCAATAATCAGTCGATCATTATCAGTGGTGAAAGTGGAGCAGGAAAGGTATTATTTCCCAAACAATGCATATTCTTAAAATGTTAAAAATTTTGAAATGATATCTCATTACCAAAAAATATGGCAATCTGTTTAAGGGTGCAATTTTTTTCCAACTCTGTGGATCAGTGATTCTAAACCATGGCTCTTAGAGCTGCATGTGATTCTTGAATGTTCTTGCTGCGGCTCTCATTAATGCTTTGAAAATTGATCATTTTCAGTTTCAAATGGATTTCAAATCTACTCACATTGTATTGGAATAAGATTTGAAATGTTAGATTTTAAGCTTTGTGTTACTTTTGGCCAACACCCCTTATGATCTTGATTACTGGTGAAACTGACTGTGGGGTTTTAAATTTTTAATTTTTGATCTGTGCTGTCTTATGTTATGATATTCGCTCTGGCCTACACTGTTGAACACTTTTTTGAATCAGTTGAATTCAAACTCCACTCATCACATTCTGTTTGAATAAGAGTTATTGCCACAACCCTAAAGACCCTGAAATGGCAAAACAGCCTGTTGGGAATCATTTTGTAAGTGCTTTTATTGAAGTTAAATTTTTAATTTATCTGGTTTGTTGCAAAACATTTAAATTTCAAATTTGCCTTGTGCACTGTCTTCCCAGTTTCCAAAGTGCTCAATGGAGACAGGTCATAGCCAGCTAATACTCCTGGAAGTTCAGTTAAAAATTAAAAATGATTAAAATTTAAACCCCACTGCAGGCTGTTTCCTCCTAATGGGTTTGTCAGGTGGGGTGGAAGCAAAACCAAAACGGTAAAACACCTCAGTACACCAGCCACGTCTCCTCCTCCCAATACCGGAAGCTTTGTGATGGGCGCAAGCCGAAGCCAGCCCACTGGGGCTAACCATAGCACACACCAGACAGGGCCAGGAGCTGCAATTTGGGTTGGTGGTGAGGAGTCGCAGCTGGTACAAAACACTGTAAGCACTAACTATGGAGGCTAAGCATCTTAATCAAACACTGCTTATGTGGTGCTGCAAGTCTGTCAGCCGTTGTGGAAAACACTGTAAAAATTTTGTTAAAATTAAACGCTATCAAAGATACAAAGCATCAGTTTATGTCACAATGATGAAGAGATTTGTGTTAAATGTGATTTGATTGGGTCGATGATTCTTCAGTTTAGACTTGGTTTGGTTTAGACATTTTGATATAAGTTTGGTTGCTTTACCATTTTTGTTAAGTTCCCATCCCACGTAATGAACTCATTAAGGGGAAACAGCCTGTGGCGTTTTTTTTTAAATTTTAATCATTTTCAATTTTTAACTGAACTTTCTGTGTCGTTAAATTTCAAAGCTTAAGTAGATTTCAAAGTAAATAAAATAGATTTTAGAAAATTGTTGTTTGTCAATATTTAAAAATCTCAAAAGCATTTTGGAATGCTAAAGATTCTGGTCATGAGCCTGTAATCAAATGGTCTATTGCTGATCGAGCCGCTGCTTACCAACTTGGGTCTCAATCCTGTAATTTATGCCTGACTTTTTATCTAGACATATTGCACTTAACAAAAGATCAGAGTTAAGGAGAAATGCAGACACAAAAACAAATAGAAGTTGAAAAACATTCAACCATAGTTTTTATTTTTTGACCAATTTTTAACCAATGTTTTAATCATTGCGGTATTTTAATGCGACAACACTGCAACTTGCAGTCTGTAGTAGTGTTTTAGCTTGGCAGGTTCTTTAGTATTATGCAGTTTTAGCTTTTAGAGAAATTTGATGTTTTAGCTTATATTAATTCTTTTACAGCTTACACTAGCACCTGATGAGTCCTTAGGAGAAACAGACTGTTGTGCTTTCAACCTTTTACTGTGATTTTAAAGTTTGAAAATAGATTTTAAAAAAATTCAAACTGCGTTGAAGTGCATGTCATTGGCAACATGACATTAGAGGTTAAAACGTTTACAGCTGTGGTGCAACCAGCAGGGACTAAAAAGCTTGAAGCCCCTCCCTGTTTAGCCAAGTCACTATGAAAGTTTACACAAATTATGCAAGCTTTTGATTTTGTTTTGGACTTCACCAGTTAAGTAAGATGGGGGCTGGGGGGGTTGAAGGAGCTGAGCAAGATTGTTTTTTCAAATGGCTTCCAAATCTTTCAAATGACACTTGAAATAAGCAAAATATCATACTAACCGCGTTAAAATGGTTATAACTAGCTTTTTTTTCAAAAAGTCACAACAATTGTCTAGTAACTCAACCATGGTACACTTGAACGGAGTTTTATCAATTGGCTCAGTATAAAATATGACTCTTGCTAAAGAAATAACTAACTAAATGTAGTTTTTGAACAGAAGCATTTAATGTTTGGTTTAGCCTCCTCCCTCTAGCAAAATCCTAGTTGGGTGCTTGGTTTACTCAATTAGTATATATTTGGATATCCATTACTGGTTCTAAGTGCAGTTCTTTTGATGTCAGATTCACTTTGAATTGGTTTTTGCTGGTTTTCTTGTATCATATATGACGTCCCTTTTCCCCCCCAATTTTGTGATATTTTAAATTTTACTCTCTCACTTAATGCCGTGATGAACTGCATGTATGGATCAGCAAGCTAGAATGGGCTGGTGAAATGCTCAAACATCGTGGTGCAATACTTTGCGCTGTTGAGAGGAGGACAATTGGGAACAAACGGAGGGCAGGGGCTTGGAGATTTTTGGAGGACTGCCCAGATTTAGGGTCCCCGAATAATTTAAATGTTGAGCTCAACCAAGGACCTAGCAGTGTTGGAGAGCATAGCCCTAGTAAAACTTTACGTCTCCAGATTAAATCGGCAAGAAAAGTAGATCCATTATTGCGGCTAAGACCCAAGGTGGGTTGTGCACAAATATAACTCCAATTCCGACGTAGACTTTTTTTGTGGTCTTCATTTCAAAATTTTCCTGTTTGTGGGCCCGTTTTTATTCCCTTGAGCCTGGACCTTAAATTTCTCTGAACAGTTGTAGCTATACTATTTGAAATTGAAAAATGATTCGTGTTGTCAATACATGCTTGAGGTTTGATTTGATGCAATTTACTTCTTATTGTTTGTGTGCGGCTTCATACAACCTTGGCATTTGAAATTTGGCTCTGGAACTAAAAAAGGTTGAGAACCACTGCTGTAGATCCATATTTTGTATTCTATATATTTTTCAAAGGCTAGAAATTTTGATTAGCGATAGAAAAAGAGAACTGAACAAGATTTTATTTACCATAAAAACAAACACGTATTTAAACCTTGTTGCAACTTTTGATTTTCATTTCCAGACATGGACAGTTCGTTGTTTGATGCGATATTTTGCTCTTGTTGCCATGGACAACACCAAACTACTGGCAAGCACTAATAATTTTTTACAAGAAACCGAACTCAAATTGTCAGATTCATTTGTTGGAGATCAAATTGAGCACAGAATTTTGTGCTCTAATCCAATCCTGGAGGCATTTGGCAATGCAGCGACTCCACGAAATCACAACAGCAGTAGATTTGGAAAATACATTCAGCTCCAATATGACTGGTATGTATGTTGTGTACTGGTATACCATGATATTGTTGTGTCCTTGGGAAAAACACAGTATTTCTCATTTGGGCCAAGCAATCTACCATGATATTGTTGTGTCCTTGGGAAAAACACAGTATTTCTCATTTGGGCCAAGCAATCTACCAGTTGTGCTGACCCAGCTTGACGAAAGACTTGCAAACAGAACCCAAAATAAGGATGTTTAGCATAAGTGTGGTTAGACAGACTCAGAGTGCTTGGTTCATATGCATGATTGAGCTGGTAATAACATAAATTATGATGAGGTTGCGTTACAATGCTTGTATAAGTGGATAAGTGGCATTCTGTTGTGAGACACACTCATCCCAATCCCGATGCCAAACCTTAAAACTTTTGCACAGCCCCTTTTTTTTCTATTGCTCATTTGTTTAGTTATGCTTCTTAATATTTTTTAAAATCTCTTGTTCTTGCTCACAATCAATTTATGCTTTATTGTTTTAACCAATGTGACATAAGCGTAATATTTACCCTAATATTTTTTTATTTAAAACATGCCATGATGTTTTTTTGTTTGTCTTAAGATGGATTGAAATTTTGAAAAAATTTTTTAAATACCAGTACCGATACCTCGTAAGTGAGTGACACCATGTTAAAATGTAACATAATTGTTTGGTAATTAGTAATTTCAATTAATCATTATTAATTTCATTCATGGCATTCATTGTTGAAAATTTTAATCGTTGCCAGCAATTTACCAATTTGCAAACTTGGCTTTGGGATTTGCCATAAAATTCCTGTGGAAGTACAACTCGCTTAATTAGGCTTCTTTTTCTGAATGACTTGTCCATCATTTCGATGTAAAAACTCTGGTTATAACTTTGACAATTAACAAAAAATAGTAACTAGAGTATTTGAAACGGCAGAGCATATATTGATTTTAAGCAAGCATGGCAAAAGTTTTTGAAAAGACATTATGAAGCGTTGTCGTACTCGTCTTACAGTGGTTAATGAGAGAATAGTTTTGAGGATTTGGCATCAGGATATTGCAAGCTTCAGGATGCCCACCTAAGGAAAGTTATCTTGTGCCAGGATGTCCTACTATGTTTATAAATGATGGGTCGTTTTCTGCAAAAGAAAAACATAAATGAAACATTACTTATTTGCCGATTTTTTATGGGTTATTAGAGGTTTGAGTGAAAGTTATAGTTGATGCTAAATGCTGGAAGGAAGCAAAACCAAAATACTTTTCCTAATCCTATGTAAAAACTGTCATGGGCATTTATATGACAGACAGTTAGTTACCTCTGGCAAGGCCTAGTTTAAGCATGCTGTTATATTTAAAACAAAAATACCCAAAATGTTCTACGTTAATGTAGAATAAAAATTTTTGAAATACTGTAGAGTTTTGAAATAAAGTATCGGAATGCAAAAAATAAAAGCAATATTTAAGTTTGAAAATTTTTTAATTCGTTTTTAGTGTTTGAACATTCCTTTTAGCTTCATTAGTTGGAATGATTTTTAGGTGTGGTACTATTGTTGGCGCACGTTTGCAAGTGTTCTTGCTGGAAAAAACACGAGTGGTAACGCATGGAAAACATGACAAGCCTTACCATATCTTTTCACAAATGCTGCATGGTAGCACAAAAACTGAAAAATCTAAATGGCTGCTCTCCGAGTTCTCAAGTATCGGTATGTTCTTTCAATATCTTTGTTAGCTTCTAATGTAGTTCTTGTGCCATGCTCATTCAAAACTGGGGCTGTCTACACTGAGCTTCAATATTTTAGTTTGTGCAGACTCACTCAACTGTTTTACATGAGGTTTTTGCAATGTGTTAATGAAAATTTTCAACTTCATTTCGTCATAAATTTTGGCTATTGCATCACAGAAGCTTGATCACGAATAGTATTAATTATAAAAGTATTCATAACAACTGTGATATCTTTTATGATGAAATGGTGTTGATTTTTTTCATGAATACCATTGCAAAACCTCATATAAAAAGGAATACAAAAACTTTTTTTGAAAAGTAAAGGTGCTTCTTCATCAAATGGTGGCTTTTGGTGAAAAAATAACCCATGCAAAACTTTTTTGGAAACTATTAAGGTTTAGAGATGACACAGGTGACACATCGAGCTCAAAGTTTGGGCCGTTTTTTACACGGTTTTGGCTTTGTCAAAGAACATTATATTGGCAAACGCGTGTATTTTAAACAAGGAGTTTCTGAAATTCTTCTAGTGTTCTAGGCTAGCTTTGAGAAATCACTCAGGTGCTACCCAAAAGACTAACTTTATTGCTAACATTTTGCCAGTTAGAAACAACTAGCTTCATCACAGCACTGCTATCAGTAGTGATAGCATAACGCTATCAACTTCTGATGACAAAAAACAGAAAAACAATCTCACACATTGCTGTAGTAGAATAACTAGCAAAAAAAATTCTAAGCAAGGCTCCAACAAAATTCATTGTTATGATAGGCTATGTGATACAGGTAAATGTAAAGGTGCAAACAAAAATGAAAGAAAGCGGTTCTTATGAAAATAATTTCTCTGAATAAGTATTGCTGCAAAATATTTTAGAACTAGCACTAAAAATGATTAAACCAAAAGGTGTTAAAGTGATGTTCAAAGCATTTTTAACAGTCAGCAGATTTCTTCCTTACCTAAAAGCTCAAATAAATTACAATGAAAAGTCCAACATGGTTCATGAAGTTCCCTGTCAGAATGGTGCTTTTGCTTACATCGGACAAACCAAACGGGACCTCAAATCTAGAATAAAGGAAGATCAACGAGCAATAAAAGTTCAACGGCCCGAGAAATAAGCACTTTGCCTGCATTTGTTGGAAAATGTTCACCTCATTGATTGGTCTAAAGTCAAAAATTTAAAAGTGGAACATGATTACTTGAAGCGTCTTTTAACCGAAAGCTGGTACATCAATGAAAATCCCCAGGTGCTTAGTAGAAACAATGGGTTATCATTCCCTGCTGTTTATAGAAAGTTGCTTAATTCCCAGTGTTAAATTTCTTTTGGTTTAATCGTTTTTAGTGCTAGTTCTAACATATTTTGCTGCAATACTTATTCAGAGAAATTATTTTCATAAGAACCGCTTTCTTTCATGTTTGTACGCACCTTTACATTTACCTGTCTGACGTAGCCTATCGTAACGATGAATTTTGTTGGAGCCTTGCTTAGAATTTTTTTTGCTAGTTATTCTACTACAGCAATGTGTGAGATTGTTTTTCTGTTTTTTGTTATCAGAAGTTGATAGCGTTATGGTATCACTACTGATAGCAGTGCTGCAATGAAGCTAGTTGTTTCTAACTAGTGAAACGTTAGCAATAAAGTTAATCTTTTGAGTAGCACCTGAGTGATTTCTCAAAGCTAGCCTAGAACACCACAAGAACTTCAGAAATTTCTTGTTTGAAATGCCTGGTATATAACTACATTACACGTGTATTTTATTTAATTATGGGAAAAGATGTACCAGAGTATCTTATGTTAATGAAATAGTAACTGATTTTGCTTTCTTGTTAGGTTTGGAGGATTTTTGGTGATAAAAAGTTTTGTTGACAGCATGGCCGAATGGGTAAACATCGTTTTAACAACCTTTATCGCACGATTTGGGTTCAACCCCCACCCTGGTCACATTGTTGCATCCTCAGATAAGACGCTTCAAGATGATTATTTCTGCTTGGTGGCTTCGAACAAGCAGCAATTTCAGTGGGCAAGAATTCGAAGAAATCCACTGGAGCATTGGATCTATGGAAACATCTAAGCAAGTGCTGATTCCTCCAAGCAAGAAGTAGTCAATGCAATGAAAAGTGTGCAGAGTATCCAACAGTTAACGTCTAATGCTGCCCAGTGACAGGAGGATAAATGTGTGCAACAACAACAACAAAAGTTTTTGCTCCTGGTGGGGCTGGTAATTACCAATGGTTTTATGAAGTGAAGAACCTGTGTGTAAAAATATTTCTGAGATAAAAGTTTGAAAACCAAAAAACTAGATTCATTCAATCATGATTTAGTAATATTGATACTGAAATACACGTTTTGTAAGAGTACGAGGCTCATTTTTGCCTAAGTTTAACCCCAGGTTTTCTCAAAACAATCGTGCCCAAAGCTGAAAAAGTATGTTTATGTGCCTTAACGTTTCTAAGAATGATATGGCCACAAATTTGTCGACTTTTTTAAAGCTATCTTTGTGGTACAGACGAAATCGGTTAATTGCATATCGCTTAAACGCATATATCGTTTTATTGCATACAAATCTGAAATCCCAAACCAAATCCTATCTAACATTAAGTAAAAACACCTGTTAATCGCATATCGTTTAAAGGAATAAATCGGATTATTGCATAAGCTTTATTGCCCTTGTTGCTACCTTTGTTCTGTTAAACGCAATTTTCTTCAGGAAATTATCGATAACAAAAGTGGTTTGTTATCGAAAACATTGTGTTGGTTTGCTAAAGCGCAGTGTTTTAAGAAAGGCAAAATTTTGTAAAGGAAATGCGTCCACGTTTTCCAAGGCAGGCCAAAAAGATGTAAACAACCACATCGCATGAAGTACTGTAAAGCGATAAAAATAAGGTTTTGTGTGAAACAGCGAGCGGCCTTTTTTGATCACTTTCTTTCGTTATTACGCTGCACTTAAACAAAAAAGCCGTCATGCTCCGATCAAAGTAGTAGTGATGCAATAAAGAGTTTTGTTGAGATCAGTGCAATATTTTATTGCGGTTGTTTGTAGCGTCAGTGCATTACAGTAAGTTGAAGTCGCGCTATTTATGCGACTGCTGGCGATACACAGTGTTTTGTAATGAATTGCTGTACGGTAGTGTTATTTTAGACAAGTATAAAGCGCTTCATGCCACAGTTGACTGATATGCAATCACTTGTACAATGTTGGTTTACAATAAATACTTTTTCTAGAGCTTATCGCTTAAACGCATGTATCAGATAGTCGCATAAAAATGTCTGGCAAACTAGGGATGCAATCAACCAGTTTTGTCTGTATTGCCAAAAGTTATTTGCTCTTGATGTAACGAATTTTGGTTCTCTGAAAAAAATCAGCTTAGAGGGGACACTGATACCAGCCTGAGTATCAAAAACATATTTATGTAGATATATAAGAACAAACAAAAAAGAATAAATCTGTACTGATTTAGACCAATAAAAGTAGAGTAATTTTTCATCATTTATTATCAAAGTTGCAACGATTCGAAGACTATAGAGTCTGTTGCACAAATGTGTACAGAGCACTTGAGCAGGCAAGGAAATTAGAAAATTTTTGATTCGATTTTATGATGCTACAAAAGCAGTGAAGCAGCCTTTGCACAAACAGACAGAGCATGGAGTTTTACAAATATGGTCGCTAAAATTGACATAAATGCTCTCATAATTTAAGAACAAATGAGTCTGAAACTTGGCAAAGAACTATGAACAGCGAACCTTAACTGAAAATTTATTGGTTCTCCTTAAAAAGCATAAACTCGTCTTCATTCAAACCAACAAAAATTATTCAAATATTGGCTTCAGTTAACTTTTGAATAAAGTAATTTGTTTTCTGATGGTAAACATTTCCTACTGTTTGTAGAATAATAAAATGTTTTCTAGTGGTTGTGTGTATTTACAGTAGCTGCCAAAACAATGAGTAGTAGCACCAGGCAAAAGAAGTTGATGTAGTTTATTGGACTCACAATCGCATCTCTTAAAAACTTTCGATCCATGAAGGAAGAGTTTCTGGCATTGGAAAAGGTTGGGCAGATGTAAGTACATTGGGCAGGTCATCACAGATTTAAAGGTTTGGTGCCCCTTACCAATTTTTATTTCTGGCATGCTATTGACTGTAAATCCAGCAAACCATATAGCTTTCATTGTTTAAGCCACTACTGCAAATACATACAACTAGTGGAACATGTCATATTCTAAAAACAGCAAGTCATTTTTACAATGGGTAGAAAATGAATATTTCCTTTCAAAAGTTAGCTGAAGCCAAAATTTGAATCTTTCTGGTGGTTTGGAAAAGGAATGGTTTTACTTCAGTATCAATGTTATTAAATTGTAATTGATTGAACCTAGTTTTTGGTTATTCATGGATTTTTACCTCAGAAATAGTGAAATTGATATCCAAGCTATTTACTTGATAATAATATTGATATTTTTAATTATCAATGCCCCCTAGTGGTAAAAACTTTAAACTTTTTATCACCCAAAATCCCCCAAACCTAACAAAAAAGCAAAATCAGTTATTCTTATATTGGCATAAGATACAGTGGTATATCTTTTCCCAAAAGTAAATAAAATACACATGTTTGCCAATGTAATGTTCTTTGACAAAGCCAAAATAGTATGAAAAACGGCCCAAATTTTGACCCCTAAACCGTAATAGTTCAAAAAAGTTTTGCATAGGTTATTTTTTTATCAAAAGCCACCATTCGATGAAAAAGCACCTTTAACTTTTCAAAAGAAAGTTTTTTGAGGACCACTCAAGACGTAGTCGTTTAGCTTGGGCAAGGCTTGGCTTGAGCTCAATGTTTTCAGTCGGGAGCGATTAGCTGCACTTGCCCTTGTTTATGGTTTGGCTTCACAATGGCAAAAATGTTGATGTTCTTCATTGTAGACACTTTGAGCTTTATGCTCGTGGGTAAGCATGATAAACAGACAAAAACCTTGTTTCTTTATTCAATGGTCATAAGGTAGACTGGGCTTAAGTAAGTTGCTCTACACTTGGCATGAAATATTGTTGGTTCCAACCAAGTGCAAAGCACTCTGACATAATAATGTTCCGGTCCAGCACAATTGTGCCACGGTAAACTAAAAAAAATTAATCAACCATCATGCCAAATATATTAGTCTGGTAGAAATACGACAAAATTCATGCAAACCCTGAAAAAATTTATAATAAGCTGAAATTTGGCACGATGACTCAGGACCATGTTCTGAGCCACCAAAAAAAAAATCCCCATGTTTTGGGCATGGGACTTCCTCCTTTTTCGGCCTTTAAAGTCTGCCATCTAGTGTCAAAGAGTCTTTACTGTTCAACAGCCAATCCAAAAGTTATGTAAGAGTCAGATTTTAAATCGTAATCGATTTTTAAGTGCAGGTATAAGCAAATTCATTTTAAAATTGATGACGTCATTTTTGGTGACGTCATTGCCAAATTTTTAGTTTTGGAAAAATGGCATATTCTGCATTGATGACTCAAACTGTGAATGAGAGTTAGCTGTTTGGCTCCAAGCCAAAAATTGCTTAAATCAAAGTGATGACGTCACAAACGCTTTTTGATGACATCATCTGTCAAGAGTTTTGATCGTAAATAAGAAAAAGAGTGTTTGACCAAATCAAACATTGCGCCACTTTGAGAATATCATCATCATCATCATTTTGAGGTTCTAAGACATTTTCGAATCCTTGGCCAAAGACTTTCATCGTCCTCCTATACGCAATGGTTCTAAAAAAAATAACTAGCGAAATTATATGTCAATTAATACGCAGTGCCGCAACTAGAACGTGGTTCTAAGGGGGCAAAATTTGTTTCTGGGGGGGGCCAAAATTTTAGGGTTGGTCTACTTTTCTCCGAGTTCTCTATTGATCTCAAAAAAAAAAAGGTCATCTCGCGAAATTGTTCTATTTATCTCCTAGTTTTCTGTCGGTTTCCAAAAAAAAGCCACCCTCTTGAAACTACCGCCAGGGAAAGGGGAGTTTGGGTGGGCATTTTAGGGAGGCAGAATTTTTGTTTAGTGGGCGCCGCCCCCTTTTGCTCCCCCGTAGTTGCGGCCCTGTTAATACGAATATGTCTCGAGCACGATAATATATCCGGTAGGAACAGAATTTCTACCGTTTTGCAATGTCTGACAATATTATTATCTCACGCAAAATGCTTTGTTAGCATGCTTCTGCAATCTGTGATACTAAATCTATTATACATTGGAATATGCCTGGCATCAGAACTAAACTTATCAAATCAATTAGAATAACATTTAAACAAACTTATCGGATTAATCTAAAACAACACCTGATCAAAAACTTATCTAATCAACCAAGATTCTTGAATTAACATCGCAACAAAATTTATTTAATTAATTTATAATGAAAACGCTAATATTTGACAATTTGCAGCCTCAATAATTTTTTTTATCTTTGCTAATGCTTGCATTTTAAACTAAAATTGCATATTAACTTTAGCTGCACAAGGGAACTTTTGGATAAACATTTATAGGCTTTCTTGCTCTAACTGCAAAATGCATTATTTTATTTTAATCCATATTGGGAGGTTTAAGTTTTATCTGCTCAGCCAGAAATAAAAAAAGGGGAAGGACAAAATGTTCTGTTGTAATTAAAGCATATGCAAATCGAAAGTTTTTATTTACGCAAATTGTATCAAACTACTGTGCAAAGGTTAAGCGATAACAGGTTGAAGTACTGCTGTCGTTCATACAGCAGACGCATAAAAAAACAACTAAATGAAAAAAAAAAGAATTAAAGTAGTTTTACAATTTTACTTTATTTAACGTTACAACAGGAGATACAAAAAAGCGCGTTTTTTCACTTAGGCCATACGAGAAAATCGCAGATTGCCGTTATTATTCAAGCAAGCTTGCATAATAGTATTTCAATTTTTGAATAATCATAATTACCTTTCATTCATCAAGTTGCCTTGGCCAGGAGACAGCGAAGGGAGCTTTCGGTCTTCAAGTCAAACTGCCACCTGTCTACCACAGTATATTGTGACAAATTAAGAACAAATGAAAAACCAAATTAAGCATACATCTGTAGTTAACATCATAAGGTTTGCAACTGAATGATGAAAAAAAAATTGTTCAAAACAAAAGCTACAAAACCCCACACGATTATACACAGTGCAATGCGTGAGCGGCACATAGGCAGAAATTCGCATTTGCGGGTGCTGTTTTGGGGATCTGGGGGCAGAGCCCCCAGCTACCAGAGGCTACTGGGGGCCAGGCCCCCAGCCGCCTGAAAATTTTGCATTTTTTTTCAAAAATAACTTAATTTTAGGGCTATATTGATAAAAAATAATGCTTTTAAAACGTGGCATAGAAATTGGTAGTGCAAACCTGATTAAACTGTTTACATAAATGGGCTATGTGGAAGGTGGCTAATGGTAAAATTTTAGCTCTCTTGTTTACATGCTGGTAAACCATAAAATCCCAGTTCAAGAAAACTCACACAGAGTAATCTATTTCGTCCATATTTTATAGAGAAAAATAAATGGGGGAAGGGGCTAACGGAAAAATTTTGAGACAAGTGATTGGTAATTAACTAATACTAAGTAGCCCCCCTATTCCTAAGTTTATGATATGTTTGTTGATGAAACCTATGTTTAGCCTTTTTACACTAGCGATCAAATCTGATTGCTTGTTTTGGCCATTTTTCAAAGTTTTTGTTGATTTGTGGGTTTTATTTTTGACAAATTAGCCCCCCCCTAAATTTATGTTTTAAAAGATGTTTTAAATCACTTTTTAGTCCATTCCAGTGCAGAAAGCAGTCTCAGAAGTGCTAAAAACGTGTTATTTTTCTTATTCTGCATTTTGGTTGACAGGCCAATGGGGGGTCTATAACCCCCCTCCCCCCCGCCTACGCTACTTGAAGTTACTCTAACTCGTAGCACGACATTCCAGAGTTTCAGTATTACACTTAGTTGCTTACAATGTTGCATTAAATGACAAAAAAGTTGTTTACCATAATTAAATATTCGTATTAATATGAGAGTAAAGAAGGAGCTTGCTTGTTTTGCGCAATAAGACGATATTTCAAATGATATACGTCGGATCAATAGGGAGGATGGTTTAAACCCCCACCTTCCTGTGTACGCCTTTGCGCATAAGTGAGCTATGTGGGCGGTGGCTAATGGTAACATTTCAGTCCTTTAATTTACAAGAAGGTAAATCATAAAATCATAATTTGAAAAAACTCACAAGCATTTATATTTTGTAGTTTATAGAGTGGGACAGTTGGAGAAAGGGGGGTGGAGGGGGCGAATGGAACGAGATTTGAGTGGATTAATAATGAACTAATACTGAAACCCTATCTCTATGTTTTTGATGAAGCCAATGTTAAGCATTTTTAGCAGTTAAATTTGCTAAGTTGGGCAATTTTTTGTAGTTATTATTGATTTATAAGCCATATCTTTGACAAATTAACCCTCCCTAAAAACTCTAAATGCTTCAAAAGTTGCTTTAAATCATGTTGGAGTCAGTGTCATTGCAAAAAAACAGGCTCAGAAGTGCTAAAAACGTGATATTTTCTTTACTGTGCATTTTAATTGACAGACCAATGGGGGGGGGTTGAACCCCCCCCCTGCATACGCCCTTGGGTTGAACCCATGATCATGCAATCAGGGTCGTGGTAAAAACGATGCCTTTACCCTTTTGGCCACGCTGCTGATGCTATCTGATTCTACTTGTTTCATTTTGGAAAATGATGACTTTTGAAACAATTGGATTGCGTTTTTTGGTGCGAAATCGTGCTGCTTTCTGTCTCATTCACATTCTGCCGCAAATGTAATGCGATATGCTGACGAGACATTACCATTCCATGACAGCGCGATACGGGCTACGCAATGATCTTATTCTACCAAAATTGATTTTTCGATAGTAACTTCATTTCCATTGCTACGTTAAAAATGATTCACTTTGCCGTTTTTGCCGCAAATGTTTTTTCAATTCGAGTATCTCGGAAACAATACAAGCTAGAGCGCTGAAAGTTGTTGTAAAAGATAGAGAAGCTAATGACCTTAGAAAAAATTTTCAAAAAAATGCAAAAGTTTTGACGTTGTTCATTTGCAACTCTGGGTAGAATTACACTTGAGTTGAGCGTTTTTCAATTATCGTTGTTTTTTCACATTTTGTCTTTTAAATAATTTTGTGAAATTGTGCACCTTAAAAAAGGGAGGGGGCTGGTTCCCCTAATCCTCCCCCCTGGCTCCGCCGGTGTCTACCACACCAGATTTTTACGGACAACACAGTTATCTACTTTTAATCGACTAAATTCACAAAATAATTCTCCCAAGTTTAAAGCTAATAAAAAAAAAGTTATACAATGTTCTGTTTGGTCAAATATTCTTTTAAATTTACAATTAAAACTCGTGACAGATGACATCATCAAAAACGTTCGTGACGTCATCACTTTGATTTAAGCAATTTTTAGTTTGCATCCAAAGACCTAACTCTCATTTCCAATTTGAGCATTTTTTCAAAAAAAGGCAATGATGTCACCGGCAATGACGTCATCAACTTTAAAGAAAAAAAATTTAAACCTGAACTTGAAAACCAACTTTTAGTTAAAACTTGGCACTTTTACAGCTTTTGGAATGGCTGCTTGATAGTAAACACTCTTTGACACTAGATGGCAGACTTTAAAGGCCGAAAAAGGGGGAAGTCCCATGTCCAGAACATGGGGATTTTTTTTTTGGTGGCTCAGGACATGGTCCTGAGTCATCGTGCCAAATTTCAGCTTATTATGAATTTTTTCCGGGTTAAAGCTATTTCTACCGAAATATATAATGTCATTACAACCAAATAACTAATAAATATATTCCATCAACAATGTGACCTAAATCTGTAAGGAGAAGACAGTTTTCATTTAGTAGCAGTATCCACAATAAGCTGGACAATGACAAATATCCAGAGTGAAAATTAAATTATTCCACTCCAAGCAATGTGAAAGTTAGTTAATGTTATACGAGGTAATTTTAGACCAAAAAAGACCATATTTATGAAATAAAATTTAAAAAATGCATTGAGTTAGACTAAAAGCAATAAGATACACAAGCCAGGCTACTTGTGAGAACAAACACTATAACTTAGATGTTATCCTAATCTAATTCAAAGCACATATTTTCTGTTAAAAAACAATTGGCACGTAAATTAGCCTAGTACAACTATCGCAGATTAAATAAATCAGCAAAATTTGCACAAATGTGAAGAGTAGATTTACATTAATATACCAATAAAATAAAAAAAATTGTAATGAATAGAAAATGTAATTTAACTCATTAAACAGTTTAGGTGTGATGTTGACCACCGTAAAACAGGTATAGAATAAATGTTTTTGTACTCAGACTTAGAATAACAAAAAAATCGTATTTAGTGCCAAAAATATATGCCACTTTAGTAAAATGCATCGTTTACCATTATAGTAAATAAAGTGCTTTTTGTTAACAGTTTAAAGATCAAACATAGTAACAATAACTGGAAAGAATAAAAACAACATAAATGCCAAAAGGGACGCTATTTTAAAGTGCAGTCAAGTTTTTACTGTTTTTTAGTTACGTTACATACTGTTGCTAAGTCCCTGGATATCGCTTGATATGTAACATTCTAGTTTAATTACAGCCCTGTAGCATTTTAATTTTTAATTTGATGTTTGTTGTGTTACTGATATAGACTTGATATTTTCGTGACTCATATATTTTTTGTACAGGAAGAAAGGATTACAACAGCAACAATAATCGAATAATTGAAAATGATTCATTGGAATCTATTTTGGATGACAACGATTCGAGTTTCAATAGTAACATGGAGAAAATGGATGGAGATGTTGCTTTTCGTAAGACTCGAAAAGCGATGTCAAGTGTTGGTATTTTACAAAGTACCCAAGCAGAAATTTTTAAGCTTTTATCTGCTATTTTACACTTGAATAAGGTAAGCTCGAATAATTTTTTTATCTTGCTGATCAATCAGTAGTCATGCAGTGAATGCAGCATCTACTAGTAGAGATATCGCCTAGAGCTTTATTCCAAGTCTTGGTTCTTGCAACTTCATCAGTGGTTCAGAAACATAAGCTAGCATATCAGCATGAGTGTTACTTTAGGCTGGTAGCTGCTTGGCTAAAAAACCACAATGCTTATTAGATCTTCTGGCCAAGAAAACTTTGTAAATACTGGTAGCAAAGATGCAACTTAATTTCTGTCTGGATTTCTGAACATTGCAAAGTTTGAAATGGAGGGTTTATTTTAGATGACTTTTGAAGGAGTTGACGATTTGAGTACACCTTGCACTTTGACAAGCCAGTCTCAATTTAATGGAAAATGCGCGGCTAGTTTATTGTCGCTTCCCATCAACAATTTATTGCAGGTTGATAGCAATATTAAGTTTATGCGAATTGATATCTACTGGTCATAGACTTAGTTAAATTAAACCAGCCGAAATCTATACCGAACAAGTGCCTATTTTTTAGTTATTTATCCCAAGCTGGTAGTAATATAGGCCAAAAGTCAAGCTCCTGATTGGTGCATTGTATGGTGTGCAACTTTTGCAAAATATGAGCTGCGGTGGAATGTTCGGCCGAACTAGCGCCCCTAAAAAGTTAGTGCTTAAATTTTTACTTCTAAAGCTGTGGTCTTATTTTGCAAGTTAGGTATCACCATCATATTCGTCATGGTGCTGTGGTTGAGCATCAAGGTTCGTTTACACCAAACGCGAAGCAACCAAAATCTGACGTCATCCATAACCTGTGAAAGGTTGAAAGTGGTTGCTTAATTTCACTGAGACAAAATTGTTGATAAATGGTCAGCCTATTTTGAGCCAGTGACGTGAGCAACCACTCGTGAATGTTGGCAACCTTCTCTTCACTTACTTCAACTCTGTGTAAATGCATCTTTAAACTTCGAATCTTACCCAGGGCATACATCCCGAAATTAGGGCTGTAATGTTTCGAAAAAAAAATCCATTGACCAATGTGTGGTTGAGTTGAACCTTTTCACATACTATATCGCTAGTAGCACTTATTTTAATTGGAAACTCAGATGTGTGAAACCGTAATTGAGTTGAGATCGACGAAAAAGGAAAACGAATGTACTGCAAAGCAAATCGCTTTTCAATGTATTTAATCCTTTTTTTAATATAGGCTATTAGGGTCCGAGAGATCCAGGCTGGAGGTTCTATTCTTAGTGAACGCCGACGCAGCGTATTCAAGCGATCTTGCACCAGATATGAGTGTTCTGCCCGCCGAGATGCTCTCATGAAATACTTGTATGAGCAAATTTTCCATTGGCTCGTTCGCCATATTGGGGACGACTTATCATCACTACCCAATCAAGCCTGCAGCTTTATTGGTAAGAGGATGTGTTTTTACTACATGCACTTTTGAACAGGGCATGGTATGGAATGAACGACGATTTTTCCGTATTTCATACCGGCAATTTTCTTTCATTCCATGCTGAAAACTTTCATTCCATACTATGCCTTGTATTGAATTTTTCTTCCATACTTTCATACCAAACAACTTTTAGACTGGAAGCAGCGTAACGTATAAACATATAATTTGGACCTTCGCAATGTTAAAGAGATACTATTCAAGATTGATTTTATTGAAGAAATGAGAACTACTTTAGATAATAAAGAGGTATCCCAATTCTTTTTCCACTATTCCTCTTCTCGCAAAAATGGATTTAATCCATTTGACTCCGTACCGTAGCAACCCTGCGTTTCAAAATTTTGTGACATCAAAGAATGACTTGGCGAGATATTTTGCAGAATTTCGATATTTATCCTTTTCTGATATCATGAAATTTTGAACCACAGTGTTGCTGATGGTACAGAGTTCAATGGATTTAATCTATTTGTGAGGTTAAGGGTAACAGTGCTACAAGGTTTGAGGCACTTCTATTACCTCAAATAGTTTTCCTTTCTTCAATAAAATCAATCTCGAGCAGCGTCTGTTTATGCATACCCTCGAGAGTAGTCACTCGCGAAGGTAAACAACTACTCGCGAAGTTGCAGGTAACTTGGCAAAGATGCAAATTATGCGATGTGTTGCTTCCAGTCTAAAAATATCTTAAGCAACTATTTCAGCGTAGTTTGTTTTTATAGCCGGAAAAGATCTTCTAAGATGGAATTGAACGGCCTAATTAACTAAATCTGCGTACGCTTCTGCTCATATTGCATGGCTAAAACATGATTGAAAAACTAAAGTGAAGTAAAAATTGAAATAAAATTAAAATTTTCATTCTTCTGCAGTATATGCCAGTTTCCTTAACCTCTGTTTTTCACCCACACCATTTGATAAATCATCACAGCAAGGTCATAGCTATATCATAGTTGGAATGACCGATGCTCGCGTCGCGTGTTCCTTTGTTTTTACTTGGTCATTTTCCAACTAACGAGTGTGAGATTTTAGACTTTTGCTTATAACTTGAGAATGGTTACATCTAGCTACATGAAATTTTGACAGCAGTTTTTGAGATTAATGAGTTGCATGTTTGTAGCAAATTTCGAGGCAATTAGTGACGTGACCTTAGTTTTGGGACCCGAAAACCGCCCCGAAAGTTTGGTGTAAAAAGCCGTCTCAATCAAAAACGGTTTAAGTGTGGCAAAAAGTATTTCACATGGTTATATGTCTTAAGGTACCCTTTCATCCCAACCTACCCACTTTTGGCCGTGATGAGGTTTTCTTTTTTTTCTATTTTTTTTTTTATTCCTAAATCTTGTGTGCTCTTCTTCTCCTAAACTACAGAACATTGAAATCTAATTTTTGTGTAAAGTTGATGAGCTGCAAATGCAATTTTTTCTTCCAAAACTTTTCGAGGCGACTCCCCCGAGAACCCCCCCAAAATGAGGGCCCAAAAATTGATTTTTTTAACGGCTTAAGCTAGGGTGCCAGTTTTTTTGAAAATGGTAGATATTTGAGAGACAAATATTTTGACATAGTTTGGGGGTGCCACCCCACCCCCCTCGTGGACCACCCAAAAAGTAATTTTTTTGAATGGCTTAACCTAGGTTACCAGTTAGTTTTGATATTAGTGGGTATTTAAGAGACAAACATTTTGATATAGTTTGGGGGTACCACACCCTCGGGAAACCCCCCCAAATAGACCCCCCAAAAATCAATTTTTGAACGGCTTAAGCTAGGGTGCCATTGTTTTTTGATACAGTCAAACTTCGATACTATGCCACCCTTTGGGACCGAGAGAATGTGGCATAGTAGCGACGGTGGCATAGTAACAAGGATTTGTAAAAACAGCCTTGTGATGTAACAATGTAATGCCACGTATTGTACGATTATAATTTACATGTATTGCAGTATAATGTACAATACAGTGTAGTAGTTTCGGGAAGACCAGTGTGATGCAAGCATGCGATCGGCTAGACGACGAAGTGCATGAAATCCGCAGAAAGAACATGCGCCAGCTGACGATTCCTCAGAGTTTTGGGCTGAGCTACAGTAGATAACTTGAGAGAACATATTACATGCACATACTGTATACTTTTGCCATTTCACAGCCGTTTAATTGTTTTGTTCGTAGCGTTTATTGTTTTGTTAATACACTGCAATACTGTACCTCATGTGGCATAGTAGCAAGGGTAAGTGGTGGCATAGTAAATATATTTTCTATTGAATTTAGTTGGTGACGATCAAAAGTGGTATAGTAGCGAGGGTGGCATAGTAGCGAGGTGGCATAGTATCGAAGTTTGACTGTAACAGTAGATATTTTAGAGACAAATATTTTGACATAGTTTGGGGGTAGCACCGCTCCAAGGAACCCCCCAAATGGACCCCCAAAAATCAATTTTTGAATGGCTTAACTTAGTGTGCCAGTTTTTTTGATATCAGTAGATACTTATGAGACAAATATTTTGACATAGTTCCAACAACTTAGGCTTTGATAGAATTTTTTTGTTATTAAGATCAGTCACTATGTTTTCAATTAAATATATGAATTGAAAATGTTAGAAATTCCAAACCCTCTTTCTTAACGGGAAAGTGAAAGTTTTTTTTTTTTTTAAGAATCTCATTGTTCAACATGCGTCGGTTGTTCACTGCAATTGCTTCTCAGCAAGCTCTCATCTAGTTGTGAATTGCTTTTGTTGCTGTTTTTTACGGTTCGACTCATCTCATTTCATATTCAAAGCACTTTTGCATTGAGCTACTATAGAAATATTAACCACTTAATCAACAGACGATTGACTGACCGGTATCTGGCATACCAACTATAAAAGTTGGCTTTGCAAAACTGTTCAAGAACAGGAGGTGAGCTATGAGGAAAGTAGAGTGTTAACTAGCCTATCGTTCTTCTTAGAGATGTAAGGTACGATGTGTAGATTAGTCGGTAAAGATTTCATTTATAGCATATAGTTTTATTCGGTAAAGATTTAATTAACAACCTTTAGTTTCGTTTTGGTAAAGATTTTTCAAGTAAGATTTACTTGATTTGGCTAAAGTTGATGGGTAAAGATTTATGTGATATAGACACAATCGGTAAAGATGTATTAATTGATAGATTGGTAAAGACGCATATTTTAAAGATTTTTATCACTGGTGATATTTGTCTTTTTGGCCTTGACTAGCCTTACTGAAGAGCCTTGAAATTAGGCGAAATAGCTGTCTTAGGCGTGCTGCACGAAATTATTTTCATTTGAATTGGTATATCTCTTGCAATATTGTGATTGTTTTATATTGAAAAAAAATTCTGTTATGATCTGGTTAGTTTGCGATTATTTGCCTTTTTAAGCTCGTATTCATGCCTGTAGTCCTAGCTATACTGACGAGGAATAAAAGACGAAAGTCGATTTCAAAACAGTATTTTTTAGACTGGTAATGAAAGGTTTGATTGTGCCTCTAAAACTCTAGATACTGCCTATTGCTTGTCATTAATTGCTCAGTAGATTGTTCTTATTAAATTAGTAAAGAACATTTACTGCAATAAAGATGCCAAGCTTTTATATCGAAAAGTTCTGTAAGCTTAAACACTAAATATTCAAAAAATATGTTTAATCGGGAATGAAATGGCAAACGCGAATTTTAGTGACAATAGAAGAAAAAAAAATTACGACTTAGTGGAAAATTGTTAATCTCAAAACGAAAAAACAAGTTAAAGCCATCTGCTACAGCAAGGATCGGCAACTTACCGCTCGCCGGCCGGATCCAGCCCACCAAGGCATTTTACCTGGCCCGCAACCTTTTTTTGTCATTCGGCCTGCGACGTTTTGTTCTTTTTCAATGGTAGATATGCACCAAGAAACCGCCGAAATGATCCTCATCTCTTGGCGAAGACCCGTTTTTTTCTTTTTCTTTTTGGTCTTCTCCATCAATTCGGCCGAAAGAAGGCATAAATTTCCGGTGAAAACCTTTCTTTTTTTGGTCTGCTGGAATGGTAGCGACCGGCTGGAACCTTTTTAGGACTGGATGTGGCCCACTAGTGCAAAAGGTTGCCGACCCCTGAGGTACTGTAATAATGACTGCTAATTGCAATGTGTTTGCTTTGGTGCAATACCTACATTGTTTGTGCATTACACACAACCAAAGTACCGCAGTTTTTCAGATCTTAAACACTTTTGTGAGAATATTACTTGTTACAATCCGACTCGTATATATTTTTCTGTTGCTACCATGCACGAAATATAGTCTGGAATGGGTATCGAAGATTGTCTTTCATTTCATTCTTAAAATCATCCATTCCATTCCATTCTGGTATCTTTCATGATCCATACGGAAATTTCCATTTCATTTCACACCATGCCCTGATTTTCAACTCAAGAGAGGTGATTTAAGACTAAAGAGTATAAATCTTGCACTTGATTGTCCAACTAGTACGTATAAGCAATATGCCATTATGCTAGAGTTTAATCTGTCATCAAAAACTCTTTTTGGGAGAGTTGTCACTGTTTGAATTTGGGCCTCAAAACTTAAGCTTCGTTTAAATAAAACTTATAAAATTTTATCACTTGTTTTTATGAAGTCATATGTACGGTATTTTAATTTTTAATTGTACAACAGGTTTGCTGGATGTCTATGGATTTGAAAGCTTTCAACAAAACGGGTTAGAACAACTTTGCATCAACTATGCTAACGAGAAACTTCAACAATATTATGTCAACAACTTTCTTAAGTTACAGCAGGTAATTGGATCTAGCAACAAGGGTATTAAACGCGTTCTCTTTGTTTTGGTTGTTTATGTAAAATCTGCTTTCTTCAGGGTAGCATAAAACTTCGTTTGTACTTTCCAATCATGTCTAAGAAGAGCTATATGTTTAAGAAGAGCAGAAATATGAAAATCATCCATTTTTTACCATCCTTGTTTGTATAATCGAACTAACAGACGCTTGTTAGTTAGATTATATAATATGTATACGAAGTGTGTTTGAGAAGTAACGGACTGTGCACACTTCACGAACAACTTTTATCGCAGAGAAAAAAGCATTGCTTTTTTTGATGTCAAAATGTCTTATGGTTTCGAAAACCAAATTTCAGCATTCTGTGACAACTACATTCTTTTTTGCACGTTTTTCTGTCGTTGGAGTTTTTCTAAGACGGACAAGAAATTTCAGGTTGATTCGTTGTTCGACTTTTATCCTTCACACCAAAGAAAAAAAGTCAAAAATTCGTAATTTTATCAAATTTTCACTAAGGTCACAAAGAAAGTGCCTTGATTACACGATGTCAAGAACTCGTGGGTAGATGGGAGAGGGAAAGAGGGAGGAGAGGAGGTGGAAGATGATCACAGGAGTGGGAGAACATCCACAAGCAAAACAGATGAAAATGATGAGCGTGTAAGACAAAAGGTGCGGAGCGATCGCCGTCTTACTGTTAAAATGATAACGGATGAGCTGGCTATGAATAGTGAGAGGGTTTGGAGGATCATTACGAAAAATGTGGGGATGAGGAAGATCTATGCAAAAATGGTACCAAGGTTGCTGAATAAAGGCAAAAGGAGCGGCATGTGCTAGTGTGTCAGGACATTTTGGAGCAACTCGAAACTGGACCCAACTTGCTGAAAAAAGTTGTTACTGGAAATGAGTCATAGATCTTCGAGTACGATCCACTCACCAAACTGCAGAGCCTTGAGTGGAAGAGCGCATTGTCACCAAAACCCAAAAAGGCGAGAGTGTACAAGTCCAAAACCAAGGTGATCCTGATCACTTTTTTTGATGTCCATGGAATTTGTCCACGTAAAATTTTTGCTGCAAGGCCGAAGTATTAATCAGCACGTCTTCAAATACATCTTGTGACGTCGGATGCGCTCAGTGAGGCTGCTTCATCATGACAATGCTCCAGCTCATAATGCGTAGGAAATTTGGGAGTTTTTTGCCAAAAATAACATTGCTGTACCCGAGCAACCAGCCTACTCTTCAGATCTGGCCCTTTGTGACTTCTTTTTGTTTCCTAAACTCAAGGAGGTCATCAAAGGAACTCGTTTTCAAGATTCAGAAGCCATTAAAACAGCATTGACGAGGGAGCTCCGAGCGATCACGGAGGAATCCTTCCAGGAGTGCGTGGAAGCGTGGCAGAGGAGATTGCAAAAGTGCATTCGAGCCCAAGGAGATTGATTACTTTGAAGGGACATGTTGTAAAATTTACTTGTCAAATAAAATAAAACGTTTATAGACCCATTCCTGTTACTTTTCAAACACACCTCGTACCTACTCAAGATTAGTGTATAGGGATTCAGCCTGTAAGATTTTTCAAAATTTACAGATAGTACAATTTCGATTGAACGCTTCGGTCTGTGTTTTTGGCTGGATAGTGGATACGTTGCCTTAGTGTGTTGAATGTGTTTTAGTAATTTTCAAAACCAAATATAACTTAGGAGGAACTAGCATCAGATGGAATTATTTGGGAAAGCTTGGAATTGAGCCACAAGGATGGTTGCCTGATTGCGCTGGAATCAACACATAATAGCCTATTTGCACTTTTAAATGAGGTATCATTATGCTGATCAAGCTTATCTGTACTTAACAGTTTTTATTTGCAAGTTACTGTACTGTTAAGCATCATAATATGAGTAAAGTCTGTGTTTTTGCGTAGACTTTTCAACATGATGTGAGATAAAGAGAAATTATTTCCGGCTAAAGGATTTTTCCAAGCAGCTCTATAAACATTTCGATATCGTTAGTTTTTAATTCAAGAGAATGATGGTGTCACTGGAACGACCGACGCTCTCGTCCCTTGTTCATTTGTTTTTACTTGGTCGTTTTCAAGCCATTGAGTGCGAAGTTTCAGACTTTGCTTATAACTCGAGAACGTTTAGGTTTAGCTACATGAAATTTGGACAGCTGTTAAAGATTAATAGATGTTTTGTTTGCATCAAATTTCGAGGCAAAAGGTCACGTGACTTTGGTTTCAGGATCCGAAAACCACCCTGAAAGTTTGGTTTAAAAACCATTCTCATTAAAAAACGACTTCAAAACGGAAAATAGTATTTTACATGGTTATAGATCTTATGATACCTTTTCATCCCTACCAACCCACTTTTGGCCGCGATGAGGTTTTTTCTAAATCTTGTACGCTCTTCTCTTAAACCACAACACCGAAATTTAATTTCTGTGTATAAAGTTGCTTAGCTGCAAATGCAGTTTTGTCTCCCGAAATTTTGTTGAAAGGCTTAAGCTGGAGCGTTAGTTTTCTTTTGATGGGAGAAGATATTTACGAGACAAATATTTTGACATAGTTTAGGATTACCATTTTTCCAAATGAACCCCAAAAAATCTATTTTATGAGCAGCGTAAGCTATACCAGTAAACCACTAGTGTTTTTTTTGGTTCCTTGTTTACATTTAAAAAACAAACATTTTGACATCTTTTAGGGGTGCCACTTTCCACTGGATTCCCCAAAATGGGGCCCCAAAAAGCAATGACACCTCCGAATGGACCTCTCAAAAAGCAATTGGTATATAAAAGAGAATTACTTCAACAAAATTTGGAGGTGCCACTCTCCTGGAGAACCCCCAAACAGACCCCTCAATTTTTTTGATCAACTCAAACTAGGAAGGTATTTTTTTCACTCGTAGTTGAAATTTAGAAGAAAAATACTTAACATAGTTTAGGGGTACCACCATCCCAGAAACCTCCCAAATTGGACCCCATCAAAATCATTTTTTAAAACGGCTAAAGCTAAGAAGCTAATTTTTTTGCTCTCAGATGATATTTAAGAGACAAATGTTTCAACATAGCTTGGTAGTACCACCCCCGTGAACCCCCAAATTGGACCCTTCAAACATCAATTTTTTTAATGTCTTGAGCTAGAGTGTTTTTTTGAATATACGGAATTGTTTTTAATATGAGGAAATATTTTGGCATAGGTTAGGGATGCCACTCCTTCAGGAAACCCCCAAATTGGACACCCCTTAAATCAAACAATTCTTGAAAAAACTTATTAGAGAGCTAATTGTTTTTGATATCAATAGGTCTTAAAAAAATAAATATTTAGATCTGGTTTCGAGGTGACACACCCTTCCTGTAACCCCTCAACTAAATCCCGCAAATGTTTTTGAGCTAAAACAGTTTTTCTTGCTATCGGTAGTTATTTAAAAGACAAAGAATTGGCAATATAATAGCTGTCTGTTTGAGATAAAAGTTCAGAATTGCTGTTATTAGCGTAAAATAGATATGGAAACAAATTACAGAACAGAGTATCTTGTGTGAATAAATGTAATTAGACATTTATGCAATAGGTTTGTACGCAATTTGAATTTACGCTTAAGTTAAGATAAATACATGTACACTATTGATGGTGGAAGCTTTAACTGGCAAATTCTATGATAAAATTTTGTGTTTGATCGCACGTCGGCAATACACGCTTAGAGACAAATATAGAGCGAATACCGTTGTATTTGTTTTCACGTAAACACGTTCGAGGTTATAGCTAATTTAGGTGAATTTTGTAATGGTATGCAAAATTAGTTCAAATCTTTGCGATTAGCAGATTTTTTGGTTATTTTGTCCAAAGTTACTTGATTTTTTTCTGACATGGAGCAAATAGTTCCCCAAATGCTCTTTTTTAAACGGTTTAAGCTAGAGACCAAAATGTTTTAAAAGTTAATAAAGATTTGTAGAGATAATTATTTGGGGTACCACAATTTGGAAACTCCCCAAATGTGCAATTGATTACACAGGCCAACAAAACAAAACTTTTTTCAAAAGGCACACCATGTTAGAGCCTTTTTAGGGTGATTTGGAGATGCTGAAAGCGAAAATGATGTCAGTTTTGCCAAATTGGCTCTAGTTTTTGAGCTATTTTATGATTTGCTACGTTATTCTCCCTAAAAATTATGTTTTTGCCACTAGAGGGCACTGTATAGCCGACATGCTTCAGTGAGTGATTTTTAAAAATGCCATTTTTCATTCTGCGTCAGTTAAAAAAAATTGGCGCAATAGAGTGATTGGGGCCTGAGTAATTAGCATTTTTATGATTTTTGGGGCGAAATTCCGCCACCAAGTGGTGAAAACATAATTTGCATTATCTCAAGAAATATGTGACCGATTCAAATGAAATTTGTGTCCATTTCTATGTTTTCGTGGGTGAGGAATTTGTTTCCGCTCTAAGTATGATAGATTTTTGAGACCAGTGGACGTTAATTGCACTCTTATGTCATTAGAAGCTAATTTTCAAGCTTAATGATGATGCCTACAACCACATGTTGTTTTGCAGCATCATGAGAGTGGTTACATTGTCTATTGAAAAAGTAAAAAGTGATGCTGGTAAGGAATGAAGTTTTATGGTAGAAATTTAGAAATATGATGGAGAATAGGTTACTGTACTGGAATCAATTGGACAATCAGGTTAACGAGCACTTTTTCTTTACAGCATGATTTAGCTTAAGTATTTTTAATAAGAGAACAGATTTTGTTAGTGAGAAAGCAGTAAAAATGAGTTCCAAACGAAGGCAATGTCAAAACCATCCAGATGTGTTTTGCTACATTTGTGGGGAATGTAAGCTGGCAAAGTACTGCTTCAACGCGAGAGATTTCACCAAAAGGGCTTATAAAGCCTACTTTGGCATAAAGTTAGGGGACCAAGACAAGTCTTGGGCACCTCATAAGGTCTGCAGGCAATGCACAGAAACGCTGCGCCGTTGGACCCAAGGTAAAGCTACTTCCATGCGGTTCAGGGTTTTTATGGTATGGCGGGAACCCAAAACTCACCACGAAGATTGTTATTTTTGCATGGTAGATATGACTGGATGGAATCAGCGGAAGAAGAAAGATTGGTACTATCCTGATATAGAGTCTGCACGACGACCAGTACCACATTGCACTAAGTTCCAGTTCCTGTTTTCACGTTCTTTCCTGATTTCACTGCGGATGAAACACTGCTGGAAGCAATGGAAGATACTAGTAGCAGCTGTAGTAAGCATAGCTCTACCAGCATGACTGCTGAAGCATCTTCACTCAGCACAAACCCTAAACCTGTTAGTCAAGGCCAACTGAATGACCTGGTGCGTGATCTTAATCTTTCCAAAGAGTCGTCTGAACTTTCAGCTTCTCGTCTTGGTGAACATGGTGTACTGGATTCGGGGACTAAAATTACATTCTATTGCAACAGGGATGATCTTCTGCTTCTTTTTTTTACTATGGAAGATGACTTTGTTTTTTGTAACAACATTCCAGGCCTTCTTGCAGAAATGGGTCTTTCAAAATACAATTCAGATCAGGGGTGCCGAGAGCCGAGGGTGGGCCTGGGGACAACTCAAATATTACGCTTCTCCGGTTTTGTGCAGTCCAAAACTCGCAAGGAAAGTGGCACACTTTTCTCCGGATTTTCAGGTGAACTCCAAAAAAAAAAAGAAAAACCACCGAAATTGAAATGGTTTTTCTGACCAAAATCTGGTGATCTCCAAAAAAAAAAGGTCTTCGATGCTCCATTTCGATGGGCCCTGAGGTCATTGTCCCCCCTGCCCCCCCTCTTGGAGGCCCTGATTTAGATGAATGGAGATTGTTCATTGACAGCTCCAAACGCAGTTTAAGATGTGTGTTACTTCATAAAGGTAACAAGTTTGCATGCGTTCCGATCGGCCACTCAGTGGTTGTCAAAGAACACTATCTGAATATGAAGATGGTTTTGAACAAATTGGGCTACAGTAGGGTGTCCCAAAAAAACAAAAGTTTTGAAAGTTTGTGCTACGTCAGCGATTTTGGGATCACATCACTAAAAAAACTTTCCCCCCCAAAATTTCAACCCAATCAGATGACGTTTAGGGGCAGCACCACCCTCCTTTTTAATAGTGCTTACCGGTACCCCAAAATTTGATAATCAATTATTTTGGCCAATTTTTGAGATAAATATATGATGTCACCATTCATTTTCAATGATTTTTGATCAGGAATTCGATTACATGGTTAAATAAGCTCTAATGTTAAATTGTATTTTACCCGATTTTCTTAGATGGAGCAGAAAGGTTCTATGATAGAGCAAAAATGTCCTTTTTTGGCATATTTTTGCTGCTCAACTGAAACTGCAGCCAATTTTATTGAAAGAAGTACATTATGCACTGGTAGCACATGCTAATTTCCAGAAAAATAGTTGTGCTAGAATTAACAATAAAAAACGAAATCAAGCACTATCAGTAGGGCATTTCAAACACATCACAAATAACCCTGTAAGCCCAGCAAAGTACATTAATATCCTCAGTACCAAATTTACAAACATTCAAGAACTCAGGATACTAATATTATGAGCAATTGAGCATTATGATCAGGGTACACTTAATTGCAGTGAACGCTTCTGTTTGAAGGCAAAGCTCGCTGCAATGTGGTGTTTACAGCTACTTTGAAATACCATCAATTAGGTTTCGGATACAACCGAATGAAGACAAAAAAGTTCAAAAGAAGCGAGTTTCAAAATAATCATGCGCCTGCGGTTTGTGTTCGATTGCTTACTCTTGACTGCGAGCTGATTTAATGAAATCACGTTTGCACACAAGTTGCTAACAGTTCATTCAATTGCAGTGTTCCCTTGACTGCTCCTATCGCAAGCCCGTATCCAGAGGAGAGGGCAAAGCAGGAAAATTTGAGCCCTGTCTGAAAAAGATTCACATAATGGTGGTGCTGTCTAGCGACACGCTAAATTAGCTCTAAATAGCGTCTCCTATTATCTTAGAACTAAAATATATCCTACTTTGGTCTAGGACTAGCTTTTTTAATCTCTACCTCATGTTTGAAAATTGGCCCAAGTTGTTGCCGAGGACGGTTTTATTTTTTATTTTTTTGTCTTCTTAATTATGTACGAAATATGTTGAGCCCTGTTTTAATTTTTCTGAGTCCCGTTCAAACAATTAACGCATTTCGCTCTGAACTTAAGGTCTTATCGTGTGGCCTGTCCAATCCATGACCAAATCTGCAATTATTTTGTATGTTTGATTTTAGTGGATAAGTGAATGAAATGGCTCGTCAAATTCAGTATCTGTTGACTTCGCATTGTTAGTGTTCAACCAGGTTGAACTGCAAATCTATCACATTTAATCTTTCTGTGCTAAGCAGACATTTTATCTGAGACAGATTTAGCTGCATTATCCGTAGGTCTACAGAAACAAGCTAGCAGAAACAAAATGCTGTAATGGCATTTAGAAATAGTCATATGTCAACATTTAAGGATTTAAAATACACTCAATTGCTGGGTTACAGTAATTAGCAAAATTAAGCAACTCGTTGAACAATTACAGAATAAGTGCTTATAGGTGTGAAGCCGATAGATTCACTTCTTGAATGCTTTTTCTCCATGAACTTAGCCTGTCAGCTGTCATGTACAAAGTCAAACGTAAGCTCGGAGGTCCAAAAAATATTCAGAAATTAGAACATACTTCTATTAAATGATATACAGCATTATTTTGTGTTCGTGTTAAAATAAAAGAAAATAAAATGCAACTAATCGATTTTTAAATTTTAAAAAAATATCAGAAAGTTGGTATAATTGTTCATACGAAAGAGAAAACCAGGTTGTTTAAGGCATTTGATGAATGCTTTGATAGCATGTTGGCTGATTATGATTTTTGCTATATGGTTTCATGATATTGGCATATGTTCTGCTCTTTGCAAAAGTTCTGGTGCTGATCTTTATCGTTACACATGTCACTTTCAAATCTTCCAGCTTGTAAATTATGTATAGTTAGCAGCTCTGTGGCTTTGTGCATTCATGCTAATTAATTACTAAAAGACTTACAATAATTCTGAAAAAGAAAAACAAAATCGGCAATTGATTGAAGATGATTTTCCTACAGTTGAAGTTAAGGTTACCTTATCAGGACCTATCTAGTCTAGTGAACATTGCAATCAAGTGCAGTGTTAGCAACTTGCATGCAAACGTGATTTCATTAAATCAGCTCGCAGTCAAGAGTAAGCAATCGAACACAAACCGCAGGCGCATGATTATTTTGAAACTCGCTTCTTTTGAACTTTTTTGTCTTCATTCGGTTGTATCCGAAACCTAATTGATGGTATTTCAAAGTAGCTGTAAACACCACATTGCAGCGAGCTTTGCCTTCAAACAGAAGCGTTCACTGCAATTAAGTGTACCCTGATCATAATGCTCAATTGCTCATAATATTAGTATCCTGAGTTCTTGAATGTTTGTAAATTTGGTACTGAGGATATTAATGTACTTTGCTGGGCTTACAGGGTTATTTGTGATGTGTTTGAAATGCCCTACTGATAGTGCTTGATTTCGTTTTTTATTGTTAATTCTAGCACAACTATTTTTCTGGAAATTAGCATGTGCTACCAGTGCATAATGTACTTCTTTCAATAAAATTGGCTGCAGTTTCAGTTGAGCAGCAAAAATATGCCAAAAAAGGACATTTTTGCTCTATCATAGAACCTTTCTGCTCCATCTAAGAAAATCGGGTAAAATACAATTTAACATTAGAGCTTATTTAACCATGTAATCGAATTCCTGATCAAAAATCATTGAAAATGAATGGTGACATCATATATTTATCTCAAAAATTGGCCAAAATAATTGATTATCAAATTTTGGGGTACCGGTAAGCGCTATTAAAAAGGAAGGTGGTGCTGCCCCTAAACGTCATCTGATTGGGTTGAAATTTTGGGGGGGAAAGTTTTTTTAGTGATGTGATCCCAAAATCGCTGACGTAGCACAAACTTTCAAAACTTTTGTTTTTTTGGGACACTCTGAGCTGCAGTGAGCATAACTGGGCCATATGTGTGGACTTTAGGATGGTTAATTTTTGTTGGGACAGCAAGGAGGGTACACTAAGTATCCTTGTTTTCTCTGTTACTGGGACAGTTGAGCAAGCACTCAGCATTGGGTAAAGAAGGATTGGCTAGTGCGAGAAGATCTTTCTGTGGGTGATAAAAATATCATAAATGAGCCTCTAGTTAGTCGGGACCGCATTATCTTACCTCCACTGCACACAAAATTGGGTCTGATGAAACAATTTGTGAAGGCTCTAGATAAACATGGTGATTGTTTAATTATATTGTCAAAAAGTTTCCTGGTCTCAGCATGGAAAAAATGAAAGCAGGAATTTTTGATGGACCACAAATTGGCAAATTGAGCCAAGACCAAGCCTTCTCTTCTCACATGACAGCAGTTGATAGTGCTGCTTGGTGCTCGTATGTCTCAGTGGTACGAGAGTTTCTAGGTAACACAAAGGCAAGCAACTACCGGTATCTTGTGGATGTGATGCTCAGAAACTTTCAAGCTTTTGGTTTAAGGATGAGCATCAAACTTCATTATCTATTTAGCCATTTAGACTACTTCCCAGAAAATCTTGGTGATGTAAGCGAGGAACATGGGGAAGGGTTCCACCAAGATATTAAGATGATGGAAGAAAGATACCAAGGCAGGTTGGACGCCCACATGATGTCAGACTATTGTTGGACATTGGTCCGTGATTGTACTGAACAAAGCTATAGACGAAAATCATACAAGAGAACTTTTCTTCAAATGAATTAAACTGGATTTAAGGCCTCATGCTCAGTAGTGTTTTTTGTCTACAAACATACAATCACAATCCTGTTGTTTCATTTGTAGCAGAGGCCATGTTGTGCAAGTGATGGACAAAATTGTTTGTTGTATATTCTGTATTATATTGTTGTATGTTTCTTATGTGTGTATGACCAAGCCTTCACTTCTCACATGATATCAGTTGAAAGGGCTGCTTGGTGCTCCTACGTCTCAGTGGCCCAAGAGTTTCTAAGTAATACTTTTATACTTTTCCAATAGACAATGTAACCACTCTCGTGATGCTGCAAAACAACATGTGGTTGTAGGCATCATCATTAAGCTTGAAAATTAGCTTCTAATGACATAAGAGTGCAATTAACGTCCACTGGTCTCAAAAATCTATCATACTTAGAGCGGAAACAAATTCCTCACCCACGAAAACATAGAAATGGACACAAATTTCATTTGAATCGGTCACATATTTCTTGAGATAATGCAAATTATGTTTTCACCACTTGGTGGCGGAATTTCGCCCCAAAAATCATAAAAATGCTAATTACTCAGGCCCCAATCACTCTATTGCGCCAATTTTTTTTAACTGATGCAGAATGAAAAATGGCATTTTTGAAAATCACTCACTGAAGCATGTCGGCTATACAGTGCCTTCTAGTGGCAAAAATCTATTTTTTTGGAAAAAAACACCTAAAATCATAAAATAGCTCAAAAACTAGAGCCAATTTGGCAAAACTGACATGATTTTTGGGTTTAGCGCTTCCAAAGTACCTCTAATCCATTTTTACCTTATATGCCTAAATTTTTCTGTTGGCCAGTGTTATTAAGCGGCTTAAGCTTGGACAGGATGTTTTATTATGATTATCAGTCTTTTTAGTTTTATTATGGTTATTATAATGATTTTGACTATGTGATTTATAAAATATATATTTTGACTCTGTTTGAAATTCCATACCCTCCTGGGTGTTCCAGAAGAAAATTTTTTTATTCCTCTTGTAGTGGGTAAGCGAAAGTTTTTTTGAGAATCTCATTATTCAACGTGCCTCGGTCGTTTAATGAGCTTGCTTCTCTGCAAGCTTCCATCTAGTTTTTTAAGAATCTACATCGGTCTTTAAGTTTGGTACCAATGTTGTTATTTAAGACCTAGTGGTAAAATGAGAGGTGGAGTCGAGGACACAAGGCTCGAGGCCAAGGACACAAAAAAAATCCAAGGAGAAGAATGCTTGAGGCCAAGGACCAAGGACACAAATGCAAGTGTTTTCCTAAGAAAAAAGATCTTAAAATTTTTTTGGTCGATCTCAAAAAAAAAAACGGTCTAGAAAAACCTTTTTCAGCCGATCTTCAAAATTTTAACCATTCAAAAAATAGTGCTGTCCTCAAGCCGAGGATAGGGCAATTTTCGAGGACTTGAGGCTTCGAGGTCAATGACTTGAAAATGTGTCCTCGAGGACTCCACCTCTGGGTAAAATATAAAACTTCATCTTTATGGTAGAGAGTTAGATTTGTTTACTCCGCGAATTCCTACTGCAAATATAAATAGCTAAGTTCAAAGAAATTGCTGGTTCTTCTGCCGTTTGACGCCATGTTCGTCCTGTATTAAAAAAGAAAGCTGCAATGATTAAAGTTTTACTTACTTTTTGGCGAAATAATTTTTTCCCATTTGTCCGTTGGAATTTTTATCCGATTCGGGATTTTGATTCTATGGACTTTGTTTGTTCGGGAAGTTGTTCTTTTGGTGCATTCCTCAGGATCTTTGCTTTTGTTGCAGGAGTGTCGGTTGAACAGACCTAGCAATGCCATGCAACTGAAGGATCGAATCGGTGAGCAATTTTTCCAAAGTTCTCATATCGGAATGCCGCGGATTGCTTCGAAAACCCCGTGCTTTAGTGTGGCTCATTATGCTGGATCAGTTTTGTACGAAACTAAATCTTTAATTGCAAAAAACAAGGTATGGCACAACGCTTGGCTAAAAGACGATGGGTTTACTACGAAGTAAGAACTTTATTCAAGCGACCTAGTCAACTCGATTTTCATCTTTTTGCTGTAAGATTTCTGAAAGCAGTTTATTAGCCAATGGGCATTTCATGAAAATTGAAAAAGACACTGCATGTTACTGATAGACGCTTGATTGTGAAAAGCAAGGATGGTAGTACGGTACGATACGTTCAGAATTTGAACATGGTGTACTTCAAAATTGACAGTACTGTACTAACGTAACGTACCAAACACAAAATTTGCATGCGTTTCGTACTTATAAGGTATGGTATGTAGATAAAAAAATTGCTAAGGTTATTTCCGAAGTTCATGTTTTCCGCGCTTTAAAAAAAGTTAACTGCGTATATATTCCAAAATAAAATTTTTATGAATATCAGTTTTGCCAAGTTTGGAGCTTTTCAACTGATGTGACGCCTTTTGGCTTTAGCTCTTGGGGAAGAAAGGGGAGGGGAGCAAACAATCAGAAGTCAGAAAACGGGTGATAAATAATTTGCAGACGCGTAACGATATATCATACTTACACAAGTACGGTATGTAGCGTCGGTAAGCGAGTTGCAAACTGTTACGTAACCTACTTGCATGGTACGGTACGTGCGCACATTGAAACAACGTACCAACGTACCGTTCCCGTTCCGTTACAAAAAATACGTACCGTACAAGTGTGCCGTACAGTTTAGCAAAAATTGAGGCGTACCGTACTGCCCTACTTGTTGAAAAGCGGTTAAAGTATTTCTTCCAAAACAACTTCGCCCATTAGTATTCTATAAGCTTTTCAATTCCTTCAAATTTTGCGGGTTTAACCTTTGCTGTTTTTTGGAGTCTGAAATATTTTGCTTGGAATTTTAAACATCGGGTAACTTTTCACTTTTTTTGTCTCTTTTCCTGCAGTTACTTCAACTTTTCATTTTTAGGATGAGCTTCCAGTAGAAATCGCACTACTTTTGAAGCACAGCAAGAACGAGTTTATACAGCAACTCGTCTCGAAGAAAGTGAGGAACACATCATCAAAATCAAATGAAGCTCGCGGCAAGAACCAAGAAACCCTTTTAACCGACTTCAAAGTATGCATTAGCGTTTGCGGTTTTAGGAAATACCTGAAATGGAAATATTTTATGCGAGAAAAAAATCTTCCCTATCAAAAAAAAAATTCAATTACATTTTTCGGGTTATTTTTATTGTCAATAAAGATTTATTGCAAAGGCATCTGGAACGTACGTTATTGCGTGGTGTGGAGATAGCCATTAGTCACTAGCTTTCACGGGTTCTCATGCGCATCGCTGGAGTATTATGATGGGACTGTTCCATTGCATCATGCGCTCATCCACATTCCACAGGGAAAAAACTTGAGCAATTCCAGTCAACCTGTAACGTTGCATAGTAAATAAATGCATTTGTAATTTTGTTATTTCTTGCATTAATTTAGCGATGGTACAGGCTAGGAAACAGCGAATAGGACTTTGTGGTCTTTGATTCGAGCTGCTCTTGTCTGTTACTCATGTGTTTATTTGTAGAACCTGTTGAAAAAAGCTTAGCTAGTAGAGAAGCTAGCTGTATTTGGTTATGCAGGCTTGATTATGTAAAGTGGCGAGAAAGTCAACTTTTTTCCGGTTTAGAAATCTCTTGATGATCTTCTGAACACTTTATCCTCGACCAACTGTCATTACATTCGATGCATAAAACCAAACCGTCGTTCATTGCCTGCAGTATTCGAATCCTTTTATGTATGTTGTTCAGACTATGTGTACTTTTTCACCAGGGTTGATAAACGTCATGATTTTTTCAAGAAAAAAAACAAATAAATCGGATTTTTTGTTTGTATCAGATTTTTTAAAAGTTTTTTTCAACTCTTTGTTTGGGTGGGGTGGAGTGAATAATTTGCTTACTGAATAACCTTTCAAATAATTTCAAACCTTTGCTTTTGAAATAAAATTTAAACCAAGTAAAATTTAAATTTATACTAGTTTATACAAAGTACGTCACTAGTAGCATTTTTGCTAAAATGGCTGTGGTGCAATTAAATCGTTTGTTTGAATCGATTGAATTCCAACTCCACTTATCATAAAGATTTATTAGTTTTAATTGGGGGGAAATACCAACCCCGCGGAACAAAAAAGTTGCTTTCTAACCAAACGATTATGAAATGTAATTTTAACATAAAATTTTTCTTGAAATTGAGCTATCTTTATATTAATCATGATTTTTATTGGTTGATTTAATTTCATTTGATTTAATTTAAGCAACGCCCTTTTTGATTTAAATCTCAACAATATTTGTTAGTTTTGTTTTAGCCAGTTATTACTTTTATGTGATGGTTAGCGCTGCACTGCATTGCTTAGGTTTAGAATTGTCTATATATATCACAATGAAACTTGTTTCTTTGAATGTATTTTTTTTAGAAATTACTGATTTCGGACAAAATCTTCGTAAAATAGGAAGTATTATGTTAGTACAGAGTGGGGCAGAAAAACCTACCATTGTTTAGAGTCTTACTATAGCAATGCAATACTTACATTAGTTATCCACATAGTTGGTGTGAATTTGTGTTGCGACTTAATTGCCTAAAATAAAAGATTAGAAAAACTAGAGATTAATCTGCTTAATTTTTTCAAGAGTGTTTTAAGTCTCGATTTAGCCTGCGCTGCAATATTGTGCATACGTGGTGAAAATTTTTGTCACTCATTTAGAAGCAGCATCCTCAACTTTTAAGAAATTTTAAATGTCATTTCAGTTAAGCAAAATAGACCTGCTTCTGATAAAAAGGAAACAAATTCTTTCAGCTATGGGTTAAAATTTTAACGTTGCAGACTCATCACAGCCTCAGTGTGGTGCTACAGGCTGCTTCTCTACAAGTAGGGACACCCAAAAAAACAATTTTTTTTTCAAGCCAAATCGGGACTTAAAACTCGAGAAAAATTTGAACAATTAAATGCGACTATAAAATTACAGTAAAAGGTTGAAAGCACAACAGTCTGCTTCGTACTAAGGACTCATCAGGCGCTGCTGTAATCTGTAAAAGAATTATTATAAACTAAAATTTCTAAAAGCTAAAACTGCGTAATATTGAAGAACCTGCCAAGCTAAAACACTACTACAGACTGCAAGTTGCAGTGTTGTCGCGTTTAAATGCCGCTCTGATTAAAACATGGGTTAAAAAATAAAAACTATTGTCGAACGTTTTTCCGCTTGTATTTGTTTTCGTGCCTGCATTTCCCCGTCAGCTCTGATCTTTGTTGATCGCAGTACGTTTGTCAGCTAAAAGAATTGCGAGTTTCTCAGTCAGGCTTAAATTGCTGGATCAAGACCCGAGTTGGTAAGCAGTGGCTCGATCAGCTATAGACCATTTGATTACGGGCTCATGGCCAGAATCTTTAGCATTCCAAAATGCTTTTGAGAGTTCCGTCGCTTTTCTTTTCTCTCGATATCTGAAGGAGTGGGCGTGATTGTAATACCAGGTCTTAAATTCCGCTTCGGTGCACCCAATATAATGTTTGGAGGAGCCACCAGATGTGATCGAGGCTTTTGTATATGACAGCCTTTACGTGGCTTTCTTCATTGACAGGACAATTCGCTAAGTTGCGGCAGTTGCAAGGAAGGATGGTGAGAAAGAAATGCGACGGAACTCTCAAAAGCATTTTGGAATGCTAAAGATTCTGACCGTAGGCCCGTAATCAAATGGTCTTTTGCTGATCGAGCCACTGCTTACCAACCCGCGCCTTGATCCTGCAATTTATGCCTGACTGAGAAACTCGCAATTCTTTTAGCTGACAAACGTACTGCGATCAACAAAGATCAGAGCCGACGGAGAAATGCAGGCACGAAAACAAATACAAGCGGAAAAACGTTCGACAATAGTTTTTATTTTTCAACCCATGTTTTAATCAGAGCGGCATTTAAACGCGACAACACTGCAACTTGCAGTCTGTAGTAGTGTTTTAGCTTGGCAGGTTCTTTAATATTACGCTGTTTTAATTTTTCGAAATTTTAATTTATAATAATTCTTGTACATCTTACAGTAGCACCTGATGAGTCTTTAGAACGAAACAGACTGTTGTGCTTTCAACCTTTTACTGTGATTTTATAGTTGTATTTTGCTCTGATTTTACTTTGTGTATCATCGTGTACTGTTTCAGAAGATTGACTATCAACAATTTTCTGAACAAATAATTATTACTTTTTCTAATCTTTTGTTTTAGTCCAAATGGCAACTCAATCACGACATAAATTCACCGAACTACTAGGATAGCTGGAACAGCATTCAAACAGAAACTTTTTAAAATATGATAGGCTTTTCTTTCCCACCCTGTACTAACTTATCAAATCAAAAATGAAGTCTTTCATTATACTAGCTGAATTACGCTGAAGCGTGTTACGAGTTGGCGGGGCGCTACTCTGCGTCATTGCGTCTGGGCAACACAGCTCCATTCAAAGAAATGTTGTAGCGGTGGCAAAGTGTCAGATTTAACCGACCCGAGATTTGAACCTCAAACCTCCCGCTCTAGAGACGAACGCGTTACCGCTGGACTACTTGTAGGTTCGTGTTAGTATTATTGTTTTAGTTTTTTCAAACATTTGCCTTATCTAAATCAAAAAAAAAATTGAACACATGAAACAAATTTGAATCCGAAACCTTTCGGTCTATTCTTTGACCATCATTAGTCTTATTCAAATCGAAACCATTTTTCTATTTGAATAAGACTGATAATAGTTTAAGAATAAACCAAAACGTTTTTAATTCAAATATCTTTCATATATTTTTAGCTCTAAGTTTTCTGATCAACCTAAGTGCTAAACCCGTATTCTCTACTCCGAAAAATTAAATAGTTTGTATCTTTTCAGGTGGTTGATCAACTCCGTTCATGCGGCGTTGTTGAGACGATCCAAATATGCGGGCAGTTGCATCCGCATAAGATTAAATACAGCCAGTTTGTAGCCATGTTTCGCTTTATGATCCGAAATTCCAGTTACCGTAAGTTTTTAATTTTCAAATGAAAGTTATGGACTAGATAAGAATTTCCCACAATCCATAAGTGTTCTTGAGTCATTGCAGAGAAAGAAGACATATTAAATCTAGAGTTTGTATCTTACGAGCTTAGCAACTACCTTCATTGGCGCTCCTATCTTAACTACAAAGTCCCCAAAGTCTCTTCTGAGGAACTGCTCCTTTCTCGCACTATTCACTGTGAGCTTTCCCGTCTTCGCTGCCATGGCCACAGTCTTCTTTTATCTTCATATCTTCACAGGATTAGTCGGAAGGAGAATTCTGCTTGTAGTGCCTGTAGACACCCTTCTACAGGACCTCAATCATCTCCTCCTCGACTGTCCTGCCTCTAAACTTCTTCGAAAATCTATCTTTGGCTCCTCTCTATTCTTGATCAATGTTGCAGACCTTGGGGTGTGGCCCGACTGTTGGGTCTAACTCCGCGCCCCCATCCTTCGGAAGGGGTCGGGTAGTACCGCCACCACCACCTTCATTGGCGAGAAAATTTATTTTTTGACTTCAGCCACACAACCAAAATAATAAAGCATGCTCGACTGCTTGTACAATCAATCACTCTGTGGTGCATGTAACTTGTAGTAATTTGACAGAAGCACTGTTTAAGCTTGAAAAAATCTAGTCAAGACTCTCATTCTGAAGCTTATCTCACGGTGTATTTCAGTGATACTAACCAATTTAACAAAACCATTTTTTGATTCAGTTAGCATTCATAGCAGATTTACTTGTGCGTGAAATCAGTTTTGAATTTCTGTTGCTGATGGACTCAACATTTAATCAATAGACACTTAGAAATAATGTATAATAACTAACTTGCGTTATTTCTTTGTAGAACCGCCACCTTTAAATCCACTTGATAACTACAGTCAAGAACAGCGTACTAGTCTCAAAATCCTTCATGTTGTTTTGCAACGCTATAGTTTGAACAGCGCTGAATTGTGGAAATTCGGAAAAAAGAACCTTTTTTTAGCATCTAATTTAGTAAGTTTATCTATTAACGCTATAAAGGACGTTTAAATCTCTAGCATTTCACAACATGTTTACTACCGTGCTAGCTTTCGCTTAAACGAGGACTAAAAGCAAAATCAATGGAAGTATGTAAAGTTAGGCCAATCGCATAAGTCTAGGTTGGCATTGACTCCATCTTTCTTGGCCCAGCTGTTCCAGAGATATTCTACTTCAAACACGACGTAGGGACTTGTAATGTTATAAATTGTTATAATTTTTATTGACAACCCTAACGTTGATAGCCTTAGCGTTGTTAGCGACCCCTTCCCAGTTCTAATCTAGAGTAACGCTGCTATTAGGTTATTGCATTGAGTCGTTTTGCTGCGTACTAATCAGTTTGATTTTGTCAGCAGAACAGATCCAATCTGAAAAGAAGAGTAGACTGTACGGTAGCCTAGGTAACAAACGTCTAAGATCAAGCGAAAGTAATGCTAGTAGAGTTGTTAAGAGTAGTAGGCCATTGTTTGCGACTTAATTGAAAAAGTTTATTTTCTGGCCACAAAATACTGTAAGCGAATACAATAGGCCTACTCTGGTACTGGTAGTCTTATTATTAGGTAAGAGTTTGTACTTTGAAGCCTACTAATAACAGATTATTACGTTGCTTTAGGTTAGAACTAGGAAGGCGTCGCTAACGATACTAAGGCTATCAACGTCAGGGTTGCCAATAAACATTATTCAAATTTATTACATTAGAAGCCCCTACGTGGTGTTTGAAGTAAAATGTCTCTGTAACGGCTGGGTGAAAAAGGATGGAGTCAGCGCCTAAGTAGTCTAAGACGATTTGCTTAACTTCAAAAACCTCCATTGATTTTGCCTTTAGTCCTCGTTTAAGCTCTTGACTATAAATTAATACACTATGAAACTACAAGTTTGATGGATTTTTTTCGTTTTTTTTTTTTTTTTTGTTTGTCGTAGCTATTGGAATTTTTCGTAATAACTCTGAAAGCAAAGTATAGCGTAGAAATATTCACGTCTGTATGCTGTTGATATTGGGTTAATTTTAGCAACGGGAATTCAATAATCATTCACATCCAAATCGAAAATTAGTTCCTATATTGTAACTTAGTGGAATTAAGAGATTTGAATTATTCAGATCTGACCTAAAAATACGTCCCAAGGAGATTTCAACCAAACCGAGGTTATTTTTTCAGTTCGAAATTCTACAATTAGAACGATCTAAGGAAATGGTGAAAAGTGCAGCGATGATACAAAGGCACTGGTTGGCTTACCGCAACCGACAAAAATGCAGAAAAGTTCGGAAAATTGTCAAAGAAGAAAGAGACAGGGCAGCCAGAATATTTCAAAGGGTTTGGAAAGCCAAACTGTTCACGCGGTAAAACTTGTATTTATGGTGCTTGACGACTATAGTTTCTGCTGATGATGCTTTGCTAAAATAATTGAGATCTTTCAATAAGTAGAAATTCTTTTTTTGCTTGGTTTACGTGGTTTTTTTGTCAGGTATCTAAATCGCTGTGGAGTAGAAATTACTGAAACAAAAAAACTTAAAATGATGCGATAGGATGTTGCTTTCAGCACCGTTTGGCTAATGCTTAATCACACATTGCCACTACATTTTTTTGAGCATTGAAGCGTTTAAAATTGCAAATGTCTTTTCTGACAATGTCGTTATCTCATTGTGGATCCGGTGTTATCCCTGTCGACGGAGTTGGTCCGGATTTCCTATGGTCATTTTTCGATCACTTTCATCCTTTTTCACCTGTCCATTTTCTTCATTTCATTCTGTACTTGTTTTTTCCTTGGTTTGTAACGGTTTTCCTCTACTACCGCACACTTCAAATTTCAAAGCCTTCACTATTACGTTTTCTCCCTCTTACTACTTGCTTTAGACATCCAACATGTCCATCAATTTTCGCTGTTTCTTCGATCTAACAGCTTCACATCACACATCGCTCGAATCATCGCTCTTTTTGTTGTCGAAATTATCATCTCTTTTTCCCTTAAGCACCGTGTTTCACTTTCATGCAACATAACTGATCTTACGCAACTTTTGTAAACCTTTCCTTTCATCTTTAATCAAAAAACTTTTGCCTTTGTGTGTTTTACTACATTCCCTGAACCTCATCCAACCAATTCCTGTTCTAGCTATTACCGCTCTTCCTGTTCTAGCCGTTACCGCTGTTCACATTTACCAGTTGCATTCAATCTGTTACCTACATAAGTAAACTTAGAGTTTTCACGCCATCACACAGTATTTCATCTGGTAATTAATTCTGTTATTGAGTTGATTAATTATTAAGCGTAGCCAATAGTATTTAGTTTTTTATTTGGTTTTAACTGAGTTTATTGTTCATGTAGACGACAGATTTTGAATGGAAAAGTAGAATTTCTCAAGCGAAAAGTTGCAGCTCGCAAGATCAGTCTTGCTTGGTTATCCTTCGTTGAAAGGAGAGAGGAAAAAATCAGAGAAGAAGGTAAACTGCGCACGTCATACATACTACCTTTGACAAGTTGCAAATTAAAGCTTCTCATGCTTCTTCTGACTTTTTTTATAAAGAAGAGCTCAATTTCCGACTGAACAAAGTCAAATTTTGTGCAAGTTGGACCACTTCAGTGTATCCTTTGTGGATAAGTAGTTGTCATGGAATGTTACAATTTATTTTTAGAATTGGAAGAAGAAATGATGTCGATGAAGTCTTATCATGTGTGCAGCATGGAATTGCAGTACGCTTCTGTACGAAACGCTGTCCTTGAAAAAGACCTTTTGAAACAAGGCGATATGACAAAAACATTCATGTGGATTTCGCGTCCGAAACACAACACGATTGAGCGATACTTTCCATCGATGGTTCAAATGAATTATTGCCGCATTTGCTGCGCTTTTGCGGGACCATTGGGGCTTTTGACCGAGTCTTTTTATTCCTTGCCAGTCCCAGAATACTCCATCAGCCTCCTCAGTAAGACCTCAGAATCTCAAAACAGAAATACTCATTCAAGCCTGATTAATACTTTAGTTGATGAAGTGTCATGTTTGCCGTTACATTCGTTTGATTTAAATGATGCCACTGCAGTGTCGCGTAGACGCCCTCGCATTTTGCCTTTCTCTGACGTCAATCCTCGCTCAAAGTGATGTTTTAAAGGATTACTTTGTTGTGTTTTCTTGGAAAAGGTGCTCTTCACTAACTGTTCGAGTGCTAGCATTGTAACTGTTTTAGCAAATTTTTAAGTTTTTGTGATGTTCATATTTGATAGCATAGCAAAACAATTCTGTTTCGAATATCAGAGAATTATCTATTGTGTTCCATTTTTACGAGCAGAATATCAAAAAATGATATTGGCTTTTTCAGCTTGTTACATATTATTCTGTTCTATTTAAAGGCTCGACTCCGACATAGCTGAAGTATATAAGAAAAATATTCCGAGTCTGTGTAAAAAACGAACCCTCAACTTAAGTCTTATAACGTTGAAAAACGCAAAAATTGTCTATTCCATGACGTGCCTGTTTAAATACACCAAAATATGGTTTTACATTGGTTTTTGGTGTAGTGAATGTTTCGATACATCTCCAAACAGATTTTTTAATTTCATCACTAACTTAATTTTATAGCAATATTTAGAAGTGGAGTTCGAGGACTCAACGTTCGAGGTCAAGGATTAAAAAAATCCGAGATAAAAAAAGGACTTTTCGAGGTCAAAGTCAAGGGCAATATTTCCAATACAGCTTTAGTAACTTATGTTCGGTAAATTTTTTTTATTAATTTTAAACGAGAAAGTGCTTAAAATTACATTTCGTTAAGTTAGTGATGATAATTCAAAAGTAGTACGGTACTTTTCAAAATGACTCGATGCATTATGAAGTTTCATATGTTGGCAGCAGTGTTGATTATGTTTCGTAGCAGTATCTTGGTTATGAAACAAGGCTATAACCCGTGAATGGGAGTAACAAAGTTCTAAACGTTGAATGGTCAATTTAAGGCCGTAACTTCATCAGTTTTATCACGGTGCAAGCGTGCACTGATTATGGAGCCCCACTTTTTCAGCAGTTTTCCAAGTGTAAACCTGACCTATTTGTTTGGTTGTATGATTTTTATACGAATTTTTTTCTGAATATTATCTAAATTCTAAAAGTATTGCAAAATATCTATTTTCTTAAAATGAATTACGGTACCGTAACCAGTATTTGTAAGCTCATATTCTTAGCCTTGGCAGAAACGAGTCGAGAGCAAAGTTCTCATGCAGCAGCTAAACAATGTAATTTTTTTTCGGAGAAGTTGCAATTTTTGCTACCATTGAAGGAGATTTCACAATTAGGTTTTCAACGCGATTTGAGAAAGAAAATATCGTAGTTACCTTCAAAAAACTTCAGTTTTACGTAACCCAATCTTTTCCTTACGCTTCAGTGCATTTTATGTGTTTCGCATCTAATGCCTATCAATTAGCGGCTGAACGCAGCGACACTTTTTACCAGACGCGTAGTGTATAACTGTATATACTATAAGCGTGCTGCGAGAGAGATAGATGCGGCAGCACGCCAGAAAAGATCGCAAGCTCAATAATCGTGTTGTGTGAATGCGGCTTTAGAAGATTTTTTGTTTTAAACCAGTCTGGCTGTAAGGTTTGCTTAATACTGTTCCTTTCCGTAAAACCAATTGCAAGATGTGGTGAGTAATGCAAAATCGTTTGCGAAGTTTTTGTCTCCGATATTGTGCGTTTGCGAAGTTTGTCTCCGATATTCTCCGATACTTTAGTCTATTGTGTTTCTCTTGCTATTTGCACTATTTCTTGCGAATTTGAGACATTAAAATGCCGCATTGGTCGTATATTTTCAGCAGGAAATTTGTTTTCCTATTGTAGTTGCCAACGAATTGTGTGTGTGACTTAGTGAATATGTTTGTGTGTATTTTATAACCTTGTATAATGTATTCAACTTAAGGCAAAATCAATGGGGGTATTTAAAGTTAAGCCAATCGCTTAAGATTACATTCGGTAGCCTTGGTAACAAACGTCTAAGATCAAGCGAAACTAAGAGTAGTAGAGTAATAGGCCATTGCTTGCAATTTAATTGGAAAAGTTTATTCACTGGTCACGAAATACTGTAACCAAATACAACAAGCCTTCTCTGGTACTGGTAGTCTTATCAGGTTTGTACTTTGTAGCGTAGTAATAACAGGCTTATTGCTAGGCTATGATTTCTGAAATGTATCTGACAGCTTGATTTTTACTGGTATCGCTAGGCTACCAAACTGTCCACTCTTTTTACCAGCTCGCATCTGTTGTGCTGACAAGATCAAACTGATTAGTGCGGAGTGAAACGACTCTATGCAGTAGCTTAATATCGGCATTGCTTTAGGTTAGAACTAGGATGGCGACGCTAAGGCTATCAACGTCAGGGTTGCCAATAAACATTATAACATAAGAAGCCCCTACGTCATGTTTGAAGTGGAATATCTGTGGAACGGCTCGGTCAAAAAGGATGGAGTCAATCTAATACAATTCGCCTAACTTTAAATATTCTCATTGATTTTGACTTGTCTTTGTTTAAGCAACACCGGTAGTAAGTAGAATTATTGCGCGATTATAACTTGTTTTTTCAGAAATTCCTCATTATGCTATCCTCTTTGGCTATGGCAAAATCCCGAAGAGCTTAAACTTAAAGGCGGTGAATCATCCAGCCAATTACGGTGATTTACAATAGCTAAAATTGAACTATAATTTTTGATATTTTTTGTTTTGATTTTAGGGCAGCGGTTGCATAGATATTCAACAAATACAAAAAGATATCCCCCAACAAAAAGTTTTTGGAAACTCTGAGTTTTGTTCTTCCCGCCAAAACTACAGTTCTCTTAACTATTAGGCCTACTGTAGCTTTGGCAGGAAGAACAAAACTCAGAGTTTCCAAAAGCTTGTTGTCGGGGGATATCTTTTTGTATTTGTTGAATATCTATGCAACCGCTGCCCCAAAATCAAAACAAAAAATTTCAAAAATTATAGTTCAATTTTAGCTGTTGTAAACCACCGTAATTGGCTGGATGATTCACCGCCTTTAACGTAATTTTAATATAAGAGCTTGAACGCGGAAAAGGCTTTTTCGAGTTAGTTTTAACCAGCATTTTAAGGGGTTAAGTATGCAGCTAGGGTTACGTGCAAGAAGAAACACCTCAAACATATCTTAACCAGTTTCACTAAGAACAAAAGAGCCAAAGCTGTTGTAAACGTTTTGTTTAAAAAGAAACGTTTCAACTAGTTACTTTAGTCATTGTCAATCTTATTCAAATCGAAACAAAAGATTTACAATTACTTAAAGTAAGCAGTCGAAACGCTACTTTTAACTACGGTTTGGCCTTTATTCTTAGTAAAACTGTTTTTCAAAATCACTTTTATGCTCCAAACAATATCTTAACCAAATTTAAGCTTTCTACGTCGTATTGTTTCTGAGATATTTTATTTCAAAGTTCGAGATCTCTGCAACAGTGTGCAGTTAAAATCTAATTTCTAAGAAAGTAGGATATCTTATCTGAATTGTAAGAATATTCTGTTGTAACACTAATTCATGCTGAAGCCTTTCATTCAGATGCTTTCAAACCAGTTGTTAAAAATACCTTAACATATTAGTTCAGAAAAGACTAAATTTTAACTGGCAACACTGTTGGGTAGATCCAACTTGGAAGCTGAAGTTTGGTGAAGATATGTTTTAAATTATTATTCGTTATCTTTTGCGAACAAAAACGGCCGGCTGGTCGAGCGGAAACGCGTTCATCTCTGGAGGTCTGAGGTTTAAATCTCGGGCCGGTCAAATCGGACACAGTGTTTGCAACAGCTCGCCACCGCTGCGATATTTCTTCGAAAGGAGCTGTGTTGCGCGGATGCAATGACGCGGTGATGGGCCCCGCAAACTTGTTACACGCTTCGGCGAAATACAGCGAGTATAATGAAAGATTTTTCTTTCGCAAAAAACCCTAGTTGAATGCTTCGCCTCCTTTAATCAGCTTGAGGGTAAGAATGGGGCAAATTTTAGTTTTTTTAGTCTGCGCCAATTTTTCCTGTTTTGAAAAGTTGTGTTTTGGACGTTTTAAAAAGTTTATGCTATGACTCAAACGAGAGAGTAGTCGATAAATGCTCTCTAAAACGGTTTTTGATTTAAAACTTTTTTGGCTTTTCAAACCCATACTAAGTCCATTAGCGCTTTAAGGGAGAACTGTGCCCTGCCTCTTAACCCAAAATATGTTACGCCTAAAGTTTTATCACAAACCGTTTTAGAGAGCATTTATCGACTCCTCTCTTGTTTGGGTCATTACGTACTCAAGGACGGCTTGTAATGCAGTATTACAGGGTGTTTCAAAACGTATGACTCAATTTTAAAATTTCGGAAAAAAACAAGTAGGCCTAGGTGAAGATTCGACGAAAACCATAGGTGGGCACAAGTCCGTTAATAACGAAGCTAACTTTTTCATTAACTTCCGTTAAGTTGCGTTAACTTCCGTTAAGGTTTTTATCGTTAATATCTTGCACCATTTATTCATCGTACCGGTACAAACCAGTTTGCACTGGTAGCACAAGTTTTTTGGAGGAAAGCGAAGAAAAGAGCGCTTTTTTGTGGCAAATAATAAGCTGCAGCCTCACAGGTCTATTAATTATCGCTGTTTACAATTTCCAAAGATTTTGCGATCCCAGCTTCGTCAGTGCATTTGAACTTATTTTTATCTTGAAATTAGATTGGACTGTAAAATATAACTTCCAAAACACAGAAAGACCACCATAGCAATAAATATTTCCATACAATCAGCTCAGCAGCATCAATATGTGTTCTAGAAGCGAGTGAATAGAAATAAATGTAAATTACATGCATAATGTTAACGAATTAACGTTAACGGAGGTGTGAAGTTTGTTAACGGATTAGTGGTTAACGAAGCTAACGTTTTGCATTAACTTGCCCACCTCTGACGAAAACCATTGTATTTTCTGAAAGAGCATGACATGCCATTTTATTTTAGTTCTTTAATTCAAGTGGTTTTAAAAATTTAGTCGCTTAAATGGCAACCGCCAATGTCGATGCAGTTTTTGAAGTCGTTCTCGAAAGTTCAACATTGCCCTTTCAACCATGCTTTGCGAAATTGCATTGATTTCCTCAGTCATTGCTGCCTTAAGGTTTTCTGAAGTTCATGGTTGGTTTTCATAGACTCTGGTTAGTGAAAGTGTTTTAGGAAAGAAAGTTGCATTGCTATGACTGATTCGCCGTTCTTTACAAATATTCTTCAACAACAAAAGCGCGATGCCCACCATTCCATGCCAAGATGCAATTGATGCAGCGTTTAACTAAAGCGTATTTTTCGATTGCAATTATTGCCTAAAACACCAGCAATCTGGGCATTTAATTCACAAAATAAAACGGCATTTTATGCTCTTTCAGAAAATACAATGGTTTTCGTTGAATCTTCATCTGGTTGTTCTTTACGAAATTTGTAAATCGAGTCGTATGTTTTGAAACACTCTGTATTTGAAATGTTAGTTTACGGCACGTTTTATTTTCCAGACGTTGCTAATATTTTAGCGTTTGCTGTCTTGCAATTGCAAAGGTTTTTTCAGGAATAGCTACGAAACTTCTGTTCCCTTCATTGGTCTTCTGTATAGTAGCACTAGAAGAAATGGCTATTGAAGTATAATAGCTTGTACTCATAAGCAGTTGTTTTAGTCTTTATTTTGTATGGTTTGCGCTGCTAAAATATCTTCTGAAAAATTGAGCCAAGAGAGTCAAAAAAACTGATTTATATTAATCTTTTTGACCCATACTGCTCTTCCCCTTTCGAAATTTGAAAGTTATAGTTTGTTGGTAGATTATCAGGTTTTGCACAATAACGATAAAGTTGGGCAAAATGAAAAGATGGCTTGTTTTTAACTTTTTCTCCAAAGGACAGATAGTTTCAGCATTGTTCATTTTTCTCTTAAACGATGGTGGCTAGATTCGCTTCATTCATTTCCCGTAATTCGTTCACTGCTTGAAGTTGTCGAACCTATTGACTTTTTCTTTTTACGGTGCTCCCTCCCATACTTTTCATGCTTAAAGAAGGACAGCAGGAAATACCATAGGTGGGCACAAGTCCGTTAATAACGAAGCTAACTTTTTCATTAATTCGTTAATCCGTTAAAAAGTTTTTTCACTGGTAACACTTGTTGCGTATTGGCACGAGTTTTACAGAAAAAGCAAAGAAAGGAGGTCTTTTTTGCGGCAAATAATAAGCTGTAGCCTCATAGGTCTATTAATTATCGCCGTTCACAATTTCCAAATTTATCCGATCGCAGATTCGTTGGTGCATTTGAATTTATTTTTATCTTGAAAGTAGTTTGGACTGTAATATGTAACTTCCAAAGCACAGAAAGACCACCATAGCAATAAATATTTCCATACAATCAGCTCAACAGCATCAATGCTTATTCTAGAAGCGAGTGAATAAGAAGAAATGTAAATTACACGCAGATGTTAACGAATTAGCGGACTATATTAACTTCCGTTAATTAGAGCTGAAAATAACGGATTAACGTTAACGGAGATGTGAAGTTTGTTAACGGATTAGTGGTTAACAAAGCTAACGTTTTGCATTAACTTGCCCACCTGTGGAAAATACTGATGGTTTTTAAATTGATCTTTTTTTTACCCAACTGTTCCAAAAATGTTCTACTTCGAATACAAGTTTAGATTTTTGTTTGGTTTTGCCTGCTGTTCTCCTTTCGTGATTAAAATTGTTTTTGAGTGTTTCGAAAAATGTCGCCCCCCCCCCCCCCCCCCCCCCCGAGAGTTATGATGCTTATCTTTGCTATGACGCAAAGCATTATTGTTGATTTTAATATTTTTGCATTTCAGATCAATATGCGAGTTGGTGTGATCGGTTATGGTAATTTAGGCCAGTATTTAGCTAACTTTATTTTGAACGAAGGAGCGGAACATGATTTGGAGTTGGATTTTATATGGAATCGCTCCGTTGACAAAGTAAAGGATGTAAAAGAAGACTGCATTTTAAAAGAGATTTCTGACGTCAATTCAAGACGAGTTGATTTGATAGTTGAGGTTGCACATCCCCAAGTAACACAAGACTACGGAGTACTCTTTTTATCGGTTGCAAATCTTTTGATTGGTTCGCCCACAGCCTTAGCGGACAAAAAATGTGAAACAAAGCTGAGGGAAGCGAGCAAAACGTACAACCGCGCTGTTTATGTACCAAGTGGGGCATTTTGGGGGGCTCAAGACATTCAAAAAATGTCTTCTCTAAACACCCTCAGCAGCCTAAAAGTAACGATGAAAAAACACCCCACTGCTTTTCGTTTGGTTGGTGAGTTAAAGAAAGTTAATGAAACTCTTTTAAAAAGTTCTTCTTGTGACCCTGTTGTACTATACAACGGCCCTGTACGCGAACTTTGTCCACTAGCTCCTAACAATGTCAACACAATGGCGGCAGCGGCTATAGCAGCTCATAGTTTAGGGTTTGACAAGGTTATTGGACAACTGATTTCTGACCCCTCTTTGATCGATTGGCATATTGTGGAAATAGAAGTGAAAGGAAAGCCTTCCGCTAATCGCTTGTCATTTGAAACTGTAACTACAAGAAAAAATCCAGCCAATCCAGGAGCTGTAACTGGTTCAGCCACATATGGTTCATTTTGCAACAGCTTATTGCAAACCAAAAACCAACTTAATCCTGGATTTCACATGTGTTAAAAGAAGTGAACATCTACTTGTCTGCTAGGAACATTGGTGGTAATGGGACATGGGTGGCTTGTGATATCCTGCAAAAATTTACTAATATATAGTCTATCAACATCATGTAGCCTTCCATAGAGTTAATAGCAACGCTATTGTTAAAACCCGAGTTAAAACCGGCCAGTTGGTCGAGCGGTAACGCGTTCGTTTCTGGAGCGGGAGGTCTAAGGTTCAAATCTCGTGCCGGTTAAATCGGACAGAGTGCTGCCAACGGCTCGCCACCGCTGTGACATTTCTGCGAAAAGAGCTGTGTTGCCCTGGGGCAATGGCGCGGAGATGGGCCCCGCCACCTTGTTACACGCTTCGGCGTAATCCAGCGAGTATAATGAAAGATTTGATTTGCAACGCTATTGTTTAGCTTTTCGACATTACGTAGCTTGAGTTAATAGTAGCGGTAACTGGGTCTGTTGTCATAAATTGTTAATAGAACTATGGACTCATTCGCTCTCGTTTATGCAATTTCTATTCGTTTTACGCAATATTCTTGTGCTTTACTGCCCTTAGAATAAAGGAATTTCTGAATCATGTTGATCATTTTAGTGATACCGCATAACCGTCAGTCGATCATATTTTGGTCAAAATTTCGATATATCTGTACTTAATTATTGTGTTTATTTTAAAGACGTTCAAGCACCACAAAAAATTAAAGAAATGAGGTTACACATTTACAAAGTCAAATCAGCACTAAATTACAAGCACTCAAAAATAAAATTTCTGGTACGAGAAAACACTAAGACAAAAAAACGCTACACGCACCAAAAATTACTGAGCATTCTGTGCAGAGATGAGACTGTTTGAAACTACTAAAGCGATAAATTTCATTAGCACATATTTTCATAGCATTAAAAGCTTGAACTTTTTGTGGAAAGAGATGAAATTGCACTCGGAACAAACTCTCCCGTAAAAAGTGTAATAACAGAACTTCACGCAAAACTGAGGTATCTACAAGGATGCAAAGCGTAAAACAAAAAAAAAACGCATGCTTTATCAATCATAGGCCAAACAAAAGAAAACTTGGATAGTAGAGAAGCAATGCATTGCGTAAAAAAATCGCAGCTCAATCAAAATAACGAAAACGGTAACAATTTTAATTGCTTGTTAAGAGTTGCATTTTTCTGCAACATCGGACACAAACATTGTAAGCCACTACAGTATCACAACAACTCGAAATTTCAACCCAACTTCCTGACCAATTGATTCAATACCACCACCTCAATGACAGTGGAAAATCACATTGAAGCATTTACTAATACAGTAGAATTCGGCTATATAGGACATTTTTTTCGCTGGTCCCGGCAAAATTCTTATCATTTGCGTGCATTCAAGTTTGCTTATATCGTCACTTCGTCCATATCGCCACTTTTTTTCGTCTCTCAAGAGCATTTTTGTAACGACATTTATAGCTCTTTTTTCTGTAGAAACAACACAACGCTTCTACTTGCGATTTAAATGAACTAGTACTTTGTGAGTCGCAGATAAAAAATTTTCGTAAAACGGAGGCTGTCCGCAATTGAAACTACACAGGCGCGCATTGTGTAGTTGGCAAAAGTAAAAGATTCTCTACTTTCAATTGCTTATAAAAACTAGACGTTCTTGCGACTAAGCAAAGCGGTTAAAGTGTTGCAAAAGAACTATATATATAATCTAGCATTATGGAAAAAACCCGACATCGTTATTTAGTTCAAACGCGAAGGGACATGACAATACGTTTTGCAAGAAAGAACTTAGCAAAGCTGCATTGCTCCATCGCGAGAGCCGCCTGTGAAAGTGTAAACTACAACTGCCATTGTCTTTCACGATCTTGCTTACGTTTTTCATAGCCCACTATACGCAACAACACGAAACAAAACGGCAATGTTGATTACAGTAGGCTCTTAACCGCTTCTCAAATCCCTACAATGAATCTAAATAGTGATTCGGTTATAGCAACACTTCACCTATTTCGACACTTTTTTTGTCCTATTGACGTGTCGATATAGACGAATTCTACAGTATACAATACATGCCTTTTGGGACTATGAGAACGTTTTGCAATTATGACGTCACTGGGGAAGACTCGAGAGATCTGGGATATTTTCGCCAACAGTTTCAACTTGAAGAAGGCGAAAATGTGACATGTATTATTAGGTGATAAATTCAGGAGTGTCCTAACTTTTTTATAAAGGAGTGCCAAATTCGCGAAGGTGTCCGCGGGCCAACAATGCTTACATTAGTCCAGCAAAAAGGTTTCGAAGCATTTTGTGTCGTAAAAAAACGGTGAAATCGAAATACAAAAAAAGGCATGTTTTTAGGACTAACCCGTTCGCGTATCTGAAAAGTAAATTCGATCGGATAAAAGGTGAAGACAGCGCGGGCCAGATTACCTTTCATCACGGGTCAGACTTTGGGCACCTAAGGTTTTTTTGTTAATATTTTTGATCAAAAAAAATCGAATCAACAAAAACGTTTTTGGACTAGTTATTACTTCTTGTTACAATTATCAGGTTTAGATCCTTGGCAAAAAACATTAAGGGTTTCAAATCGGTAACGAGTTGACGGTATTAGATGCAAGTTTTACTGGGTGCAAGAATATCGGGGTTGGATTCGAACTCGAGGCGTCGAGGCTACTGACTGGTCGAAGCAAGTTGGAGACGCTTGGAAAAGTGAAAACCGGTGCTGGGTTAGCTGCGGCAGTGACTGGCCTTGGAGAGGGGTCAGGGCTGAGGATAGATTCACTAGATGGAATATGGGATCGCGTCAGTACAACCTTGTTTGGTGGATTTTTCTCACGAATGGGGTCTTTTCTAAGCTCGTCTATAATGGATGCTACCGAAGGCGGGCAATAATTCAATTTCGGTTGAGCTGGAAGAAGTTGGGGAAGTGTTCCTAAAACCGGAGTGAAAATGTTCACTGTGGGCGGCGGCAAGATAAAGGCATCGCGTTGAAACAGAGACTCGTAGGTCACGTAGTTTGTAGTGAGCATTTTGGCAAAAATTGGGTTCGAGTTGAGCAAATTTGGGTCAATTCCATAAGGATAGTGGTGATGAATTACAGTCGTATACAGGTCACTGTGATTTGTCACTTCTCGATTCGGGGGATTTCCCCACATGGTTGAGTTGACGTCCAACACATCTCCGTTTTTTTCTTGTGATTCTTTTGATCCATTCCAATAGCTGGTGACAGTTGAAAGCGGAGTAAGTTCAACTCGGTTTTCAGCTGGGTTCACCTTAGGATACTTCAAACAAATAGGCTCATCTGTAATCAAAACCAGATTTAGGTTTTTCTGAACTTAAAACAAAACAAACTATATAAATAACATTTGAAAATATCGTTGCTAAGCTAGTTTTCATTAATTGGCAAACTATAAATTATTATTATTGTAATCGTTTGCGTGCTTTCTGGCCTATAGGCTTCTAGCGCGAAGTCTAAAGAGCAACCAGAACGACGATTACTTAAAACAAGCAATGCGAAAGGGTTGTGCTCCCAAAGATTGAAAGTACTCTACCGATTGAGCAAGCAACGACGTTTCCTCGCATGCTCAATTTGGTTAACCCAGCAAATTGCTTCTACTACAATTTTAATCATTTAATTATGATGTTTTTGACGTTCAATGGCCAAAACTTTTATGTTATAAATACAAATTCAAGAAACATCTCTAATAAACAACTACTAGTTATTATGATTGCGAAAATTACTTATGTCTTTTTTAATGTTTATATTGTTATAGAAGATTCGATCAATTTTTTAATGTATTTCAGCTTCCAGTGGCGCAACCAGGGGTCTTCAGTCCCCTTCCCTTACTCAAGTCACTTAAAACATTTAACCCAAAAATGCAGCGTTTAAACGTGTCTTGGACTTGAGCTGCAAGTAAAGGGGGAAGGGGGGCTGGGTAATTTCATTCTTCCACTGGCTTCCAACTCTTGGCAATTTGATTCTTTCAAATGGCTCTAAAAACGTGCGAAATGTGATTAAAATGGCTAGTTTTTTTTTCCAAAAAAAAAAACCACCCAGCGGCTGCACCACCGCTTGTCAAACAAAAAAAATTGAACTTTTGATTCAAGGTCTCCCACTCTCCTTCAGCAAAATCCTCTTAGCTCGACTACAAATCATTTGATAAATGTGCCTTTAAGTACGAGCATGGCTAGGTAGTGGCTTGACTCGATGACCCTTATTGGTCCCTTCATGTTTCCTTGATTGCTAGCTCAATTTAATTTATTCTGTAATATGTGAAGCTGTAATTGTTAGCGAAACTAGTGTCTAAAACTTTTAAACGCGGTACCTGAATTGCTGTTGGTTTCTACAGAATTGCTTGATCGGACCCGCTTCAAATTGACTGCTTTTTCTGGACTTTGCTTCACTAGTTTGCTATCAGCAGGTTTGACTTCATCCGCAACTGAATGCGATGAAAAAGAGCGTGGCTGCTAAAACAATAAGTTTCACCTTCAGTTGCGCCAGCAGATAAAAGTTGGCAACTGAAGCTGTAGATTTGGGTTCGATTCCCGCTCTCCTCAAATCAGAGTTCAGAATCAGCAATCACAGCTTCCTTGCTTGATGTTTAGGTTTAACAAAAGACAATGTGCAGATTTACTTTGGGTGCTAGGCAAGTGCACCTTTACTCGGAGACTGCAAAGTCTTCTTTGCTGTATCTTAGCGAAAGTAACTTTGGGCAAGAAAAAATGGAGTACACTTACCTGCAAATTAAGGAGAGCGACGTTATGAACTGGAGTTTCAAGCGCCGCTTCCACCTTGATTACTTCAGATAGTTTCCGATCTAAATTCAGGAAATACTTGTCAAAAAAGGTGCCGTTAAATAAAGTATTGCGTATAACAACTAAATATCACATAAACATGCTTCAAATCAGAAAAAAAATGGACAATGCCCTGAAAATTTTTGCAAAAACTTGTTATTATCCAGTTTAACAATGCCCAATCTTCACAAAAAACACTTATTGTAACTTGAAACAACAGTGTTGTTAAGTAACTACATATCAAACCTTCAGCAGGAGATTTGTTTATTCGATTCGTAGCCGCCTTAACTTTGTTAGGAGTTGCATTGAAGTTCGAGGGAATGTCATCTTGGCCACGACTGAAAAAAGGAAACTTTGCAAATAACAATATTTTGATAATTTAATTGTGATGTTTTGACGTTTGCACGCCAGAGTTTTAATGTTTAACCGTTTGAGTGCTTTCTGGCTGAAGTGGTAGAGCAGTAGGACGGTAATTCAAAGGCTGAAGGTCCGAATCCTGTGGGAGGATAACTTATTGCATAGCTTGTTTTAAGTGGTCGCCGCTCTGGTGGCTCTTCCCTAATCTTCAGCGCTGGTGGCCTTTAGGTCAGAAATCACGCAAACGATTAACAAAAATGTAATGTTGTAGTGCATCTTTGTTCTGTCACCGGGCAGCATCAGACGCTATCTAACTGTTGGATGATACGCACACTTTTCATTGCAATGACAATTTCGAGGTGCAAGGAATACGCAGTTCCGCATCTGCTTGGGAGTTTCTAGTGATCCAATGTTCCTGAAATTTCTTCGAATTCTTGTCCACTGAATTTGCGGCTTGTTCGAAGCCACCAAGCAGAGATAATCATCGTAAAGCATCTTATCCAAGGACACAACAACGTGACCAGGGTGCGGGTTGAAACCAGATGCGATCAGGGTCGTAGTACAATCGACGCCATTACCCTCTTGACCAAGCCGCCGACAGATCGGACCTGCCACAAAATATAAAGGGTTTTACGCATAAAAATTTCGTAACTTATGTGGTATCGCATAGAAAGTGTACCATAAGAACACAAGACATTCTGAATTATCTAACGGACTACTCAAACAACTGTTTTCATCGTCCTCAACAGTATATCCAAGATTGTGGCCAAGTTATACAAAATAGTTGTTAAGCCAAAGCGTGCATCGAGTTGGTGGTCATAATAGTGTATCAGATTGCAGGCAAAAATGGTGAGGTGTTTGGCAACTCTGTCCGGCTTTACTAAGAAAAATGATCAATAGCATGAAGCTGATTAGTCTACTGCAAACTAATTCCGTTTAATAGAATTTATCTGCCAAATTTTCCGTCAATAAATTAACAAAAAACAACACATAGAAAATTAAGGCCAGGAGAAACCGAATAAACATTTGCAGTTAACAAGTCTCGTGTATCCTGATCACAGCTGTTATAAATATTCTCAATTTTTTTCTCAAGCTTCTTATTGAGAAGCACATTAATAAGAAATATCAAACATAGCTAGCTACAAGTATGCTTTTTTTCAAAAAACTTCTCTTCGTTTTGATGAAGAATTGTATTTTGTCTATTTAATTTCAGCCAATTAATTGTCAATTTTTTTGAACTCATGATTTACTTCAGTTTCTAGATTTTCTAACGAATCGCAAGCAGATACAAACAGAGATGGGCAAGATCACCACCTTATGGTAATCTTGAAGATCAAGATCAGATGATCCAAAAAATGTGATCTTCAAGATCAAGATCACACAAAAAATATGATCTTCAAGATCAGATCATGAAAATACTGTGATATTAAAGATTAAGATCAAATCACAATCTTGATCTTCAAGATCGTGCCCATGTCTGGATTCAAATAATGTGGTTTCTAATTTGGTTGTGGTTGGTAAATCATTTATACAAAATAAAGAAGCAAAGGGCTAACGTCAAGGGTCGGCAACCTTGGCTACGGAGCCGCAAGCGGCTCTTCGATCCTTATGTTGCGGCTCTTTGAGGCTATTACTAAATGAAGGATGATTTCTCCTTAAGTGTAATGTAAAACTATTAAAATTTAAATGCTGCTGCTGTAGCGAACGCTAAATTAAGTTTGTGATTTATTAAATCTGCTCCGTGACGAAACCAAAAGGAGAGGCTCAGAGGGTTTCAGCCCCTCTAAGCCAAGTCACTTGGAACATTTACCCGAAAATACAAGCGTTTAAACATGATTCGGACTTGACCTGTAAGTAAGGGGAAACTGAAAAGGCTGGGCAATTTATTCTTTGAAATGGCTCTACAATCGTGCGAAATGTGATCTACATTGCTCTTAATGGTTATGTTTTGCTGAAAAATCACAAAAATCGCCCAGCTGCTCTCCGCCCCAGACCCCCGTTTATGATATGCTTGAGTTGCACCAGTTTGTTTTGCCCGCCGCCTGAACAAGACATTTTTCGAACCAAAATATTTTAACTTTTGGTTCAAGCCCCCATCCCTTTCAGCAAAATCCTGGTTGAAAGCATGATTCTGCTGTTTTAAATTCTAGTTTTGCCTTGAAAATGTAGCCCGTTAAAAGGCCGATCTTGCTTAAGGTAACAATTTGAGTAAAACCGAATACCTCCCAAAACCGAAGCAATTGATTTTCAAAACTTGAAATGCTCTCCCCGATATTCACGATAAGCTGAAAAAGTACACACCTGGAACCTTATTGATCTTTGGATCAACATGCGTATGTGAGCAACTTTTCACGCGTCTCACGTATGTGAGCAACACGCGTCTCACAGATAACAGCTTATGCAATCATGTGTGAAGACGACATCCTACTAATAGCTCTCATGTGCAAATGCTTCGCAATGAGAACTGAGATGCAAGAGCAAATATCACATTAAGTCTGATTGCATTAACCGCTTTTACAAACGCGACACATGACAGTGTTGATTTTCTTTCATTGTGAAAACAGTTTTGCGACTTCCAGGGGCTTTTATTTCATCGAATATCGGTTAATTGGCTCTTTAAGTGCAAAAGGTTGCCGAACCCTGGCATTTGTTCTAGGTTTGAACCTCGGGGTATCCCACGTGCAAGTTTTGTTGATCGACTATTGTTTACACAAGTGTATTAAATGCGACTTAATAATTTTATTGCAAAGCCTCTAAAGCCAAAAGATTGTTTCATTTTTTTTCCAAGTACAATTTTATGGTCCACAGTATCCAACGCTTGAGTGAAATCCAAAATTAAGCAGCAACATATACACTCTGATCAGATTTTTTTAAATTTTTGTTGAAAACTAAATTGTTTTAGTACGTCATTTTTGATCAAGAAACTGTAAGCTGACGAACAATTACTTTTTTTAAAGATTTTACTAAAGTTTGAAAGAAGTGATATAAGCCAATATAATAAGAACACTCCAATGGATCACCACGATTCAAATTGGAGCAACCTCTGCAATTTTCATGTCATCAGGAAACTCTGCATGAACTATACATACATAAGTTAAAGAGATACTGCTCGAGTTTGGTTTTATTGAAGAAATGAGAACAACAGCGTGGCCCAAAAAAAATGCCACAGTGAAAAATGGCCGTCATTCTGCGATTTTTTGCCCAACTTCTTTTATTTTTGGAGATGTTATAGAACTTTAATAGAAATTTTTGCCTGGGAAATTTAAGAACAGTCTGCTGAGTATGCTACTGTTAGATCAGAAAAAAGCATAAGTGGTTTAATCTTAATTTAGCACCGAGTCTATTGTAAAAACTCATTGAGAATATCAATGCTATTATCGTGTTAAGAAAGCTCCAGACAGAAATACTTCGCTTAGACAGTGTGGAGAATTATTAAGTTTCAGACTAGCGGAACTGATCGTAATCTGAACAAAGATAAATCTGATAGATCAAGAGGAATCAGAACTTAAAAGAACATTGATGCTGTTTAAAGGTTCAAAAAGTCTTCTCAGCGGCGATTAAAGGAACTTGGCAAGCACAAACTAAGTGCAGAAGATGAAAAAATGCGAATGGATAAGTGCAACTGGTTTAATGAATGGAAAAATTGAGGAATGGATAAACTATGGACATCTGGTTTGCTGACGAGGCCCATTTTCACTTAAATGATTACGTTAATTCAAAAAACGCATTCACTGGGGAACTGCACCACTACAGGAAGGGTTGTTTGCACTCTACTGAAGTGAAATTGAAAACTTAGCAGTCAGACTGAATGTCTAAACCGCAGAGGTGGATATATCGAGCATACGCTCTAAATGATGGTACTGAAAGTTAAAACTAGGCAGTATTTTTGTATTTTTTAGCATGTGAAAGACAAATTTCGTAAAGAACGTAGGAATCAAAATTCTTTTGTGTGTACCTGAAAATCAGATAGCTAGAAAAGCAAATCGTAAAGTAATAAACAATTGAATGCAATTTTGTGTTTGCGGCATTTTTTTTACCACCTGTACTGGAGGTAATTAAGAGGTGCCCTAAACCTTGTTCCACTATTCCTCGTATCCACGAAATAAATTTAATCCGTTTCACTCCGTACCATTGGTAACCCTGCGTTTCGAAACTTTGCAACATCAGAAAAGGATGACTTTGCAAAATTTCTTGCAGAATATCTAACATCGCGTAGCTGGGCAATATCTTGCAGAGTAAGCAACGCGACGTTCGACATTCTGCAAGAAATTTTGCAGTCATCCTTTTCTGATGTCACCAAATTTCGAAACGCAGGGCTGCCTGGGGTACGGATTCAAATGGATTAAATCTATTTTCGTGAATATGGGTAATAGTGGAATAAGGTTAAGGACACCTCTTTCTTGCTTCTCATTTCTTTAAGTAGTTCTCATTTCTTTAATAAAACCGATCTCGAGGAGTATCTCTTTAAGGATTTTGCATAATACAGGAGAAATTACGGCATTAGGCAGTTTGATGAATTTTAACTTAAACGTCATCTGTTCGTGTTGCTTGTTATCACCCAAAAATTTGATTCTCAACGGTATTTCGTCTGGTGTTATAGGAGATAAAAAAAGAGATTCAAAGCATTTTGTCTCAAAGGCTAGGCCTAACTGTCTCCACTAGATCACGCCATTGTACTCCCCTATATTCTTGGATTTTACGTGTGATGCAAATAGTGCTCATTAGGCCAAGGTGAGCTCCAATTATTATTATCAATGGGCAGCGGTGCAAGTGAATCTGCTGCTACCTATGAGTAAAGTCCACTTACACATTGCGTAGGCCTCATTTGGGCCCATTGCAACGGACACTGCAATACTGAAAAAGCTTGATGTCCTTCGTGGCCAGTGGTGCTGGAACGGGGGGGGGCAGCTGCCCCCCTGCCCTTTTATCAGGAGGGGCAAGGGGGGCAGTACTGCCCTTTTCGTTCTAGTACGATGTAATGAAGCAAACGCCTGCTTATCTCAAAGCAGGCTTATCCAATGCAGAATAAATCTAATTGTTTATGAACAATAGATCTGAAAAACCACCCAATTGTGCACGATAGCAATTAGCACAATAAAAACTTAGTAGCAACTTGCAATACGCTATACTACAGTAAACTGTGCAGTTTTTTAGCTAGCTCGTTAAAGCTGATCGATTAAATGAAACTTAACTCATATCCTCCTAGCGCACTTTAAACTGATGGCACGCTAAAGAGTACTGGAGCTACAAGTAGCATTCCAAGTAATTAAAGCTCAGCGTTTTGTGAACCAACCGAGTTCTTTCTAAAAATGAAACCGTAAAAAAAGTTTTGTCGATACAAAAACACATTACAGTTTTTATTTTATAAAAAGCTGTCTTTGATAAGAAATACGCTTCACTAATTGACTTTAAAAAGTTTATTAAAATTAATAATGACAAATTGCAACGCATTCGTCTCTGGAGCGGGAGGTTCTAATCTCGGGCCGGTCAAATCCGACACAGTGTTGTCAACGGTTCGCCACCGCTGCAACATTTTTTCGAAAGAAGCTGTGCTGCCTGGGCACAATAACGCGGAGAAATGGGCCCTGCAAACTCGTCACACTCCAGGGCCGCAACTAGGGGGGGGCAAAAGGGGGTGGCGCCCCCTAAACAAAAACATCGCCCCCTTAAACTGCCCAGCATGCCCACCCAAACTTCCCTTTCCCTTGCGGCAGTTTCAAGATGGTGGCAGTGTTTTTTTTGAAACCAACAGAGAACTAGGAGAAAAGTAGACCGATTTGGCGCGATGACGTTTTTTTTGAGATCAACAGAGAACTCGGCGGACACTAGACCAGCCCAAAAATTTTCGCTCCTTAAAAAGAAATTTTACCCCCTCTAGAACAACATTCTAGTTGCGGCACTGTTATACGCTTCGGCATTATACAACGAGTATAATGGAAGATTTGATTTGATAAATGATTTCAAAATGACGTAAAATAAATGAGCAACCTCGTGGAATGCATTTGGTTAGCCTGTGACACCCGATTTAATCTTATTAGTTTAAACTGACATAACGAAGATAGGGTGCCTCAAAATTTTAAGAACTCAAAGATCCTATGTCTGTGAGCCAACCATTCCTTTATTGCAAGACAATCAAGTTTCTAACTTTGTTTGTAGCCCTAGTTGGAACAATCGACGCTGGCGTTACCAGTGGTGGATCTAGGAGGGTCCAGACCCCCTGCTTAAACCGGAGAAATATAAGAAAAACTTGTAACACTTAAAATTCATTGCAATAACTGGAGCGAAATCCACTTCTTGTCCAGCACTAACTGATAAATACTTGGTGGGAATGCTGGGATGTGGTAAAAATGAACATCTTTTCAAAAAAAATTTTTTTTGTAAATGCAGACGAATTCGGTTAAAACTTTGTGATTTTTTGATTTACGATCTAACAGCTTGTAATGTGGTAAAAAAAAAGGCTGAAATTTTATCATTAGTCACCGCCCTCAAAGCCAATATCTGCCCATTTACGCAACCAGTATAATCATGTTTTGCACCGCCAGTTTTTGTACCACATGTTAAAAGCATTAATTTTTGCTAAAGTAGGCCTAAAATTAAGTTATTTTTGCAAAAAAATTGCACAATCTCCGAGCGCTGGGGCCTTGCCCCCAGACCCCTTTGCCTCCGGCGGTTCGGGGCATTGCCCCCAAACCCCCAAAGGCTTGCTGCGGCTGAATCTGCTCTTAATTAATAGTTCATTGTTATTCTTTAGTATTTATGCGACGTACTAAGTACTCTGTCTTTGTTGAAGTGTTTAATTGCTTGATAGTATGTCTGCAATGTTGATGGTAATAACTGTACGTACAGTATCGAAAGTGCCCTTTGAAAAAGATGCCCCCCCTTGCCCTTCTGACGTCCCGGCACCCCTGTTCGTGGCCTACTCCCGGGAAGTCAGAATGACTTCCACTGGCAGTTAGGTGGCAATATAAACCACTAACCCTGCAGTCGCAAGCAGCTCGAGTCATTTAAGTGCAGAGCTAACAGCATTGTTTCGAGCTTTTAGCTCTCATCGACAGCTCTCAGTATATCTAAACCAGTGGTTCCCAACCTTTTTTAGTGTCGGGGCCAAATTTCAAATTTTAGAGTACGTATGGAGCCGCATGAAAACACTAAAGTAATTATAACGAAAATTATAAAGCATGAAAGCACGTAGCAACGAATAGCAACACTAACAAAAAAATACACAACTCAATTTAATGTCCAACTTGGCATTGGCTTTGAGCTTTAATAAGTTTGTCAAAGCGAGGCGTAATAGCAGAAGATGCAGTGCGCAGTAGCTGCTTGAGGTGGTCATCGGTTAATCGATTGCGATATCGATTTTTGATTCTCACCATTTTGCTGAAAAGTGCTTCACAGACGTAAGTTGATCCAAATACAGAGGCGTTTTCCTGGGCATTGGTTATCAAGTTGGGATACTTTCCCTCTGGAACTCGACTCCAAAATTCAAGTAGGTCTTCACTTTGAAATAATTGCTTGAGCCCGATATCTGACTGCATGTCTACCAACTCCAATTGAAAATTATCAGGTGCAGTGGCCACATTAACTGCAATAGGGTTTGAAAACATTTTCATCATGGGCAATAAAGAATTTATTCCGTTAATGCGGCGGTTGAACTCATCAATCAAGCAACTGATAATTTTGTCGTATACTTCAAATGATCCATTGGTTCGATGATTAGATAGCGTTGGAAAATGTGCTGTAACACCACCTGCAAGCTGTGTTTTCCAAAGACAAAGCTTGTTAATAAAAGCGGTTGCTGTGCCATACAAATCGTGACAAAGCTTGTTATTACCTTGTAGAGTGCGATTTAAAGAAGAAAGGTGTGTAGTGATATCAACAAAAAACGCCAAATCAGCAACCCAAACTTCGTCGCCAAGCTGAGGGATGTCTTTCTTTCCTTCAGCAAATGTTTTAATCTCTGGAAGAAGTTCATAGAATCTTTTGAGACATGAAGCGCGGCTTAGCCATCGTACGGCTGTGAACATGACTACGTCACCATACTCAGCCTCAGTATCTGCTAAAAACTTCTTGAACTTTCGATGATTAAGTGCGTTGGCTCTAATCCAGTTTACCGTTGTTGTTACCACATCCATCACATTAGACATGTTGAGTGAGTTAGCAATAAGACTTTCTTGGTGTAAAATACAATGATGCCATGTCACTGGAGCAAGATGATTTTCGTATCGCCATTTATTGATGAGCCCTTGAAGCCCACGATTTGCTCCAAGCATGGAAGGGCAGCCATCCGTTGCCACTCCAAACAACTTTGATGGGTCCAAATGTGCTTCTTCAAGAGTAGCACGAAATTCACGAAATATATCCGTTCCTTTAGTTGAGCCATGAATAGAACGCAAAGTGAGATATTCTTCGTAAATCGTAAAATCCGGCATGACTCAGCTAATTGCTCTGTATCAGTGAGGTCTTTTGAGCTGTCAAGTGCGACAGAGTAGCACACAAAATTTTTTGACTTCTCAAGAAGCTGATCGTGTTGGTCGTTTGATATACACTCAATGCGCCGAGTTATTGTAGTATTACTCAGCTGTAACTTTTTGGCCTTTTGTTGTATGGCACTTGAACAACATTCTGTTGCAAATGTAACTATCGCCTGCTTCATAATTTCACCATCCGAATATGTTTTCATATTACGAGCAAGTAGATGGCTCACTTTGTATGATGTTTTGGTAATATCTTCAGATTCAGTACTAGCCTTGAACATATTTGTTTGCTTATTCCGTGCTGACTTAAGAGATTCCAACTTCCTTTTCCTTGATTCTCCTTGGTAGCAATCATATTTTGTAGAATGAGTTTCGTAGTGCCTCTTAATGTTAAAGGATTTTACACTACTTATCACCACAGGACACAAAAGGCAATGGGCTTTGTTGTCTACCTCAAATTGAAAATACTTTTCTTCCCAATCGCTTTGAAAAACTCGATTTTCCTGCTGAAGACTACGTGCTTTCTTTGAAGGCTGATCTGACATAATTTTAGGGTTGAATATATCTAAAACTTAAACGCTTGGCTGATTATCCTATTACAATTTTATAGCGGCAGTGACTAGTTTTAAATTAACTGCAATAAATACTTCACAAAAATAGAATAGAATCGAGAACAACTGGACAGTTGCTGCTAGGTTTTACTTTAACTGCAGCTGCTGCTCCTTCAACTAGACCAGAAAGTTATGATACATTGCTTTGAGAAAACAGTGACGTAACAATAGCAGCCTTTTCACAACTTTCCTTGCCTCTAATCTTAACTATGAAGTAAAAACTCTTTTCCCAGCCTCCAAACTAAGCAAGGGTAATTTTCGAATACGAATTTTATTTTTTTTTATTATTACAATTAGATTTTTTAAATATTTTTTGTGGGATTTTCAAAGGTCAATGAGAGCCGCAAGAAGGCTAGCTGGGAGCCGCATGCGGCTCTCGGAGCCGCAGTTGGGAATCACTGATCTAAACCAAAGGTACTCCCCAGGGGTCCACGACAACTGACCGCGAACCAACTGACCGCGAACAAACTGGCCGCGAAAAACGCCGATTGGCTGAGAAAGGCGATCCTAAATATATTTTTACTATCCCCAGAGCCATCTTGCTCAAACCCTCACTTTGTGACGAAATCACTGCGACGAAATCACTGTAACGAAATCGTTGCTTCGCGGTCAGTTGGTCGCGGTCAGTTGACTTGGCTCGTTCCCCAGCCACCTTTCGGCCAAACTGAACAAACCTTAATGGTTTGCACAGTGGCAGAGGCTTTATCGGGAATAATCGATTTTTTTTCACGTGTGGTACTTCACATAAGAACAAGTGAAAAACCGACGGGTTCTTATATTAAAGACAGTCATAACCTATCCTTGATATAAAGGCTCCATCTCTGCGTGACCAAGGACGGGTTTTGACTTTTTTTTAGTGAAGTACCACAAGGGAAAAATCGATTATTTCCTCTAAAGACTCTATTACTACGTGGCCGGGGAATACCTTTGGTTTAGACATGCTGAGGGCTGACGATGAGAGCTAAAAGTTTGAAACAGGCGCTGTCTAGCTATGTGTGGACACTGCAAACGTTAGTTTTGTTTAGTTACTGGTCGAACTCAGCAAGCGTTTCAGTTTCTTTTAAGTACGTGGCCAGTTTGTTTCTATTGTATTTCGCTACCACATTGTAACTGTGGTTGTGAAAATTCCAAAATATTTCATACGAATATCTCGGTAAACTTGCAACTGTCTACAATTACAATCGGGCTAATAAATGAAACTATTGCACAAATCATTTTCGACCAGTATCACAATGATACTTTACTTGAATTAACCAGATTACGCAAGAGAACACAAGCTCGGTAACCATCTAACAAAATACGTAAAGTACAACAACTTAACATACTCGTAGAAAAATTTTCAGAAAAATGTGCTGGATATAGCTAACAACGCCGTTTAAACGTTATATAACTAAAAAGATGTCAAATTGGAAAGTTTTACGACGTTCACAGCTTAAACATGGTGTTTTAAGCACTTACGCAATGATGGAGATAATCCATAAGAAATAATCTTCGTCGTGATGTTTCTCAAGAATGATTGAGCAACGAGATTGCACCCACAAAAAAGTACCATTTTTCAACAACCACCGAAAATATGGAGTCACTAGAGCACCCTTGTTCAACACTAAACATGAAAAATCATCCAAAAAGTATTTGTAAATTTGTCAATTCTGTCAAATCAAATTTGCCAAGACTTAAACTTAAAACTAAGCCAATTGAAACAAATATTGAAAAACAATTTTACTCAGAATAAAATTACGCTTTCAATCGCTTCAAGATTAGCAGCACTAAGCTAGGCTAGGAAAATTAATTGATGATGGTACTAGCAGAGCCCAAATCATAAGAAATTTGTTAAGTCATAAAGCTCAACCAATTTCTTGATCGAACTAAGCAAAACAATGCGGGGAAAAAATTGCTTTTTTGTTAAGAATTTTGAGAGTAACAACCCTTTAAGCAATGCTCCGGATAGCGTTATTTCGGTCAATATCAGACCTTTTCAGCTGAGCTGGCGCGAATCCCCACGACTAAAAACCAAGACTTTTCCCTATTTATAGAATTTCAGGTAGTTGAAAACGATCGATTACTGCCTCCTTGGTCTTTTACAACCGAATTGATGTTTGTAACCCCTTATTCTCCTACTTCGTGGCTGATCTCATCTACTCTTGAAAATTTTAGATCTTTGTACTAATATTGTCTTAGAATTGTTATCTGCACTTAAAAATTTAATCGAGTAAGAAGTTGGTCACCAAGAAGTTTTCGGAGCAAGGCATAAATAAAAGGCTTGTTTTAAGCTGTTATTTACTATTTAGCAATCGTGTACAACTGATTGAGCATTACCAAGCGAGTCCAAAAAATTATTGCATTCGCATTACCGGCTGGTCTTTCAAGAGATGTGGGCGCGAAAACACTATAGTCGGCCCAAGGCATCGACCTCACAAGACAAAAATCACTCTTTTGCTTTGCAGCCTCGAACAAACCGCAACTGAACAAAACATCTATTTATAGAAGACTCTCTACAACTTACTTTCGATATGGCACATTTGAATTTTATGCAAGTCACAAGTGTGTACAAATTGATAAATTGTGCAGCCACGCACTTCGTTTGCTTCGTAATTGGTGTGCAACTTTAATCTAAAAAGATTTCTCTTAACTACGTGACCACAAAAAACTCCCAGCATAACCTTTTTAAACCTAACGCCAATGCTCTATTAAGAGTGACTTTTAACCCTTAAAACCAAAAAAATGGGCGTATAAATATTGCTATCTCTCTCTTTCTTCTCATTAATTTTCACAGTTTAAGGAAAAAGTTTGAAAGATAAAACAACATAAATTTAGAAATTTTGAACTCACTGTTCTTCGCAAAACGTAATTTGTAACGAGCGATCAACCTTCATCACAAACACGGGGTCGTGAGGTAGGATTTCAACTGGGGCATGAGAAAGCACTCTTGCAATTCCTACAAATCCGATCTTCGTATTCTCTTCCGTTTTTTCCTCTTCCTCATTCGTAGAAGATGGACTTTTGCAAGAACTTCCAGCTTCTTTGGTTATAACAGAACCACATACGTGAATGACCTAATAAAGTAAACATTGTGTATTGAAAGTATTACAATTACTCTCATTTCATTTATTTTTTTGTTCTTCTGGAGCTCCATGTTGGGGGGCAGTACCTCACGTTTGCTACGTCAAGACGAAATCAGAACTACTATTTTTGACGCTTCTTTCCACAAGATTATTATTACTTAGCAAAATTTACTTATCAAAAAACATTTTAAAAGCTTTTCCTAAATTATTTTTTGTACCCGATGCGCTTTCTTCAATATTCATAAAAAAAAAAATTGAAAACAAATTGCACTACAAAAATTTAGATCGAACTAGAACGATTTGGCTTCAACAATACAGCTCATCCCTCACAGAAGCGAACCATAAATGAAGAAAAACACTATTAACTTGATATTGAGTCCTCACTTTGTACCCTGGTGACTTAATTCCAAGGCTTCTTCTTGGCTGAGATGACTTCATGCGGATGAAAAATGAACAACAGCATTTGCTTGATTCTGCAACATGTTGAAATGAAATTCGAAAAATACAGTAAAATTGAAAAAAAAGAGATGTAGGTCAGTTAATCGAGATTATGATTGTTGTTTAGTTACTAGTATAGTTTCGCCACTCTTACATAGATACACAATTCAAAGGCTTCCACGCTAACCATTGTCTTACGTTTGATTCAAAATCATTTTAACTTCGAAGTACCGTACTGTTCGAGACGGTACTACCAAAATACACAGACCCGCAGGGACCGAAAGGGTTAGGGTTCTTGCGGTCTTGTGATCCTGTATGTTTTACTAGCGGCCGTCAAAGACAAACAGAAAAGTGTGGCATATATACCGTGTTTCCCCGATAATAAGACCTACCCGCAAAATAAGACCTAGCGTGATTTTTGAGGATGATTTTAATGTAAGCCCTACCCTTAAAATAAGCCCTAGTTGAGAGCGGCAGAAAGACGAAAGAGCGAAAACTCCGCAGCAATTTTGGAAACTGATGACTTGCAAGACATTCCAGAGGATGATGATATGATTGTTCTTGAATAAATTGTTGTTAATGAGTTTCTGAATAAAAAACATGTTAATGGCAAGTAAATGTAGATCTTTTTTCGTAATTTCTGTTTATTTAAAATCTCGTAATTTTTACTTTGTAACTTCATTTTTGATATATCAAAATAATACATCATCCCCCAAAAATAAGCCCTAGTGCCATATTTTGGAGTAAAAATTAATATAAGCCCTGTCTTATTATCGGGGAAACACGGTACGAGCAATCTAGTTATTTAGTTTACTTATGAATTGGTAACATGCGCAGTGCAAATACCACATACCTTCATGAACAACAACAGATTGACAAAACTTTTGCTTTAATTTTTCACAGCATTGTGATTCCAAATGATTGTGAAACTCTTCGTGATCGGAAGGATGAATGAAATTTGAAAAGTTTGAACCAATCACGTCAATCTAAAAAAAAATGTGACAGTTTACTAAAGCGTGGTAATCAAGAGAAATGTTTGTGTAAGGAAAAACAAAAATTTGCAGGAAACTTAATTTGCTGTTACAAAGAATAAACAATATCTACCAACGGTATCTTATTCCTAAGATTAATCGACACTGTTCTTTTTAAACACTGCCCGTAAACAAAACAAAATAATGATGAGCTGTCTTTGAAATTTTATTACAATTATGAGATCCTAATTTAACATCCTTACGCAATATGTAAACTTGGCAAAAAAACATCTTAAAAAGCTTCTTTTTATAGCTTTGGTTTGTTATCTTCTTGTTGTCGATAATCTCAAATTGACTTTAAAAAAGTAAAAAAAAAGGACTGTGTAATTTGATTCATATTTCTGATTAGACAATTTGAATACCATACAATATACATAACACTTTTGGTATTCATGACAGGCATGAAATACACTACCAACAAAAACTACAGTATTTTTAAGAACGTCTACCTGCGCAAGGCCCAAGTCTTCAGATATTGAATTTGAAACAAATAAGCAGCGATCGTTATTGCTGATAATAAACAAAAACCCATCTAGACCCTACAACAAAATTATACATGTTACAATCGCAACACAGTTTCATAAACTGATGCATCACAACACGAACCATGTCAACTGGCCGGGAACAAACTGATCACAAACGAACCGAACGCCAACATCAGGATTAAGATTAGTTGGCGGTCAGTTGTCATGGACTCTACAACATTTCTCCAAACCTGACATAATGGCGCAGACCTAAAGCATAGGACATAAGGTCGTAGGGAAAAAAGGGCAAAAGAACGCAGCGATATAAGCGCGAAGAGAGACATAATCCTACCAGCTGAGCTAACATTTTCGTGCTTTAAAAAATAACACCGTAAACTGATTATCATCCAAAATTATTACCAGTGCTGACTACCAAGACGCTAAACTTTTTCTGCGACAAACGTTTCGATTTTAATGATATATTAACAAACGTTAATACATATTAACAAACATGTAGACTAATAAGATAAACAAAAAATGTAGTTTTGATACTAAAACATAGTGTTATTGAAAACATTGAAAGAAATAATAGGTATCTAACCCATTAATAAGGAATGTGAACTTGATTGATTTTACAAGAAATTCTTTTGACTTTTTTGTTTTCGAATTTCAAAAAAAAATTGTCAAATTTGCATGCATGGCTTTAATCATCAAATAACGCACGCTACTAATCATAATTAGCGAAAAGCACTGCGCTCAAATTAGTTCTCGGTCGCCGTGCAACATGCTTTCTTAAAAGAAAACACTGAAGAAGGATTGCTTTTTCCTCACGATTTCATTAACTGGAAACAACACTTTTTCAACGCTTCTAGTTGCACTAACATTAAAATCCGCCGAGCCGTAGCCACGGCGCGTCAGCTATTGTTTTCACACGCAATCATTTTAATCTGCTAATCAAACAATAATTAGTTTTTTGTCACGCTGTGAAGGAAAAGGGTTTCCTAACAGCACGCAATAAAATTGCAATTATTGCCAATTACGCACTACACACACACCATATAAACTATAACAGTACATTATTATTTATGATTATCCATTTTACGCAAAAATAAAATTTAATTCGTTTTACGATTAATCTTTCACGTTTTACAAAAGCTTAAAATTAATCCATATACGCTAAAGACGAAAATTAAAATATTTTTGAATAACACATGGCCTGATAAAGACAATCACCATACGAAATCCAGCCAACTCCGTCGACGGGGACAATACCGGATCCAAGATAAGATGATGAACACATTTTTTTGTAATATGTATTAATAATCCATCAATAATGACACAATTACCGAAGGACTTGCTTTTTAAAACTCTAAAAAAATTCCAATATTTTTTTCGAAGTCTAAGAAGTCAAAAGAATAATTATAAAAAATCTATTGAGTTCGTATCCTTGTGTAAGCCTATCTAAGGAGTTCGTATCCTTGATTAATCTAAAATCTAAGGAGTTCGTATCCTTGATTAATGATTAGATTCTTATTCTTTCAATGTTTTCAATTAACACTATGTTACGGTTACAAAACTACTTTCTTCGTTTACTTTAGTTGTCTACACTACAGCATTTGCGCATTAGACCTTGGAAACATACAAATGTATAAAAAAGGTTTTGTAATATATGATATTGACGTTTGTCGCAAGAAAAAGAATAAGTTTTTGTCTCCATTCTGACTAATGGTCATTAATATTGAGTAATGACCGAAAGAGTGCGATCACAAGTGAAAGCGTCCGAAATGAGGTTTTCACGAAAACTCGAACGAGTTACACCGTTTAACAAGGTGCGTAGCTCTGAGATTCGAAAATTTCTTAACATCGAGCAGTTACTTCTCCGAATTGAAAGATCTCAGCTGAGATAGTTTGGCCATGGACTTATTCAGAAGTCCATGGTTTGGCCATGTAAGCAGAATGCCTCAGGAAAGACTCCCTAAACAAGCTTTACTTGCCACAGCAAATAGGAAAAGACCAGTTGGACGACCTACAATTAGATGGACCAATTATATCGAGGATCTTGGATGGAATCGCTTGGGACTTCACCCAAGCAAAATGATGAATGAGATGGAAGACCGTGAAGTGTGGCGGCTTAATCTGGAGCAGCTGCCCCCGCAACCCTCATGGAAAAGTGGGCAATGAAGAAAGAAGATCTTGGTAACTGAACTTGCGGCATTATTTCTTGAAGGAAGAAAATGTCGGCGCATATTGCAGGATTATGCCTCTCTGTGCCCTTTTGCCCTTGCTCACTTTTGTCTGCACTCCTATATTCTGTGCACTTATGTCGCAGAACATTTCTCACAGCAATGTACCAATGTAATTGGCACATACAGTAACGCAGTATTGGTACTCTTAGCATAAAAAACAGCTAAGTCGGATGAGATTGGTAGTTATTGGCCTTCTAAATATGATAATCTCAGCAATAGGAAAAGTAGCCTAGTCATTAAAACCAAAAACCAATACGAAACCATACTTCAAAACTTTGGTGTTGTTAAATTATTACTAGTGCTTTTGCAACTATACATATACAATCACATCAATCAATATATTAGGCAAATGATACCTGAGTCGAAATGTCTGTATTTCTGTCTGAGATGTAGCCATTGTGTTCTAAAAATGCATAAAAATTAAATCCACTTGTAATAAAATACATTGTACTATCTATTTCAAACTCTGAACTTTGTCCTAGCAAAGATAACTAGAAATCCTGAAATCCATGGCATTCAGTTAAATGGCTGTGGTCTATTACTATAAATAAGGCTATTTTTATATAAGAAAAAATGCACACTACACAAACCGCATTGAAAATTACACACTACTTACACAACCGATGCTGTTATAAAAAAAAAGAAAACATATGTTAATATGCTGAACATTTAGTAATGAAAAAATCGGAATATCTTAATTAGTTACAAATGGTTAATTTAATTTCACATTTTTCAGGATTTGTCCGACCAAGTATCTGCCAACCCTGCATTATTACGGTGAAACTAGATACCGACAAAGGTGTAAAAACTAGTAAGAAACAAGTGCTAAGAAACAAGATAAGCACATGCACAGCAAATCGAGAAGCAATTTATAGTGGCATACAAATTGCCTTCTGGCAAGAGGGTAATTGCTTGACTCGATGGTCGTAAGGTCTTTAGCAACTTTCCTGTCGCCATCCTAAACGATTGCTAATTAATTTTTACTTTGTGCTGTTATTGAGCGATTAAAGAAATTTGTCTCGTCTTGTAGAAAGTACCGAACCATTTAACTTAGAAGCAAGTGAAAGTGCAAAGTGAACATGTTTTTAAACTATTCAAGTACCCAAGTAGAAAATTTTGTTCCTAAGAGTCTGCATCACAACACTCTACAAGTCAACAACATTGAGCCATATTCATCACGTGTCGTGTTGTCTGCATTCTGGTCAATGAATGTTACCAAATACCATGTATAACTAGAATGTGACATGGCAAGCGATATCCGGGGACTTCACCAAAGTATCTTACTTTACTGAGCTAAAAAACTTTACAATTGCGCAAAGCGTGTTTATGGTTGTTGATAGTCAGATCTGAAATACTCTGCTTTCAAATTTCATAATGTTCCATTAACTTGATCAGGTTTGTGGTTAATAGCTTTCAAAATTTAAATGTCTGGAAAAGATATAAAATGTCAATCAAAATTTTACAGCTCTGCTTAGTTTCAACTTTTAAGGAGTTTTGCTTAGCAGCGCAATTGTTAAAACTGCGGTTACAAACAAAACCTTCGTTAAAACAAATAGTTTGACAAAACCTTTTGCTCCAATTATAACAACAAAAACAACACCCCATTATGATTTTCGGAGTTTGTAACTTACATTATCTTGACAAGAAATTAGACACACTATCTTAAATATCAAATCAACACCCTCCACTAACCCACTCCTACACTTTTTCCAGAAGAATTTTATACAGTATGAGCACAAGTATGAACAATTCTACTGATTTTTCTCAAAATTCAAGAACTAAACAAAAACAATGCCAGCCTTAGCAATTAGGTTGGTAAAAGATACGTACACAAACAAAATTTACACAAAAAAATCAAATAAATTTATTGGTGATATTGCACAGTCTAACTTTACGGTGACTTCACACTGAAAACTTCTAAAACCGTATCATTGATTTACTCAACGCAACATGCTTTCCAGAACCCAAGGTGTAATGTTTAAAGTGAAACAACCTTTTACTAAAAATTGTCTATTTCTTTTGCACTTTACGCATTTTTTAGTTCATTTTAACAGCCTTGTGGCTACTTGCTCTCAAAGTTTAAAGGCCTCAAAAAGTAATCAAAATCAAGTAAAAAACAGCAGCTCATATAACAATGCTAAAACTTGACCTTTTTAGGAGTTCTTAATAGCAGAGGTGGAGTCCTCGAGGACACATTTTGAAGTCCTTGGTCTCGTAGCCTCCAAGTCCTCAAAAAGCCATGTCTTCGGTCAAGGATAGCACTATTTTTTGATTCGTTAAAAATGCCCAAAATTTTGCAAAAGTTGGGGTTTTTTTGAGCTAAGACCTTTTTTCTTAAGCGTTGTGTCCTTGGTCCTTGGCTTCGAAAGGGTCTGTCCTCAGATAGTCGGTCCTTGGCTTAGGATTTTCTGTGTCCTTGACCTTGGTCGCGAGCCTTGTGTGATCAACTCCATCTCTGCTTACCAGTTTTTTGCTTAATTTTGAAACAACATATAGCGATCTTTAAATTTAACGACTTTTGAGCAAAAATATTAATACATCAGCCAAATTTAGCACTAACCACGGCCGGATAAATGCACGCATTTTACACCCATTCCTATTCTGAGAACGCTATTTAATAGTGCGATCCAACGGCCAACACATTGGACATTGTACACAGTACAGTAGGGTGCTTATAAAGCCTCACTATTTTTTGAAAGTTATCATATTACTTTTTACCTGCTTTCAAACTATTCATTTTAGGAAAAAAATAAGACATACAAAAAATTTTTGAAACCCGGAAAGATACAGGGGGTCCTCCGGGCATTTTACATGAATCATTGTGAAAATAAACAAAAACGCTTTTATTTCTTTATTTTTTTATGCTCGAAAAAAAAATTTTGATGCTATTCACATTAAATTGATTATGCTTACTTTGCATAATAATATTCAAAGTTTCTCTTTAGAAAAACCACCTAATGTATTTAATTTTCACAATAATTTTTACAGCAAATAAATACCAGTGCAACCAATTTTCACAATGTGCGTGATTCTAGATAGCATGGACCATGAATAAGGTCTTTAGTTTTTTAATGGCCAATCAGCAATCTAACCTATAATTCAACCATCTAATATACAGCTTTATCTACTACTAATTGCCTAATAGCACATACAAGTATCAAATGCTTAATTCTATCACCAGTATTACCCCATTAACATTCCACACTGAAAAAATCAATCCATATGACTTTCACAAGAATATAAGTCAAGTTGTTTTTTCAATATTTACAATTTCTCTTCGAATCAGTGTTAAGAGTAAGACAACACCACTTTTATTTATTCCTTTTTAAAACCTAAGTGTGCATTTTAGGCCTTTAGTTACATTAGCTATGGATATTGTCTTTAAAAATGAAAAAAATATTACAGCTATCAGCTTATCGGCACATATGAAATCAGTTACTGTTAATATACTACACTACTAAAACATATTACTGTACTACCTAAAATCGATTTCACCCCATTGGGGTATTATCAATCAAACAGTTAAATCTTTTTCAAATAACATATCATCCAAAACATGGCCTCAAACAAGTCTTAAGCAATGTAGATATACAACACTATTTATGTCATTCCAATATGCATGTTTTGGGCTGATTTTTCAAATAGATGTTAGCTTGTCGAGTTTCCTAATTCAGTTTTAGCTAGGCACCTAAAGTAGCTCCAACTTGAGATTATACCCAGCATGTGTGAATACTGACAATTTTGAATCGGCCGTCTGGAACTATTTTCACACTATGCATAACGTTTTGAAAATAATTTTGGGAAAATTTATGGGCTCTTGAGTTTTACTACATTTTTAGCTCATTAGCACAGCTACTAGAATATTTAAGGTATTATATAACATTTTACCTGGCATCTGCTTAGAAATCAATATTTTTGAAAGGAAGTTAGGGTCACTTTTCAAAACATAAAAATTTATCTTATATCGAAATGTTAAATTTTTCAAAATTTGCTTTATCAAACCCGAACCTTGATGCAGCGTTTAGAAACAACTGAGATGAGGTTGAGGTCACAATGCTGCTACCTTTTTTTAATTAGTTCCTAAATAATTTATTAACCAAGAGAATATTGTTAGTGTGAGCTACCAACTTGGCATCATAAAGTTTTTTTACATTGTTTGGTTGGACCATTAATGTTGACTTTAATGACTTGTTTATCAAAGTATCAACATCAGCAGAAATGAATGGAGGCAAAGACCACAAAACAAAAGCACTTTAATTTTGACATTTGATGTGTAGATGCAATTTTATAGTTTGGTAAGTATAGCAAACCACCAGTTTTGCTTTAAAGTGCAACTATTTTTGAAGTGTATCTTATATCACACCTTAACAACATCCAAAAGCAAAACACTCAAGATCGCCTGTAATAAAGTTTCGCCAACAATTTCTGAAAACTTTCATATCATTGTTACAGCCTTCAAATCCAGATAAATTTGGAAGTGATTAAATAGCACATTGTCATACGCAATGCTGCATGTAGCTTTACAAAGAGAGAAATAACCAATTTTTAGAACTTGGGAAGAAAGAAAGTTTTGCTATACCAAATAAAAGTTTAGATAGCAAAATCTGGCAAAATATTACATATTTATTTACGTTAAAATACTTTGACATAATTACGTTGTTTTGACAAAGACAAATTCAAAATGTTGCATGAAAGTGGTTTGTTTTTGCTTTGACGCTTAGAAATAAAGCAGCAGTCAATCAAAGATACCTGGGGAGTATAGATTCAAAGTAACCAAAAGTCATAAAAAATTGTTTGTCAAACTATGATAAAAAAAATTTCATACCAGCGCGAGAAGACAGAAATAAATTAATCTACTACGGTATCCGGACACGAGTCCTAAAAACACGAGCCTTAAAAGACATCAGTCCTAAAAACACAATCCCTAATGGACATGAGTCCTAAAGTACACAAGCCCTAAAGGACACGAGTTCTAAAGAACACAAGTCCTAATGAACACAAGCCCTAAGGGACACGAGTCCTAAAAAACACGAGTCCTAAAGACATGAGTCCTAACGGACACCAGTCTTAATGAACCCGAGTCCTAATGGACACCAGTCCAAAAGAGCACGAGTTCTAATGTACACAAGCCCTAACGGACTCGAGCCCTAAAAAACACGAGTCCTAAAGACAGAAGTCCTAATGGACATGAGTCCTGAAAGACACCAGTCCTAAAGGACACGAGCCCTAAAAGACATGAGTCCTACAGGACACGAGCCCTAAAATACACGAGCCCTAAAGGACACGAGTCCTAAAGGACACGAGTTCTAAAGGACACGAGCCCTAAAGGACACGAGCCCTAAAGGACACGAGTCCTAAAGGACACGAGCCCTAAAGGACACGAGCCCTAAAAAACACCAGCCCTAAAGGACAAGAGCCCTAAAAGACACGAGTCCTAAAGGACACAAGTCCTAAAAGATACAAGTCCTAAAGGACACGAGTCCTAAAAGACACGAGTCCTAAAAAACATTAAAGTTAAATGCTACATAAAAGTCGGTATATACTGAAAAAGATTTGATTAGTAAGAAATCAAGGTTTTTGTTTGCTTTTTTCAGTGACATAAATTCGGCTTGCTGTCAAGTAATCCATGAAAATGTTGTAACATACATGGTGGTAGCTAGCTTCGGTTATCAAATGCAAGGTTTACTATTGACGACCCTGAAATAGAATAGTTGCATCTCCTTCATCCGAGACAAATTAACACATTTTTAAACTATGGTAATTTCATAGGTTTAGTGTGCATTTGATGTTGTCATTAGCGGTTTACCGCTATGGTTGCTAGGAGTTAAAACGCAGAAGCAGTTGTTTTCATCAGATGTGGAGTCCTCGAGAACACATTTTAAAGTCATTGGCCTCAAAGCCTCAAGTCCTCGAAAATTGCCCTGTCCTCAGCTCGAGGACAGCACTATTTTTGAACCGTTGAAATTTTGTTGGAAAACGCCAGAAACCTTGCGGAAAATCTGCAAAGACCTTTTTTTTGGTTTCCTCAAGTAGAGATCGCCTGAAAAAAATTTTTTAAAGACCTTTTTCTCCTGAAAAAAATTTTTGAAGACTTTTTTTTGAGATCGCCTGAAAAAAATTTTGAAGACCTTTTTTTTTTGAGAACACTTGCGTCTGTGTCCTTGGCCTCGAGAGGGTCTGTTTTTGGCCTTGGCCTCGAAATTTTTTGTGTCCTTGGCCTTGAGCCTTGTGTCCTCGACTTCACCTCTGGTTTTCATTGAATTATTTTGTAGAAATGTCATTTAAATTTTAAAGCAATGATTTAACCGCCCTCAGCATTATGTTGATCGAGCCTTAATTTAGATCTATTTCGACTTGAACTAGTGGCGTAAATTATTATTCATAAATAGTGCTTAAATTAAACGTTAATCTACCATGTGTTATTGCTGCAGCGTAGAATTTTATGTATTTTAGAATATGGCCGAATTTACGATGTGAAACAAAGTTAAAAACCGGGCAAAGTGGACAATATCAGGCACAGTGGACGATGAGATTTCACAAAAGGCATAACTTTCTAGACCAGCTGAGTTATATAAGCTGCTTAAATTGATCCTGGTAACTTTCAATTAAGCCATAGGCTATCTACAAAAGTTTTAACAGTACATTCAAATTTTTTAAATACGCCCACTATAGGAATTAAACATTGATTTACGGCAAGGTTCGATGCTTTGGAATGGCATTTTGACGTCCATCGTTTTGGCGCGGAAAAACTACGACGTAGCTGTAATCCATCAATGAAAATGAGATGGTATAGGTGATTGGATGTACATTACCAACTGCAAACAAGTCGTCGTTGACCTGAACGCAGATTAATGAACTTGTTGAAAAACGGTGGTTGATGCTCCATGCTCCTTAAAACGGTGACATAATGCGCTCTTTGTGGTTTTAGCATGCGAAAACTTCTCTCCTTTTTGATGATTCATCGCATTATTAAACATCAGCTGTTGTTGTAGTTTGGCAGTTCATATAATGAATGTCGTTTGTAAATTTTTTACGATATTGGGCTGTAAAATTTTTTTTTTCTATGTACAAAATACTTGGAAATTTTTCTAAATAATGTTTTGATTTATTGTGTCATTTTAGTTTTTGTCGCACTCGCAAAAGGACATTATTTATTACAGCGTCGTGTGCCGAATTTAATTTTCTAAGCACATTTTCATTGTTATTGATGTTGATAGCTTGCAAAATAGATAACAACTAGTCAACAATATATAAATTCCATAGCAAAGCCATTTCTCTTTTCTTAAAAAAAAAAAAGAATTTCAATTAGCTTGAGATTGTTTTAGTTGTTTCGTTTTCTCAAAGTTTTATCTGATAAATAATGCCGTAAACGTTAGATTCAGAAAAGTTCGCTAACTACGCAACACCACTTCACTGCATTATTGATTAACCTTGATAAATACTTATTTGTTATTCCAAGCCGTTTGCAATACAGATGAACAGTTCGTCATGATTACGCGGTGATCTCCCTCAAAGAATTTATTAATAGTGAGCATACTCGTAATCACCGCATACAGAATTTCTTTGATTATTTTTTTATTCAGTAACAGTACATGAACTTGACTGGAAAGTAAAATTGTATCGGTCAGTGCATGGCCGGTATTCTAGTTAAGTTGGATTCATGCAGTATCCGTTTTTTATCCGCTTTTGTCGTTTTTTTTACGCTTTTCTTCTTCATGAAAAAGTAATGTTCTCTTTGGTAAGCATTTTTATACGTATGTCCTTGTCCTCACTAACCAGACAGTTCTGCTGGACAAAACTTTTTTTCAAAAAATTTTTTTACGAGGGGTTAAACAGCCCTATTTTGAAATATCGCTTTCATCGTTTATCATACCCTAACTCCAAGAAAAAAAAGTCTTCACAGTCCGACTTAAGAGTTTTGATTGGGGGGGGGGGGGGCGAAATTTTGTTGGAGACCAATTTAGGATTGGGGGAGGCAATCCACAACTTATATAGTGAAGACCAAAACAAAAAAACAACAAGAACAGATTTCACGGTCTGAACAGCTGAATTTTTTTCGAAAAAAAGGTGAAGAGCCAAAAAAAAGCGAAAAGGTCTTTACGGTCTCGTGTCAAGGTGAACACAAACCAAGAAAAAGAAATTGATGAAAGAATAGCTGTTTTGGTCACAAAATTATCATTGCTGGCATTGCGATTGGGGGGAGGCTGCCCTCCTAGATACGCCTATGTTGTTTATACACAAAATTTTTGAACAAAATTTTTATCAATATGTACAGTAATAAAACTCTACTTAATGCAAATAAGGACTTACAAAACTGCGCACGAAAAAGAGCAAACTTTTTCACGAAGAAGCAAAAACCAAAAACAAAACGGACAAAAACGGATTTTGTGTAAATTCGCCTTTAGTAAGTAAACATCTTAATTTTGCGACCGAAAATTACGCCACTAAAATTTTTTCTGCATTAAAAACGATAAATTTATTGTTTAATTGATTTTGTACGACTTTGAACATCAAAAGATATGGCTTTTCGTATATGGTAGTTTTTTAATTTCTCACCTTAAGTTTTATTTGTATTGTCGCAGAAAAGATGAAGCTCAACGACATGTGGATTGTGGAGCTTATTAAAATAAATCACGGTGAGTCAGTAGGCAAAAAGAGACGATCGTATGAAATCAAAGATCAACGGCTCTGAAATGCAGCAAGCTGCTGGTTCTCACGCCCTACCTTAGAATACTTGCTAACGATTGCCGGTATTATTTAGTTAAATACAGATCCTGTTTAAAATCTCAAATTGGACAAAATCTTAAATTTGAAACAATTGCAAAATATGCCAAAGTTCGGAAAAATAGGGCAGCTTAATTGACTTGCACACCAAAGCACTAAATATAGAGTACAATGTTTCCCTGATGTTAGAAATTGTATCAATTTGTATCAACTTTTCATAAACTTTTTTTAATTTCCTCATTGAATCAACTACAAACCAATCAAGTTCTTTTTGACGAAATTGAACGCGCATAGACTGTCAGAAAATTAAAGTTTGTTTGCAGTCTATATTCCCTCTACGCTGCGCGGCCATGCAGATAGCCTTGAACTTCAGTTCTGCGTACACTGCATAAGTGTTGATAAGACAAGGGTAATACGTGCTTTCAATCGGAAGCAAGACCATAATTTAGATTTCATAAAATTATTTTACAAATGCAAGATTTTGACAACAAATCCGAAATTCCGGACTAAAATAGAACCAGAATGCGGCGAAGACCTTTTTCTTTTTTTTGCAGTCTTCACTTAAATTTGAGGGGCAAAATTCCGAAATTAAGGACTAAAATTTGTAAACTTCACCTAAATTTGGGACCAAAATTCCGAAATTCCAGACTGAAAGAGAACCAGTTTGCAGCGAAGACCTTTTTTAGAGCTCGCATGGCCTTTTTGTTTCGCGCACACCAAGCAAGCTCTGAGAGGGAACGTTGTTTGCAACAAATCCAATAATGACAGAAAACTAAAGTTTCTTTGTTTGCAATAAATCCGATGAAGAATATTGTGACTAAAAAAATTTGTTTGGAAAAATTGAAGCAACCAAAGCGCAGTAAACTTGAGAAAACTGCATTTTTAAATTTTTAATGGAGCATTGTGATCAAATTTTTTTAATTATTTAATTGTAAGAAATAGAAAGAAAAAAATTTTAATTGTAAGAAATAAAAAATCAAATACAGAAAGTTTAATATCAGCGCAGAACAGCTTTTCTGGAGAAATTTGTAAAAATGCGAACCTAACTTAACTTACACTTTATGCTGAATGTTCTTCTCTTTCTTTCATTCTAACAAAGATTAATGAATATTTTTGAAATCACCAACTTACATGAAATCAACAACTTACATGAAAATCACCAACTTACATGAAAACAAACAAAAGGACAAAAAGAGACGTTATCCAACGATCTGTGCTAACATTTTTGGGCTTCGAAAAATCATGCCGCCACTTAACTACATTATCAGAAATTATTACTTTATCTTGCCACAAGCATAAAATATGACATAATCATAAAACCATTTTTTTAATTATATTTTGTATGTTTTGCAGTATCTTATACGCAAATAAGGTAGTGCAGAAAATTAAGATCAACAAAAAAATAATTTTGCAATCAAAACATAGTGTGGATTGAAAACATTGAAAGAATAGAAGTCTAATCCATGAATGAGGGATATAAACTCTACTGGGTTTTCGTAAAAGTTGTTTGACTTTTTCAGTTCAAGTTTTGACAAAATTATTGGTATTTTTTAAATTCCTGTTATTCGAGGTTTGTTAAAAAGCAAGTTCTTCAGCAAAAATTAAACGCAAAAGTTAATCCTAAAACGAATGATGTTTTACTTTTTTATGTAAAATAATATGAATGATGTAAAATCTTCTGCCATACAATGAAAAACAAAAACAAAATGCAAATATTTTTTCTTCTTGCGGTTTTAAAACTCATTAGCGAAAAACGTTTGAAGCCATTGTGATAAATTGTCTCTGATAAAACATCAGATCGGTTGAAGTTTTCAAATTGAAACAAGTAAAAACTTTCAAATACGCTATTTCAAAACAACGATTGGTGGTTTAAAACTCTGAAAAATGATTGTAATTTTAATTCATGTGATGAGGAAACGCTTTCGCATGAACAGCACGACAAGAAGCTAAAAGTTAGTGTTTTATTAACAGATAAAGAGCAAATCGCCTAACGATGATTGCGAGTGAAAATAATGTAGCCAACGTGATGGGTGGTTTTTCTGCAAAATGCATCCACGATGTCGTCGCAAGTACAGCGTTATAATAACACTGTGAAAGTGCGAGTCATTGTTTAGCATACGCACGGCAATTTCGAAACTAAGTTGGTCCAAGAATCTATTTTTTACGTTAATAACAGCAATTTTAAACTTTTATCTCGAACAGACGTCTAATTATATTTCTAATTTTTTGACTTTTAAGTACCTACTGATATTTTAAAAAACGTTATTTTAGCTCAAAATTAAAAATAAAGGTTTTGGGGATCTATTTAGGGGGTTACCAAGGGGGTAGCACACCCAAATCACATCAAAATAATTTGAAAGACCTGCTTATATTAAAAACAATTAGGTTATTCAAAAAATTGACTATTGGGAGGTTTAATTTGTTGGGATGGCATTCCTAAATTATATCAAAATATTTTTTCCACAATTTTCTAATATTGGAATTGCAAACGATGTTAAAATGTATTTAACAACTTCATAGTGACGAACTTATAAAAACATCTATCTTCGTTAAGTCATTTAAAAGTCAATTATTGGGGGCACACTTGCCCTCAATAATTAACATGCCCTAAATAAATATTTCACTTTCACATTGATGATTATTGCACTAAACAGTTAGTAGCAAACGGTGACCTTACGTCATAAGTAGAAAACAGTGATCACCATGTTTAAGTTTTTGGGTTTGTCCTGCTGTTGGTAATCAAACCCGAGTCTATCGTTGTAGTGGTAGACACTCTCCAATCACAATAAAACTTTCAATAAAAAATAGCAAATTTTTTTCTCACGTCCTTATAGCGTGCTTTGCTAGAGGTAATACTGAACTCTGACCTCCAAAAACATCCAAATATTTTGATGCGTAGTTGAATTGGTTGGTCAAAAGAAATTGATACTCACCCGCATCTCCAAACGGATCACTTTTTTTAGAACTCGTGTAAGTAATGACTCGTATGTTTTATGAGTCATACTTTAGGTCTCGTGTCTTTTAGGGTTTGTGTCCTTTCGGACTCGAGTCTTTTAAGGCTCGTGTATTTTAGCACTCGGGTCTTTTAGGACTCGTGTCCTTTAGGGCTCCTGTTCTTTAGGACTCGTGTCCTTCAGGGCTCCTGTTCTTTAGGACTCGTGTCCTTTAGGGCTCGTGTCTTTTAGGGCTCGTGTCCTTTAGGGCTCGTGTCCTTTAGGGCTTGTGTCCTTTAGGGCTCGTGTCCTTTAGGGCTCGTGTATTTTAGGACTCGTGTCTTTTAGGGCTCCTGTCCATTAGGGCTCGTGTACATTAGGACTCGTGTCCATTAGGGATTGTGTTTTTAGGACTCGTGTTTTTTAGGGCTCGTGTCCGTTAGGGCTTATGTACTTTAGGGCTCGTGTCCTTTAGGACTGGTGTCCTTTAGGACTTGTGTACATTAGGACTCATGTCCATTAGGACTCGTGTATTTAGGACTCGTGTCTTTTAGGACTCGTGTCCATTAGGGCTCGTGTTCTTTAGGACTCGTGTACATTAGGACTCGTGTTCTTTAGGACTCGTGTCCTTTAGGACTCGTGTCTTTTAGGGCTCGTGTCTTTAGGACTCGTGTTTTTAGGGCTCGTGTTTTTAGGGCTCGTGTACGAGATCCATCTACTACAGAAACATTTTGAAACGACAGCTAATTTAGCTTGTACTCCAGTATATTTGCTACCTCAAAATTAAAGTATTTGAACAAAAGTTTACCAGTAATCTGCACATTACATAGGCTGCAGTGATCTTTTTATGCTTTCAATAACTAATAAAATAGTATGAAGAGGCTACCACACAACCATGTTACCAAACTACTATAACTAGATTCACAATTAATAAAGTAATGCAATAAGGAAGTAATGAAACTTCTAATTTCACCATTGTCACCTCATACTAAAACTTTTACCTAAAAAATAATTTGGTAATATATTACATAATATGAAAATTTACCACAATACAGTAATTTTGGTGTTCTATTGTGAAATTATGCCAGAATCAAAGCGAGCTTAAATTTGATCACATTTTAATCTACTCCAAAAGTATCCTCAGGTTTGAATTAGTGGGTATGGAGCCCAAAATGAAGCTTCTAACATGAACGACTAAGAAGTTGGAGAGGCTTTTGTTTATTTTCACAATGGTTCAGGAAACTTTGCTGGAGTACCCACTGGAAATTACAGTTTTTAAAACTATGTTACAGAAAACGTTTTTTATACAAATTACACCTTTTGAACACAGGAAAAAAGGAAAATAAAAATTTTGAGGCAAAAATAAGCACTCTACTGTACAGTATATTACAGGGGAGGGCAAACTTGTTCAAAGAAAGAGCCCCTTGCGGAAAACCATGAACACCAGCGAGCTGCAAAATCAGTTTACACAAAATAACATAACAGGAATAAAAACACCAGGTGTATAGTCAAAAATTTGCAATGGGGGGATGTTTTGAGGGGCTGGGGGCGAACTGCTGGAGGCACGGGGGGCTGAGCCCAAAGAACACAAAAAATTTTGCATTTTTTTGCGAAAATAACTTAATTTTAGGGATGTTTTGATAAAAATTAATGCTTTTAAGACGTGGTATAGAAATTGGCAGTGCAAACATAATTTAACTGGTTGCATAAACTGGGCTATGTGGGACGTGGCTAATGCTAAAATCTTAGTTCTCTTGTTTACATGCCGGTAAATCATAAAATCCTTTAGTTCAATAAAACTCACACGGAGTAGTCTATATTTTATAGAGAAAAATAAGTGGGTGGTCTAATGGAATAATAGTTGAAGAGAAGTGATTGGTAATTAACTAATACTGAATAGCCCCCCCCCCCCTCCTTCCCAAGTTTCTAATATATTTGTTTATAAATTATAATATGTTTGTTTATAATATATTTTGTATCCCCAAATTTTGCCAAATTGTATCTTTTGTTCATATTTGCCTATCCTGAACATTTCATATGTCTAGCTTATAAGGTTAAAAAGTTCAAATTTTGGCGGCTTTAATTGAGGGGGACTACCTCATTTTGGTAACCACAAATTTTGTCAAATTATATCTTTCTTAACATTTACTTACCTTAAAAATTTCATTGACCTAGCTTTAAAGACAAAAAAGTTTAAATTTTGGAGGGCCCGTTTAGGGGGGACCGCCCATCATGGCACCCCCAATTTCAGGCGGGCACCAGTACTTTTGGATATCTATAATAGTTCAGAGTATGATCCATCTGCGTTTTGTAGTTTGAAAGTAGATGGTGATAGAAGAAAAAAAAAGAAATAAGGAAAAATTTATCCAAGGCGGAATAAATAAATATGACCATATAAAGTTCATTAGTAGTATGTTCAAAAAACACAAACTTTTTTTCATCAATATTGGTAGTTACCGCGATATACCAGTTTAAAATTGACCACTTTTTGCCAATTTTCGGCCTCTAAAATCGTGATCACGTGACTGGGCGCCCCCAAACTTGGTGCGCATACAGCCTCTATCTGTACCCAAGTTGTGTTGAAGTTTCAGCGCTCCGCGTCAAGCCATTTTATAATTGTAAAAGAATTCATAAATTTTTGAGACAAAAATGGTAATTTTTTCTCATTTTAGGGTTCCTAAATCACGATCACGTGACCTAAGTTCCTCAAAATCAGCATACAAGACGCTTTTAATTATTGTCATGTTATATCCAAAATTCACCTTTCTATGTTTAACTGTTTTTTATTTACAAGCAAATCAATAAATTTCGCTGCTCATACATCAAAAAGGCCAAGAAAAAACAAAGGTCCTACGCAAGCGCGCAAGTCCCAAACTTACAACCAAACTTCAAAAAAAATTTTTACTACACTTGCAAGTGTTAGCCAAAATTAAGGGTGCCCAACCCAAGGCCTGCATGTGACTCGCAAAACCTCAGAAGTGATCTGGCAATAAATATTAAATTTAGTTAAACTCTTTTAGTTCTAAACGAAATATTAAGCCGTAACAGTGCTTTACAACCAAGTTTTGTAACATCGATCCTACTGGTTTGATTCACATAATTTTTTGCCTTTGAAGAATATGATTGAGCTAAATGAGTGGAACAAAATCGAAAAAGTACTGAAATTAATCATTGATTTCAAGCACACAAACAGAATTTTGTAAGAGAGGGTGCTTGAGCTCAAAGGTAAATATTTTTTGTATTTGGAAAATGTCTCAATTTGGCAATGCACTGAGCAAATTGGTGCAACTACTGCATGTTAAAGCCGCCAAAGACCATGGGGGTCTGGGAGCAAAGCCACCAGCCACTGGGCGATTTTTGTGATTTTTCAAAGTAAATAGCAGTTTTGTGCCATTCTGATCAAATTTTGTACCTTTTTGGAGCCATTTCAAAGATTTACATTGCTAAGATTTGAAAGCCAGTTCAAGAGATACTGCTTGAAATCGGTTTTAATGAAGAAATGAGAACAACTTGAGGAAAAAGAGGTGCCCCAAACCTTTTACCACAATTCTCTTCATTTGCAAAAATACGATGTAATCCCTTGGACTTTGTACCATTGGAAACCTTGCATTTTGCAATTTTGTGACATCACAAAAATCATAATTTTTGCAAAAATTCTCGCAGACTAAGAAATGCGATTACCAACTGGTAGCAGTGAGTAGCCTATAACCAAATCTGAAAATTTGGCAACTGCTGCTGGAATCTGTAGACCTAGGCAGGTTTGCCAATGGTATGGAATCAAACAAATCAAAACATATTTTTGCTAATAAGGGGAATATTGGTAAAAGGTTTGGGACACCTCTTTATTACCTCAAGTAGCTCTAATTTCTTCAATAAAACCAATTTCGAACAGTATCACTTTTACAAATTAGATTTGCCCAGCCCATTAAAGCCTTCCTCTGATTCACAGGTCAAGACCAAAAGATGCTTAAACACTTTCAATTTTGGGTTAAATTTCTAAGTGACTTGGCTTAGAGGAGGCTGAATTTTCCAAAGCCCCCTCTTGTTGAGCAACTGGCTGTTTCACTAATTAGATCGAATTATGTTCAGAATGCTGGTATTAATCTATCCACCACCTAGTGGCGCAACAAGAGAAGCTAAAGCTCCGCCTTCACTGAACCTTCCCCCCTAATCAAGTCGCTCGCAAAATTTCACCCAAAATTTGCAAACTTTTACATGTGCTTTGAACATGATCTATAATAATAGGGAGGGGGATTGAAAGGGCTTAGTAATAAAGTTTTTTTAATGGTTTTCAGCTTTTTGTAGTTTAGTTCTTTTAAAAGGCTCAAAATTGAGCATAATGTCATCCAAATCGTGTAAAAATAGTTGTTTTTTTCCAAAAAATTATCAAGAGGCTAGAAGCAAAGCCTCCAGATCTCCACAATCTCCAGCAGCTCGGGCTCCTTTTCCAAACCCCCGTTCGTGATACACATAAAGTGGAGTAATCTACTCAACATGCCTTCCCCTGTATAAACATTTTCAGAACAGAAAACAAATTTAGCTTTTGGTATAAGCACTCCACCCCCATTAGCAAAATCCTGATTGTGTAGCTAAATGCAATGCTTTTAATGTCTAGCTAAAAATTCAAGTCGATCAAAACCAGCTGTTGTTTTTTTTCGTTTGAATTGTAATTTAGCAACACTCAGACAAAAATGGCCTCATTCACCAACAAAAAACTTTTTACTTTGAAAAGCATAATTTCAAAGATAGTTGGACAGAAGATGCACTGTAATGACATATCTGGAAAGTAACAATTTAGTGCTGCTTCAAGAATTTAATTACTAAGTTAGTGTAATTTCACGAAAATAAAAAGAAGTCCTGAAACTTCTGTTTTTGGATCTGACATTAAATGCAGCCTACAAAGACATTCAGTCCGAAAAATTCGCCCGCAATGAGTAAAAAGTTGGGTAGTCCAGGCTTAAACTAACTGTAGCTGCTAAAAAGTGATCTTCAAATGCGTAGTGTCAGTACTATAAAAAGGCTCATCATTAATGGTACCAAAAGCTACATTATGCCTGCAGGCTGAACACAGACTCTTACTCGCTTACATGAGAAAGATAATTAATTAGCTGCATGAATGTTGTATTCATTCTCAACACTTACTAGCAGTAGCACAACATGGTTACTGATCAATATTAATTACCATGATACGTAATGTTCTCTCTAAGTTATTGTGACGAGTTCTGACATCGTCATACATGAAACCTGTGCAATTTAAGGAGTAAACACCAAAGAACAGTGGGACATCAAAAGAAATTTAAAAGCTTAAAACACTAGCTTACTATTCACATACGAATGCATTTATTCACATTCTTGCTATAGTTCATACAATTGGTCAACACTGACAATTTAAAATATATAAATTAACTCCACTAAGCTTTCAAACTACTTTTAATACAAAATATAAGAAAGTAGGATAAACATTTAATGTTATGTTAATCAAAAAAAAAAGGTAGAAAGTGTACAAAAATATAATTACCGTATTCATTTGTGAATAAGTCACATTTTTTATACCAAAAAATTGCTCAAAAAGTCAGGTGCAACTTATACATAAATACATCAAATGTTGTTGTATGCCATACAAAATTTTAATGATAATGCTTAAAAACGTTTGTATATACTGTTTTTCATGTCAAATATGGGGTTGCGACTTATACACACATTAAACTTACACTCAAATAAATACCTTAAAAAGTGATTGTTACAAGCAAAATTCCACTTGAGAAGGCTATGTAAGTATCTCACCTACTTTTGTTACTTTACACTTCCAGACTGAGATACCGATACGACATGCACAAAAAAGAGGACTAAATACAGGTCTTTGCATGGCAAAAAATTTTTCAAAATCCGAAATGCAATAAGTGGATTTTCATTAGGTAGAAAACAGAAAAGCTATAAACGCAGTCCTTACCTCTTTACATTGTTTAGAGCGGGGTGCCCAAAGTTTTTGAGAAGCAAGACACACTACACTTTTCTTATGCTTTAGTGGGCTGTACAATTACTCAAAAATATTTGAAATATTTTTATGCAAAGCACTGCAAATGTACTGCGTAAGATTTATATTGTTCAGCCAAACTAGATAATTTTCAAAACAGTGCTAAACTTTAATAAAATTAAACTTCGTTCAATGTTTACCAAAAATTAAAGTTTGCTCAATTATATTGAAGAACTTTTCATTAGCTAACACACGCAGGCCTGTTTATTTCACATCACCATAGCCAGGACCTTGCTAAGGGCGAGACTAAATGAAAAAGAACCATACTTTTCAAACTGTAAGTCATACCAGAGAATAAGATGCAGTTTCAACAAAGATTCTAATATGAGCCACACTGGAATATAAAGCACACTAAATCAAATACAACTTATAAAGCTTTAAAACCTCTTAATAAAGCTCTGAAAAACTCTACTTAAAATCATGCAGAAAAAAGAGCATAACCTGATTCATACATAAGATGCACCTGAGTATAAGGAGCACTCCCTATTTGTGGAAGTTTTAAATCTTTTAAATGTGCCTTTTGGTCTGAAAAATATGGTAATTCTTTTTCTATGTCAAAATATGCACAGTATCCAGCAACAGAAAACCAAAGTGTAAAACAAACTGCTGTGCAATTTAAACACTTTGTAAACGAAATCTGGCCCTCAGCTGCCAGGTGACTTTTGTGATTTCATGGAAAAAGTAGTCATTTTAACACCATTTGAAAGAAATTTTGCACATTTTTAAAGCCACTTGAAAGAATTGAATTGCTAAGCCATCCCCCTAAGATCAGGTCCAAAATACGTTTAAAAGCTAGCATATTGGGGCAAACATTCTATATTATTTTATTAAAGAGGAGGCCACAGCCCCCACAATGCTTGTCATCCAATCATGGTTGCACTATTCCAAAAACAGTTGAGTTACTTTTCATCTACTCCTAGTGATGTTATTAATGAAATTAAATTCAAAAAACTAGCCTGGACAAATATTTGACAGAAAAAACAACTTTTATATGAAAAAATTTGCATGCATCGACAGCAACCGAAAAATCTTGAGACAAGTCGCGGGCTGCAAAAACCAGTGTGGGCTGGGGCCGCATCTTGGACCCTGGGCAGCCCTGGTTTGGAGCAATTTGTGAAATCTAAAAATAGGTACTAAAAGCAGTCCAAGTTTTACAAATGGGGATGCGCAGGACGATTAGGCGCTAAGACTACTATGCACCATGACTTATGTGCCTGAGCAAAAAATTTTTCAAATAAAAGTTGTTTTTTTCAAAAAAAATTTTCCGCAAAAAGTTTTTCAAAAGTTTTAAAAAAATTTATTATTTTTTTCAAACAAAATTTTTTTCAAAAATTTATTTCCTTGATTGTTTTTTTTTTTCGAATAAATTTTTTTCCACTGCAAGTTTGCAAAGTTTTGTTTTCTAAGCCACACATAGGCAATCTGTGATGCACAGGCACAAGTTGCTTGTATAATCTTGGCACTTGCAGGAAGCTGAGTGACTATTCATGGTTATTTTAAGTCTACCTCTACCAAACAATACAGTAAAAAGTATTTTGAAAGCTAGGGATTCATCTCCCAGCAGATTCCTATTTATAATTGCTACACTTTGTTGTAATATGGAAAAAACAATGTTTAAATACAGGGATATTTTGAGATAATTATGAGATGAAGATGATAGCCTACACCGATAGCTTGGTTATTCAAATTTACAGATTGAGTTAACCTAATTCAAGGATCAAAAGTCCTTGCATTATGTCGACTCCTCTTCACACTGATGATGAAGTCATTCGACTTCGAAACACGAGAATGCTCCCACGATGGGCACTCCACCTCACCTGCATCACTAGGGGTTGAAATGATTATCCACTTTGACGTGGAGACAGCATAAAGATGTTGTAAAATGAAGTAGGATTGTAAAACGTGATGTCTTTGTGAACTATTAAATTAGTTCTACCTTTTTCACTTCAGGAATAATTTAACTCAAGGTCAAAGTACATTATTGTTGTTTGTGGTTGAGAGATTGTCCACTGCATAAACAGCACAGGTGAAATATCACTTAGGATATGTAACGCGATGTCTTGTGAACTATTGAATTAGTTCTGCCTATATAAATATTGTATTCGCACTGTGTGAATTGTTTACCTCTGTCCTTTAACTCACTGGCCTGCTTATCCACTTGGTCCCCTAGCCGATGTTATTTAATTAATTTTTCATCCCTGTCTATTAGCCCATGTGGTCCCTTGTCCAGAGTTAACTTTATCTTTTCTTTTCCTGGGTTACCTTAATCACAATTGCAATTATTTTTCACAATCATATTTTGATTTTAATTTTATGGGCTAGTTTAGTCAGAATTTGAATTTTGGTTAGTAGACCAGCTTAGTTTAGCTTATAAATTTTGGTTTGAACGTCAGCTCTGCCGATGAGCATTGGTATTACGCAAAACTCCAGTCCAGAGCAGAACGTGGAAACAATTTAGGTCTGCCTTTTTAGTAGCTGAAGTTACAAGATGAAGTTGATAGCCTGTACCGATAGCTTGGTTATTCAAATTTACAGATTGAGTTAGCCTAATTCAAGGATCAAAATTTCTTGCGTTGTGTCGACTCCTCTTCACATTGATGACAAAGTCAGTTGACTTCGAAACACGGGAATGCTCCCACGATGGGGACTATGCCTCACCTGCATCACTCGGGGTTGAAATGATTACCCATTTAGACATTGAGACAACAGTAAGGTGTTGTCAAATGAAGTAGGATTGTAAGACGTGATGTTTTTGTGAACTGTTAAATTAGTTCTGCATATTTCAGGGATATTTTGAAGTTTAATCATTACACCTTACATTTGCTTTAGGTTGTAAATAACTTTTGGTAAAACCAATGTAAAATTCTTGCAGTTAACTTTTTCAGAATCGGATAAAGAACTTTTGAACTTGTACAGGATTGTACACTGCTTCAAATCATTGTTTTATTTTTGAATTATTTTTGCAGTGTGACGTGAATTAAACTTCAAAATTGTAATGATTAAACTTTAAAATATCCATTTAAACATAGTTTTTACTATATTTATAACAAGGAGTAATGATCATAAATGGAATCTGCTCAGAGATGAATCCTTAGCTCTTGAAAAACTTTGCACTGTATGATTTGGTAGGGGTAGACTTAAAACAACCATGAATGATCACGTGGCCTGCTGTGTGTGCCAGATCACACAAGTAACTCGTTCCTGTGCACTGCAGAATTTCCGGACCGTGACTTTTAAGCACAGCCAATTCGGCGGGACTTTTAGGTGCCATAGCTAACAAAAGTAATTTTTCCACAAAAAAATTTTTTCTGTAAATTTTCTTTTTTTTTTTGAAAGAAAAAAATTTTTGTTTCAAATACCAGTTTGTTTAAAAAAAAAAACAGCTTTTATGAGTGTTTTATCAAATACAAATTTTTCTTACATAAAAGAAAAAAAAGTTTTTCAATCAAAAATTCTACAAAAAAATTGATTTCTTTATCATTGCATTTTTTTAATGAAAAAAATTTGCTTTCCACTACATGTTCGCAAAATTTGCTTTCCTAAGCTGCATGTATGAAATCTCCAGCCGGCGGTTTCAAATTCTGAGGTGCACTGGCACGAGTTGCTTGTGTAAATGGCTCATGCAGCTCGCCACAAGACGTTTCACAATTATTTTTAGTCTACCTATATCCAACAATATATTAGAAAATTTTTCAGAAACTAAGGATTCATCTTCCAGCAGATTCCTATTTATAATCGTTACATCTTGTTTTAAATATAGTAAAAACAATGTTTTAAATAGATATTTTTTTAAGCTTAATCATTACATCTTTTTGTAAATAACTTGTAGTAAAAACAATTTTAAATTCTTGCCGATCATAGTATTTAACAACAAAGCAAAAATAGGCACTGCTTTCAAAGAGTTGCTATTGTTTTATTACCTGATCCAATTAATTCTAAAGTACTGCACACAGTATTGATAGAACTCTTTCACAGTTAATGAGTCTTTTGTCTTATCCTTCTTACATTTTATTGTTGTTGTCCGCTTTTTTTCATGCTGATGATTGCATCCTTGAAAGAGCACATCTTCACATTTGAGTCATCACTGCTGTCATTACCGTGTTTCATCAATTAGTTTACTTTGCTTGAATGAAGTCGCAGGGAGTTTTAGCATCCATCCTCAATGTAACTATGACGGCATTTTTCTTTTTTTCTTGTCTTGTTCTTGTTAGGTTTTTGTTGTTTTGCTCTTTTTAATCAGACGCTTATTTCTTTTCATTCTTGCAAGTAAAATTGTTTAATTTGTCTCTTTTAAAACATTTGGCTGACATAGCCAAAAAAGGGTCGTTGTGAGGGGGTAAGGTATGCAAGTTCCGCAACTCGAAGGGACTTGAAAATTGATATTATGAATGGTTTGATAATTGATCTTAAGCAAGTGCTTAAAAGTGAAGAGCAATGCTCCATGGAAACACTAAGTCAACTACAGCATATACAACTTTTGTTTTTGCTTGCTTTTGGTCTTCTCCTTACATACATTCGGGAGAAAAATATAGATATATAACACGCAAAAGTTGCTACTTGGGTGTGAACAAATTATCCTCACCCTCGTGCAGTATCCAAGGACGAAATTTGAGCTGATCCATCCCGCTAGAAAAACTAGCAAAAGCGATCAATTTTGAAGCACAAATGAAATGAGTATTAGTCAAGCGCAAATGCCATTTTCTGCCTGGTCTCATCCACGTAAGCAAAATTTATCAGGGGAAAGCCGAACCAAAGCATAACTTAATTGTTCGTTTCACTTGCATGTGTTCGTTAAGGTTGTCTTTAACAGTTTACAAATTGGATTCTGGGATGCTGAACAATCGTCATGATTAAAACGACACCACATTTTTATCGTAGGAAATGCAGTGAGTGTAATAAACTAAAACTATTAAAGCAATTGTATGCAAAAATTTACATTAAAAAAAAATTGTCAAAAATGGTTGTCGAGTATACAGTCACTTCTAATTCCACTCACACTAAAAAAATAATCCGAAAGTAAAACAATAATTTGAAGCAGCTTTCAATCAATTTCAATTTAGTTATATCACCATTTCAATTTTGTTATATTTCAGTTTCACCATTTCAGTTTTGTTGTATATCACCATTTCAGTTTCTTTCAATTTGTTATATCACCATTTCAATTTTGTTATATTTTAGTTTCACCATTTCAGTTTTGTTGTTATATCACCATTTCAGTTTCTTTCAATTTCAATTTTGTTATATCACCATATCTATCCATTTTGTTTTCATGCTACTTCGATTTTGCCATTTTTCCTGATTGTTTTAAGATTGCTAAAGTTATACCAATTTACAAGGCGGGTTTAAAATCTAAATTGACCAATTATAGACTAATTTCCTTGCTTTCAAACTTTTCAAAAATTCTTGAAAAAATAATAGCCGTCAGGATACTTGCTTTTCTGGATAAACACAGTATATTCTATAACCGTCAATTTGGATTTAGAAAAAAGCATTCGACTATCCATGGTGTGACAGATATCATAACACAATGCTATGAAAAACTAGAAAATAAATTACATTGTTGTCTTATTCTATTGGACATAAAAAAAGCTTTCGATAGTATTGATCATCACACTCTTATCGAAAAATTAAACCACTACGGAATTAGAGGAGTGGCAAATTAATTGATTAAAAGTTATTTATCCGACAGATTTCAGTATGTGGAACTCAACAATGTCAAATCGTCTAGAATTAATATAAAAAACGGCGTCCCCCAGGGTTCGATCTTAGGTCCGCTCCTTTTTATCTTATATATCAATGATCTCCCAAATTCTTTAATAAATCAACCAACTTCATTTGCTTACGACACTTGTATCCTGATTAGCAACCACAGCCTTGTAAATTTGGAAACTCATAGCAACGATGAACTAAAAAGCGTTTCTGAATGGATGATCGCCAATAGGTTGACTCTTAATCCACATAAAACACAAGCTCTAGTAATAACCCGATCCAAGCAAAAGCTCCAATCGTTTTTGTTGTCCCTTAACAATATTTCTATTGAAATACGACAGAGTGTAAAAAATCTAGGCATTCATCTTGACTCAATGCTAAATTTTACCAGTCATATTCAAATGACTGAGCGACGAGTATCTACAGCCATTGGCATACTGCACAAATTAAAATCTATGGCTCCTGTTAAAATTTTGCTTTCTGTGTACTACGCTATAGTTTTTCCACATTTAATGTACGGAATTTTGCTCTGGGGATGCTCGTCTAAAAATAATTTGCATAAACTTCAGATGCTCCAGAACAAATGTTTGAGAATAATAGAAGGTTGGCAGATAAAACAATAACTTGAACCTTTATTCATAAAATTTGAAATATTTAATATTGATCAACTACTAAATTTTGAAATTGCTAAATTCATGTTTTTGTATCAAAGAAATAAGTTACCGCAATTATTTAACAATTATTTCTCTTATATTAAAGTTGTCACTTCTCGCCAAACCAGGAAAGCGGACAAGGATGATTTGTACTTACCCCTTTACGAAACAAAACGTGCTCAAAAATCAATCAAATATAAAGGAGTTAAGATTTGGAATGATATACCTTTAAAGATCAGAACTTTACCCTTCAACAAATTTAAACAAAAATATAAATTGTACTTGTTTCAAAAAAGTGCACACAAAAATTAATATTTTATTGATTATAAAAATTTTAGATGTTTTATACATACAATTTGTCGATCTCACTAAATTTTCAATTTTTCAACGGCAAAACTAGCTACTGTACACTCACTGGTGACCGTAGACTCTAAGACTGAAAGGTCACTTCCGGTTTCCTAGTTGATTAATATGTATGAATATTGTTGTATTGCATTTTTTCTATACTGTAACTTTTCGACAAAATAAACCTCTGACTGACAATCCTGTACAACTTCAAAAGTTCTTTAACAAGAATTTAATGTTGTTTTTACTACAAGTTATTTACAAAAAGATGTATTGATTAAACTTTAAAAAATAATATTCCTTTAAACATTGTTTTTACTATATTTACAACATGGTATAACGATCATAAATAAGAATCTGCTGGGAGATGAATCTTTAGCTCCTGAAAAACTTTCTAGTATATTGTTTGGTACAGTTAGACTAAAAATAACCATGAAACGTCACCACTCCTGCTCATGCGCCTCAGAATTTGAGACTGTCAGCTAGAGATTGCATACAATTGGCCAAGAAAAGAAAACTTTGAACATGTAGTGGAAAACAGATTTTTTTATTGAAAAAAATACAATAAGGAAGAAATCAATTTTTCAGTAAAATTTTTTGTTGAAAACGTTTTTTTGGGAAAAAAAGTTTTATATGAAAAGAAAAGTGATAATTGAAACAAAAATTTTTTTGCAAAAAAGGCACTTAATCGGCCTCACCTAATTGTCCTACATCTAATGTCTGTGCCTTAAAGTCATAGACTGAGAATTTTGGAATGCCAGCTGCAGATTGCATACGTCTGGCTAAGACAACTTTGCAAACATGCAGCAGAAACTTTTTTTTTTAATACAATAAAAAATCACATTTTTGAAGAAAAGTTTTTTTTAGAAAAAAAATTTTTTCTAAATTTTTGTGGTCTAAAAGTCCTGGCGCATAATAGTCTTGATGCATAATCGTCCCGTGCTTGAACATCCTCATCCAAAAGTCAAAGACCGTGAATCTTAGCACTCTTTAAAGCATTTCAAGAAAACCATATGCAACTATAGTAGTCCAGGGATCTAATAAAGTAAGTTTTTGTGTTTTAATATTTTTACATTGACAAGATGATGCATATAAGAAATTTCACACACATTTTTTTTACGTTTACTGTTTTGAAGCAACACTACAGTATGCCATTTGACTACACCACAATTTTAAAGGATGATCACATGCACAGTCATTAAACTCTTTATTGCTTTTGTCATAGCACTAAGGCTAATGCTGTACTCACTTTCCACAATCTTGTTTAAAACCACGACAAACTCAAAGCGATTTTTCAATAACTGGTAAATTGATGGAAGTGACTTTTTCACCAAAAAATAAAACAGAATAAAACCAAAGTTAGGTATGATTATTCATCTGCACATTATTTACTTTTTTAAGGGTCAAGATTAGGGTATGAGTTAGAATTTAGGTTAGGTTTGAGGTTAATTTTAGAGAAGGGATTTGAGTTTGGGTTAGATTTAGGTCAGAAATAAAACAAAGATTGACACAAATTCCCAATGAAATAGTCTCTTCCTAAATTATTTTACCTGATTTGGGCAAATCCTGTTGGGATGATAATTCAACTACTGATAAGGAAGCAAAAAACTTCTGTAGTTGCAAGTAACTCATTGTTAATCTAATAATGGAAGCTTTGTCCAGCAGGCTAGATGTTTCTTCTGGAATCGGAAGAAGTGTGGCCAACGCATAAAATTGGCAATTTTCTCTCCCTCGTCTTGATCTGGCAGCATCACGAGATTTTTCTTTTTTGATATGTGACAATCTGAAAGGAACATTTTCTCCATAACATAATAATAATACTAATCTACCACAATACCATACCTATTCACCATCACTATTTCAAAACACTCCTCCTGTTAAGATACCACTTTTACCCTTTATAAATGGGGTGTCCAAACTTTTACACTGGAGGGCATAACTGGACCCAGTCGTGTGCTAGCAGGTTAACCAAGTCCAACAAAACTCGCAAAAAGATAAGAAAAACTACATGTAGTTAGGTAAATAACAGTGATAAAACCAGAAAAAATAAGATCATTGATGATGTGCATTTAGATTGGAAAACAGGGTAAACACAAAAAAAGGTCTTAGACTGCAAAAATGGTGGACACAAAAAGTTGTTTATTCAGTTCATGACTACAGGTGAAAATTGTTGTGGCAGACCGCATTTGCATTCTCGCTGCGCGCCGATTTAATTTTTTGCAAGTTACAAACGGCTGGTGACTTCAGACACCTCCACTTTACAAGCTACAGCAGAGGTGGCCTTGGTACTCAATTCAACTTAATTGCCATAGAATCACTGAAGAACATTTTGTTTAAAAAAATTGGTAATTTTTAGTGAAAAAAAAGCATAACAAAGGTAAATCAAGAATATGAGCTAAAAGAAAAATAAACATCTTAAAATGATTTTCAATCCAGCTCTTTAAGGTTTTCGGTCTTTTTCTGTTAAGAACATTTGTTTGACCACTGCACCTGAAGGTAGTGCAGTGCTTTATCGAATAAACAGATTTTTCAGTGCATCATTTTGAAAGTTAGATGATCTAATTTACCGTTGCAGCTTTTGATAGACAAAACTTTCAAAAATCTATGCAGCATTGTCTCGGCAAATGTTATCACAAATCATTATGGAATATTCGGGAGTTAAATATTTCTAAGCTCCACTCCAGAGAGAGAGAGAGTTTAATTTGCAATCAATCCTACCACATACTTTTCAAAAAAGTACTGTAATACCGGTACTTCGATACCATTTTTGAAAAGGTATTGTTGGTACCGATACTAAAAAAGTACTGCAGTACTTTTTTACTCAATACTGCCTACCTCTGAGCTACAGTAGTAATGCAGGGGTTGAAATTGACTTTTTCAAGAACTTGCTCATCGGACAAGTGATAGCAAATGATTACTTGCCCAGAAAAACCTCATTTTACCGAAAACAAAGAGGCACAGTACATTTTGATGTTATTGATCATGAAAAAAATGCGTAATAAATGCCAAATTTGTATAACGTCAAATTTTGAAAAAATCCAATTCTTGTGTGCAATTTTTAAATTCAAGTTACATAATAGATGCCATTTTTTTGTGCTTTTTTCCAAAAATATCCCATCAAATAATTACACTGAAACACTCAAAAGAATCCACATCTAATATCACATCAGAAAATTCAACAAAAAAATCAGTGATTATTTCGATTTTTTGTTATTTTTGTTGGTTTCTTCTGTTTCATCATTAGTCACATTTTAGACATTAGTTTGAGAATATTTTGGCATTTGCTGTGTCACAATTAGAATCCGTAATTAAACTAAGCTTTGACTAGCTGAGCCTCAGTTTACATTCTTTTAGATTAGAAACTTTAGTTTTAAAAATAATCAAAAATAATCATTAATCGCAAACTAGTGGCGATTTCATCAAATCGAAAAAATTTTGAATTATGGCAAGAAAATCACAGCTATTGTTCAACTCTGCACAACATTGTGGTTTTCTGGCATAACCAATATCACAGAAAGTCATAGATGCAACTGCCATCCCTGCTTTTTTCAATCATTTAATTTACAAATCAAATCTTTCATAATATCGATATGTGCTGTACATAAAACCCAGAAGCGTGTATGGTAATAAGTTAGCGGCACCCATCTTCACGTCATTGCACCCAGTCAACCAAGCTCCTTTCGAAGAAATCTCACAGCAGTGGCAAGATTGTGGGGTCATTCCACCTCAGATCACCAAAAATTCTTTTTATTTTTTAACCTAAAATCTCCGATTTGCATGAAATTTGGTTTGCTTGTAGAGTTTGTATAAAATAGCCAATATTTTCAATTTTACTAAAATTGGAGCTGTAGTTTTGGAGATACACCCCTTCAAAACTTGGGGTTTTTGTGAAAAAAGGGGGTACCCGCCATATTTTAAATTCCAATATCTTCGCAACTACTTGGGGGATTTGAACAAATTTGGTGTCATTTTGAAGGAAATTGCCCAAAAATTCCATTTCTGTTAAAAAATTTCCAAAATATGCATGTTTAGGGGCAATGACCTTTTGACCTTTACTTTGACCCCAAATTTGACCTTGTGGATCACGTGACCCATTATTTTTTATAGGTGGAAAAAAATCACTGTCATCCTCCAACTAACATATAAAAATTTCAGAGAGTTAATATTTGTAGTTTTAAAACAGTCTGCATTCAAGTTTGGGCCATTTTGCAGAATTTGGGTAATTTGCAAAAAAACCTAATTACTGTATCACAATCAAATGGATCATACAATGATTTGTATTGGTTATGTTTTTATTAACATAGAAACACGTGTGCAATGTACATTGAAATAAAAACAACATCAGTAATTAGTTCATTGCTGAAGTTAACAAAGCACTTACGCCAATGGTTTGCTAACTTTGTCTCTGTGACCTCACTTTTCGTAAAAACTAAATTTCACCCACCAGTGACCACTAGAAACTTGACTAGTACAATAATATGCACATATCTAAAAATATCGAATTTGCATCGATTAGTAGTATTAGGCTGGAGTCTGAAATAGGTCAGAAACCGATCTCCAAAAACAAATTTCTGGCTTGCTCAACCCAACCTCATAACACTGTACAGTGAAACACGAAATCTCACTTCATTAGTGATGTAACACTGCTGATTGCCATGAATTAGATGTTCTTCAAGTTCAAAGCAAAAGCTAGTATGTACCATGTTATATTATATAGCAATGCTTTTTTCGTTGTTTCCTTTTGAAAGTAATTTGTTTTGGATATTTAATGTGTAATGGCATTTACATAAAACCTCCAAAAACTGTGTTAAAATAAATATTAATCAAATTTTTTATTGAAAAGTAAGCTCAGGCACAAGTTGCTATATAAACTCTACAAGCAAACCAAATTTCATGTAAATCGAAGATTTTAAGTTAAAGTGCATTGGGTGATCTGAGATGGAATGACCCAGTGTCCAATTTGATTGGCCCAAGATTTGAGCCTCAGACCTCTTGCTTCAGAGATGAACGCGTTACTGCTCAACAATCGATTTTGGATCTGAATCATTTGAATTGTTACATCAACAATAATTCTCATTGCTTTTTCGCTGCAAAAGCATTATATTTTTCAATCACAAATATTAGTATATCAGAAACTGCACCAGCTTAAAAGCTGAACTTTGTTTAAAGGCGGTGAATCATCCAGCCAATTCTGGTGGTGTACAATAGCTAAAATTGAACTATAATTTTTCATATTTTTTGTTTTGATTTTGGGGCTGCGTTTGCAAAGATATTCAACAAATACAAAAAGATGTCCCCCCAAAAAAAGTTTTTGGAAACTCTGAGTTTTGATCTTCCCGCCAAAACCACAGTTCAATAAACTATTAGGCCTACTGTAATCTTATTTAACTATTAGGCCTAACTCTAATAGTTTAGAGATAGTTAGGCCTAATTAGGCCTAAACTATTTAGAAATAAACTATCTCTAAACTATTAGGCCTACCACAGTTCTCTAAACCATTAGGCCTACAGTGGTTTTGGCGGGACGAACAAAACTCAGAGTTTCCAAAGACTTTTTTCGGGGGACATCTTTTTGTATTTGTTGAATATCTTTGCAATCGCAGTCCCAAACTTAAAACAAAAAATATCAAAAAATGTACTTCAATTTTAGCTATTGTAAACCACTGGGATTGGCTGGATGATTCACCGCCTTTAAGATAGAGAAACTTAAGATCTAAAAAAATATAGTAAAATAAAAAATTGCCGAATTTTCAACCTTGCTTTCTTACAATAGAGGGTTGTACTTGTGATATCCAAAAGAGTGGTTAATGCGGCAAGTGCGGAAATAATTTTCGCAAAACATTTTATGCCAGAAGAATTGCTAAGCACTTTTAAGTATCAAACAAATCTGCGCGCACACAAGAAGTGTTAATTTCAACCAATGATGTGCATTATGTGTGCATCTAAACTAAGTGTTAAGTGCAATGATTGCACTAAAACAAAGCAATCAAAAGCTTTCTTTACTCGCATTTATTTCATTGTAGCAAAAACAGTAATTTGCCTTTTTAAATCATCTTGCTTGACGTACGCTGTATTTTGTTGACTTGCTTGTCAGTCACGTGAAGGTAAAAAATAACTTTGGGTTTCCAAATAATCTTGTTTGATATTGTTCACTTCATTCGCTACATTTTGTTATGGGCAAGTTAAGCTAGAAAATAACTTGCCCGAGGCGATTTCAGCTTGCCTTGGGCAGCCATTGATTTTGCACCCTGTAATGGTGACAGTTTGTCAATTACTCAAAAAATTTGAGTGTAAATGAATTAAGAAAGCGACTCTGCACATTCGTATGTGACTTGTATCAGTTATTCATAATGAGTTATTCGATTTTTTTTTTTAATTACACATTTTTGTGCTGTAACGAGTAATGAATTGAAACAGAAACAATCATTCCAAAAGAATGAAATGACTTCATTAACTCTGTTCTGACTGTTACATCATAATTGTATCACCTATAGTCCTAGTCATTGAAATCAATTATTCTTGGTTGGAATTGATTAAAAACAGTCAAGCCTTGTCTAAAATAGTAAATTTTTTCAACGTTTTGGACTTCGCTATATCCATCATCAGTAAAAATTAAGTTTAAAAAAATAACAAATGTAAAAACAGGTCTCAAATGAAAGTAGCCACACTCCAGTACAAGCTGTAACATAGCTCAGCAAATACGTAAAATCTGCTCATGTAAACAAGATGCTGTGCCACTGTTGCACACACCGAGTATACCTGCGACACTGGTGCTGTGCACTGAATGAGAAAAGAGGAAAAAAACAATATCATGTGTTGAAAAAATACAAAGTTATTGATGACTGATCAATGTTTATGTGCGGTTTCAGTTTGTCAATGCTGAAAGTTTCCAAAATGAAGAGCTTAGTTTCGTTCCTAGCAGTGCCAAGTATTTTAGGCTTGGCTAAGTCAATTTTGTGGTTGGAATTTTCGAAGAGATGATTAGTAACATCCATGTTTTTACATTTCTTGGAGACGAGATTGCGTTCATTGAGTCGTGTTTGCTAATTTCTGGCATCTCACCATATGCACAAAGTTTTATTTTCCAAGCCAGACATATGCAATCTGTAGCGCACAAGCAAGAGTTGCTTGTTAAGTAGCATGGTTATTTTGAGTCTACCTCTAACAAACAATACAGTGCAAAGTTTTTCAGGAGCTAGGGATTCATCTCCCACCAATTCCTATTTATGATCATTGCACCTTGTTGTAGATATAGTAAAATCAATGTCTAAATGGATAATTTTAAGTTTAATCGTTACACCTTGTTGTAAATAACTTTAGCAAAAAAAAATGTTATATTCTTGAAGTAAACTTCTTCAGAATTGCATAAAGAACTTTTACAGTTGTACAGGATTGCATACTACTTCAAATTATTGTTTGATTTTTGAATTATTTTTGTAGTGTGAGTTGAATTAAACTTAAAAATTGTGACGATTTAACCGAAAAATGTCCATTTAACCATTGTTTTTACTACATTTACAACAAGGTGTTACAATCATAAATAGGAATTTGCTGGGAGAAAAATCCTTAGAGAAAAATCCTTCGACATCATGCAAAAACTCGAAAACTAGAAAAATCCTTTGACATCATGCAAAAACTCAAATCCTTCCAAAAACACCAGCAGCATTACGGCAGTACTTTGTGCCGGTTTTTGAAAATCTTAATTGCTTTGGAACCGCGACCACAAATTCAACTAATCTATTACACTGCGCTGCTGTAGTAATTTGCCTGAATCTTGATTACTTTGTGACGACAAACAAAGTTACAATTAGTAGTAACAGGAAGCTGCTTGAGATTCTTGGTGTTAGTCAATTGGCTGCCAATGAAACAAACAATTGTGATGTAGGTAATTTGACATTTAGTACTCTGCTTAACAACATCACCGAATGCAAATATTTAGACATTCCTAATTCTAAAATTCTCTCTTCAACAGATAATGGAATAACCTTTCTCCATATAAACCTAAGATCCATAAACAACCAAGAAAACTTTGACAAATTTTACAAATTCCTAACCTTTACTTTCCCTACCAGATATAGTGTGTGTATCAGAAACACAGTTAAGGGTGACCCCTTAATCAATATCTGTTTACCAAATTATAGTTTTGTGCACGCCGACTCATTAACAAACGCCAGTGGGGTCAGTATTTACATTTCGTCTAAATTTCAATTTGAAGTACACCCTACTCTTAAAATTAAAACTAATGGCTGAGAAAACTTGTGGTAAACGTATTGGATGACAAAGCAAGGTGTAAATTTACAATAGGTGCCATTTACTGACATCCGGATTATAGCGCCATTGAAAACTTTTCAGAGGCGTTAAGCAATTCTTTAAACTTATTAACTGAACGTAAAGGCATATATTATTTGCTCAGAGATATAAACATAAATATTTCCCCCAATAAGAGGACACCTGTAACCGAAACCTATCTTGATTGCTTGACTAGTTGAGGTGCTATTCCTATTATTTCTATACCTACTTGTGTAGCTCATGATTCCTTGACCATTATTGATCATATAATCACTAACGACTCATCTCATTTTATCGAACCTGGAGTAATTCGTTGCGATAGAAAACTCTCTGACCACTACATACAATTTAGTAACATGTTAGGCTACCATTTTCAAAAACCAAAGCAGATGCAAATCTTCACCAGAGATAAATCATATTTTAAAACTGAAACTTATTGTAATGATATGAACAAATCCGTCAATGAATTTTTTGAACATTTAGATGACCTAACAGAGAAAAATTTTGATAAATCTTTTGAAGCGTTTACCTCAGTAGTTCAAAAAGTTATCAATAAACATGCCCCTATTTAGCAAATGTCATGCACAGTGCAAAAACTGAAGAGCAAGCCCTGGATCACCAAAGGTATATATAGCTTCATTTGTACAAAAAATCGTATGTATAAATCTCATTACATCTAAGGAGACGAAACCAGAAAACATGAATATAAGCTATATGTGAGTAAACTAACTAAAATTAAAACCCTAGCAAAGAAAAATTATTATGCTGAAGAATTAGACAAAAATAAAAGCAATCCACGAAAAACATGGGAGTTGTTACGCACGCTTCTACCTGGAAAATCTTCTAAACATGCCAAGTTACCACAAAATATTAGTCTTAATGGGAGCAAAATAACTGATCAGCAAACCATTCTGGAAAAGTTTAACAAATTCTTTTCAACAATTGGTGAAAACTTAGCTAATGATTTGAATTCAACTGATGATAATGCTTACAAACGATTCCTTCGCAATAGAATTAAATCATCCATCTTTTTGGAACCTCCTCGCGTTAATGAAGCTAAAATTGTGATTTGTTCGTTTAACTCTAATAAATCTCATGGCCACGATGATATACCACCTTTTTTTCTTCAAGTAGCATCCAGTATTCTGGGTCCATGACAACTGAACGCAACAAACTGACCGCGAACCAACTGACCACGAACAAACTGACCACGAACAAACTGACCACGAACAATGCCGATTGGCTGAGAAGGGAGATCCTAAATATATTTTTACTATCCCCAGAGCCTTCTTGCCCAAACCCTCACTTTGTGACGAAATGACTGTGACGAAATCATGTAACAAAATCGTTGCTTCACAGTCAGTTTGTTCGCGGCCAGTTTGTCGCGGTCAGTTGACTTGGCTCGAGTATTCTTGCTCCTGTGCTATGCTATTTAATTGATAATGCGTTTCAATTCAGAATATTTCCACAAAGCTGCAAAATAGCAAAAATAATACCAATATATAAAGCGGGAAAAACAAACAGTCTGACGCATTACCGCCCTATATCCATTCTTCACTTGCTTCTCCAAAATCATAGAAAAATTGATTCATAAGCGTTTGACAAATTTGTTTCAAAAAATTCAGTTCTTTGTGATACTCAATACAGATTTCAAAGTAACCAATCTACTACTCATCAGGGCATGGTATGGAATGGAATGGAAGACGATTTTTCCATATTCCATACTGGTAATTTTCTTCTATTCCATTTCCATTCCATACCAAAAATCTTCCATTCCATATTCCATTCCATACTAAAATTTTCTTCCTTATTCCATTCCATACTTCCATACCAAAGAAATTTTAGACTGGAAGCAATGCAACACATATATATTTTGTTGCTTTGCACCTTTGCAATGTTGTAAGCAACCGCTCGTGAAGGTGCGCCAACAATACTAAGACTTAACGACCTGTATCTGGTACGCATATTTCACAAGGTTTAATGCATAGGCGTAGCCTGGATTTTTAATTGGGAGGAGGACTAAACCGCAAATCATGCAATGATGTCATCAGAAATGTTTGAAAAGAGGGACTTTTTATGGGACAAAGAATGAAAGATCAAAAGCTGGGCGGCTGATTTGGCTCGTAACCTGGATTTCCTATAGAGGAAGGACTAGAACCGCAAGTAAAAAATTTTTCGATCCTATCAAAATTGGGAGACGTGGTGAGCAAAATAGTGCAACTCAAACATGTCACAGAGGGGGCATGCAGGCTCTGACCCAGCCGCTGGGCAATTTTTTGGAAAAAAATGGCCATTTTAATGCGATTCGGATCACATTTCGCACGTTTTCAAAGCCATTTGAAAGAACAAAATTTTTGATGTTTGAAAGCCAATTGAAAAAATCACTCCTTTTACTTCAGCTCAAGTTCAAAACACGTTTAAAATCTTGCATTTTTGGGTAAAATTTTGTGACTTGGCCCAAGTCAGAGAAATCAAGGTACATTGCTTTCTACAACATTTTTAGCATTAAATAATGCACTCGAAGATTTGCCTTTAAAGATTTTTGTTTTGTCATGAAAATAACCAGTTCTAGGAAAATATGTACGACCAGGGGCCCAAGCACCCTCGATTCAAATTCAATAATTTGTTCAATAAGCATTTCCCTTAACTAGGTTTTTTCAAAAGCACTTTGTCGCGTGAAAACTGACGAGATGGAGGTGGATTGTTATTTAAAGTTGGTAATTTAAAGTTATTTAAAGTTGGTACATTAGATGCCATAAACGGTCACTAACCATGTTATTGTAATATAAAAGGTAGCTGGGGGCCTAAAATATATTATTGCATCAACAAGTAAGATGAGTGCCTGAGATTGCACCTTTTAGAGCAAAAACACTGAATTTCTTCCAGCTTGTACATTTAAATTGATTGGTAAAAATTTAAATTGAGAGGGCATGGGCCCCCTGGTTGTCAATATTAATATTAAGTTATTGCTAATTGCCGTTGTATGCATGTGCTGCTGCACCCCAAAAATGCTAAAAGAAACTGAATAAATAGGCTTTGTGTCATCATTTTTATCATTGGTAGCTTTTCAATTGGGGGGGGAAGCAGAGGGCCCAATCCTTTTGACTATGCCTATGGTTTAATGATTACCGTACAAGTTTGCCCTCACATCAACTAGAACATTTACCGTAATAGAAATAGGCCTACCAAGCTTTAACACCAAAAAGAATTACCATAAGCTTAAAAACTAAAAATATAAATAAAATTCAGCTGAGACGGGGATGAAATAGCAAATACGAGTTTTGGTGACGATGTAAGAAAACAAAATTTACTAGTGGGCAAATTGTTAAAGTATCAAGGTCAAAAAAAAGTCAAATCTATCAAGGTCGTCAACTGTAACATCAATGCTGCAATTAAATTGCAATGTACTTGCAATGATGCAATACGTACACTGTTTGCGCAATGTACACAACCAAATACCGCGATTTGTCGACAAATAATATGCGTAGATATCGAAGTTGAATACTTCTGTGACAATATTATTTATCACTACCCGACATCGATATGTATTTTTCTGTAAATGCAATGCACAAAATCTAGTATGTAATTGGTATGGAAGTATGGAAGATTGTCTTCCATTCCATTCTTGAAACCTTCCATTCCATTCCATTCTGGCATCTTCCATATTCCATACCGAAATCTTGTTCCATTCCATTCCATTTTCCATTCCATTCCATGCTCTGTTCTCATGCATTACTAGATGAACCAACTAGCACATGTGATCAAATTAATGCTGAAGATTATGCTGGGTTAATCTTATTAGACTTTAAAATTTAAGCCTTCAGTACAGTGTTTCATAAGATACTTTTAAAAAAGCTCGAACATTATGGAATTCGTGGTCAAGGATTGAACCTTTTAAATTCTTTCCTACACACACGTCATCAATATGTTTCTTACCAAAATAAGCATTCAAAAACCCTAACAAACAGATTTGGGGGCCTCAAGGCAGCAATTTAGGTCCACTGTTATTTTTAATTTACATACCAAACGATTTACCTTTTGCAATAAATTCAGTACTTCGATTATTTGCCGACGACACCTGTTTGTTAATCACTCTCCTAACACCTCCACCCTAGCTGAAAACATCAATTCTGAATTAGCAAATGTACATGAATGGACAGTGGCGAACACAATTACTGTCAACCCTGAAAAATCATTAGCTTTAATTATACCTTCCAAAATTACTACTTCCATCCCTGACATTCAACTCCACTTTAATAATAATTTAGTCACTAAAAGATTCTGTAAAATATTTAGGGATTACAATTGATGCATAATTAAATTTTGATGTTCATATAAATACCTTGACTACAAAAATATCTAGATCTTTGGGTGTCTTGACAAAGCTCAAGCAAATTTTACCGCAAAAAACTCTTGGCAGTTTATATTATATTATGATTCACCCATATCTTCTATATGGAATTACAATTTGGGGAAATACTTATGAAACCCATTTGAAAAGACTAAAATCTCTCCAAAACAAAGCTGTTAAAGTAATTGCTGGAGGACAATATCTTGATGATTCAACAGCATACTTGTACTATAAGCAGCTGAACATTATAAAAATTGAAGACCTCTACACTTTGGAAGTTGCTAAATTAATGCATAAATTTTCCCAGAATAAACTACCTAACAGATTCTGCTCTTTTTCTACTCCAATAAATGCGATACACACATGAACCACCCGTTTGGCATCCTCCAACCTAAATCTCTATATTCCACTGTATCAAACTGTAAAAATGCAAAGATTCTTTAAATTTCAGGGAGTTAGCACTTGGAATTCCATACCTCAAGATATGAAACTATTGTCATTTGACTCTTTTAAATTCAATATAAACAACACTTAATGTTTAATTATCAGTAATTAACTTTAAATTATTGCTCTAATATTAATTGCTATTTAAAATCATATCCCTGATCTTAGCTTAATTTTGTACACCATCCACACTACCCTCTCACCCATGAATAATTTAATACAGAAACAGAGCACTCTGTACTCTTGATTGACTAACTAGGTAGCTGCTCGACTCGATGACTGAGAGGTACCTTCACAGCTTCCTGTTACAATTCACTCGACTGCTTTCTTTACTGTTTGATTGTGTTATCAGTTTTATTTTTATTTATTTTTCGTTGTGATAGTGTTATTGTCATTGATTATCTGAGCGAATTGCACAAAATAAACTGCTTACTTACTTAGCTCCTGAAAAATTTTACACTGTAATGTTTGGCACAGGTAGACTTATATAACCTTGAAACATCACATGGCTTGCTGCATGTGCAAAGATTATACAAGCAACTTGTAGCCATGCGCAGCAGAATTTTAAACTGCATGCTGCATTCTGCAGATTGCATCTATCTGGCTTAGAGAATAAAACTTTGCAAACATGCCGTGGAAAAAAAATTTTTTTTTTTGCAGAAAATACAATCAAAGAAATTAAATTTTAGAAAAGTTTTTTTTTTTAACTCCTGAAAAAAAATTTTGCTCTGATGCCAAATAGTCTTGACGCATACAGTAATCAGCAGGCACCTAATCGTCTGGCACATAAATGCCTGCAATTAAAAGTCCTAACCATTAACAAATGGTTTATACAATCAGAAATACTTTTCAAAAATGACATAGTTGTTAAGTATCTGCTATTCATATAGTTTGAGCATGTAATACAAAATAACGAATAGCAAATAATACAAAATAAAAAAGAGCAGAGTTCCCTCTTGGTAAGCCAGCATACGCCCAAAAAATCGATGTTTTTCTTACAGTAAACAACGGAAAATTCAAAAATGAGCATCGCTTTCCCAATAAAAACGCTGCTTCACTGATAAAATCCGCTTAATGCTTACATAGACCAATGAGCAAATAATACAATATTATGAATAGCTAACATTTGATAGTAGTGGGATTTTTGGACACTATTTTGAAAAGGTTACTGCCACTCCTTTATTATTTTTGGAGCATGTAATACTATTTTTCGAACAACGAACATAAGATAAATAACAAGCACTGAAGTACTGAATTTATTGCATAAACTGCGACATAAATTCAGTTCTAAAAAGTGCTTTTCCAACTACCTGTATGATCAAAGAAGTGCAGTTAAGTATAACATACCATGCAGCAATATCTATCAACTTACCTTGCATCTTTCAGAAGTTGATTTTGCTTTGATTCAGACGTAACATCAGCAAAGGCAAGCTTGACATTTTCAGTGGCATTCATCTTGATTGTAGTAAAGCTGCTTTATTGCCATTTGATTTACTACCTTACTATACATCCCAAGGATAGATTCAGGATTACCAATGCAAATCAAACTAGCCTACATACATAGAAACAAAATGCTCCTGATTGAGAGATTCTGCTTGCTTTTTAAGTTACTCACAACCAGGGAATAGGAAGAGATGGACAGCGAATTTTGCGATAGAAAATGGAAGCTGCTAAGGATGGAGTGGAATGGAAGATTTAGATGGCATGGCAGGCAGTCTTCCATCATTCCATCCTAAAGCAAATCTGTTATAACTGCAAATAGCCCCAAGTGGTAAGTTCCATGATAGTTGTTTTACTTTGATTAAAGAAAACATAATTAAAAAGCTACTGCAATGACTCCACATGCCATTAACAAAAATGGTAACACTACATGCAACTGCGACATAAAAAACACTGTATTTTTATCTAATATTGTTGGAATGAAAGTCTGGTGAAAGAGTGCATTGATCATCTCACATAAGAGCATAGAGGAAAAAAGCATAACATTTTGGCAATACAATAATAAACAATTTTTGAAAGCATAAAAAAGTTATAATGTGTTAGGTTTTAGATCAGACTTTTCTATGCTACATAAGTTAAGAACTGTTTGTGTCAAACTGTTGAACATAGCAATTGCGCTAATGTTTTTCGGTGAAACTAAAATAAATTGTATTTTTCAGAGAAGTACTGGAAACTTACATAGTGAAATTTGTTATTATGGTAGCCTATAAACAGTAATATAAGACTACCAGCATCTTATCTTACAATGCTAAAAAAAACAGCGAGCAATGCAAGTTGCTAGGGGTGGATATATCGACTTAAGGGTACTACAGGAAAGTAAGCTTGTTAATCACAAATAGAGCCTACCAGTAAGCTAGACCTATTAAAAAAATTGCAATCACTTTTGTTTTCTTGATTGGTACTTATGTGCATAGGTATCGATTTTTTGTTGATTAAACAAATTTCGAGGGGGCGAAAAAATTTTTGTGAAGTTTGGTTAAACCTAATTTGAACTAAACCAATTTTGCTTTGCTGCAGTTTATGAGTACCCATTAGGGTGGTCCTTAATTTGAAAGTTTAAAAAACTGCATAGGAACAGAGTTAAATTTGTTTTTTAGAAGTTGCACATGAACAGTGAAATTTCAAGCTTTTTGAATTTCGCCTTCTGCTAGTTTGTCTGTTGAGTCTATTTAGTCATGCTGATAAGATGAATATTAAGGCTAAGTCTCACTCTTGTCATGTGATTTACCTGCTACTAAAAGCACACATAAGCCAATGATGTCACAATCACTTGCTTTTGGAAGTATTTCCTTGGCACTAGCCATGATATTTTAGAAAATAAGTTTTTACAACCTAGCAGGAATATACTTTGAGCACACCACTGCCTGCTAAGCTTGCTTCAATAAGATTTGAGTTGTCAATACCTTTCATATTACAGTACATATCTGGTACGTAATTGAACATTTGTACTTTTTAGTTTTCTAGATATAGTTAATAAGCTCATTAAAATACTTGAACTGTAATGTCAAAGAAAGCTCGTGATATATTTTTACTGAGATTTTTGGATGACATTAAAGGATCAAAACTAACATCAAAGCGCGATGCACTTGAATACTTCATTTATCTTCATAAAGAGAGAAAACTCACGATTAGAGAAGCCTCAACTGCAGTAATAGAAAAAAATTTATGAATTTTGGAAACGGGCCCGGCCCGCATTCCATTGGCCAATAAAAACAAAATGATTGAGAAATTTGAGGTTCTCAACCAGAAGCATCAGCTCCTTAAAAAAGATCATAGTCGAAGATCTGCACCACAAACAACAAAAGAAAACGCTTTTAAGAATGAACTGAAAAATCTCTTTGATGTGACCAGTTCAGATGCATTGACCATTATCACAAACAAAGAAGACCTGGATTTTCTTCTTGCTCAAAGGGAACCTGGAAGAAAAGGGTCAATGGGAGGAGTGGATATGGTACCGGTATGTCAAGAAGAACGAACAGAGCATAGAAAGCAATTGCAGGAAAGGCGCAAGCAGCTAGCAGAAGATGAATCCTTCCAATCTTACGCCAGTGTTGAACTGGAATCATCAACTAGCAGTAGTGGTCATGCAGAGTCTTGTGAAGATGATGATGGTACTTCCGGAAGTGTTAGACCTCCCACACAAAAGAAAGCAAAAAGAGCGACACAAAACATAGTCACTTCTTCACTAACAGGGGCCTTTGATTGAGCAAAAGTTTCTGATCGAAAAGCAGTGTTCGTTCTCGCAGAAACTTCAAGAGCACTGGGAAAGAATGTTGTGGAACTAAACATAAGCCGCTCTTCCACTCGTCAAGAGCAAATGAAGCACGGTGCTTAGATTGCAAACAAACTGAGAGATGAGTTCAAAACAGATGTCCCTTTGATTGTTCATTGGGATGGAAAATTGATGCAAGATTTAACAGAAAAATCACATGTTGACCATCTGCCTATCATTGTTTCTGGATTAGGCGTAAATCAACTTCTTAAGATTGCCAAAATTCTTAATGGAACTGGGCATTCTCCAGCAAATGCTGTCGTTCTAGCATCAGAAGAATGGGGGTTGGCAGAGAAAGTTGTTGGCATGTCTTTTGACACGACTGCCTCTAACACTGGAAAAAAGAATGGTGCTTGCATTCTCATCAAAACAAACAAAACTTAAAACAGATCTTTTATATTTTGCATGCCATCATCACATACCGGTATCAGAATTGGTAATTGGAGCTGTTTTTTCAACTCTCATGAGGCCAAGCCATGGACCACATATTCTAATTTTCAAGAAATTTTGGAGTCAATGGAAATCAATGGATAAAACCAAGTTTCGAACAGGAGACAAAGAAGTGTCACTTTTGCTAGGAGAATGTAAATCTGATATTTTGAAATGGGCTAAACTAGCACTTGAACAAACGGAACTTGTCCATGGTGATTATTGTGAACTGCTTGAAATCTCAATTATTTTTCTTGGCGATGTACCCTTTCGGGGAATCCATTTTCGGGCCCCTTGACCAATGCACAGAGCTAGATGAATGGCCAAAATCAATTACTCCATGAAGACTTGGATGTTTTGTAGTCAGTTCACATTGACATCAAATGAAGAACACTGCCTCCATGATATGTGCATTTTTACAAATATAGTTTACCTGAAAGCTTGGATGGAAGCTTCATTTCCAATATCTGCTCCAAGAAATGATCTTGGACTTGCCAAAACTTTGCAAGATTACCATGACAAAATTGAGACAACTGCACTGAACAAACTCTCTGGTCAGCTTTAATATCTTTCTGAGAAACTAGTGGCTTTGGCTTTTTTTGACCAAAACATATCAGAGTAGATGAAGAGACAAATGAAGCACTTCACAAACATGGTGATGAAGATCCTCCCAAACGTGCTGTAAGGAACAATTTTTCAAATAATTGTTTAGCTAATTTTGTAACAATGAATACACGCCACTTCTTTATCAAAATGAAAATAGACGAAAAGTTTCTAACAAACTACAAAGGACCCGGGCTCATGGAATAATCAATCAAGCTATCTTGAGGGCGAAAAAGTCAGTACAAAAAATCAGAGTTACAAATGACACAGCAAAGTGTGGGGTGGCTTTGATGCAGGAATACAACCGGCTTGTAACACACCATGAAGATCAGCTACAGATCCTCATGCAGATTGAGACAGAGCATAGGCGTGCCTTTCCTGACAGTAAAAAGAGTACACTACTCACTGGACAGCAATGAGTGATTTGACACCCATCATATCTCTGCTTTTGAGAAGCACCAACTCTGTAAAAAAGATACTCAAATTTCACTAAAATTGACTATTTATGAAAAACTTTAGCGTTTGTGTGCACCCTTTAAATGTTTTTCTATCTCGAAAAAATTTTACGCATGATTGCTTTAGCCAAAAAGGAACACATTCACTTTGGTTCCCATAGAATTTTTCACAATTTAATTTTTTCCATACTTTTAAGGACCACCCTAGTAGCCTACCCATACTGCAGTAGTAAGTTTAGCGCTGGTTATGTTTTGACATCATCAAGTGGCAATTTTTCATGTCATTCTTTTTAGATCATCACTTATGTGGAAATTAACGCAATCTTAAAAACGTCTTCTTGGAAATATTTTTTCAACACGCTTAGTGCCAAGTGCACATTACTTGCCAAAAAACTGAGGGGGCCAGACATATTTCGCCCCCTTCAACGTCAGACCCAAGGGGTTGCTGCCCCCAGCCTCCCCAAAATTGATGCCAGTGCTTGTATGTTACATATCATAGATGAATACCAGTAGATGGAAGAAAGTTTAAAGATGAGATGGAAGATTTTTGGGATGGAGTGGTAGAAAAAAGTCAAAATGGAAGATGGAAAAATGTCGGGTACTACTTGTTTTAGGACGCGCGTCCTAAACGTGCTAACAAACCATTACTTTTTTAGGACGCTACCAAAAATCAACTAATATCTACCGTAGTTTATTTAAATAAAAATTTAATGGGAATTCAATCAAAATCAACTAACTCTAGTTTTCAATTAAGATTGGATTCGAATTCTTGCTGTAAGAAACAAATACCTCCGTCCTAAAAAAAGTCAAAATAATTCGAAATCTGCTTTGTTTTATCAAAATCATCAATCTAAAGCGATGCAAACTTTGAAGATAGATGACCAATCATTCTAAACTTGCTAACAAGCAAAATTAAACGCTAATCCTTGATAAATTCGTCCTGAAACATCTCCGTCCTAAAAAAAGTACAGCGTCCTAATTACTTTTTTTAGGACACTGTCAAAATCAGGGTGTCGAATTGAACCTGAACCCGAACCGTAAACCCCAATGAACCGTTTCATTTTGATGAACCCGAACCGAACCTGAACCAGCAAAATTTTACTTCAGTGAACCTGAACCCTCAAAATTGTGCTCTAGTGAACCCAAACCGAACCTGAACCCCAAACAAAAGTAAGAAGATATTTTTCCATATCCGGATGCCGCGCTGGCGCTGGTACACGCACAATAAGAGCAGTGGTGATCATCAACAGGATCAGCAATTTCTCCTTTTTTTTTCTGGACGAAACGAGTAACGACAGTCAAATTTTAAGTCAATGAACCAGAACCGAACCTGAACCAGTAATATTTTACTTGAGTGAACCTGAACCAAACCTGAACCTCGAAAATGGTGCTCAAGTGAACCCAAACCAAACCTGAACCGCTAAAATATTTTGAGCAGGACTGGAGCTAAACCTGAACCCGAACTGTTATTTAAAACGGTTCGACACCCTGGTCAAAATCATTCGAAATCTGCTTTGTTTCATCAAAATCATCAATCTAAAGCGATGCAAACTTTGAAGATAGATGACCAATCATTCTAAACCTGCTAACAAACAAAATTAAACACAAATCCTTGATAAATTCGTCCTGAAACATCTGCGTCCTAAAAAAAGGACAGCGTCCTACAAAAAGTAATTAGCCTACTTTTTTTAGAGGACGCCGTCAAAATCATTCGAAATCTGATTTGTTTATGAAGATCATCAATCTAAAGCAGGGGTGACGAACTGATTTGCTGTGGCGGGCCACTTTGTCAATTACAACTGAAGTTAACGGGCCGCACAACTTTTCATTCATACAATGAAAGCTTCCTATAACGAAAAACGAAACTGCTCAACCACAAGGGCAACAGACAAGCAACAACAAACGAAATTGGTTAAACAAACTTCTGAACCTTGTACTGTAGCTAAAGTTAGTAACCGCACTACTGAAACCTAAAAATATATAGAGTCATGTATTGATAGCATTTCAGTGAGACTTTTGGAAACACTTTTGGCTTACTAAACGCTTAATTTTAGGTCGAACTGAAGATGTGGCTACTCTCAACTGCAAACTTAGATTTTTGTCCATAAGCCTCGACCTGTACCGACTTTTTGTCAAATTCAGCCTAGAAAAAAACTGTTCACATAGGTACGTGCTGCCAAAAACAGAGGAACATTTCAGAGCATGACGTCGCAAGTTTGGAAATTCATGCTTTGCTACACAATCACGATAAAATTCAAGCAACAGCTTATTGTTCAAATACAGTGCTTTCAACTTGTCATCACACTGTAGCTTTATTAGTTCCAGTTGGATCTCAGGGGGTGCAGAAGCAGGTGCAACATTGAAGGGGATCGAAAAGATATCGAGCTCCAACTGCTTGCCTTTGAACTCCTGAAATCTGGCATTAAAGCTTTCCAAGAGCCTGGAACATTCCAAAGCGTATTGGGTACAAGAAGTCGAATTGTGTTTTTCCAATGTGGGAAAATGCGTGCAATCGTTATCTTTCAATTGATTTTTCCACAGGTCCAGCATTGTCGTGAAGGATTTGATCTTTGAAAGCATTGAGTGCAGCAGTTGATCTGGCCCCTGAAGTTGGATGTTCAAATCGTTTAAATGCTTTGTGATATCTACCATGAATCCCAAGTCGCACACCCAATTTTCATCTTCCAGCTCAGTCAGAGGACACTTTTTCAATTTTCTAAATTCAATAATTTCTGGCAGAAGAGAATAGAAACGCGCAAGCATGTTCCCACAACTTATCCAACGAACAGCACAGTAATACAGAAGATCATCGTAGTCAGCATCAAAATCTTTGAGAACTTGCTTAAATATGCGGTTGTTTAGGTCTCTTTTTTTAATAAAGTTAATACAGTCTGTAACCACCGATATCACATGATCAAACTTCACAGATTTTGCCTAAAGGCTTTGTTGGTGAATAATGCAATGACAAAGTATCAATGTATCATGCCTAATTTCTTTTGCATCCAATTCTTTCTTTAGCAATGATACCAACCCTTTACGTTTACTGACCATAGCTGGTGCACCATCAGTAGCAACACCACTCAACTTATCTAACGGCAGGTTGAACTTGTCTAGGGCTTGGAAAAGCTTCTGTAGTAGGTCCTCTCCGCGAGTAGTTCCGTGCATCGATTCAAGCAAGAGCAAGTTTTCTCCAATATGAAAATCTGATGTTATCCCTCGAAAAAATATTGCCAGCTGTGCAGCGTTCTTGATGTCTGTTGTTTCATCAAGGCAAACGGAGAAGTAAACGAAAGTTTCAGCTCTTCTTTTTGAGATTTCCTTCAATATCTTGGCCCATTTCTTTTATGCGATCACAAACAGTGGGCCGAGACAAGCTCAACTTCTCGTACAAATGAACTGACTTTGGAGCCAACTTTTCTGCTGCCTTTACAAATAATTCTTTTGCCCATGCCCCATCGTCGTACGGCTTGAGCTTTTTAGCAATCAATTCCGAAACTTCATAGCTCACAGTGAGCACATCCTCGTTTGTGCTGCAATAAGAAGTCATGGCCTTTTGCTGACAGTGCAAATCTTTCTTAAGTTCTTTTATCTTTATTTTCCTAATCTCTTTATCCAAATTTTTAAGCTCAGGATGGTTGGTCTCATAGTGGCGTTTTAATAAATTTTCTTTCTTCACGACTGATAGCGATTTTTTGCACTTTAAACAAAACGGCTTTCCTTTTTCCTCGATGAAGAAAAACGTATCAGTCCATTCGTTTTGAAAGGCCCTCCCCTCATCTGCAATCTTTCTTTGTTTACTCGAAGACATCAAAGTATAAATGACTAATATGGCTGAAAATTAATAGAACTACAAATGCCTAAATATCCGTAAAATTTTGCATTATTAGCGTTTGAGCATACCCACGGACACACACATCATGGAGAAAGAGGGACAAGGGAAAATGATGTCATTGCCCTCTCCCGGATCCTTGGCCCCAATTTTTATTTAAGTATGCTTATCACTTTAGTACTGAACGTTCGCCTACTAAACTACAATGATAACGTTGGAATTAATACCGGGCATTTAATTTCATTCAAATACAGTTATTGTGGGAGCAGTGTTGTCCTAGCCTTAACTTGATCCAAACCAGCAGTCCAGCACTGCCAATACATTCCAGTGATGAATAAATTTTAATGAAGCATAAGCTCTTGCACTGCCAACAGCTCTGCAGTTACCAAACTACTCAAGACGATTTCTGATATATTTTATAGCGTCTCAAACTCTCCATGATGAATATCAACATTGTTATGACTATAAATTTAAAAATGCTTCACCTGATTACAAACCACCAAGCAAGCATAAATTGTTGAGAACTGAAATACTGCGTTTTAACTCCTTCCAACTTAAGTGTACCTCCTGCTAACAATCTATTTTACGACCACAGCACATTATCAGTTACATCATGAACACATTCTGCGTGAAGTTTCATAATTAATCATTGTCCTAATTGATGAGGCAATAATGAAGCATTGTGATAAATCATTCTTTAGTTTTAACCTCTAGTGTAGTTATTGTTTAGGGGACTCGCAACTTTGATCATGCTATCTGCTTCGGTATCGCATTACACAAATATTAAAAACGGAATAAAAATTTTAATGCAGACGCTGAGATAAAGTCACAATGGTTTCCAATGCAATAGCGATTGTGAAACCGATTCGCAGGCCGCACAAAAATCTTTGGCGGGCCGCAGGTTCGTCACCTCTGATCTAAAGCGATGCAAACTTTGAAGATAACTGACCAATCATTCTAAACCTGCTAACAAACAAAATTAAACGCTAATCCTTGATAAATTCGTCCTGAAACAACTCCATCCTAAAAAAAGTGCATCGGCTTAAAAACAGAATGAAAATATGTCCTCAAGGTGGCATTATTGATACGGAATGTTCGTTTCTGTGTCGTCTTTTGTTTTGTAAGCGCAAGGTTGCAATGAATTTTTTTTTCCATTTCAGACGCATTGCCGCATCACGTTACCAATCCAGTTTTTTGTGAAACCCCCCTTTTGCATTCAAATTGGGTTTGGGGGGATGATAGAGCGTCTGCTACTGAAGCGGTAGACTCGGATTCGATTCCCGGTCGGGTCAAACCAAAGACTATAAAAATTGGTATTCACAGCTTTCCTGCTTGACGTTCAGCATTAAAAAGGACAGTGTGAAGCCTCCGTCGTGTGTGGTAGACAGGTGGGCAGGTGGCAGCTTGACTCGAAGACCGAAAGGTCCCTTCGCTGTCTCCTGGCCAAGGCAACTTGGTGAATAAAATGTAATTACAATTACAATTACAATTACTATAGACTTTATATGATCCCTCAACCAAATTTTGGAAGAAAGGAGGGTTTACTAAAATTTTCAGTGGGTGCGGAATGTTTTACTCTACAGTGTTATAACTTAATGGCAAATAACTCTCGTCATAAAATTTATTTAACAGCACCTAATTTTGCAGTTCTAAACCTTTCTTTGTTTTACAATTATAGCGTAGTTCTGCCGCAAAATATTTATTGAGAATCAAAAACATGCATTTTTTAAAAATTTTGTTTTAAAATTTTGTTTCTAATTAGCACCCCTAGGAAATTTTTTAAAGGGAAAAGCCTTTCTATGGCCTTTTAGAAATCTAATCTGTTATATCCAGTAGCGTACGCAGGATTTTGAAAAGGAACTTCAAGGCAGTGAATCATCCAGCCAATTCCAGTGGTTTACAATAGCTAAAATTCAACTATAATTTTTGATATTTTTTGTTTTAAGTTTGGGACTGCGGTTGCAAAGATATTCAACAAATGCAAAAAGATGTTCCCCCGAAAAAAGTTTTTGGAAACTCTGAGTTTTGTTCTTCCCGCCAAAACCACAGTAGGCCTAATGGTTTAGAGCACTGTGGTAGGCCTAATAGTTTAGAGATAGTTTATTTCTAAATAGTTTAGGCCTAACTATCTCTAAACTATTAGGCCTAATAGTTTAGAGATAGTTAGGCCTAATAGTTTAATAAGATTACAGTAGGCCTAATAGTTTATTGAACTGTGGTTTTGGCGGGAAGATCAAAACTCAGAGTTTCCAAAAACTTTTTTCGGGGGGACATCTTTTTGTATTTGTTGAATATCTTTGCAAACGCAGCCCCAAAATCAAAACAAAAAATATGAAAAATTATAGTTCAATTTTAGTTCTTGTAAACCACCGGAATTGGCTGGATGATTCACCGCCTTTCAGAAAATTTGAGAACAAAAATCTGAATCAGAAATTGTTCCACCTCAAATCAGTCCGATTTTTTGCCCAAAATTAGGTGAAGAGCAAAAATAAAAAAGGTCTTCACTCAAATTTGATCCGATTTTTAGCCCAAAATTTAGTGAAGAACAAAAAAAAAGGTCTTCACTCAAATTTAGTCCGGTTTTCCGTCCAAACGTGGATGCAAGCCTAAACGAAACGCGCAAAACATTGCTCTTTGTGTGATCAAACCTTATGCCCAACTTGCAAAAGGGGGACCATGCCGCAATTTTGCATACTATTTTATGCAATTATACGATTCTGGGGACCCAAAGGGGGTGGGGCCATGGCCCAATGCCCCCCTAAATACGCCCCTGCTGGGGCCCCCTGGTTGTACGTTAAGGGCCGCGATGCCCCCTGGTTGCTAGTTAGGGGCTCCCTCGTCGTCACTAGTATTATTGTTAATTACTGTTGTTACGTAATTACTGAAAAAACTGCAACTAGACATTGCTAGGCTATATATGTTGTCATAATTTTGGGTCATTGGTGGTATTTTAAGTGGGGGGGGCTAACCCCCTGCCCCTTCCCCTGGCAACGCCTATGAGGGGCCATGACTCAATTTTGTACACCACTATGCTTACATATTTGTGCATCCCAAAGCACAATGCCCCCCTAAAATTGCCCCTGATCACAGCACCTTTGGAAGCCAAGGCCAAGGACTCAAAAACAATCCGAGGTCAAGGAGCGAGTTTTCAAGGACAGACCCTTTCGAGGCCAAGGACAGGAAAGGTCGAGGACAAAGCAAAGTACCGTGGACACAATTTTACAAAATTATGGTCAGTAGACTTTCCATAATTTTTTAAACGCGAAAGTGCTTAAGATATTGCATTTCGTTAAGTTTTTGATGATAATTCGAAAATAGTAGTTTTTAAAAATAACAATGAATGCGTAACATCAGTGACCAAGGCATTGGCTTACTCTACGATAAGCTAACTACCGTACTCTGCTTATTCAAATAGAGTAAGCTATTCAAATAGAATAAGCTACTCAGCTTATTCAAATAGAATAAGCTTATTCATTCTATTTGAATAAGCTGACTACGGTAGTTAGCTTATCGTATAGTAAGCCAATGCCTTGGTCATTAATGTTACACAGTTCAAAGCTACCGCTTTTACTTACTGTCAATGTCGGGAGACCCTACCTGATTAAGGTTTGGTTGGCGGCTGTAATCTTGTAACAATGAATGCCATTTTGAAGTTTTACACGTTAGCAGCTGATATTGATAACGTACCGCATCGGTATCGTGGCAATGAACCCATGATTGGGAATACAGCTAAATTACACACGTAGAAATTTTTAATCCTTTGCGCGTTATCTGGCTTTAAGGCTACCACCGCGGAATCCTATCAAAGAGTCACCAGAACGGCGACTACTTAAAAACAAGCAATGCGAAAAAGTTGTTTTCCTGCAGGAATCGAACCTGCAGCCTTTGAATTACCGGTCCTCAGCTCTACCACTTGAGCTAGAGAAGATGTCTCCTCGCATGCCTAATTTTGGCTATTTAAACCCAGCAACTTAATGCTTGTTTTATGATGTTAATAATAATTTAGTTGAGATGTTTTGACATTTGCTGCAGGTTCGATGCCTGCGGAAGACAACTTTTTCGCATTGCTTACTTTTAAGTAGTCGCCGTTCTGGTGACTCTTTCCTAGGCTTCTGCGCTGGTAGCTTTTAGGCCAGATAGCACGCAAACGATTAAATATTAAAGCTCTGGCCAGCAAACGTCAAAACATCTCAACTAAATTATTATTAACAACGCAGAAATTGTCAATTTTAAGGCCTTAATTTCATCAGTTCGAGATCATAGATGCAAACGTCCACTAATTATGGACCCCCACTATTTTAGTAGTTTCCTGAATGCAAACCATATTGCTTGGTTAAACCATGTCTTTTCACAAAATTTTTAATAATTATTGTCGAAAAATATTGCGAAATAGGCTATTGTGAATTCACGTTTTTAAAATGAATTGAGGTTCTGAATTGGGAAAATTTGTAAGCTCATCAATTTTTGGTATTGAAAAAATGCGGGGTTTTGGGGCGAGGGCAAAGTCCCCAGGCCCCCGTTAAATAATTTTAGTGATTTTCTTTTTTTTTGGAAAAACAGCAATTTTTATGACTTTGAAGAAGATTTAACATTTAGATTTTCAAAGCAATCTGAAAAGAAAATACCATAAATGTTGAGTTGGAAAAACTTTTTAAGCCAATTTTTTCTTTACATTTCGTAATATTTTGTCTTTCTCACATCTAAAGCCTATCAATGAATAAGCGCAAGAGTTTCGGCTGCCAAACGACACTTTGTTAAATTTAACAACAGGTATTTAATTCCAAAAAAACCCTAAGAACCCCAGCAGCGTCGTATTAAGGAGGAAGGCATTGGAGACACTTGTTCCGAGCCCCCTTCAAAGGGTCCAAAAATCTAGAAACGGAAAAATAATAAACCATTATTTTTTTTAAATTGCCCAATTTTTTGCGGGAGCTTCACTTCTTGATCTTAATGACGTGGCATTTGAACAATTATAGTTCTACGGGGATTTAACTTCACAGTTACTGTAATTTCTTAATAATTTTTCATGAAGCGTTTTTTGTGATCCAATAGTTTGTTATTTGGGATTCTTAGCGGCGATTTCCAACACACAAATTTTTCAATGGTGTGATTTTAGCCTTCCAGACCTCTTGCCTGGGATTAAACTTGTTTTTTCATACCTCAAAACAAATTCTTTGCGCTCGCGAATTTTCAGAACAGACTGGCGCTCTCGAGATACGTTTTCAAGATGTCTTATCTGATAATACTGTATTACATTTTATTATCACACGCATAAACTTTCTTCTGAATTCACATGCAGAATAAGCTCGGTCATTTTATGCATTAGCAACTCAAAGTTATAACTTCGGCAAAGAGGTCGAGTTTTTGTACCAAAGAGTAGCAATATAAGCAATGCGTAAACCCATAGGTGGGCAAGTTAATGCAAAACGTTAGCTTCGTTAACCACTAGTCCGTTAACAAACTTCACACCTCCGTTAACGTTAATCCGTTATTTTCGGCTTTAATTAACGGAAGTTAATAAAGTCCGTTAATCCGTTAACATTTTGCGTGTAATTTACATTTCGTTTTATTCACTCGCTTCTAGAACACGTGTTGACGCTGTTGAGCTGATTGTAAGGAAATATTTATTGCGATGGTGGTCTTTTTGTGTTTTGGAATTTACATTTTAAGGTCTAATCTAATTTCAAGATAGTAATAAGTTCAAACGCACTAACGAAGCTGCGATCGGAAAATCCTTGGAAATTGCGAACAGCATTAATTTATAGACCTCTGAGGCTGCAGCTTATTACTTGCCACAAAAAAGAGGTTCGTTCTTCGCTTTCTTTTATATTTCGTGCTGATACGCAACAAGTGTTACCAGTGCAAACTGGTTTGTACCGGTACGATGAATGAATGGTGCAAGATATTAACGAAAACCTTAACGGAAGTGAATAGAACTTAACGGAAGTTACTTTAGTCCGTTAACAGAACTTAACGGAAGTTAATTTAGTCCGTTAACACGAAAAAACTTTTTAACGGATTAACGAGTGCAAGAAAAAGTTAGCTTCGTTATTAACGGATTAACGATTAACGAACTTGTGCCCACCTATGCGTAAACCATATAAGATTTGCTGATTTTGTCATTTCAGTTGTTGTAAATTTGAATCTCCTTTTTATATTGAATTTAGCGTAGTAGATAGTGTGCAGTGCAGCAAATGTTTTAGCTTTTTAGCAGATTGATTTATTAATTGATTAGGACTCATTAAAGTTATGATTGCCATTTCAGATATACCTGAAGAGGGCCGACGTAGGGAAAAAACGTTCGCTTAGTGATTTTCTTTTAATTGTAAATAATGTAAATACAAGTAACAAGCCTGAAAATACACCAGATCTTATGTTGGTTGCTGTATATTGCTACTGTTTGGTACAACTCAAAATTGTATCTGTTAGGACACCCGGATTTCTTGTTACGAATCTCGATGGTTCAGTGCTTTGCAGTGTGTACGGCCTGCGCCGGAAGTATTAGCAGAAATAAAAATAACAATTTCTACAATACTTTTTGCCCCCTCATTCTCCGATTAGAGCTTTCACTCAATGCCATTTAAATAAGTTTTAATGTGACTTGGGTTAGTCGGCTATCACATTGTATTTTTTTTTTAAATACGGAAAAGAAACAACCAATTGACAGACTAGCACTAATAGGCGGTGAATCATCCAGCCAATTCCGGCGGTTTACAACAACTAAAATTGAACTATAATTTTTCATATTTTTTGTTTTATATTTGAGGCTGCAGTTGCAAAGATATTCAGCAAATGCAAAAAGATATCCCCCGACAAAAAGTTTTTGGAAACTCTGAGTTTTGTTCTTCCCGCCAAAACCACGGTAGGCCTAATAGGTTAGAGATTCTCTAACCTCTCTAAGAGATTCTCTAACCTATTAGGCCTACTGTGGTTTTGGCGGGAAGAACAAAACTCAGAGTTTCCAAAAACTTTTTGTCGGGGGATATCTTTTTGCATTAGCTGAATATCTTTGCAACCGCAGCCCCAAAATCAAAACAAAAAATATGAAAAATTATAGTTCAATTTTAGCTATTGTGAACCACTGGAATTGGCTGGATGATTTACCGTCTTTTGTTTGGTTATTATTTTTTAACCAATCAAAAAACAATGCTGTTGTAGAGCTGAGGACTGGGCATTTTGGAAAACTTGTAAGCTTCGAGGTCAAGAGCTTGAGCTTTGAGGCCAAGGACGTCCTCAAGGACTCCACCTGATTATCAATATTTATACCCAAGTATTTAACGCTTTTTTCTACTTTTAAAGCTCCAATACTGTAATTTAAAATACTTCTGATGGTATTAATTAAATTGTTATTTAAATTTAAAAAAAATAATAATAATAAACTATTTAGTTTTTCTGAAATCTAAAAATCCAAGTAGCAGGGCATATTCTCACGTCCTATTATTTTTTCACGACCTATTATTTTTTCACGTCCTATTTTTTTTTCTGAAAAAAGTAAAAGGAGGTTAGAACATGCCCTGCTACCTTGATAAAGTATGAGGATATAGCATTCTTCCTTGCAGATTTTTTGGATTTCAGAGAACTTATAACAGGGTTCAAAATTAACGCCTGCCCGCCATAGGCGTAGCCAGGATTTTTGATTGGGGGGGGGCCCAAACCACAAATTACATGCAATTACGTTATCAGAAATTGTCAAAAAAGGAACTTTTTGTAGGGCAAAGATATCGCAGAATGGAAGATCTGAAGTCGTGGTCTGTTGTCACTTAACCAGGATTTTGGTAAAGGGAGAGGGCGAAAACTAACAGTTTAAAAAGCGAAAATGTCTAAGTTAGGAGACGTGTTGAGAAAGCTAGTGTACTCAAACGTGTCACAGACGGGGGTCTGGGGGCGGAGCCCCCAGCCGCCGGTGGATATGGGGGTCTGGGGGCAAAACCCCCAGCCGCTGGGCGATTTTTGTAAAATTTGGAAAAAATATTTGTTTTGGAAAGAAATTGTTTTGAAAAATGAAAAAATTGTTTTGGAAAGTTTTTGAAAAAAATGTTTGTTTTAGAAAAATGTTTATTAAATGTTTGTTAAAAATGTTTGTAAAAATGGGATTAAAATAGCTTTTTTTTACCCCTGGGCCACCCCCCTGGCTTCGTCTATGATTTTGAGATAAGATCGCGCCCTTAAGTTTTCTCATAAAAAACATTTAAAGCAAACTTAAAATAACTTTTTTCCAAAACGTGGAGGACTTGAGTCAAGTCACTTGAGAGTTTTTTGAAACGCACAAGAATTGCATGACATTATTATGACGTGGACACGTGGTCGTATTATTATTACTTACTTTTGTACGTCTAAATCCTAGATTAGAGAAACTGCAATTCCGGACAAGGACAACGTATTGGCTATGCTCTCATTACATTTAGCATTGGTAGTATTTCAATTGGGGGGTTTGCTTTACCGCCTGTGTTATAGTATTAAGTTCATAATAACGTTAAACGAAGGCCTGGGGTTGCAACTTTTAGGAAAAACTCTTAAATTTCTTACAGGTTTTGCTTATAAATTATTAGAAATTTGAATTAAGGGGCTCCTGGCCCAGGACCCTTAGTCGTCAGTCAGGGGCTCTGGGCTCCTTGGTTGTCAGTTAGAGGCTCCGGGTACCCCTGGTTGTCAGTTAGAAGCCCTGGGGCCCTCTGGTTGTTAATTAGGGGCCCTGGATCCCCCTGGTTCTTAGTTAGGGACCCCAGGGCCCCCTGGTTGTCAGTCAAGGTCTCCGGTGCCCCCTGGTTGTCAGTTAGGGGCCCCCTTGTTGTTGGTTAGAGTCTGCGGGGCCCCTGGTTGGCAGTTAGGGGCCCCTGGGGTCCCCTAGTTGTTGGTTAGAGGCCCCGGGGCCTCTGGTTGTCAGTTAGGGGCCCTGAGGCCCCCCCGTTTGTCGGTTAGGGGCCCCAGCCCCCCTGGTTGTCAGTTAGGGACTCTGGGGCCCCCTTGTTGTCAGTTAGAGGCCCCAGAGCCCCCTGGTTGTTAGTTAGGGGCCCCTGGTCGTTATTTAGTGGCCCTCTGGTTGTCAGTTAGGGGCCCCGGGGCCCCTGGTTTTCGGTAAGGGGCCCGGGGCCCCTTGGTTATTAGTTAGAGGCCCTGGGGCCCCATGGCTGTTAGTTAGGGGCCTCAGGGCTCCTGGTGTTCGTTAGGGGCCCTTGTTAGGTGCCCCAGGGCCCCCTAGTTGTTGGTTTGGGCCCCATAGTCGTTAGTTTGGGGCCCCCTGGTCGTTAGTTGGGGGCCCCGGGGCTCCCTCATCGTCATTTATGTTATTGTTAATAACTCTTATGTACGTAATTGCTGAAAAAAAACTGCAACTAAACAGCGCTAGCCTACGTTGTCGTAATTTTTGTCACAGGTGGTATTTTAATTGGGGGGGGGGGGGCGGGCCCCCTGGCTACGCCTATACTGCCTGCTTGCCCGAGGCAAGCTGAAATCGCCTCGAGCGAGTTATGTTTCAGCTTTACTTACCCGACGGCCAGATTAGTAAAATACAGCGTCTTAACCAACATCAACAAGATTATTTAGAGACGCTAATTAGGTTTGCTCTCGTTGCAATAAAATAAAATGCAAATAAAGAAAGCTTTTGGTTTATTTTAGCACTTGGTAATCATCACAATTAACACTTTGTTTAATCGTACGCATATCATTAATCGCAATTAACACTGCTTAATCGCACGCAGATTCGTTCGATAGTCAGACACTCTTTGCAACTTTGTGGCATAAAATGCTAAATATTTTTCCACACTTGCCTAGTTAACTGCTCTTTCAGATATCACAAGTAATCCCCTGCGCTGCATATAAACGACGTCAAAATTTTATATGTTTTTTTTATGATCATTCTAAGATGTTTTTGATCCTCTAACTTCTGCAAAAAAATTTCGGCTTTCTACCTTGTGTAGTTTCAGTGCCGTGGCCAAAGCAAACAAAACGAGGGGGCACTAGCCAAAAGTGTGGGGAGCACTAAAATTTCCACATAAATACTGATCTTCAGATCTTGTACGGCTACTCTTATGCGCAATCTTAAAACAAGGCAGGCAGCAAGGATGACAGTACGGTACGGTACGTTCAGAATTTGCGTACTACGTACCTCGCACCATGAACCATACCGTACCAGCGTACCGTACTTCAGTTCAATTTTTGAAGCGTACCATACCAACGTACCGTACCCGTACCGTCACAAAAAAGGCGTACCGTACCAGCGTGCCGTACTTTTTAGCAAAAATTGAGGCGTACCGTACCGTACTTACGTACCGTACCGTACTGCCATCCTTTCTTCAAACTACTCGCAACTTCAACTGACTTTGAAATCACTAATCTATAAATCAGCGATCTCAATTCACCCATTTAGCGTCGGTTTTAACTGTTTTTTGCCTCTGTATACAAAAAGCCGGCGCAATGTGCGAAAAGTCTGGGGTTTTTAATTCAAAGAGCGTACCAACGTACCGTACCCGTACCCTTGCAAAAAAGGCGTACCGTACCAACGTACCGTACCATTACAAAAAAAGCGTACCGTACCAGCGTACCGTACTTCTCAGCAAAAATTGAGGTGTTCCGTACCGCACCTACGCACCGTACCGTACTGCCATCCTTGGGGGGCAGCGTTTCTTAGCCTGTTTTGTCTGCAGCCCATAATCGCTTGAAAAATTTATTTACAAAAGTGAATGCTACCAGACGTGCAACCAGGATTTTGCTAAGAGGGGTGAACCAAAAGTTGTTTTTTTTTGCGCAAAAACTGCCTGATTTTGACCCCGTGTTAAAAAAACTAATGCAACTCAAGCGTGCCACAGTCGAGCATATAGTCACTAAACATTTAGTGACTGAGAACGGGGGCCTGGGGGTGGAGCGATTTCGTAGCAAAAAATAGCGATTTTAACGCCATTTTAATCACATTTTGCAGTTTTTGAAGCCATGTGAATAACGAAATTGCTAAAATTGAGAAGTCGTTTTGAAGAATTAAATTGCTTAGCACGTTTCAACCCCCCTTACTTTAGGTTCAGTCTAAAATACGTTTAAATGCTCGTATTTTGAGGTTAAGTTTTCTAAATGACTTGGCTATGGGGGCTTATGCCCACTAGCGTACGCAAGATTTTCGAAGGGGGGAGGGGGCAGAAAATTTGAGAATAATGATGACCAAAAAAAAATTTCTACATTCAGAATCAGTCCATTTTTCTGCCCAAAATTAGGTGAAGACCAAAAGAAAGGATCTTCACCCAGATTTTGTCCGTTAGTGTGCTCACACTTTTTGCCCAAGTTACAAAGGGGGGGGGGACATGCCACAATTTTGCATACTATTTTAAGCTAATTATACTATCCTGGCGACCCAAAGGGGGGCATGCCCCCCTAAATACGCCCCTGTTTAAACCCTTTCACCATGGTTGCGCCACTGACTGCAACCTCAAAATCTTGAGTGTGCTCTAAAAATCAAAACAGCTGGTTTTTGAAAAAAAAAGTTTTCACATATTGTTTCACGTCATAATCACTAACGAAGTACCGGTAACGATTCTACAGACTTACATGTCTCTTCCGCGACACATCCGTAAAGACGTGTAAATAAGACGGAATATTGCGTCCGATTTATGTAACACAGTAGTTGGTTGCCAGTAATTTCGCAAAGAACCGAGAAAACGTCAAGGGAGAATTATGTTTGAACGCAACTATTCCTTTTTCCATCATTGCCTGTAGTCTTGTCGTGGAGTAATGTTCCAAAAACAGCATTTTGAGTAAACCAAGCAGCCGTTCGGGGGGTACGGCCTCCCTGCCCCCCCCCCCCCCCCCCCGTAGCGACGGCACTGTGTAGTTTCCAAGATATTCGTGATGAAAATGTGTTTGATTTAAAACGGCATCGTCAACAAGCATGATTGTTAACGTGGTAATTGAAATAATTACAATCAAAAAATCAATTTTTGCGTAAAGCATAATATTGAAAAAGTTACTAATTACGTTTCATGTACGTACCAATCACTCACAAAAACTTCATTCTGGAAGATACGCGAATTTTGCAAATTCAGTGTTTTTTGCCAAAAGTAAGTACATTTGCGAATTTTTTCGAAGATAAACAACCTCATAACTAATTGTGCTTATTTGTTTCGGGTAAGTTGCGATTTCCTCGAGCAAGTAAACATTTGATATCACTTGCCCATCGGCAAGTTGATAAAAAAGTTAATTTTGACCCCTGTATAATATTAAAATTTCGTTCGGTCTAGGCAACGCAAAAAATAGGGGATTGAATACATTTTTTCAAGTACATTTTACATTGTAATAGATGAGTTTGAGAAATTTTTTCGGCTAAATATTACCCTATATTAACGAAATAGGTATTGAAGTAGTTCGCAGTTTCCGTAGCATTTTTTAATAACGTATTGTTTGAATCACATAAATTCGTTGGAGGATCGCAAAATTAAGCTTGCTACGGGTTAGTCGGTAGAATTTGTTTCAAAGTTTGCCACAGTTTCTTTGGATTAAATTTATTTTTTATTATTTCTTCATGAAAATAATTGTATTTGCGTATTTCTTTCAAATGGTTTACTTTATTCGCATATTGCTTGTATTCAGAACTTTATATGGGTCTCCGCTTTTGAAATGGGTCTTACACAGGCGCGTAGCCAGAAACCTGCAATGGAAGGAGCTGTTATGGGGGTCTGGGGGCGGAGCCCAGCGCAAGAAAATTTTGTATTTTTTTGAAAAAAATTATTTAATTTGAGGCTTATTTTGATAAAAATTACTGCTATTGAAATGTGGCATAGAAATTAGCAGCGCAAAAACATGATTATACAAGTTGCATAAATGGGCTATGTAGGAGGTAGCTATTGCTAGAATTTCAGTTCTCCTATTTACAAGCTGATGAATCATAAAATCCTATATCGGTAGTTCAATAAAACTCTCAAGGAGTAATCTAATTCGTCTACATTTTATAGAGAAAGATATAATTAGGGTGGAGAAGGGGGTAATGAAAGAAAGTTTGAGAGAAGGGATTGGTAATTAACTAATACTTAATAGCCCCCCCTCCTCTGTTGCTAAGCTTATATATTTTTTAATGAAACACATGTTAAACATTTTGCAATGAGCGATCAAATTTGATTACACATTTTTGACCATTTTCAAAGCTTTTTTCTGATTTATGAGTTTTATTTTTGGCAAATTACCCTCCCACCTAAATAAAAGTTTCAAAATATGCTTTAAATCATTTCTTGAGTTTATTCCAGTGCAAAAGACAGTCTCACAAGTGCTAAAAACGTGATATTTTCCTTATCCTGCGTTTTGGTCGACGGACCAGTGAGGGGGCTGTAGCCTCTTCTACCCCCTGGCTCCACTACTGGTCTTTTATACATTTTTTGTTTTTGGCAAACAACGTCAGATTTCTTTTATTTTCCAGCGTTTTTGCAGTAAGCGTTTCTAGTTTCTACTTGCAAATGTAAGAGTCGCATGTTTAAGCACCAAGTTTAAAATGATCTCGTTAAATATATTGAGTTCCTTATTAAAATTATCTGGAGTAATTTCGGGTATTTGATTGAAACGATTTTCCAATTCTAATTTCAGATTTTCAACAAACTTTGCAGTTTCATAGTTACTAAAGCAACAAAATTTTTGTTTTTGCACAGTTTTAGAATATTTACGGTTTTGGGGAAACCTTTTTTGTTCTTTAACGTAGCAAAAGTAAGAGAGTGATCCGAGATTTGGTATATTAATAGATACTCCCGGTGTTGTTTCTATTTCAGACTCATTAGTAAGTATGTGATCCAGCAGGGTTTTTAAGCAGGTCTTAACTCGAATTGCAGGTATTATTGTTTGGAAGCAACTATTGCTTTTGTAAATGAGATTATATTTGTCGTGACCGTTGATACTGGGCTAGAGTAGAACCTTTAATCTCCAGAATTGTCTACGTCGACTAAAACCAGAGAACGTCTAAGACGTTAATTGACGAATCGAAAATGGCAGTTGATAGTTCCTTTAGCTTTTTGAATCGCAGAAAGCAGCACACCAATCTTAAATTAAGAACTTCTATTTAAGATTGAAACTCAAACCAACTCTCACTGAGCAAAATCGCTCCACGAAACCTTCTTAAGACCGACCAATTCAGATCATAAGCACCTAACCGCTACCGTCCAATTCAGGTTGCAATTACCGGCCACACAAGCCAACCACGGATACACAAACTCAGCAAAACTGCCGACGAAACTAATATCTCAAATCACCCAACTCTTAGAATATTCGAATATTGGAATGTAAAACGACCCGCCTATTCATACTACAGCAAAAGCTATCGAATATCCCTGAGCAATCCTTGATACGTCATAATAGAAAAAGTGTACGAGCTTACGATAACAAATTGCAACATAATTATGACAAATTTCAAGTCTAAATATTGATGGATTGCAGCTACGTCATAGCTTTTTCCCGCCAAAACGATTGGACGTCAAAACGCCATTACAAAGCATTGGACGTCACCGTAAATCAACGTATAATTTCTCTGTGGGCATATTTAAAGAATTTGATTGTAAAGTAGTACTTTTGCAGATAGCCTGGCCTTATTTGATAGTTACCAGGAGCGATTTAAGCAGCTTACATAGCTCAGCGGGTCTGAAAGTTACGCTTTTTATGAATTCTCATCTTCTCATCGTCCATTGCCTGCTCTTGTCCACTTCGACCGGTTTTTGGCTTTGGTTAAAATCGTAAGTTCCGCCATGTCCTAAAATACTTTAAATTCTACGTCACAGCAGTAACACATGGCCGATTAATGTTTAGTTTAAACCAGATTTATGAATAATATTTAACATCGCTAGCTCAAGTCAAAATACATGCAAATTAAGGCTCGATCAAAGTTACACCGTTTCACTGAGGACAGTTAAATCATTAGTTTAAAGTTTAAATGACGTATCTACAAAATAATTCAATGAAAACAACTGCTAATGCGTTTTAACTCCTAGCATTTAATAATCATATCGGTAAGCAGCTAATGACATCACGAAATGCAAAAAATCACCAAGATTCTGCAGAATAGACTTCCGAAACTACAAAAATTTTAAAATGCGCTAATTTTGTCACAAATGAAGGAGATACAACTGTTCCATTATAGCGCCGTCAATAGTAAACCACGCCAGGCGCCAGAATAGCGTGACTGGGGGGGGGGGGGCAGAAACAAATTTTGGGGGGCACAAGAGGTTTATTTATGTGAAATCGAGGGGGCACGAGAAGTTTATTCAAGTGTTGATCAAACGAATAAGGTGAAGACCAAAAAAAAGGCTTCAGTACAAAAATTTCCACAAATTCTGATTGTCATCTCAAAATTCTTGCGATTTTCCACGAATTCTTAAGTGAAGACTTAAAAAAAAAGAAAAAAGGTCTTTGTCCCAAAATTTTTATAACATGCGGTGTTAGTCCACAAAAATTACAAAAAAATAGTTCTTGCTCGCTAGTTCTAGGGCAGGAAACACCAGTTTGGGAGTCTTAGGCCACGATTTGCATTCCAGTAGCCTTGAGCCTGTTAGTTTCTTTAGTTTCTTCAGGGCTCAGTCCTTGCTTGGGGGGGCACAATTTTCGTTTGGGGGGGCAGAAGCAGTCATTTGGGGGAGCACAGCCCCAGAATGCCCCCCCGTGGCGCTGAGCCTGTAGTAAACCACGAATTTGATCACCAAAACTAGCTACCACTATCCATATTACATGAATCTAAGGGGTTACGTAACAGCAAGCCGGATTTACGTCACCGAAAGAAAGCAAACAATACCGAATTCTTACTAATGAAAATCTTTTTCAGTTTCTACAGGGTTTTACCTAGCATTTAACTTTAGTATTACAAAGAATCAACTCTTTTATAGCGTGAAAATACACTATATATCTTCACTGTCAGTGTTTTTGAATGCATTTACATAGCGCCTATACGCGATTTTGACGTCCAGCGGTTTGTCTAGCAGCGCGATGACGTCACGTGCAATCCATCAATAGTAATTAAGAATGGTAAACAACCAAACAATCGATAACTGCGGAAGATTGTAGAATATACTAGAGAGGAATTATCTCGAACATTCAAAAATAAAAAGGCGGCAAAAAGTAGTAAGCAATCGCGCATACGTTAAGGCACAGCAAATATTCGTAACTCAGGCATTCAAAATTATTATACGTGACAATATTTTTTTGACAAACTTTCTGGATATTTTTTGCAAAGAGTATTTATATTCATGTCATCGATTAGGGATGTGGATGCGGCAATTTTTGAATCACTTCTGCTTCCACCTTTAGCGCTTCCGCCACTTGAAGGCATAATTTTTGCTAAATTTTTTTGATCTTTAATTTTTTGGCAAAATTTTTTCCGGTAACTCAAAATAAAACAGGTTGGTTATCATTATCTAAAAAAAACATCATATAGAAATATAATTGTACTCAGGGGTTTGTCATCGCAAAGATCTGCGCATGGGTTTTGTCAGGAATTTGGATTTGGAGCGGCCCTGAAGCGAAAAGTCAGATTAATCACATGTTCGTTATGTTTCAGCTGATGGGAATTTCTCTGAACGTTCAACCAGAAGTTTAAAATTATGAGCGATTTTTAGGGTCTGGGGAGGGATTTTCAAGCACACCGTATAATAATTTATTTCAACTGCATCTGCGTTGTTAAGCGTAAATCTTTACTTGGTTATGATTACCAGAGGTGGAGTCGAGGACACAAGGCTCGAGGCCAAGGCCAAGGACACAAAAAAAATCCGAGGTCAAGGCCAAGGACAGCCTTTCCGAGGACAGACACTCTCGAGGCCAAGGACAGGAATGCTCGAGGCCAAGGCCAAGGACGAAGGACACAAGCGCAAGTGCTCTCCAAAAAAAAAAAAAAGGTATTCACAAAAATTTTTTAGGCGATCTCCAAAATAAAAAAAAAAAAAAAGGTCTTCACAAAAATCTTTCAAGCGATCTCAACAAAAAAACGTTTTCCAAAAAATTTTTCAACCGCTCCACGAAATTTTAACAATTCAAAAAATAGTGCTGTCCTCGAGCCGAGGACAGGCCAATTTTCGAGGACTTGAGGCCTCGAGGCCAAGGCTAAGGACTTGACCTTCGAGGCCAAGGACTTCAAAATGTGTCCTCGAGGACTCCACCTCTGATGATTACCTAGCCCTGGGGTGAAGCTTCCACATTTGCAGAATTTTTTTTTTGTTTTTTGTTTTTAAATAACTTGTTTGTGCATGTGATTGGCTCCAAAATTTTGCTAGCAACGCAAGTTTTTTAGTATAGCAAAATAAAAAAATATTGCAAGAGTTATGCGGTTATACACAATATCATATTAGAATAATTCTTGTCGCAAACGGTACTTAGCAATAATTAAGACAAGCATTAAAACATCATGCTTAAAAGTCATACAATATTAATCTTTGTTTGAGAGACGTTATGATGCTCTCCTCTGTTTGCTTTTCAAGAATACATTATTGCAGAGAAAGAAATTAAAATGCTGGAACTGGAAAGTTTGTTTGTGTTGGTGAAAGCTACTTTATACGAGTATGGCTCCAGATTTTGTTTATACGAGTACGGCCCCAAAAAATGAGCAAATTCTCATTTAAAAGTATTTTTAAGAAAATCTTTCAGTTTTAGCACTAAAGTATAGAATTTTTGAACATTATAATTTTAAAAACGAGTTGGTTAGCTACATGTTTCATCTTTGAGTTGATAGGGTGGAGGCTGCCCAGGATTTAAATGAATCACAAACCTTTAAAAATGTTTTTTTGCAAATGACGATTGATCAAACATTCTTTTTTCGTCGTGTATTTTTTTAAAAAATTGCACCCCGTTCAAGTTTTTACGTTCGATATGAATGGTCAAAGTGGAAGCGGAAGCGGTACCCTCGCTTCCAGTTTCTGCTTACGCTTCCACATTTCTGTCACCGATTATGCAGTACTGTTCCTTAGCCAAATTAAGGTGTGCCAAACAATTATTCAAATTAGAAATTCTTGTGAGTTTTTTAGATGAATGAAGACAGATTCAGCCAATTATGTGTTTATGCTTTTCTACAGAATTTCTGCCAGCAAATTCGAACCATAATTCTTCGACCCCGTTCATACTAAAGGTAGATTTGCTTGTGTTTTCTGCTTTTATATTTTGTCTTAATAGACCCCAACTCCTACTACTATAGTTGGAGAATTACAATGCAACAATTTGTATCCTGGAATTGAGACATTGATTAAGGGAACATCAGCAATTAGGGTTTCTGTTACATATATAATGTCAGGCTTAAGTTAGAGCGAAAAGAAACGCATAATGCATAAAATTCATCAACGTGTTTACTACCTAATGATGAAATATTTGGGTGCAAAATAAAAATCGAATCATTTTCATCAATTTTTATATTTTTCATGCGAAGATCATGCATGCCGTATGCATTGATATGGGTGTTTCAGAAACAAAATTGTCAGCAACTTATGTAAAAGACAATTCATCCAGCCCTGCATTTTCATGAACTGTTGGACTCGAAAACATAAAATCAGCATTATTGTGCATAAGGTTAACCAAAACTCCCAACTAGAGAATTCTACCGCGCAATAAACCCACACATGCAAATAATTGAAATTGCACAGCGATGTTTAAACTAATCCAAATCAGACTCCGAATTTTCGCTTTCAGGTTCAGTTAAAGTTGGGTTGTGCTTCACATTGTCAGTGTATGGACAGTATTTTGCTTTTTCGATTCTCCACACGGTTCTTATTTTGTTTTTTGTTTTCGCTTCTTTATGAAGCAATAGAAGTTGCTTTTTTGTTGTTGAAGTTTTCTTGGTAGGTGCTCAGTAACATAAAAATAGTTTGTCTCACTGCCGAATGCTCGTTTTCTTCATTGTATTTCTTTTCATTTTTTAGAGACCTCATAAACATATTTTCGTCAGAATACTTCGTTAATTTTACAATTGGTCGAATTATGCGTTTACCGTTTTTGGTTATAGGGTGCTGCGGTAGACGGTGCACATCTGCAACGGCAACTGCGTGAGAATTTGGAGTTTTTAAGCCATTTGGTAAAAATTGTTTGAATTTAGTCTCCGACTCCTTTTTGTCTCCCAGGCAGTTTTAGTGTCTTCTTTAATACCATGAATCAATAGATTGACTCTTTTGTCGTAAATTTCTTTTTCCAGGAGTTCTTGCGCAGTACGTTTTTGAATTTTATTCAGACAACGATTTAATGTTTTCATCTTGCTTGCGACATTTGACTGATTGTGTTTTTCAAAGCGGCTTCCAATTGCTCAAACCTTTCTTCTAGAGCTTCAGATTTTGTTAACATCACTGGATTTTGCATGAGCTTTTCAATTTGATCGCAACGACTATCAATAGCCTCTATCTTTTTAGCATTTTTGCCAAATTGTTCTCAAACAAGTCAAAGTGGACTTCTATTTTTTCCAATTTGTTTAGGACCATATCAAACTTTTTGTTCATTGCTTTCGTTGTTTCTGTGAAGTAGCTCTTAGTCTGCAGCTTACGATACAGTACTTTGAATTTTCAACGTAAATTTACGTGGTGGAATTTTTCTCTGCAAACTACGCGCGTCCGCTTACTACCATGCTTGCTTCAGCCATATCTACTGATCAAACGAAAGTTAGGAGACTGCTTGACTCGAAGACCGGCAGGTCGCTTCGCAGCCCTCCTAGTCTACACCCAATGACATAATCACTGATCTTCTCGTGTTTTATTTTTCTTATTTTAGTGACAAAATAAAACATGATTGAGTGATTGATTGATTGTCTATCTGATTACATCTGTTCCTGCAAAAAGTTGCAGAATTTTGTAGATTACATTGCTTCAAGCAGGGCCGTAGCTAGACGGAGGCCAGGCGGGATGTAATCGCGCCGGAAAAATTTTTGCTCAGTGGTATTGTATGGCTATAAAAGGCGATTACCGATGTTGGGTCCCACCTGAACATTTCGTCTGGTTACGGCGCTTATCACAAATGTGTCAGCACCATTGTATTTTTTAGTACTTTTACGTCCAAGAAAAAAAATTAGAACCCCTTCGTTGCCATTAGTCAATTCGAATACCGTCCTGTATTTCAATGGCTTAATAATTCCTGTTATAGAAAAACATTATTATTGATGTTGTCATGTATATTGTATACTGCGTAATGTTGTTTGCGTAACTAATTTTGACTATAACGAATAAAAAATTAACACAAATGCAGCGCGCATGCAATGATGACTCACATCATTTCGATTCACTAGCAGTTTTTCCAAGAAAATGAACGTTTTGATTAAACGCGTTCATGCTCAGCCAAATTTTCCTCTGCCAATTTGAATTAGTGCTTGCTCAAGACTAACTAATAGACGCAAGTTGCGTCGTGCAACTGCATTGAATCTAGAGCTGCGATCCCAAACAAAGATGTGGGTAGGCTCTGGAAGCTTCGTTGTTAAAGGTGGGTAGGCCCTGCAACAATAACCGGACAAATAATCGGTGGAAACAGCAAGGAAAGTCTTCATTGTGGGCTGAATTAAGGTGAAGACCAAAAAGTCTTTATTGGGATATACTGCAATTTTCGACCAAAGCTTGGCCTGGAGCCATTGCTAATCAGGGAGACCATAGGGAAATCGCATGGTTTTAATAGAAGCCGGTTGCCTACCCTGCCAAAATAACTAGGTTGGCCGAGCCTACGTTTGATGGCAGCACTGATCGAATCTAAATCGTTAAAATTTCGCATTATAGTAATTTAGTTGGACAATATTGCAGAAAGTGTAATTGAAGCCCATTAAGACGTCATTGCTGATATCGTAACAAGAGTATCAATTTTTGAATAATCATGCAGAAAGCCTAAGCTCAAGCCTATTTTGAAGTGAGACAGCTATGACTATGAGAACTTCAATTTATTGTTATTGATAAAATTGTTAAGAGTGACTTGTTTCCATGATCCACTTTTGGTTAAGCTTTCGACGTTCATAAGAACATTAATTTCAATGAATAAACAAAACGTTTAGTTCAATGAATGTCAAAAAGCTCTTCCATAAGAAGACATGGAACAGAATTCTCACGAAACAAAAATGAGCCAAATTAGTCAAAATCAAGTCAAGCAGATCTAAGCCGGAAGATAACGTTATCTTGCCGATTACTGTAACATATTGAAAAGCATAACGGGTTTTGTTTTTTGATTTCAAAACTTATTAAAAAACTTGCATAAAACTATGCAGCAAAACGTGCAAAAAAAAACAAACTACAGTAAGTGGAAAATAAAAACATGATGGTCGGAGTGAGATAAGGCTGCACAATATGCAAGTCAGTTGTGTGCTTGAGACAAAAGACAAAATCGTTCGATTAGGGACATTCTACATAGCAATGCACAATTCCACATGCAGAGCTGCAGTTTCTCACTAATGCATACATGGTGGTGCAATACATTGCATGTAATTTTAATTTAAATATTAATGCTTTTTTTTATTATGTTTCGATTCCAATCTACTCAAGGAAAAGTCATAATGGTTTATGGCGGTCTGAGTTTTGACTTAAGATAAAGATTTGGTGAAGTATGCTCCACTACCTCGCTGTATCTTAATTTTTGAAATCACTAGCAAAAGTGGGAAATAAAAGATCTGCCACGACTTCACAAAACTAGATACATGTCTCAGGTTGTTCTGGGTATGGGTTTGAACCCCAACCATACCATTTATTTTTCTACAAGCTTGAAGCAAATTCAGATTATATTCGTCAGAGGTGGAGTCGTCGAGGACGACCTTGGCCTCGAGGACACATTTTGATGTCCTTGGCCTCGAAGGTCAAGTCCTTGGCCTTGGCCTCAAAGCCTCAAGTTCTCGAAAATTGCCCTGTCCTCGGCTCGAGAACAGCACTATTTTTTGAGTTGTTAAAAGTTTGTGGAGCGCCTGAAAAATTTTTTGGAAAACGTTTTTTTCTGGAGATCGCCTAAAATTTTTTTCTGAAGACCTTTTTTTTGAGATCGCCTGAAAATTTTTTCTGAAGACCTTTTTTATCTATTTTTTTTGGAGAGCACTTGCACTTGTGTCCTTGGTCCTCGGCAGTAGCGTACGCAGGATTTTGAAAAGGGGGGGGGGGGGGGGGAGGCCAGAAACTTCAGAAAATTTAAAAGGAACATAGACCAGAATTTGAAATTGTCACACTCAACTTTCGTCTCATATTTTGCCCAAAATCAGGTGAAGAGCAAAAACAAAAAGGTGTTCACTCAAATTTCATCCCATTTTTCGCCCAAAATCAGGTGATTTCGAGCCCAAAGCTTGGTGCCCAACTTGCAAAGGGGGGGGCATGCCTCAATTTTTCTCACTTTTCTATGCAATTTTGCAATCCTGGTAACCCAAAGGGGGGCCATTGCCCAATGGCCCCCCCTAAATACGCCCTTGGTCCTCGGCCTTGGTTTCGAGCACTCCTGTCCTTGGCCTCGAGAGTGTCTGTCCTCGGTAGGGCTGTCCTTGGCCTCGGATTTTTTTGTGTCCTTGGCCTTGGCCTCGAGTCTTGTGTCCTCGTCTCCACCTCTGATATTCGTAGCGTATTGTCTTCCATTACACTGCAAGTTAATATACTTAAATTCTTCCTGCTAAAGTTATTGTAAACTTGCAAATTTGAATCTTCTTTGCTGTTAAACTGTTACGTTACTCAGCTCTAAACAGATTGCATTGTGTCGTATATGATGTACTGCTGCATTGCTGTTAAATTATTCTTTATGGTATACTGAGTGGCCGAAAATTAGAAAGCATAATTTCAAAACAGTAACACGTGTAATTTATACTTAAATTTATTGTTCCTAAATTTTATTTGCACAGTTAGAGAGAACTCACGGACAAAATCTCAATGAAGTTTCTGGTAATCTTGCGATGGCAACAATCCCAGACTAAACGTGATTCGAAAACAAAATTCCCCCAGGCTTTTTGACGTTAATGTTCATACAAAACCGATTAAAAAGTGTCAGCAGTCGTTTGATCTAACGAGGTGTACCGATACTGGAGGCAAGCCAGCGAGCCTGCTTGAAATATCTCAAGGAAAGAGAGTCAATCCATAGCATTTCATTTATATTCGTGCTTTTCATTTTAATTTTGTTGTGGTGCTACTCAAAAGGCGTAGCCAGGATTTTTGGTTGGGGGGGCCCGACCAACAAATCACATGCAATGACGTCATCAAAAATTTTCAAAAAAGGAGCTTTTTTGTGGGGCAGACATATCGTAGAATGGAAGATCTGAAGCCTTAGACTATTGGCACTTAACCAGGATTTTGGTAAAGGGAGAGGGCGAAAGTAATAGTTAAAAAGTTCAAATGCCGAACTTAGGAGACGGGTTGAGTAAGCTAGTGTACTCAAACGTATCAGAGACGGGGGTCTGGGGCGAAGCCCCCAGCCGCTGGGCGATTTTTGTAAGTTTTTGGAAAAAAAGTTATTTTAATCCCATTGGATCACATTTCGCACGTGTTCAAAGCCATTTAAAAGAACTAAATTTTTAACATTTGAAAGCCAATCGAAAAAATGTAATTGTTCAATTTTCCGTTTTCTTGCAATCAAAGTCCAAAACACGTTTAAAATCTTGCATTATGGTGTAAAATTTTAATTTCAAACGATTTGGTCCTTGCAGGGGAAGTAAGACACATTGCCTCCTGCAATATTTTAGCAGCAAATAATAATCCACTCGAAGATTTTCCTTGGAGATTTCTGTTTTGTCATGAAGTTAATCAATTATAAGAGTGCATGTACGGCCAGGGGGCCCAGCCCCCCTCAATTCAAATTCAATAATTTGTTCAATCAGCATTTTCCCTAGCTATATTTTTTTAAAAGTATTTTGTGCGTAAAAAATGGCGAGGTGGAGGTGAATCGTTGTTGAAAAATTAAACAATAGATGGTTACGCTTACTAAACATATTATTACCAGTCCGGATTTACATTGTGCGAAGCCCCTGGCACGTAAGTGATTTTTGCAACATCTTCCTACCAAATATAAGTGATGACCAAAAAAAGTCCTACTGTCTGGGCAAGGGGCCATGGCACTGTGCCATATGGCAAATACGGCGCTGGTTATTGCATTATGTTCATAAAAAGTTCAGATGAAGCCTGAGGTAACAACTTTTAGGACAAAAACCCTTGATTTCACCCTGTTTATACGTTTAAATTGGGTGGAAAAAATTGAATTAAGGGGGTGCGCCGGGCCCCCTGGTCGTCAATATTATTTGTTGTTAAGTGCTGTTGTGCGCATGTACTGTTGCAAGCAAAGATGCTAAAAGAAACTGAAAATCAAGTTACAAGGCTTTTTTGTCAAATTTTGTCATTGGTGGCATTTCGATTGATGGGGCCCGGGCCCCCTGGGTCAGAGGGTCACCCCCCTGGCTACGCCAATGATTTTGAGATAAGATCGCGCCCTTAAGTTCTTGCATAAAAAAACCTTTTAAAGCAAAATTAAAATAACTTTTTTTCGAAAACGTGGAGGACTCAAGTCAAGTCACTTGACAGATTTTTGAAAGCTCCAAGAATTGCTTGACATTATTATGACGTGAACACGTGGTCCTCGCCATTATTATTACTTACTTTTGCACGCGTAAACCCTGAATTAAAGAAACTGCAATTCCGGACAAGGACAACATACTGGCTATGCTCTCATTATATTTATCATTCGTAGTATTTCAATTGGGGGTTTGCATTACCGCCTACGTTATAGCATTAAGTTCACAACAACGTTAAGCAAGGGCCTGGGGTTGCAGCTTTTAGAACAAAACTCGTAAATTTCCCACAGGTTTTGCACGTAAATTGTTAAAAATTTGAATTAAGGGGTCCTGGCACGGAACCCTTGGTCGTCAGTCAGGGGCCCCGGGTTGTCAGTTAAGGGCCCTGGGGCCCCCTCTGGTTGTTAATTAGGAGCCCTGGGGTCCCCTAGTTGTTAGTTAGGGAACTCGGAGCTTTCTCCTTGTCAGTTAGGGGCCCCCTGGTTTTTGGTTAGGGGCCTTGGGACCCTCTAGTCGTCATTTAAGGGCCCTGGGACCCCATAGTCATCAGTTAGGGACCCCGTAGCCCACTGGTTGTCAGTTGGGGGCCCCCTAGTTGTTGGTTAGGGGCTTCGGGGCCCCTTGGTCGTTAGTTAGGGTCTCTGGGGTTCTCTGGTCGTTAGTTAGGGGCCCCGGGGCCCTCTGGTTGTCAGTTAAGGGCCCTGAGGCTCCCTGGTTGTTGGGTTAAGGGTCCCGGGGCCCCCTGGTTGTTAATTCGGAGCCCTGGGGCCCCCTGGTTGTCAGTTAGAGACCCCTGGAGCCCACTGGCTGTCGGTTGGGGACCCCTTGCTCGTTAGTTAGGGGCCCTCTGGTTGTTGGTTAGGGGCCCCTGGTTGTTAGTTAGGGGCCCCGAAGCCCAGTGGTATTTAGTTAGGGGCCCGTGGCTCTCTCGTCGTCATTAACATTATTGTTAATTACTGTTAGGTGCGTAATTACGGAAAAAAAACTGCAACTAAACATCACTAGGCTATGTTGTCAAAATTTTTATCATTAGTGGAATTTTGATTGCCCCCCCCCCCTGGCTACGCCTATGGTGCTATTAATTAAATCACCTCTGTTATAAAGCACCAGTATCCACAGTTACAACAATAGTAATAATAAAAATGATGATAATAACAGCAATCAATCAATATTCCTAAACGGTTGAAGTTTAGGTGTTTCGTGATTCAGCAGTTAAGAAATTTAGTTTTCGTTAAACAGTTACAAACAATAGTGTGTGATAGTGCTAATCTTTGTAAAGTGAGGGCAGGGGCGTATTTAGGGGGGGCTATTGGGCCAAGGTCCCCCTTTGGGTCGCCAGAATAGTATAATTAGCATAGAATAGTATGCAAAATTGTGTCATTGCCCCCCCCCCCCCTTTGTAACTTGGGCAGAAGGTTTGAGCACACAAACGGTGGGCGAAGACTTTTTTTGGCCAAAAACCGGATTATATTTAAGTGAAGACCTTTTTTTTTGTTTGGTCTTCAACTAAGTTTGGGCAGGAAAACGATCTTGGTTTTGGGCCGGAAAATTTTCATTCCGCTCTTCATTAATCTCAAATTTTCTGAATTCCCTGCCCCCCCTTTCGAAAATCCTGCGAACGCTATTGAGTGTGGGTAAACTAGAATTAAAAGAAGTGTATTAAAAGTATTATTAAAAGCCTTTGTTTTAGCCCACTCTAGACAGGTGTTTGAACAATAAAATGGGGGTAGGCTACAATTGCTTTTGTGGATACCGCATGTTTTGCAAGTGGCTACTTGCTATACCATAAAATACAGCATTTTAAAGGAGCATTCAAGTCAGAGGCTTTTAGCTCAGTTTTCCCTCAAAAGGTTGAGAAAGATATTAAGATTAGATTATCTTCACCAAATTTGACCTTTCCACCACAACCGTCTGTTCTCAAAATATGACAGTTAAAATTTAAAACTTTTCTCCTTAGAAATTTTGCCGGGGTTGCGGTTGCTAATCGAAAGTTGCTGCATGTTCCTAACTTCTGATAAGTGTTTTGAGACAGCATTGTTGTCAAAACAAAGAACCCAAAGGATCAAAATTGCAAATTAGTAGCTTCAAGCGCTGAGCCAAAAATTTGCAAAAGGGTGGGGGGCTATTTCGGGGGTCAGGGACGGAGCCCCAGCTTTTGGAGATTTTGCAATTTTTTTGCAAAAATAACTTAATTCTAGGCCTAGTTTGGTAAAAATGAATGCTTTAAAAACGTGGTATAATAATTAGCACTGCCAAACATGATTAAACTGGTTGCCTAAATGGGCTTTTGGGGGGTGGCTAATGGAAAAGTTCTTTTATGACAAGACGATAAATCATAAAATCCCATAATTCAAAAAATTTACAAGTATTAACCTAATTAGTCTGCCTCGTACAGAAAAAGATAATTTGCGGGAAGCGAGGGCTAATAAAACAAGATTTGAGAGAAGTGATTGGAAATTAACTAAATTAAATACTGTATAGCCTTCCGCCATCCAATCACTTTTTTGATGAAGTCTACGTTAAGCATTTTGCATCAAGCTATCAAATTTGAATGCTTAGTTTTAGCCGTTTTTTAAGGTTTTTGCTGATTTGTAAGCTTTATTGTTGACAAACATTGCCCCCCCACTAAATAAATATTTCAAAATCGGCTTTTTACCACTTTAGAGGCCATATCACTGCAAGCGACGGCCTCAGGAATGCCAAAAAGTATTTTCCTTATTGTGCATTTTGGTCAAAAAGTTAATGACAGAAGCTATTGCCCCCTTTCCCCCCATGGCTACTGGTACGCTACTTAAGCAGCTTTGAAAGCAAAAATAAAAAATTGCTAGCCTAACTTTCTGGAAATTACCTACTGCCTCAACCATAGGCTAAGCCAGGATTTTTGATTGGGGGGCCCCAAACCACAAATCACAAGCAATGACGTCATCATAAATTTTCGAAAGAGGAACTTTTTGTGGGGCAAAGATATTGTGGAATGGAAGATCAGAAGCCTTGGCCTGTGTTTGGCACTTAACCGGGATTTTGCTGAAGGGAGAGGGCTTAAAATAATAGTTAAAAAGTGAAAATATCTTAATTGGGAGACGCGTATAGTATATTTGAGTAATTCAAACGTATCAAAGAGGGGGTCTGGGGGCGAAGCCCCCAGCCGCTGGGCAATTTTTTGTAATTTTTTGAGAAAAAAAGCTATTTTAATGCCGTTGGACCACATCTAGCACGTGTTCAAAGTCATTTGAAAGAATTAGATTTTTGATTTGAAAGCCAAATGAAAAAATTAAATAGCTCAATCCTCTGTTTACCTGCGATTTAAGCCCAAAACAAGTTTAAAATCTTGAATTTTGGTGTTAAATTTTGAAAGTGAGTTAGCTCAGGTAGGGGTAAGTAAAATACACTGCCTCCTGCAATATTTTAGCAGTGAATAATAATCCACTCCAAGATTTTCCTTAGAGATTTTTTTTTGTCATAAAAATAACCAGTTATAGGAGTATATGTACGACCAGGGAGTCTAGGCTCCCTTAATTCAAATTCAATAATTTGTTCAATAAGTATTTCCCCTTGCTAATTTTTTCCAAAGCTATTTTGTCGCGTAAAAAATGTCGAGGTGGAAATGAGTTGTTATTGAAAAACGGTACAATAGATGGTTACGCCTACTAACCATGCTATTTCCCGGGCCGGATTTACTTTGCGCGGGGCCCCTGGCACTATGGGGGAATTTCGCAACATCTTTCTGTTGAAAATAGGTGAAAACCAAAAAAAGTCTTATCATCTGAGCCACTAGCGTACGCAGGATTTTCGAAAGGGGGGGACAGGAAGTTTGAGAATAATAAAGACCAAAAGAAAAAGCTCTCCACTCAGAATCAGTCCATTTCCTGCCATAATTAGGTGCAGACCAAAAAAAAGGGTCTTCACTCAGATTTAGTCCGGATTTTGCCAAAAATTAGGTGAAGACCAAAAAAGAAAAAAAAGGGTCTTCACTCAGACGTAGTCCGGATTTTTGCCAAAAATTAAGTGAAGACTGAAAAAAAGGTCTTCACCCAGATTTTGTCCGGTTTTTGGCCCAAAATCAGGTGAAGACCTTCTTCGCAAATTCCAAAGGGGGGGCATGACTCAATTTTGCACACTATTCTTACATATTTATGCATCCCTGGCACCCCAAAGGGGGTCATGACACAATGACCCTCCTCCTAAATACGCTCCTGATCTGAGCGCGGGGCCCCTGGCACTGAGCCACATGGAAAATCCGGTCAGGTTATTGCATTACGTTCATGAAAAAGTTAGATGAAGACCTGATGTAGGAGTTTTAGGACAAAATCGCTTAATTTCACCCGGGCTATGCATTTAAATTGGTTGGAAAAAATGAATTGTTGGGCCTCGGGCCCCCTAGTCGTCAATATTAGGCTATTGTTAATTGCTGTTGCACACATGCACCGTTGTACGCGAAGATGCTAAAAGAAACTGAAACCGAAGAAACAATAGGCTTTTTGTCACATTTTTGCTATTGGTGGCATTTCAATTGAGGGACAGGCACCCTGGGCCCCCCTAGCTTCGCCTATGGTCTCAACATTGACATTATAGAAAAAATAAATAAACATTGACATTAATGGCAACACTAAAGTAAGCGAAAAATATTAACGTTTTTAAACTGCAATACCTTGAAAACGGCAGTGCGAAAGAAAGATCAAATTCGGTGAGGATGCATCTTAGGCTTTTTCTAAAATTTTGGTCAACATTGAACAGTATTAATGCCCTTTTAAGTTTGCGTTAGTTGTATCTCGGTAACTTTGGTATGAAAATTGATTGCTTATTGCTGTCAAATAATTGGCCATGTACGTAAATGCCAATAAAGTTATAATGGTTTTTTGTGGCACTATGTTGAACAAATATCATGGTTGGCGCTCGGCACTCGACAGCTACGGCACAATATTACAATGCTGACTCTGCTTCTTAAAACATAATATTTTGTTCAGTGCAGTTGGCTATATAAGTTGTACGTAGACCAGGATAATTTCTCCAAGATAATGATGAAGAACAGAAAAACAGTTGCAGTAGGCTATATTTGCAAGAACTCACGCACAATCAAAATCAAACAAGACTGGAAGTGATATTATTTAAAATTCAACTAACTGTATTGTAAATAGGGTTGTACAAAGTAGAATTTCGAATCCTTGAGATTCGAATCTCCGGAGAAACGAATCTCAAAAAGCATTTTTTATCGGGTAATTGGATTCGAAAAAAAATTTTTTGGGCGGAATTTTGGATTTCGGCCGAAGATTCACTCTGAATTTAGGCGAAGACCTTTTTTTTTTTTTTTTTTTTTTTGGAGATCACCTAAATTTGGGCGGAAAAATTGTTTGAATTTTGGATTTCGGCCGATAATTCACTCTGAATTTTGCGAAGACCTTTTTTTTTTTTTTTTTTTTTGGAGATCACCTAATTTTGGCCGGAAAAAACTGTATTGTCGCAGTTTGCCATGAGTTATTCTAGAATAGGATTCGAAATTCTAGATTCGAAATGTCTATTCTAGAATAATTCTAGAATACTGCATTATTCTACTTTGTACAACCCTAATTGTAAATTACTTGAATTAGAGTTTTGAATTGAGCATAGAAAGTGAGTTAGGCAACAGTAAACTGAGCAGCGTGCCATTATTTTCGCAAGTAGTACTTTTCGATCAAAAAGACGAAGATGGCCAAATGAAGTGGTGACAGCTAAAATAAGAAAACGCAGCACGAAAAAAATAAAGAGAAGCAGATTTGCAAATCAATTGGGACTTTGGTAGGGTGGCCATACGTCCCGTTTTGGCCGGGACAGTCCCGTTTTTAGGCCTTGGTCCCGGTGTCCCGCCCAGTTTACCACTTTGTCCCGGAATTTTTGATTAAAAATTTGCTTTTATTAATACAGTATGTCAACGATACACAAACGAGCCATTTGTTATACTATATAACTTGAAAGGCACAAATTCTTAGCTTTATGGCGTCACAGACCGAGTGCTACACTACAGATACGTTAGCATTACTTTACGCAGGTGCAGGATGGTTGAAGCAGCGTACAGAGCTGTTAAGGAGAAGGTACAGAGCTGTTTAGCTGTTTTTTTGTCATTAAAAACTTAACCTAGTCTCAGCAAACACGGGCCAATAAAAACTTTTGTCATTAAAAACTTTAGCTGTTTTTTTCGGTAAAAGTTGACAGAAGTTGATGTAACAGCGTAACGTAACAGTAACTGGATTAATTTTTACTATTAAGACATTTTGCCCAAAAGAAAATGTAACTTTACAATTGAGCTGAAGCGAGAATTTCCTTATCTGAAAGACACTGGAAATGGTAAAGTGCTGTGCAATCATTGTGGTTCTCTATGTTCAATATAGTCCATGGTGGACGTGCAGACGTTAATAACCATTTAGGTAGCAAAAAGCACCAAGCCGCTGTTGAAGCAGCTGCATCCTCATCTCGAGTGACTTCTTTTTTCAAAGATGTTGGCTCCGCCTCCGTTGCTACTCTAGCTTTGGCTGCTAAAGAAGCAACTTTTGCTTATACTGCTACTCACGGGCAAAGTTTCAGAAGTTCTGATTGTACAACCAAGTTGGTCTCAAAACTGTTTGAACCTAAATTCTCGTTAGAGAAAACTAAGTGTGAAGCTATAGTTGTTAAGGTCATTGCCCCGATGTGTATTGAAGAAGTTCACCAAGAGTTAGATCAAATTAACTTAATCACTGTGTCAATTGATGCGTCCAACATGAAAGAAGTGAAACTTGTGCCGATTGTGGTTCGCTGCTTTTTACCAGAAAGTGGCGTTAAGGTAAAACTTATGAAATTTAAATCGGTTCCCGGAGAAACAGCTAAACTATTAAGTGAATACCTGCTCTCAGTTCTAGACTAAACAAAACTTAAAGATGAATTGATTGGATTTTGTGCGGACAATTGCAACACTAACTTTGGCGGTGTTTATAGAAGAGGACATAATAATGCATTCTATAAAGTTAAGGATAACATCAAACGAGACCTTGTAGGCATCGGATGTACAAGTCACATCGTACACAACTGCCTTCAGCATGCTGTGAATACTTTGCCAGTATGCGTAGAAAGCCTTGTCGTAAAAATTTATACATTCTTTCATATTTACACTGTTCGGGGTTTCCGAACTTAAAGAGTTTTGCGATTTTGCTCATGTTGAGTACCAATGACTTTTGCAGAACGGCAATACCAGATTTTTGTCGTTGCTACCCGCTTTAGTGAGGGTTCTTGAGTTGTTTGAAGCATTGAAAAGCTACTTTAATTCACAAGAACATTGTCCAACTATAAATCGCCAATGCTTTGAGAATCCAACCCAAGAACTCTATCTGTGCTTCGTTTATGGACAGCTGAAGTACAGTACTTTAACGAAACAATGTTAAAGTTGGAGAGACAAAAGACGAGTGCTGTGGATGTAGCGATTATTCTCACAGAATTGAAGTTAAACCTACACGAAAAAAGAGTTAATAATTTTGTTCTACACCAAGCAAAGTGTGTATTGGAAAAGCTTGAGAAAGATGGAGACGTGAATGCAAAATTTTTTTAAGCAAACTACATGCTTTTACGAGAAATGTGAATCATACCTGGATGTTTATGGACATGCCTACGAAGGTGTGACACCTCATCTTTGGCTAAACTCAAGTGAAGATTTATCCTGGCATCCTGTATGTGCATCAGCGGAAAAGATCAACTTCATGTTTGCGAAGCAAATAATCGATATTGACGCTCTTTTCAACGAGCACGTTGTGGAGTGAAAAACTACAACTCTGCAAGCGATAGAAAAGAGAGATGGAAAAATACAACCACATCTTATGAGCTAAAGTGGACCCAATTGCTACAGGCTTTCAAGGATAAAGACATTCCCATTTCAAACTTTCAGAAACTGGTCGAGTTTGTATTTTGCGTACCACGAACATCAGCTCCGGTTGAAAGAATTTTTTCAATCATGAAAAATATGTGGTCTGATGACAGAAGCAGTACGCACGAAAAAAATGTCAAAGCTCTCTTCGTGTGCGAAAGTAACATTGATTTGACATGTACCGAATTTTATGAGAACATAAAATCAAACGTTGTGCTATTGAAAAGGTGCTAGGCATAGATAAATATCAATGATTATTTGATTTGTTGATCAACCGTAATTCGTTTTCTTTTTGTGTGTTTAGTACCATCGGGCTGCTCTAACTGGTGATTTGCCAAAAAAGATCAATTTCACTGTATCTAAAATGCACAGTACTTTACTGTACATACATAGTGTGATTTACGTGTATCATATAGAACTTTAGCATAGCGTCGTGTTGGCAGCTTGCAATAAGCGTCCCGTTTTTGCATTTCGAAAAAATGGCCAGCCTAGACTTTGGTGATATTTCAAATCAAGTTTTCATATCTGATTTTCAAATCATTGAAGCCAAAAATATTTCATGAACGCAAAGCAAAAGAAGTTAATCCAGTGGCCCCAGTTGTCAAGTCAAATTGTTTCGTATAGAAGAAAACAGTAATGGCTTATTTACACACTGTAAAGTAGATTTTATGAAAGCTTGGTTGAGGTTTAGGGCGTGTGTCAAACATGTTTGCATTTTGAAAAGCGTCAACTTTGATGCTTGTCAGAGCGAAGCGAGAAACTTTCTTAAGTTTCTTTGTAACAATATAGGCTTTCTTCATAAGCGTTTTTTCGCATTCTTTTTTTATTTGAAAGTATTAAGCAATCACAATATTACAAGCGACATGCTACTTCAGTTCAAAATAATTTCCAATAGCATGCCTTAGACAACTGTTTCGCCCAATTTCAGGGCTCTTAAGTAAGGCTAGCAAGGTCAAAAGCTGAAGAGCCCTGAAAATGGGCGAAACAGCTGTCTAAGGCATACTATCAGAAATTATTTTGAATTGAAGTAGTATATCGCTTTTAATATTGTGATTGCTTAATAGTTTCCAAAAAACAAAGTTTTAAGTTATATCCTGTTATGATCTGGTTACTTTGCAATCACAATATAGTGTTGTTTGTATTAAGCGCCTATCTCATGCGCAAGCATCTTGCAATAAAAAAACAAAAGACCGCTTTAATTGTCAAAGCTGCATGAAAACTGATCTCTTAGTCGGTTTCAAATGCTTTGGTAACAATAATTCTCACGAGTTATGTCAAACCGATCTAAATCAATTTTTAAAAGTGGCCTCTCCACAGCTTGACGGAGAAATAATTAATGACTTCCAAAGTCTTGAATTGTGTCCATTATTTCACAGAAATGGCTGCCTCAAGTCAAATCAGAAATCAAAATTCATTGTCTAATAGTATTGTTGAAAACAAAGCAAACTATTCTACAAGCATCAACACCACTGATTTCAATGGCTCACATGTAATAAGCCAAACCATGCATCAGACATGCAACTACAGAAGTGTGGAATGGCTAGTCAATGAATACTCTAAGTCGTTAGGGCAAAGCTTTAATCTTATTCATTGTAATATAAGATCTCTTTCGAAAAACAAATATAAAATTGAAGAATTGCTGCAATCTGCTAAAACTAAACCTGACGTTTTAGCTATTTCTGAATCAAAGCTTAATAACAATAACTTAAGAAGGGCAAGTTTAATAGATTATTCAATGGTGAATTGCGATTCAATTTCTAATGCAGGAGGAGTAGCATTATATGTGTCAAATTCTTTGGAGTTTTGTAAACTAGAAGAGTACTCCATTGCATCACGTTATTTTGAAACTTTGTTTATAGAAGTTAAGCTAAAAAGTGTCATATATAGACATCCATCCACTTCATTATCAGAATTCTAATTGCAATTTACTCAAACTCTAAGTCTTTTGGCAAAACATAAAAAAGATTACATAATTTGTGGAGATTTCAATGTCGATCTTCTCAAAAGCCAGTCTTCTCCACCTATTAACGTTTACACAGAGCTGGACAGCGCTGCTATTAACGAATACATTGATAGTGTATTTTCTGAAGGATGTTATTGCATAATAGATAAACCAACTCGTATTACACCACATTCTTCTACTCTGCTTGATCATGTTTGCACTAACATTCTCAATAAGACGTTAACCTCAAATATTCTTCAAAATGAAATTTCTGATCATTTGCCGACTACATGCTCAGTATTTCTACAACCTGATAGAATTAACAATGATCAGATATACAGATGTACTGCTAATTTTAATTGTGACAACTTTATTGATGATGTATGCTGCCTAGTTGACAAATTGTCAATTGACTTAGCCTCGATGACTCAAAACTTTGATATTAATCTTGAAAACATATGTACAAGTTTTATTGATGGCTTTGCTGACATTGTTAATGTACATGCTCCACTCAAAATACTTAGCAGAAGACAGCAGAAACAAAAAGTGAAACCTTGGCTAACCAAAGCAATTCTTAAGTCTATCAAAACTAAAAACAAATTATACACTAAATGTTACAAACAAAATAAACCAGAATTGATTGCCTACTACAAAAAGTATCTTAATAAGCTAACCTTCATAAAAAGACTTGCAAAAGAACAATATTACACATCGCAACTCCAAAAGCATAAACAAGACATATCAAAACAATGGTCTATAATCAATAAATTGCTTGATCAAAACAAACGATGCAGCAATACTACTATTCATAAGCTTACTACTAAGGATGATGAAAATATAGAGTCAAAATCTGAAATAAGCAATACGTTAAATGATTATTTTGCAAATGTTGGAGCAAATTTAAGTGCTCAAGCAGGCACTGGTAACCTTCAAGATTCATTTATTAACAAAATACCATCTAACATGCATTCCTGTTTTTTTCAACCAATTATACCAGTAGAAGTTTATCAAGTAATTCAAAATCAAAATTCACAAAAAGCAACTGGTCCTGAAAACATTCCCATTAAATTCTATAAAATTGCTGGTGAATGGATAGCTAACTTTTTAGCGAATATTTTAACGAATGTTTAGAACATGGGTATTTTCCTAATGCATTAAAAATAGCTAAAGTTAAACCCATTTTTAAATCTGGTAAACGTAGCTCTATGAACAATTATAGACCTATCTCATTATTGTCTCCTTTAGCCAAAGTTTTTGAAAAATTGATATCAATAAGATTAACCAAATTTCTGGAAGACAATAATATTCTTGCAGACCAACAACTAGGCTTCCGTAAAGGTCATTCTACAACCCATGCAGTTACTGATTTCTATTCTCAAATCTGTAATACCTAGATAAAGGTAAACATTCTTGTGTACTGCTATTAGACCTCAAAAAAGCTTTTGATACAGTCAATCATGAGGTATTGCTACGAAAATTAGACAAGTATGGCATTAGCGGAAATAGTAATAAACTCTTCCAAAGTTATTTGTCAAACAGATTCCAGTTTGTATGTGTTAATGGAATTGCTTCTAACAAGCAAAAAGTGACATGTGGAGTGCCTCAGGGTTCAATCCTAGGCCCTACTTTATTTTCCCTGTATGTTAATGACCTCCCTCAATTTAATGAGCCTAGTGTTAGACTATTTGCTGATGACACAATTATGATTATGAGTGACAATAGTTTAGACAACTTAAACAATACCGCAAATAATGACGCTAAGATAACCGACAAATGGCTAACTTCGAACAAACTAGCCCTAAATACATCCAAAACTAGTTTTATGCTTTTTTCAACTAAGAAAATGAGTGCCGATAAGTTTTCCTTAACTATACGAGGAGAAAAAATCAACAGAACGCCTGTTGCAAAATATTTAGGATTACTTATTGATGAAAAACTTAAGTTTGATGTCCATGTTAAGCATGTTTGCAAAAAATTGTCTCTAATATGTGGTGTATTTTGTTATCTTCGACACTATATCTGTAAGAAAACCCTTTTAATGTTGTACTGTAGTTTAGTGAACACACATATACTTTATGGGATCTTAGTATGGGGTTCAACAAACCATTCAATCTTGCAGCAATTGCAAGTCCTTCAAAACAAAATTATAAGAATTATTTGCAATTTCAGAAAAAATGAACATGTAAAAAACAACACCTTGTATCATGAATTAAAACTATTAAAAGTCAAGGATATATATCATTTAGAAATGGCAAAATCTATGTATCTCTTCCACCACAATAAACTTCAAATCTATTCAATCAATATTTCACATCCACTAAAACAGTACATAAGTATAACACAAGATGCACTAGTTACAACAACTTTTATTTACATGCTATAAACTCCAATGCTGCCAAAAAAGCACTGCAATTTAGTGGAGCCCGAATTTGGAACAGTTTGCAACCGAATTGGAAAGATCTTCCTTTTCTTAAATTTAAAGAAGCAGTTAAAGCCGACCTAATCTTAAAGTACAAATAGAATTAGGCATGATTTTTTTCTAATTTTTGGTATATTGCATTAACTAATCCCTTTTTTTGCGATTGCGTGAAAATCCAAATCATACACAACAGCACATTTTAATATTGCAAGTTACTTGCATTTGGGGGGAGGGGTGGGTTAGCAGAAGCGATGCTTGTTTCTTTTGCAAAATTTGTTCTTTCAAAAAAAATACAGTCATAATTGTAAGGGTTGTTGTGAAGTAGTGCATGGCGAGTAAAGTGAATATTATACTTTAAATATTTGTTTGAAGCCCAAATCTATTCATACTGTATTGGCTCTAACAATAGAATGAGATTGTCCTGGTGTTTTACTCCAATGAATGTTAAAAAAACTGTGAAGGAATAGGGCATCGATACTATATCTGTCATCTTCCTTGAGAACTTACAACGAAACGCTGTGCATAACTTCATAAAAGCAAATATGTGTGAAACAGGGTGGCCATGACTCGGTGAGCGCTTCGCTCTTTCGTGGTCTCCCTATGTACCGTACTCTTTTACATGCAACTGTATATTCGAAATGTGGATTTTTCTTTGCGTATGCTGGTACATGAATAAACTGACACTGACTGACTGACTGACTGACTTTGCGATTCTTTGCCTTTCTACGCTCATGTTCATACCAGTAGTCCTTGCTATACTGACGAGGAATAAAAGACGAAAGTCGATTCCGAAACAGTATGTCTTAAGCTGTTAATCAAAGGTTTGATTGTGTCTATAAGCAGTGGCGTCGCTAAGGAGGGGGCGGAAGGGGCGGCCCGCTCCGGGTATCACCATTTCGGGGTGACACCATTTAATGATACCAATCGAACAAAAAACAAACAAACAATTTGTTTAACATCATTGCAAAAATTTAGCACACTGGAACGGACTGAAAAATCATTTAAAGTAAGTTATTAAACATTTATTTAGAAGGGGGGCGCTAATTTGCCAAAAATATAGATCACAAATCAGCAAAAACTTTGAAAAATCTTCGACACTAAGCAATGAAATTTGATCGCTAGCTGAAACATGCTAAATATAGGTTTCATAAAAAAATTTAAAAAAATAAACTCAGGAATAGGGGGGAGGATTCAGTATTTGCTGATTACCAATCACTTCGACTCAAATATTGTTCCATTTACCCCCCTCCCCAACCAATTATTTTTCTCTAATAAATATACACGAATTGTGGTTAATCTTTGTGAGATTCATTGAACCATAAGATTTTATTATTTACGGTACCAGCTTGTAAATAAGAGAAGTGAAATTTTACCCCACATAGCCCATATATGCAACCAGTTTAATCATGCTTTTGCACTGCCAATTTCTGCCACATTTCAAAACCAATAATTTTTATCAAAATAAGCCTAAAATTGTTGTTTTTGCAAAAAACAAACACACACAAAATTTTCGAACGTTGGGGGCTCCTACCCCAGACCCCCGAAACAGATCCCACTACAGACTTCTGGCTACGCGCCTGAGTCTAATCATGTTTTCGCACTGCTAATTTCTATGCCAACAAAGTCGTGCAAAAGTCCTATCTGATGCTACGTTTGAAAAGCAGTATTTTCTATCAAAATAAGCCTAAAATTAAGTTAGTTTTGCAAAAACAAATTTTTTCTAGTGCTGGGGGCTTTGCCCCCAGACCTCCAATGGCCTTTGGCGGAGCTCCCAGACCCCCGAACACAGCCCTTCTCCCCACTGCAGATTTCTGATTGCACGTCTAATACTAGACGTGTGCTATTCATACTTCCAAGTTCTAGAATCTTAGAATGACAAGTTTTTGAGCTAGCCAAATAACAGCCGCTATTTACCGCAATAAAATAGTACCTCTACTTTTTATATATAAGCTTTTGCAGCCTACTTTACACTATGAAGGGTGACATCACAAAAATCCGCCCCGGGTGACACCATTCTTAACGACGCCACTGTCTATAAGACTCTGGATACTGTCTATAGCTTGTCATTAATTACATTTTATTTACCAAGTTGCCTTGGCCAGGAAGCAGCGAATGGACCTTTTGGTCTTCGAATCAAGCTGCCACCTGCCCAGTGTTCACCAGTTTACCGCACACGGTGACCGCTTCACACTGTCCCTTTTGATGTTGAACATCAAGCAGGAAAACTGTGAATACCACTTTTAATAGTCTTTGGTTTGACCCGACGGGGAATCGAACCCAGATCTACCGTTTGAGTAGCTGTTTTATTTACAGTAACTGTGTTATTACGTACCGCGCAGTTAATAATAAATTAACCAATTATTGAAAACTGCGTTAAGGTTTATTTTTCATAAGGTTAATGCTAATTTTTTTAATGTGAAAACAAATTTTTTAAATTGTGATGATGGAAAGGTTCATCATTGCGATATTTTGTTTCAAAAATCCTTTAAAGTTGCATTGATATTGTAGTTTATAAAACAGCTCAGCAATTATACGCAGAACCCTTTTCAAGTTTGCTAAAAATGAATTTTGCTGATTATTATTTAAAGCAGTGGTTCTCAACTTTTTTTAAAAGCAAAGCCTAATTTCAAACTTCAAAGTTGTAAGAAGCCATAAACAAATAACTGAAAATTTTGAATCAGCTTTGCACAACTGGTGTAGGTTTTTAAAGTTACTGCAACATTTCACCAGCCCATAATTGCTGCCTTCATCAGGGCACTGCACTAAGCTAAAAACAAAAACTAGAATATCACAAAATTGGAAAGCAACAAACATCGATGTTAGAGCATTAGCCCAGGCGCGCAATGGGACTTTGCTAAGAGGGAGGCTTTAAATTCAAAGCTAAAATTTGTCTGCGTCTCACGCGGACAAATTTTAGCTCTGGAGGCGCTGGGCGATTTTTGAGAAAAAATGGCCAATAATTTTAAGCAATTTAGATAACATTTTTGACCTTTGTGGAGCCATTTGAAAGAACTAATTGCTAAGATTCGGAAACCCTTTGACAGAACAAATTACTCAGCCTCTTCAGCGCCCTTACTTCCTCTTCAAGTTCAAAACATGTTTAAAAGCATGCATGTTTGGGTTAAAGTATCTAATTTACTTGACTAAAAGAGAGGTGTAGCCTTTTTAGGCAACCTTGGTTATGCCACTGCATTACGCAACTTTAGTCTTACTTACAACCAATCGAAAGACTATAAGCTAGGACACTCTTTCTTTCCTCTCTGTAAAAATCAGAAAAAAAACTCCAAATTGAAAATGAAAACCAAGCTAACGAATCAAGGTAATGCTACCACTATAACATCCAATAACTCCCAAGTACTGTAGAACTGTACAATATTATCCTCGACTGTTGTTAAGGGTTTGCTCGTTGCTGCTCAAAACCAAATTTATTACTTAAACATTACCGGTTTTACTGAATGGTTCTATAAAGTTTATACAAACAATGCAAAACATTTGAAATCAAAAATGATTAATTTTCAAAAATCGGCCAGTTGAAGGAGCGGTAACGCGTTCGTCTCCAGAGCGGGAGGCCTGAGGTTGTAATCTCGGGCCTGTCAAATTGAACACTGCGTTGCCAACGGCTCGCCACCGCTGCGGCATTTATTCGAAAAGAGCTGTGTTGCCCGGGAGCAATGATGCGGAGATGGGCCCCGCAAACTGCAGCGAGTATACTGTAATAAAAGATTAGATTATTAATTTCGAAGGGTCAGTTAGAGCCGCAAAAAGGATAATGAAGAGCCGCTGTTGAGAATTACTGATTTAGTGATATGTGATTTTAAATATCAATTACAGCTTTGCAAACATGGTTATCTCATAAAAGTGAGATAATTAAAATAGTATTGTATTGTATAAAATGCTATTTGCAATGTCAAATTTCAGGTTGCATTGAGACAGCTGAGCAGAGTATTGATTTTCGGAGCCTAATTTCTTTAATTAATTGTTATACAATTTTCAAATTCCACTTTTGTAAATTTTGCTGTTTCCTTAAAGCCAGTGGGGCAAATCTTTGTTGAGCATTGGGGGGATAATTTGCAATTTTACCCCAATTTTGCCCTATTTTCAACATTTGGGGGGTTGAACCTCCACCAAGACTTTTTTCAGGTGAGCAAATTAAGTGAAGACCAAAAAAAAAGATCTTCAACACAGAAATGGAACACTTTTTTCCCCGAATTCAGGTGAAGACCAAAAAAAAAAGGTCTTCACCAGAAATGGAACACTTTTTTTAAGTACTACCTGCGCTCAGATGCACACCAGAGTCAAATTATTGGAGGGGATGCAGATAAAGACCATACTCAAATTGTTAGGGAGTATACAGTCAAATTATTGGGGGGGATATATCCCCCATTCCCCCCTTGTTTCGGCACCACTGCTTAAAGAGTAATGATTTTGGTGTTATTGCGAAGACGTCTTTTCAATTTTGCAAAACGTTTGAGTCCATTGTTCGAAAAGTTCAAGCGAGCGTTAGCCAAATGAATTTTAAAGGCGTTTGCTTGTTTTTTTTTTTTTGAAATAATGCGAGCTAATCATCTTTAGCAAGATCATCTTCAGAGAAAAAATCAGACAAAGTGTTGTCATAAATAATTTATTTGGATTTGAGCAAAAAGTGTTGTTTTAGTGCAGATTGTTTACGGAAGAAATTTCAATGTTTTGCTGAGGCCTTAGGCAAATTAAGATTTGTTTCATTAGCAAAAGAGGTATAAAGTAAAATTAGGACAATTTATTTGTTTTAATACCTCTTACCATACGTTGTTTGGCTTGGCGCAAAATCTACCCTAAGGCAAAACGTGAATATTAGAGTCATACCATATGGAAATGTTTGCTGTACGTTTCTGATAATAGCGCAAGGTCATAAAATAATAAACCGAATGGTAAACGTCTTTTTTTTCAGCGTGCTAGCACGACCGGAACAAATGACGTCACTCTAGCTTGCGTTTTTAGCATCACATGTTTTTCATCAGCAACGTTAAAAGCGGCTTATCGTTATCCACAAACAAGAGAAAAAGGATCGTTGAACTAACAACACAATATTTGAGCATCACTAGCAAAAGAGCTATTTTTAGCTTTGTTTTATATTTAGTTGCAGTTTTTACGGTCGTCCTCTACTACAGTTGCGCTAATAAAATCAGTGTATCAGTGCGATGTCAATTAGAAGCAGCTGTTGGTCAAAAGCGTCTAAGTCTTAAGCAGAAAAATGTTTACGTTTCGCAAGCACGAAAACGTTTATTCTTACAAAAAAAACTGTTTCGGATTTTCGAAGAGTTTTCAATTTGAATGTACTAGTCAAATTTGCCCGTTACAGAAAGTTGCACAATATATTGTTTACAACTAAAAATGCAATTTTTTGATGCATATTTTTATGTTTAGTGTTTACATGATGCAGTTCTAGTCTGGAAGCTAGTCAGCTGATGCCGTGATTTCATGAGATTCTTATTCGCAGCAAGTTAAGTAAAAAAATCTGTCATGTGCTAAACAGCCGAGTAGGAGAATCATATTTTATTTACTTATTTATTTATTTATTATTTACTGGCAATTCAGTAGTCCGACATGGTCGGGATGCATACGCAACAACGTTTGGAAAAAAAAAATAGTTCACAACGATTACCGGTAAACACACAAACGTGTTCAATAGCACATAAAATAGACAGCATCAAATAGCATTCAGCTTGGTTGAATAGCGCTTGAGCATTAATATGGGTAGTTTCAGTAATCAATTTTGAGAAACTATATTACAAAAATCGTTGAGTGAGCGCACCAGTAACGAACTATAACAATTTGGTAACAATATTGTTTTCATTAGATGTATATCCAGTATCGCAACCAAGGGGCAAAGAGGGCTAAAGCCCTCCTTAGCCTGGTCAATTAGAAAATTTAACCCGATTATGTAAGCTTTTAATCGCGTTTTGGACTTGACCAGTTACAGTATAGGGGCAGAGCTGAAGGTCTGAAAATTTTAATTCTTTCTAATGGTTTCCGAATGTGATCAATTTTGTTCTTTCAAATGGTTCTAAAAATGTGCGAACTGTCATCCTAATGATGTTAAAACTTCACCACGTCTAATTTTTGGAAATATCACAAATATTGCCTAGCAGCGGTAGGCTTCTCAGACCTACATTGCCTCCGGCAGCTGTGGGCTCCGTCCTCAGGCCCCTGTCTGTTAATGCGTTTGAGGTGCATCAGGTTGCTCAACATGATGCCCAAGAGATAAATTTTTCGATCCGAGATTAGCTTTTGCTTAAGCCCTTTCCTTTTAACAAAATCCTGGTTGCGCACCTGTATCAAACATTAGTTATTTTCTGCAGATGTCTAGTCAAGTCAAAAGTTTGCGTAGATTCAAAAAAATTAACCCTCTCACAGAAAAATACCGCTACTCGCAGCACAATAACGTTTTTTGAGTAAGAACTGTGAAATTTTCAAAATCTTTCTTACTACAGCATAAAAAGATTTCAAGTTTAAAAATGTCCATCTTGTTAACGATCCTTTAGTTGTTTTTACTCTCACAGGCTAAATACCATAAGTTTTTGATTGGTGAATTTATGTAAAATATTGAGGTAAAATAGTGGTTGTTATCCTTCATACAGGTTATAATTATAACTCATATTAAAACCTAATGTATGCTATGAAGTCTCGACTGACTTCTTGTTTCAATGTTCAGTCTGGTGCAAAGGATGTAAGCAAGGAGATTGAAAGGCAATTAAGAGTGGCCAAAAAAGATGCTAGAAAACAAGTGAAACTGCTGGTGCTTGGAACAGCGGAGAGTGGAAAGTCAACTTTTATCAAACAGGTAGAAATCCTGGAATTTCTTATAAACCTTGTTACTAGTTTAGAACTAGATTTCAGCATGTAATTGATGGCCAGCCGACTAGGCGTTTTTGGACTTCTCAAAGCGTGGAGCGTTATGAACAAGTGCGCCTTAAAAAAGAGATGCGCAAACCAGAGTCATGTCTTTGCAAGAAGATACTGTAGTATTTTTCGTTACATCGTTGCCCCTGTAAATCACTAAATAGTCGTATTGACATCTAAAACTCCGAAAACACGCTCTTAATCTATAAGAGGTATATTGTTGAAGTTACGCTTTTTATAACTACCACTCCACCAGTAACTTTGGGGTAGATACTGGCTCTTTTTAAATTTTCACGAATTGTCAGCCGCATTTCTTAACTTGTTGTTAAATTTTGTTTGGGAATAGAAAGATGCAACTTCGTTCCTGTTTGGTTAGAAATTGTTGCTTGGAATAGATCATGAATTGATCATTATGGAAATACACTTGTTTTACATGAACAGTTTTATAAGAACACGCAGGCGCGTAGCCAGAAATTCGCAATGGGGGGGCTGTTTTGGGGGTGTGGGGGCGGAGCCCCCAGCCGCCGGAGACTGGGAGTTTGGGGGCAAAGCCCCCAGCCGCCGGAGGTACGGGGGTCTGGGGCTTTGCCCCCAGCGCTCCAAATTTTGCATTTTTTTGCAGAAATAGCTTAATTTTAGAGCTATTTTAATAAAAAATAATGTTTTTAAAATGTGGCATAGAAATCGGCAGCGCAACATGATTCAACTGGTTGCATTAATGGACTTTGTGGGAAGTGGCTATTGATAACATTGCAGTTCTCTTCAGAATCATACAATCCTAACATACAATAAAACTCACTTGCAGTAATCGATTTTATCTATATTTTATAAAGAAAAATAATTGGGGGGGGGGGGGCTAATGGAAAGATATTTGAGAGAAGTGATTGGTAATTATATATGTTTCAAAAGATGCTTTAAATCACTTTTTAGTCCATTCCAGCGCGAAAAACAGTCTCAGAAGAGCTAAAAACGTGTTATTTGTCATATTGTGCATTTTGGTTGACAGGCCAATGGAGGGGCTATAGCCCCCCCGCCCGCCCCCTGGCTACGCTACTTGAGAACACGAGGCTCATTTTTGCTCAAAATTTACGAACAAATGAGGCCAAAAATTCGTAAAAATTTAAGAACAGCAAGCCTCAGCTCAAAATGTACTGGTTCTTATAAAAAAAAGTGTAATCATTAAACAAAATAACAAATGAACAATGGCAATACAGAAAAGATCTAGAAAGCTCTGCTGATTACTTACAAATGCATTACGCTTTCTATAATGTACTTTTTTTCCTATACCGAGGTTGGCATTCTTATTTTGTTCGTAAATTTTGAACACAAATGAGCCTCATGTTCTTATGAAATTGTTGTTATAGAAAAGTTCTTTGAGACAGTTTATTCACCGTTGGTTTTTGGTTTCCGAGAAAATGTCGATAATCCAAAATACTTGGAGCAGTGAACTCTGACCTTCTACTGACGCAGATGTCATGTCAGCAGTAAATGATTCTTCCTTCTGTTTGTAATTGAAATCAATCATATCAAATACCAGCCGCAGCACATGCTCAATATTAGCTAAGAGCCAACCAAGCCTCTTCCCTTGCAACTATAGAAGATATCCGAAATACAACAGTTTAGATGCGGCCCGTTGCCTGCTTTGTTACATCCTCGAAAACAAGTTTTTATGGCTGGTATCAAAATGTGGTTGTTGCCAAGATATGAAAAAATACAGAGACATCTTTGTGTAAACTCAACAAGTCTGGAATCTTAAAGTACATTCTTAATTTTATGATCTCGGTTTTATTGCTAATTAAAAATGCATGTTTGCCAAGAACACATGTCTATAATATTCCTTTAAATGTCATTTTGTTAATGCATTGATATGCGATATCTGGTCATCATAATACTTTTGCAACTTCATTAGTATTACAAAGGCTGAGAGAACTGCATCCAGACCAATGCTTACGTAAATAATGTCAAGGCTACGAAATTGTAGGCTTGGTGTTTATCTGGTTCAAAAGGGGTAATCAGACTGCTAAATCCCTTTAATAACAATATATCAATTCGAATTTCCCCAGCCTTGTCACGCTACTTGGTATTGCCGTGCTATGAGTAACACGCGATGTTTTGCGGAAATCTAGCCGATAATGATGAGCTGAACAAGCTCTACCAGACCCAGAAACACTTAGCTGTTAAGCATTCATTAAGTTACACTCCCAAGCACACATGTTAAAGGTCAAACAGCTAATTTGCATAGAAAACTTTACACCCGAAGACTTACGTCCTCTTTTAGGTACAGTATAATAGCAAAGCCCCAACGCAATTCATTCACTCCTATCAAATTAACATAGTGATTTGCATCCTGCGTATTCTTGATTACAATAATGGCATTCCGTTGGTATTTCACTGATTGACAATTATTGACACCCAATTTTACAGTCATTTTAATTCAAGTTTCATTCCTTTTCAGTACCTGCTGTTTCCAAATTTCTCTCTCAACACTTAACTATCAGGTTATTTGTTCGTCGATTTGGGATGAAATATTAAAAAACGACGTGATTTAAGACCGGATGCTTAGTCCTTCCGCCTGTAATTTGGAAAAGCGCTTCGGAAAGTTTTGCGAATTGTTTACAACGAATTGCTGATTTCGCTTCCTAAATAAGGATAGTGGTTAATTTTTCAAACCACATGACCTCCGAAAAAAGCGATTTTGTCTTTTTAGCAGGACGATCGCAAGTCAATTTCAGCACAGGACAATTTTTGACTTAAAATTACATTCTCTTGCAATATTCGTATCGACAGAGAATCAAACCCCCAACTTCGTAAGTCGTACCGGTTCTCTACCTTTGTGTCCCTTGGCAGAATGTGTAACTTTTCTTCTCTGAAGCAAACGATTTGACTATCGCATGAGCTTGTGCTTCAATTAATCAATTTTGCGCTTGTTACAAAGTCATGTGCATTTTACGCATTTTTTGCATTGGGTTGCATCGATTTCTGCTCAGTTTGGAAATAGCACTAAGTTGACTGCCAAGCTAGGCCATGGAAATCATTAATTAGTTTTTATACGAAACCGGGAAAAATATAATCGATACTAGTTAACCAAAAATTTAACAGATAGTTTTGATGATTTCACAGTATTTCTCAATTCGCTGAGATTTGACCTTAAAAAGACTAAAATTAAAGAGACTAAAACAAAATTTATGCAGTTTGCAGAATTTTTATTTGCTTTTTTAAGGGTCAAGAGTAGGGTTTGAGTTTGGATTGAATTTGGGGTTAACTTAAGATTAAGGGTTTGAGTTTGGGTTAGATTTGAATCGGAATTAATTAAAAAGGAGATAGAAATTTCCGGTGAAATAAAGCTTTCCAAAGCTTTTTGAGTAAAAAAATGTTTAGTATTTTGCAAAGTTCTGTGCAAATACGAGTAAATGCATCGTACTGTACATATTATACTCGAAAAAGTAGACATAACAAGCAAAGTTGATAAAGGGTTATGTGTTTTCAACAATCAAAATAAACCACTTATTAAATAAAACTAGATATGGATTTTTTGTTTTCCACGTTAGGTTAGTTGTATTAAGCTTTTACGTCACTGCAGTAAAATTAACCTCAAACATGCGATTTAACCGGAAGTCCTATATTATATTGTGTATATCTGCATTATTTTCTTATTTAAGAGTGTGTGGAATTACACGCACGTTTTAAATTTGCTACTTTTAAGCTTACGTTGGATCCATTGAGTTTGCAGAAAAAATGATTTTGAAAGTTTTTGGACGTTAAGCAAAGTGGATTATTTTCAATGTTGTCTAAACCGGTACAAATTTTTTTAAATGACGTAAATTCCTGTGTTCAGTAAACTAATTTACACCTGAAACTAGTAGCATTCTTAACGTGGCAATACTCCATGTGAAAATAAAAAACTTTTCAAATTTCGCGAATTTCGCTTTAGTGATGAGGTTAACCTATTGGTAAGGCCTTCCGAAAGCAGGCAGGTGGAAGTGGGTAATGATTAATCAAAACGGAACTAATCTATTTGCCCAATAAAAACCGATTTATTTGCATTACAGTAAATGGTCTTTTTTTCTGTTAGCTCACAGTAGTTTTACCGTATGGCCCAGCAGCCAGTCACTACTCATCGAAAAAGACCTTTTTGGAAGACATTTTTTAGGAGCTATTTTTTTTGGAAGGTGATTTTACCCACAGCCCCAAGACCCCACTTTTTATGGATAAGCATGTTGTTTGCCTGATAGGTGCTTCTAGAGGCGTTCTTTCAGGTGAAATTGTATCCGTCAAGTCGTCAACACAAACGTGGTGTGGGCCACGCACCGCTTTCCTTTGTTGTGCACCTGGCAGTGTGTAAACAAAACTTTGCATCGGGTACGTGTAAGGTCAACATCCGGGAGAAAAAACGCGTTGTTACCCGAGATGTTTTTTAAAAGTAGTGAAATGTTTGACAACAGAAAGGCCTATTTAATTTGGCGCAATTTTGAAAAAAACGCTTGTAAGAAAAATGAAAGTCACGGTGAAAAACAGTTATGTTTGCACTTAATAGCAACAACGCATCTAGTCGAAGTTTTTCGTGCTTATCATGACGTTAATGAATGACGTCTGATTACGGTATTGAAATTGAACTATTTGCGAAATCGAAAAAATGACTGTTATTTTCGTACACAAACTCACACGTTACTGTTAAACGTACCGAGATCACTGGCTGAATGACATGAAAGCCAAGCACCTAACCCTACTGGGTCGCATTTTTCTTGTCTTTTCAGAGTTTTCTTCTTGGTCTTCAGGTCCTCTTAAGATCGCTCGTTTGCTTTGCTGTTTTAGTGGGCAAGGTCTTCAGTAGTGCAAGTTTGAAAGTTGACATTTGAACGCTGTTCCTGGCTTTTCTCTAAGCAAACGCATAGATCGTTGCCGACTTGGAAACCCCAACTGACCTGTTTAGGCTGATCTTCGCGAAATTTTCATGATACGAGATTTGGGAGTGGCTTAGGAGCCAGCAAACACGCGCACGTCATTTAATTGGTATCAACTTCAGTTGCGACCATAAGTGTTGAAGACCTTTTTTAGGTCTTGATTTATTTACATATCTAAAAAGAGTCTTGAGTTACGAGTATCAATGTATCCTTTGCTGGTAGACTTTTTGGGGGATCCTGGGGCAAATGCCTTCATTGCCCCCTTTCAATAAGACTAGTGCGACATCTGCTTATAGGTACGATCACCCTTTTTATGGTGTCTGGAGCAGAAAACTTTTAAGCCTTTTAAATTTTGTAATAAAACATTGTGTGTTCTTTATTTTTAGATGCGGATTATCCACGGAAAGGGATATTCTCATGATGAAAAGATGAGCTACATTGGTGTCATTTTTCAAAACATCAACGCTGCTGTAAAGATACTCATACGGGCAATGGAAACTTTGGGTAAGAACAAACAAGTAATCAGCCAAAACAGTGCAAACTTTTTGACCGAAACCACAATGGCTTGTATGGCTCAGTTGGATTAAATGGTAAACTAAAAGGCTAGCAACTCATTACTCTTACTCGAAAATCATTATCCTTTTTCAGTATGAATGCAATGTGCAGTAGAAGTAGAACCCAGAGATGCGACGCATTTGAGGTCACAAGGGGGCAATAAAATGCATTCAGTTCAGTCGTTTTATTTCATGACCTCGCGTCCATTAAAAGCATCTTTAAAAGCTTGTTTTATTTCATGACATCGCATATTGGAACAGGGGTGAAGAAAAAGGTAGAAGCAGCAAAACAATATACGTTAAGACATGCAGGATGTCTGCATGGCTGCTTCACCACATACATACACAATACACATTGATTGAGACACGAATATAATTTAACCAAAACAGAAAAACACAAAAAAAATTTGTAAAAAAAGAAATTGTGTTTATGTACAATTCTGAGCACTTCAACCAGCTTCAACCGACCATTGTCGCATCTGATATTAGTCACCTTAATAAAATATTTAAGGAGTAAGATGATACACGCTTGCTGAAGAATAATCTTAATTCACATGCATACCGCGCATAATGTTTAAAAAAAAGACAAAAACAAAAGCATTAAAAAAAGACTAGTCAAAACTTTAGAAAATAGCAAACAATGGTATTAAATTGACAAATTGATTGGCCCAGTATCAGTAGCAACATTATAGTGCCATACCAATTGACTACTATGCATATTGTGAGAAACACAAGCAATATGTTCAGAACATTGTTAATAGTGATGGTGTTACTGCAGCTGAAACCTACTGGCTGATATTTTCTATTCATACCAAATGCATGTATTTATTCCTGGAACAATGGTCGTTATAGAGATTCTTTTTCATTTTGAGTATTGTTCTGTCTTCATCATCAAATGGGGAGACAAACAAATCTACATCATCAAATGGGGGGACAAATCTGTATGAGCCAGCAAACGAAGTTGTCATTCAAGTTTTCGAGTCCATCACTTGGAAGCTAGTAGGACAGGATAGCAGAATGCTCTTCTCTCCCGCATTCACGTGTCACGCTATAGCCAATCCTCATTTGTTCATGTATGAGTTTAAGCAATCGATGCCAGTTCTTCGTCAATTTAACGTCACTCAAACTGCTCTGGGTAGTGAAGTTCCAAGAGGCTAATGGCTTCTTCTGGAATAAAGCTCTGGAGGCGTGTTGTAACCGAGATAATTGTAACGAACTTGGTGAGATGTCAATGAAGCATAACCCGCTTTTGTACAATAGCCTACGAAAAAATTAATTTTAGCTCTTTCACCCATTTGGTAAAACTGACTAACCTCCATGACCATAAATTGAAATTTAGATGTTTTTTTGATGTATCAAAAAGAGTCAGAAAACGGACAGTGCTTAAAAAGACATGCTTAGTTGAGTTAGAAGTTTTGCCAGTGCCATAAATTTATCTGTATGTTTCCTCTTTTGGCGTATTGTGGTTTTGTCAATCTCAAAACAATTAGACTAAATCTAGTTTCCAAAAGCGTGTCATTGTCACAAGTGCAATCACTTAACTTTGCGGTAGTCACAAGCTTGGACAGCATCCCTTTTAAATACCGTAATTTAAAAGACATTAAATTGAATTTTACGACTTAAGTGCCTGACAGTTTGCATGCCAAGATATGAACTTTCTTGATATTGGGCTATGCCCAGCTAAACGCATGTTGATAATACACCCTTGATTTTCGTCTGCAATAACTACACGATTTTGACAATCAATTATAGGTAATTTGAAAGTAAGTTTGCTGTAACGCTATCTGCTTATTCGAACGATAACCTGATTACCGGTAATCGGCAACTAGATGAACAACTTGATTAATTATTATGATGATCATTTACGAACGTGCCTGTTATTTAACGTTTGAGACGAGCAAATTTTTGGCGCCAATTTCTACAACTAAGCAAAACCCAATAGCCGTTGCAGATAGTTAGTTGACATACTGTAGCAGAAAAGTATGTATAAAAGCTGCCATAGCTGAGATCTTTCAGCTACTGCAATTAATTATCTTTTGTTTTCAATTATTATACAGTAAAACCTGATTGTATTAAAGTGCTTCTTGATTGCTGTTTAGCTTAATTAGTAAATGATGCAAAGCTCCTTTTCTACAGATTCAATTATATTCTGCAAGCGTAATTTTGTTGTATACTATATAACAGTCTTAATTAAGTGCTTCTACTTAATGCATTGCGTGTTAACAATGAAAGAAGGGTTTTTCTTAACTTGAGCTTTTTAACTTCTTCCCAATAATAATTCCTATAATACCTGCGTTTCGAAAGAATTCCATATCCAGTATGAAAGATTACCGAAACGTTTTTGAATATTGAAGCTTTTTTTTTGTAAGTTTTCGCTGTTATTTGTTCTTTAAATTCTTCATTGTGTATGATTCAGCAAAAACATTACTTTACACTTGAACAAATCATAGCAAAATGAATTTTTAAGTTTCAAACTGGATGATTTTTGAAAAAATCCTTCGAAAATAGGTAAAGTGGGTGTTATGAAACTTCACAAAGCTCATGCTACACAACAAGCAATTATGGCCAAAATTATTGCACGTTGCAGTAGTGGTAGATCACAGATGCACATGTGGGGAAATTTTTGCTTGTAATATCTAAATATAGATCAAGTAGTAAGCAACTAAGACATGCAGGAAAATAGTGACACATTTTTTTCTACATAATTTTTCGTGATGGCTTTTCAAACGTGGAGAAAAACCAGGAATATTTTTTCGTGTTGCTGAATTAATTATCGATGAAAGGTTTTGAAACACGATATTTGTTTACTTCCCATTAACAACAATTTCTTCGTTCAATAAACGCTTAGCACTAAATGACTCCAACTTGCACTACGCCATAGGTAGAAAATTCCATATCACATTGAATGTCACATGCGACCATTATACCTTATTTCGACAGTGTGTTTTTGGTCACTGTCAATGTTTTTTTTAAATTATTTTTGAGTGAAATATATATTTTTAGCTAAAGGGTTATCTTAAATAAATCTCGGACTGCAGTATTCTCAATAGCAGATCTAGCGTGAAACGTTCGAGGCATCTCTCAAGGTTTATGGGACCATAAGATTTTCAGAGGTTCGTGGATTGGACCACACTGATTTCTAGGTCTTGGTTTGGTTCCCCCAGCGGTTGCTGTGATCTTTTTTTTCACCGTAATTTATCGACTTAAAAGAAGGTCACTGACTTGGAATTTGCCTAGGGCCTTTAGAATCCAGGATCTATCACTAATCTTTTTTCAATTACAAGAAGTAATATTTGAAATTAGCATGAAAATAAATTGCTGTAGGAATGACCCTTTTTATTAAAAATTAATTTGTTGTATTTTCCTTAACGTGGCATGTCACGCATGCGTTGTATGAAATTTAGAGGTCACTCTACAATTTTGAAATTTGCCTGCTAATGAAGCAAACCTATTACTTGTTTTGTACATTTAGTAGCGTTTAGAAGCTTCTGGTGTCTGAAGCAATTAATGCTTTAAATCATTAAAAGCTTGCATAACTAGTTCGTGTAGCTCAGAAACAAAATTCTACAATTCTTGGGCATTGCGAAAGCTTTCATCAAGAAACTGCATACAGTAATATTACAAGTATTTTTTTAATAATTGGGAATAAATTTTTCTTTCGGTAACAATATAAACTCAAGATATTTCTTAGTTGGAAAGCTGATTATGGGAAGAGATATCGAAGTCCATCTTGCTGGTATGAGTTCTTTAGAAAACGTTTTTTGTGAATAGATTGCATCATGTAAAACATAGTACGATGAATGTAAGGTTCATCATGCCATAGTATTTGCTCCATATGCTAATAATAAATTAATTAAATCATCAAGGATTTTCTATAATTGACTGCTCTACTGTATTGTGATACTTGTTACGTTTTTATCCAGCTTGAGTCGAATGCTTACATTTGCATTTTACAATATAATCTCGTATGCAGTAGAATGAGTAGACTAAAGCACGATTTGCGAGGAAAAATTGTCTGTTACGTCTTCAGTGCGATTTGTGATAAATTTCACGATTTCAAAAAAAACCTCTGGCCATTTGATTGTATTGTATAATACAGCATTTATATATTATTGATTTCACAGTTTCCATGCTGAAAGATAGTACAGTATGTAGACTCTCCAGTCTAATATGTTAAATTGGTTGCAATAATCGGAACTTTTGAAATTGGACCCTTAGAATATTTAATAACCAGTTTTAATAAATGAAAGAGAGAGAGAGAGAGAGAAAGATTAGTTTAGTGTGACGATAAATGGCGCACAACACAGCACACAAAATTTACACAAGGATAAATATAACTTGATGCAGAAGCATCAGTCACCTGAGTTGGCACGAAAGACCATGGGTCTGGTCCAAGATCGGGAGGTCGCTGGGTTTGCACCTACTCGTTTGTCATTTGGAGTATTTTTTTTTTAACCTAAATTTAATCATCGTGCATGAAAAACTTTTTTACACCTACACAGAGAAAAAAAAGAAAACAAAACGATAAACGTCTTATGAGTAAAAAACGTAACAACAATGAAGGAAATGATCAACGAAAGAGTTATTGTGTACAGAGCACCATACAAAACGTAGTATCCTTTGCGAATGCGTAAGGGCGAAACCAAAACTCAATCAACGTATGATCAACTATAATTATGTTCTAGTTAAAAGTGCGATTTGACAGCTTTTTAAAAAGCGGAACATTATTGGATTTTCTCATTGCTATTCGAGATAATGCATTCCATATTTTTGGTCCAGTAGCTCGAATCGATTGATTGGTTTTAACATGCAGTGTTTTTGGAATGTAGAATTTGTCAGATACAGCATTGCGAGTGGTGTACGAATATGTTGCTGAAGTCTTTCTAAATGATGATTAAAAAAAAATTTGGAATTTGGTTGTTATGCATTTTACCTTTACCCATAAATTGAAAAGCCGAAAAAGCTTCTGTTTCCTACTTCAGATTGCCAATTTCTTTAGCAGTTTCTGCATTGCGGCATCGATGTGGTACTGCGTTTCAAAAGTCCGGTTTTGTTATCCTTGGAAGTTATACAAATTTTGAGAAATTATTTTTGCATGATAGATTGGGTTGGTGTAGCCAGCTATAGTCTTCGAAAACTTTCTGCAAGTCGTGTTTTTGTTGACCATGATATTGGTGATGTCATATTTAGCCAACATTAGTAGTTTTGTTAAAATTTAAAAAAATGACTGTTGCAATTCTTATTTCTCTTTTGCGTTGTGCGAATTATTTTTCGGTATTGCATCATACATTATAAATAACACCTTGCAAACCGTGTAAGTTAGAACTCATGAATATAGTACACGGTACTGAAGGGTGGAGTTTGAATTTAACCGATTCAAAAAAGTGCTCGACAGCAGTAGCATAGCCAGAGGGGGATATATCCCTCCCTATTGGCTTGTCGACCAAAATGCGGAATAAGAAAAATACCACGTTTTGGCACTTCTGAGACCGTCTTTTGCTCTGGAATGGACTCAATAATGATTTAAGCATCGTTTGAAACATTCATTTAAGGAAGGGAGCTAATTTTTCAAAAATAAAACTTACAAATCAGTAAAAACTTTAAAAAATGGCCTAAAATGAGCAATCACATTTAATCGCTTGTTTAAAAATGTTGAACAAAGGTTTGAGCAAAATATATATAAAGCTCAGGAATAGGAGGGGGCTATTAAGTATTAGTTACCGTAATTACCAATCACTTCTCTCAAATCTGATTCCATTAGCCCCCCCTCCCAATTACGTTTCTCTATAAAATATAGGCGAAATAGATCAGTTCTTGCGAGTTTTATTGAACTATAGAATTTTATGATTTACCAGCTTGTAAATAAGACAACTGAAATTTTTACCATTAGCCACCACCCACATAGCCAATTTACACAACCAGCGTAATCATGTTTTTGCATCGCTAACTTCTATGTCATGTTTTAAAAGCAATAATTTTTATCAAAATTGGCCTAAAATTAAGCTATTTTTGCGAGAAAAATACAAAATTTTCAAGCGATGGGGACGGAGACCCGCTTTGCCTCCGGCGGATGGGTTTTTGCCCCCAGACTCCCAATCGCCTGCGGCGGCTAAGGGATCCGCCCCGAAACCCCGAATCAGTCCCCCCATCGGGGATTTCTGGCTACACTTCTGCTGGACAGAGTAGGCCAAAGTGAATATTATAAAATAACAACGCAGTACACGTCAAAAATTAAAAATTTAAAACCCTACAGTATGTTTCACCCGCATTGGGATCATCAGGGGTTTCTGCGAAAAGTACCTCAAAGTTTAAATTTTAGATTTAAAATTTTTAGTTTTAAACTTTGTATTACTTTTGGCAGACACCCCTGATGATCCTGATTACGGGTGAAACAGGCTGTAGGGTTTTAAATTTTTAATTTTTGACGTGTATTGTGTTATGTTAATATACCGTACAGATGATTAATGTTTTTGGCGAAATATTTGTGGTTTGATCAATCATGAAATTTTTTCGTTTTTTGTTTCTCATACAACCACTTTTAGTGATATTCCATAAAATTTTGTGTAATTTTGAAATAAGATTTGTGTAGGTGCCTGTGACATGCTCACAGCCTCACACGCTAACATCAGTCCTTTTTTGAAATTTAAAGTGGGTTGAATGTTACGAGTAATGAGTTTGTAGAATTTTAGTTTCCTTAAACAGTTTTCAATGCAGCATAACATGGAAATCTTGGATTAAATCTGTGTTTTTGAAAACTGAAAAATTAGATTTGTGTTTTTGAAAACTGAAAAATTAAATTTAAACTGAAAAATTTAATTTTTGTTTTTGGAAATCATACTCGCAATAATTTGTTTTCTTTACAAAAGAAATCTTAAGCAGGAATCAGAAATCAAATTTGCTTCAATTATTATTCAAAATCCGATCAAAGCACGTTTGTTTCATGCTACGGGGCTTAATTAGTGCGTTTTATAGCTCGTTTCAATGTGGTAAACGCAATTTTTGACCTATCACGTTATCAAGCTTGACCGTTTGTCATAGCGTGGCGGAGGCGTTTCTCTACGTCGCTTTCCTCATACACCATTCTAAGAATCTGCAATGTTTTCGGTTGAAAAAATTATGTCCTAATGTCGGATGTTGAGTCTTAAACCTCTTATAGTTTCTAAGTGCATCAACATTGCCTTTTATGGTGTGAAACTTGGTTTTTGATTAAAAAGCTATTATTTACATCAAATGCGTTGCTTAAAGTTGCAAAATATATTTAGTTTTCAACGCTGGTGATCACTCTGTATGAAAAACTTGTGCTAGTTTGCAATGTGCTTTCGAAAGCTCACTTTGCAAGTTGTATGATACAACCGATGTACCGTTGGCAGTGGCTCCTGGCCGGCAAAAATGGGAGTACCGTATGTATTCTTTGAGTCATATGCAAATGTCTACCGGGTGCTGGCTGAATTTATTCTACGGCGTTGCTGGGTTTTAAAATCTACCTTTTCTTTTTACCAGCTCAAAACCTTACTAGGCAATTAAACAATAAACAGTCACCAAAATTGCGCCTTTTTTTCAGAAATTGACTACGACTCAGAAGAAAACAAAAAAGTGGCCAAGATGCTGGACGACTCGGATCGGCAAAACGAATTTCAGCTTACGGTGGAAAAGGCCAGTTATATCTCTCAATTATGGGAGGATAGTGGAGTACAGAAATGCTATTTGTAAGTTGATTTCAAAATATTACTCCTCGTAATTAACTTCAAGCATCGCAACATAGGAGAAAAAATGCCGTACAAAATTGATTTGGGTTGATATGGTGGAAGTGTAATGATAATAAATTTCGATAATGATTGACAGATGCAATAAAATAATTGAAACGCATTGCAATAAATGTTAACATTGCTGCTTTTAATGCTTTATACAACTATAATGTAAAATCTATCGTGATAAGCTGCTGAATACCGTAAAACTCAACATAAATGCGCGTTTTGCGTCTGTTGAACCGCGTAAATGAAGCCTTGTGGAATATCATCCATCGCAGTTTGAGTCACTATAATTGCCTACTGGGGGTAGACAACGTATTTCAATCCAACAGCAAAACTAATGAGGGTGTGAAATATGCGTATAAGTCTGTAATGATTGTCTTCCAACACTCTGTCCTACCCGGCATTCGTTCTTTAAAACTCCTGCGGCTTGTAATGATTTTTTTTTTTTTGTACAGAATTGTCTTTATTTGGGCTAAGCCTCTTTGTTATTAAAATTATTTTAGGGTTAGGATTTTGTTATTTATTGCATTGTAGTTAGAACAAGGAAACAATTGTTTGCCAAACACTTGCCTCCATTAAAAACTTGTGTTGGGTTACAAAACTTTATAAAAAGATTTCAGAAATAACTGGACTAAATAAAGGGTACAGTGCAAGCATGCTCAAACTTTTACAAATATAAAATAGTATCGTTAATTATGGAAGTAATTTGAAATTCATTCCATACTGTGTGATTATTTCGAAAGTTTTAAAATTTGAATATTTTAGTCATTTGAGATTGTTTGCAACTAGAATTTGAAAATTGTCCTTACTTCTTAAATGTTGACCTGACTAAGTATTAATCAATTGAAACGCTTAGTATGTTAGTCCAGTCTTGCGAATTTGCGCTGTTTCTTTTACTAACTTTATTTTCAATGTTGCTCATGTATTAGTTAATTATGACCTTCCTGGTAATAGAGCTTTATATAGTTAATTTTCAATAATAATATTGATAGTGTAGTTCCAATTATGATTTCAAGAACGTTAGTGCTTTATTATTGTTTTTTTTTCACTTCTTGGTAAATTACGTTGGTATGATAATGTTTTAACTAAGAATTGATTTTCCATTTCAAGCTTTTCTAGTTTCGCGTGGTACAACTTCTACTGCGGCTAGTGTTTTATTGGCAAATTAACATCTTAATCAGTCTAAAAATTTGATGCATTTGTAGCCCCAATCCTCTTTTTTAAAAATTCGTTATCTAAAGAAGGCCTGTTAATATTTAATGAGGTATTTTGCCAATTTATGTAAACTTATCTTAGAGCCAATCAGAATGTATTGATTGCACACTAAACGTCAGATGGGTTTTGTTTGTTTATTGATGAAGCTCTATACAGTGGCTAATGGTAGCCAATCCCCATATTAGATTATCGTTTTTGTGATAAATTTTACTGTCAAAATTAAGTAGGTTTAAACGTTCTTCGCTTAGCTGATAAAGCTACTCTTGATTGGCTCGTTTTGGGATTACGTTAGCATCAATTCGAACATTGTACAGAAATAATTCTTTTCCTAACAAAATTTCGATCCAAAATACTATTCCAGAATCTTAGAATAATCGGATTTTGATCTAAAACAGTTCTTTCGAAATTTTGCGCATTATATGGAATGCTACAGTATATTTTAAGCAAAATAATTTTACACACTTTTGTTTTTTCCTTAGTTTATCGAACGTCATTTTTTTTTTGGTTGTGTAGAAAGTCGCTAATATTACTGCAACTAATGGTGTGATTTTCACTTTCTGAAACCGCCATTTCTTTTTAAACAATGCTCTAAGTTTCAGCCAAAAAAAAAAAAAACTTAAACAAGTTTTACGTCTGAAAGTGTTACTGACTAGTGACTACAACCTGTATATCAATTAGGATTATAGTTGTTTGATCGTCTCTAACTTTTTGATTGTAACTGTGGCGATTTTGCCTCCTCCTACTACAGATGTAGTACAGCAGCACAGGCATTGAAATGGCTTAAATTCCTTAATGTGGCCCTAAAAACATAAACTCAATTGTATATAACCTATTAGGAAGCTACTGCCTTGTAATCAGTAGGACTCGGACTCACACTCTACAATCTTGCTAGTTGCTACATTGTTAATACCATGGACTGTGTGCTGCTGTAATACTTCGTAACTTTGTGGGTCCGTTGTTTGAGTATCAGCAAGGCAACGAAATCCTTAACTTTAAGCGGTCAGAATCCAATGTATACGCAAGGAGTAACAAGTTTTTGTCCATTTTTACCTAGAAGCTAGAGTTTCAAAAGCCGCAATTAGTACTGTTTTTCAGGAGACGAAACGAGTTTCACTTATTTGATTCCGCCGCCTACTACTTCAGTTCAATCGACAGAATCGCCGCCCCTGGCTATGTGCCGAATTTGCAGGTAATTCAACTGAAGTTTTGAAATTAAACCCGATAAGGTGCTCTTTTAAATTTGGGGTTGAGGCGAGAGTTTTTGTATTCAGCCACATTAGATCGTAATTTGTTCTTAATTTTGTTGAAGAATAATGTGATATAAATTTATTTTTGCTTTGTAAAGTTGTTTTTTGATATTGCTATTTAACAAATCAACAACAGCAATATAGAAATGGCCAAAAAATTATTTTGCTGATTACTGTGTTTAATTTACAAATGCATTGTATTAACCTGCGTACTTAATTATTTTTCATGTCAAGGCTAGTGTTTTGCTTAATGTGTTCATAAATTCTAAGCAAATAATATGAGCCTCGTGATCTCATAAATTGCGTTTATGAAGAAAAAAGTGTAATTTATTACGCAAAAAGGAGAAAAAATTTTACTGGATTATTTGCTCAAAATGTTCCTTGCTATCGAGACGGAAGAATCAACAAGTTTCTGCTTCATTGCACAGGAATGTACGTGCCTTTTGTTGAATTGGATCAAAGATTCATCAACCTGATCATTAGCTGCCTTGCTGCAGTTGTCCGCATAAATTTTGCACTGTGACTGTGGTTTCGAATTTCTATCGTTCTTTTCTCACGTTAAGCAACTTTTCTTTGGATTTTTGGCATGTTTACAGGTTCTTGCAATGTTTTTTTGAGCAACAAAATAACGAGCCACCTTTAGGATTATCAAATGCGTTGTTTGCCTCATCCTGCCTATAATACGAATTCGCATGGCTCCAGCAGTTTATTTGAATAGCAACAGTTTTACCAACAAGGCGCATTGTCACAACAAGAGCTCGCTGTTTATTTTGCTACCAGTTTGGCTGGCTTTGCTGCCTAGTAAATACCAATTTGAATTAATAGCACACCTTCATTAACTTTAAAACTTTTCTTTTGATGACATGAAGCAATTTTAAACCTGTTGTAAAGTTATAATCTTTTTCCACATATTAGGCGTACGAGTTCATTCATAGATATTGCGCTTCAACATTCAAAGAAAGCTGATTGAATCTCAATTTACCGCCTTTTTTAATCATTTGTGCTGATCAGAATTTAAGCTGCTAAAATTTGTTTATCACACGTTATTCACTATTTGTCAGCTTTGGTTTGTAAGGCCAAACTTATTTCATATTTTAATTTTTTTGTTTAACATCTTCAATTTTTAGGATATTCTGCGAACTCGAGCACCTACATCTGGGATTGTCGAGTATCTTTTTAACGTGGAACGATTCGTGTTCGGAATTGTGGACGTGGGTGGTCAAAAAAGTGAACGGCGAAAATGGATTCATTGCTTTGAAAGCGTCACATCCATTATATTCCTTAGCGCTCTTAGCGAGTAAGTTGGTCATTTTATTTCTGCATTAACCGCAAAAAAATCTTTCGAATAAAAGCCTCTTCCTTCTCAAAGTGAAGACTGCTTGCGACATTGAGCATAATGTAATTTGCCGTGACTTGTTTCTTTTAATACTGTTGTGCTAGTATTAGTATGTTTTGAAAGTGGTTGAACCCACTTTTTCCATATTTGGTTTCAGAAAGTCAAAGTGAATCTTGGGTATTTTTTGTCGTAGTTTCTTTCTTGACTATTCAAGAGTAAAATGGAGGCCAAGTATGATATCTTTTTTTCTAAAAACTGAACTCTGGAGGATTTTTTCTAACTTAGCTTAACTTTCGACCACAGCACCATCGAAATTGACTAAAAAAGTTTCAAAAAAAAGTCTGTTAAGAAAAAGCAGTAAAACGCACAAAAAGGGAAGTGTTATTATTTATACAATCCTAAATTTTCGTCGATCCAAAATTTTATCAACAAAGCGCTGCTGAATTAAACTTAGGGTATTTCCAAGTTGTTGACATGTCAACGACTTTCGATTTCTCGCCAACCAAATCATCTTAATGCTGTAATTGATTTGAATAAGCTTGTTTTGAATCACGTGATTCAACGTCAGTCGCCAATTTGTGGAGTTTCCGATTTCTCAAGAAGATAATACGCGCGTGCGTTTTGTCATGAAAACAAGAATAATCGATCTGTGCATTTTGCTAACAAATACAAAGGATTATGCACGAATGTGTTTTGATAAGCGATTGCATAAACATGCCAGCACGAACACAACAACTCACCTTGCTTGCTCACTGCACTGCAGTGTTTCCTATTCTGAGATTTTTGGTTAAATCTTGAGAGGATGTTTTTTTGTGCTTGGGTTTTTTTGTGGAAGTAAAATACTCGTTTTAGGATTTTTTAGAAACTCACTGCTGATTTAAAGATCAATCAAAGAAGTGCTTGCCGTAGGCGTAGCCAGGATTTTTGATTGGAGGTGGTCCAAACCACAAATCACATGCAATGACGTCATCAAAAATTTTCAAAAAAGGATTTTTTATGGGGCAAGGGTATCGTAGGATAAAAGTTTAGAAGTCGTGGCCTGGTTTAGCACTAAAGCAGGATTTTGCTAAGGAGATAGGGCTTAAACCAATAATTAAAAAGTGCAAATGTCTATTTTGGGAGACGTTTTGAGTACAGTTAACTAGTGTAACTCAAACACATTACACCCCTACCGCCGGAAGCTATGGAGGTCTGGGACCGAAGCCCCCAGCTTTTAGCCGAATTTTTGTAACTTTTTGCAAAAAAAGCTATTTTAATGCCATTGGATCTTATTTTGCACGTGTTTAGAGCCATTTGAAAGAACTACATTTTTAACATTTGAAAGCCAATTGGAAAAAATTAAATTGTTCAATCATCCTTTTACTTGCAATTTAAGTCCAAAACACGTTTAAAATCGTGCGTTTTGATGTTGAATTTTGTAAGTGATTTAGCCCAGTTAGGGGGAAATAAGGTGCACTGCCTCCTGCAATATTATAGTCGTAAATAATAATCCCCTGGAAGATTTTCCTTTACAAATTTTTATTTTGTCATGAAATTAATCAGTTGTAGGAGTACATCTATGGCAAGGGGGCCCAGGCTCCCTCGATTCAAATTCAATAATTTGTTTAATGAGCATTTCTCTAGCTAATTTTTTTTTTAATGTATTTTTTTCACGTAAAACTGGCGAGGTGGAGGTGAATTGTTATTGTAAAATGGTACAATTAGGTGGTTACGCCTACTAATAACGTTATTCCCGCCGGATTTGTATTGCACGGGACTCCTGTTACTTTGGCAATTTTTGCAACACCTTCCTGCCAAATATAGGTGAAGACCAAAAAAAAGTCCTACCATCTGATCGCGTGGCCCCCTTGCACTGTGCTATATGGTAAATCGGGCCCTGGTTCTTGTATTGCATTCTTTGCTAAAATGCTCTACCTGCTTGCAATCTTCAGACCGGAGATTAGTGACTATGAGTGAAAGGCAAGGTACAGACTTACGTCATCAGAGCGTTAGCCAATCAGAATCGGTTTGTGGTTCAACCAGTTTTTTGCGGATTTCATCAAAACTATAAAACGTAGCGAGTTCGTTTTTTTTTTTGCAATAGTCTTAGAATTGCGTGGGGTATTTTATGATATATAGCCTCGCTAGACCGGAGGTCTTCTTTAAGTTCATAAACAGGTTAAATGATGGCCTGAGTTAGCAACTTTAAGACAAAAACCATTATTTTCACCCGTAATGCATTTAAATTGGTTGGCAAGAATTGAATTGAAGGGGCCTGGGGCCCGCTGGTTGTCAATACCATGGTTAATTACTGTTGTACACGTGTACTGTTGTACGCGAAGATGCTAAAAGGAGCTGAAACTGAAAAAACAAGGCTATTTTGTCACATTTTATCATTAATGGCATTTTGATTAGGGGAAGGGCGCCCCCCCCCCCCCCCCCCGCCTATGGTGCTTGCTACCAAAGCAATTTTTCTAAAAAATTGTTTTTTACAGGTACGATCAAACAATTCCTTTGGAAGAAGTAACACAGGATATGAGGAACACATTGCGAAACGGAAGTGCTCCAGACATACCGCAAAATAACAACCACAAAAAGCCTTCCTTGGGAGAATTAGACCCTTATCGTAAAGAAAAGAAGAAACAAAATCACGCTTACGCAAAATCGGCGAGAGAAACGCACCATATCCAACCTCAAAATCGAAAAAACAAGAAAATTCCTAACGGAGCCAAGTCGCTTCATGGCCTTCCCCCTTTTCCGTCGTCAGTTGACGCCCAAGATGCACCCATTTCTCCCAAAACCAAAAAATGGAATCAGTTTCGAGATTCCGACATCGATCTCGACGATTTACCCCCGATCAATCGTTTGGAAGAGAGCTGTGCCCTTTTTAAGATTATTACTGAAAACCCTCTATTTACAGACACCTCTTTTATCCTTTTCCTTAACAAAACAGACATTTTAGAGGAAAAAATTATGTATTCTCCACTAGCACCTCATTTTCCAAGCTTTTTGGGGCCAGAAAAAGACAGCAGTGCTGCCATGGACTTTATTTTAGGTTTATACATTGATACTTTTGAACGTATGAGAAACAAAAATCGTTCTCTTTACCACCATTTTACTTGTGCAACTGATACAAATAACATTCGATTTGTATTTGCTGCTGTAAAAGATATCATTCTTCAAAGCTATTTAGTCAGGTACAATTTGGTATAATATTTTCTTAATGTAATGAGTAAGACAAGCAGCACTAAAATATTACCTGCTCCAAGGTTGTCAGCAAAACCGAAAAGGTAAAACGGCCCTGATCGCATGGTTATTGGTTAGGGTTGAACTCCCACCCTGGTTACGTTGATGTGCCCTTGAATAAGGCGCTTTGCGGCAATTGTCTCAACTTGTGCTGGCTTTGAGCAAGCAGCCTATTTAACTCGAAAAGAGTCGGATATCAACAGCAAAACCTTAAAATGATCAACTCTTAAACGGGTGTGGAATCGTGGATTTGTCCAAAGGATCGCGCCATTATCGCTATCTCGGGTAGGGGGATAAACATACATCAATCAATGTTCAATAAGAAGCATGATTTACGTTTCAACCAAAAGCTGCTGTCTTCGTAGCATCAAAAATCTCAAAACTTTGCAGACATGTGGTGGGTGATGTTTTTGCTGACGGATGTCTGTTTACCTTTGGCATTTTAAAGATACAGAACTTTTAACAATAAATTTTATGTCGCTGATATCTCTTTAAAAACAAGTTCGAGTACCTTCTAATTTTTACCTCAAGCGCACATGCACCCAGTGACCGGAATATTTTTGGATTTTTGTTGGAAAATCAAGTGTCATTTTTTGTTTTGTATGATACAGCAAAGCACTTTTTCTAAACGTATAGTTTTTGTTTACGTAAAAAATTTTATTCGCTGCAGTACTTTTTTTGTTTTGAAACCTTGATGTATAAAAATACAGTACTTATGAAGCTCTCACACTTTAACGACTTTGACAGCGACTCTACTGCGAATAATTCGCAGTGCAGTCTCAGCGCTGTCTTTGTAGAGTCGCAAAGCATGGCGAACCTCTGCGAATGGAGACTCTCCGGAGACTGCGCTGAAACTCGCAATGGAGTCGCGGTCAAAGTCGCCAAAGTGTTCGAACGGGATTAGTAATTGTGCAGCGAGTAACCAAAATGACCTTTTTATTTCTGCTATATGCCATTTTATCTCTGCTGATACTTCATTTTTGCGTATCTTTTTTTTTTCCGTTTTTTACTTTCGCGCTGGTCCTATACGTTATTTTACTGTAATAATGCACATTTCTAATATCGCTGATTCGCTGTATTGACTTTGCTTTTCGCATTGTGTCATTTTATCGATTTTTTACATGATTCATGTATGTCGTTTAGTACATTTCCTGTAATGCGTGATCTGTTTGTAATACGCAACAAATTGGCATTTTTGGTATCGTCTAACAATTTTATGTTGTTTGTTTATAATAAAACTGTTTGAAAATGATTAATTGTTTGTCTCAATTTATTTTTTCAAACAGGCGCGTAGCCAGAAATTCGCAATGGGGAGGGCTGTGTTTGGGCGCTGGGGGCGGAGCTTTTTTTGCAAAAATAACTTCATTTTAGGGCTATTTTGATTAAAAAATAATGCTTTCAAACCGTGGCTTAGAAATTGGCAGTGCAAACATGATTAAACTGGTGGCATAAATGGGCTATTTGGGAGGTGACTAATGGTAAAATGTTAGTTCTCTTGTTCATATGCTGGTAAATTATAAAGTCGAATAGTTCAATAAAACTCACACGGAGTAATCTATTTGGTATACAGTTTATAGAGAAAAATAATTGGGGGCTAATGAAAAGAGATTTGAGAGAAATGATTGGTAATTAACAAATACTGAATAGCCCCCCCCCCCCTATTCCTTAGTTTATAGTATATTTGTTGATGACACCTATGTTTAGCATTTTTACACTTGCGATCAAACTTGATTGCTTATTTCTTACCATTTTTCAAAGTTTTCATTTACTTGTTAGTTTTATTTTTGACAAATTAGCTCCCCCATTGAATATATGTTTCAAAAGATGTTTTAAATTACTATTTAGTCTGCTCCAATGCATAAAACAGTCTCAAAAGTGCTAAAAACATAGTGCTTTTCCCATTCTGCATTTTGGTCGACATGCCAATGAGGGGATAGCAAGCTATAGCCCCCCCCCTGGCTACGCTACTGCTTTCAAAAGAAGCCCAAAGGTGTATTAATTTCAATCAAAAGAGAGATTTTAGTTGAAATTTGCGCTCAACAATCCTATAATGCTTTAGGCACTTAAGGCTTAAACCAGCTTATACTTAATTCAACTTTCTTTCTCGTCTGCTGTCCACGGCGTTCAAAAAAATACTTTCCAAAATTTGGTTTTGACTCAAGTTTCAAAAATTTAATTTTAAATTTGAAGTTGACGCTTTGACTAAAAACGCTGTCAGACATCGATCGAAAATATTTGTCTTTCTGGCCCACCGAAAAAACGGTAGAACTTGTTCTCCCCAATCATTTTTTTTCAATCCGCCCCAATGCGAGGACTTTTTTCGAGGGGATATAGGAGGTGACGTATTTTAGTATGAATTAGGTTCATCTCAAATCTTGTTTGATTTGTCTACTGTAGTTAGTAGTTACATTCCTTCAATAAGTTTTAGTTTTTTTTTCCAAATTACCTAATACACCAGTGCATAGTTTAGCAGGTCGTTCCAGTTGTGATTGTTATTGTGACAAAATGAACTATAGAAACTGTTGGCTACTGAGCTGATATTGTGTGCTATCATTGTTGAGCTTTTGGTTTTCCGGAATTCATCAAAAACGTTGCTTTTGTGGGAAGGCTTTAGCTGTCTAATTGAAATACACTTACTAATCTTAGGCGTAACCATGATTATACAAAGGGGGGGAAGCAAGGGTTGCTGTGGTCGTGCATATTCATCCTCTTGTCATCGGACAGCGTCAAACGCTAACCACTGTTGGACGATCCGAAGTTCTCACTCTTTTCATTGCGATGACTACTACGTGCTTGGAGGAATCCGCACCTGCTTAGGAGTTTCCAGTGATCCAATGTTCCTGTGGATTTCTTCGAATTCTTGTCCATTGAATTTATTGCTTGTTCGAAGCCACTAAGCAGAGATAATCATCGTAAAGCGTCCTATCCAAGGATGCAACAACGTGACCAGTTTGCGAGTTGAACCCAGATCATGCGATCAGGGTCGTTGTAAAAACTAAAAACAACGCCATTGTCCCCTCGGCTACGCTGCCAGGACTTTAAACATAAAGCTAAAATCTGCTTGCCTCTCACAGACGAGGGACTGTTTTGTGATTTTTTGGAAAAAGTAGCCATTTCAATCTATTTCGATGACATTTCGCAGGGTTGTATATGCAACCATTTGAAAGACTAATTGCTATGATTTGGTAGCCTTTTGATAGAATTAGTCAAGTGTAAAGCACGTTTAAAAGCATGCATATTTGGATAAAATTTTCTAAGTGTCGTGGCTAAGAGAGGGCTTCATTGTTTTAATTCCCCTGGCAATTTTGTTTGGTCTCCACTCGATTTAGGGGTTAAATTCCTCTAAGTTTCGGTAAAGACCTTTTTTTTTTTCTTGGTCTTCAATCGAATTCGGGGACAGCATCTGAACTTGAAGCATAATTTTAACTGAATTTCATCCGCATTCCGAATGCGTTTGGTCAAGGATGCGAAAGCGTCCCGCCAAGCAAAATTTTATAGTCTAAGTACTGGGTATACCAGTGCCCATAACTTACCAACTGGTAGCAGTGAGTAGCCTAACCAAATCTGAAAACTTGACTACTGCTACTGGTACTTAAGACCTAGGTTACTAGTGCTAATCTACAGTAGGCCCATGATCGTTTTCGTCTTTGAAGTTTATATCATTCATCAGCTAAAAACATCACCAAAAGTGGTCTAACTTTGATACACTAGAATATATCACTCGTATAATGTCACTGATAAATTTAGTTTGAAATGGAATCGTCAGGTTTGACAATTAGGTTTCGCTCCTGGTTGTCAAACCTGTCGCGTTCACACATGATAATAAAAGTCGTTTACACGTAGCGGATTTGACGACGAGGAACGAAACCTTGCTCATGTGGAAACGTTGAAAAGTAACGAAAACCAGTTTTCAAGTCCGATTTTCAAACCTGCCTTTTTCGAGGTTTTGAAACCTGAAAGGCATTAAAAGAAGTCCGAAAGCAACGTCGCAGACAAAACAAAAGCACAAACTGCGCTGCAGCTGTATTTGCAGATGTTACAGTGTCAAACACCTTAATCCCAAACATAAGCGTAGCCAGGATTTTTGATTTGGGGGGCCCAAACCACAAATCACATGCAATGACGTCATCAGAAATTTTCAAAAAAGGAACTTTTTGTGGGGCAAAGATATCGTAGAATAAAAGATCTGAAGCCGTAGCCTGCTGACACTCAACTAGGATTTTGGTAAAGGGAGAGGGAGAAAACTAATCGTTAGAAAGTGCAAATGTCAAACTTAGAGACGTGTTGAGTAACCTAGTGTTCTCAAACGTATCACAGACGGGGGTCTGGGGGCAAAGCCCCCAGCTGCTGGGCAATTTTTGTAAGTTTTTGGAAAAAAAAGCCACTTTAATCCCATTGGATCACATTTCGCACATGTTCACAGCCATTTGAAGGAACTAGGTTTTTAACATTTGAAAGCTAATCGAATAAATTTAATAGTTCAGTCCTCCTTTTACTTGCAATTAAAGTTCAAAACAAGTTTAAAATCTTGCATTGTGGTGTAAAATTTTAATTGTACGTGATTTGGTCCACGTAGGGAAACATAAGGCACATTGCCTACTTCAATATTTTAGCAGTAAATAGTAATCCACTCGAAGATTTTCCTTAGAGATTTTTGTTTTGTCATAAAGTTAACCAGTTATAGGAGTAGGCCTACATGTACGGCCAGAGGGCCCAGGCCCCCTCAATTGATATTCAATAATTTGTTCAATGAGCATTTTTTCTAGTTCTTTTTTAAAGTATTTTGTGCGTAAAAAATGGCGAGATGGAGGTGATTCGTTATTAAAAATGGTACAAAAGATGGTTACGCTTACTAAACATGTTTTTCCCGGGCTGAATTTACATTACGCGGGGCCCTTGGCACTTTGGGGATTTTTGCAACATCTTTCTACCAAATTTAAGTGCAGCTCAAAAAAAGTTTTACTCTCTGAGCGAGGGGCCAGGCACTGTGCAATAAGGCAAATACGGCGCTTGTTATTGCATTACGTTCATAAAAAGTTTACTTAAGGGCCTGAGGTAGCAACTTTTAGAACAAAAGCTCTTAATTTCACCCTGGTTATACGTTTAAATTGGGTGGAAAAAATTGAATTAAGGGGGTGCGCCGGGCCCTCTGGTCGTCAATATTATTTATTGTTATTTGCTGTTGTACGCGTGTACTGTTGTACACAAAGTTGCTAAAAGAAATTGAAAATGAAGAAACAAGGCTTTTTTGTCAAATTTTTGTCATTAGTGGTATTTTGATTGAGGGTTTTGTAATTGTTTTTTTTTTTGTAATTGGAATTACATTTTATTCACCAAGTTGCCTTGGCCAGGAGACAGCGAATGGACCTTTCGGTCTTCGAGTCAAGCTGCCACCTGCCCATCTGTCTACCACACACGATGGAGGCTTCACACTGTCCCTTTAATTGCTGAACGTCAAGCAGGGAAGCTGTGAATACCAATTTTTAAAGTCTTTGGTTTGACTCGTCGGGAATCGAACCCGTGTCTACCGCTTCAGTAGCAGAGGGGTCCGGGCCCCCTGGGCCACCCCCCTGGCTACGCCTATGATGTTGAAATAAGATCGCGCCCTTAAGTTCTTTTATAAAAAAAACATTTAAAACAAAATTAAACTAACTTTTTTTCCAAAACGTAGAAGATTCGAGTTAAGTCACTGGGCAGTTTTTTCAAACATCCAAGAATTGCATGACATTATGGCGTGGACACGTGCTCGTCATTATTATTACGTATTTTTGTACGCGTAAATCCTAAATCAGAGAATCTGCAATTCCGGATAAGGACAACATACTGGCTATGCTCTCATTATATTTATCATTGGTAGTATTTCCATTGGGGGTTTGCATTACCTCCTGTGTTATAGCATTAAGTTCATAATAACGTTATGCAAGGGCATGAGGTTGCAAATTTTAGGACAAAACTCTTGGATTTTGCACAGGTTTTGCATATAATTTATTAAAAATTTGAATTAAGGGGCCCCCGGCCCGGGACCCTTGGTCGCCAGTTAGGGGTCCGGGGTCCTCTGTTTGTCAGTCAGGGTCCCCCTAGTTGTCGGTTTGGGGCCCCAGGGACCCCTGATTTTCAGTTAGGTGCCAGGGTCCCCCTGGTTGTCGGTTAGGGGCCATGGGGACCTCTGGTCGTTAGTTGGGGACCTTGGTTGTCAGTTAGGAGCCCCCGGGCCCCCTGGTTGTCAGTTGGGGGCCATGGGGCCCTCTGGTTGTTAGTTGGGGACCCTGGTTGTCAGTTAGGAGCCCCAAGGCCTTCTGGTTGTCAGTTAGGGGCCTCGGACACCCTGGTTGTCAGTTAGGAGATCCAGGGCTTCCTGGTTGTTGGTTAAATGCCCCGGGGCCCTATGGATGTTAGTTAGGGGCCCTGGGCCCCCATATTTGTCAGTTGGGGGCCCCGGGGCCCTCTGGTTGTTTGTTAAGGGCTCCGGGGCCCCCTAAGTGTTAATTTGGGGCCCTGGGGCGCCTGGTTCTCAGTTAAGGGCCCTAGAGCCCCCTGGTTGTCGGTTAAAGGCCCCTGGTTGTTAGTTAGGGGCCCTGGGGCCCCCTGGTTGTTAATTAGGGACCCCGGAGCTCCCTCGTTGTCATTAATATTATTGTTAATTACGGTTATGTGCGTAATAACTGAAAAAAAACTGCAACTAAACATCGCTAGGCTATGTTGTTATAATTTTTTATCATTGGTGGTATTTTAATTGGGGGGGAGGGCCGAACCCCCTGGCCCCCCCTCCCTGGCTACGCCTATGATCCCAAAAACACACAATAAAAATATGTGATAGAACATAGAGGTTTTCGTGTCATGAGTGTTTAGACGAGAAATTTGACAATTCGAGGCGCGAAACCCATTCACGAAAACCGCTCGAAAATGAAAAGTATGAAACCTGGTTTCACAATAAGAAAACTCGTTTACTCATGGCTGAAGTTTCATTCCTGATTGCGAAAACCGCTATGTGTATACGCAGCTAAAACAGAATCCTATTACCTTCTCATCGAATATCGCGTTCCCTAGTCTGCGAGAAAATTTTTAAAATCAGCCTTTTGTAATGTCACAAAATTGCGAAATGCAGGGTTGTCAATGGTACGCAGTCAAACAGATTAAATCGTATTTTCGCGAAGAAGGGGAATTGCGGAAAAAGGTTTGGGGCACCTCTTTATTACCTCAAGTAGTTCTAACTTCTTCAATAAAACCGATTTCGAGCTGTATCTTTTCAACGCAATAGCAGTTTTCGCTCCCTTGAACAAAGATTTCATGCAGCATTTTTTTTAGTAAGTTCTTCTTGAAAAAATACGCCGAAAGTTTTCGTTGATTTTGTCCTCCCTATTCATTTCGGGCTGGCGTCGCCTTTGGACCTATTCGTCTTAGTCGTTTATTAGACGACTATCTGGCCCAAATTAAGTTAGTTGCGGTCGAGTACTCAATACTTTACAAGTGTAGCAGGAAAAATAAAGTACTCAATACTTTATAAGTGTAGCAAAATTTGCATTGAAAATTGCCCTTTCAAAATTTCATATTCTTTCTTAGCAATAGCATTTGAATAACACTTTCTGTTACGACTTGATTATGAATATTACTGTACATTCTATATCCAAATAGATAAATCCATGTTGGTTTTGATTTAAAATATTTATGAGTATCACTACATAGTTATAGTACAGTAAATGCCGATATAATAAACCTTACAATTTTTGTTCTGGAATTAAGCATACATACAGTAACTTCGAGAAGCACTAGTTTGAAAGGCAAAATTCTGCTTTATGTAATTACATATCTGAAACTTTCATCAAAGGTGTTAAAGCTAATACTACAAACAGTTTTCAACTGCGCTCAAACAACAAAACTTGAAGCCTACCGACTGAAATTTGAAGCCCAATAGCAGAAGTGAAGTCCTTGTGAACGTCCTTGGTCTCGAGGATGTCCTCAAGGACACATTTTGAAGTCCTTGACCTTGGCCTCGAACCCTACAAGTCCTAAAAAACACCCTATTCTCGGCTCGAGGACAGCACTGTTTTTTGACTGGTTGAAAGGAAAATAACCATACATAAAAATTGTTTGAATTCTGGTATAGGCGTAGCCAGGATTTTTGATTGGGGAGCTCCAATCTACAAGTCACATGGAATATGACGTTATCAGAAGCCTGGGGCTTGGGTTAGTATGTAAAGAGGATGTTGCTAAAGATGGAGGACTTGAACCAAAAGAAAAAGTTTAAAATATGTGTTAAATCTTATTAATAAATTTATTTTATTGTGGTGAAAAAACTAATGTAATTCAAAGGTGTTACAGACGGAGATATGAGAGCAGGGGTCCTAGCATCCGAAGGCTATGAGCAATTTTTTGAAAATTTTCGTAATTTTGGAAAAAAATAGGTATTTTAATGCCATTTAGATTATATTTTGCACGTTTTTACGGCCAAAATTTTTAAGATTTGAAAGCCAATTGAAAAAATTGAATTGTTCAGTCCTTCTTTTGCTTACAATTCTCGTTTAAAACCAAACAATTTTTGGATAAATTTTGTAATTGACTTGGTCCAGGTGAAGGGAAGCAAGGTACATTGCCTTCTGCAATATGTTTAGCAGGAAGTAATGATTCACTCGAAAATTTGTTATCCTTGGAGATCTTTGTTTTGTCATGAAAATAATCAGTTTTAGAATTACATGTACGAGCAGGGGTCCCGGGGCCTTTCAATTCAAATTCAATGATTTGTTCAGTAAACATTTTCCTGAGCTATCTTTTCTTAATATTTTGTCTCTTAAAAATTGGTGAGGTGGATTGTTATTTAAAGTTGGTAAAGGAGATGTTTACTAATGCAATTATGTTATTGCATTAAGTTTAGAAAAAGGTCAGATGAAGGCCAGAGGTTGCAAATTTTAGGACAAAAACCTTGAATTTCTCCCGAGTTATTATACATTTAAATTGATTGACAAAAATTTGAATTGAGGAGGCCCTGGTCCCTAGGTTGTCTACATTAATATTGCAATATCTTGACGTCCTTCGTGGTTGACTCCTGGGAAGCCATGTCAACTTCCACTGGCAGTTAGGTGGCCATAACAACCACCAATCCTGCAGCTCCAATGATATTTCACATTGTAGCTCAAGTAAAGTATGCACAGAGCTGGACAGCGCTGTTTCGAGCTTTCAGCTCTCATCGGCAGCCCTCAGCTATCTATAGATATTTCAGCAGATCTATAGATCTATAGATCTATATCTATATGATCTAGATCTATAGATATCTATAGATCGGCAGCCCTCAGCTCAGCATTTCAATAGATAGCTGAGGGCTGCCGATGAGAGCTAAAAGCTCGAAACAGCGCTGTCCAGCTCTGTGCATACATTAATATTATTGTGTTGTACGCTGTTGTATGCGAAAATGCTAAAAGAAACTGAAATAGAATAAACAGTAGGTTTTGTTGTCATTCATTTTTATCATTGGTGGCATTTCAATTGCCGGAGCGGGCCCCCTGCCCCCCCCCCCCCCCCCATGGCTACGTCTATGACTTATGGCCCGTCAATTCGTTTCCTTTCCTTATTTGAAAAATAATATAATGTGGTAGCCATGTCATAGTAAACCCTTATTTCAATGGCACTGTCTGAAGGCTCTAATCGGAGAATGAGGTAGCAAAACGCAGTGTAGATAGTTATTTTTATTTTTGCAACTACTTTCGGTGCGGCTGGTACAAACAGCAAAAACACTAAAACCATTCATGACATAACAAAGGATTCGAAGGTCCGCACGCAAACATTTTTAAGCTGCTAATAGAGGAAAGTATGTGCGTGATAATGAAATGCAAAAATGCAATACAGTTACCAGGGGTGGTCTATATGACAGGGGTACTCAACTACATTTAGCAAAGGTATAGATACCGAAGATGAAAACTTGCTAGGTGCGGTCCAAAAAAAAGCTTGAAGACCAAAAAAAGGTCTTTACCGCAATTTGGGACGCTTTTAGTCTCTGGGATTGATTGAAGACAAAAAAAAGAGGTCTTCACTGCAACTTGGGCCGGGTTTAACCTCCGGATCGATTAAGTAAGTTTCTGCACCAAGAAGTCCTCAGAGCACCTTCAAGAAAGTGCAAAAGTCAAAATTTAGCACTCCGGAGGTCCGCAAGTGGATCGCAGTGCGCCAGTTGAGTAGCCTTGGGCTATGATATACTAAATTATGTTACATGTAGTATAGCCCTGCTACAACTAACAAAACGTTACGTGAGAACAGGGCCTCCGAGAGGGGGGGCAGGGGAGTACAATGACGCCGGGGCCCATGGACTTTGGGGGGCCCATGAGCTCAAAAGAGGCCCTTTGAAATTTCGGTGAAGACCTTTTTTTTGTTTTTTTGGAGATCACCTAATTTTGACCGAAAAAACAGCTAGAAGTTCCATAAAAACCTTTATTTTTTTGGAGATCACATCATAATTTGGACTAAACTGCATTTCACAAAACCGGAAATCCGTCATATTTCAGCTGGCCCCGGGCCTACGTTAGGCTCTCGGCGCTCCTGCGTGAGAAACACAGCTATTGTGCTGAAAATACCGAACGAATATTGCGGAAAATTTGTTTTGAGATAAGAAAGAACAACTCTAACTTTTACGTTTCGACAATTTGTGTTTTTTTTTTGAAGGAGGGCCTCGGGGCAAATGCCTCCTATTCTTTCCTTCTTAAAACTGACTGCTGAGATTCTCAAGTAACTTTTTGCAGTTAAACGACTTACGTCAAATTTTACAAAGTATCTTTTGGCAGCCAAAACACAAGCGCTTTTTCGTTGATTGGCATTAAGTGCAAGATCTGGATAAACATCACATGCACTGAAACGTAGAGAAAGGATTGGTTTAAAATTACGATTGGTAAAATGTTGGGAAACTACAACTTTTTTAACTTTTAAGGTAGTCTTTTTTCAAATTGCTTTGAAAATGTGGTTTTGTAATCTCCGATAAAAATTTGCTAATTAGTATTTTTTTGAAAAAAAAACAAAAAAAAAACTAAATTTGTGCAACGGAGGCATGCCGGGACTTTGCCCTTTCCCCAAAACCCAGTTTTTTTTCAAGGGCTTGAGCTTGCAAGTACGTTATCCCATTTTATTTGAAAAATATCAGTTTACAGTATTTTGCAATACTTTTAGATAATAATATCAGAGTTGCTAATATTCAACAATTATGATAATAATTAAAAATATCTGTGAAAAGAAAACGTTTAACCAACAAAGAAGGTTTGTGTCTGAGAAACTGCTGAAAAAGTAGGGATCCATAATCAGGAAATTTTGCGCTGGGGCCCTAACTAATAAAAGACCTTAAACTTGACCATTTCCAACTTAAGAATCTATAGTTATTGTTATTAGTTATTCCAGTACTTACATCGTAGGGGGACGCATTCCCCCATCGATAGTTAGCGTCCCCCTCATCGAGATTTGAGCGCTGGATGATCAGACGAAAAAGAGCCAGCCAACATGAATAAATTCTACAAATTCCGGCCGAATATAGTACCAAATTGCGGGGGAAAATTGATTTTGAGAGAAAAGCACTTCAATTGTCGGCGAAAATCTTTTTTTTTTTTTTTTTGGTCTTCGCCTAATTTCAGAGAAAAAAAACTTTAATTTTCGGCGAAGATTTTTGGTCTTCATTCAATTTCGGCGACGGAAATACGTAATCTTCACTACAGTACTTTCGCGTTCCAAATGCGTTTGGTGAAGGCTGCAAAAGCGTTTCCTCATGCAATATTTTACAATTTAAGTACTGGTTATTCCCATTTCCAATTCACGAGTTCGACCTTCACTGCTTCATTACCACAATACTGTTATAGATTGATGGCTGTGTCCTAGGCGGAATGCCTAGGTCTTCGCTGTCTGGACCTCGCGCTCAAGAGGCTAACACAGGAGATTCAAAACAAACTTTTATTAACAAAAGCAAATTAATAAAGACCAGTCCAGCAAAAATTTATCGAGGATTGCCCGGCTGGGCGGAAAACACTTAAACTGAAAAACTGAATTTTACACCAACAAAATAAAGAACCTCTTGACACTACTGTTAAAAAATAAGACTGACTTAACTGATTTAACTGCTGTGCTACAAATAAAACATTGCTACCAAAAAGTGATCAACAAAAAAGGCAAAACGGCGCGTCTTTCAGGCAGCGTTGCAAAGTTTCTTCCGCGCAAATTATGAAAGACGCGCAACACAAAGTAATATGCAAATTAGGTTAATGAACGTGTTAACAACAGAACATAAAAACCTTAGTTCGAATCCAACTAAAAACGATCGTGCTGTAACAGATACCGCTACGGAACATTATCAACATTCCTGCTAACGTGTAAAACTTCAAAATGACATTTATTATTTTTAGAAACTACTATTTTCGAATTATCATGAAAAACTTAAAAAATGCAATATCTTGAATTCTTTCGCGCTTAAAACATATGGAAGATTTGCCAACCATGATTTAGAAAAACTGTTTCCTTGGTCCTTGGCCTGGCCTCGACCATTCCTGTCCTTGGCCCTGAGAGGGTTTGTCCTCCAAGAGTCAGCCTTTGCCCTCGGCCTCGGATTTTTTTTCGTATCCTTGGCCGAAATGGTTGTGTTCTTGACTCCACCTTTGCCCAATAGTATGTTTCATCTACAAATGGTATCATTAGGGGTGTCTTATTGAAACAGAATGAGGCACCCCTGATCAACCCATTTGTGGATGAAACAGTCAGTACTGTGGTAACCTTTCCCGTTGATAGTTTTTTACCCAAATAGGCAAAATGTAGGCTATTTAACGTTTCACAATCGATTTTGCGACTACATTAATTATATTGCTAATGATTCGACATTATTGGTCATGATGCATTGTCATCATCTACCGAGTTTTTTTAAATACAAACTTATATATTAAAACTATGATTATTGCGCCATCAACAGTCATTGCGGTTAAAAACCATTGTCAGATTAGCCGTTAGACATCAGTAGTGATTAGCAACTGGCAGAAACTGACTTAAAATGTAAAGAGAGAGAAAAGACAAAGGCGCTCTTGTTCCCACAGTTCAGAGTTGTAAACGCGGACCGCCTAGTTCAGGCCCGCTCCCGAAAAGGCAAGCCCAAACCCGCAAAATTATTGGAAGCCCAAACTTGGCCCGAAAAAGCTCGAAAGTTAAGTTAGGTCTAAAAACGAATGCGCTAAATCGACAGGGGCGTATTCAGGGGGGAGGGCATTGGGCCATGGCCCCTCCTTTGGGTCGCCAGGATAGGATAATTAGCATAGATTAGTATGGAAAATTGCGGCATGGCCCCCCTACCTTAGTAACTTGGGCAAAAGATTTGAGCACACAAAACGGTAGGCGAAGAAGACCTTTTATTTTGGCCTTCACCTAATTTTCGACAAAAAACCGGACTAAATTTGGGTGAAGACCTTTTTTTTGGTCTTCATCTAACTTTCGGCTAAAAACCGGATTAAATTTGAATGAAGACCTTTTTTTTTGGTCTTCAGCTGACTTTGGACAGGAAAAACGGACTGATTCTGGGTGTAAAAATTTTCATTCTGGAGTTTCTTATTCTCAAATTTTCTGAATCTCCTGGCCCCCCCTTTTGAAACTCCTGCGTACGCTACTGAAAAAGAACCATTTATTGACAGACTATTATGTAATAATAGTACTATAATTGACTACTAATAATTGCATTGATGCTCAAATGTAGTCTTGAGTCTGGTTGCAAAGTTATATAGTTTTTTAGCGTACTTAAAACACAAGGCAAGGCAGTATCCGATCCCAATTAAGCTGGAAATTTTGTTAACCTGAAACCCGAACCCGGGCCAAGCCCAACCCGACCCGAAAAGCCCGGCCCAACTTACAACTCTGCTACAGTTAGAGAACCGGTTGCGAATCTGAGACTGCACAAAATTTCAGGCAAATTTGATACTTATGAACCGGTTTCTGGAATTACAATTAGCGAACCGGTACGCTCTTTTACCACATTGTGTTTTTCCGAGTGACCTTATTAAGAGTCTTATGATACGAGAATACGAAGACCTTTTTGTTTTCTTTTTTTTTTTTTTTTTTTTTTTGAGATTATATAATACTGAAGAGAAAAAATATGGTATCTGCGGGCTGTGGTACAATTTAAATCAAAGTAGGATTTTGAAAAAATTGAAGACCTTTTTGTATTATTATTATTATTTGAAAAAGCGCCCATTGCCGTAAACAAATTTCAGGACCAGGGGTGTATTTAGGGAGGGGGCCATTGGGCCATGGCCAGGATAGTATATTTAGCATAGAATTGTATATTAAATTGCGGCATGGCCCCCTTTGCAAGTTGGGCAGAAGCTTTGATGACACAATAGGTCTGCTTTGAACGTTTGTTTTAGGCTTGCACCCAAGTTTGGGCAAAAAATCGGACCAAGTTTGAGTGAGGACCGTTTTTTTTTTATTTTTTTTTGCTCTTCACCTAATTTTGGGTAGAAAATTGGACCAAATTTGAGTGAAGACCTTTTATTTTTTTGCTCTTCACTTAATTTTGGGCAGAAAATTGGACTGATTTTGGGTGAAACAATTTACGATCTGATCTTTATTCTTCTCAAATTTTCTGAAGTTCCTGCCCCCCCCCACTTTTTAAAATTCTGCGTAAGCTACTGTTTAGGACCTCTGACACAGAGTTGTAAACGGGCCGACTAGTTCAGGTCCGAACCTGGCCCGAACCCGAAAATATAAGCCTGAACCCGAAAATTAATTTGAAACCCAAATCATGCCCGAAAAAACCCGAAAGTTAAGTTAGGTCTGAAAAATTTAACAATGTTGCCAAATTGTTTTGGTTATATTTTTGTGCACTCATGACAAAAAGCACGTCTCAGGCCCCATTTAAGCCTGAAATTTTTGTCAACTTTAGGCCCGAACCCGGCACGACTAACAACTCTGCTCTGACAAGCATTCTTTGTGGAATCGGGAACGGAAAGCGTTGAAAACTTTTTTGATCTTCACATTAGATTGTGTGCTAGTCAAAAACATTGAACACCAATAAGTTTTCTTTTCTAAATTTAAAAATAGAACCTGTTCTTACAACTGAATTAGAATAGCAACACTGGAAGAATGCTACCTGCAGATGACCAGTGCGGGTTTTGTCTTGGTCGCTACACCACGGACCAGGTCTTCACTATGAAACAAATCTTCGAGAAATCTTGGGAGTATGGCAAAGTTCTCTTTGCATGCTTTGTTGATCTTGAAAAAGTATATGACGGAGTTCCTCGGGATAAACTTTGGAAGGTTTTGCGGTAGTATGGCGTTGATGGTCCGTTGTTACGCGCTAGTCAGTCATTCTACTGCCAACCGGAGGTTTGTGCTCGGCTAAATGGCAAGTAATCAAAGCCATTCCATGTGGACGTTGAACTCCGGCAAGGGTGCGTTTTGTCACCTCTTCTTTTCATTGTTTATATGAATTGGATCGACAAATGCAGCCAAGCTGATGATGAAGAATGTGCCACGATTGGGTTTTGCAAAATCAGTTGTCTGCTATTGGCTGATGATTTGGTTCTGATTTATTCCACAGAATCTGGCCTCTAACGCGCATTAAATACTTTGCAGATGCACGTGACACCGCTGGAATGAAAATAAGCACGGCCAAAACTGAGGTACTTCATCTTTCAAGAAACCCTGCTCAGTGTGTGTTGCAGGTAAATAAAGAGACACTGAAGCAGGTAGAGAAGTTTAAGTATGTTGGGGTTACATTTACGAGAAGGAATGGGCATTTAAGAATACCGAATCCAGAAGGTTCCGAATCCCAAAGTATCCGAAATTCAGTAGCGTAGCCAGGGGCGGCGGGGGGGGGGCAAAGCCCCCCCATTGGCCTGAAAAGTAGGCAAAATAGCTCGTTTTTAGTGCTTTTGAGGCCAATTTTTGCTCCAAAAATGAAAACAGCCTCCCCCCAACGGGATTGGGGAGCAGCAGTTGTGAAGGACTTGCCGTTATTTGGACCAGAAAAGTAGAGTTTTTTTGGAACTCACTCAAAGTTGGTCAGGAAAAGGGAATGAGTTTTGGTGAAGACCTTTTTTTTTGGAAATCACCTAATTGCGGCCGGAAAAACCGTTTGAATTTAGGTGAAGACCTTTTTTGGGGTAGGGAGATCACCAGATTTTGACGGAAAAACCGCTTCAATCTGATTCAAGACTGATGAAACCTTGGGTAAAGTTCGTTTGCTTTTGTTTCAAGCTTCCAAAAAAGCCCCCCTCCTTTGCGAAATCCTGGCTACGTGCCTGCCGGAATTCAAATTGAAATACAAACCGGATAATTGGAGAACCGGTTTAAAATCAACGCAATTGCGTTGGAAAAATTGTTTGCAGTTAATTCTCACAAAAAAGCTTAGTGAGCCATTTGCTCTGTAATAGGGATTTTGTGTGAGCGCGTAGTAAACTTAGTTGTTATTCGCAAATTTTGGCAGAACAGGATTGATTTGCTTAAAACCAGCAAATGGTAAAACCTAGAAAGTTGAAACTTGGACTCAACTTACGAATTAATGAACGCGTCATGTGTGCCAGTTTTGGAAATTCTAGGTCACGTGATCGTTAAATTGAGACACAAAAAAAACATAAAAAATGCGATATTTGGCTTGAAAATCTATTAATTCGCCTATAACTCAAAAACCACTCGACGTGCAAAGCTAAAATTTAAACACGCTGTGGGTGCTTATGAATGCTTTATGCAAACCAAAAACGCCCGGTCACGTGACCAAACTTTTACAGGCCCAAAATAGGCAAAAAGTTGACAAATTTGAACCGATATATCTCGGTAATTACCAATATTGATGATAAATGGTTTGTGATTTTTGAGCACACTATCAACCACCTTTCTTTTGGTTATGTTCGTTTACCCCAACTTGAATACTATTTTTCTTTTTTCTTACTTTTTCTTTTTCTTCTGCCGCTATCTACAGTACTTTTAAACCCCTAAACGTACTGAATTCAAAGTTTAAGCGATTGGAGATATCAGGAGGAATAGTGCGGAAATGAAATCGGGGGCGCCAGGTTGAGGAGATCCCTTCAATCACGTCCTCCAAAATTTTGAACTTTTAAGCCGTTAGAGCTGGATGGATCAAATTTTCGGAATGGGTATATATTACAAATAAACTAAACCTAACAAAAATTGGGGGGCACTATGAGGGTTTCCCCACAAACAGGCCCTCCAAAATTCAAACTTTTTAACCTTTTAAGCTAGGCACATAAAATTTTTAAGGTAAGTAATTATAAAGGAAAGATAAAGTTTGAGGGTACCAAAAAGGGGGTCTCCACCCAAACGAGGCTGCCGAAATTCATACTTTTTAACCATTCACGCTATACACATGCAATTTTCAGGGTAATAAAATATGAAGAAAAGTTTCCCCAAACGGGGCCCTCCAAAATTTAAACTTTTTTACTTTTTAAGCTGGACACATGAAATGGTGGTCCACAAATTCTTAACTTCCCCATTCGAAGCAACTTGCTTCAAAATAGCTTTGCATTACAGCAACATCAGCTTCTTCCGAAAGGTGTTTCTCCAATGCAAGCTTGACTGTGAGCGAATCAAGAACACAACTATGTGGTGAACAGTAAGAAGCACTCAATGTTATGCACTGCAATAAAAAGCTGGTTTAATTAAGCATATCGTTGAATAAATTTTGTCTGGATATCGGTGGTGGACTAGTGATTGACTGGTTGCTCAGTTTTTCTCCAAATTAAGTTAATTTAAACCAGAATAAGATTCGGTATTCTGGATTCGATTTTAGCTATTAGGAATATTTCTGGAATAGCCAACTATTCTGAAATGCATTATCCCTGTTTAGGAGTGACGGAAGGCAAGATGAAGAACTGGATACCCGAATCGGCAAGGCTAATGCAGTAATGCAAGCTTTCCACTATTCCGTTGTCATGAAACGAGAATTGTCAAAAAAGGCAAAGCTCTCAATTTTCAACACAGTTTTTGTCCCCATTCTCGCCTATGGTCATAAATCTTGGGTAATGACCGAAAGAGTGCGATACAAGTGCAAGCGTCCGAAATGAAAATCGAACGAGTTACACTGTTTGAAGGCGGTGAATCATCCAGCCAATTCAGATGGTATAGAATAGTTAAAATAGAACTATAATTTTTGATATTTTTTGTTTTAATTTTGAGGCTGCGGTTGCAAAGATATTAAACAAATACAAAAAGATATCCCCCGATAAAACTTTTTGGAAACTCTGAGTTTTGGTCTTGCCGCCAAAACCACAATTCTCTAAACTATTAGGCGTCCTGTGGTTTTGGCGGAAAGAACAAAACTCAGAGTTTCCAAAGACTTTTTTCGAGGGATATCTTTTCGCATATGTTGAATATCTTTGCAATCGCAGCCCCAAAATTAAAACAAAAAATATCAAAAATTATAGTTCAATTTTAACTATTGTAAACCACCGGAATTGGCTGGATGATTCACCGCCTTTAACAAGGTGCGTAGCTCTAAGATTCGAAAGTCTTTCACCCCCTTAACAAGGGGCGTAGCTCTAAGCTTCGAAAGTCTCTCAACATCAAGCCGTTACTTCTCCGAATTGAAAGATATATGCTTAGATGGTTTCGCTATGTAAGCAGAATGCCTCAGGTAAGACTTCCCATACAAGCTTTACTTGCCAAAGCAAATGGGAAAAGAGCCGTTGACGACCGAGAACCAGATGGACCAATTACATTTAGGATCTTGGATGAAATAGCAAGGGACTTCACACAAGCGAAAGAATAGAGGTGATGGAAGACCGTGAAGTGCGGCTGCGTAATCTCGAGCTGTTGCCCCGGAAACCAAGGATGGCATTACGGTACGGTACGTTCAGAATTTGCGTACTACGTACCTCGCTCCTTAAACCGAACCGTACCGGTACCAGCGTACCGTACTTCAGTTCAATTTTTGAAGCGTACCGTACCAACGTACCGTACCCGTACCATTTCAAAAAAAGCATACCATACCAACGTACCGTACTTCTTTGCAAAAATTGAGGCGTACCGTACTTACGTACCGTACCATACTGCCATCCTTGCTTTTAACTACTCGCAACTTTAACTGACTTTGGAAGCCCCAGCCTGTAAATCAGCCATTTCAATTCACACATTTAGCGTCAGCTTCAGCTGTCTTTTGCCTCTGCATACAAAAAGCCGGCGCAATGTGCAAAAAGTCTGGAATTTTTAATTCAAACATTGTACCAACGTACCGTACCCGTACCGTTGCAAAAAAGGCGCACCGTACCCGAACCATTACAAAAAAGGCGTACCGTACCAGCGTACCGTACTTCTTAGCAAAAATTGAGGTGCGCCGTAATGTACTGCCAATCTTGCCCAAAACCCTCACGGAAAAGCGGGCGATGAAGAAAGAAGGAGTAAAACTTCTTGCCATTGAAGTCAATTAAGGGTTTTGGGGACAAAGGGCATAGAAAATTTTTTCGATCTTTTAACAAAAATAACTCAAAACTGCAATAACTCAATTCGAGACTTCTTTTGTCCAATTTCAACGATGTGTTGTATAGCAGCGTCAATAATACAAAAAAGCATAATACCAGCCATAGAGCTCAAGCTATTTCAAAAGCGTGCGGCAGATTTTTTTTAGGTTTTTATGACATGAGATAAACCCCCCTAAACATTAGTATTGGGTATGATATACAGCTAGCATTTTCTGTTATTATTTGTGGTCTTAAGTTGACGATTTCAAGGCAGCAAAATGTTTGTCTTGCTGGGATAAAAATATAGTCATGAAATCAGCCGCAATTACGTTGATTTTAACGGTTTTTGCCTTTTTTTTTTTTTTGCTTTGTGCCATGGCCGAAAAGAGAGGGGGCGTGGGACAATGGCTCGCACCTAAATACGTTACCCGTCCACGTCTTTTTGTCCAACAAGCTTATCCCTTATCCAATTTTTTTTTCAAAAATATTTTGTCGCCTAAAAGTAGCGAAGGTGAAGGTGAATTGTTATTTAAATTTGGTGGTATATACAATAGATGGTTACTAATGACATTATTGCATTCAGTTCATAAAAAGGTTAAATTAGGGTCTAGGGTTGCAGCTTTTAAACAAAATCCTAAATTTCCCTGGGGTTATGCATTTAAATTGGCTGGTAAAAAAAAGGGAGGCTGGGCCCCCTTGTAGTCATTATTAATAATATAATTGTTAATTACAGGTGTTGCCAACGGCTTGCCACCGCTTCGACATTTCTTCGAAGGGAGGTGTGTTGTCCGGGCGCAATAACGTGGAGATAGGCCCCGCTAACTCGTTACACGCTTTGGCGTATTACAGCGAGTATAATGAAAGATTTGATTTGATTTATTTGTTAATTACAGTCGTACGAGTAAATGCAAAAAGTAACGGAAACTGAAAAAAAAAAGATAGGCGATGTTGTCATCATTTTTATAATTGGTCGTATTTCGATTGAGGGGGCGGGGCCCCACGGCTACGCTTATGATAACAGGGCAGCACTAAAGGCGAGGGCAGGCTGAGATTTGCAGCGTCAGAGGAAGGTAGGCTAAAGAACGTTTTCCCGTTGCTGTTTTCCGCGTAGTAGAGTGTTATTTGGCTACCTGTTGTAACCAGTAGCGTACGCAGGATTTTCGAAAGCGAGGGCCAGAAAATTTAAGAATATTGAGAATAATGAAGACCAGAATGAAAATTTTCCAACCCAAAACAAGTTCGTTTTCCTGCCCAAAATTAGGTGAAGACCAAAAAAAAGAGGTCTTCATTCAAATTTAGTCCGGTTTTTGGCCCAAAATTACGTTAAGTCCAGAACAAAGGTCTTCGCCCACCGTTTTTGTGCTCAAATCCTCTGCCCAAGTTACAAAGGGAGGGGCCATGCCGCAATTTTGCATACTATTTTATGCTAATTGTGCTATCCTGGCGACCCAAAAGGGAGGACCTTGGCCCAATGCCCCCCCCCCTAAATACGCCCCTGGTTGTAACAAAACCAAAAAGCTCTTCGATCGAAGAAAATAATTAATGCTTTGTTGCACCGGTGCTATCGCTATACGGGGGGGCCGTGCCCCCCATTTCGGTTTATTCAGAACACGTTTTTAGAACATCACGTAACGACAAGACAACAGGCAATAATGGAAAAAAGAAAAATAACGTTCAAACTTAATTCTCGTTTGTAATTTTAGCGATTCTTTTGAAAATTACTGGCCACCAACTGCAGTACAAAAATGAGACGCAATAATCCGTCTTATTAACACGCCTTTACGGATGTGTAGCGGAATAGGGATGTAAGCCTGTAGAATCGGTACCAGACTTCTTCTTTAGAAATTATGACCTGAAACAATTCGTGAAAACAATTTTTTTTAAACAGCTGTGTTTGTTTTTTTAGAGCACATTCAAGATTTTTTTAGGTTGCAGTCAGTGGCGCAACCAGGGAGAAGGAGCTAACGGGGATTCAACCCCCTTTAGCCAAGTCATTTGGAAGATTAAACCCCCAAATACAAGAGTTTAAACATGTTTTGGATTTAACTTGAAGTATAAGAGGGTCAGAAGGGGCAAGGCAATTTAATTCTTTCAATGATTTCAGAATTTCAGCAATTTACTGCAATTATTAATGTGGCTTCAAAAACGTGGAAAATGTGATTGAAATGACGTTAAAATCGCTATTAATGCCGCAAAATCGCAAAAATTACCCAGCGGCTGGAGTCTTCCTCTGTGATACGTTTGAATTGCATCAGTTGGTTCAGCGCGTAGCCTAAAGTAGACAATTTTTTTGCCAAAAAATTTTAGTTTTGGTTCAAATCCCCTCCCTGTTAGTAAAATCCTGGTTGCGCTTTTGGTCGTCTTCGCTGCTGCAGACAGATTTTTCAAGCGATTATATGGGCCGGATATGAAACGAGCTAAGAAACGCTGCCGGCCTTATACTTTTTTTTTCAGACATGAACACAAAATTGTTAAATTAGCGCATAATTTGTAGTCGTAAAATATCAATTTTTATGTTCAAAAGTTCAGTGTATTTTAGTGCCCCCCCCCACTTTCCGCTAGTGCTCCCTCACTTCGGTTGCTCTGGCGACGGCACTGCATTGGACAATTGAGGGTAAAATAGGCTACCTTGTTTGGAAAATTAAATTGTTTGGAAAAAGATTAGTTTCAGTTAGCCAAGTTGATTATATAATTCAGTAGTAAAAGTCGCAACGCTAACAAATGCGGAGCGACAGTGGCATCGCTAGAAATGATGTCATTCGGGCGGGGATTTAATGGAACGATTTTCAAAGCCGGAAACCTGGCACAGAGGCGCATCAAGAATTTTGACCCAACCGTGGCCCCTTTCAAAAAATATCGGGAATACGCAGCAAAGCCGGCTGCTGAAAACTTACTAATTTTTGAAATAAAAATAGACTAACATTAATTGCAATACACCGGTATCGATGTATTTTTGTGCATAATTGTTGTTTTTTACTAAGGTATCTAGAAAAAAAATTTTTTTTGTTGAAATGACGTATTCATAAAGATTTAAAAGTTTACCTTTTCACAGAGTTGTAAAATAGATTCAGCAGGTTTATATAAATTTGCAGTTATTTCAGCTAAGGAAATTTTCTACTATTTTATGAATTTTTACATCAAAATTTTGATTATATCATCATGAAAAGGTGTCACTCTAAATTGGTGCCATCTAAAGCGGGCCGACCCCCTAGCTACGCCATTGCGCAACAGTAGAGCAGAAAAAGTAAAAAAGATTTTTAACCAAAAAGTTACTGCAGTTTCCACATAACAAGATGTTTGCTTGTACCAAATTTCGACGCAATAGGTCACGTGACAATGGATTTAGGACCCGAAAATCGCCCCAAAAGTTTGGCGTGAAAGAGGTCGCATTCAAAAAATACCACAAAAATATTTCACGCCGTTATATATAAAAATATTTCACACGGTTATATATCTCAAGATATCCTTTTTTCCCTACCAATCAACTTTTGGCTGCGATAAGAATTTTTACCTTTTTCTTCCAAAATATCGTACGCTCATCTCCTAAACGGCATACCACCGAAAAACAAAAAAAAAACTGCATCATATGTGCTATCGCAACGTACAACAATGCAAGCAAAATTCGCAAGATTTTGCCAAGAAAAAAGCTAAGGTTATTAAACTGGACCTCCCAAAGATTTGGAGAAATCAACGCGCCGACCTGCTATGACAGTCAGGACTTTTATCATCTAGACTTCGTTAGCTTTTGTGACAGACACACGGTCACAATGATGAGTTCATGAAGTACACGAATAAAAATTGTGCAATGTATTGGCTAAATGATAATATACATATTCGTATTGTGATTAATATTATGAAATCTTGGCCTAGCGCTGTGATATGCAGTTTTCAAGATTTTGAGCAAAAAAGATCTGACAAGACAGAAATGTTATTTTGTTACTATTCATGATAAATAGCAAACATGTTCCATTTTTATTGGGGGGTCCGTTGACTCTTTGGACCGCTCCAATGCATATCATTGAGGAGGTCCGAACCCGCCCGATCCCCCCCAGAAATCGACGCGCCTGCATGTAAGTACAGTGATCAGAAAATTAATACAATTAATTGCGGAATTCTAGACTGCAAAATAATTTTTCTCTTGTACTTGGAAAATGAGCCAATCTGGGACTTGTGCTCTAAAACTTGTAAGTCAGATTTCTATTTTTACTGCTGCATTGACAGCAAAGCTACTATAGTTTTGACTGCAAACGATTGGCTACTGCACCAGGTGCATTTCCATATTTGGCAAAAACAGTAAAAAGTGCTTCTTTCAGCCAATCACGCTTTATTTCGTTGTAGCGAAGTGATATGTGACGTTCATTGTCTGCGATTTCATTTGCTGTAAACACCAACGAAAAGTTTCCAATTTTGGATTATTTGGCTAGATTATCATCTATCTTCTTATACCGCAGGTGAATTAGATTAATTTCGAGACAACACGTTTGTGCTACGCTTACCTGTCTGGTTTATGACCAAATAAGCCACCGGTTCAACTTTGTGTAATCAGCGCTTCGCTTACGGTCAGTGGAAAATTATATAATGTTTTTTACAAACACCAATCTAGGGTCGAAGCCAAACGCGTTGAGGCGTTGTTCAAGCAGGGTTCAGAGAAATTCATGCAGGACTCAAGAAATCGGTAACTGGCAGTGACATTTGCCGCTAATATTTTGCAGGCGGACCTCAGCTCAAGACAAAAAACTGTAAAAATTGAAAGATGGAAAACTCCTAAAACCCGGTCTACACTGTGTGTAAAATTGTGAGGGTACGTCTGTACGAGCGTATTTTCAGTTTATTTTAAATAGAAATTCGATACATCCAGCATATTACGTTACAGCGTACAAGCTCCGTTTGGTTAAAACAAACTAAGGATAGGCTCGTACGCTTACAATTTTACACGCACTGTAGACCGGGCCTAAAGGTGTGTGGATTTATACAAAGAAAATCTTCCACCGTCGCTTTCTCGGACGTGATGTGAATCAACCAATCAGATATAGAATCAGAAGAAATGCAAGACTATTGTTAAATCAGATATAAAATCAGACGTTGGCAGCGTGGCCGAATGGGTAAAGGCGTCGTTTTTACGACGACCCTGATGGAATGAGCTGGGTTCAACCCTCACCCTGGTCACGTTGTTGCGTCCTTGGATAAGACGTTTTACGATGATTATCTCTGCTTGGTAGCTTCAAACAAGCAGCAAATTCAGTGGACAAGAATTTGAAGAAATCTACAGGAACATTGGATCATCGGAAGCTCCTAAGCAGATGCGGATTCCTCCAATCACGACGTAGTCGTTGTAATCAAAAGTGTGCGGATCGTCCAATTAGTTAGCGTCTGAAGCTGTCCGGTGACAGGAGGATAAATACGCGCTACAACAACAACAACAACAACAATTTTTGGTGGTTTTCGTTCAATGCATGTGCATCTAAGTTTTCACTTGGCGCTGAAAAAATATTGGTTTCTTCGATGTTAAAGTCAAGGTAGATTGTTTTGTACGCATGAACTGTGATCTTCACCTATTTGTCAAGGAGAAAGTTACTTTTGCTTTATCGTAAGAACAAAAACGATTCCGACCTTGTATTATTTGAAACTGAAATCTGGCCTTGTACACATCGGTCTTTGTTTTCGGTTTCGCCACTCGACTCATTCCACTTCTAAACCAGCCGTCGTAGAAAGAAAAAAAGCGCCATTTGGTTCAAAATCAACCCAAAAATATTCAAAAGTACCTCAATGAGAATCATGAAAACCTATAAAGTAGCTTAGACAAAAAACCAGAGCCAGGATAAAATGGATCATTCTATTTCGAATTAGATTAATTTCGAGACAACACGAGGATAAAACCAGAGCCAGATAAAATATCCAGAGCCAGATAAAGATAAAAACCAGAGCCAGATAAAGATAAAAACCAGAGCCAAATAAAGATAAAACCAGAGCCGAAAACCAGAGCCAGGATAAAATGGATCATTCTATTTCGAATTAGATTAAATTCATTCTATTTCGATCATTCTATTTTCAGTTTATTTTAAATAGAAATTCGATATGTCCAGCATATTACGTTACAGCGTACAAGCTCCGTTTGGTTAAAATAAACTAAGGATAGGCTCGAACGCTTACAATTTTACACGCACTGTAGACCGGGCCTAAAGGTGTGTGGATTTATACAAAGAAAATCTTCCACCGTCGCTTTCTCGGACGTGATGTGAATCAACCAATCAGATATAGAATCAGAAGAAATGCAAGACTATTGTTAAATCAGATATAAAATCAGACGTTGGCAACGTGGCCGAATGGGTAAAGGCGTCGTTTTTACGACGACCCTGATGGAATGAGCTGGGTTCAACAAAGTGCCTTTAGCTCTGAAATTAGAAAATCTTTTAATCATTCGAAAAAGAATGATCCATTTTATCCTGGCTCTGGTTTTTTTGTCTAAGCTCTTCATATCGTCCCGTTATTCTGCTCCGTACTATAAAGTAGATAAATGAAAAAAACTAGCTTCTTATGTAAACTTAGTTTCGTGTCCTGTTTTGAGTTAGTTTTCCTATTTATGGTGAGCCGAACGAGAAGCCTAACGGTTAATCGTGTACTGTAATCCACGACAAACATACCATTTACTATAGGCTATCATCATTTTTGATGTGGAAATACCTGATGGAAAAGAGAATAAACTAAGTTGAACCAAACACGCCATACAAGCTTGTATATTTTGACTCTGGAAATTTAAAACCATGTTTAATCTTTAATGACGTCTTCCAAAAATGCTTACAACCTATTTAGCAAAATAACAAGTCTGTAACCTATCACAGACTGTACTTTATAGGTTTAGGAGAAACTAATTCGTTAAACAGGTTTTTACGTGTTGCTAGATGTGTTTATATGAATTACCCGTTCAACCATTTAAAGAAAAGAATTTGGGATTACAAAGGTGGCTTTGTGTACGTTGTAATCACAAAATACTTTAAATATTTTCTTTCAATCCTTTGTGACTCATTACCCCTGTACTTATGTCCATCAAAGGAGAACTTTTGCTGGAAATAGATGTTCTACTCAATACCTCTCATTCCCCTTCACACAACTCATTTTGACTATTTCTGCAAATTAACTTATGAGCACTTTGTGTCTGCAAACAGGGAATCAAAAATTTTATTTCAAATCAACTCATTTTCGAAAATCATTAAAAATCGAAGAAGTTACGTTGTTTGACAAGGTGCCTTTAGCTCTGAAATTAGAAAATCTTTTAATCATCAAGCCGCTTCTTCACCGAATTGAAAGATCTCAGATGATCTCGGATCAGCTGAGATGGTTTGGCTGGGTAAGAAGATGCCTACGGAAACACTTCCCTAACTAGCTGTACTTGCCAAAAGCTAATAGCAAACACAGAAAAGTGTACAACGAAAATTACATTAAGGATCTAGGATGGAAACGCTGGACACTTCATCTTAGTGAAATGATGGAAGACCGTGAAATGTGTCGGTCTAATCTCGAGCTGATGCTTCCGCAGCCCTTGCGGAAAAGCGGTGATAATGAGAGAGAGAGATAGGGAAGAGCAAGGTTTTATTTAATGAGAGTAAAATCATTCATATCTGCCATTATTTAGATAGATTAAATACAGCCCTGGAATAATGGGATTGCCTGTCTCCAATCCGCGTTTGACATTGACAGTTGAAAAATGCTACCCCGACTGCTGACTTTACAAAATACGATAGAGCATAAAAATAAGGCTTTGTGGCAGTCAAACCGATGCTTAATAATTTTTTACCTTCAAACCTAAAAAGGACTCAAATCCAGTGTTTAAATTTACGACTAGTACGTTTCGCGCTGTTATTGGGTAGCAAAATATAAATCGTTTGTGCTTTGATTTTTTCCACCTTATTCGGATTTCACATAATTTTAAAGATATTTTTGAACTGGCCAATAGCAAGCAATCATTTATCGCATGTAAATTAGGCCTTGCGGCGTTGGGCTTGGCTAATGTTCTTATCCAGTTCTGTGTCGACGTCATGGGCTATATCAAACAAGCTAAAACCAATAGCGTCGGTTAAATCATAAATGTGTAAACAAATTGCACAAAAAGTTTAAAGGTTATTTTTCCATATTTGGAATCCCTAACTTGCGACACTTAAACTAAATTTGTGATTGGACCGAAATAAAACTTAGGTCACGTGTTTTGCAAAAGTTGGTATAAATAAATTGAAAGTTTTGGCACGAACTACAGCAATCGCATTAGCTTAATGGTCAGTAGCTATATTTTTGTAATCGTAGATGGACTGCCAAACGGTACAATTAAAAGTAGAACAGATAAAGGACAAGAAAATGCAAGCATGACGAAAGAATAAAGAAATTATCAAATGATTTGAGTATGACTTCGCGGTAAAAAGCAATGTTCTGATAGCATGAAAGTGCATAAACATTTGTTACATATTTACTCTTAAGAACTAATGTTAGATGTTCCCATTTTATAATTACTGGATAGCTTTCCTGACTACCAGAATTTCGACGAACGTAATTTTGATCTCTCATTTGAGAATTTTTTTGTTCGTTTAATTATCTTATGCAACAAACTATATATGTGTATTGTTTCACCGCAAAGCTGAAAAAGACCATGACATTGACATACGGTTTTTAGCACAAAAATTTGTTTAAAGTTTTTTGTGGTAAATTTCATTTTTCTTGACCAGCAACAACGACGTTGTCTTTATTTTTCAAAATGTAGCCAGTCATTGAAGAAAAAAGCACTAAGAACAGATTCTGCAGATGACCTTCGATGAGAGAAGATATGGTCGGGAAACAATAACGTTTTTTTACAATGTTGCAAGGAAAAAAACGGCCTTCTCTTAAAAACTAATCAAAAAATTTGACATAGGTACACAGTACATTGGTGTATTGCCTTGCTTATGTTTCGGAGGCCAATGTCAATCAGTACAGGTTTGAACAAATCGATAAACAGAAAACGAAACGTAGTATTTCCTTGATTGCATTAGGTGCTGTCATATGGTCGGTATCGCCCTGACAAATCGTCATCAAATCGCTGGAATTTCGTTAAATTTGTTACATGTTCTAAAGCATCCTCGATTGTGAATCGCTCTTTGTTGATGCGACAGCAAATTAGTTATTAAACTGCAGGAAGGAAGTAGCAAACAGTTATAGGAGACACACGTAGGGCACCTACACTGTATGATGACAAATGCTGTTAATCAACTTTGTGATGTACAGAAGAGGATTTAACACGTTTAGACACTTCAGTGTTTGTTTTAACAAAACATAACATAACAAGCATTTAAGGATTTAGCCTTCTGCTTTTGCTGCCCGATTAACCCTGATCATGCATTTTCTGACGGCAATGATTTATTTTTCAAAAATTACCAAGAGGCCAAGGTAGGACTGGAGAAAAACTGACATAAAACAACTTCAGATTTGAGCTTAGAAGTCTTTTCAAACTGCATTGACAAACCCATCTTTTCTGGCGAATGTGGAGTGATGTTATCTCGAACTCCAACAACACAGAAGTAGTTTACAGAAAAATATTTTGTGCTTTAGGTCTAAAGAAAAAAAAGCAAATAATTAAAAAAGCAAACGTAAATAACCAAATTTATAAAACGATTAATAACCAAACTATTATAAATAACCCTAGTTACGCGGTACGCCTTGGGAGAGAGGACCTGAAGATGAAGTAAACGGCCCAGGCGCGTAGCCAGAAATCTGCAATGGGGGGGGGTGTGTGTTATTTGGATCTTGGGGCGGAGCCCCCAGCGCGCGAAAATTTTGTATTTTTTTGGCAAAAATAACTCAATTTGAGGCTTATTTTGATAAAAATTACTGCTATTGAAACGTGGCATAGAAATTAGCTGCGCAAAAACATGATTATACTAGTTGCATAAATGGGCTATGTGAGAGGTAGCTATCGCTAGAATTTCATTTCTCTTATTTACAAGCTGTTAAATCATAAAATCCTATACCGGAAGTTCAATAAAACTCTCAAGGAGTAATCTATTTCGTCTATATTTTATAGAGAAAGATATAATTCGCCTTTTTCCAAATTTCAAAATTGAAAACAAAATCTTTTTACTGTACTGTGCGGATTGAGATTTTTTGGTCGTCTCTCTTCTATAGCTCTCTGTAGATATTTAAGAGAAAGTGTTTCTAACCTGCCTTTGCTTTGATGTGCCCTTAGCTAATTGCTCGGTTTTCTGTTTGTTTGTTTTGTTTTATGATTTTGTTTACAGTTAATGTATCGAGACCGTACGTTCAGTTGCTGTTGAATTACTCATGGCACTAACGTGACAATAGGCTGGCTGCTGACTCGAAGACCTTACGGTCCCTTCGCACCCACCCTGTCGCAGCAATTGCACACTGATTTTTTCCCTCAATTTAATTTATTACGTTTATTATTATGATTGCGACAAATAAAATAACTTGCACTTGAACAGTAATAATACCTTCCCTCCTTCTAGGAGAGTTAATAGAAGGAAGTTTGAGAGAAGTGATTGCAAATCAGCTAATACTAAATAGCCCCACCCTCCATTCCTGAGTTTATAATTATATTTTTTGATGAAACCAATGTTAAGGATTTTTTAATAAGCGATCAAATTTAAATACCAATTTTTTGACCATTTTTCAAAGTTTTTTTCTGACTAAATGAGTTTTATTTTTGACAAATTAGCCCCCCTCCATCTAAATATGTGTTTCAAATATGCTTTAAATCTTTTTTTGAGTCTATTCCAATGCAAAAGACAGTTTCAGAAGCGCTAAAATCGTGGTATTTTCCTTATTCAGCATTTTGGTCGGCCGTCCATTGGGGGGGCTTAGCCCCCCCTGATTACGCTACTGAAATAGCCAGTTAATACCAGTATGCCAGCAAAGTTCTTCAAGCTCTGCGCCGATTTAACTAGTGACTATTAATTGATTCCGACACTATAACAACACTTCTGACTTTAAAAGAATGTCTATTTCAATCTTTTGCAGCGATTCCAAACATGCACTGGCATATTCAAGGGCACGCAAAGCACGCAGCAACCTAAAATTCTAATCTGCCCGGCAATTTGCAATTGACCAATCAGAAAAGGCCAAAGATGCGTGGTTATATCGACTCAAACCAAAGCTTGCCTTTTTTGGCAATATGACAACAAAGCGTTATTGCGTAATGCTTTATTTGCCTTTTTTTCTCTGTCTCCTTATTTGGTAAATTGAACAAACCGATAGACGGCATAAAAGCGGAAGCTCAGTCCAAATCGCGTAGCGAGCCAGTAAACGCTTCGTGGAAACGTTTGGGAAGTATTGGATGAGGTGCGGCTTTGCGGCAGGAAGTTTTGAAATGAATTGCGGTTCAGAAGATTGAGCGAGAAACGGAGCTAGAAAAATAGAATTTACAGCTTTGCGAACTCCTCAGTCAAAACTTGAACTCTAGATAAAATGTACTGTATAGTTAGTGAACTTCATATGCCGGTAGTGTTACAGTATTCTGTGCTGAAAACCACCAAACTATTATAAGAAATTTGCAGCTCTTGAGCTAAAAAAGATGCTAAATTAGAAGCGTTCTTTGGTAGCTTGATCGTGCATCGTAAGAGAAAAAGATCATGATGTGAGACTTAATTTCCTTAGAAATTTCTATCTACTTTTTTAATAAATCTGACCCAAATCTACCCGGATCCCGTACACAAGTCCTAAAAGACACAAGTCCTAATGGACACCCGGATTCCTGTACTTTTTACTTTAGTACTGGTGTCCGTTAGGACGTTTGTCTTTAGGACTCGTGTCCATTAGGGCTTGTGTCCATTAGGACTCGTGTAGTTTAGAACTTCGTGTCCGTTAGGGCTTGTGTACTTCAGAACTCATGTCCGGATACTATCATCTAACCCAAACTCTAATCCTTACCCTAAAACAGTAAAAGTAATTAAAAGTGAAAAAGGAAATGAAAATAAGCGGACGAATGTTCCTCATTTTCGTTTTGTTTTCCTTTAACTCAAAAAATTTTCGGTGAAATATTCACTTTTGACCTGAGTGCAGGTGAAGGCCAAAATAAACTAACGAAGAGCATCACCATCGTATTGAGAAGTTTTACTGAACACATAACGCGTGTACTATTACGATCTTCCAGTCCCCCTCTGGTTTCGATGTACCCCCTGAACTCCGCTCTCAAAGGCCCTGGTTGTGCCTTTTCAATTAGAAGTGTTTTAATAAAACTTTAACGTATTGGAGGTTTTTATTTTTATTGGTTAATGCTCTGTTTTTCAGCTTCAAAACAAAGCTAGTTTTTAAGTGTTTCGGTAAGCAGGTTAAACAAACTTTATAGACATGGATGATGATGTAGCAGCATTGGTTGTAGACAATGGCTCTGGTATGTGCAAAGCCGGGTTTGCCGGAGACGACGCACCACGAGCTGTCTTCCCTTCTATTGTTGGCCGGCCTCGCCACCAGGTAAGGTTTTTGTTTGTCTATAATTACTATGACTATGGCTGTTTTTATGTTTCCTTTAAATTGAGGTAGTCGGATTAATATTATGTTATGTTTTCATTGGTCGACCACGGCCTGGGTCGACTAATTCGCTGGTGTGGTTTGCCGAAAATCTCATAGCTGCAGATGATAGCGTTTAAAAAAAACTCTGTATTTGTAGTAGGCCTAGAGGAAGGAAGAACTCAAAGAGTAATTCTAACGAGTTACACCGTCCTGAATGTTTCTTTGTTGCTTGCAGGGAGTCATGGTTGGTATGGGTCAAAAAGACAGTTACGTCGGCGATGAAGCCCAAAGCAAAAGAGGTATCCTGACCTTGAAGTACCCCATCGAACATGGAATCGTAACGAATTGGGATGACATGGAAAAGATCTGGCATCACACTTTCTACAATGAACTCAGAGTTGCCCCCGAAGAACACCCTGTCTTACTCACAGAAGCACCTCTCAACCCCAAAGTAAGTGGCAAAATCCTTGTGGACACTCTCTGTTTTCTTTTTGCGCCGTAAAGTGTATTAAAGTGTTGCATCGGTGAGCTGCGCTTGAGTGGTTAATCAACTAGTAATTTGAAATATCTAGCAGTTAGATGCGTCTCTCAATTGCATTTCGCTTGAGAATAAAGTGAAATGAAGATAGTATATTACCGTGTAGTATAGTACTGTAATCTTTCTCGATTATAACAGATCTAAAGCAAACGTTAGTTACATGACTCTCGAACTACAAGCGTTTATCCTGTACAGTACAGTCAAGTATATGCATGGCTATCACTCCACACTACAAGTCTACAACACACGTGAAATAGTGATAAGTTAGGTCTTGCGCAATTAAATTCTGGAGCAACTGGCTACTCAGTCTAGTGGCTCACGCGATCGCTTCTGAATGAGGAGGTGAGTGCTTCAGTTTCATGGCGGAGAAATCGGACGCTGTGTTGCCAAAGGTTCGTCACTGCTGCGGCGTTTTTTCATTAAGAATTTGTGTGTAACCAAGGCGTAATGACGCAATGTGATTTCTTGGCAATTACTGTAACTTTTGTTTTTTGTTTAGGCTAACAGAGAAAAAATGACCCAAATTATGTTTGAAACCTTTAACACACCTGCCATGTATGTCGCTATACAAGCCGTATTGTCCCTGTATGCGTCTGGTCGTACCACCGGTATTGTGTTTGACAGCGGTGATGGCGTGTCTCACACTGTCCCCATCTATGAAGGTTACGCTCTTCCCCACGCCATTCTTCGTCTGGACTTAGCCGGTCGAGATTTGACAGATTATTTAATGAAAATCTTGACCGAAAGAGGCTACTCCTTCACAACTACTGGTAAGTTGTATAAAAAAACTTTTCCTTGTTGCTGTAGAAGTAAAAAGATATTGTATGGCCATGAATCGAAGACTGTTGAGAGTTGTTCTTACTACAGTGTTCCCAAAAGTAGACTCAGAGAATTCGCTCTGTTGAAAGTTGGGGTAGTATGTTAGATTATATGAACATTTTTTTTATTAAAAACTGTATTCATAATTTCTGTTACTCTTACAGCCGAACGTGAAATCGTAAGAGATATTAAGGAAAAACTTTGTTACGTTGCGCTGGACTTCGAGCAAGAAATGGCCACTGCAGCTTCAAGCAGCTCCCTTGAAAAGAGTTACGAACTTCCTGACGGACAAGTAAATAAAAATAAAACACTTGCTTTTACGTAAAAGTGCGTGAGACGAATGTGATTTTTTGAAACTGGTGGAAGTCATTTTATCAGATATTTCTTCTGTTATTATTTTATTGAAATCGAATTTAATAACACGCGCATCGTTTCAGGTAATTACAGTAGGAAATGAGCGTTTCCGTTGCCCCGAGTCTCTCTTCCAGCCTGCTTTCCTTGGCATGGAATCGGCCGGAATCCACGAAACTACCTACAATTCGATTATGAAGTGCGATGTTGACATTCGTAAGGACCTTTACGCCAACACTGTCCTTAGCGGTGGATCCACCATGTTTCCTGGTAAGAAAAAAATTTAACATAGAGCTAATTTTTCGACTGGGTAATGCTGGAATTAAAATTAGTTGTACGTGATTGGCCGTTTCAAAGCGTTTTTGGCAGTTGTGAATCTAGTTTGTTGGCCTAATTTATTACTGGCTAGTCTCTTTTGAATGACAAACATTGAATCTTAAGTGTTTTATGATTGTGATAGAAAAGCATTAGTTTTCTAGAAGACAGTAACTTGCATGGATTATTACCTCCTACAAGTTTGCCAGTCAATCTAGCGGTTACGCGTTCATCTCGGGAGTGGAAGGCTAAAAAGTTCAAATCTTGGAGTGTTCAAATCGGACAGTGTTGCCAACGGCTCGCCACCGTTGCAACATTTTTTCGATCGGACCTGTGTTGCCCGCAGGCGCAATGACGCGGAGATAGGCCCCGCAAACTTGTTACATGCGTCGGCGTAATACAGTAAGTATATTGAAAGATTAAATTTGAAGTTGAGAATCCACTGATCTTGCACACTATAATTTCAATTTTTTAGGTATTGCCGATCGAATGCAAAAAGAGATTACTGCCCTTGCTCCGCCAACGATGAAGATTAAAATTATTGCTCCACCAGAGCGAAAGTACTCCGTATGGATTGGTGGATCTATTTTGGCATCCCTATCCACCTTTCAACAAATGTGGATCTCGAAACAAGAATATGACGAAAGCGGTCCATCTATTGTTCACCGTAAATGCTTTTAAGCTGCTAAACAATATTCCAATTCTTTTCAGTTTTCGTTTGCTATTGCGCTAAAATGTGCTTATTTTGTTATTCCCCCAATTAGCCTACTTACGTGATGTACAGTTTATTATTTTGATTGCATTCCAACTGCTCTTGTAGCAGTTGCACTGTTTTCGCTATTTTCGTTTTTTGCAATAAACGAACGTGTTACGAAATCAAGTGCTTCGAGTGCGCTGGCTGGTCCAGACGCGTTGTTCAGGCGGGACTCAAAATACTTAGTCCAAATTATGATGTGATCTCCAAAAACAAAGGTCTTCACAGAAATTCCAGCGGTTTTTTCGGTCAAAAATTAGATGAACTCCAAAAAAAGGTCTTCAGCGAAATTTCGATTGTCCTCTTTCGAGCTCATGGGCCCCGGGGTCATTGTACCCCCCCTCTCGGTGGCCCTGCTTAATCCAAGCTTTGGCGATAACCAAAAAGAAGAAAGATATTAAGCAGTAATATGGGACCAGTTTCATCCACATGTAAGGTGAAAACTTAAAAAATAAGCAAATTTGATCCAAGATGTTATCGGAAACATTTTTGGCCAAAGGACAAAAATGTGATGAGGTAACGGCGGTGCCAATACCGGTACAGTAAAACTAAGTGCCCTTTCAGCTGGTAGAAACAAGAAACCAGTCGAATCGATTCTGCTTTTAATGGCGAATCCCTGAAATACCATATTGGTAGCGAGAAGTCCTGATTTGTTTTATCATCAAACGTGGAATTATTATCTCTGTTTTATGCTTAAGCGAGCACAGCATTTCCCAAAGTGAGTTCCATTCAAAAATCGAAAGGTTTTCATGAGCTCGTATTACCCAGTATTCTAGCATAAAAGTAAAAACTGGAAAATACATAACATCGTGGATTTTGGTGTTGCTGTCTATAAGTGCAAGTAATTTTTTTTTTTTCAGGCACGTCCACCAAACTATAGCGTTGTAGTTACCTATTCATTGTTAATGCAAATTACTGCAAGCGAAAACAAGTTGCATATGAAAGTATGAATTTAACAATAAACTATGTTCGAAACAATGGAACTCCGCGAAAGTACATTTAACTTACAGTAAATTCAACTCAGTTTTGTCAACCAAAAAAGTAGTTGCGTTCATCTCATACAGACATCTAGAAAAGGGATATCGATAAAAACGATCATTACAAAGTCTATTATTTCTTCTGTTTCGATTTCTTTTAGCATTTTTGCGTACAACAGTAATTAACAATAATATTAATTTTGACGAGTGACGACCAGGGGGCCCGGCAATTCAAGTTTTGGCCAAATAATTTAAATGTATAGCCCGGGAAAAATTTTGGATTTTTGTACTAAAAGTTGCAACCTCGCGCCCTCATCTAACTTTTTTAAGAACGTAATGCAATAACATTATTTGTAACCAACCCATCTACAAATTCTACATTCTACAGTATTGCACCAACTTCAAGTAAGAATTCACCTCGCCAGTTTTTAACCGAAAAATTCTTTGAAAAAATTAGCTAAGTGAAATGTTTATTGAACAAATTATTGAATTTGAAATTGAGAAAGCCCTGGCCCCCTGGTCGTACCTGTTTTCCAAAAACTAGTTATTTTTATGACAAAACAAAAAATCTCTATGGCAAATCTTCGAGTGAGTTATACGTTACTGCTAAAAATATTGCAGAAGGCACCGTGCTTTGCTTTCCCCCACATGGGCCAATCACTTAGAAAATTTAACCCAAAAATGCGAAGAGTTAAACGTGTTTCGGATTTGACCAGTAGTAAAGGGAGAGCTGAAAAATTTAATTTTTTTAATTGGCTTTCAATCATATAAATTTAGTTCTTTTAAATGTCTCCAAAAACATGCGAATTATGATTGAAATCGCTAGTTTGTTTCAAAAATTACACAAAATCTCCAAGTGGCTGGGGGCTAAATGACCATAGCCTCCGGCGGCTGGATTGGAAGCTCCGCCCCCAGACTCCCGTCTGTGATACGTTTGAGCAGGGCCTCAAAGAGAAATTTTTCCAGGGGGTACGAAGGTCGATGCCGGGCCCCCAAATCTCTTCGGGCACCAAACTTGCGCAAAATCTTTTGCTCTGATTTTCTGTCAAAAATTGGGTGAAGACCAAAAGAAAAAGGTCTTCACTGAAATTTAGTCCGAATTTTCCCCAAAATTAGGTGAGGATCAAAAAAAAAAGTCATCACTGAAATTTAGTCTGATTTTTTCCCTTAAATAAGGTTAAGACCAAAAAAAAAAAGGTCTTCACTGAAATTTAGTCCGATTTTTCCCCCAAAATTAGGTGAAGACCAGACCAAAAAAACTTAACGCGGGAATCTTAACTCTTCCGGGCCCCCTGAGTCCGGCTGCCCTAGACCCCGGCCCGGGTACGATGTACCCCCTGAGCCCCCCTCTTGTAGGCCCTGCGTTTGAGTCACATCAGTTTGCTCGCCATGTTTCCCAATTTGAACATTTTTGGAAAACATTTTAACTTTGGTTCAAGTCCTCCCGCTTCAGTAAAATCATGGTTACGCGCCAAACCAGGCCGAGGCTTGTGATCTACCATTCTACAGTATTTTTGTCACGTAAAAAGTCCCTCCTTTCGAAACTTTGTGATGACGTCGTTGCATGTGATATGCGGTTTGGGCCTCTCTTCCAATCAAAAATCCTGGCTCTGCTTGTGTACTTAACTACGTACGTATTTTTTCAATTTATAGCGGCGTTTTTAGAAAGTTCTGATTGATGGTTGCTGACGCCGTTTTTCAAACAATTTCAGTTTAATTTTGAAAAATCCTACACTCACCAAATATTTTCATAGTTTTGTGCAAACGAATTGAAAATTGACCTTAACTTCATAGAAAATAACAAAAATTGCTTGGGAGGCTTTCGTCACCCCATCACTCTCCTCAGGCAAGTCAAAAATTTTAACCTAAAAGTGAAAGCGTTCAAAAGTGTTTAGGATTTGAATTGTAAGTAAAGAGAAGGCTGGAAGAGAAGGAGATTTAATTCTTTCAGCTGGCTCCCAAATCTCATTAAATTAGTTTAGTCAAATGGCTCTAAAAACGTGCGAAATATAATCCGAATGGCGTTAAAACGGCTATTTTTTTTTTCGAAAAATTGCAAAAATTGCCCTGCGGTTGGGAGCTTCGCTTCCTCCACAAATTATTTTCCACAATTCCCCTTATTCGCGAAAATACGTTTTAATCCGTTTGACTCCGAACCATTGGCAACCCTGAATTTTGCAATTTTTTGACTTCATGTAATCATGTTGTCCAAGATGCTTCAACCCAAACCCAAAGGCTGAAAGACAAAATATCTTATTTTATTGCCTCTTGCCCGAAAATTATTAATTATTTTATGACAAAATCTGCAATAGATTCAAACTGAAAGTTAAAGATTCAAAGTTTTTGCTGGCTAATCGTTGTTACTTACATAATTGTTGTCGTGTATGGGGCGCCGTTTGTGTACCCTAATTTGCGCCATGGTTTGTTTTTTGCATATTTAATTAAATAGTCATTTTAATTAAATGTACAAAAATAAATATACAAAAAAAACATGTGCAAAAATAAATATGCAAAAATTCTGAATATTTATTGCACCATAATTTGCACAACGTTTTTTTGCATATTTATTTAAATAGTCATTTTAATCAAATATACAAAAATATATGCCGCAAAATAAACCGTTGCAAAAATAAATAGACAAAAAACTGTAATACAAAAATTTTTTGCGCAGAAATATCTGAAACAAAAATTTTTGTTGCAAAAATAAATCCACAAAAATTTTTGTTGATTTATTTTTGCAACATCATTTTGCATCCAAATTTTTTGCATTATATTGGTACATTTATTTTTGATAGCAAAGAAACAACGCCGAAATAAATGTGCAAACTTTTGTGACGCAAAAAATGTTGATGAAAAATTTCTTGTCGCAAAAAAAATGCGTGCAAAAATAAATCGTCAAAAATATTTGACTATTTAGTTCTTGTTCATTATGATCAAAGGTTGAAATTATGCAGGCGGGAAGGTACCAGCGAGGTATAAAACTGGAACATTAGGATGAAAGCTTCAAGCTGTACGGCAGCTATAGTAAGGTGCTAGCCTGCTTATGAGACCTTTCGTTTGGCTAGGAAATGATGGTTCGTTCACCCGTACCTTCCCGCCCGCATAATTCCAACCCTTGGTCATTATGAACACGAACTAAACAGTCAAATATTTTTGACGATTTATTTTTGCACGCATTTTTTTTGCGACAAGAAATTTTGCATCAACATTTTTTGCGTCACAAAATTTTGCACATTTATTTCGGCGTTGTTTCTTTGCTATCAAAAATAAATGTACAAATATTTGTGACACAAACAATTGTAATGCAAAAAATTTGGATGCAAAAAATGATGTTGCAAAAATAAATCTACAAAAATTTTTGTGGATTTATTTTTGCAACAACATTTTTTGTTTAAGATATTTTGCGCAAAAAATTTTTGGGTGACAGTTTTTTGTCTATTTATTTTTGCAACGGTTTATTTTGCGGCATATATTTTTGTATATTTGATTAAAATGACTATTTAAATAAATATGCAAAAAAAACGTTGTGCAAATTATGGTGCAATAAATATTGAAAAATTTTTGCATATTTATTTTTGCACATGTTTTTTTTGTATATTTATTTTTGTACATTTAATTAAAATGACTATTTAATTAAATATGCAAAAAACAAACCATGGCGCAAATTAGGGTACACAAACGGCGCTCCATAGTCGTGTCATCGGACAGCGTCATAGTCAGATGTCAATTATTGAATGATCCGCGCACACTTTTAATTCCATGAAATACTTCGTGTTTGGTGGAATGCGCACCAGCTTAAGAGTTTTCAGTGATTTAATGTTCTTGTGGTTATATGTTTTTGAGAAGTTTCCTATGATTTGATGTTCTAATTGTAATATATGTTACTATAAAATTACATCTTTATGAACCAAGTTGTCTTGGCCAGGAGAAAGCGAAAGGGACCTTTCGGCCTTCGAGTCAAGCTACTACCTGCCGACCTGTCTACCGTCCGAGGTGGAGGCTTCACAATGTCCCTTTGTTGCTGAACGTTAAGTAAGGAATCTGTAAATACCAATTTTTACAGTTTTTGGTTTGACCCGACCGGGAATCGAACCCGAGTCTACCGCTTCAGTAGCAGACGCTGTACCCACTCGACCACTGATCAGCGTTCGGAAGGGCCTGCGAGAGGGAGGTTCAGGGGGTACATCGTACCCGGGCCTAGGGGGGCCGGGCCCGGAAGAGTTCAGGTTTCCGCATTACAACTTGGTATCGCACCATAACACCGTAATCAAGTTTGTCTACAGCAAAAATATCAGTCAGCCTATTCACTACTGATAATTGGTCGCTATTTTTACTACACATCCTTTAGGGCATCCAATAGTGATAATTGGTCGCTATTTTTACTACACACCCTTTAGGGCATCCAATAGTGACCGATTTGACTAAACAAAGAGGAAAATGTATCAAAAGCCATACGCTTGCATCAAGATTAACGTTTTGTTACATTTCTCTGACTTAAGAGCCCTAATTCTACGGTATAATAATGTTATAGATTGAAGGCTGTGTCCTAGGCCGAATGCCTAGGTCTTCATTGTCTGGTCCTTGCGTTCAAGAGGCTAACAAAGGAGATTCCAAAAACAAACTTGTATTAATAAATAGCAAAATAGGCAAATAAAAAAGACCAGTCCAGCAAAAAATTATCGAAGATTACCCGGCTGGGCGGAAAACACTTTAAACTAAAAGAGTGAATTTAACAACATAAGGTAAAAAACCTCTTGACGCTACTGTCCAAAAATAAAACTGATTTAACTACCGTGCTAGAATTAAAACGTTGCTACAAAAAGGTGATCAGCAAACGGCAAAACGGCGCGTCTTTCCGACAACTTTGCAGAGTTTCTACCGAGCGAATAATGAAAGACGCGCAACACAAAGTAATATGCAAATAAGGTAAATGGACGTGTTAACGACAGAACATAAAAACCTAGGTTCGAATATAACTATAAACGATCGTGCTGTAACATAAGCGGCCCCTTTGAAATCTTATCCATGGGTAAGTTTCAAACAAAAAACACATAGTGAAAGCCAGGGTTGGGAATCGATACTCAAAAATGTAAAGATTTAATCGATATTCGATAGTTCATCAAAAAGTAAAGAATAATTCGATTTCGATGGCACTTCAAAAAAGTAAAGAATAAAGAATACCATAATCGATATTCGATTCCGGGTATTTGGGAAAATGATAGATGGAGAGCGATGGAACATGCAGACGCTTTTCGCTCACTCTAGCAATAAGCATCAAAGTATCGGAGTTCCTTGCTCAAATCTCAATCAAAGCAGTCAGACAAACAACAGAAAACGAGCCAATTACAGCTTCCAGATCATAATAAAATATGGAAGACTATAAATGGTTTCAGCTGTCTAAAACCAAGAAATGCAAGTGGTAAATGTAACAATTAGGCTACCAAAGCAAATTACTCACCAGAAATCAACTTACTAACGTTACACAAAGAGGTTTAAACAATTAAACTTCTAAGAAATACTAGGCCTATCAGATTTTTATTACTGCCTTTACTGAAAATAACGCAGTTACAGTTCACTTATTTTATTTATGAGTTCAAATTACCAGAGTCCCCTGCATAGCAAGTAGACAGTATCGTCTTAGCCTCTAGCGTCTAGTCTGTCACCTACATCATAGCACTATGCCTGCATTGACAATCACTGCTGGCCTAAAAATCACTCAACTGTATCGGAAATACAACTCCGCTTATATAAATAATTAATAATCCTCTTCGGAGTGTTTGCTCGTTTGCTGTTTCATAGCTTTCTGAAAAAAAAAATCGAATATCGTTTTAACCTAAAAAAAACTAAAGAAAACAGCATATTCGATACTCATTCCAAAAAGTAAAGGATCTGGTGTATTCGATTGAAAAAAAGTAAGGAATATCGCAATCGAATATCGATTATAATCGATTTTTTCCAACCCTGGTGAAAGCACAGATCGCGCTTTCGACTTAAAACCTTACTAAATGAGAAAATGAAGTCAACAAATTATGAAGGGGACTTATTAGAAACCTGAGAAGCATCACAAAATTATGACATCAGAAGAACGTAAACAAACAGTGCAGCAGGAGGGCAGAGGGCAAAATTTTAAACAATAAAACGTTTATGATTAGAGTTGGGGGTTCACAGTATAATATAGCCTTTCACAAAATCACGATCACGAATAAATTGCACAAAAGTTTCACAAAAAACGACGTTAAATTCAAAATCACAAATCGGCTATCACGAGATCACGATAAAATCACAAATAAAGTTCACTAATGAAATGGTTTATCAGACAGGAGCTATTTTGGTCAGATCACGAAGAACATATTCAATCTCACAGTTGCCTGCAGTAGAGCAGTTTTTCAAAACGGCCACCGTCGCCCTACGGACTATTTCTTTTCGTTTACACAACTGTGGATGCAGGCTATGAATGCGTCCCACTCTTTACGCTCCTTTTGAGGCCAGGTCTTCGGCATCCCCTACAAGGACTAACTGTCCAGGCTCAAGGTTTGTTTAAAGTGTACGCCATTTGTTACGGCCCTGGAGACTGGGTAAATATGATTTCATCCAGAGAAACCAAAAACGGTGGGCTAGCGTGGAGTTATACAAGTAATCGTTGCGAAGGTCCCTCTGATCATGCAACCCACAAAGAGGAGTGTTAGGGGCCAAATGCTGTCCCAAAAAGGACGAAGGTGTAATGGGGCACAAATCGTTGGGCTGATCGCTAAGTGTTGTTAGGGGGCGGTTGTTCACGATTTTTACGACATCGGTGAAAAAAGTCTGTAACTCAATTAGAGAAGGTTAACCGCTAGTCTGTTCCATAACCCGACCCAACGCAGTTTTAAACAGTTTCACCATGCTTTCCCAACTACCACCCTGGCTAGGAGCATACGGAGGAATGTTTACCCAATTTATATTTAACTTAGGCAACGAGTTAACAAATTCAGAAGACCCCAACAACTTTGGCAACTTATCAGATGCGGCACTCAAGTCCGGTAAATTCAAAAGGTTTGTTGCAAACAGTAACTCGGCTCGATGGCAAATCTGCCATTAATTGACAAACCGGTTTAGCTTTTAACAAAGCACATTTTCCGCACTTTGCGATGTAAAATTTTACACTGGAAATGCCTTAAATAATCCAAAAATGTTCGCGGGTTTTCATTAACGTATATGCCGGACCACCATGTCCAGCCTGCTCATGCTGATATTGCACAATAAGTCCAGTCAAAGGATGCCTTCCAGGTAAAATTAAAGGGTGTTTAGAATCAAGTGGCAAGCCTGCATTTTCGAGTCTACCTTCAATACGCAAAGAATTATCTAAATCCATGCAAGGGCGCAAATTACGCAAAGTTTTTATTTCATTTAAGCGGCGTTTAGATTCAGGATCATTAGTTTTGCTGCCTAAACGTTTAAGAATAGATTCAAATTCATCAGGCGATTCTTTACTTAAAAGTTTAATAGCGGCCCCAAACCGCTGAGATTGAACATATACTTAACAATATTAACAAAGGCCTTATCCAAGTAACAAGCATTCAGAACAGGTTTTTGAAAAGCAACTCCCTTTCGCTTTCGCAACGACAAACTCCGAAAATGCAGCCAGATATGCACAGCGCTACTTTAGCGTATACAGACTTGGAGAAGCTTCAATGAGCCTATCCAAAGCTGCGTCGCCAGAAGACAAATCTACGCTGCTAGCCAGAGTTCTGCGCACGGCCACCGAATGATCAGGAGGCCCGGCATCCACCTGCTCCTGCAAAAGAAAGGAGGGTCCTTTTAACCACAAATCGAGCGAGCTAGGCTGTTTACTGCTTTGCGCTCGAGTGCCCACGTCTGCAGGGTTTAAACTCGTACTAACGTAGCGCCAACAGCTAGCTGACACCACAAGAAGAATCCTGTCGACAAGTCGTTTAACAAACCGAGCAAGTGACAGGTCGGGGTTCACAATCCATTTAAGAACTACCTGCGAATCGGTCCAACAAAAGATTTTACAGTTAAGATCGTGTAAAGCTTTAGAAGTTTGAAGCATCAATTCACTTAACATCTTAGCTGCTTCTAACTCTTTGCGAGATATAAGTAACCCAGCCTTTTTGATGAGTGAGAACTAATTTAGATTTTCTAATCACAAAACTGACTTGTGCTTTACCAGCGCTAACGCCATGCAAATAGATAGCGCAAGAAAACGCAGAGTCCGATGCATCACAGAACCCATGCAGTTGATATTCTGCGTCATTTCTGAGCTCGGTGTGTTCCAAAAGGAAGTTACGAGGAATGCAAAATTCATTTAGTATATTCGAAGTTTCAAGCCACTTTTTCCAATCTTTTTTAACTTCATCCGATACAGCGTCGTCCCAGTCCACTCCAGACGCAGCGACTTTTTGCAAAATCAACTTTCCCCCCAGAAGCAGCGGCGCCACGATACCCAAAGGGTCAAATTGACTCGCAAGCTGACTTGCCATCTCGCGTCTCGTGGCTGCCTCGACAAACGTGCGACCACTTATCTTCAGAGTGTCACTTTCTTGGTCCCAGGAAAGGCCCAACGCTGTAGAGTCCGGCAAAGGCTGCGACCCAATGTCAATCTTGCCAATTGAAGGGGCATGATCGCATTGGGGAACCTGACGCAAGACAGACTTAGCGTGGCCATTGGTCACCCATTTTCGTAACTTGAATCCCCTGCTTTCAAAGAGCTCAATCCCTTCTCTAGCAAAGGTCTCCACGTCTGATAAAGTGTCGCCAGCAAACAGCAAGTCATCCATATATCTGTTTTGAGTGATTGCATTTAAGGTCACCATACTTGCATGCGTGGGGTTGTCAGCAGCCAGCCGATTGAGCGCCATGAGTGCTACATAAGGGCTAGAGTTTATTCCCCACACGTGCCGAGTAAAGCGAAAGATTTGAATTTCACCACTGTCTATGTTATTATCCTTGAACCAAATAATGTGGAACCAATCTTGTTGATCCCGAGGAAGCTTAATTTGAAAGAAGCACTTACTCACATCAGCTACGCAAGCGTATTTTCCCATACGAAAGCGCATCAACACATCGACCAAGCCATTTACAAGGTTTTCACCGGCTAAAACTGCCCGATTTAATGACTCGCCACCAACCGTAGCAGCGCCATCATAGACAACTCTAGGCTTAGCCGTCTTAGTAACAAAAAATGGTAAGTACCATTTTTTATAAGAATCGTTTTCATTTTTATCCGCAGGCACAATCCAATCATGCTTCAGTAACTCAGCAAACGTATCTGTCAAAGTCTCTTGCAACTGCGAGTTTTTTGCTGCAGTACGACGCATAGACAATGTTTGCTTTAACGCAATATCGTCATTATTAGGAAGTTTCTTAAGAACATCAGGTTTAAAAGGAACCGTCATTTCATACCGACCGTCTACAACGCGAATAAATGGTTCAACCAAGCTGCAGGTAATCTCATCGTTTTTTTATGGCAATACCTCTTCACCAAGCAGCTTGTATTCGCGTAAAGCATTATTAACCGTGAGAAGTTCTTGTTGCAACTTATCACAAAGTCCGCAGTCTGGGTCAGTAGAAATCGTCTCGACTCGCAACGCTCTCACAGATTTAGAGCTTCCTTGAACTCTACCTCCGCTAGCGATCGGTCCAAGTCGTGTGATCACCAGGTTGGGTTCATTTAAGCTCGAACCCTCAAGCTCTTTCAAAACAGTAATAAGTGCTTTATCAGACTGCCCGATCAAAATGTCCACACACTTACGTTCGGGTATGACGGGAATTTCCACTCCATGGAAATGTTTCAACTTACTGGTATCCACTGCATGTGGAAGAGTACTTTTATCGTCAGAAAAGGCTGGCACCACAAGGGCACCAGTAATCTTATAGTTGTCACCCGTGACTAGAGATTCTAGCCTGGATTCTAGACTGAAATCAGTTTTACCTATGCAGCTTGCAGTTTCGTCTGCAAGTGTACGAATAGTTATAAAAGGATCTGTCGTAACTTCAAGCCCAAGTTCTTCTCTTAACGAGTCCGAAATGAGTGTCGCTTGCAAGCCAGTGTCATGTTGAGCATACGCCAGTGTCGAGCAACCAGTTGTCTGATTGATCACTCTAACTGCGCTAGTTCGAAGCAAGACTGTACCTTCCTCAGCAACTCTCACTTTTAGGACATTTTTTACGTTATTGGTGGGTGTGCTAACGACAGATGATGCAACAGAACTGCCAGGAGCAACCTTGGTCTCGCCAGCGGCCCCAACGTTCTGAGATTCATAGCAGTCATGAATAGCACTAGAGTGCTTAGCTTGGCAATTAGGACCACACTTTCGGCACTTGCACCGAGAAGGGCAGTTACGAGCTAAATGTCCCGTCGATAAGCAATTAAGACATCTTCCTGCCGTAATCACAGTCTGACGTCGTTCCTTAGGAGGTAACTTAGATAAGATGCAACAACTTGGTGGCTACGATGATTATTATCTCTTCTTGGTGGCTTCGAACAAACAACAAATTCAGTGGGCAAAAATTCGAAGAAATCCACAGGAACATGGGATCATTGGCAACTCCTAAGCTGGTGCGGATTGCTCCAAGTCATGAAGTAGTCGTTGCAATGAAAAGTGTTCGGGTTGTCCAATAGTTAGGATCTGACACTGTCCGGTGACAGGAGGATAAATATGCACTACCACAACAACAATTTTCGAATTTTGGTTCATTAAATTTGATGTTTGAAGCCACCAAGCAGAGGTAGTCATCGTAAAGCCTCTTATCATAGTGGTCTTATCCAAGGACGCAACAACGTGACCAGGGTGTGAGTTGAACCCAGACCATGCGATCAGGGTTGTAGTAAAAACAACTCCTTTACCTTTTTGGCCACGCTGCCGTCATAAACCGTAACGGAGTAGTAGAATGATCTAATACGGAGTGTGGAAATCCTAGTTTTTGTTTTCAAACCATTTTTATTCTTTCTTTCACCAGAAATTTATTCATGCATAACGGTTGTTACTTCTATCAGCAATCGCTGTTGTCAAGTTCTACAAGCTAACCTCGTGGTAGCTTAGCTCCCTACGCCAAGAAAGGTGTAGGCTACAAGACAACCAAGATTCCAAATGATGTAAATAGGTGTAGTGAAACAACTAGGCCGAGCCCGAAATCTCTTAGAGGAAAAACTCAGTTACCAGAACCAGACATATTACCCGCTAGCTTAATTTGGTAAACTTCTTGTACTCTAAAACTATTCCCAAATCGAACCCTAACCCAAACCCTAATCTTAACCCCTAAAAAAGCAAATGAAAAAAGCGCGGATGAATATTTCTCATTCTCGTTTTATTCTCTTTAAGTTGAAAATTTTCGGTGAAATAGTCACTACCAAAGTTCTTAGCAAGCATGCTCCCATTCTGCCATTGTCACTAAATACCAATAGCCTATTTTAAATTAGACAGAAATCCTTGGTAGAGTAGGCCTAGCGAATGTCAGGAAGCAACATAAAGCTGAGTGCTTGTTTAGAAAAGAGCGCAAAACAACTACCGGTAACCGCAAACTCTACTATGCTGCATGTACTGGCCTAATGCCAAGATGATTTACTGTATAGCATACAAAGAGAAGCGTAGTATGTCAATAAATTGCAGTCATATCAAGGTGATAGCAGAAATACCTATCGTATAATCAATCAACTACCTACGGTACTTGACAAGCAGTTTTGTTTAGTGATACTGATTATTCTTGGACTTGTATGATTATTCTTGTAGGCCTACTCATGACTATGAACTGGCATGCATTGCAAATTTGCTGACTATTTTGATAACAAAATTTGAAAAATCTCAGCTAATATTGTTGCAAATTCCTCTGAACTGAGCGATGGTAATGGAATTGACAAATGTTTCAACAACTTTAGTGATGTTTTTAAAATTTCAATGGTTCATAATGTTGAAAAGCTGAATATATTTCAAGTTTTGTCATTCGCAGATCTTAAATCAGTCATATTTGTAACCAGTATGCAATCCAATACTTGTGAATTACAGTAGACTCATTACCTACTCTGATTCTGAAAAGCTGTTTAGATGTCTTGTTGTTACCTACCTATTCCGCATAGCCTGTTGTTAATTTATCATTGCTAAGTGGTAGGGTAGAGTTAGATAATTTTGGCAACTTTTCTTTTAATTTTCATTTTCAGAAAACAATGACTCTTTTTGAATTCTATTTGAACTCCATCTGTGCAGTATTTCGTTTGCGTTTTTTTTTTGTTGAACCAACATCGAGATACTATGACGTCATGTTCGCTAGCTATACAGGGTGTCCCAAAAGTAACCAAACTGCAAACTTTAATAAAAAATATTAATCAGAAACAACAAATTTAATTACGAAACAACAAACATAATAGCTGTATTTATTGTTTACAAATGTTCAAAATGTCTACCTTCAACTGCAATACAATCACGACATCTTTTGACAACTAATTTTCATTAAAGTTTGTGGTTTGATTATTTTTGGGACACCCTGTATGATGTAACAAGGGTTGCCGAAATTTCTGGTAAAACTGGAAATTCCAACAAGCAAATAAATCATATTTGTTTTTTGTTCTAATCATCTCAGCTGCTTATTTAGTGTTAAATTTGGTCAATTCGTATAAAGTATATTCAGATTTTTGACTAATTCGAACAAAATAGGCCGCTTAGCTTGACTCAAAGGCTGAAAAAAGGCGGCAAACATGATCTATGATTCTATAGTCCAAACGAAATTAAAATCCAATCCGCAAAATCTTACAAATTCTTGTTTTTATAAATTTTTCTAATTACAGTTGCATTTGCTAAAAGTTTTCTGTATTAAATCTGAATTGTTACCAATTAAACTTGTTTTGAATTCTTGCAATTTTTGTTAATGTTGCAAAACTTCTGCTGTTGATGCTCTTTGGGAAGAGGAATGGATTTATTTTAACAAATCTGTTTACATGTTGCGTAATAGCAAACACCGCCAAGTGCTACCAGCGACGAAGTTAGGCTACAGCGCAGCCTAGAAAGGTAGCAAAAGGCCGAATGCTTCCAAACGTTATTAAAAGTTCGATTGTGCTATTGACAGAAATATTGTAGCTGCGAGAAAAGATCTTGCTGAGATCTTAAAAGATTATCAAATTTTTTGTAGAAGATTAGGTCACAGGAACTATTAAAACCATTTTTAGAAATCTTATAACTTCTAGAAAGACCTGCCAGCATCAAACCTTAAATTTTCATACATGTCGAAATTTCTGTTTTTTTCCCGAAATTTTCGGTTGCCGAAATTACCCGACTTCACCCTATCTTTTCTACTGAGTTTAAGCATGCATGCATTGCTCCATTGTTAAAAAATTCTTTAGCTGATTGTGATGTTATGAAAAATTGTCTACCAATAAGCAATTTGCCTTTTTTTTATCTTATCTAAAGTAGCATAATTGAAAAATGTGTTTCCAGCCAAATTATGCAGCATCTCTTGTTTAATGATCTCCTTGGTCATTTCTAGTTGCAAAACACAGTTGCAAAGCAGCTCTGATGATGATTCATAATGATATCGGGAGTTTCCTTGATGCTAAACTAAATGTTGTGCTTTTGGTGTTTGATCTGTCAGCTCCATTTAACACGGTCAACCACATATTTTACTTGGACAACTTGGATGACAGTAGGCTATGGTTTAACTGATAGGCTACTGTTTTTGCTTGGTTGGAATCTTACTTGTCATCTAGGAAGTATTACATTAAAGTCTATCTAGGAAGTATTACATTAAAGTCTATAGGCCTAATTCTTCTTCACATGATGTCAGTGTTTTATCAGGTGTTCCTTGAGGGTCTATTTTGGGCCCACTGCTATTTAGTTTGTATGTGCGCAAAGTTGAACGTGTTGCACAACTGCACAATTTTAAAATCCACATGTATGCAGATGACATCCAGTGTTGTTTTAGAATTGCTAGTGATATGCTTATGACACTCATTGTTAAAAAAGTACAGTGTTTTGTTTTTGACTTGAAAAGTTGGATGAATGCAAATTTTTATTACTTAATGAGCAGAAAACCAATTTCGTTGAGTTTGTCCCATCTCGAAATGTGAATAGGGTCATATCTGCAATTAACTTTTTTGAAACTGAGCCATTGTCTCCTTGTGTGTCAATTGAAACTTCTGGCTTAAGGCATGCTTTTTAATAACAAGCTAAATTTATCTGATTATTTTAATAAAGTAATGTCTATATGTTACAGTAATCTCAGAAATTGGTAAAATTGCGTCTAAGCTATCGGTAAAGCTCAAAATTCAACTTGTTCATTCTATGAGTTTGTGCCATCTGGACTACTGTAATGCTTTGTTTTATGGACTGCCAGACTATATGTTGCGTAGGCTTGCCAAAGTGTTGTATGCTGCTGTGTGCTTTATTTTTGGCATTTGTATTCTCAACGGCGCTATCATATGTTACCATTTCTGAAGAAACTTCATTTTTTACCTATAAAGTATCGTATTAATTTTAAAATTGCATTGCTGGTTTTTACATGTTTAAAGCATTATGCTCTTGGTTACCTTCAAAAATTAATCACCTTGCATAAGCCATCTGCTGCTTATGATTTTCGTAGGAACTGCGATCTGCTTTTACTGGAAAAAACTATTCAATTAAACTACAACAAATCTGAATCAATTTTTTCACATGCTTCAGTTACTGTTTGAAATCATTTGCCTCTTGATATTTGGGAAAGTAGCACCATTTTATCATTCAAAACTAAATTGAAAACATACTATTTTAATTTGGCCTATATCAATGTGCCTGATATTGATTAGTATGCTTCAACACTGTACTGTCTTTGTGATCTTTTTAGCAAGCCCAATTTTTGCTTTTTGTATCTGTTAGATTCACCTGCTTCGGTAACAAGTGCCCCTTAGTCAGATGTAAGCTTCTTGCTATCTTATCTCAAGGGGTTGATAAATTACTTTTTATTATTATTGTTTTTTATCAAATTAGACATACACTATTAAATGAGGCTACCGTACTCTTTGTACCACTACCAGTACACTGTACAACAGACATACCAGGCATTTGCATGATTCATCATTAGGTGTAGTCCATTACATTACCAATTGATATATCTGCAGTAATAATTATTACTGGTATACTCATTGTACCGGTACTTTTCAGCAGGTACAGGGTTAGGCCGTTACTAGTTCAGTACTGGTGCTTAGGACTAGGCCTAGGTGACTAACCATTTGTTAGTAGGCTGCTGATAAGATTAAAAAGAGAAATCCACGAGGCTCTGCCAAAGATTTTTCTTCAGATTTGAAAATTATTAAAACACCCATCTCTGGTCCACAGGTTTAGAGTGGGTTAAAACCAGGGCTGCAAGCTCAAAAAAACTTGATCATTTCAGGTTTTTGACGTTCTCAAACATAACTTCAATAAAGTGCAAGTTTTCTTTAGCCAAATAATAGCAATAAACAGCAAGACTAAAGCCATGCTAATGATTTATTTACAATCAAAAATACAAATGTTATCACCTTTCTTCAGGTCTCTAACTACTACCTGAAGAGGCCTGATGAAAGCCTCTTTACTCTTAAAAAACAACTAAAAAACGTTCAGATATATATTTATTATTTTTGTTCTATTCTCTTTAAAGCTGAACTCCGGTCTAGCCAAAAGTTATACCAAGAAATAACAAAATATTTCTGGTCTACAGACGTAAAACTAGCTTTTGATTTTACTTACTATTGAAGAAAAACACCAAAAATTATCTACTCTGTGACGTACTCTGTAGAATTTTTTAATGATTTTACTTTGGTTTTCCATAGAGTGGATATTTCAAATCACTGCAGAGAAAAAATAAAGCTTTTGTAAGTTTTTATGTGGTGTGGTGGATTACTGCCAGTTGCAGCAGAGTTATTTTCAAGTTTCTGAGTGAAATGAAAGAAAGCTTAGTGTAAAAGTACATTTAGTTGCCAAAATTTAAGTTATCATAAATAAGCTTCGTAAAGAATTAATTAGCTGATGAACTTTTTATTGTTGGTAACGTGAAATCACAATGAGTGATTGCTACATAATATGTAAAAATAATGTGTGGATGATAACAAATGAACTGGCTGTATGTATGTTGCCTGCTGCAAGCAGCCACGCTAGTAGTTTTGGCAGTTAAATGTACCGGTACTTTCACACTAAACTTACTCATTTCACTCAGAAACTAAAAAATAATTTTGCTGCAAATAGCAGTATATGATGCACCACGCCTTAATAAACAAACTTAAAAAGCTTAATTTTTTCTTTACAGCAATTTGACATATTCAGTCCATTGAAAACCAATGTAAAATCATCTGAAAATTCCACAGTGTGGGTCATAAGCTGCTAATTTTTGAGTTTTTCTTCAAAAGTAAATAAAACAGAAAGCACTTTTTTTTGTCTGTTGACTTGGAATATTTTTTGTTATTTTTGATTTAAAATTTGGCTAGACCAGAGTTTGCCTTTACGTTAAAATTTTTTGATGAAATCGTCAATCCCTTTAAGTTTAATTATTTCACGCTGAGTTAACAGGTTGGCAGTTCTGAGTTTCTGGTTTAAAAGGACTTAACAAACTCCATTCAAATTAGTTAAATTTTTTCAACCTAGTGCTGAAGTATATATCAACTTCAAGTGTTGTTCATGTATTGACATTAACAATATGATGTTATTTGTTATAACAACCAAAACTTAGTAATTATTACAATTTTTGCAGTAGATAATTGAACTATGATGTTATTGTTCACAGCAATAACTTTCAAATATTTATCATTAGCACTACCAGCTTTATGTTTAGCAGTCAGGTTACCAGTACTTTTCACAGCAAATATGCATTATCATAATTTTAGGGTTTGGTGATGTATCTTTATGGTGGCGCTAGTTTTCGATGCTATTGAGTTAGGTCTGCTAGCTAGCTTAATCAAAAGTACATGGAAGTTGCTGTAAATTTTTCAGTGAAAAAGCATGATTTAAGAAATCAGTTTGATTCAACTGATAAAATTCTGGATGAAATTGATTCCAAGTTAAATGGAGTAGCAACTTATTCTTCTCAGTAAGTAAAATAAAGATTATGTGCTACTGTGCATTGTTAATGTTATAATAGAAATTGCATTTTTCTTTGTCAAGGTGCCTTAGCCAGGAAACAGCAACGGGACTTTTCAGTCTTTAAGTCATGCTTCTACCTCCCTACTTGTGTACCAGCATTGGTGGAGGGATCTCCCTGTCCTTTTTTTAATTCTAAGCTAGTCCTTTTTAATCCTTTATAATATTATAGAACTTGGTAGCTTCAAGAAATATGGTGGGTCAAGCTGCAGTACTACAATAAACTGATGAATTTTTAGTTAACTTTTAATTAGATTGTGAGTGGTTATTATATTATGTTTCTAATTTGTTTAGATTTGAAAAAACTGAGTGTAGGTGCTGTGTATAGTTTCAAGTTTGCTTATGTTCAATGTCTTTTGATTATTTTATTCAGTATTTCAGTATTTTGCTAAGCAGTATAAGCTGCATATCTCAGCACTTTATGACTCTCTCGTCAATGATTAGTGTTGTAAAATAGTAGTTTGATTTGATTAACAATCTTTTTATGTCTCTGTGTTGCTCCTTCATTTGCAGTGTTTTTATTTTGTACTATGCCCAGTTTTTCAGAGATTTAAATCACTTATCACTAAAACTTTGTTATTAATCAGTGGTGCAACCAGGAGGTGGGCTAAGGGAGCTTCACCCCCCCTTAGCTTGGCCACCTACTAAATTTGACTCAAAGTACATGCGTTTGAACTTGTTTTAAGACTTTATCATAAGTAAGGGGGGCTGAAGGGGCTGGGCAATTTAATTCTTGCAAATTACTTTCGATTTTAACAATTTAGTTCTTTCAAATGTCTCTAAAAACGTGCAAAATGTGATCAAAATGGTGTTAAAAAAGGCTACTTTTTCCAAAAACTCACAAAAATGTCCAGCAGTTGGGGGCTTCAACCCCATGGCCTCCAGCGGCTGGGGCTCTGCCCAGTAATAATAAAATGCAAAATTTTCGATGTGTTCTTGTATCACAGGGCTCAGACCCCAGTCTGTGATGCACTTAGTTGCACCAGTTTGCTGCTTAATTGAGACATTTTTTGATCACAAAATTCTTAGCTTTGAGTTAAAGCCCCCCTCCCCCTGTAAGCAAGTCCTGGTTGCATGCCTGTCCCTGTTACATGTCATTAACTTGTGATTTATTCCGAATGGCTGCAGACTCGAAGACGTCAAGGTTTCAGGTGATTTTATTTCTTGCAGCCATCAATACACAAAAATTAACAACTGAAAAGAATAATCAATATGCAATAGCAGTGACAGGGTCACTGCAAAGGGACTGCTAGGTTTTCAACTCGGCAGCCACCATATCTGTCACGTTAATGACATAAGTGATATAAGTCACTGAATGTGCAATCTTAATGTAGTATGAATGGTAATCAGTAAACAGTATCATTAATAGAACATCGAAATCACAAAAGGTCTTGTCACTTTGCACATCAATTGTTGTTTATATTAGAATTTGCATGTTTAGGTACCCCATAGTTATTTGAAAATTCGATTAAAAACAACTTGAACTAAATTCGGTATTGAATAGTAATTATAATTGTATGAAAGTGCAATGCTTAAAAGACTAGTACGAGTAAAACATTTCAATATAATGTTGTTTCCCAAAAGTTGAGAACTACTACATTGTTAAGTAGCTGCTGTTTGTAATTTTTCAAAAGTTTTTATCAATATCAATCTATTGCTAGGCTCAAACTTTGGCTTAGATTCCACTGTAAGTGGTCAACCGATGGCAATTTGAGTCAAACCACAAAGTTTGTTTACTCTTTTCTGGCCAAGGCAACTTTGTTATATGCAACTATGTTATATAAACATGTAATGCTGTTGTATTTTTTACCTTTTGTGGTTTTATGCATTTTAAATAGTGGCTTCGCTTTGCATATTTTTCTCTCTGAAATTGAGGTTTTTAAGCCATTTTTTTGGGCCAGTTGTTTTATTTTTACCAAACATTACTTTAAGAAAATTTTGATGATCATAAATTATTTGTCAGCTTCAAAAGATTAATTTTAACTTATTTTCAAGGTGATGATAACATAATGGTTGGAGAGCTCAACCTCGACATCAAACTTTTAGCTTTACATGTATTATAGCATTTTGAATGATTTGTATTTGTTTCCAGACTAAGACAAATGGATGTTAATGAAGATCCAGGAGTTGATGTGAGCAGTGTGAGGATGTTTCGTCATCATATGGAAAATCAAAATTTAGCAAGTAGACCTTCACAAGCTCCTGATTTTAACTCAATCGACTGTAGGCCTCATGGTAAGATAAATATTAATCTCATAATACAACTACAAAAAATCACAGTAAGAAGTTTTTTTTTAATCTCGTAAGTAGTTTTGTATTAGCGTTCTATGCTACTAGCCTGGATATTGCAGTTTGGAAATACTGTTGCAATCTCTGTTGAAAGTCGTTTAAACAATTAATTGTGTGTATACTTAGTTGCAAGTAGACAAACAACATGTCTGCCTGAATAGCGAAAGCTTACGTTTTTGGCTCCAAGCAGCAAAGCGGTTGAAACCTAATTTTTTTTTTTTGAAGTTTTGCGTTCGTTTTTTCACCGGTAAATTTGAATTTTTATTGTGCGATTGCTATTAATTATTCAATCAATAGTATGAAAAAGAAATTGCAAATTTTAGTGAATATGGTGGTTAGTTTCTTTTAAAAGTTTTTTCACTACTTTTATTTTTCTTTTGCACAAAAGATATAAATAGAAGATCAACTGTAGCTGAAAGTTTTCATGAAAAACGTACAAACTTACTTCAACTTTATGATGATGACATCAATTTATTAAGAAAGATGTTACAAGAGGTAGGTGTGGGTACTTCTATCAAATTTTTTTTTAATATAGTAAAATAGTTTCGAAATTATATGTCTTAAAAAATGTTTACTCTCCACTAAAATAAATAAGGTGTAGACATTCACTGATTATGTACCACAAAGATTGCAGCAGGTTTGTTGACATTTCTTGTGATTACCTTTGTTTTGTTTGGCAAATGCCTAGTTTTTCAAGAAAAATGCCCAAGACTTTACATTGAATCTTTGCAGTATACGAGTGTAACAGTTGAAGTGTTTCTGGCATTTCTACTTTAAATTCGTCTCGCGCCCAAAATTTTCAATTCTTTCATTTAGACGCACTCGTAAAGCCGATGCATTAAAAATGTTTCATAAAAGTCCAGGTATTGCTAAGATGCTGCTGCAAATTAGTTGTGACTTGTTTATTAGTATATTATGTGCAGTGATGTCTGATGACGCTAAAAAATTTATAAAACCATTCGGTTTGAGTGAAAAGACCAGTTATTCTGAATATGCTGTACTTTCCTTTCATATTTTATATTCCTCAAAATATTTGATTTAGAAATTAGCTTAATTTTGCCGATTTTTGATTAGTGTGTATTGCATCAGTATCAGTGAAATAATATCCGAAGGCCTCGGTTAAACGTAGTCATTGGTGGAATTTGATTTATGTTACCGAATTATCATGTAATTATACGCGAACACGGCCCAAATTGGTTCTCGGCTTTGAAACAAATAACTTCTTCGTGCCAATATGTAACCGGAGAACAAAGAATTCTTTTCATAAAGACAGTGCATTACATAAATACTAAGTTTGACCTTAGAAGTCCTGCCCTAATTTATTTTGCGTACTATGCTGCGGAGTTTCAACTCTGGGTAGTATTTTCTCACGAAATAGTTTACAACTTTGATATAAATTGGAAGAAATTCCCCTGTTAATGGTATGCTTATAAGTAAATACTTGGTAGATATGTTTGTTTGGTTACTCAATGACTCTTGAACAAGCTATTTCTCGGACAGTTTGTCAAACGCAAAAACTCATTCATTTCTACTACAGTAAATCAAACTTTGGATCAAATTACGTCAAAAGCAAGAACAGATATTAGTTCGGAATGTTTTTAAAAATTTCAAGTCCAAACCCAAATCTTTTGTTGTAGAGCATTGAACTCCTTCATTTTTTAAGGTTTTGTTCTACAGTAATAGAAGTTTCATGTGTGAAATTTTGAAGCTTTCAGCTTAATCGTGACTTTCACAATTGAGCAACGATCAAAGTAGTGAAATTCTCTTTGGAAACTAAATCACTAATCCAAACACTAAGGAAATATCGTAAAACAAGCTCTCTCTTCATTATCAAGAAAATTATTCAGTAGTTTGAAGCGCATGGCACATGCCATTACAGAAATAAAAGAAATTCTGGAAAAAAATTGCCTGCTCGCACCGAAATGAACGTTGATTCCGTACGTGAATCGACTGTGCGTAGCCTTGGAAAATCATTATTGGAGGCGTTCTTCTGAAGTTGGCTTGACAAAGTCTACTGTTTAAAGAATAATGATTTACGGCCTCAAGTTATATCCTTATAAACAGGAAATACACACCAAACTTTAACTGATAACTTCGAAGAACAACGGTTTAAAATGTGCACATGGTTTAGTGAAAAGATGGAAAGTGATGAACATTGGCTTAGCAAGATATGGTTTTCAGATGAGGTTCATTTTCGTCTGGATGGATAAGTAAACCATCACAGCTACCGTATCTGGGGCACAGAGCCTCCTAACGTGGTTACCAGCAGATCACTCCACAGCACGAAGTGCACTGCCTGGTGTGCGCTAAGCTGTGACAGAATTATCGGACCTTAGTAGTTTGAAGACGACGCTCGTAAAGCAGTGACAGTAAATCAAGTAAACTATCGCCATGTCATTAAGAAGTTTACTGCTTGTCTTCGTCGTCCTCGCTTTGACTTGAAAACATTATGGTTTCAGCAAGGTGGGGCAACGCCTCATATTGCTGTAAAAACACGAGAGTTATTGGACAAAAAGTTCGAAGACAGGCTTATTTAGAACTCTGAACGCTTCCCACATCTGGGCTCCACACTCTCCTGACCTTAGCCCACTGGACTTCTTTCTGTGGTTGCGGTAAAGACAATGTCGATAAAAATAAGCCTTCTTCTACTTTCGAACTTGAGCAAGAAATAACTACGTTCATGAGAGCCATTTCCGATGACACATGCGAAGCAGTAATTCAGAATTGGTAGTGACTATTTCACCGAAAATTTTCAAGTTAAAGAGAATAAAACGAAAATGAGAAATATTCACGCTTTTTTCATTTGTTTTTTTAGGGGTTAAGATTAGGGTTTAGGTTAGGTTTTGGATTAGGGTTCGATTTGGGAATAGTTTTAGAGTAAGCATTTCAGTTTGGGTTAGATTTGAGTCAGAATTATTGATAAAGTAGATAAAAATTTCCTGTGAAATAAAGCCTTCCTTCAGAATTTTGCCGTGAGAGTGAGGGAATGTCTTCTCCATGGCGATCACATTGAGCATGTTATCCGAGCAGCAACACCAAATATATGACTATTTTTATGTCCTTGTAAAATCAGCAGAATAAAATGGATAATGACGATTTTGATGGCAAACCAATCTCCCATAGACTGTTTATGTGTGGTAAAACTTTCATTGCTTTGTCTTTAAAAGTTTTTGCGTAACAGAAAAATAAAAAATTAACTTTTTTTGCAGGACACTCTGTACATGAGTTGGTGGGGCCCTATTTTTGCACTTCGTTCTGTCAATTGTTTTTGCGTTGGTGAGTCGTTGGCTACACGGTCTCAAATATGTTTTTGAATTCAATTATTTTTTCAGAACACTGACGTCACAAAGCCCCAATCCAGCGTTGAAGCCAAACCGCTACAAAACGGGTTATTAGAGCGATGTGAAGATGGCGCCTCTTCAAAGTGTAGAGAACGTTCCGACCCCAAAAGTTCACTGTGAGTCAAGTAAACAGGCATTATACTTTTTACGTTAATAATTATACCGGTACAGCTATTGCGGTTGTACGAAAATATTGCCAAATGAATTTCTATCTATGCGAAAAAAAGTCTAAATCTGAATTAATCATTAAAGAATATTGAAATTGATTGATGGTGATGAAGTATATCGCAGTCAATTAAACAGTGTATTAGCGTATATTGCTAGACCACGTAACAGGCAATAAATAGCTCGTTTTGATTGGCTACTGAAGACGGAACATCGAAGTAGAGTAGTGATGCCGCTAATTGCAAATGGCGACCAATGCAATGGCCCTTAACTGGCGGTCATCGCCCTATACAATGTTAAGGTACCGATTTTTTTTAAATGGCTTGAAAGTGGTTACTTCTTTTCCGAGTTCATCGCTGTGCTCTGTTGTGGGAAAATCCATTTGCATTAATTTCTCATCACAAGAAAGAGTTTTGTAGTTTCAACCAACATTTTAACTCCGTTTAGTTCGAGATTAATGTACATCAGCAATAATAAAAAAAATGTAAAGAAACAAAAATGTAGATAAAGTATACACAATGCAAAACTTAGAAAAAGAAGCTTGACCCTGACTCTTTCAAATCCCGATGCGTAATAGTCCGGGCACATAAAAGTCGCTACGACTAATAGGCTGCGCTTAATCGTTCCTCGCCTAACCTTCTGCACATTAGAGTCAAGGTCCGTAGTTCGAGTACTCTTGTATATAGTTGGACGATTTTGAAGCCGTAGCACTAAACACTTGTATCGTACCACAAATAGTGCTGGTAATTCATAGCTGTTGAACATTTGCAACGGTGTTAACCCTCAATTTGTTCAGAGAGACGAAAGTATCTGAGCATAGACTTGAAAAGCCATCGAGTACTACAACCCTGCACAGCCTACCTCCTGCAAATGAGACATATCAGTGTTCATGTGGCCTGGAGGAAGAAGTAAGATCTAGCTCCGTTATTACGCGTGGTCAGTGTGTATTTCTGGATAAAGCAGATTATGGAGTTTAGTTTTGTTTCTGCCTAGAACTGAAATCTCTATGCCCGAACCTAAACTCAGATCTTGAAAAGAGCAAGCTCTTTGGCCTTTCGAGAAGTTGCTCCAGTTTGCCCTTCCCTGTGACAAAAAGCTGAAGCTTCACTAACCTGTTGTGGCGTTGATGCTTGTTTTCTTCGCCCCCTTTCCTCAGTTACCACCAACCAACTATTTTAAATCTGCCTTTTGATTTGATATAGTAAATTTCTTTAGTTTAACCGATCATCGTTTAACAAAGTTTAACGGAGCAGTAGTCGAATGGATAGAGCGTCTGCTACTGAAACGGTAGACTCGGGTGCGATTCTCAGTCGGGTCAAACCAAAGACTTTAGAAATTGGTATTCACAGGTCCCCTGCTGGACGTTCAGAAATGTGGGACATTGTGAAGCCTCCACCTCGTGTGGTAGACAGGTGGGCACTGGGCTGGTGGCAGCTTGACTCGAAGACCGAAAGGTCTCTTCGCCTAGACAACTTGGTAAATAAAGATCTATTTACAATTATTAATTACTTAGCAATCGCACTTCGAGTACTTATTGATTCGCTGCTTTCCAGCCATTATGTGCCTGATCTGAAATGGAAAATTTCTCTTAAATTGTTCCTAATTATTGCTGGCGAAGTTAGGCCAATTGTTTCAATTTCAAAGTACTCCCTATCTTAGGCGTAAGCATCAGGATTTGAATCGAGTATGTGTTTGAATGCCATTTTGGTGCAAGTAGCATGGAGATGCAACAAACAACTTTACCGAGGTTTCTATTAACATTGAAATACAACCGATTCTTGTAAAAGCATTTACCTGTTACAAACTGGTTCAAGTGAGCTCAAAAAGTGCTTAAAACTGTCGTTCTTTTGATATAAGGCTTGATAATGTACTTCGCAACGGTACTAAAGTAGTAATTCACTTCAGTTACTTTCCTAATGCAATACCACCACCATACTTTGAGCGTTTTGGAAAAAGAAAAGAGAAATATGACATTTTTCGCTAAACATAAGTCATTGAGTTTTGCCGTTGTAGCGTTTCTTGCTTTACAGATTTTCAAGATAATACAAAACATGAAGTTTTGAAGATCAGCTTTCGGTCGCTTTTTTTTCCGTGGCTGCGGAAGGCCGTCTCAGCTTGTGTCTTTATGTCTTCTATTTTATTGAATAATAAATGGAAGTTGAGATCGCCTAATTTGACGGCTTCTTGCTTGACTGGTTGCATTGAGAATTGAGCGCTCTCACTCAGGTTGCGATGTTCGCTATGCGACTGATGACCACGTTAGCTTATTGGTTTGCATTTTGAATTTTGATTTTACGCAGAATCATTTTTTAAGGTTGTAGGAAGAAGTCAAACACCAATCAGAAAGCTTGGAATACCGCAACTTCTTAACGGGTGAGGACAATTTGTCCAAAATGAAAGCGCCGCCGTCGCTTTCTTGTGAGTGGAGGATGAATATGGAATGACCAATTAGTAGAAGTCGTACTTCTAAGAATTATTTTGTACAGTTCAATTTTTTACATTCTGCACAGCCTGTGCGGTACTAAGTGATTATTTTGTCCAGCACCAAATTACAATAGTCTGGATTTTGTTTAGTTGGAGAAAATGACGAAAAATCGTGACGAGCTTCTTGCTCGAATACGGCGTGGAGAAGCGTCCAAAACGAGTATTGAAGAGCGACAGGAGCTGGAGCGGCAGCTTCATACCACAAAGAGCGCTCTGTTTCAACAAAGAAAGAAATCCAGACTACAGCTGGAAGATATAGAAGAAGTAAGCTTGTTGTTTGTTTATATACCTTTCGATCTGCACTGCTTTTGATTAGAGCAGAAATATTGAATCCGAATTATAAGCTTTGCTGAGTGCTATTCTCCTTTATTGTAGTTTGATAGTGTCTGGAATCTTGCTGGAGCGCTTAGATCTTTACCGTCTGGTATGTACTCAAAAGGTTAAAAATGAAGGTTTAAAACAAAATCTTGTATCGACAGCCTAAATAAAATACCAGTCCAGCAAAAATGTAGTTTAATTGTAATTAATTAAATTGTGGTATACATAACAGAGTCTTAACCAAACCAAATTATACTCTAATCAAATAACGAAACATAACCATAAAAGCTAAATAAACATATATTAAGCATTCTTTTCGAGGCATGATTTTAGCACACTACTAATAACACTGAAAACACAATCATAAGCTAACTGGATACTGCAACGAACCATTAGTCTGTTACATATCTATCACAGTCTGCACTACGAGTGGAAAGATTGATTAAGCAAAGTTTGTAAAACGATCAAAGTAAAAAGCGGTTACATAACTCGCTAGTTACACGTGACAATAGTAACCAGTTCGAAAAATTTTGAGACTTTTTAGAAAAAATAGTGATTTTAACGCATTTAGATCACGTTTCGCTTGCTTTTAGAGCCGTTTGAAGAACTAAAATTACAAAAATCGACAGTTATTATCAAGAGTTAAGTTGCCCAGCCCTTGCAGCCTCCCCCCTAACGTACAGGTGAAGTCCAAAACTCGTTGAAACGCTTGTATTTCTGGGAAATTTTTCTAAGCGACTTGGCTAAGGGGAGGCTGAAGCCCTCTTAGCCCCCCTGGTGGTGCCACTGGCCACAGTAGACAATGAAAAAGTAAAACGGCGCGTCTTTTGGGCAAATTGTGTACATTTTACTAATTGAGAAATTAAGAAGGCTGCTCAACATAAAACTTGAACAACTTATGCAAATTAGGGTTAGGCCTACAAACGCGAAAAACAGAAACACAAAAATTACGGTTTGAATCTTCAACAAAATAAAAGATCGTGTTGTAACCAGGGATGTGGAAGCGGCAGTTTGTGAATCGCTTCCGCTTCCACCCTCGTCGCTTCCACTTCCACTGCTTGATGACTTAATTTTTGCTTAAAAATTTTTATCTTAAAAATTTAAATTCGGCAAAAAACTTTTCCTGATATGTCAAAATTTAACCGCTTATGTTATCATCATCTCAAAAATATAGTATAAAACCAAAATATAAAAATGGTTTGTCTTCGCAAGGATCTGAGCATAGGCGTAGCAAGGATTTGGATTGGGAGCGGTTCAAAATCGAAACGTGTAATCACATGGTGATATGCTAAAATAAGAAGCGATTGCTTATTGGTGTTTAGGGACGGATTTCCAAGCGCTCGGGATAATATTGTTTTAATCGCATCTGTTGCAAAGTGTAATTCTTTACTTAGCTATAATCAGTTAGCTCTGAGGCAAAGTCCCAACAGTCGCAGAATTTTTATAAACAATTCGTTTTTATAATATGTCGCTTTGCTCCAAATTTCTGCTTAGCAAAGGGTATTTTTAAGATTGCAAAATACCAGAGCAATGCTGAAATTTTTTGGTTAAAGATACCATATGAGAATATATTCCTTATTAATATACTGTAGCAACGGTACTCTGCCATAAGGCATGCGTTATATAGCATCATGTTTCTATGTTCTATAATATTATACTTTATTTAAGAGACGTTATATCTTCTTCCCTATTTACTTTTGCATGAATAAATATATTGTCACAGTAAGAAAAATTAAATGCTGGATGGAAACTTGTAGGCCCTTGAAAACTTTGTTTATGTCAATTAGTGAATGCTATATATATGGCGCTAAATTTTTGGAAAAAATAGGCAAAGCCGCCAAAATTTGAGAAAACCATTAAAACCGTAGAACTAAAGCAGTGATTTTTTGAATATTGGAAAATGAGCTGTTAGGCTTCATGGTTCATCTTAGAATTGATAGGTGAGGGAGCTGGCCCCGGATCTAGTGAACCATAATCCTTTATGTAGGTTTCTTTGCAAATGCTAGTTTATTGAGCTATAAACTTTTGTCATGTATTTTACAAAAAATTGCACCACACTCAAGTTTTTGACGTTTGATATAAAAGGCCGAAGTGGAAGCGGTTCCCTTTTACCGCTTCTACAAAAATTTTCCGCTTCCACCACTACCGTTCCATATCCCTGGTAGTAACATCTCTCAATGACTTTTTTTGTGTTACAGAAATTAGAAGAGGCTCAGCATTACTACGACGAAAAATTATCTGAAAAAGATGATATCATTACAGCATTGCAAGAAAAGGTACATTGGCATCAAATAGTTAATTTTTTTGAGAAACTTGTACTATAATTTTCACTTTATTTAATTCAGTTTTGACGTTCCTTATCAGTGCACACTGTTTTTTCCGTAACAAGCTGCTTGATCATCGATTTCTAGTTTTAACCCAGTCTTTAAATATAATCATGGAAATATCTAACTTATGAATAATTATTCAGTTCTGAGTCGACTCTGGTGTTTTAACTTTGCCTCACTTTTCTGTGCCAAAACTTCGAACTAAGTTGGTTAATAAATTTCGACCTGCTTGTGTAACAGTGGCTAATGCATTAGACAGAAAAAATTTTAGAGAATTGGCTTTAACAACATCCTTCCTAAAACCAGGTTACTTATTTAGGTTCAATCGCTTCTGCAGCAACGAGACTCCTCGGTGCATCGTCCTCCTTCGCAAACTCCCGCTCCACCTTCTCCTCCTGATACGAGTTGGATGCAGGAGGAATTGTTGAAAAGAGATGAAGAAATAAAACAACTTTCAGATCTAGTATCGAAGTAAATCAATCATACTCTCTTTCCCAGCCCAGCCGATTGTTCAACTAGTTTTTCAGTTTTAATAGAATGATTTCACCCGATTATTGGGAAATGCGATGCTTTGATTTGGATTTTTTTAATTACAATAATGCAAATGTGTAATTGTGTATTAAATTGGCTGTTTAAGCTTTTCTTGAATTTATTTTACACAAGTCTTTCTGGTATCTGGCAGTTAAATTAGACAAGTGTTAGAATATGGTTATGGTTAAATTTTGAGTTTGACTCATTTTTGTTTCTAGACAAAACCAAGCTCTTAATGATTTGAAAGCGCAACTCGATTCGGAAGCCAAGCAATCACTGTTACAAGTTAGTAGATAGATTTAAAATTCTGTGTATAATAGCTGATTAAAAGCTGAAGTTTTCATGGAAAAATGTTTTAGAGTGAATCTATTTCGGTTTGATGTATGCCCATAATGCCTGATACTCTATTTTGTTTTAGTTGAAAAAACTTTCTGCACGTCTCTAATGTTTAAAATTTTCGAAGTTTTTTGGCATTTCATTTTTGATAAAGTGTACTTTTAATTGGTATAGGTCAATGAAAAGGTTATTTTGGAACGCAAAAAGTGGGAAGAAAAGATAGAAGAATTGAAACGAAGCCATGAAAAAGAACGCTACACTAATCGAAGTGAACTCGTGCAGTTGAAAAACGAAAAAGAAAAATTATGCGAAAGCCTCTTGGAACTTAACCAGGTAAAAACAAACAGGAGAGCATCCTATTTGGTAAGCCCTAGTTCAGAAATAAACTACCTGTCCTAGTTTTCTCATTCCTTAGACTTTGCTCAAATACATCTATCTGCACATTCCTTGTAAAGGCTGGCCGCGTAGAAGAGATATTGATTCAATTGTTACGTCTGTTGTTCGCAATGTAAAAAATGTAAAAAGTTAACTTTACAATCAATAGCGGCTAGAATAGAACCCCATCAGCGTCCCAAAGTTTTCTTCTGAAAATGGAATAAAAGTAGTTTAAAAATTCTATTGTTAATATTACGCTTAAACAATAACTTCGTTGTGATTCCCATATTTCTTGTTATATGAACAATAAAGATTTTATCGCACTTCTATGTGTACAAAAAACGACCAAAATTCGCCAAAGAACCACCTGCCTTATATGATATGCTCAGTAGTTTTATTATTTAATGCAGATTAAACGGTCAAGTTAGTGTGTCATTTTGTTAAATACTTACCCTGTAATCTTTTTTAAAGAGGAATTTAAAGTGCTACTTGACTTTGGAACAAGGATACTCCAAATGAGAGGTTTTACACGTAAAGTTCATGCTTCTATTGTTAATCAATTCTATCAAAAGTTTCGCTTCGAAGTTTTAAATTATTCTTTGGTTTCACGCTGCAATGCAAAGCAAGGGACTTGTTTTTTTTCGAGGCTCGATGTGTCAGGAACTTAGCGATAATATTGATGTTTCTTTTGTGGAATGCAAACATAGATTATTCGATCTTTTTTGACGTGTTTTGGTCACTTGCTATTATTTGAAATAGTTTTCAGGCACTGCACAGAATTTTAATCCATGGGTTTCTATTGTTGGAAGCAAGCAAGTTAAGAAAAGTGTTTTTTTATGCTACTAAAGTTGCTTTAGACATAATGCATAAGTTTTTGTTTCTCAATATTTTTAGTTGTTGAGGATTTAGTGCTTGTGTATCTTTCAGTATTGTCGATTCCCTTTTTTAGAAAATCGAACAATATCACAAGGAAATCGAGAAGAAAGACACGATAATTCAAGTGGAGTCTTTGCAGAAGGAAAACGACTATAAAGCTACAATAGAATTGCTACGAAGCAAAATAGAAAGCTTAAAAGACGAATTATCACTCGCTTTTGCATCGGTCAGTTATGTATTTGGTCAGCGATAATAGTTATAAGTTGGCCTGGACAATGGTCTTTTGTCTGTACGACCTGTTTCCCCGATCTGGTTTGACTTTGGACCCTTTGGGAGGAAGGTTAGGGCGGTTAAACATTGGTGCGCTCTGCAAATGCTTGACATGTATTTAGACAGCATTGCATTATCAATAACTTGAATTGATAAACCGTAGATAGAAATGAAACAAATGCTCTCTTTAAGATTTTTACCCAATTGTAAATTTGTATAATAAGCTACTGGCCGACAAACAGCAAAAGTTTGCAGACTAACGTCAATTCCCAATTTGTTTAAGTACCGAATTGTGTAATGGTTCTAATTTTCCTAACTTTTAAAAATAGATCAAATGAAATTTTAAGAATAATCAATTTCGTAAAATTTAAAATTTTGGTTCATGTATTGATTTTTTTTTTTTCAGAAATCTGAGTTAGAATTAGACTTCCGTAGAAAAGAATCCGACATTGCCAAAGAAAACAAAGCGAATGAATCGGCTCTGAAAGAAGAAAATAAACAATTGGAGAACGAACTTCAACATATGAAAGTGGAAGTGACACAAGCTGTAGGAAAAGTATGTGTTATGGCTTATGATTATTGCGTTAGTGAAAAAATTTTTAATCTTCCGCGATGTGAATTCAATAGTAATTATATCTTTATTTACCAAGTTGCTTTGGCCAGGAGGCAGCGAAGAGGCTTTTTTGTCTTCGAGTCTAGCTGTCACCTGCCTGGTACCCACCTGTCTACCTCACACGATGGAGGCTTCACAGTTAACGCTGTTTCTTAAAAAGATACCGCTCGAAATTGGTTTTATTGAAGAAATGAGAACTACTTGAGGTAATAAAGAGGAACCCCAATCCTTTTTCCACAATTCCTCTTATTCGCGAAAATAAGATTTGATCGGTTTGACACCGTACCATTGGCAACCCTGCATTTCGCAATTTTGTGGCATCACAAAAGGATGATTTTGAAAAACTTCAGCAAGACTTTAGGCTATTTCCTACTATAGCAACACTTGCCTGGCCTACCTGTCCAATTTTTACCAACTTTTTTTCACTAAGCTAAGTTATTGATTGTACAACAAGCAATAAAATAACACAATATACTGTATACTGTAGGCTAATCTCAGATCTGTAACCAGAAACTCGCTTAATAATACAGTGCTGTAGGCCTAATTTAATACCCATAACTCACCATCTGGTATTGCTGTGAGTATGAGTAGCTTAACCAAATCTGAAAACTTGGGTACTGGTACTGGTAGACCTATACTACAGTACTGATCTACAGTATGCCTTTTGAGATGTCACAAAACTTCGAAATGCAGGGTTGCCAATGGTACGAAGTCAAACGGATTAAATCGTGTTTTCACGAATAAGGGGAATCGTGGAAAAAGGTTTGGGGCGCTTCTTTATTACCTCAAGTAGTTTTCATTCTCCAATAAAACCAATTTCAAGCCTGCAGTATCTTTTTAATGCTGAATGTCAAGCAGTGAAGTCAAGAATACCAATTTTGATAACCTTGGAAACTGAAAAATATCGAAAAACTGTTATCTACTTTTGATCTATGCAAAGAAAAGATAAATTTTTTACTCCCTCCAGAGCTGAATTGTCTTTAATGCAATATGTGCCACTGTTCTATTTTTCTAGTTTACTGTATTTTCATGCAAATGTATTCTTGCTTAGTCAATCAAGTGTAAGTTTGTTTTAGGCATGCTGTACTGGCAATATTATTATTTACTCTTTTCAAATTCAACTCTTTTTCAGCTAAAAGATTTCAAGATAGATATTGAACACCAAGACCAGTCCATGGCATCTTCAATATACGATGAATGTCAAAAGTTATTTAACCTACTTCAGTCTATTCAAAATTCTACTAATATTCCAAGAAAAGCCCTTGCTTCTAAGGGGTAGGTACCAAGTTAGCATATTTAACTGCTTACCAGTTTTAATGCGGTTTTCGGCCTGAACTTGTTTTTGGTGAGACTTTTGGATGCTTTTTAGCTTATTGAATTTTTTACAACTTTCTTTGCTATAGCCTCATTTCGTAGCGTGTTGATCTCTAACGATAGCCTAGTAGCAAAGGTCTATTTTAAATGATTTTTTAAACTCGCAAATGCAATTTTTGTTTTGTGTAAATTTTTAGGTAATTTTGATCGAGATATTACATCTTTCAATCTGTACAGAAATGCTATTTTCTCCACTTTTTGAAGTTGGCCCCAATGGCCGAACAAAATTTCTCAAAGATAACTACTCTCTTTTGTCGCGACTTATCTGATAATTAAACTTAATCGTTTGGCTTATTTCGAATGGCGTATAATAAGATGATCTAAGCGCATTGCTTTGTGATTTTCTAGCTCCCTTGTATGTAAACGAGCAGTTTGCGAGCTGCAGGATATCGTTGATTCGGTATCACGGTCAGCTAATGATCTACTGTGCGAGTTGGCTCGATTAAAGAGGGAGTCAAGGAAAAGAATCGATTTCTCGTCGTTGCGCAACAACAATGACGTCACTATTGCGTCAGAAGAAGCAAAACTACTAAGGTACGACTCACTAAACCGTAGCGGGCGGGAGCTTGTCTGCACTACGCGTAAAATGGTAAACTTTCAAGCTTATACTTTGTTTTCATATATATGTAATCCTTTATATAGGTAATTTCATAACTCGCTGGTAGGTAACCCAGCATTAGTTGCTAATGTCCCCTTGTGATTTTACGCCCAGAGAAGACCAGGCTTATATTGAAGCTTAAAATAATTTTTAATGAAGTGATGACGTGTTTACTGCTGAGTATCGCTTGTAAGCATAAAATGCCTATCAACGCAGAGTATCAGTATCTTAAAATTGAATCAATGCGATAATAAAAGAAACAAACTTGAATGCCAGCCAGATTCCCAGTTTGTCCAATCTCGACACTGTGTGCGACTTAATGAATTTTGCTGCTTATAACATTGCATTTAATTGCAGGGAAAAGCTGAACAAAAAAGAGTCAGAGCTTCATGATTTGCAAGTGAATATGAATCATTGGAAGGACCTGACTGCTCAGAGGTTAGCGGAGAAATTTCAGGAAGAACTACAACTGCAAGTTGATAGGTACGAGTCCCGGAATGCTACCAACTTCAACGCAGCAGTAATGGGCAAGTTTTGTCCCAGAAAGCTTATGACTGGTAAAAATCTTGTTTGTGACCACTGTCCAGTATTTGTAACACAATCACGGTCTTGAAAAGTTATGTTTTCAATCTCTCGCTGGTGCGACTTTTTTGCTCTTGTGTGCACCAAACAATTCTGCCCCTCCGGAAATGCTTTTCCGTTTCAGCCCACTCTTTTGGCAAGGAGCTGGGACTGCACCACTATAATTTTGTTTTTTTTTGGAAACCATAGCCGAAATATTTAGCGGTGTTAATTTTATTTTCAGAAAGCTTTCTCAGTACAGAAGTGACCATGTGCACAAAACCACCGATTCAAAGCCGGTAAGTTCTTAACTCAGATTATGTGGCACTCTGCATTTGTTTTATCCTTACTTAGTTGAATCAAAGTAGTGCTCTGTTTTTTAAAATCTATTTCGATGATTACGGGTTTATTGCGTTAGGAATTGAAATGATCAAAATTATCTTCTCTTGGCCCCATTGAAGTCATCAACCAGTTTTTGTACCCCCAGGCCCGTAAATAAGTGAAGACCGAAAAGTCTTCGACGGTTTTTATTTGACTTTTGTACGAAAATTTATGAAGACCAAATATGAATAATGCGCGTTTTGCTGCACAGGTGTTAAAGAATAAACATCCTCTTAAAACAGACCTCACACTCCTGGTTAAGAACCTATGTCTGGAAGTAGGCTTCTCAAGGTTTTTTTTTTACGAGCTATAAGCTAACAGTAAACACATTTGAATATGGAATCGATTTTTTGTTTGTTTGTAGGACCTCGGCCGTTTCAGTAAAAGCGCCAATAACTTAACGAATGGAAATTCTTCCCACGGTGACACCAGCACAATGAAGTTGCTTTGTCATCTGCAAGGAAGAGTCAAACAGTTGCGATCAGAAAATGATGTAAGTAAAGCGGTTCATTCTTGCAGCAACATTCCTTGTTATTACGCATTCATAGCTGGGAAAAAAATTTTGCGTTTTTTTGTAAATACTTATCGTTTTGAAAAGGTTAAAAAATAAGAGACGTTAGCAAAATTTTAAGTTGGAGCAGCCACTTAGGTTGTGGAGGCGTACCCAGTTGCTTCCATCAGTAAAGATAACTCAAGTTGCTTTTTTTTTGGAGGGGGTGGTAGTGCATAGCTTCCCTCTTGTGCTCCAGGCTTTTGATGGCCTAGCGCATTTATCCAAAATAGACGTTTGAAAACTGTCTGGGCAACAATGTGACTCAGGGCCCTATCACTTAAAATGCATTTGTTATTCTGGCTTTATAACTTAGATTCTTAATTTTCAGTTGCTTCGATCAAGTAACTACATCAAAAGCCTTGATGGACGTTGAAAGATGATATTGAACCGACATTGATGCAATAGGAGTTGTGGTGCTTTATTAATAAGTGTTTTGTAGTGAAAAACAGTATTTTGGTACCGACCAGGCGATTAAATGTACTAATTAAGAACACCAATCAAAAACAATCACTAAAACTTACCAAACAATATACTGTAACATTGTTTTTTGGCCGAAATTTCCTTTAAAATCCAACTCTTCAGCTAAACTCCCTCCTACATGACGCTTTAGGCTTTTTGTTACCTTTGACTAACTCAAAGCAGCTGCCCTGGTTTTCCATCAGTCATCAAAATACGTTAAAAATGGAAATAGTATTTATAAGCAAGTTATCGTTATTTGGTTGATGCAGGCTTGACCGCCAGTAATTCATTATGTCTTTTGTTTGTACTTAATTAAGATTTTTGCAACTGTGATTTTCCTTCTTGAACATTGGTGTTTTAATAGCGTTTTTTCGTATTATCAATATTGGATTTGTATTGTGAATTTTTTATTATATCACTGTACTTTGTATATATTAATTGCTAAACATAAAAAAATTGTATGATGTTTTAGCCTGCTTGTATGTCAGAATTTTGAATCGGATTGAGAAGCACAACTTATTAGGATTTTCTTGAATGCTTTTTGGTTGAGGCTGGAAAAGTTCAAGCTAGAACACTTAATTAACGTTAAATTTTCTGCATGTTCTACTTGAAAAACATCAAAAGCTTGATAGTGTTTAAGCGATTGACCTTTTAATCTTAGTAATTGTCAGTTTTATGAGGGCTAGTTCGCTTCCTATCGAAAGCATTAGTGTCACTGAAATTCCTCACAAAGGCATCGGAACTGTAAAAAATGCTGGAGTTTTGAAAAAGCCGAACGGTACTGTGCGGCCAGCTGAATTACAATATTAGTACACAACTAAACAATTTCGAAATTTTTAGACAAGAAAACCGGTTCTAAAACAGTGAAGTAGATTTGCAGGCCATATATATAATTTTAGATGGTACTAGTTTAGTCTGTAGACGTAGACAGGATATTAATCGGGTGCGACCCACATGCAAATCACACGTAGTGACGTAGGCAGGACTTCCTAACGGGAAAGTTTTTAATGGGTGAAAAATACTGTATCTGTAGATCAAACGTTGGGAGCAAAAATCCAACTACCGGTATTAGGAACTTCAATAATAATTTATAAAAATAGCTTAAATTTTGGAATAAGCGCTGCAATTCAAGATTAATTTTTTTATTGACATTAGTTTTTGGCTGTTGAAACATCCATTTCAATGATTTCTTTCCTATCGACACTGCATTTTCTGCTCCTAACAAAAAATAAATTATAACTTTCAAGTTGAATAAAGCCCAAATTAGCCAGATTTGATATTGGCTACTCTGCACACACAAGTCAATTATTCTTGCTGATTGCTGAACTTTTTTTTTTTCAATCGGGACAATTTCGGTAAGCTTTGGTAACTCCACTTCAAGTTCGAGAGTAGAATATCAAATTTATCTCTAGGTGACCGTGATTGTACAATAACGAAAACACCACTCTAGAAAATATTCTACTTGACAAATTTATATGAACTTCGGCATACATAAGTGACAAAAAGCAATAAGCAAATCAGACAAGCAAAAATATCTCGTACAAAAACACCATTTCATCGACTCCCTATGTGATTGGCTTTATGTGATTAAAAAAGCGACACGATTTTGATGAAAAAATATGCTGACTTAGGGGGAAATTTCATTACACTACACCGAATGATTATTGCTTATGTTAGGTTACAATTTTCACATATTTACAGTCCAGAGTTGTCAACGAGCCAAGAAACTCATACTTAAGCAATATTGACAATGTTGCAGTCTACTGTATCTTGAATCTACAAGCTTTACCTCATTAAAGCAGACAACTAACTTTGGCAATCGTCACGCATCAGTGGAAAGAGATCTTAAAAATCAGGCACTCACACATTAAAAGCAAAGCAGTGAAAAAGACGCGAGATAAAACAAGCAAAATGCTATAAGTATAGAGTTGGGTTAATTTGCAATTTGTACAAAATCACTGCAAAGTCTATTTTGGAACTAATCTCCCGTGACCAAACGCGAAGAGGCAAATACGGAAGAGCTTTAGTCGTTACTCCTCCATGTAGATATTGACATCTAGCTGTACGGATTCTGCAATCGCATCTCGGATCGTTTCGCTCTCGAAAGACAATCTCGGAATCTCATCATCGCTAAGAGTAGTCATGGCTCTCAAGCGGAGGCTGGACTCAAGAGGCCCAACCACGACAGACCGATCGACGTCAATGGTCTTTTTCGTGAAGTGGAGGACGCTTTCTTGCGCGTGATGGTGGATGCGGAAGCGATGATCCTCGTTTCCAGACACAATCTCATATCTCGAATGATCCCGTAGTTGTTTCAATGAAGCGCGGAGAGAGAGGAGCTCGGTTTTGTGAGTAAGGTTGTGGTTAGGGATGTGGATCTCAATCGGGAAGCTGTTGTTGAGAGTTGCCTTGCCGTTACGATCATGGATTTCAATAAACCTTCCTTCAGATTCATCCGCGGATCGGCGAGAGCGACGTGGCACGTCTCCACCCGGCATACAGTTGTAGCAGACCGTGTCCTCTTGTGGATAGGGATTCCGAGCCATAGGAGGAGGTTGAGGACCATAAAATTGTCCCATTGGTGGCATTCCTTGGTTTCCGAATCCTGGATATGATGGAATGTGTGGAATACGCTGCTGGAAGCCACCGTTTCCCCGAATGCAGTATCTAAAACGTACCGACAACATATTACATTAGCTGTATTTAAACATGAAGCTTTCCAAGTTGATTGATATATCCATACCTATCCTCCTCTGATGAGGAAGCGACAGTGGCGCTTTTATTTTGGACGATTCGCTCGCATCCGCTTGAGGCTGAACGCATCTCGCATCTGCATTGTATTCTAAGTTTTCCGGTTGACATTTGCCTTCTTCCCACGTAAATTCGCTGCTTGTTTGAAGCCACCAAGTAGACATAATCATCGAAAAGCGTCTTATCCAAGGCAAAAGCGTGCTTATTTAGAGCATTGCGAGTTAAACCAACATCATGTGATCACTGATCAGGCTAGTTGTAAAAACAACGCCGAAAATGTAGATTTTAAACTAAGGGCTTTAAAAAGTTTTGAAAAGCTTTGAAAAGGGCCCAAACAATCGTCCCAACTAAACCAGGAATAAGAAACGCTGAAACTAGACTAAAAAAAAAACAAGAACCAGCTAAAAAAAACCAGCATTACATTACTTTATAAAATATGAAGTTTTAGTTACAATCCAGCTTAAAATATCCTTACCCAGGGCCGAATCTGTAGAAGCTGTTCGGACAACCACAACTAAATCCTCCGTAAGTATTTTGGCATCCAAACTCGCAGCTCCCTCCTCCCATTTGGCACTCGTCCACGTCACCACAACCACCTCCCATCTTGGTTAAGCCTCTGCAAAAGCCATACAGAGCAACGTAAATCCTTAAACCAACTAAGCAACCTGATTAGCTTTTTGCAAGATAATGTACATCGGAAGTTTCAAGACAACAATACGTGACCAAGACATCAATCAACAAAGTCGGAAAATCCACATTGAAGCATCCGCGTTAGAATATGCAGTATAAAAACTCACATTACGCATACACAAACAACACCAAAAACCGCATTGTCAAAAAGAGCGACTTTAACTCAGTTCTCTGTAACTGTGAGCTTTTAGAACACAATTGGAAATGCTTTGAAAAAACTATTTCGAACAAACTCCAATACCTCGAACAGCCGCACTCAAAGCTACCAGGACTGTTGGTGCAAGATTGTCCAATTCCACACGGAGAGTTGATGCATTCGTTGACATCCTGGCAACCTCTTCCGTACAGAGTGGGAGCATAACCATTGCCGCAAAGACATCTGTAAGAACCAGGAACATTCTGGCAACCTCCAGCGCAATCTCCGCCTTGACCACCAGAGCACTCGTTGACATCTAATATACACCAAAAATTATTCGCAGGTCTAATTTGCACTCAATTTTGAACTGCAAATTTTTTCTGTGAATATTTTGTCATATCATGGGCTTATATGCCGAGCATTCAAACAGCAACAAACCTAAGAAAAGTTAAAAAGTTTTGAAAAATAACAACTAAACACGTGTGGAAGGAGTATAATGTTTTGAGTTGCAATTCAACAATACTGTTATTTACTGTATGATCTATAAAACGACAGAAAAAACTGCGCCGGGTTGCGCCAAGTCACATCGATATACCTTCGACTGCTGATAATATGAGTCTCCGTTATTAAAACGTAATAAACACCCGGACTTCCGTATTCCATTTTCGGTAAAGTAAGAATAATGTTCAATGAACTAACCGATGCAAGCATCTCCCATTCCACGTCTGTAGCCTCTCGGGCACTCGCAGTGGTAACCTCCAGGATCATTGCGGCAAATTCCTCTTGCCCCGCAAATTCCTGGCATTTCCATGCATTCATCCTTGTCCACGCATTCTGAATTCTACAAACATTAATAACTTTCACATTTATTCATTAGTCTTAGTGGTTAGCATCCAAGTAGTCTAGAGATAAGCGAATGGAGTTAATGTGCCATAAAACGGTCTCAGGATCTTGTAAGAAGATGTAGGACAGTAGTTTCTTAAATACTTTTTATTTTTTCGTTATGTATGTATTTATTCACGACGATACAGTCATGCATTGAGTAGTAAAAAAAAACTAACAGAAAGAGCAAGACCAAGGCCTATGCTGTTATTGCACACAACAAGACATTGCTATGTATGTGGTGAGGCGGCAGCGAAACGACCATGCGGTCCACTACTCTACTGTCACCTCAACAGTTAACTTAACGCAATCTTCAGACTAAAAATAAGTAATAAACTGAAAACACAAAAAACAAAACACGCACATACACAAATAACGCCCACCCACATCAAAGCAAACCATAATCAAGCAGTTACCTCCTGTACAAAGCCATGAGGGCATTCGCACTGGAACGATCCAACGGTGTTAACGCACACATATTGGCAGTTGTGTCGTTTGGTGGAGCATTCGTCCATGTCTAAAATTGACAATGAAATTAATATGTCAGATGAGTGCACAAGGCCCCACCAGGCCGACAAATTTAACACGGGATAACTTAGTTTTCCAGAGATTTGCTCATAACTTAGCCATGATCCAAATTTATAGGCAATGATATCCAAATATAATATCCAAATAATGACAGAAAATATCCAAATATAGGCAATGATCGGTCTCTTATTTTCCCAAATTAGGTCAGTGGTAGTTCAAGCATAGCGGCAGTATGCAGATGGGATATTTTCTTCAAAAATATTCTCGGAAAATTTTTCAGAGGCGGTTCTTGGTTACTCACGAAAAATGCTAATAAGGGCATAGAAAAGCTGTTGTAAAATCCTAGAAAATCAGTAGACCAATTGAGAAAATAACTCTTACCAACACAAGAAGAACCACTTCGGTCAATTCGGTACCCAGCAGGGCAAGTGCATTCATAACTTCCCTCTGTATTCCGGCAGTCAAAACTGCAAGGTGACGGTGTGCTCATGCATTCATTAAGGTCTGAATAAACAAAAAATCTCTTGGCATAAAATTTGTAGCACTTTTCGTGGTAATAACATATGCTCTATGGAGTCCCACAACTTTCCTACTTTATAGCTCTGTAAAAACGTTTTAACTTTTGCCTTTCTTAGTGTTGATCTCAACTTGACCAATGACCAGTGACCACTTATCAAGTGACTACAACGTAAAAACGAAAAAATAAATTTGAATGGTGCTACTGTTGGAATCGCAGTAGGTCTTGTTAAAAGTGCTTAATGCAATAGGTCAATGACAAACTAGATGCATATGTTTATAACTCACATTTTATTCAAAAACATAAACTTCATTAGGTATGCCCTAAGGTTCAAAACTCGGACCAACATGTCACTCAGGACAAAACAACAACGGTTTTGCACACAAATTATGTATCAAAAAATCATTTCGACTGTTTACGATTTCAGCAATCTCGTAGATCCAGAGACTAATACTGAAATTATGATGAAAACATTGTTTTAAAAAAATTGACATTTTGAGTAATTGCGGATTTATTCATTAGTGCTTACCTATACACCACTGCCTTGAAGGTGATGTCTCATAGCCATTGTCACAGGCACACCTATAGCTTCCCATAGTGTTAATGCAGGTTCCATGAGCACAGAGACCAGGCAGCACGTTGCAGTCATCAATGTCTCGTCCGTCCGGAAGATATCCAGGTCCGTGAGGACATAAATTCACGAAGTCCTCTATTACAAAAATGAAACAAAATTTAACTCTCTTCCTCTCTCTCTTTTTTACCGCCGCTTTTCCGTGATGATGGTTGTAAGGGCAGCAGCTCGAGATTAAGCCACCACGCTTAACAGTTTTCCATTACTTTCTTCATTTCTCTCGGATAAAGTTTCAAGCGACTTCATCCAGAATTCTCAAAGTAACTGATTTATATATAGTTCCGGGTCGGGTCTTTTCCATTTACTTTACGAGGGATGCTTGGTAAAAAATACCAAAGTATAACAATGCTATTTATTTTTTCTTAAGTTTTCAGTAGATAAATAAATTCTAGGACTACGAAAACACACGTTACCTTTAAACTCATAAAAAAAGTTCGTAAGACAAGTCACAAAAATTCAAGTATAACTTACTAACATTAATTTCATGGTGTTCTTACCGGTTCCTGGGTGCGGACATTCTTCACAGGCCGCTCCCCATCCTTTTCCGCGGTTGCAACAGCATTCCGATTTCGTAAATAGCAAGCCAGTTGTAGAAGTGACTTCGCACATGCGCTGGTGCACTGCTGCGTAGCACAATCCCTGCCGTGTATCTGCGTAAAAATAATGTGCCAAATCTTTTAAAATACGAGTTTAAACTCAATAACTTTGGAGCTTATCAGTTGCAAGTCACATAGAAAACTGGTCAGTTTAACTTATAGTCAGTTTGAGTTTTTCAGATTTTGGTACATACAGTAAAACTTTTATGACGATAAAAATCTCAAATTTTTGAAGCTATGAACTTTGAGAAATGTTGGACTGAAGATGATGGTGTGCTCACTACTCAACCCGGACAGGATTGTGTGCTTATTGAAGGATTAGATGATGCACTTGCGTAGTTTGGAATCCTTTGGTACAAAATCAAAAATAATATAATTCAACAGTTTGAGTGCTGCGTTCTAGTTTTGAGCCAAATACACTAACTGTATTTGTGCAACACGGAAACGTATTCAGATACTAATCAATCAAGCATGTAACCGCAAAACATTTGGACCAGAGAGCAGTAAACATTAAACAAACTGCAACAAAAAAAAACAATCATTTTAACAGCTAATAAAGGCCCAACTCACCCACGCAGAGTTTATTCTCTTCATCGTAGTCGTATCCCTCATTACACTGGCACCTGTAACTCCCTTCTTCATTCACGCAAACACCATAAGTACAAACCCGAACCATTTCGCATTCATTCACATCTGTAAACAAGCAAGTAAAAAACGCATTTTTAAATCATGTACGAATACTTTTTATTAACGTTAATACTGCCCCCTAACACTGAAGGTAAAAAAGCAAGCCCTTTTTGTCAGTTAGATAATACACATTACCGTACCATTAATACAATAACGTCAACAGTGCATAAAAGAAAACCTTAAGAGACAGTTAAATAGCCTGAATGAAAACCTAATATTCACTTTATTCGAAAAATAATTGGTCAGCCAAAGCAGACAGAACGAGCTAGGTGAATGACTTTACTTTTTTAATTATTTATAATATGAAGGATAAATAAACAATTAGTCAGTCAATATCAACATTAAGATTTTTTAAGGATATATGTTAATTACTTACAGTGAGTATGCAAATTTAAGTATTGGATTTTAAGGTTTTGCTATCTTTTCAAAAGGACAGAATTTATAACTACTAGCTAGTGATGAGAGCAAAAATTAAAAATTTCAAAGCCAAAAAAACAAAAGTTATGCCTTTAAAGTTGTAGTTTCAACTACCAAGGTCTTCTTACCAACGCAAGCATCAGCAGTTCCAATTCTTCTGTAACCAGATGGACAGAGACAAATGTATCCACCAATCAGGTTCTTGCACGTCATTCCTTTCGAGGTGCAATCGTTGAGTGTATCAGATGTGCATTCGTCCACATCTAAATGGAAAAAAGTACATTTTAATATGTATGCGGATATAAACTGGGCTTATTACATAAGAATGAATCAGAGTTGTCAATCGGAACGCAATCAGGCAGTTTGATGCAAATTTTGAATCGATTTTTAATTCCAATTATAATCTGTAAAAAATTCTTTAATGCAAAACATAATACTTGGGTATTTGCTTGACCAATACAACTACAGTATGTTTTTTTTTCGTTACATCAATGCAACTCAAAGTTTTCAGCAAAATTTACAGCCTTTTTATACCAAGCAGTACATTCAATGTTTATTTTTTCATATTAACTCAACATTTTTTGGCTTGCAGAAAAGAGATATCAGTATTGTCAAAAACCGACGTTTTAGCCCTCTCGGTCATACAGCAAAAACAAAAAACAATTTAATGAGACAAAAATAGAACGGCAACAACGGAAAAATTAATTAACGCTTCAAGTTTCTTTTTGATTTTTACCTTCACACATTCTTCCATCCTCTCGGAGTTTGTATCCTTGTGGACAGGCGCAATGGAAGCTTCCCTCTGTGTTCTCACAGCGGAATCCGCAATGGTTCAGTCTATCATCTCGGCATTCGTCAATGTCTGAAAAAAACAAGTATTGATTTCAGCAAGCTCTGAGCTTGACCAAAATAGAATATTAATCTTGATGCTGTGCACGCGATTTTTTTGATTTTATAAAGCTACATGCATTCCGTTCACTAACCCAGCAGACCACAAATAAGGTATCAAAGCTGCCATTGCCCGGTTGCGAAAAAAAAAAAACAACAAAAAAACATCAAAAAACATAAATAATAATCATTGTTGTTCCTTCCAGCCATGACAGCGTATTATCAAAACTAGTTTATGTGTAATGCGTTTGCGTAGTTCAATATTCAACATAATTTGCTTGGTATTTGAAAGTTACAGTGCGACACGCGGGACTTAGTATGGAGATATATCGACCGAAACATAGGAGAACATGTTTCATTATCGGGTCAGACATTGCTACACTGTAATGTATTGCAACCGCTTTGAAAAAAATTTTTTTTTAATTTTTATCAATTTAAGTCCCTTAGCATTCAATCGTCGTACTAGTTAATATAAATATCAATTTTTATACAAGAAAAATAAACTTAGTACAAGAAAAAACCTGGGAAGTGGGCCGTAGGGCGCAAGAATGACTGAAACTTACCCAGACAAGTCATATGAGGGCCGACGTAGAACCCGGGTTCGCACTCGCACTCGAAACTTCCCTCTGTGTTCTCACACGTTCCGAATCCGCACACGTTCACCTCCTCACATTCGTTCACATCTTTTTGCCGAAAAATATGAGGTTAAACTTAGTTATATAACAATGAGCATTAAGTTTAGACATGTGCAACTGCAACGCAATACTGTTATTACAATCGTTATAGCAACGCAAAGTTAGCAAACAGCATAGTAGCCAATTTTCATCGAATGTTGTCTGATTAACCTATTTAGGTTTTGTTTCGAATCCTAAATAATTCACACTCGAAATCACAATCATCCTCAGAGGATATTCCTTTACCAAACTTTATGTAATAATTTCGCAAATGTAATATGCCGGGATAAGGTCATGTACATTTTTTAGTAAAAGATTATAAAAGTTTTTAGTCATCCTGTTTCAATTGAATACTATCTTACCGCTGCAAGTGATGTTGTCATCATCAAGCTCGTAGCCGGCCATACATTGACACATGAATCCACCAGCCACATTCATGCATTTTCCGTTTATGCAAGGGTTTACTCGGCACTCATCAATATCTAAAAATAAAAATTAAGAAAATAAAAAGCAAAAGTCATAATCTGAATTTGACAAGTCAAACAGGTGCTTGCTAGACTGGTTCGACAAGAAATTTTACAGCACACTTTAGCACCGATGCTCGCTGTGCGAATGACAAGCACGTGGGCTATTAGACGAGTATAAATTGTAGGACAACTAATCTGGCTGGGGTGAAGCTTTAAAGTATCATAAGCTTAAAAGAGCTGACTGATTGTAGGTATTGACATATTACAAGTTTAACAATGTTTACACGCAACTGAGAAGCCCCCAAAATCGGTACTTTCATGCGTCGTAAAATAATTACTATGCTTCAATGATCTCTAATTTACCTCTACAACATATTTTTACCAAATATTTTCCAGCAAAGCAGTTTACAACTTGATGTCATTATACAGTGGATTAAGTTTTTAAGTACTAAAAGCCTAAAGAATTCGCCTGACTATAGAATATTTGTGGGTTTGGAGATAAAGGGGTGTGCTTGTAACTGAAGTTTCATGAGCAAAGTGCTCCTAATAACCGTGGATGCGGCAACGCAGCTGCAGTACTTACAGCGCTGGCAACGATAAATTTAGAGTGCTCAGAGCAGCTGTGGGTGCCTGATACGTGTCTGCAATGCTTCTGAGCACTTCTAGTCTTCTACACTACACCTACTACTCTCAAACTCCACAAAATTATAAAAATCAAAAATTCACAAAAAGCCAATCGCTTACTGACAAATTAAAACTATTAAGCTGGTGGATACGATTTCACATTGAGGCGTATCTGAGTGAATTTTATTATTTTATTTCACTGCACAGCGCTACAATAAAACAAAGAAATCCACTCAGTTACGATATGTATAACCAGTCTTGACCCAGCTATTCCAGATCAAAACGTTTTCGTTTAGCAGGTTCTTTTGTAAATGGCCTTTTGAAGCAACAATAACGCGCTTTAGATATACACGCTGCTCTCAAACCCACAAGTCTACCAGTATTTCCTTTCGTGAAGATAAACGTACTGAATTTGAAGCCACTACTTTCTAAAATCGTTATCCAAATGCAGTTCAAATAATGGACATTTTGTAAGTATGCAAAGGTTTCCGCTGTTGTAGTTTGACATAAAACAACGTTTTTTCAACGAAATTCAGAAATTTTGGAAATATTTTTCAACTTTTTACCTATTCCACCAGGTCCAAATCCACATCCATTCGGACACAAAGCTTCAAACTCGTTGCTGCCCTCTGTAGGACAGGCCGTGCAGTCAGAATCTTCAAATCCCCATCCCGCATTTCTGCACGTGCAACAGCAAGTGCCACGGGTCAACAGAATCGAACCCGGGGCGCTACAAACTCCGAAATCAATCCTCGAGTAGCAATAGGCAGGTCGAGTATCTAAACAACAGTTATATGTCAACCTCAACTATCTATTAGATATAGGCAGAATGCATTTCTTTTCTTCTTTTGTCGTTGGACTGCTTAACTTTACGGTTTTCCGTCGTGTAAAACCATATCTTTGGAAAACATCCAAGGGTGCATTTTGAAGCTTCTAAGGATTTTTTGTTAAGTTAGTAACAACTTACAACATAGCACGAAACAGGATAAATATCATGCTTTGGGTTCCACAATACTGGCTTTTACCTTCATTATTAGTTGAATGATTAAAAGCTTATTGGTTTCAATACCATTTTAACAACCAGTTTCTCTAACTGAAAACTAATTTGTTAAAAATGAAACGATCAAAAAGTTACTTGAGCTACTTACCAACACAGTGCTTCTTGTTGGAAGTCAAAACATGGCCTGTGGGACAGGAACATTCAAAGTCTCCAGCCGCATTAGTACAGGTTCCAAAAATGCAGTACTCATTCGTTGCGCACTCGTCAATATCTGAAAATTATTTGATGAATAATTTTTTGAAAAAATATTCTCACTTAAATTTCTCTGAGCTCAAACGATCATTTTTTCTCTACGATGGAAAAGACACGGCAGATCTCACTTTGGAATGAAAAAAAGCATAGCTTCTCAATGCTTTCGATAGTACTGCACTTGCTGGAAAAAAGCTAAAATGGTATACCGATAGCATGCTAATTATACTGTAATACTACTAGTTTGAGTCTTGTCTTTTTAACATAATAATTTATTTCAAAATTGAATTTTTATACTCCGTAAAAATGTAGGTACTGAAAAAATCCATAAACTTTAAAAAATAGAAACTTAAAGCCATTATAATTTTTTACAGCATGCGCCTACCAGTGCAGGACTGTCCAATGCCATCGTCATATCCGTCAGGGCAGTAACATTTGAAAGATCCGTCCATATTCTGGCACGTACCGACTCCACACACGGTTGGGTCGACTAAGCATTCGTTTTCGTCTAAAATGCATTTCATGATCATGTCAAAGAAGAAGATATAGAGTTTAACTGAAACCACATATATAATATTAAAACTCAAAAGGAGTGGAGTGAGACATTGCTTATTTTCTTCAACTTTACGAAATCACCGAGTTTAGACAAAGTAATAGCAATATTGCAACAGTCAGCAGCTCAAAGCTGTCACCTCGACTGAGTTTTGCCGATTTACTTATCGTTAAAATTCTTACTGAAAATATCTGAAAGCAGAGACAGCTAAACAGCTAACGTATAAACGATGCCAATTCAAACACCAAAAAGATAAATGATCATCAAAAGATAGGGACAACAAAGTCGTAGCGTTAGAAAATCCATCTAAGCTGAGTGAGCACAGTTCATGCATTAAAACAAACGCAGTGAAACCGAACTCCTACCGTAGTCAAGGGGCACGTTTCATGCGACACCAGTAGACCTGGGCATTTCCTACCCAGCAACAGATTAGAAGGACGAGACTTTAACTATGGATTCGTTCCGCCGCAGCAAGTAATGGAAATTATCACGACATTAATCAAGTGGTTTAAATAAAGCACAATGTCTAAAGCAATAAAAAAATTAAAACTTAGGTTCAACCATCATCTTACCAATACAGTTTCTTCCGTCTGGAGTGGCCACGTATCCATCGGCACAATCACAAGCAAAATCACCAGGTAGATTTTGGCAGGTTCCTCTACCACATTGGTCCCCTTCTTCACATTCATTCACATCTATGATTGAGAAGCGTTAAGTTAGTAACTTACAATTAGTTTTACACGAACATAAGGCAAACTTTGCGCAGCAATTCAGAACCAATAACGACGAAAAAAATCAAAGTTGGAACACGGTAGGGTACTTTACAACTATACCGTATTAGAGGTAGAGCAAACGATTTAGTAGACCGAAAAAAGTGTGGCGAGAATATACAACAAGATTGTGAAAAAAGCACCCATGAGATAAATATGTGCAGTTGTGCACATGTCACCTTACTTGAAAAAATCCGAATTTTAAGTATTGGAAATATTAGGACGATAAGATTATTACTTACCAACGCAGTCACCATTGTCGGAAATACGGAATCCGGTATCGCAGGTGCAGGTAAAACTACCGAACACATTCTGACATACTCCAAATCCGCATGGACCAAGGTCGCATTCGTTAATGTCTACAAAGAAAATTAATCAATTTTTACAAAAATCAGGCTCGGATACCAGCAAAATTAAATCTGGTTGGTTGCCTGGAACTGTCAGTCTCTTTTCAGTAGAAGAGAGCATGGTGCAGTGGAATAACCTGAGTGGAAAATCCGGAAAAAATGACCCATTTCACATCACTCAAAGGCTGGTGGTAGCTTATCACCATACAGGCGCCGCTGCTGATCAGTACCAATTGGTCGTCTCTTATGACCCGTGGTACTTTACACATAATAAATCTGGTTCGTAAAGTAACACGTATCATATATCCAATCCCCTTTTTTTTTTTTTTTTTTTTTTAAATGCTTTTTTTTTAAATTTTTTTAAAACTATCATCGTTGACAGGTCGGAAGCCCTGGTTACAATCGCACTCATATCCACCAGGTAAGTTAGTGCAATCTCCGTTTGCACAAGTTGCTGTGCTCTCGCATTCATTGATATCTTAAAATATAATTTAGCTAGAATGCTTTTTTAAAAGCCAACATTAGTGAACTTTTTTATCCAATTAGAGTTAACTTATTATTACTATCCAATCCCCTGGTAAATAACGACATAGTTAAGAGTTAAATTCATGCATTATACTATTTAGTATGCGCTTTTGCTTTTGTTCAACTACTGTTTCTCATAGCTAAGATGTCGAGCAGAGATTAGATGACTTACTAGTAGCACGGTAAGTCTAACCAGTTCAAAGCATATAGCCTCTCGACTTTTTCTTAAAGCTTTGAAACTTTCTTGAAAAAATCCTAAATTCTTAACATCCTTTCTGCACAAATTGGTTTGGGCGAGAATCGAAACCACAATTATAAAGATTCAAAATCACTAACTTCGTTACCCACTACAATGCATCACAACGCTAATAAAAAAATATTGATAGCGAACGAACTTGGTGTGTAATACAAAATCTGATTAGTAACAATAAACGGTTTCAGCTGTACCTTCACATGCTCTATCATCGTTGACAGGTCGGAAGCCCTGGTTACAATCGCACTCATATCCACCAGGTAAGTTAGTGCAATCTCCGTTTGCACAAGTGGCTGTGCTCTCGCATTCATTGATATCTTAAAATATAATTTAGCTAGAATGCTTTTTTAAAAGCCAACATTAGTGAACTTTTCCTTTATTTTAGAGCAATTTTTCAATTACACTGCCGTTGATTGGATATAACTACTCAAAAAATAGCTCTTCCCAAAACAAGTCAGCTGGTCTCTTTTTGGTTAGAATTATAATATGTTGTTTAGGTAGTTAAGTGTCCGAGAAGCTTGTATTTTCCACTATGGAATCGAAAAAAAATCGTTTTTACCGCGGACTTCTGTATTTACATTCGCTCTTCTCCCATATGCTTGTGTTCTCTAAAGTCACGACTACACTTTGAAAAAAATTTGGTAGTTACAACTTCAAAATGTCTTCAAAGCTTTCTGGTAAACTTTGCTTGGAATGAGTAAAAGGCCTAAAAACGGTTTTAATCAAAGCTTCGCTTGTGCGAAGCTTTAAAAGTCTTAAAAAACCACGTTTTTAAAAGTCTCTCTTGGCAATGAATTAGGTAAGCGCAATAGACTCTCAAGTCTCTATGTCGGAACTTACCAACGCAGGTCTCAGTTTCCTCATCAAAGATGTAGCCATCCATGCACGAGCATCTATACGAACCAGGCTGGTTCACACATTCAGCGTTCGCAAAACAAAGGTCGCCCTCTTCAACGCACTCGTCAATATCTAAAAGCAAGAAAAGAATTAAAACCAATTAATTTACTTCTGCTACAACCACCCAAACATCACACAAATTAATGCTCATGTGACAACCGATAACGGTGCTCGTTTTAGAACTGACATTCAATATTTCAGTTAGTACTTCCACGTCTAGTAAGATTTATTACACGTCCGATCGGCCAAAGTTAAAATGAAGTATACATGGAAATCGATTTCGATACCGATTAGGGTCAGTGGATTACCATCTGCCTTATTCATAAGGATAGTTTCACTTGTAATTAAGCTGTAACTTCTCGGCATTATATTTTTTGAGTTTTTAATTTGTTTTTTTATTTGATTGTTTTTAAGTGAGGCTCTTTGGTAGAAAATTAACTCCAACAATAAGGTATAGGCGATTTAAATTTTGATAAAAATCTGGCTAGAAGAAAACTAAGAAGGTTATTGCTTCTTACTAGGGTTGAGTTAAATTTAAATTTTGCGTTTTGAATGTGAATGTGGATTTTCTAAAGTCAATGAATTTGAATGTCCTAGTTAAACATTCGACAAATGTGGATTTTTTCAAATTAAAACATACATAGTAAAGTAGCGATTTATAACTGGTTTATATTACTACATGCTGTAAACCAGGGGCGTCCAACACGCGGCCCGCGGGCCACAAGTGGCCCGCCAAAGGTTTTAAAGTGGCCCGCGCCAAAGGTTTCTGCATCGGTTGGTTGATTGATACTTCCGCGCTGACGTTGTGAGTTGCAGAAACGAGTCCTTGAATTTCTTTTGTACTTGCTTTTAGGAGAATCCCACAAAATCCATCGGAATGACCTTTTTTTTGTGTGTGTGTTCACTTGCTTTTTGGCAGAAAAAAACGATCAAAACCTGAGTGAAGACCTTTTTTTTTGGTCTTCACCTAGTTTTTGGCAGAAAAAAACGATCAAATCTGAGTGAAGACCTTTTTTTTTGGAAATCACCATGAAATCCATCGGAAGACTTTAGTTTGCGACGAAGAAGATAAAGTAAGACTAAATTTTGGCCCACGAAACTTTTGGAACAGCAAATTTGGCCCGCGACTGAAAAAAGTTGGACGCCCCCGCTGTAAACGTTCCATAAGATTTATCAAGTAAACAGAAACTTTATGATGACAAATTTAACGCTGCAATGTGCTTTAAAATTGTTTCCGCAACACTTAACGCGGATTTCCACAGTATCCGTTTTTCGCCCGTTTTTTTCCGTTTTTTTAAAGTTTTTGCATCTCCAACAAAAAGTATGCACTTTTTCGTCCGCATTTTTATAAGTCCATATCCGCAGTAAGTAAACGTGTTATTATTTGTTGATAAAAAGTTTGTCCAAAAATTTTATGTATGAACAACGAGAACGATATTTCAAAATGGAGCTGTACCCCTTCATAAAAAATTTTTTTCGGAAAACTTTAGTCCAGTATGTGACAGTCTGGTTAATGAGGATTTGGACATATAAAAACGCAGACGATATAAAAAAGCAAGTACTTTTTCATAGAAAAGCAAAAAACGTTCAAAAACGGATAAAAATGGACAGAAAACGAATACTCTATAAGTATGTCTACCTTTAGCTTCCTAGTAAAGATGCAAAAGAATGAACTTTACACCCGGTTTCCCGGACCCTATTTCTTTGAAGTTGCTTTTATGGCAGTTTAAATTGGGGAGAAATTGCGAAAAAACATAAAATTCGTCTTCTGCATCAGCAATTTTCAAAATGAGTTCATTAAAATTCATTTATTTCACCAACAGGCCGGCAATAGCAAGCTACTAAGGCTGTTTTAATAAAATCAAATGTAAGAACGATTTAGGTTACCGGTGCGAATGTAACGGCTAAATGACAATGCCTTCTCTCACATGGAGTAAAATATGCACATTAACGTATATGCAGCGGTCTAGAAATGTTAAATTGCTAAGTTTAAGCTATGGTTTCAAAAGCAGCCTTGGATTTTAAAAATGAATGGATCCAACCCAGCTTCTTACTAGCATAGCAATAAAGCGAGTTGTATACACGGGAAAAGCAAATGAAGGTATTCGACATTTTAATCATCTTTAAAGGAACCAAAAAAACAAGAAAAATTTACCTTCACAAATCAATAAATGTTCGTTGAACCGGTAGCCTGCCGAACACTCGCATCTGTAGGTTCCATCGTCAGTGGGGATGCATAGACCGTCTTTGCACAGTTCCGTGTTGGTGCTGCAAACGCTGTCGCCAGGAATGAAATCATCCGAACCGCACAAATCCACGAATTCTTCGCTTTCAGGCTCAGGACATTTCTTCACAAACAAAACGTAAAGCATCATAACAACCCAAATAAAAATCTCGGTAAGACTTATTTAATTCAACATCGTAATTAATCAAGATTTCTATTTAATAGACAGTGGATATTTTTCCAAAAAATTACGCCGAACCAAAAAATGGAGATATTAGTGTTACATAAGCATTAAGCAAGTGTATCAAAGTTAAAATTCGGGTACAAGAGACAAGAGCATTATGGCTTAAAATGCATTTTAGGAGGCAAGCAAAAGCAAGCGAAAACATAGCTTCAGCTGCTGGACATTCGGTGGATTGCGTCTTTTCCAGTTTTAGCCCTATATTGCACCTCATGCGATACTAAATTGGCTTACCTCACAAGGAGTGTTCCATCCTTGTCCCACGTTCTCATAGCAACAACATCCCTTTTTAGTTTGTGAAAACAACTCGCTTGAGCAAGTCTCAGAAGTGTCGTTAAAGTAACGGAAGCAAGACTTCACTCGGATATCTGAAACATCCAAACAACACATTGAAAAAAATTAAATGATACAACTACAACATTTATCCCAATGACTTGAACAAATGTGCTCTAATGAAACCAATCGCCTTTCAGCCATAGTTCATTGCAATCACAAACAGTGAAAAGATATTAGCCTTTTATTGTTATTACGAGTAACTGACGTCTTCTCACTCTTCATAATTTTGATTAACTCAACCCAAACTAATTTATTGTACTAAGTTCTCATGATTTAATTTAATTTTTTCATCAATACCAAAGTGCAATCTAGTTTTTACTTGCCATGATTTAAAAAAAAATGCAAAATCCGGCTGTTTGTAAAAGATTAAAAAGGATGAAAAAAAAGCAAACTTGAAATTAATACCTTCGCACTTTCTCCCGCCTTGAATAGGCCTGTATCCCTCCGGACATACACAGTTGTATCCTCCGTTGGTGTTCCTGCATTCTCCGGCTCCACACACGTCTCTGCTCTCCTCCGATTCGCATTCATTCACATCTCAAATAAGAAATTAATTCATCAAAAACAATTTCAACAATCAATAAAGTTTGAAAACGTACTAATTTGTTTATTATACAGTAGTACTCAAGGCAAACTTAACAAATTTCGATGACTCAAACAAAAATTTATGGAACAATCAACCCAAAAAATCTAATTTAAGCCCTATGACAAGCTAAAGGAGTTCTATCCTCATGTGACATTGCATTGCCAACCATAATTATTAAGTTATCCAAACATAACTTTTTTCTGTTAATCTTATATTCCGTCACTACTGCCAGTGTCCATGTCATCCCAGTGATTCTACGCGGTTTACGCTTTATATTTTCGTACTAGTTTGAATTTCTCAGTATTTCTTCTGTTGTAAGCTAGTTTCATGAAATAATTAGGATGGTGCCCAAATTTTTGTCGTAACTATAGCCTACAACACCAGAAGAACCTCAGGAATTTAACTTGGTTGAAATATCTGGAGTATAACTACATTAGAAATTAAAATTTGCTGGATAAATATTATCAAGACAGAAAATTTACCTTCACAGGCCCTCGTTTCTGGGTTGAGTTGGTATCCCATGTTGCAGACGCATTGGTAGGAACCGAACACGTTGAGGCATATTCCGCCCTGGCACAACCCTGGTAGATTGAGGCACTCATCTATGTCTTCCAGAAGGACAGTAATTGGGTTTGGAATGAAGCCAACGCCACCGGGACAAAGTGTGTCGTACTAAAAGAAATAAGATTGCTGTAGAATTGGACACTAACAATAATCAAACGAAAACGTTTTTATACGTATCAACATCAAAAAAAGATCAGACGGTAAAAACATTTCAATTTTGGATCAGCAAAAGATGTTTTTACCAATCACTCAAGCCAAACCATGCAAAAACAAAGTGGAGAAATTGCCAGAAAAAACTATGTTACTGTGCTCGTAAAAAAGCAATCTTACGGCTGCTTCTAACCTTGCTCATTGTAATCGCAGCTGCAATTCGACTATTTGGCTTCCTGGATGACAATAATAAATACTGTACTCTTTCTAGAGCAGTGAAAATACCTCGGTTGTATTTGGTAAAGGACAAAGTTCACACGGATCTCCCCATCCAGCTACATGTGTGCAGCAGCAGACGGATTTGGTCACTCCAATTCCGACGGGATCCGTGCAGATCGGAGCGTTCGGATCTCCCTCGCTGTTTAAGAAGCAATCTCCAGTGCGAGTGTCTAAAAAAATTCCTGTTTCGTAATATTTGGCGGTTTTGTTCTCTATTGCAGTAAAACTTTCCTCATATAAAGTTTAATTTTACACTTTAAACTCTTGTATTCGCTAGTTGTATAGACTCTACTTGTGCCTCAAAAGTTTATAAGACTCTATGAAGTTTTATAATATTCTAAACTCATCACGTCTGAAACTCATGCATCAACTAGAATGCTCGATTTGCTCGTGAATAATGCATGTTAAAAGGAACAAACAAGAACACTCTCTTCAAGGGCAAAAGTTCTATACATTAACGTTACTTCGCAATACAGTATTTGTAATTAAGTGTCTTTATTTAAAAGGTTGGCTTGGCCAGGAGACAGCGATTTTCGGTCTTCCAGCCATCTCCTCCCACCGTAGAGGTTTACCAGAGTCCTTTTTGAAGCTAAACACCAAACAGGGAAGCTGCAAAAACCAATTTTAAATGTTTGGCCGGACTGGCAATCGAACCTGAATCTAGCGTTCAGTAGCAGACATTCAACTTACCAATGCATCCAACACCGGTTGGGTTTGGATCAAAACCTTCTGGACACTGACATTCATAGCTGCCATCCGTGTTCACGCACTCGCCGTTGATGCAATTCGCTACATTGAGACATTCATCTACATCAGTGCAGTTCGCTCCTTGCTCATCTTTTTCGTATCTGCATTTTTTACAAAATTGTTAACAGAAAAGTCAGTGAAAACAAAATTGACTTAAATCCGAGCAGTACGTACCGCTGCTGTTAAAATACACCTTACGAAGACTTTCTAGTATTTACTGGCTTTGTTTACGTCATTATTACGTCAATGACATAAATATCAAACAGCCGTTTCTATGGTTCGGTAAACTTTAAACTTGAAGTAACGTTTACCTATATGTGTGTAAATTGAACAACTAGCTTCTTGAGGTGTGTTCTGGGGGAAGAGGAAAGGGCGCAAACTCCGCAATTTAGCAAAAGAACAAAACAATTTAACAACTTTTCAGTCCTCACCCTTGCAAGCAAGCACATTTGAAAGTTCCTGGCACGTTGTGGCATCTTCCTTTCACACAAATTTCTTCGAAAGCGCATTCGTCAATGTCTAAAAAACAGAACTTCTACATTCACTGACTTTAATTATCGAGTTTTTGTTACAGAAAATACAAATTAAAAAATTTAAAACGTAAATGCAAACAATTCGATATTTCAAGTAGATTGTCCAACTTTCTCACGAAATTCGTTGACTCACCTTTGCAAGCTTTTCTATCTTGAGTGTTGACAAATCCCATTGGACAGTCGCACTCAAAACTTCCGTCCACATTAAGACACTCTCCGTACGGGCCACATAATGTATCGTCTTCCAGGCAATCATCATTGTCTGCAAGTCAAAACACACATTACATCAACCTTGAACAATGAATATAAATTTTGACGATATATTACACTCAGGCAAACTGAACGAGTACGTGCTTTCTCAAAAAACTTGTTTTAGATATCCTAGTTTCTCCAATTTGCATTTCTTTCCGAACCCATTTACCGAATCGCACAATATTTTTGGTGTATAATTAGAAAAAAATTAGAAAAAAATCTGATAATTGAAAAAATCGCCGACTCAGCAACGCAACAATTACCTTGTTAAAAGCCTGTCAGGACTATTGCGTGGCAAATAATAAAATTAGCATACCCGAGCAAGAAAATCCGTCGCCATGATAACCTTCGTTGCAATCGCACTCGTATCCGCCAGCTTTGTTGCGACACGTCGCAAACTCGTGACACATGTCCGTTTCCAACTCGCACTCATCATCATCTGAAAGTCAAAAGACTTGAATAGAAAAAACGATGCACAAAAACTATAGAAAAAAAACATATATTTTGAACTATCATATCTGTAGTTGGTTTATATACTTAACAAATTTTGGTGGAGTTCGACTGATCAAACTTTCGGTGAATCACATTTCATGACACTAACACCTAAAGTATGCTTAAAGACGGTGAATCAAGATATTGTGGACTTATTCACAATGTAAAATTAAATTAGGTGACTTGAAATTAGGTGACTTGAAATTAGGTTTTTAACTTTTGATTTACAAATTTCAAACACTTAAGTCGAGTCTAATTAAGTCCAGACAAGACAACATCCAAGATAACGTTTTTGTGTCATTAAACGTTAGGAAAGCTCTAACTTAACTTTTGCCGAGACGAAAACCAAAATGGTATGCAATTAATTTGAACGATGGATGACTTATTTCTTTAATCCTTGGCGTACTCTCTGGTCCAAAGGCTACCACCACGGAAGCCTAAAGAGAAGAGCCACCAGAACGGCGACTACTTCAAACAAGCAATGCGAAAAGGCTATCCTCCTACAATGCTTGCTTTAAGTAGTCGCCGTTCTGGTGGCTCTTCCCTATGCTTCCGCGCTGGTAGCCTTTAGGCCAGAAAGCACGTAAACGATTCAACATTAAAAGTCTGGCCCGCAAACGTCAAAGACTTATTTCTTACCGTGGCACATAAATCCATCTCCGTTAAATCCTTGGATGCAGTGGCACTCGTATCCACCCTCTGTGTTGTTGCAGTCGGCATTGACGTGGCAATTGTGTTTCGACAACTCGCACTCGTTTTCGTCTATACGTGTAAAAGTTGACGTTATAAACCAATTTTCGTGTCTATTGAGCACAAAACAACAAATATCAAGTGACAAAAAAATTTGCTAAAGTTGAAATGGAGCATTGATGAAACGTACTTTTAAAATTTAAATTGGTATGTACAAGTTTCTGAAACGCGAGCACGCTTTTGAAAGTGGGTAAATTAAAGCTTTTGCTCGTTGGAGTTGAGCTAAACTAAGTTGAGCAAAACAAAGTAAACAAAGTCTCCAGGCTGCTGTTAAAGCAATCTTGGCTTTAAAGAAATGATAAAAATAATTGATTACAGTGTAAAAGTCGAAGTCATATATAATAATCAATCAAAGTGTCGCTGAAAACATACGACTTCTCATTTTTCAGCAAAAAGGCCATGCCCATAACTTATATTTATATCATTCCAGGTATATCACATGGTGAACAAAACAGATTAAAAAATAGTCCGAAACGATCATTTTATGGTTTTCGTTTTAGTGAAAAAACTATTGTTTGTTTATTTTAACACGTTAAATGAACTCACCGACGCAAATCATCTGGTCACGTGGTACGCAGTAGCCAGGATCGCAGTTGCACGTGTAAGATCCACGAGTATTGTGACACCGACCGTTCATGCAAATGTTAGGATTCATAGCACACTCGTCAATATCCTCACAGAATCTATCAACAATGAGTGAGAGGACAGTCAGTTTCTGGGTTCAAAATTGAACAGTCTGCTTTGTCAAAAACCGAGTTTAGGCTATATACAGGGATTAAAAGAAGATATTTCCGTGTTTTGTTTCGTTACGAAAGTTGGATAAATTTTTATTTTACAGGTTTCACCGGTTTAAAAAAGTAAGTTACGCACCATCATAGCCTTCAAAAGTTTAAACATAAAGATATGGTCAAAGTCTTTGTACCATACATGTTTTTAAACAATAATCTATTTCAAATTAAACAAGTTACTAGCCTTCAATTTTTTTTCGGTAGCAATAAGTTTTGACCAAAATTTGTCAAAAGATTGCTATTCCGAGAAAAAATAACTATTGAACATACTGCAAGTCGTTGGTTGACATGAAGCCATCAAAGCAAACACATCTGAAGCTGCCAACCATATTCTCGCATCTTCCACCATCACAGCGACTCATATCCGCTTGGCATTCGTCTTGGTCTAAACAATAAGCAATTCTCAGTAAAACGCACCCACAAGGGTTAATTGGTCGATTTTTATGTATTGATTTATTGTCGGAACAAGGTACATTATTTCATAATGACTAATAATGATGTACAACAATTATCTTTCTATAAAATGTAGCTGTTTAAACTGGTGTTGTCAAAAAATGTTTTTCAAATTATTATTATTTTTTTTTGGCATTGCAACCAAAATCTTCAATAAATAGCCTTTTTTCAACAAAATACTTTGTAAACTACTAAACGAACATATTAACAGAGCATTATTACTATGCTACTGCGATTTGTCGGCAGCGTGGCCGAAAGGATAAAGGCGTCGTTTTTACGATGACCCTGATCGCATGATCTAGGTCCAATTCGTACTCTGGTCACATTGTTGCGTCCTTGGATAAGATGCTTTACGATGATTATCTCTGCTTGGTGGCTTCGAACAACCAGCAAATTTGTGAACAGGAATTCGAAAAAATCCACAGAAACGTTGGATCGCTGGAAACGCCAAGCACGAAACAGTTATCACAATAAAGTGTGCGGATCGTGCAACAGTTAGCGCCTGACGCTGTCTGGTGACAGGAGGATCAATGTACCCTACGCGCACAATATGTACTACACTCATGCACTACTACACTACATATGTACTGCTACAATACACTACACTCATATGCACTACACATCACTGCCACTTTTTAAGCAACGTGGTCACGACTCACTAGCTAATCTACCAAAAGTTCGAATTTATTTGCAAGTTGAATAATGAACAACCTACCTGCACAAGTGCGGAAATCCATGGACAGGACAAAACCTTCATCACAAATACAATTGAATGATCCCACGGTGTTCCCGCATCCCATTTCACAGCCACCGTTGTTGTTTGCACATTCGTCAATGTCTTTCAAATTGTTGAAAGGTGTTAATATTGTTGCAGAAACTTATGACAGCGGACAAAAATTAGAAAAAGCAGGAAAACGTCCTTGTGGTACTTGCATTAAAGACAGCTCTGATGCTATCTTTAAACACGGAGGATTCTCTCAAGAACAACAACGTCAAGAAACAACAACTAGACTATTCTGCAAAGAATATCTCCATACCATCCAAAAACGCAATGAAAAAGCAGAATATTTTTTTCTAAGCATGAACTGCATGCATACATAATAAAATTTCAAAACGTAGTAAGGAATTCAATTAAGCAAGCACACAGAATACTAAGACAATATGATACCGACTAGAACTGATCATTTTCCTACAGACATGCCATCAAACTGACCGCCAATAAAGTAAAATCCAGCGTTGAAACGAACGCCAGTTGTAGAATTTCATATGATAAAGTAGTTTGGCATTGTGATATGATGTTAAATAATAAACGGAAGACATAATATAACCCTCCTAAGCAAAAAATAATTTAAGCAAGCTAAAAAATGAAAGTTGTTTCTACGCAAAAAAACAACAAATTTTTGCTTTAAACGTGTCTATAATTTGCCAAAGTTTACCATAAAAATTTCGATGCTCACCTTGGCAGCTCCTTGCATCCGGAGTAGGAGCGTATCCATCATTACAGAGACACATGTAATATCCCAGCATGTTTTCACATCTTCCATTCGGAGCGCAAAGTCCCGGTTGTAATGCGCACTCATCAATGTCTGAAAACAAGTAATTGTTTTTACAGTAACAATATATCGCGTATTCTAATGCAGAAGGTATTTAAAAAGGTTCCGCAAATGTTTGTTTAACTTCAAAGTTGCAAACGTTTTGTTTTCAGGTGCATTGCAAGCACTTAAGGAGACTACTCAATACTGTTGTTAGAAGCCTAATGAGCTCTAATACGTAGTGCAAACCACACATATCACTTTCGTGTTATAGTTAGGCAAGATATTTTTTGTTTATTTCTTGAAGGTAATTACTTAAAAAGGTAATTATCTACACATATCACTTACACCAAAAAAGATAGGATTTTATTTGTGAACAAACTGCAGTCTACATACCAACGCAGTCTGTTCCATCTTCGCTTGGTGATCTTCCAGCAGGACATTGGCACACGAAGCTACCTTCAGTATTGAGGCAATTTCCCCCCCTGCAATGGGCTTCTTCAATGCACTCATCGATGTCTAAACAACAACGCAAGCGGCGTTACTGTTTTTGACGAATGGGCATAGGAAAAAAATTCTAATTAATTCTTCTTTTTTTTACCAACTGCTCTGGTCAGGCATAGAATCTTTGAAGTCGCGAGTAAAACTAGCACCATTTTTTAAATATTCAATACGGCGATTGCATACTGATCTTTCAACGCAGAGCGTCAAGCAGTAGTTCATTCATTGGTTTGACTGGTTTTGGATTCGAACCAGTATCTATCGAGTCAGCACCAATCGCACGATCTACAGTAAAGCAACTGTTAGCTGAAAAGAATCGTCTATAGTGAAATCCTTAAGCTCAGCACTTGTTTTGCTAAGACCAAGAGGAGAAAGAGTGAAGCTCTCACGCAGTTAATCGTAAAAGCGGGTGGGTAGTTGGTGCACAGAAACGGGGACCCCATTGGTGTCAAAGGGTTACAATTTTAATAACCAAAATGTTTAGGTTCTTGACGTTTTGCGCCGATCAGTATAAAACTACTTACTCGAAATGGCGATCAGTTTTTAAAGATTACTTTGCATTTCGTTCCCCTATAGTCCCATATGATTTTGGTAGCCCAGTTACAGTACAAAAAGGTTTATTCTTACCGATGCAGACTTTGGTCGAAGGTGATGTTTTATAGCCGGGCTCACACTCACATCTGAAGTCGCCGTTTGTGTTCACGCATTCACCGTTGCCGCATAGACCAGGGCTAAAGAAAGATAAAGTTTTAAGCAAATTTCAAAACCTGTAATCCTCAAATTGTATCTAAGTAGAATTGAGGGTTTTTAAAGAGGTTTAAAACTGAACTTTAAAAATAGCCTTTATTGTATGCGTAAGAGGTGATTTAGTGGAAAATACTCAAAAATTGAAGGCTTCAATCGACATTTATAACATCAAAAAACGCAAACAATACAACCATCGAACCATAGTACACACAACCCCCAAATTTGTAGTTTTAAAGACTTTTTGATCTACAAAAGTCAGCAAGTACTGTATACTTGCTGAAAAATACAGAGCGTTGGGCAAGGTCTCCATTTAAATTCAATGACATTCTTTATGCTTAGTTTAATAGAAAGGTTCCCTTTCTAAACTCCAAATAAACTTTGCACAATAGAATGTACCAAATCAAATGTTCAATGATATTGGACTCCGTTTAAATGCAGTCACCTTGAAAACCGAGAAATTAAAGTTTTTTGATTGTGCACTGAGAATCGCAGAAAAATTTATGTGATTGAATTTTGTTTTTCATGAACTCACGAAGAAAAACTACAAGAGCAGCAGTTCCAAATTTAACTAATCGCAAAATTAAATGTAACTTTTATCAGCTTTTCGTAACCAGTGTTCCTGCCACAGGCGTGGCCAGGATTTTTGATTGGGGGGCAAACTACAAATCAACGCAATGACGTCCTCAAAAATATTCAAAAAAAATGAACTTTGTATGGGACAAAGGTATCGTAGAATGGAAGATCCGTAACCAAGATTTTGCTAAAGGGAAAGAAGGACTTGAACCAAAAGTTAAAAAGTGAAAATGTCAAAATTGGTTGACGTATGAACAAACTAGTGTAACTCAAACGCACCACAAACGGGGGTATGGAGGCGAAGCCCAATCGTTGGGCGATTTTTGTAGATTCTTGGAAAAAAATGGCTATTAAATGACATTGGATTACATTTTGCACGTTTTAGAGCCATTAAAAAAACTTCATTTTTAACATTAGAAAGCCAATTGAAAACATTAAATTGTTCAATCTGTCTTTGACTTAAAATTTAGTCCAAAACACGTTTAAAATCTTGCATTTTGGGGTTAAATTTTGTAAGTGATTTGGACCAGGAAGGCGGAAGTAAGGCATATTGCCTACTGCAATATTTTCGCAATAAATATAATTCACTGGAAGATTTGCTTTAGAGACTTTTGTTTTGTCATGAAAATAACCATTTGTTGGAGTAGTTGTACGAGCAGAAGACCAAAGCCCTCTCAATCCAAATTCAATAATTTGTTCAATGAGCACTTCCCCAAGCCAATTTGTTTTTTCAAAGTATTTTGTCGCGCAAAAATTAGCGAGGCAGAGGCTAATTGTTATTGAAAAATCGTGCAACAGATGGTTAGGCCTTCTAATCATATTATTGTCCAGGCCGGATTTACATTGCGTGGGGTCCCTGGCACTGTAGGGATTTTCGCTACATCTTCTTGCCAAATAAAAATAAAGACCAAAAAAAGTCTTACAATCTGAACGCGGGGCCCCTGGCACTGTGTTATATGTAAATTCGGTCCTGATTATTGCATAACGTTCATAAAAAAATTACATGAGGGCCTTAAATTGCAATTTTTAGGAAAAAACCTTTAATTTCCCTGAGTTATACATTTAAAACGGTAGGTAAAAAATTGAATTGAGGGGGCTAAGGCCTCCTGGTCATCAACTTTAATATTATTGTTAATTGTTGTTGTACGGGTGTGCTATTGTACGCGAAAATGCAAAAGAAACTGAAGAAACAATAGTTGTCACATTTTTATCATAGGCGACATTTCAAATGGGGGAGCGGGCCGGCTACGTCTATGGTTCTGGGCCAGCATTTCCAATGCCCCAAAATATTGCTTATTAATAGGTAAAATTGTCAGACAAATTTCTACAATATTGTAAAAACCTTGTAGAGCAAAACTTATTTCTTTAACTATCATTGAAAATAACAGCTTCGATCAAATTAACAATGGCAACAAAAATTGTATTTCTAAAACTTGTATCAGTTGGCAACAAAACATTCTCCTTTTTTGAGTAAACAAAAATTATTTTGCTCTCTCTGAATTAACAAAAGTCTTTGATACCGTTTACCTGATTTCACACTCATCAATATCTGTGCAATTTCTTCCAGTTTCGTCCAGAGTAAAGCCAAGGTTGCAAAGACACGTGAAGCTGTTATCTGTGTTCTTACACACGCCAAAACTGCAGATATTTGGGAAGAGAATGCACTCGTTTTCTCTGTTAGCTACAGACAAAAAATTCTTCGTTTTAGTAAATTACTGGATGTCTCTAGAAGTTGATATTTTTAAGCAGACATGGCCTACAATTCTGGTAATTAAAAAAATTATATTCGGAAAATTTATACAGGAAATATTTAAAGGAATAAAGCGATTAATCCAATATTTTAGTATTTGCTTTCAAAAGGCACCTTAAGCAGTAGTGGTGTGTTCACATAAACATTGAAAAGATTACTTACTTAGACCTAAGGGACACATTCGATTAAACTCGACGCTCAGTGGCTCGGGACAGATTTCACAGTCGTCACCCCATGCTTTTCCGATGGTGCAGCAGCAGTTAGCTTTCCTCACTTCGTGCGATCCCACTGAGATGCTACCATCGCATCCGCCCACTTCGTTCAGCTCCATGAAGCAAGTTCCGACCCTCAAGTCTGAAAAACGTAAATGTAAAGGCCTTTGTGCTGATTGCTGTGTTGGCTTAGCAATTAACTTTGGATGGGAAATCAAAAAAAATCTTGCAGTTTTTCAGTCAGTTACCTCTCGTCTACCATTTCCTGAGAAGGTTCAGCGTGATCTTCTACAGTAAATGCCAACTCTGTCAAGCACGAAAGCCGGAAGCACCGTTTTTAATTAGTTTGGTTTGGCCTGGCAGAGAATTGAACGCGATTGGTAGACCACTATTTCGTTAAGGAAAGGTAGAATGAGAATCCTATTACCATTGGGCTAAACTCGAATTCGAACATGCATCTAAAATTGCTCTGAACTGGAACCGAATAAAACGAATTTTTACCGACACATAATGAATTCTTACCGATACATGATCTTCCGTCTGGCTGCAGTGTATATCCTGGCGGACATTCGCAACGGAATGATCCGACAGTATCGACACACTCCATTCCTTCTTCGCAGATGTTAAACTGGCATTCGATAATGTTGATACACGTGTTGCTCTTAATGTCGAAAAAGTATCCCCGAGGGCAAGGGAATTCTAAACAACAGAGCAGTAGCTATGAATTGCAAATGTTTTGAAGGAGTAACTTAGCATGAAAGTCGGACGTTGACAAAAATTAGATGGGTAAAATCTTGCTTTACCCAGTTACTTGCAGTATAATCAAGTTGAGAAGGCACAATGAGTGATCTGGATTGATGCAATAGCGCTGACTATCTACTGCGTAAAATTTGAAAACCAGTGGCCGCATTTTCCAACATTTTTTTGAAAGAGTAGCAACGTCGTATACGTATTTGATTGTTTTGAAAGGTTTAAGATCTCGAAACACCTTTCATTTTTGCAAAATAAAGTATAGTAAATTCAGTGAACAAAGCAATATTACAGTATATAATTCGATATTTGCCTACGTCACAAGTCGACTCATAAAGCTTCTTGTAAAAATGCTTAGGGCTTGTTTCAGTTCTGGTCGAGAATGCAGGGAATATTCTTACCTAACTCTGAGCAAGGAGTACAGTCGGTACTTCCCCACGCCTCTCCGACGGAGTTGCAGCATTCTTCAGCTGTCATGAGTTCAGTTCCCACGCTGTCCATGCACTGCCCGTGGTCGTAACGGCCCCAGCATCTTCCCTGTCGGACATCTGAAAAATGCAAAGATAATTATGGAGTCATATTTGCAATGCTTTCATTGCTTTATCAAGCAAAATCCAAAATCCTGAAATTTAATATGACTTGCGGGTCTAAATATCCAGTGATAGCTTTACGTTGTTTATGATGAGATGTAATTTCAAAGTTTCCTTGTTGCATCGTGAGACTAAATAGTAAAAAATTGTCAAAAAATGTAGTATCTCGGATTTTGTAAGTTAAGTATCAAACCATTATTCATTCGTGCTTCTGTCATAAAAATCCACGAAAATGGAACTGCTGGAACACATTTTCACAGCAATTATTGTTTTAAAGGTATAAATCGACAAAAGACTACCTCAATCATGGCTTTCCATTTCACTTTTCGGAATTGCTGGAAAGCTTAATCGTAAAAATCAAAAATTTCCTCCACCTTCAATAATCATAACGTGGGGTAAAACTGTGGCGTACCGTAGCAAATGTGTCCGGTGATGTCGAGCTTTGATCCTTCCTCACATACACACCGATACGCTCCTGGCATGTTAATGCAGTTTCCATCCACACACGGATTTGAAAGACACTCATCGATATCTGAACAAGCATGAGATTAAGCTCGAGATGATCCCCTCCCAGTTTTTCAACCAAAAGCCCTTCTGTGTTGCAGGAGGAATTCCTCTTGAGTATATTTTTCATCAAGAGTAAAGCCAGTCGTTACTAGTGGCCATCAAACACATTTAGTTATTGTAACTGCTAGTTTGAACTAGCTAGCAGCTCATGGAATCGGCAATGAAGTCGTCAACTGTCTTGTTCGAATTTATTGACGACGTTTTCAACAATTTGCGGCAGCTGGTATCGACAATATACTTTAAATTAATTAACCATTTGCAATAGTAATATTACAAAAATCTACGAAACAAAATAAATTAAGGTTTGGTGGCTAATTTAAAATACAAAATCTGTCTGGTACATACTGTCTTCAAGATAACCGGCAAATATGCTTACGAAAGTAGTTGTTGTTTTACTTTCTACAAGAAATTGGATTGCGCTTGATCTACTGCTAGCAAAAAACAAAAAGTGTGCAATGTGTATTTAAAAACATCATAAAAGCGCTTATTTTTACATCGAATACACGCTTCGACAGTCTACTCTAGCTCTAAAAATAGCAAAATCACTTCATAGTTGAAAAACTACTCTAAATCTATAGTTCCAATAAAAGTACAGTAAAATTCAAATAAAAAAATCTAACATCATCATTAAGAGTTTTCAGTACACTTAAACTAGTGCTGATAGTGATGGAATAACTAACAGACAGACAATGACATCCGCTCAAATCCAAGACAGAAAATCATCAAAAATGGTTCGCCTGACTTAAAATTTAAATTATTTTGCTGCTCAAGCACGTTACTCGAAGTTTCTATTACGTTACTATCCCTTTGAAGACAAGCACTAGGAACCCGATTAGTGATCGAGTGGATAGAGCGTTTGCTACTGAAACGGTAGACCCCGGTTAAATTCCCGGTCGGGTTAAACCAAAATCTACCAAAATTGTAAGGGAGTGGGAAACCTCCACCGTGTGCGGTACACAGGTGGGCAGGTAGCAGCCTGATTGGACTAATGAAGGTCCCTTTGCTGTCTCCACGCGGAGGCAGCTTGGTGAATAAATATGCAATTACAATACACCAGCACGTACGTTTATTTTTCGTTGAACGAGAAGGGGTGTTAGGATACAAAAAAAAATTACGGACCAAGAAATTTGCTCTAAATTGCAGCACATACCTTCGCACACGTCACCATTTAGAAGAAATCCATCATTACAAGTACACGAGTAAGATCCGGGAGTGTTTCTACAAACACCGTTGCTGCACAGGTTCTGAGTGCATTCGTCAAAATCTAAACAAGGAAATCCGACAGTGTTAATTAATCAGTTTGTTGTTACAGACAAAGAAAATGACAAAAGAACCAAAATTTATCATGCTAAACGTAGTTTTAAGATAGACTGACCAAACACTGCGAACTAAGCTTAGTCTAGAATTGTTTGTTTAGGAAATTAAGCAAACCTATAAGCAAAACAAAGGGCTACGGAAACAAACTAAAGAAAACTGTAATAGGGTAATACTGTATCAAAATAATCAGATGGACAATTTTCTCTAACTTCTGTAAATTTTATTTAATTGATAGAAATGAAAACCGAACTATACTCGTACGTAATATGAAAGTTTACGAAAAGTTAACGGAATTTTCCCACATACTTTACTGTTTTTTGCGCAGTGTTTTACTACAGCGACAACACAAAAAAAGAATACAAATACGTACCAATGCATGATCGTTGATCTTCTGATACCTGGAAACCTCTGTTGCATTCACACCTGTATTCATTGTTTCCCATTCTGATGCAGTGACCATTTTCGCAAGCATTTTCAATCAAGTCGCAAATGTTCGTTATCTGGTAAGCGTGGCACAAAACCGCGTACTCAGCTGAACAGAACCGAAAACATTTTTAATGTTAAAAAAAATGACTAAAACTGAACCTTGGCAAAGTGTTGAAAAACGATTTATACGAATTAGAAAGGAGAGGTGGGCAAAGCGCAACCTCCTCAATTGCGAAAGTTGCGTTGCGCGTTAATTTTTTATTTTGAGACATTGCGGACTAATGTTTTTAAAATTTGTTGCGGATTAATTGCGCTGCGCTTTAGTTTTTCTTTTTTTGGTAACTAGCGCAATTTTATATTTTGAACTAAATTTTGTCTCATTTCAATCGGTAATATTGTTAAATGCCGATCTTCAGCCAATTACTTGCTTTTTTGCCGTCTAAAATCGCAAAAATGCGGAATCTGAAATGTTTTGAGAATTTGATAGCCGGAGTCAGGTTGCACTTTGACTTGGTACGCAAATCCCGGTCCGCAGTTGCGCTGCGCTTTTAGGGACTGAATAAGTCATTGTGCTGGTGTTTGGATGTAATTAATATCTGCAAAATAATTAGAATCTGAAGAATAATAAACTCACGCTCGACTAATGCGAAAATTTAAACCCGTTTTTACTTTGAAAAGAAAGATTCTGCTTGTGTCGCAAAATATTTACCACTGGTAGTTTCAGGACAGGGTTCGCAGTCGTCACTCCACGCACTGCTAGCACCGGGCACGGAACAGCAACAATCGGCACGGGTGGTGGAGAGTGATAGAGCATTGTGTTGCCTACATTGTCCGTTTCTCACATTTCTAAAGCACTGAGCAACTCGTTGGTCTGAAACACAACAACTTGAATTAACCCGAAAGCAAAGGATTGATTTTTGCAACGAATAGTAGAGGGCATAGACGTAGCCAGGATTTTTGATTGGGGGGAAGGGACCAAACCACAAATCACATGCACTGACGTCACCACAAATTTTTGAAAAAGGAACTTTTTATGCGACAAAGATATCATAGAATGGAAGATCAGAAGCCATGGCGTGGTTTGGCACGTAACCAGGATTTTGCTAAAGGGAGAGGAGTTGAAACAAAAGTTGAAAACGTGAAAGGGTCTAAATTGAAAGACGTGTTGAGCTAATTAGTGTAGCTCAAACGTATCACAGATGGGGGTTTGAGGCCGAAGCTCCCAGTCGCTGGGCGATTTTTGTGAATTTTTGGAAAAACTAACTATTTTAATGCCATTGGACCACATTTTGCACATTTTTAAGAGCAATTTGAAAAAACTACATTTGTAAGATTTGAAAGCCAATTGAAAAAATTAAATTGTTCAATCCTCCACTTACTTGCAGTTTAAGTTCAAAGCACGTTTAAAATGTTGTATTTTGGGGGCTAAATGTAGTAAGTGATTTGGCCCAGGTAGGGGAAAGTAAGGTATACTGCCTCCTGCAATATTTGAGCAGTACATAATAATCCACGCAAAGATTTGCTTTAGAGATTTTTGCTTTTTCATGAAAATAACCAGTTGTAGGACTACATGTACGGCCAGGGGGTAGAGGTCCCCTCAATTCAAATTCAATAATTTGTTCAATGAGCATTTCCCCTAGCTAATTTTTATTCAAAAGTATTTTATCGCCTAAACAAGGGCGAGGTGGAGGTAACTTGTCATTGAAAAATGGTACAATAGATCGTTAGTGCTACTAACCATGTTATTGCCCGGGCCGGATTTACATTGCTCGGGCCCTTCGAAACTTTGCAGAATTTCGCTACATCTTCCAGCCAAATAAACGTAAAGACCAAAAAAAAGTCTTAGCATCTGAGCGCGGAGCCCCTGCATTATGCCATATGGTAAACCCGGCCCAGGTTATTGCATTACGTTCATAAAAAAGTTAGATGAGGACTCGAGGTTGCAAGTTTTAGGACAAAAACCCTTAATTACCCTTAAAAGTTTTAGGACAGTTTTAAGACAAAAACAAAATCCTTAAAAGTTTTAGGACAAAAACCCTTAATTGATTGGCAAAATTTTGAGTTGAAGATGCCCGGGCCCCTGGTCGTCAAAATTAACATTATTGTTAATTACTGTTGTACTTGAAAGTGCTACAAGAAACTGAAACTGAAGAAACAATAGACTTTGTTGTCACATTTTTATCATTGGTGGTATTTCAATTGGAGGGGGGCTGGCTACGCCTATGGTTGAGTGGATATCGAGTGGGAGGTGTTCGCCTTTGGGTTACTCATATGCCAGTAGATGGACACAGCAGCATTGCATTGTCAAAAACTTACGGCTTGCAACTGCTAAAAAATTACTTTGCTCTGGGAAAAAATGTTTAGTCTAACAAGAACACAAAATCAAATCAATAGCTAATACCATATCGTTTAGGAAGGCGTATTCAGTTACAGGCTTTTCAAAAAACTTATGACATTTTGTTTCGAAGAAAAAATAAGTGCGTCGGAAGTTCGAGGGTTTCCGCAAAACCTTTTACTGTACAGTTCGTAGCTCACCCAGAACACATCTGGTTCCAGTTTCATCAAGAACTTGATATTCGTGACAGATGCAAAGAAAACTTCCGATTGTGTTCTGACACCTTCCATTCACGCAAGGATTAGCGTCGCATTCGTTTATATCACCGCAACTGACTCCGTTTTGCTGAAAGTCAGGTAATGCCAGTTTCGGAACAAAAGATGTTTTACCAATACATTGCATATTAATTTGCAAAACAAGCTTCTGGGCTAAAAGTAGCGAAAGAACCGCACAACCATCAAGTCATCTGTTACTATAAGTTACATCACTCAAAATGGGCTCTACACTGGCTCATATTAAGCTCAACGTAATTCCGTCAAGCATTTAAGAGAGGACTTTGAGTCCAAATGATTAAAAAAGTGCTTGACAAGGTCGGCCAGAGCGTATATTGTAACACAGTATACGCTACGTGTAAAAATTCAGATCGAAATGTTTCACTATACGCGCTGTGTTACGCCAAAGCGTGTAACGAGTTTGCGGGGTCCGTTTCGGCGCCATTGCGCCCAGGCAACACAGCTTTTTTCGAACAAATATCGCAGCGATAGCGAGCCGTTGGCAACTCTGTGTTCGATTTGACTGGCCCGAGATTCGAAATTCCTGCTTCAGAGACGAATGCATTACCGCCAGACCTCTACATCCTACAGCTTGTTTCACCCACAATCGGAACCAAGGGGGGAATAACCCCAATAGCGGGTGAAACAGACTGTAAGATTATAATTTTTTACCTGTGAGGTGCTCTGTGTTAGTTGTCAAGTATTGAAGAACACTTATTTTAGCTCCTAGTTTGGCCAAACTTGGAATCGAACCTGAGCTGCTATTTAATTCACAATCCACGGACACACCAGCGTGGATTAACTTTGACTCGAGGATTAACAAAACTTTATCGAAAAAGTTGTAATTGTAAAGTAATTCAAGAATAGCATCTCTGAACGTGTAAATTCGGTTTATTCTAATCTTATAGATCTATCTTATAATCTTATAAGAAGGCGATAGAAAACGGATCAAAGTTAATTCCAGGTCGGTACATACGGCCCTTAGAGCACAGTTATGTACATACGGCCCTTAGAGCACACAACATGAGAATCGTTTCGCTGCCATCTTAAATTTACACAAATACAGTACTAGACATTCTACTGTATTTGCTTCTACCTCTTTACAAGCACGAGCACTATAGACAAAGTGTGCTACAATAACCTCCTATTGTGATAAAAAAATCCACTTTACCTTTAGAACGATTTTTATAAGGCATTTGGTAAGAAAAAATATCTGCTATCATTAGGCGTCAACGTCTAAACAAACCGTTCAAAAATCAGTTTATATCAATTAATGAGTTAAATATTTCGAAAAAACTTACCATTAAAATGAAACCGTCGTTGCATTGACACTTGTACATTCCATTCATGTTCACACAGACACCGTTAGCGCACATGTTGTCTCTCTCACATTCATTAGTGTCTGTCAAATATAACCAATTGTTAGATACAAGTCAAACAATATCTATTCATTCAGACTTTCAACTATCTCAATCACAATGCAAAAACGACTGAAACCCAATCATGAAATCAAGTTATATCAGATAAAACATCAAGGTATTAAAAAAATACAAAATATACATCAAAGCTAATCCAAACCTAAGCATTCCTTGTCGGATGGGGTCGTGTAAAAGCCAGGGTTACAAATGCATCTGTAATCGCCCACTAAATTCACGCAACGTCCGTTTTCGCAAAGTCCAGCCGTTTCAATGCACTCGTCCACATCTGCAAAGCAAATCAAAATTGTTGAAATAAAGCAACCGAAACAAACTCTTATTTACATTCTATAACCACCTATCATATTTGCGCTATGTTGGAATGGAAAACTCCAGAAATTTCCACAATGTTAAGAAGGCCAAAACTTTGAAAACTGTGCGTCAAAAACTTAAAATAGACATACGAAATAATTCGCTGCAAGTAATGTTTTTTGAGATTTGAATTAAAAGTTATTTTGGATGAAGATTCGCAGCGCACAAGCCTTTCATTTCAAGTAAAGAGTACGCAGTCAAAACACAACGTCAGATATAGAATCACTTTGGCATTCTTCAGATATAAATAGTAGGATTGGTGATCTAGAAGAACAAACGCACCACTGCACTCCAATCAAGGCATCAATCATCTACGTGCAAGCATGAACATTTTTTGAGCAACCCTCGTTTTGAACTTAGTAAATGTGCTTTAATTTAAAATATTTACAAAAGATATTTAATAAATTATTTTTTTGAAATAAAAACAGCAAATAATATGCGGCAAAAAATCAACAACGCAATTTAATTATAGTGTAGTTGCCTAATGGAGATACTTTAATTATGTTCACTGAGCTGAATCTACGGGCTGTACCATTACGACGCCGCCGACATTGCATGCATTGCCGAAATTTTTATCAACAAATCCCCTGCCGGTTATATCCTAAAATGGTTCGGTTTTTGTTGTCAATTGTTGTCATGATCGGCCCATTTCAAACACCATGCGACACCTTGACAACTGCTGAATGAAAAGTGAACCGAACTGCGTTAGGTCGCCACTGTTTAAACAGCAACCAAAATATTGCGTGCCTTTCGCTTGCAAACGGTTTCCGAGCCTACCGAGGTCCATGCGACAATTTTTCGACCCTAATATAGACGCGTCTACAAGGTGTTATAACATTGGTTAATTTAAGGTCTTAAATAGCATCCTGAAATGTCTTTGAAGAGGCGCCTAATTTGCGATATTTTTGCTGGCATTGATAGAACCAATTTGGGCAAATTTGAATATTAAGTTGTTCGATAGTTTCCTATATGGGCTATTGAAGAGCCAGATGAATACATCAAAAAGGCAATAGTTATCCTATACAAGTGTTTGAGGTTCTTCAATCATACTTAAAAGAAGCACCAAAAATGGTAATGTATCAATTTGCCTAAAGAATCTACAAATAACCTTCGGGAAAAGAAACTCTCAAAGGATGCGAATAACATTAAAATGGCTAAAAAAGCACAAAAAACTCATATTCTAACCAGCTGCATCCCCTGGTACAGTTGAATTCAAGAGATACAGCTCGAGATCGGTTTTATTGAAGAAATAAAAACTACTTGAGGTATTAAACAGGTGCCCCAAACCTTGTTTCATTATTCCCCTCATTCGCGAAAATAGATTTAATTCGTTTGACACCGTACTATTAGTAATACTGCGTTTCGAAATTTTATGACATCAGAAAAGGATGACTTTGTTAAATTCCTTGCTGAATAAGCAACGCAATGTTTGATTTCCGGAAGAAATTTAGCAAAGTCTTCCTTTCCGATGTCACGAAATTTTGAAACGCAGGGTTGCAAATGGTACGTAGTCAAACGGATTAAATCTATTTTCGCGAATAAGGGGAAGAGGGAAACAAGATTTGGGGCATCTTTTCATTACCTCAAGCAGTTCTCATTTCTTCAACCAATCTCGAGCAGTATCTCTTTGATTATTCTATGTTAGGCAATAAAAAAGTCATAAAATATGTGCAATTACACACCTTTGGCGACTTCTACGTTATCTGTTTCGACATGCGCGCAAAAAAGGGAAACAAATATCTTATTACATTTTGGGCATCCTAATTTCCTTTCATTTTTTTTCTTTTTTTCTGAAGAACAAAAATCAAATCAAATCTAAAAAGTAAAATCAAATCTAAAAAGTAAAATCAAATCAAATCTTTCATTATACTCGCTGTAATAAGCCGAAGCGTGTAACGAGTTAGCGGAGTCCATCTGCGCGTCATTGCGCCCGGGCAACACTGCTCCTTTCGAAGAAATGTTGCAGCGGTGGCAAGCCGTTGACAACACTGTGTCCGATTTGACCGGCCCGAGATTTGAACCTCAGACCTCCCGCTCCAGAGATAAACGCGTTACTGCTTGACCAACTGGCCGGTGCACGCGTTCGTCTCTAGAACGGGAGGTCTGAGGTTCAAATCCAAGGCCGGTCAAATCGGACGCAGGGTAGCCAACGGCTTGCCAACGCTGCGACATTTCTTCGAAAGGAGCTGTGTTGCGCGGGCGCAATGACGCGGAGATTGATTGATTGATTGTTGTTTTATTTTATGTTTTACTTATGAGATGGGCACCGCAAACTCGTTACACGCTTCGGCGTAATGCAGCGAGTATAATGAAAGATTTGATTTGATTGGCATGGTAGACATGTAAAATCGGCAAAAAATGATGCGCAATCAAACGTAATGCGCGAGCAATCCGCGCTTCAATAAACGTAGCACATATCCAGCTCACCTTCACAGCTCTGCTGAGTGGCAGTGATTCGGAACCCGTCGTTACAATTGCAAATGAAACTGCCTCTAGTGTTCACGCATTCTCCATCCGCACATACATCAAAACCACTATCCGACAAGCATTCATTGATATCTAAAAGCACAAATTTTAAAAATATTTATATTTAATCAAATAGAGTTCATGTTAAATAGACTGTAAAAACTGCTGTTTGTCAGCAAAATACAGGAATCCGAATTGGCATTTCTAGATGCAATTAAACGAAACTAACTATAGGCTACAGTATTTGTCAAAATGGATTATTTTACAGACAAGAATTTAATTAGAATCCATCTTCTGAAACGAAAAGGTTCAAGAAGATTCACATGACACCTATTGACTAATATGACAACAAGCAGAGATGACAAAAAACTTTTTAAATAAATTTAGTTCAATTAGTGATACTGCATGTGAAAGAACGATTGAATTTTTTTCAATCATGCGGGTATACCTATGCATGAAACCAAGCTCCCGGGAGGGTTTTCAAATCCAGGGGGGCAGTGGCAAGTGTACGAGCCATCTGTGTTGAGGCAAGTACCAAATCTACCGCACAATCGTCGTGTCTGTCCGATGTCAGCTGCACATTCATCCACATCTGAAAACGTAAAATGCAATATAAGAAGAAAATAAAATGGGGCCGTATCATCACTTGAGGCTCGATAGTTGCGCTTTTTTGTGCACACTGATTTGAAATCTGGTACAAGTAAGGCCTCAAACTTGTATATGCCAAGGCGCTCTAAGGCGTATATGCTAACTCGTATAAGCAATCCAACTCACGATAAGTTTTTAGACTGTAGTTGCTAGATTTAGCTCGAGCAATTTGGAGAAGAATTAAACTTTTTTTGGGAGGGAAGGTGTAACATCGTAGTGAAGCTCCAGGATTAAACCGAGAGTAACGTGAAACGTAAAAAAAAACAACAACTTGAATTGATTGTCAACACTTACCAATACATCTCTGGTTGTCTGCAGTTGGCTGGTACCCTTCGTCGCATTCACAATAATAGTCGTTTGATTCTGGCTGGTCTACACATTGGCCATGGGCACAGACCGTGTCTCCCAATATTTGACACAAGTCTGGTGTCCCGGTTATTATTCCTTCGCAGTCGCGCTCGTATTCAGCTAAAAATAGAAGACATTAGGCCATAAACCTGAAACAGCCCAAGTTAGTCACTGGAAAGGTTTGAAAAGTTACGAAAATGACCTGCAGTAGTGCGTAAATGATTTTTTTAGATATCTTAACTATCAGTCGCACAGTGACTGCTTACATTACGTACAAGCAACTGGGGTCCAAACCGCTATTTTACGTTAAAATCATTCAATACTTTACAGAGGAACAAACCAAGTAAAAAAATGCTGGTAGACGATTCCCAATTTTTTGATTCAGTATTTTTTATGCAGAAAGAGTGTTTCAGTGTAATCTCGTTTGTTCAAAAAAATAAAAATTTCGAAAAATTACTCTGAATACTAATCCCAAAATACAAAACTGACCTACAGTAAAATATATTAAGGAGCACTTAAATATGACTTATTATAAATTAATTTATTAAATTGAACGTTTAGTTTCTTACGCGATCCAAGAGATGCACATCTTTCAGGAAATTGGCCGACGGCAGCGAAGCATTTGCCCAAGGTCTCATCCCCCGACACCACACAGCAGCACGTTGTTCTTGTCACTAAGCTGGGAAGAGGAACGGCGCACATCCCACTCTCAATAGCAGTGTAACATCTTCCAGGCGCGTCGGCTAAAAAGCAAACAAATTTTATTGATCGATCTAAATATAACGTTAGACACTGTTTTTCTTAATTGCTTATAATTACGATATTTGGGCTTCACAATGTGAGTCACTCAAGCTCATGCATTATAGTCTACATTTGACACCATAAAATAAAGCATCTGGACTCTGAAGATTCCAACAGCTCATGTCAATTTCTATTTCTACTTCTAACTAAGAAAGCACAGCTCTAGACACATACCAACGCTGTTTCAAGTATAAATTGAATTTTTGCTCAAAGGGCAAAAGCATCGTATTTTCTACATATCATATGCAAAAAATCTTCATAAACTAACTATGCATTGCAAATAAAGACAATTCGACAACCTTTTTCGGGATTTATGTTAAGTTTTCAAAAGTACTTACAGACACAGTAAGAGCCATCGCTTGAGAGTTTTGTATTAGGAGGGCACTGACATATGAAACTTCCCTCGGTGTTAATGCAATCCCCACTTGCACAAACGCTTGTGGTGAGGCATTCGTTTATATCTGAAACAATCAAGTTAAGCTCTTTCTTAGCCTCTAGTGCATGATGCATATGTTGCAAAAGTCAAGCAAATAGCACCAGAAAATCACATTGCATTAACATACTTGTAGCACGCTCACTGCTTATTTAATGGACGTTTTGAATACCATAATGTTCGAATTTTCTCGCAAAATAAAATACTAACGCAACAAAAAGTCATTGTGGCGACTTAAGCCTGGGAACATCAAAAAGTTTTTGGATTTACACGGAAAAGTTTCTTTTGATTGTCATACTTCCTGTTTCAATAAAAGCGGACAATAAAGATTACATCGTAGAGATGGTTACATTGACAAAGTTACGGCGAAAAAAGCAGGTGGAATAATCTGAAACCATTAGAAAGTGTTGTATCAACAATCAACTGGTGCAGGAACACAGCCGCAAAGTAGATTAAGAGATCAACAAGACAAACAAAAATTTGATACTCTAAACAAACTTTGAAGCTGTACCATCATACTCCTCGTTAAGCGAAATTATAGAATTAACAGCAGCATCCATCCATGTATACTTTAAACCAGCACATTCTTTTTTTTTTTTTTTCTTTTGCAGCTTTGTTCTATTTCATAAACTGCAAATGCGTTCTTGTAGCAACGAAATAAAAATAATTGATTTGAGAAAAAATTTTGCATTGCAATTAGATACCGGTATGTCATCATTAAAATACAAAGTACAGTATATTTGAACGATAAACTTAAAAAAGATTTTAAGTTTGAATAACTCACACCATGTAAAAGTTCAAGACCACAAAGGTGACTCTAATATTTCCCGTACAGTATCTTCGAAAACGCATATAAAGTGTTTTGATACATAATCTAATCACAGAAGTACCTTGCATTTCCTTGTGGCACTCCAGAAGTAAATTAACGTCTTCCGACGTACTTGATGAATATTACCGAAGTACTCTCAAAATATTATAATACTTATCAAATCCAAAAAAGGAAATGCCAAAACCACGAAATCGAAATCTTTTAATAACATTTAAATTAAATCGATTCGCTCAAATAAGTTTTCACTTTCCCAGTCTTCAACTCCGGCTGAAGCAGAGGTTTTAATTGGCAAGAAATTAAAAATTTTGGCATCGTTGCTTGTTGTGACAATCTTTTAACACAACATCATACAACTCTGGGGACTTTGATGTCATGAATCAAAAACTCAATGTAAACAGTCGCGCATATCCTGGCATATCCCAGCAAAATTAAGAACAAGATCTAGGCTAGGCAAAAGCTTACCGACACACTGATGCATTGTTCTATCGTATCTGTAACCATGTGGACATTGGCATTCGAAAGAGCCATCTGTGTTGACGCAGGTACCTCCTTCGCAAAGGCCAGGCATAATCTCGCATTCATTAATATCTAAGAAAAGAAACGCAGGATTAAAAATTATTGGTTTTGTGATGCAGTCAGTTGCAAATAGAAGATTTTGAGAGGTTTTACAGTTGCAAAATGGTAATGAACGTGGATGGGTGGCCAATGTGTACTCTGTGCGACAAAAATTGTAGCAAAGAAGGCACAGCACTTTTATTTAAAACAAAGTAAATTGGATAGCTGCAATTCCTAAAACAAACAAGGAAAGCAGCAACTGCAGCAATTTAAATTCAATGTCTGGCATGACTTCATCCAAAAATGTTTCGTCGATTCAGCACTTACCTGTGCAATGTGGGGGGAGTCTTCCTTTCGTGCAGTTTCCGACCCGGGCAGGGCATTCCTCGCATGGGTGGCCCCAGCCCTCGCCGACTGTGGCACAACAGAACAGTTTGGTGCACATCACTCCAGGCACTTCGTTAGAACAAGTGCTGTTTGTTCGGGTCATGAAACAAGGACCCTTACGGTAATCTAAAACAAGAAAAAAGATAAAAACATTTATTCTCCTGCATCTAAATTTTCTTCATTTCGCATAGCAACCAAGCAGACGAAGATTTAATGAATTTCTCATAATCCTAGGACTAAAGTTATTATTCTTAAATTTAAAATGTAAGCCTACATAATTGCCATGATAAGATATCTAAAACGTCTGCAAGTGACAAGGAAGACAACGAGGCATGAAATGATACGCTACCTTAAAATAACGAATTGGTTCTTCGCTCTAAGCAAAATAGGCTATTAAAAAATTAATAATGCAAGATTTTAGAGCACAGTAGCGATTTTTATTGAAGTATACTAAATTACGAGTCAAAAAATTGGAAACACTGCTCTACTGTAAAAGCCATTTTGCTACAAGTTTCATACTGCCCTGAAAGTTAATTATAACTTTTAACTAAGAATCCAACATTAGTGGAAGTCAATCGCTAATTTTCGAAAAAAACCTGCAAGTCCTAACAGCCTAAAACATTTCAGATTTTTTTAGTTTCAGCCTTCTTTTTTCTTTTTCTTAAAAAAAACAAAACGAAAAATGAGGAAAATCTTGTATATCCGCAGTTACTTACCTCGTTCACACCTCATTCCAGTGAATCCGTATACACAAGCGCATCTTCCGGGTGCAACACACTGACCGCCGTTCAGACATCCAGGACCGCAAATCGCTAAAATATAGCTTTTTATCCGCAAATAGCTAATATAACTAGTTCATTTCGGACTTACGTAGCGTTTTGCCAATTTCGTTGAAATTATAAACCTACGCATTTTTGCAGCTTAAAGACTTTTCGTGGCAGCCTAAAATTTTGGTTTTAGGAATTACAAAATCAGACAGTTTGTTTATGTCCATCTATGGCATTAGCGTCTGAGAAGCTTTTAATCTCTTTGGTGAGTGCTTTGAATTTTGAGATACTTTCACTGCAACGAATTTCTGCAATAGGTCGAAAAGCCAAATATGAGCAAGCTGAGAACGACACTCTTTTGTGAGAAAAAATAATGTTTTGGATAACACCACTAAATTCTTAAAATGACAATCACAATTGTGCAAAAACAATAACATTTTATGGATAACACAAACCGAACCAAGAATGACTGTCAGCACTAACACAGTTCAATATTACTCGGTAAATTTATGACATATAGCGAGTACTTTTCAGGGTCAGTTCAGTAATTGCAACTACAGTACACAATTCACGGATATCTCATTGCTGAGCGAAATGAAATGCCGGCAAACCCTACAAACAGCATCTGAGACCTATTAGCAAAGTACCTCTATAACTTACGTTGTCCACAGTGAGGTCCGGTATATCCATAACCACATTCGCATTGGTTGTTGATGCACTTTCCGCCGTGCATGCATCTGATGTTACAACGAGCTCCTAGAAAGAATGCTGTGGTTTTAACAGATGTTCAGTTGGACAGAATAAGCATTCCTAATCATGAATAGTCAACTGCTCTTCGATTCTTAATCAGATTCAAACTTTTTATTATTTAAACTAAATTCAAAGATTCTTGATGCAAAGTGAGAATTGATTGCGTTTTTCGCAGTAAAAGTGATGTTTTTTCTGGTTTGAAAAATAACGAGAACGTATGGTCCGAGTTTTGATAAAATATTCAGCTCTGTTCTTCACTAATTTAGCTTCACCACTGAAAAATACTAACCAACGCATGTTGAATAAACACATCTCCCAAACTATGTCAAAATAAATAACTGATATAAAAAAAAATTATTTCCCTAGCTTAAGTAGTACAAAAAGTTGACTTTTTGGAGGGTCCATTATAGGGGTTTTCAAAGGGATGGAACAAAAAAATTTCAAAAAATATAAAAATGTGAAATATTTTTTGACGTACTTTGGCCGTTTTTTTGAATGAATCCGTTTTTTAACGCCAAACTTTCGAGGCGGTTTTCGAGCCGCAAAATCAAAATCACGTGATCTATTGTCTCGAAATTTGATAGAAATTTCATGAAGCTAGATCATACCGTTCTTGAGTGAAAAGCAAAGTTTAAAACGTCGTACTCGTTAGTTCTAAATGGCCAAGTTCAAAAAAACAAAAAAACAAAGGAACACGCGACGCGAGCGTTGATCGTTCAATTATTATCATCATATATAGTAAGAGCATTCAGCAAAGTTACCTTCCGAAGGCTCAGGTGGACATTGTCGCTTCAATCTTCCGTCGCTACAAAGGCAGTAGTTGGGCATGTGACAGATACCGTTTCTACCGCAAGCTCCTTCTTGGCAAACCGCTGCAAAAACAAAAAAGAGGTTACTTGTGACGTCAATTAGGTCAAATGCGATCATAGGTCAATAAAATATGTCAAAAAAACTATGGTTCAATATATTCAACGCACAAGCACCATGACTAAATAACTGAAAACAATATTTTCATGAACAAAAACATCAAGTTTTTTAATGGTATCATGTGATCAGGCTGTCAAGTTGTTGAATTAAAAAAAACTGAATAAAAAATGACTACTGAACATAAGACAATGACAATTTTTAAGTATAAATAATGACAATTTTCAAGTATCTTATAATTAGACTTACCATATTTTTTAGACAGAAAACCGGGACAATCGAAGAGATCCAAAAAACTGAACAAAAGACCAGTCAAAAAAGATCTTCGCATAGTTTTTGCGAGATTTTTTTAGGTGATCTCCGAAAAAAAAAAGGTCTTCATTTCAATGACTCACGATTTATTGCAATTTATCGAGTGATCTCAAAAAATATCAGTGGATTATTTCGAAAATAATAAAATAAAGACAACGGTTCCAAAATAATGAAAAATAATGAAATTGAAAAAATGAAATAATGACACACTTGACAGCCTGTGTGATGGTTTGCAGTCTGAATAAAAAAAAACAAAAACTGAAACCCCCCATTATTGTACAAGAAATGGATAACTAAGTGGAAGCAGGGCCGAATTTCCCATAGTGCATTTTGGTACAATGCCAGACGCCCCCACGCTCTAAAACTCGCATTTGGCTGGTAATTGCAACAAAATTTAGAAAATTGCAATTTTTTTAGTCTTCACCTTTACTCGGCAGGATAATGCAATAAAAATCAGGCAAAAAACCTTTCGGCTTCGGAGATTTTATCTCAGAGAGTCAAAAGTGCCAGAGGCCCCGCGCAATGTAAATTCAGCCCTGGGTGGAAGGCTCTATTTTACTGAAAATTTTCATTTTTTGATTGTGACCCAAATCTAACCCACATTCAAATCCTTAATCTAAAGCCAACCCAAAATTTAACCTTAACCCAAATTCCAACTCAAACCCTTAAATAAATCAACTCAAAAATACGCGGATGAATATTTCCGCATTTTTGTTTTATTCTCTTTAGCTTAAAATTTTCCGGTGAAATAGTCACCCCATAACTGGGCTCAGATGGATGAATGACTAACGCAATGCGCAGATTGTAGGGTTTTGGTTCCCTTCTTGGTACGTCTGAGGAAAAACATTTAGCGCTTGATTCTTCTGGTTCATACTGTAAGTCAAGCTCTGAATACCGGAATTGCTAGAACAAACTGCCAATTTATTGTCCACGGTAGCCCTGAGTCGAAGAAAGGCTGCAACCGGACCATAAAAAGGCATAATGAAGTTGCAGATAGCTTGACCTTACCCGTACATCACGGTTTTAAAAAAGTGTCAAGTGTCATCGCTTTGGAAGCCTCTCGATACCCAGAATCTTTCTTTTGTAGTTCCTACCTTTTTACTATTTTTGGTACTCGATTTTCCTTCGAGACTCCGTACAAAATCCGGCCCCGTATCTGGATCACATGAAATAATAATCCCATATTTCAACACAGAAGCAAACATTAGCGAAAAGAATTAAGCAAAGTTGTAATAGGCCTCCTTCTGTTCCATTTTCCTCATAAACTACTTAGCACCTTTGTAACAAAGTAACCAAAAATTGTACCCAATTTAAAATACCAAAGACTTACGTTTTGTGCATGTTTTTCCACTGGGTCCTATTGACCATCCTGCGCAACAGAAAGTTGAACCTTTTTCGTGACATACGTGTGGACCTGATAATCTGTAGAAAGATATTTGAGTTCAGCAAGTTTAACAAAACATTTATATTACTTTTTGTGAAAACAAATAGAGTATATAAAAAATTTACACCGCACCATGACCGCATTATGGCATATAGCTCGAGCGAATATTTATACTACAGCATATCCAACGAGTATCTTAAGTGTATTGAACATGTATACTTAAATTATAATCATTGCTGCCGTAATAAAAAAAGAGGTGGGCAGGTTCTGGGAAACTCCATTGTAAGAGCTGGATAGGCTGTGGTCAAAATCCGGCCAAAGAATAGGTGAAAATTGCAAGGAGAGGTGCAAAGGGGCAAAAATTTTGGCAAGTTTTCGCCTGAAAGTAGATGAAGGCCCAAAAACGGTCTCAACCGAGATTTCGACTAGGTTTCGTCCTGAAATTGGTGCAATTTTCGGCCAAATTTTAGTCAGGTTTCAGGATCCTTCGCAGATCACTGGCAGTTGACTAAAACTGCATGGCTTAGAAGCCGGGAGCCTACCCTGCCAAAATAATTAGAGTGAGCCTTCTCTCGACGGCAGCACTGATTAATGCATCTGAAAAGAAAAACAATTAATCGCAAGTTTTCGCAAATGTCATGAAAATGACCGGCTATTGTTTGCTTGGTGTGGCTACTCTAAAAACTGGGAGGCATTCCCTTCTCTTATTATAGGACATATCTCATGAAGAATTACAAGAGAGGAAAGCGTTACTTTTGCAAAGATTGGCCAAGCAGGGTTTGGGCAAGAAATAATAAACTCAAAGTAATCATCTAAGTCAGAACTGTTGCAAAGCAATAGCGATAACCATTCGACCATCAAATTTTCATTATCATTAAAATAACAGCTGATTTTCACGATGTGTCTGAAAATTACTTCGAAACGTCAAAAATAATTCAGAAATTTGAAGAAAAAATTTCAGCAGAAATATTCCAAACAATGTATATTCCAAAACCTGCATACAAACCTTGAGAACTGAACCAAGCCTATTACGTAGGCGTAGCCATCAATGCATCTCTTTTCCATGGTATGCAGCGTACCACTGATTACTAAGCCATTAAGCTCCGTAGCGTAGTCGGGGAGGAGGCTACAGCTCCCCCACATTGGCCCGTCGACCAAAATGCACAATAAATAAAAAAAAATAAAAAGCACGCTTTTTAGCACTTCTGAGACAGTCTTTTGCAGTGAAATGAATTCAAAAATGATGGTTTAAAGCATTTTTCAAATATTAAAGGAAGGTGGGAAGGGCGAAGTCGGCAAAAATATGTATCAGCAAAAACGTGGAAAAATGACCAAAAATAAGCAATCAAATCTGATCGCTTGTAGAAAAATGCTTTGGATTTCATCAGTCAGAGGTTTATTTCGTTGAAACGATGCATTATAAAAAACGCAATACAACAGTACTGATACATGTTAATCAACTAGGAATCCGAAAGTGACCTTTCAGTTTTCGAGTTTCAGTCTTCGAGTGTAGCTATTAGTCTTTGCCATTGGAAAATCGAAAATTTAGTTAGATCGTCAAATTTAATGTTTAAAAAATTTACAATTTTCTATAAGCAACGACATATTGATTTTTGTGTAGTTACACTTTTGTGAATCAAGTACTATTTATATTTTTGTTTAAATTTATTGAAGGGCAAAGTTCTGATATTTAGGGTACATCATTCCAAATCTTAACTCCCAAGAACTTGATCGATTTTTGAGCACGTTTTGTTTTATAAAGGGTAAGTACAAACCATCCTTGTCCGCTTTCCTGGTTTGGCGAGAGGTGATAACTTTGATATGTTAAAATCAATCGTAAGTAATTTGAAAGCTTGTTCTTTTGAAACAAAAACATGAATTTACCAATTTCAAAATTTAGTAGCTGATTAATATTAAGTATTCCAAATTTTATGAATAGAGGTAAGTCTTTGCTTTATCTGCCAGGCTTTTATTATTCTCAGACGTTTGTTCTGAAACATCTGGAGTCTATGCTAATTATTTTCAGACGAGCATGCCCAGACCAAATGTAAGCTTAAGCAGTAGTTAACCGTCAACCGCTTCTCTCAAATCTCGTTCCATTAGCCCTCTCCCCCAGTTACCTTTCTTCATAAAGTATGAACGAATTAGAATAATCTTTGTGATTTTTTTTAAATATATGATTTTATGACTTACCAGCTTGTAAATAAGAGGACTGATAGTTTGACTTAGCCACCGCCCTCGTCGCATAGCCCATTCATGCAACCAATTTAGTTATGCTCTAGCAGGGCTAATTTCTACATCACGTATAAAAGCATTAATTCTTATCAAATTAGGTCTAAAATTAAGTTATCTTCGCAACAAATTACAAAATTTTCAGACCCCCGAAACAGCCCCCAACCCCATTGCAGATTTCTGCCTACGCGCCTGATTTAGCTACTGTAATAACATAACTTGATTTTAATCAAAAAAGATTTGCTAGGCCAAAAATCTTACTCAGTTAAAAGGGAAACGCGGGGACATGGAAACGGAAAATACTACATACTGTACATCTGAAAGTTAAACAACAACGTGTCAAATATGCATAGTATGCATTTAGCAATCGTATAAATCGAAAGCGCGAGTGCGTGACATCAATCAACAAAAATTGCCATTCTTTCTTGCCCTTCGGCTTTTAATGTCATATTACAGCATTCCATTTTTATTTACAAAACCGCTTATCATTTCGGATTTTATCGGTTGCAACTTGCAAAATAAGTTGTAAGCCAGTATCGACTGATAAAAAAAACTAACGTTACTCGACGGCAAATCAACATAATCATATACTAGCCAGCGTTTAACCAAACGGAGTTGAATTGAATTTTTTAATCGGATCATTTCAGCAAAATGCAGCACTCAGCAGGCCATATCAAATACCACAAACCTGCAAAAAATGCACAGGTTTTTTCAAGAACTACACAGTTTTTTATAAGAACTAATAAATTTTGAGTTCAGGCTGCCTGTTTTTAATTTTCGCGAATTTTCAACCTAAATCGTTATTTTGTTTTTAACTTTATTGGATATAAAGTGAAACAAATTAATTTTTTTCTTCGATAAAAGGTATGTTTGGTGATAGACCATGAATACTGCTAGACACATAAACACAGGCAATACTGAAAAGGCCAAAAAAATCTGCTGATTACTTACAAATACAGTACGTTTAGGGGTTGAAATGATTACCCATTTCGACGCGGAGACAGCATTAAGGTGTTGTCAAATGAAGTAGGATTGTAAGACGTGATGTCTCTGTGAACTATTAAATTAGTTCTGCCTCTTTTAATTCACGAATAATTTAACTTGTTAAATTATCGTTGTTTGTGGTTGAGAGATTGTCCACTGCAGAAATAGCACGGGTGCAATATCATTTAGGATATGCGACGCGATGTCTTGTGAACTATTGAATTAGTTCTGCCTATAAAAAAAATATATTGTATTCGCACTGGGTGAATTGTTGATCTTTGTCCTTTAACTCTCCGACCCCCTTATCCACTTGGTCCCTTTGCCTATTTTATGTACTTAATTTTTCATCCCTGTCTATTAGTCCACTTGGTCCCCTGTCCAGAGTTAATTTTTTTTTTCCGGGTTACCATGGTCACAATTGCGATTATGTTTCACAATCCTATTTTGATTTTAACAGTACGTTTTGTTGTGCAAGCGCCGATGTTCTTAATTATCTTTTCATGCCATGTCTGACGTTGTTAATTAGTGCTTAAATTTTGAGCAAAAATGAGCCTCGTATTCCTCTAAAATTGTTCTTATAAAAAAAAGTGTACAACCTGTAACAGTAACTTATCTACAGTAATACTATATTATTTTACTGTTTGTAAAAAATACCATCCAAAATAATGTCATTTCAATCAAACGTATTTTATTAGACATTCCAAATAAAGAAGAGTGTAAAATTTTGTAACTTTATTTCAATCAATCAAGAAATAAAGAACAATTACACGAAAAGTTTCCCCTAGTTGTCACTGATTAACGAAGGTTCCACATAAAATTCTGCCGAAAATTGGTCCAAATCACGGTGGACACTTTTTATTTGGTGTTTCACCAATAATTTTGACGGAAATTGAAACACATTCCGAAGCCTACCTACAATGAAGCTACCGGAGCCAACCCACATATTTGTTTAGGACGGCAGCACAGGAGAAAGATTTTTTTTTTTTTTGATCCGAACGCTGTGGCCAGCAGTTACGGCGACTCTCTTTCAGTGCCAGTTTCTAGCAGAGGCAGCCCCGCAACGATTTAGATTTTTGACTTTTTTTCAGAAGGAGATGCAAAAATTCATAATTTTTGCATTTTTTGTAGCAAATTTGCTGTATAGTGTATATGCACGCGCATGTGAACATCAAGAGACTAATATTGGCAAATGATTTTAAAAAGTGTGTAGAAATTAGTTCCAAATAGAATATTTTTAACTCTGGCTAAATTTTCTTAATTCTTTTCAACCAACAAGACCAGTTAGAGGGTGTGGAAGAGTGGAGTAACCTTCCCAGTGGGGTCTTTAGACCAAGTATACTTCTTAGTTAGCTATATATCCTACTGTATTTACTGACACTCCACAAACTTTAGAACAAGATTCAGAGTTCTGCAAAAAAATATTTTGTTTGCATTGGAGAAGCCTAATCAATAAAAAATGATAAGTTCAATAGTTTGAAGGCAACCACTAACAAAAAATTCAACTCAAATAACATTTTTCAGAGACCAATTAATACGTTTTTGGACTTTTGACGATTCATGCAACTTACTGGTTGGCATAGGCGTAGCCAGGATTTTTGATTGGGGGGGGGCCAAACCACAAATCACATGCAATTACGTCATCAGAAATTTTCAAAACAGGAAGTTTTTGTGGGGAAAAGATATCGTAGAATGGAAGATCTGAAGCTGTAGTCTGTTGGCATTTAACCAGGATTTTGGTAAAGAGAAAGGGCGAAAGCTGATACATAGAATTAGCAAATGTCTAACTTAGAAGACGTGTTGAGTAAGCTAGTGTACTCAAACGAATCACAAGGGGGGTCTGGGGGCAAAGCCCCCGGCCGCTGGGCGATTTTTGAACGTTTTTGGAAAAAAAAGCTATTTTAGTCCCATTGGATCACATTTCGCAGGTGTTCACACACATTTAAAAGAACTAGATTTTTAACATTTGAAAACCAATCAAAAAACTTTAACTGTTCAATCCTCGTTTTACTTGCAAATAAAATCCAAAGCACGTTTGAAATCTTGCATTATGGTGTAAAATTTTAATTGTAAATGATTTGGTCCATGTCGGGGTAAGTAAGGCACATTGCCTCCAGCAATATTTTAGTAGCAAATAGCAATCCGCTCAAAGATTTTCCTTGAAGATTTTTGTTTTGTCATGAAGTTAAACCAGTTATAGGAGTACATGTACGGCCAGGGGGCCCAGGCCCCTTTAATCGAAATTCAATAATTTATTTAATGAGCATTTTCCCTAGCTACTTTTTTAAAAGTATTTTGTGCGTAAAAACTGGCGAGGTGGAGGTGATTGGTTATTGAAAAATGGTACAGTAGATGGTTATGCTTACTAAACATGTTATTCCCCGGCCGGATTTACATTGCGCGGGGTCCCTGGCACTTACAGGATTTTTGCAACATCTTCCTGCCAAATATAAACTTTCTATAATCTTCCTGCCAAATATAAACTTCCTATAATCTTCCTGCCAAATATATAATCAGATTTTTGCAACATCTTCCTACTATCTGAGCGCTGGGCCCTGGCACTGTGCCAAATGGCAAATACGGCGCTGGTTATTGCATTACGTTCATAAAAAGTTTAGATGAGGGCCTGAGGTAGCAACTTTTAGACAAAAACCCTTGATTTCACCCTGGTTATACGTTTAAATTGGGTGGAAAAAATTGAATTAAAGGGGTGCGCAGGGCCCCCTGGTCGTCAATATTATTTATTGTTAAGTACTGTTGTATGCGTGTACTGTTGTACGCAAAGATGCTAAAAGAAACTGAAAACGAAGAAACAAGTTTTTTTTGTTAAATTTTTATCATTGGTGGCATTTAAACTGAGGGGACCCGGGCCCCCCTGTGCCACCCCCCTGGCTAGGCCTATGATGTTGAGATAAGATCGCGCGCTTAAGTTCTTTCATAACAAAAAAACATTTAAAGCAAAATTAAAATCACTTTTTTCCAAAACGTGGAGGACTCGAGTCAAGTCACTTGACAGTTTTTTGAAACCTCCACAAATTGCAAGACATTATTATGACGTGGGCAGGTGGTCGTCATTATTGGAACGACCGACGCTCGCGTCGCGTGTTCCTTTGTTTTTTACTCGGCCATTTTCCAACTAACGAGTGCGAAATTCAGACTTTTGCTTATAACTCGAGAACGGTTTGATCTAGCTACATGAAATTTTGACAGTAGTTTGAGATTAATGAGTTATATGGCTGTACCAAATTTCGAGGCAATAGGTCACGAAACTTTGGTTTTAGAACCCGAAAACCGCCCCGAAAGTTTGGCGTAAAAAGCGGTCTCAGTCAAAAATGGCATAAGTACGGCAAAAAATATTTCATATGGTTATATGTCTTAAGATACCCTTTCATCCCAACCAACCCACTTTTGGCCGCGATGAGGTTTATTGCTTTTTTTTTCTTCCTAATTCTTGTACGCTCTTCTTCTCCTAAACCACAAAACATCTAAATCTAATTTTTGTGTAAAGTTGTTGAGCTGCAAACGCAATTATTTCTCCCGAAATTTTTTGGGACAACCCCACCCCCCCAAAAATCCATTTTTTTAATGGCTTAAGCTAGAGTGCTACGTTTTTTTTTGCTATCAGTAGATGATTAACAGACAAATATTTTGACATAGTTTGGGGGTGCCACCCCTCCGGGGACCCCCCCAAATGGACCCCCCAAAAATCAATTTTTTGAATGGCTCAATTTATGGTGCCAGTTTGTTTTGATATCAAGAGATATTTAACTGACAAATATTTTGACATAGTTTGGGGGTGCCATCCCCCCGGGGGACCCCCCAAATGGACCCCCAAAAATCAATTTTTTGAACGGCTCAACTTAGGGTGCCAATCTGTTATGATATCAGGAGATATTTAACTGACAATTATTTTGACTCTACTTTTCTGGAGGTTCCATAATCAGATATTTTTGAATAATTGCTTATTTTACGATAGACAAAAAGTACTTTTGAGCGTCACAGCATTAGCTTTGGGTCGGTCGTTCACTGGGTTTGCTTGCAAACTCCCATCTAGTTATTACATACTTTTGTACGCGTAAATGCTAAATTAAAGGAACTGCAATTCCGGACAAAGACAACATACTGGCTATGCTCTCATTATATTTATCATTGGCAGTATTTCAATTGGAGGTTTGCATTACCGCCTGTGTTATAGCATTAAGTTCATAATAACGTTAAACGAGTGCCTGGGGTTGCAGCTTTTAGCACAAAACTCTTAAATTTCTCATAGGTTTTGCATATAAATTGTTAAAATTTTGAATTACGGGGCCCCAGGGCACCCTGGTTATCAGTTAGGGGCACTGGGGCCCCCTGGTTGTTGGTTAGGGGCCCCGGGGCACCCTGGTTGTTAGTTAGGGGCCCCCTGGTTGTTAGTTAGGGGCCATGGGGGCCCTTGGTTGTCAATTAGGGGCCCCAGGGCCCCCTGTTCGTCAGTTAGAGGCTCCGGAGCCCTCGTTTGTCAGCTAGGGGCCCCGGGGCCCTCTGGTTGTTAGTTAGGGGCCCCGGGGCTCCCTCGTCGTCCGTAACTGCAACTAAACATCGCTAGGCTATGTTGTCATAATTTTCTTATCATTGGTGGTATTTCAATTGGAGGGGCCCGGGCCCCATGGGCCCCCCCTGGCTACGCCTATGCTGGTTGGGCTACCGTTCTACCCTTTCCAAGCCACGTTTAGACGTTTCATTTTACACACACATGCCCAGAACATTAATAAGAAGTAGTTGACGTGTAAGTGAATAGCATTGTACCGGTAGGAGGGTTCCATTTTCCAAAAATTCTCTTACTGTTAAATATCTTGGAAAGTTAAATTTTAAAGGCAGAGGCTGCTGTTACGTTACGTAAGAATAAGAAAATCGCTATCCTAGCCCTAACTCCAACCCTAAATCTAATTCAAACTCTAACCCTAGCTCTAACCTTAATGTTAATCCTAAGCCAAATTCAAAATCGAACCCAAACCCTAACGATAAATCAAAAAATAAAAGAGTAAATGAGCAAGTGAGCGCTCACTCTTTGCTCTCTTATTCTCTTTATGGGCGTTACGTAACGTAACACTAGCGACTCCCAATTTTAAAACATAGCGCGTTTAAATTTCTTACCTGAACGCTGTTCTGGCACTACATCTTATACCGTAACCGTTCCGGCTCACTTTCACCACTTCATACGGTATAACCAGTACTTAAATTGTAAAATTTTGCATGGGGGGGCGCTTTTGCAGCCTTGACCAAACGCATTTGGTATGCGAAAGTACTTCAGAGAAGATTACGTAATTCCGTCGCCGAAATTGAATGAACACCAAAAAAAAGGTCTTCGCCGGAAATTGAAGTGGTTTTTCGCCAAAATTGGGTGAAGAATTAGATCTTTTTTGTCAGATCATCCAGCGCTCACATCTCGATGGGGGACGCTAAATCTCGATGGGGGGACGCTAACTCTCGATGGGGGGACGCGTCCCTCCTACAATTTAAGTACTGAGTATAACCGACCGGCCGGTAGTCAGAGTAGAATGTGTTTTCATGCGTATAGGGGCAGTTTGCCAAAGTTTGTTACTGGCAATTCTCAAAATTAAGAAAACTTACGTTGTTCCCATTCTTCTCGTTCTCGATCGTCCAGTGGCCATTTGATGGTGGTGTTGACGACCTCCGCGTGTGGAAAAGTAATTATCATTTCTCCAACTTTGGCTAGACGCCAGGGAAATAAACCAGCTCGTAAATGAGCATATAATAAAAAATTTTAATTCAGTTTTCATGATTAAAATGTCTTTATTTTGCTTTTTAAAGCGCGAAGAAAAAAGAAACGAAAAATGTCCAACAGCCTTCTTTTCCAGTACCAGACTGCTTTCTGCACTTGAAATTCTTCACTGCAGAAGTTGGTCAGTCCAATAGCAGAGCCTGTTCCGAAATAGCTTTACACTAAAATACGCGATCTGCAAAAAATTTGTGTTATTCAGTTCCTGCCGCTGTAAGTATTGAGTAATTCAATAATCCTTAAATTTTTTAACGGTATAAAATATCGGTTACTTTTGATTTAAGAAAAAAAAACAATCCTCAAGTTTTCTCTTTTCAACTAAAGTGAACTGCAAAATTTGGATTGTCTCAACTCTTTGAACTTGAAATTGATATTCGTGCAAAAGTCTACAAATACTGAATTTTATTTGTATTATTTCTGTAATTGAAAAATGAAAACTCAACAAATAAGCGATAATGAAAAACTCTCTACTTCAAGTTGTTTTCGTAGCGTTATCATTTTGCTTCAAGCATTTAGCAAAGAAGTTGCTTTTGTGGCACCCTGCAGTGCAAAAAGCAATTACAGCGTAAAGCAGCCTACTGCTGCTGTGAATTGTTGGGTGGGCATATGTCCCTCAAATGCTTCGTAAACTGAGATTAAATTTTAGATTTACCTAAACCAGCAACAGGCTAGCCAGGCGCGTCGCCAGAAATGGGCTGTTTCGGAAGTCTGGGGGCTAGTGGCGTGGGGGTCTGAGGTAAACAGCTCTCCGAAATTTTGTAAGTTTTTTGCAAAAATAACTTAATTTTAGGCCTATTTTGATTAGAACTAATGCTTTTAAACGTGGCATAGAAATTAGCAGCGCGACGACATGATTAAACTGGTTGCATAACTGGGCAATGTAGGAGGTGGCTAATGGTTAATAATTTCAGTCCTCTTGTTCACTAGATAGTAAATCATAAAATCTTGTAGTTCAAAAAAAACTAACAAGGAGTAATCTACTTCATCTATATTTTACACAGAACGATAACTGGGGAGGGGGGAAACGGAACGAGATGCACTTTTTTTTTTAACAGCACTTTTTTCAAAGAATTATTAAATTTCGAGTTGAAGCTGTTTTCAATGTTTTGCCTGTTTTCAGCCTCATTTGTTCTTAAATTTTAAGATCATCGACGTCAATTTTAGTGATCATTGGTCTAGAGGCAACGAATTAGTCGCTGGAGGGGAGGTTCAAATCCAGGTCCAGTCAATTTGGACTCAGTGTAGCCAACAACTCGCCACCGCTGCAACATTTCGAAACGAGCTGTGTTGCCCCGCTTCAATGACGCGGAGATAGGCCCCGAAAAATCATTACACGCTTCAGCGTAATACAGCGAGTATAATAAAAGATCATACTGTATAACTAACTGATTAATTTCGAATGCTTTGTCGTAAAATTTGCAGCATCGTAAAATTGTAAAAGCGAAAAAGCGAGTTTTTTTTCAATTTGAACAACAGCTAAAATTTTTCTTAGTTGCCTGCGCAATGCGCAACAGCACTTTACAATATCGAAATCGTTGCCATTTTGCTTGCAAATACTTGAAAATCACCAAAAGTTTATCGCTTTAAATCAGTACAAAATTTTTTTTAGGTTTCGAAATTCATTCTTTTTGTTTGTTCTTGATTTTTTTTGACTGCTAAGGCTGACATTGTTCTTAATTCATCTTCGATTTTGAGCAAAAATGAGCCTCGTGTTCTTATAAAATTGTTCTTATAAAAAAGGTTTAGTACTAAATAACCCCTCCCCAGGCCCCTATTCCTGAGTAGTATTTTTTTTTCTTTTAATGAAACCCATGTTCGGTATTTATCAACAAGCGATCGAATTTGATTGGTAATTTTTGGCCATTGGTCAAAGTTTTTACTGATTTGAGAGCTGTATTTTTGACAAATCAACCCCCGGAAAATAAATGTTTCAAAAGATGCTTTAAAAGTGCTACAGGCCTGCCCCGGCTACGCTGCTTAGGCTTCAGTCAAGCCAAAAAATTGCGAACTTGTACCTTCAAATCTCGAACACAATTTTTGCCCCGAAACAAACATTTGCAACTCTTGTCAGATCGGAGATTCTATACACTGTACAGTATATTCTTTTACCGCAATTTAGAAAACCATGTTATGAAACAAGTGTCTTTGAGATTGAGAGAATAATAATAATAATAATAATAATTGCAATTTATATTATATACATAACTTAACATAACACCAAGAAGTGTCAATGCATCTGACTAAGGGGCCGTAGTAACATTTAAATAGCTTTACAGATACCTTTACAGAAATAAGGTTAATGCACAACAGAAGTACTACTTCTACTGCAGTAAGCAGCAAAATACTGGCATCAAATAGTAATAACATACTCAAAGGCTAAATTAAAATAATAGGGCTTTTAAACGTTTCTTGAAAAGGAACGAAGTTTCAATTTCACGCAGAGATAGTGGCAACGAATTGACGAATTCCATACCTTGAGTGACGCATACGAAAACAGATTGGGATCTAGCAAAGTTTAAGCTAGTTACCGTTTGGAGCAACCAATTATCATGATTAACATGAAAGCTGTTCTTGCCGAAACAGAACGAGAGTTGATTAAATTTTTCAAACATGTAGGAGCAAAACCATGCAGGCACTTGTGTGTGAGAATTTTGAATTCAATACGAAATTTAACTGGTAAAAAATGAAGGCTTTTCAAATATAGTAGCATATGCATATGAAAAGTAGAAGCACTAAGTCCGAAAATAAATCTCACTGCAGCATATAAAACTTTTGCCAACTTGCGCTATAAATTTTTCAGTATTTTGTAAAACAAGGCATTGCAATAATCAATATGGGACATCAAATTTCAGGCATCTAAGATTAGCAAATTTATTGCCGCCGTGGCATATTTTCGTCGCATACTCGCATGTAATTTGGAGTAGCCCGAAAAAAAATACTTTTGACTGAAAAATTTGAAGTGTTTCAGAAATTTTTACATGCAAGCTTCTAAAAGTAGGTTAATTAATTCATACTGTCGAAATGTGGGAACGATTTATAAACAAAAAAAAATACATGTTTCCAGCATTTATGGTCATCTCAAAACTCGTGGCACAGCCCGCAAGCCACGAAAGTTTATGGCGATGTCGTTGATTCGGTGGTTTAAGAGAGAAAATAGAGCATCTTTTACATATTTGTGCATGAACTCGAAATTGTTAATGTCTTTTTCGATTCTAGCAAACAAACGTGGCAAAAAGTAAGAAATTGTAAACGGCTTAATACAAAGAAAATCCCTAAAGAAAAACAAATCTGCCCTTCTTTTCAGCTCATCACTTTTTAACTTATTTGGGCAGAAGTTTGCGAGATCAGACGAAGTGTGTAGAAAGCGGTTTGGTTTCATTATAGACGGTGATCCAAATTGACCTACTTTCAACGCCAATAAAATGCTATCAATCGAAGTTGTTAGCAGACAATTTGCAGCACAGATCTATTGTAAAAGAGTCCCCAGTTTTTTTCTGATCACAACAGAATTATGTTTTAAAAAATATTCGTTTTACATTTAATATTTTTTCCTATATTCTATGTGATCTGCAACAGATGTTTCTACCAAATAACAGACACTTTTTTATGAGAACAATTTTAGAAGAACACGAGGCTCATTATTGCTCAAAATTAATGAACAAATTACGAACATTGCCAGGCTAAGCAACAAAAAATAATGAACAACCGAAAAAGAATCAATTTTTAATCAAAAAACAACCTAAAATTTGTATTGATTCAAATCGATGAAATTTGTGTGATTTTCTGGCATTTGCAAGTAAAATTGCTACAATTCTCGGACTATAGTGCTGCTGCGCACTGCGCAGGCAACCAAAAATTTTTTGGCTTTCGTTCAAATGAAAATGCTCGCTTTATTGCTTTCCCAATTTTATGGTGCTGCCAAAAAAGCAAAAAAAGCGATTACTTAAGTAGACAGAGCATTGGAAAAAATTTAACAAACATGGTCGCCATGATTGACATCGATGCTCTCAAAATTTACGAACAAATGAAGCTAAAAATTGAAAAAATTAACAGTCAGCTTCAACAAGTATACCTCACGGTTGTTCGGTGCTCCTTGGACTAAGAGATCGCATACGATTTATTTATTTTTTGATCGTATGTGACTGACCACAAAAATAAATTTACTTACTTACTTACTTCAACTTAAAATTTACTGGTTCTTATGGTCAGTGGCGCACTCTTCTAAGCCTTTCTGGTCAAACTAACAGGTTAACAAATAATAAAATTACCGAAAAAAAAACAACATTACGATGCTCGGTGCATTACGCTTGCTGTGGTGCTTTGCACTGGATCGGCTGCTAATTATTATTATTATATATATACACTGTTTGCTCTCATTCTATCTCAATACAAAAGAGGTCAGAATAATTCAGGTCTCGCTTAATTTCGCTTTCGTTAAATTTTTTGTACTAAAAAATGTGGCTTGACCTTCGACTTTCAGTAGGTAGTTTATCTAAACGCATTAACGAGCATCCATTTCCGATATGTCTCACATAAACAGACGATAAAATTATTTTCTAGTTCTTCTTAGCTCTACAGACTTTAGAATTGCTGCAAAGAGCACACCTGAATTCAGCTATCTACCTGTAGCCCCAAGTTCTTTTTGTGTTTAGCAGAAAGCAGACGAAAAAATTGGCAGGAAACCGGGAAAAAAGGACGGAATGTTAAGATAAAAGCAAAAAGTTGATCTTCGCAGTTGAATTTGAGCTTTTGGCCGCAATCCAATACATTAAATCTGGTTGTGTGGTCTCTTGACACAACAATGATTGTACTTTTCCAATTACAATTTCTATACTGTGTTTAAAAGAAAGTGTTTTCAATAGAATTGAGGCCATTTGGTTTTCATAGTACCCTCAATACTGTATGTAGCCTTAGCTCTTAGTAGAAGAGAACTTCATTTATTTAAAAAACCGGCGTTGTTTATTATGGGCTAGACAAGGTAAGGTTTTCTGCCATGATAGAACCTTTCTCGTTTTTAAAGTTAAGCGTCAATGGAATTGCTCATATGGATTTTTGATAAGATAAAAAATACTTGGCAGTTAAACAAAATTTCTCAATACGTGTGTTTCTAAATATCATACTGACGGGCGATGACCAAAGACTGCGTATAGGGGCAACCAAATTGTTTGAATAACGACGAGTTTATCTCGTGGAGGATAAATGTAGATTAATCAACCAATCAATTTCACGGTAAATAGCTTATTTCATTCAACTAATCAGAAAATATAAATTTTGAGTTCACGCTACAAAAATGTCTTTCTAAGTTTTATGATGCTGTTCTCTTCAGTTGTTCCAAATTCGCCCCAGAATATTTGAGCAAAAATATTACTACTAGACTGTATTTATACCAGAATTTTATCGCTGTATTGTGCACCATTTTCAAACGAAAATCGATAACCGTATAATACAAGTCATATCACTCACTCTGATACAAGTCAACATATTGAGTTGAGGCTGGTTATTCTTAAATTTTCAGCCTCGTCATTCGTTCTTAAATTTTTTCTCAAATTTTATTGAACAAAGTGATACAAACACATTTTTATTAGGTCAAAAGTTGTTGCTTGTTATAGGCTACTGTAGATCATGATTATTGAAATAGTTTTTTAGATTCGACAAATCATCGATGGCAATAATCAAGAAAGCGCTGCTGATTACTTAGGAATCCATTGCACTTGCCAGTGATTTTAATTATTTTGTTCGTGCCGAGGCTGGCATTGTTTTTACTTAAGTCCAGTACTGAGCAAAAATGAGCCTCGTGTTCTTATAAAATTGTTCGTATGAAAAAAAGAGTATACTGCCTAAAATTTCGTCGGTAATCGTAAACTAACATTCAGTTTTGCTGCACATGAGAGCTTCCAAAAATTTCGCGGTAATTCGTAAATAGGCCAATTAACAGATAAAAAAAACTGGGTCGAAAGTGAGACATTTTTTCTTCAGATTTTTCAGACCAAGTTCAAGCAAACTCAACCAACCGTAACGAGGCGCCGAAATTACACCGTCCGGCAACAGGTGATAAATTACTTTAGGCAAGACTGACTTCTCCAAACAAAATGCTAACATATTTTCTGCCTATGAATACAGTCCTTTAAATTTGTGTTGAAAATCTAATACATTAATGGGCCAGCGTCTGTAATGTACAGCTCTTTCATTTTAAACTTACAAAGCGTATTCTGAATATATTCTTTGATCGAGGTCCGAGTTTTAATCTAAACAAAACCTTTTTCCATTTTGAAGAAACGTTTCGTACTTTTGTTTTGTCATGACGTTCCACTATTTTTCCACAATAAAGGAGTAAGATCAAATTCCTTCTAATTTTCGGACAATTTAACAGACTGGTGGCAACTACGGAATGAGTAATTCGCAAAATATCGGCAATTTTTCACAGAAGCAAACGCTAAAACTCGGCATTTACTGTACCATAGTTACCAATCCTTCGCAAACAAGAATGCAGAAATTTGATGATTTGTTATAATCTATATCATCGCTATAGCCAGCTGATCGATTAGTTTTACCTTATATTTTATAGCTGTTAGCTAATTTTTTTTGCGATTAATTTCTGTTTATTGTTCTTAATAAGTTGATTTTGCATGTCATTTTGCTACTGCATTTCAATAAACGCAAAAATTAACATTTGGAGAATTTCCAACGGGAGGGTAGCAAGGAGTCGGTGATTTTGGGACCATCTGCATTCTGCAGACGCGATGCAAAAATTCTTTATACTCATTGATTTGCGAGTGCTATCTAGCGGTAATTTTATATTCAACAATTAGCGAATAAGTTTTAAAACATTGCCGCAAGGGTTAAACTCAAAAACTTTTGCAGTTTCGTTAACTAACTTAACCTTGAATGAATATTCACTGTGAAGTGCATTTATATTAACATGCTAATTCTGGCTTTACCTCTACGTCCATGAGCTCTTCGTAGTCTTTTTCTTATACTGACAGAAGTGAAGTTAATGCGAAAAAATGCAATTGAGTTTTTAATTTATGCGAAAAAAAAAATGAACACTGCAATACTAATAAATGGTCTCTATCACCCATTAAAATGGCACTATTCGAGAATGTGGAAATAAGCACGAAAAATGCAATGACAACGAATAAATATCATTTTCGTTTTGGAACAATAAGCAATGCACAATCGTCAGACATAAATAGGTAAAAATTCACAGTGAAGAGAGTCATATAAAACGTTTCTCGTATTTCAGAAGTTAGTTTTTCAACAATAATAAGTTGCTTACTACTATTTGAGTTCAAATTAAGAAAAACAAACAATATATTCTATACTTCTCTTTGAAAACTGGTTCGTTATCTATTCAAGAATAATAGTTATCGGTACTGATAGCAATTGTACAGAAAAATTCAGTGAAACTTTTTCAGCTGGCTAATAAGTTACACGTAAGTCTAGGAAAATTATAAAGCATAACAGCTAGAATTTTGATACGCAGTGTTACATTTCGAGTCCTTGTAATGTACAAACACAGTATTTCAAGTTTCAGTTCAATCAGTATCACATGAAGTTAGAGCCTCTAGAAACTCGAGGTTATTGAAAATGAAATTGAAAAATTGTGTTCGGCAGTGCACAAAAAATAAAAACAAGAGCGAGCATAAAAGGTTTGAATTTGATTAGCTCAGAAACGAATAAGCAGTTATACTTACCAACTTGAGCTTTAACCCTACGAAAAGCTTAGAACAAGAAAAGTCGAGGAATAAGCATTGTTTTTACATTACAGTTCTTCAGCTACCATAAAACAGAAGTATGTTACGGACTGCAGTTGCTAAGTGTAGCCAGCAATTGTTATATTTAAAAACCAAAAAGTATAACCTAACCTCAGTGTCATATTTTAGTTGAAAAACTTGGCATTGAGAATCAATCACCAAAATACCTCTCAGGTATCGTATATGCATTAATTATACTGAATCCTCTTTAAAATTGCGAAATACATTACACATGATAAAATATCCAAAGATTTAGAAGTTAGACTTGAAAAAATTTAATTATTTATTTGAAGTTAAAATTTAAATTATCTAAATGATTACAAACTATTCAAATTTGATGTTAGGTAAACAAAGCTAGGATCATTTTCAGCTAACAGACTATATTTTTTGAGCTTTACAAAAACTGTGTAAAATTTAGTTTCAGCATTAGAATAACCCAATCAAAGCATCTTCTGAATAAAACAATAACTTTGGGGTGGCAATGTCAGGGATGATTCAAAAAGATTCACTAAATTTTGATTTTGTCGTCAAATACCAGTCAGGTAATCATTGTAATTACGCAGATTATATTGCATAGACTGCTGTATGAGCATTGAGGAAGGTAACTTCTCTAAACGTTTCTAAATCAAAGTAAAATTTTACGTATATGAATTTCAACCCCAAAGCAAAAACTGGATAAGAAAACTGAAACCACACAAATTGTCGACGTCATTCATGCAAAAATTCTGATATTTTTGTAGCAAGGAAACCGGAATCAATATAACTGATCTCAGAAAAACTGACAAATTTAAAGATGCAGTTGATCATCGGAAAAAAAGAATACGAATAACGTCTGCGATACACTTGAGTGTTTTTGCAGCTGAGCAGTAAACTAACAAAATGCCTTCAACATTTTCCGGATCTTAGGTCAAACTCGTAAAATCAAATTTTAACTCCTGACTTAAACTTTTACCACAATTTATTATGGTACAATAAAAAACATATGTTTCACTTTTTCAACTATGCTATTTTGGGAGATAGAACTCAGTCCCAAAGTTCTAACTTTTTTCGCTACCCTGAAAAAGCAGTAGCAAAAATCTTGTTGATGTTCTCCTTAATATTTTGGCCGCGTGCAAAACTGGAAATTCATCACCAACGCAATTAGTCTTTGAGAACACTAAAGTTGTGCTGTCCTCAGGTCATAAATAGAGCTAGGTTACCCGCTTTAGGAAATGACACTGGGAACCTTACGTTTACTAGCTAGCGCGCTGCAGACTCTTCGCTGCTGTTTGTAGTTGCTGTGCAACGGCCAGTCAAGCGTAACGTCACGTGCTTGATAGTAGGTGAGCTTTGATTGGCCGTTGCCAGTTAACACCGTACCTACAATGCCGGTGGTAAATTGTTGGGCGCCTGGTGTCGGTTTGTCTTTATCGACATGGTACTTGATGTTCCCTGTACTACTTTTCGGGAAGGAATTGTTGAATTTTGGTGGTGGAGCGCTTGATGACTGATGCTCTTTTTCTACCTTGCGGCAATAAAAACCTGGAGCAAAAGCAAGTCCTTTAGGAGAATAACCGGGTCTCGTTGAAGAAGGAACGTTGTTTTTCGAACTAATTGAGGTGTAGGCCCGATCGTTTAGGCCGCTTTGTTCGTAGACGCCGTTTCGAAGCACAACTCGATTTGTATGCTGGTCGATTCGAGTTTGCTTGGTACCGTAGGTTGAAATAGGATACTGAGCGTTAACAATAGCGTTTTTTCCTCCGTACACGGCACCATGTTGGATCGAATTACGGTGAAGCGGCATCAATACCGAATTGCTTTGTCCACTTCGAAATGTTGAGTTGATAACAATGGGCGGGATTATGTCGTCATGCTTTGGTAGCATGTGCTGCTGGTGATGAAGCTCCAATGTATGCCTGACCTTGTCGACATCCTAAATCAAGAAATAGAAACATTACCTCATACAATAAATTATATACATATCATGTTATAAATTTTTCTCTCATTATCAGTAACTCTTAATGCTGATTATTTTAAGCAAATAAATATTACTTATAAAGAACAACGTACTAAGAAAATTAATAAGCCATAGACAGTATACAGAGTCTTATAGGCACAATCAAACCTCTGATTAACAGCCTAAGACATACTGTTTCGGAATCGACATTCGTCTTTTATTCCTCGTCAGTATGGTTAGGACCACAGGTATGAACATGCGTGTAAAAAGGCAGGTAATCGCAAATTAGTACCAGATCATAACACAATTTTTTTCCCAAAAATATTAAGTAATCTCAATGTTACAAGAGATAATTATAATAGTTCAATTCAAAATAATTTCCAATAGTATGCCTTAGACAGCTGTTTTGCCCAATCTCAGGGCTCATCAGTAAGGCTAGCAAGGCCAAAAGGAGAAATATCCCAGTGATAAAAATATTCAAAACATGCATCCTTACCAAATTATCAATAAATAAATCTTTACCGATTACGTTTATAATACATAAATCTTTACCCATCATTCAGTCAATTTTATCCAAAATAAGTAAATTTTAAGCGAAAAATCTTTACCCAATGAAACTAAAGCTATTAATTAAATCTTTACCGAATGAAACTATTGCTATAAATCAAATCTTTACCGAATAAAGTACACATCTTACCTTACATATCGCAGACGAACGATAGCCTAGCTAACAAAATAAGTAAATCTTAGCTGAAAAATCTTTACCCGATGAAACTAAAGCTATTAATTAAATCTTTATCGAATGAAACTATTGCTATAAATCAAATCTTTACCGACTAAAGCACAAATCTTACCTAACATCTCTCAGAAGAACGATAGGCTAGCTTACTCTCTACTATACTCATAGCTTCCCTTAAATGGCTACGTCTCCAGTAGGCAGAAAGGCTCAAAATTATAGGTGGGCACAAGTCCGTTAATCGTTAATCCGCTAATAGCGAAGCTAACTTTTTCTTCAACTCGTTAATCCGTTAAAAAGTTTTTTCATGTTAACGGACTAAATTAACTTCCGTTAAGTTCTGTTAACGGACTAAAGTAACTTCCGTTAAGTTTTGTTAACTTCCGTTAAGGTTTTTATCGGTAATATCTTGCACCATTCATTCATCGTACCGGTACAAACCAGTTTGCTCTGGTAACACTTGTTGCGTATTACCACGAGTTTTATAGAAGAAAGCGAAGAAAGAAGCTCTTTTTTAAAAATAATAAGCTGCAGCCTCATAGGTCTGTTAATTATCGCCATAGCCGTAGGAGATGGGGATGCAGGGGATGCGGCCGCATCCCCAATTTTTTCACATGTCGCGTCGCGTCAATTATTCGGGCAAAATTTGGGTAGATTTTGAAATTTAGAACTAATGTTAGTTAAAGTTATGCTTATTTCAACTATCCTTTAGCATCCTTCTACTCATATTACCTTATTCGCTATTGTGCTGTACTGGCTTCATCAACAAGCAAAAGGTACGGGTAACCTTATTTTGTTATTTGGGCATAGCAGATAATAAGATTTTGTTCATTGCCACGTAATTGACTTAATTGACATCTAAATTTGTGCAAGATATTATTCTAGATTTAATTTGGGCAAGATACCGGTAGACCTTAGTCACCGATAGCTTAACAGGTTTCCTTTTTATAGCCTAGCCTGAACTGTTCAATTTGGGCAATAATTATAGCCACCCAAGTAACAAAGAAGTAACTATTAAGCTACCAGTGTAATATATATCAAATCCCATGTAGAATTGATATGTATACCTATTTTCCGGACTATAAGGCGCACTGGTATATAAGGCGCAGTATCAAAAATTGTCTTCAAATGATTTTATTTTCATAGATAAGGCGCACTTTTTTTTTCTCATAGATAAGACTATAAATACATATATAGCACCATTTGCAACATAAAATTGGTTCAGAGCATGATCATAAAGCAGAACCTGATCCATACATTAGGCACACCGGACTATAAGGCGCACATTCAATTTTAGACAAAATTTAAAGATTTTTCATGCGCCTTATAGTCCGGAAAATACGGTATATGGAATCTACATCATATTGGGTGGCGTACCAGTTCTACCTATATATATACCAACATTTGTTTCAGATATTATATATATATCAAATCAAATGATTTGATGTAACAGTGAATCAGTGACACAATCTGACAACATTCTATTTAATCCATCCATGCATTCTTAGTAGATCTCTTGTCCATCATTTTACCAGTAACAGACTAATTAGATTGATTCGGGGATTTACAAATTTGCAATATTTCGAATCCAGACAAATTTGATTTGATGAATTTGAATGAAACATTTGGTACCGGTATGGTTAAGCAAACACAGGTAGGCTACAAACATATAACTGAATTTGGGCCTTTTATATAGATTTCGAAAATAAACTCAATACAGTTACAGTATATTAGCTGTTTAGCCAAAAATAAGCTGATTTGATGTACTGATATCGGGTATGTAGATGTTGCTCATCAGCACCAGTAATTACTTATCTGTTTATTGTCATGCTTATAATTTTACATTTGGATAAAGCAGTATTTACCTGCATGGTACCTTTGCTTGTTGAACAGTGAGCACATAATCATAAAATATTATGAAAATTTTGGTATTTAGTATACCAGTCCGGTAGGCTACTTTAATCAGTTAATAATTGATTGGTTTTAAATTTTGTGATAAGGTGCATTGTTAATTTGCATGCATTTTGCCAAAATATGGAAGTGTCTATTTTGCCGTTAACTGTAATAATTACCATAATAGGTTATATGTACATTTGACTGACTGCTAGTTCTGTGATGCAAAATTTTTGGAGCTCTGTTGAATTAAGCTGTCATCAATGAACCTGGCACCAAAACTCTGTAGTGCCACACACATTTCTTGACATTTTATCCTGAAACAGACTCAACTTGAAACCCAATCATTGCCATGACCTGAACCCCAAACCTTAATCTTAACCCACAAAGAAATTGTATTCGCTGGGGTTGATGACTGCTTAATTCATGGAGGCCCAAATTTTTGACTTTCATTGTGGGTTTTTGTTTCTGGTTTGGGATAAAAATATTCGGAATATGGGCCCAGTTTGGTGCTCGGGTTAAGTTAGTGTTAGAGCCAGAAATAGACACTTCATATGTGCATTTAAAAGCTATTTTGCTGGTAATGACAAAATAGTAAAATAAACACTACCAAACATTATCAACAGAATGAATCAATTGTATATATAATTTGAACAACTCTGAAATGCAGCTACTTTTGGCCACTTTATTTACTTTATGAGAGGTAAATGCTGTTGGTGGTAGCCACAGAAAAACCAAACGCATAGTGCCTAAATCTATTCAATCACTCATTGCATTCAATTGAATAATTGTTTATCTATATTTAAAGTATGTCCTTTTAATTTGTTGGATAGTTGGTACCAGTAAAGTCTAATGTAAATGGATGGTAGAAAAAGGCTCTACAGATCTAAAGTTATTTGCACTAAATGTAATAAGGAGTTATATTCTGATTACCAAAAAGAGCATGCAAAACGAGTACACAAAAATGATCAAAATATAAAATTTACTGCTGTAGAAGATCCTAAGCAACAAAAATTAGATTTTTTTGTCTATTCTTCAGCCGATCCTCTTAATTCAGATAATGAAATTGAAGATACCAGTAAAGGAGAGGCACAGATTGTGGATACGGGTATACAGCAAAGAATTGAATCAGAATCTGAAAGTGATAGTATGAAAAGTCTTGCTGATGTAGATTCAAAAATCCAAACTGAAGGAGAAACGTGGGAAATTCATAGTGAGCATGGATCTACAAGAGAATTTGAAGATATAGAGGCCAACTTTGAGCAAACTGAATTTCTTGAAACAAATGCAAATGAACTCATTGAAGTTCTTTCTGATGATGATTCCAGTGCCAAGTCTACATCATCAAAAATAAGTTGCGAAGAAGTTAGCAGTACTGGTGCAACTGAACTAATGGTACATGATCAAACCAGAGTCGACAGCCCTAATCAGCCAATATTAAAGTCTTATTGCCCAAAACGATATGCTGGAGAGACTGCCTCACGTGACTTTAATCCAAAGCTGTTTGAGAAATATCCTTGGTGCAGCTTCAACCCGGTCTCTAAAGCAGTCGAATGTTTTCCTTGTCAAAGATTTAGCGACAATCTCTTTTCATTTTCTAATTGGAGAAACCCATTGAAACTTAAAAAACATAGTCAAAGTGCTGTACATCAATTGGCAATGACGAAATGGATAAATTTTAAATTAAATAATAAAAAGCAATCATCAATAATGACTCAACTCATCAGTTCTCACCAAAGTGCCATAACAAAAAACAGGGAATATTTGAAGGTAATAATTGAAACTCTGATATTTTGTGCTCAACAAAATATACCATTGAGAGGTGTTAATGAAGATCGCAGTGACATTGGTAGCCAATCTGATACAAATCGTGGTAATTTTTTACAACTCATACACTTGCGCAGCAGAGATATTCCATGGCTGTCTTTTAAGTTGGATCAGCAGCGGCAAATTCATGCTCAGTGGCTGTCTCCTGAAATTCAGAACGAACTACTAGGAATTACTGCTGATTTTATCAGACAAGCAATTGTTAAAGATGTCCAAGAAGCAAAGTTTTACAGCATCATTGTAGATGAAACTACTGACGTAAGCAATCAAGAGCAAGTCTCATTATGTTTACGCTATATGAGAAATGGAAAAGCAGTTGAAACCTTCTTTGGATTTCAAACTACAAAAAGTACTGATGGAGAGACTCTCTTTCTTTTGATTAAAGAAGTCCTTGAGAATGCAGGTCTTAGCTTTTCAGATATTGTTGGTCAATGTTTTGATGGAGCAGCCAACATGAGTGGAGCCAAAAAAGGGGTTGCCGCAAGAGTTAAAGAAGTAGTACCAAATGCTATATATGTGCACTGCTATGCTCATTTATTAAACTTGGCATTACATGACACTCTCGAAAACAATACTACCATAAAAAATGCTCTTGGCGTCATTCAATCGCTTCATAATTTTTTCAACACTCCGAAACGAGAAAATGTGCTGAAAAATTGTGATGGTAAAGAATTTGGTCAATACATCAAGTTAAAATCTCTGTCACCAACACGTTGGACATGTCGTTGGGAATCTGTCAAAGCTGTGAATCAAAACCTTTTACGAATTGTTAGAGCCTTAGAGCACTTTGCTAAAGAAAAAGATGCCAAAACCTGTGTAGATGCTAAAGGTCTGCTATTTTCTGTGCTTGACTTCAAATTTGTGTTAGCTTTGCAAATACTAAAAGTAATATTTTCAAACACTAATGCTTTATCTGCTTATCTTCAAAGAAAAATTGATGTGGTTATGGCCAAATCTACAGCTAATGCAACTGTTGAAACCTTAGCAAATTGCAGAGATGAAGACACGTTCGCGCTGATATGGACAAGATCCAAACAAATATGTAAAGAACTGGACAAAGCTACTTCTGAGTATCAATGCTTGTTTGGTACCAGGCAAAGGCAAACAAGGTCATCTAAAAGACTCCAAGCTTTAATCGGAGAAGAGGAAGATGAAGTTATAATGTCTGGCCAAGCTTTATCACGTGTTGAAATTTTTTTTGATGCAATGGATCGAGTCATTTCAGAAATGAATGTAAGGTTTGAAGGAAAAGACTCAGATCTTTTGGTGGCACTGACTAACACGGTGTTAAAAAGCGAGGGACCCAGTGATGATGAATTGAAACTTGTATCGACAGAATTTTCTTTTGATTCAGAGTTGTTGCAAGCTGAAGCTAAAATTTATCATTCTCAAGCTCCAACAAACAAGGCCACCCAAAACCCTGCTAATACCGTTATACACCTTTCTGAAAATTCAATTGATTCAGCATTGCCTCATTTTTCAAGAGCGGCAAAAATTTTGGCTACCATCCCAGCAACATCCTGCACAGCAGAAAGATCATTTTCCTGTTTACGACAAGTTAAAACATACATTCGGTGTACAATGGGACAAGTGAGACTATCCAGTTTAGCTCTTATAAACCTGGAAAGAAGTTTCAGCGACCATGTTGACTTAGAAAAGATAGTTGATACATTTGCAAATCGAAGTGGACGTGAAAAGCATTTTTTTTAGATCTGAGATGGCAGCCAAATAACTTTCAGGGCTTCATTGAATCAAGCCGTGGTCACGTCAGCATGCTACGTTAAGGGTTTGGCTTAATATTGAGGTTCGAGGTTTAGGTTATGATAATAATTAGGGTTTTGGTTATGTGTGCTTTAGATAAGAATTCTGAATACTGTATGTATGTAGCGCAGCACTAACTATTTGCATAATATGGAGATGAGACCACGGCTTAATTCAATGGAGCTATTAACTTTCTACGGAACCGGTACTGTAATGCGAGGTCTTATTTGTTTCTTCTTCAAAGTTAGTTTGCCTTTTGTGTAACAAAGTTAGTGCAGTTTTTTTGCTTTAGCGTCAGTGTATCTTCTGTTTTTTTGATTCTGGTTCCAAGTTAGTGCAGTTTTATTACTTTAGCACCAGTGTATCTGCTATTTTGTTTCTGCTTCAGAGTTGGTGCAGTTTTATTACTTTAGCACCAGTGTATCTGCTTTTTGTTCCTGCTTCAAAGTTATAGTTTGCTTTATGGGTTGCAACGCAGCTGTGTAACAAAGTTCGTGCAGTTTTTTACTTCAGCACCACTATATCTGCTTTTTTATTTCTACTTCAAAGCTAGTTCAGTTTTATTACTTTAGCACCAGTGTATCTGCTTTTTTGTTCCTGATTCAAAGTTAGTGCAGTTTTATTACTTTAGCACCAGTGTATCTGCTTTTTTATTCCTGATTCAAAGTTAGTGCAGTTTTATTACTTTAGCACCAGTGTATCTGCTTTTTTGTTCCTGATTCAAAGTTAGTGCAGTTTTATTACTTTAGCACCAGTGTATCTGCTTTTTTGTTTCTGCTTCAAAGCTAGTTCAGTTTTTTTACTTTAGCACCAGTGTATCTGCTTTTTTGTTCCTGATTCAAAGTTAGTGCAGTTTTATTACTTTAGCACCAGTGTATCTGCTTTTTTGTTCCTGATTCAAAGTTAGTGCAGTTTTATTACTTTAGCACCAGTGTATCTGCTTTTTTGTTTCTGCTTCAGAGTTAGTTTGCCTTTAGGTTGCAATGTAGCTGTGTAACGAAGTTAAAAGTAGTTGTGCCTTGGCACTACTGACTCATTTCTGGATTTAAGTAAGCTTTGAGCTTTATTGTTGCTTTATATTTGGGTTACAATCCCAATTTAGGGTATCAGAGATGGAATTTTATTAAACAGTTTGAGTAACTTATTTTTGCTGGACAATGATTAGCGACAATCACCAGTATCTAAAGTTGACTATATGCAGAGTATGCACATTATAAAACTAGTAGCGTGTAACAAAAGTAAATAATTTGTTATCCCTGCAAGGCCTGCATACAGTTATGTAAAATGGGTTTCGTTTTCTTTTGACGCTGCTACTTATCTATTGTTGGTAACCATCTCAACTGCCGTACTTAAAACCTTGCATGTCATTCCTAGTGTGAATACTGTTGAAAAACAGCTGCACGTAAATCCAAATTTTGCACAAATATCAACTTCAATTGAGTTAATTATATACAGATTAAATTATATTCCATACCAGTTGAAATACCGATCAGTATTGACTAGTGAGATTTTCAGCTTTTGCAGTTGTTATAACGAATAGCTGCACTGCACTTGTGAAGAACTGCAAATGAAAGCTTTGTTCATAATACAATTTTTGTTTGTATTACAGAAAAATATTAGATTGGTCTAGTTTTATACGACTAGCATTGTGCATCTGCTGCTCAGGCTAAGTTGATATGTTGGATAGTTACTGCCATTCAAGATTTAAGCAAGTTGTTCAAGCATTTAATCAACAATTCAAAGCAACTTGGAGCTCAAGAATTAACATGAAAAATAGTAAACATTAACTACCTTGTGAACGTTTGAAAGTATGGTGAATATATATGAAAAACTTTTACCGATGTTGACATTTTATGAGCTAGCAGCAATATTCTGCTAAGCGAAAGAATAAGGACATGAACATTGGAAAAGCAAGTGGTTTTGAAACCTTTTAACTTTATCGTGATTGTTTAATCTTGTTCCTGATAGATGGTCTTGTAGCATGGTTTCCTACACCAGTAGCAATAAGTAAGCATAATAGCTCATTCAATATTATAATTATGTTAATACGAGTCGGGTCAAACCAATGACTTAAAAATTGGTATGTATTCACAGTTTCCCTGCTTGATATTCAGCATGAAAAGGGACAGTGCGAAGAACAAGCCGGCAAGTTCACTTGTTGTGCCGTTGGGAGTGCCACTGCAGGGTTCCCTATCTTGGAGTAGCAGGCAGGTGGCTGGTAACTCGTAAGTAAGCTCGTTATAGCACCTTTGTCGTTCTCTTGCAAAGGACGATCTAAATATCACATGACTCATGACTAAGTAATTAGTTGTAACAGCTCTGAATACAACATACTAATTAGGCCTAAGTGATACACTATGCTTTGATGTTACAGCAACTCACTAATTTCAGTTATGTTTATGAAAACACACAACCATTAGTAAAATAATAAAAGTAGGTGACTGTAAATGTGAAATATATAGTGCAACAGCAATACCAGTAGCATGCCCACATGATAAGATGCTGTTCTTGCTTGTTATCGATTTTTTGTGCTTAAACATTGTTCATTTTCGACAGGATTTGGGCAAAAATTGTGGATGAAATTTGGGCAAAAATAGTTTGCATCCCCAAAATTTTTCTTTCCCCTACGGCTATGATTATCGCTGTTCATAATTTTCAAACATTTTCCGATCGCAGCTTCGTTAGTGTATTTGAACTTATTTTTATCTTGAAATTATATAAGACTGTAAAATGTAACTTCCAAAACACGAAAAGACCACCATAGCAATAAATTTTCTTTACAATCAGCTCAACAGCGTCAATACGTGTTCTTGAAGCAAGTGTATAAAAAGAAATCTAGATTACTCGCAAAATGTTAACGAATTAACGGACTTTATTAACTTCCGTTAATTAAGGCTGAAAATAACGGATTAACGTAACGGAGGTGTGAAGCTTGTTAACGGACTAGTGGTTAACGAAGCTAACGTTTTGCATTAACTTACCCACCTATGCTCAAAACTAGTGCCAAAATTCAGACTAGAGCTAAACTAGGCTAACAATCTTTAGAAATGAAACGTTATCAATACCCTCTGCTCTCCTCGTAGCTCGCCTAAAATGACTTCGTTTCCAACAGGGCCGAGACGGCTCTAAACTAGAACCAGTGACTCGCATTAGTATGTACTCGCATAGTGACTCAACAATGATAATTTATTAAGAACAACGCACTACGAAGATTAATAATCAGCCATAGACAGTATACAGAGTCTTATAGGCACAATCAAACCTATGATTAACAGCCTAAGCCATACTGTTTCGGAATCGACATTCGTCTTTCATTCCTCGTCAGTATAGCTAGGATTACAGGTATGAACATGACTCTCAATATAGCTAGGACTACAGGTATGAACATGAGGTCGAAATATTACTTAGAATCTGCCTTCTTTGTTTCCACCTATAGCTTTGGAACAATTCTTAAAGATATATTTGAGCGTGGATGGATGCACAGTATACGCTTGAGTAATGTTTTAGCGTGTACGAATACTTCAGGTAGTAATATTTCAACTTTAAACTGATCCCTATTGTTGTCCAAAGCTATGTCGGTTTGTGGCAGATAATAAATGGAGTAGCGTAAAGCATACAGTACCAGAGACAATCTGTAACATTAAAAAAATTTGTCCCTAAATTTGAAATTCAGAGCAACAAAGCGACAAAATCTGATAATCGAATGTATTCTTTTCACAATCGAAAACTTCGCCAGTATCAAAACTCTATGCTCGGTAACAATAGCTACAAATCTTTTCGTATCTAAACAACGCTCAATACTTAAAAAGGGTATTTATTTGTCTAGCATTTCTGTAGCTTTTTTGCTAACTTTAAACCTCCCAATAGCTTTATTGAAGATCGAAATTTGCGCTTGTTTATGCCCAACGAATAGCTTTACTGTTTCGTTCGCGGGTTGTTTTTACAACCATCTTTGGTGTCTGAACTCTGGACAACCTCTGAGCAATCACTGGGTAATGTTCTCATCCCGTGATATCAATCCGCCTGCTCTTCATAGCTTAACAATGAAAAACGTCTTTTAGTGGGAAGTCCACTGCGCATTCGCCCGCAAATGCAGTCTGTTGTACATGTTAAAACTTTTCAGACTTTGTAATGTCCTAATAGACTTTAACTTACTTAGGATGACCCCAGCGAGGTTTATAAATTAGAGATTTGGCGTTGTATTATCAAATATATCAGCTATACTTGTTGGTAGAAAGAATGAGAAAGCAGAATTCTCGCTTAACATGCCTGTGGATAATATTTCTCGAGCTAATAATGTAGTAGTGGCCTATTTACAACTGGCATCAACCACAAAAATGGAGATTTCTACAAAGAGGACCTGGGGGACCTTTGGACAAGTTTGAGACTGGCGGAGTAGCCCAACGTCTGAGCTTCCTTAGTTTTTCCCGCCGCCCACTGTTCATTTACAGAGGAAGTGGCACTTACACCCATTAAATGCAGCAATAGCGTTTAAACGTGTCAATTTTAATAAGGACGAGTGTGAACAAAGCAGAAAAAGGTCATAGCTTCTACCTCTAATCATAGCCTAAAAATAAAAGAACTTAACAATAAGCTGTACATACTGTATCAAAAACAACTGCTGCGGTTCCTGCGAAATTTTCTGAAACCTTCAGCTACCTATTGATTTTATTGAGTAATAGCGCTACGATACTTCGTGCTATAATCACGCAACTTTATTGCACTTCTATCAATACACACTCTGCACAGAACCAAATTCAGTTTCCTGCAATCTTCGCTTGTTCTGGATTGTCTTTAACTTGCACTTTCAATATAGCAGTTTTCGCTATCTGCTGCTTTCAAAAGGCTTGGGAGATGGATTTTTATCCAATTTCGCACTTCCGTCGCGCCTTTCCAAAGAATACCCCCGAGCGATTGTTGATAGACAAGGGGGCGAGCGGATCCCCACCGGGGCACGGCCTTTTATAATCGCCTTTTCTTTTTTCACTTTGAAAAGTTGAGGCATAGCCGGGGGCAAATGGGGATACGAAATTGGCGTTTTGCCTCGGGAAGTGATCGGCCATTGAAGAGACAAATCTGAACTGTCAACTAAGTACGGATTGGTTGATTGTACCACTAAATTGTTTGACTTGTTGGCAGGAGGAAGAAAAAAATGTTTGCTTCGACTGTCGCTCATAGACCACATTTTCTGCCTGGCTAGATTCAAACTGGTTGTAGCGTATTCCAAAACTTTTCGATCTTGCAACTTAGGGGATTGACTTAGCAGAGACGCAAGACCACCAGGGTTGGACACAGGTGCATATCTAACTTTAGCTTCACCAAACCCAAGAGACGTTTCTTTCGCAGAAACAGATCGCAAACGCTTTGGAATATTATTTGCCGTTAGAGGGGCCTGCCATGCCTGCCCTATCACCCCATCCGGAACGAATCTATACCCCTTGTCAGGGACCTTTAGTCGAGATTTACTTGCATGGTTTCCTGAATCTAAGGCAGAAGACGATCTTTTCTGCCCATTTACTGCATTCTCCGACACCAATTTTTGGGGGGATGCCACTCTTGTATCAGTCGAAGCTATCACCGCATCTGTTTTGCCTGATGCTGCTGGTTTTGAACTAGTTTCTCTATTTTCTAAATCTGCCTCTTCAACGATAGTCTGAACCGCAGCACCTGCGGACAAAGTAAGTCTTCCTGACTCAATCTCTTTCGGAAGGCTGATGGCGCGTTTTGCCTGTGAATGAAAAAAAGTTACTACCTTGTGATTTAAAGTGTTCATAAAAACAAAAAAGTTTACCAAAAAATGTTACTTCGCTTAGCACATGCGGATAGCGCAGTGTTCTTAACTCACCATATAGAAAGTTTGATGTCCCCTTAATGCTTATGACACCGCAAACGCAAGAAAAGCAATATCAATACCGAAAGTTTGTGCTACTATGGTGATACCTTCATCATCGACGTGTTTGGAATACTATTTTTTAAATGCTACAGCATAAATGCTCTAGTGTTTACTACATAAGGTAAAAAAAAAAACTTTAATTGATTAGCTTTGCAGTAAATAGTAAACTGAGGGTAGGAAATGTAAAAAAAGAAAAAAATTACAAAGCTACAGTAACCGAAAAAAATTAATTAACAGCGTTTTGCGCAAAAAGGGTAAGAAAAGAGCTGATAAGCATAAATAAAGGACGCGTGTGCGCAGATATCCGCAATAAAGGCATGCTACTATAAAATTTTTTTAAAAATAAACATGAAACGTTCGATTATTTTGCTATCAACAATAGTGGGGTATTGATTATGCTTCTACAATGTAACAAGCTTGATGTAAACCAATACACCCAACCAATACTTTGATTGTTGGACCAACAAAATGCAATTGTTTTAGCATCATTCAAAACCAGACAATGAGACATATCTGTACGTGCTTATAATTCGAGCCATTTTAAAGTCTTGAGATTTGCAGCGACTAGACGTTCATTACAGTTTGCAGCAATATGCATTCTATTGCGTAAAACTTAAAGGGCGTGGGACGAAAAAGTAAAGAAACTAAACTCAACAGAATGGAAGTTCTCGATTGTGACATCATTATTGAATTATGACGAAATCTTACGCAGCAAAAATTTGATTGTTTCGACGACGATTTAGGTTCGTAACAGACCACTTCAAACAATCACTTTAAACGTTTTCTTTTTTAAGCATAATACTACCTGGTTCAGTATTACGTTCAGTTGTAACACAGTATTATGTTTGAGCGCCTCAACACTACCATATTCGTAACAAAACAAAAAAAAAGGAAACCCATGACGCTCAAATTGGTTAAATGCTAGGACTAACTTGAAGATTACAGACTTCAATCCATTGAGACCGTGGCGGAAGGACGTGAAGTGTGGCAAACGAATAACAAGCTGCTGCCCCCAAAACTCTCACATGAAAGCTGGGATTGAAGCTTTTACCTGTGGTAAGACGTTTTTCGTGATTCCTGTGGTCCCAGGAGTGCAGTGAAGAAGTCTGTGAACCTGCTCCACTACTCCCAAACTCCGGACTAGGGAATCGCGCTGGAGGAGTCCGCTAATCCGCTCCAATTCCTCATCTTCAGAGATATCAACTGGTTTCGATGTATCCAAAACTTCCACATCAACGGGAGGTGCAAGTTGCCGGGACGCCAACGTCTACGAAAAAATGGTTCAAAAATTGAAAAATCAGTTGTCTTTTTTTAACCAAGATATTTTTTCTAAATGAGCCAATTTAGTAAGTTAAATTAACAGAATCGAAGTTCTGGGGGATAGTGGGCTGTAAAAGACAATCTAAAATCAAAAAGAGAAAAACAAAACTAAAAGAGGACAATTTTTTCAAAAGTATATACTTTTTGTAGCATTAAGGTAAGTTTAGAACGGATGCAAAGTGACGCGAAGCAACCTTTGCGATGGTCGATGACGTCACTTTTGCAAGCAACCTTTGCGAGGTCGCCACCAACAACTTGCAAATGTTGCTCTACGTCAGGATTAAACGCAGTTGTATTTGTTTATTTTACAAGAACATGTAAAATCTGCCATGACAAAAGGATTTGAACCCTTATGGGTTAGAGTCCGCTTTATTGGGGCTACACAGTGCACTTTCCATGTTTGGTGCACCGGTATGACATCTTCGCACCGCTTAATTGCCACAAGACATATTTGCGGCAACAAACTGCAGGTTAACTTTTATCTAACTTCGCAAGTTCAACAAAAGGTAGCGAAACCACACTATTCTTGCGGTAGCACTATTTCTTGAATCTGATCTACTATAATATTTCGAAATTCAATTATGTCCATCAATTTGGTGGTTATTGTACAGTGTATATTTTCAATGGTTAATTGGTTATGTAAGTTTTAGTTGTGAATACAGGCAATTGCGTACATGTAAAAGTGAATGGGCTTTGTCTGGCAGCCATAAATAAAACAGCTTTACAACAAAGTGCTCTTTAACTGTTAAGTGTCATCATCCCAATCACTTGACAACAAATCACTTTCAAACGAAAATCGAGACAAAATCTAAACCAGGCAGCTCTTTGCAGACTCGAACTTAGATTTGAAAGTTCGATTCTTTGCGGATTCTACTAAATATGAAATTGCTGATTTCACTGATGCATACGTATTAATAATTTAAGTTATAACAAAATTTGTCTCGTGTTGCTTTGTTTCCAACATCATCCGAGTCAAGTTGTTTCGGTTAGGTTTACACTTCTAAGTAAAATCCAATTTATCAAGAAATATCACTTAGGAATAAGTTGCGTAGACCATGAGCACGCCGGATTCCAATTGCTCGTTTCATATTTCGAGGTTGACCGGCGAAAATAAACAACAAATTTTGATTAGATTTTTGGATAACAATATTTTTGCCTATGTGCCAGATGTCAAAAAGAGTAAGTTAATAAAGAATCAAACTTTATTTATTTTAAAATTAAAACGAAGATTCTCGGTAATTTCTAAAAGTGCAAATTTTCAGTTGCGAGATATTTTTTCGAAGAGTTTTCAATTTATCGAATAACGCCAAACATAAAATACCACTTCTTACCGCTAACTGCTTAGTTATGGGACGGTGACGGAAGGGAACAACACCAGCAGAGTGTTTCTTTTCGCCGCCGGACTCCCCCGCCTCCTTCTTCGTGTCAGGACGGTATGGCCTGCCTTTCAGCATCGCATCTCGTTTTTCATTCTTCATTCGAATTTCTTCTCGTTGAGCTCTTGAAAATCAACTAGTGTTGTTAGTTTTTTTGTTGTTTTTTTTTGTTTTCGGGAGAGTTAGGTTATTTTTTTCGGTCATTGATCTGAATTCTTGGAATGACCGAAGAAAGAGAAGCCATGTTGGTTAAAATGACCAAAAAAATGAAAATATTTTGCGTATTTTTGCAAAGAAGCCTTAAAATTGTGATAGTAATTATAAAAATGACTGAAATATTTTAGAAATGACCGAAAATTCAAATCCAAAGACTCAGCGAAAAAATGAACCCAGCGATAGCATCCGTGTAATACATGAAAACAAAGAAACGAAAAAAAAGCATGCATTTTCGATGTAATCCACAGCTACAAGCCTACTATAGCATAATCATTTGTTTTAATGTTGACGGCCAGTTGGTCGAGCGGTAATGCGTTCGTCTCTGGATCAGGAGATCTGAGGTTCAAATCTCAAATCAGACACAGTACTGCCAACGACTCGCCACCGCTGCGACATTTCTTCGAAAAAAGCTGTGTTCCCTGGGCGCAATGACGCGGAGATGGTCCCCGTAAACTCGTTACACGCTTTGGCGCAATACAGCAAGTATAATGAAAGATTTGATGTTTTAATATTGAAATGTTAAATGAAATATAAGTCATTCATCTTAAGTTGAAGCAAAGCATACTACCGATATTATTAAACACGGAAGTCACAAAACAATTGGCTGTGCTGGTTTTATCAATATTTTTAAACCAAAACAAATAAATTTTATGAAAAATTTATAACCGCGTAAAATATTAATTTGATGTAGTTGCACATTTATCCTGTAGTTACAGGGCAGCAAAGCTGTAAACGAGCCGACAAGTAGTGGCCCGAACCCGAAAACGCAAGCCCGAACCCGAAAATTGATCGAAAGCCAAAACCAGGCTTGAAAAAGCCCAAAAATTAAGTTACGTGTAAAAAATGTGTACGGTTATTGCTCGTGGGCGGTTAAAATAAAACTCTTTACGGCTAATCAATTGTGACAGAATAATGACAATTGTGTAGTAGCAATCGTATGATGCTTAAAGGAAATCGTCATTCAACGTTGCAGTTATTTCAATTTAACCTTTCATAGCACCTAAAAGACTAAAACACTATATGTCAACCCTAAAAGCTTATTTCAAGCCAGAATTAAGCCCGATATTTTTTCAATCTCAATCTCGAAACCGACTCAAAAAGCCCAGCCGACTTATCCGATCCAAACTCTGCATGGCAGCGTGAAACCTTACTATTGGATAATCCTCACATTATTGATTGCTTTAGTACTGAGTACTCGGATGAATTCGCACCTGCTTGGGAGTTTCTGGTGATTAAATGTTCCTGTGAATTTGTTTGAATTCTTGTCCACTGAATTTGCTGCTTGATCGAAGCCACCAAATAGAGATAATCATCCAAAAGTGTCTTATCCAAAGACGCAACAACAAAGCCAGAGTCTGGGTAAAGGTTGAAATCATGAGATCAAGGTCGTTGTAAAAACGGTGCATTTACCCTCTCAGTCAAGCATCCGACCATCTCAAGAAAAACGGTGATTCGCTTCAAATATAGAAACATACCTGGCGGCTTCCTCTCTTGCTTTTGCAGCTGTTGTTGTTTGGAAAAGAGAGCAGCTGTTTTCAAAGAAGTGCGTGTATTTGTCAGAAGTTTCTTTGGGATAAATCCGCCGAAAACCGCCCATGTGTTCGTTTTCGTATTTTTCAAGGGTCTCCAAATACTGCTGCTGTGTTGTCTTGATTTCTTCAAGTCTAATTAAAAAATATTGAATCATGGAAGAATACAACAAACAGGATGCGACGTGATAGAGCATAGTGACTTTGGTTAAGTAATGCTAGATGTTGACACTTAACTCTATAATTTAGATAAGCTGGAAGACACGGATAAAAATTTTTAACATAAAACACAGTTTTTTCTACCTATATGTCAAAAAAGATTAAAAGTTGTAAAAATGTTCGTGGCTTGGCTCAAGCAGCGAAAAAGACACGCAACTCAAAAGAAAGGTTCAACAATAAGTATCAGAAACATTCCCACCCCGCCTCCCACAAAACAAACACAAAAAAATAATACCTTGTTTCGCGAGATTTGGGTTTGGCCAATAATCTCTCTTTCACTCTTCTTTTTTCTTCCTCTAAGCATTTTTTCTTGTCAATAGATCTCAAGTCCAACAGGTTAAATGTGTCATACAGAAGTCCTTCCTTAACCTCCTTGTCCAACCTTGCATCAGTGTGGAAAGACGGGGAATGGTTGACCTGTTAAAAAATATAAACTGCATCATAAACATCACTGGTTTTTTTGAAATGATTAAGTTTCTACACTAAAGGTCAGTTTAATGCTTTTGCTTGAGTTTGACGTAGTGTAGATGAAGTTCACTGTATAATTTGTTTTCAACTCCATCAGCTGACTTCAGCTCAACTAAAACGAATAAAGCAAAGCTGAAAAGAAAGTATACAGGTATAATGTAACTTCAGCTCCGCTACCCTCAACTCGATAAGTTAATAGGAAATCTGTCCAGTCAGCGCAAATTAATTTAAACAAAATAAGCATGCCGCTCAAATCCATGTCGTAAACGAAAACAAACAATGCAACAAAATAATGGGCCAAATGCAAAACACTGCGCACATCTAAATGATGCATAGATGTTACTGAGCCACAGCGTAAATTTTGTAAAGAAATAACTTTTGTCAACTGTTGTGAAGCGAAGCTTTAGGCACATATTTCCCAGTAATTATATAACCTACTTGAAGGATTTAGCATTTACAATTAGCTCAAGCTGGGAAGAAAACGTAAACCAATTTCAATTTAATCGACAAAAAAAGTTTCAGCAGAACATTTGATCACTTTGACAAACACCACATCAAGGCTGAACAGACAGATTTTCAAAGCTGCAAACTAACATTTCGACAGAGGCTGGTTAAACACAATCGCATTTAAACTGTCGGTTGAAGTGCTTCAAACACAGCCACGATCAATAAGCTCATCTTCAGTTAATCCCAGTAGCAAAAACTCTGAGTTGGAGTGATTTTAATTTTGCAGAAAACATGCGCACCTCAAGGATCCACGCTTTCATTTTCCTGTCCAACATGATGTCAAAGCCGAGAATTTCGAAACACGCGCTGCCTCGCAAGTGATTCGGAAAGCACGTTCGATAATTGTGCTTCAAAATCGGATGAGCTGATATCAAAGTTTTGATAACCACATCCTGGAAAAAAAAAGACATTGCGCACTTACGGAAACCGTCAAACTCGAAACTCTTGGTTTATTTACTTTTTTATTGTTACATCCATTCAGACGGTCTTTGACATAAATTTTTAATTTATGATTGAAAAAATTTCGGCCATTTCCGTAAAATACCTGGATAAAATTAGAGTTTGCATATTTTTGTAATTACAAGAGCAAAGCCTCTCTTCCTTCCAACAAGCTTGAAATCGTGAAAATATCCACAATCATTTTGATATGATAAATTTAAAAGTTCGATTTTTGCTTGGAAATTCCGCGAGTAAAAAATACAGCTAAAATTAAAATAAAAATTCTTAAAAAATCGTAGGATCTCTTGAGAAAGACAAAATATCTTTGCAAAGTCCTTGGCCAATCACTGCAGTACATTTTGTCAAATCCGATTTTATGGGAATTTAAGAGTAAATTCAATAAAAACATTGTACTGTTTGTTGATAATAAAAACTTTTATTAAATCAGCATTTTGAAATTGATGAGAAAAAACAAAATTAACATTTAAAGAATTTTTTTCTTCAGCAAATTGCAGGCAACAAATTGGGACGGTACAACAACCTAAGAAACAGTTAAGCAATATCGACCGGGCAATAAAAACTCAATCAAGATCTAACAGCGATTTTATCGGGCACACAATCTGATATTCTAATCTCACACCTCAATGTTTTCCCACATCTTCGGCACATCATAGCCATGATCTTCCAGCCATTGGCACACAGTCGCAATCTTTCTCTTGCTTCCGGACTCGTCATCTCTAATGAAGTTTTCGCTCGTCTTGTTGATTGCGTAGTTGGTAAGGTGCATGCAAACCTCGTCCTAAAAATTCATTACCTTTGCTTCAGCGATGCAAAAAACGAAACCCGACATAAAGGCCGACATGCGGGCGCAGAGACACAATACTGCAATCTGCGCTAGCATTTTTGTGCTTCAAAAATAATGCCGTAAGTTAAATATTAGATCATAGATCATGCAAAAAAGCTTTATGAGCAAAAACAATGAAACTTAAAACGAACTTTTTGAACAGTAGCCAGAGCCGTTGAAAGGAATTCCGAGCCTGGGGTAGAGCATGAAGAGGTAAATTCTTCACATTCAAACAAGCTACTTTTTCATTTCAGCATAACCGCTAGTTGGGTGAAGATACATTTACAGTTTTTTACTACATATATGTATATATTTTATTTTTATCGTGGGGTGGTATATTTTTTTGCTACATTAGAGTAAGTTTGCGATGAATAAATGTGACTAGGATGTAATGCATTACATCGCAAAAGTTAACTTTGCTTAAATACGATTAAGAAAATAGACGAAGAAATCTGTTCTAAAACAAATAGTTCATTTTTCTGCTCTCGTGTTTGAATTGGGTACGGCAACCAACTTCGTACCTAAATATCATAAAAATTGTAGTTTTTCAAATATAGTCTGCATTATTATCATGAGGAGCTGTTTTCCAGAAATTTGCGTTTTGAAGGAAAATATTATTCCAAAAAGCTAATTAAACTGTCTGATAATTCATTTTTGGTTTGGATCGCAAAAATTTCATATGAAAGATTCATTCACGAAAGTGATTTTAACAAATAAACCAATAGAAAGTAACTAGTGGTGAAACAGCCAAGTACGTGAGTCATAGCAAACAAATAATTGAGCAATAAGAGCTTGTAAACATGTGAATGTCCGGTTAGGACAGTCCTTAAACTTGCCTTGTTGTTGACACTAATTTTGTGTCGCAAAATAGGCGCTGGATGACAAAAGATGACGTCATTAACACGTCATCAGGCCAAGAAAGCGATTTAGCCACACAAATCACAATAACTGAATTTTTTTTTATTATTGTAACAAGTTGAATGTTACTACGAATGGCGACGTAAGGAAAAATAATATTTGCTAAGTCCTCGGATTAATAAACTATTCTGCTTAGAAGACTCTTTATTAAATTTCAACCAACAATAGACAATGTAAATATTGGGTGTTTGGCAACAAACGCTAAAAGCGCTAACAAGAATAAAAAGATCTGATTGAACGAAAGTAAGTAAATAGCAATGTTAAAGGCAATGATTATAGAGTGACAATTACAATAAAAAATAAAATGCACAATCTCTTCGCTCTGCAACCTAATCAGGAGCCCTGCATTTTATCTTTGGTTTTTGATACGTTTTTAAAATATTCTGAACTTTTTCACTTGATAAATGGAGTACCGGTACAGTTACTAACACCGCACGAACGATAAGCATTGATGTTTAACACCCATACTTTCCCTACAGTTTTCAAGTGAGTGTGTCCAACTTTACAAAATATATCACAGTAGATTTATTTTGGAATCAAGATCGGCAAAATTTTAGAAATTTCACAACGTTATGCAAATTAACAGCATTTCGTCAAATGCAGATCAAATAACAAAAAATAAAGGTCTCTATCCATTTTGAAGCCCAATTTTCAGGTAAAATTAAATACAGTCCAAAAAAAAATTTTCAGTTATTTTGAACCCCAATTTTTACCTAATTTCTGGACTTATCTTTAACAAGCCACCCTGAAAAAAAGGCCCAGTATTACTAGTACTAGACTGATATTGATAGTTGACTCGCACATTTTTCTTATAGTTTTGGTGTCTGCGTGGGCATTCTGTCTGACTTTACAACATATATATACGACTTATACGCCAAAAAAAGATTGAAATCTGATAATGGCGTTAGCTCAAAACTAGTACACTTCCGGTTTACTGATATTTTACCAGATTATGGTTGTTGGGCTCTTGGTATTTTTTTGTAGCAAAACGTCCCAATCCTTCCTTGTACATGAATATTCTCAGAGGGTCGCATGACGTCACCAAAACATAAAGACGAAAATCGAACTTAAAACCGTCAATAGTGAGACACTGAAAACAACAAAAGGTTATTGATTAAACTTTATTGTCGGCAGCGTGGACGAGATGGTAAAGGCGTCGTTTTTACGACGAACCTGACCGCATGATCTGGATTCAACACGCGTCCTGGTCACGTGTTGCGTCCTTGGATAAGGCCCTTTACAATGATTATCTCTGCTTGGTGGCTTCGAACAAGCACCAAAGTTACGGAGGAAGAAGGCAAACGTCAATCGAAAATCTTGGAATACGATCAATTCCAAGCCGGTGAGAACGGTTCGTTCAAAATTAGCAAAAATCATTCAATCACAACTAGTCCAAACGTAGGAAAACAAAAATCGTTTGGATTTTATTCAGTCACTGAAATGTCAGAATAAATACGAGACTTAATATTCTGAGGATAGTGCAAAATACGAAACTTTAAACTGGCATATAGTTGACCTCGGCCAAGGCAGTGCATATTAGTTCTGTTTAAAATGGATATCAAACATTCGCAATGAGTCATCAGAGAAAGGGTCAAAAACACGCCTTGTACGTTTCTTCTTCGGTGGTAGCCTATCATCAAGAATAAATAGAAATTAATGCAACAAACGCTATAACATAGTGTAAAGCAAACTGCCATTGCTATGAAATGACAAATAACTTGCAAAATACATTGCTAAAGATACTAAAAAGCGTTCAATCAAAGTGTCATAATCCAGAAATGACAAAAACAGAGCTTACTTTGTTGATATATTGCTGACAAATCATGTGTTCTCCAGGTTTTATGTCTTTCGGGTTTTTTGTTAAAAATATTCCTTTTCCTTGACACCCACTCTCGGGTTTGCAAATGAAGGTTTTGTTCTTTTTCGAGCGACAATACGCTTGAAAGTCACTATAACTGCAAACCAAGAAAAAAATCGTTTGCTACATGGTCAAATCACAAATAACACGTGACCCATTTTTCAAAACTGTATTAAAACACAGATGACTAGCACGGAAGTCAGCGTGGGGTCAAAAGAACAGTGAAAAACTCGTACACTTATGTTTTGGGCCTGAAATCGGGTCCAAAAAGTGCTGAAAACCTTATTTCCAGTCTTGACCTTTTTTTATCCCTTATGTAAGCTCTCGAACAGATACAGTGAATCCTCGTTTATCGCGGGGGATACGTTCCCAAAATAACTCGCGATAGGTGAAATCCACGAAGTAGTTAGCTTTATTTTTTGCTGTTATTTTACAATGCAATACTGTACTGCAGAACGAAACAAAAAATAAAACCTCTTTTCAGGCCCAAAATGTGTTTAAGAAATAGAAATATTAACGTTTTCTTACAAATAACTATAACTATAATAGATTAAAGAACGGTGTTGTAAAACAATATTTTTTTATTGTAATGAACTTCTAGACAACAGTAACGCCCCTAAGCCAATCAGAATTCACTGTAAAAAAAAAATACTGTAAAAAATTCCGCGAAACAGCGAAGCCGCGATGAGTGAAGATCGATATAGCGAGGGATCACTGTACCAGTAAAGGGGGCTTTTCTGCAGGGGGCCTCCAAGCAAATGCCACCTCCTAATGCGGCCCTGTGACTTCCTAATTTATGACCTAAATATACCATAGTTAAAAGTTATGTGGACTTTGTCGTGCAATATGACATTTTAGAACTATTATACAAAAAGTATGGAGAAATGGGTATTTTCCGGTGTTTACAAAATATTTCTGCATAATGCATTACCCACTTGCCGTTGCAAGAAACTACTGAACACAACTCAAGGCAGTGCGAATTAGCTAAAAAGTTACTTACTCTGCTGGCAGACACCAGGTTTTAGGAAAACAGCTGTATTCCTTCGGAAAAAGTTTGTATAACCGATTTAAATTTCGCGCTAAAAAATCCTTTCGACAAATTTCGTTCATCCCGGGAAAATGATTGATTTTCTGAATAATAAAAAATTTTACATCTTACATAGCTGTATTTATTATACGCACACACGCTTAAAAAAACATAATTGAAAGTTAGCGCTTTTTGGAGTAAATTAGATTTATATTGATGGACAAAAGCAAAGCCTAATGCAGCGTTCTCAGCATTCTTGAAAGTTACGGCGACACAGCATCTTCTTGTTTGACGTCATTCGAGGACTTCGAAAGCAATTGTGGTTACGATTCAAAATCAAGAAATAACCTCCGCAAAGTCATAATCCACTTTATACAAAAATGGCGTCTTTGCCACAAAGATAAAATCAAAAACAGTATGAAAAGTACCTGAAATCTCTTCATTTCCATTACACGATCCAAGCTGACGGAGTAATCAGTCCAAAATATTGTCCAATCCTCCGATTCACTGCATTCTTTCATGCCAAACTTTCTGCTCATTCGACGCACTTCAAACAATTTAAAAACAGAATAAAAATGCACCTTCTAAAATGCTTTGATTTAAATTTTTTCTTTGAATAAAATTGAAAATTTTAAACAAAAGTAACTGGTTACTGCCCACAACTGGCAAGTACACACACCAGATATCAAAACCGATAAGCATCGCTATTACATTCTATGTACATAAGAACTTATGCAAAATTCTTCTGCGTTGGCTCAGATTCATATTTGACTTTAAATACTTTAAAGACTTGACTTTGTTTGAAATTGAGCAGTATGCCAATCTATAAAGCACTAACAGAGCTTTGAATGCTCAATTTTGTTATTAACTTACCACTGTCATATTTGCAATTTATAGTGCAAATTCCAATTGATCTAAAAATAAAAACAAAGAAAACGCCTTATAAGAAAAATATAAGCACAATAAATATAAACAAATGAGTTGAAACATTTAAGGCATGTACATTGTCACAAACTCACAGAAAAGCAGTAAATGATGCAGACATTTATGTTCATTTTTATTTTGTATTTTATGTTAGCAAGTGACTACTGAACAAAAGATATATCAAGCAAACCAAAGTTTACTCTATTCTCAACATTTTCAATCCTTTCAATCGCACCAAAAATAGTTGAAAAACTCTTACTTTTTCTTTTTCTTCTTTTTCTTTCTTGTTGGACTTGTACTTGTAACTGATATTGAATCGTCTGGTTTTTTCTCATACAATGTCTCATCCTCTCCTGGAAGCTCCTCCGGATCTAGGTCCATTGCAAGAGGTTTTGCAACGTCATTGGTAGTCTCTCCTAAAAAACACCAGGTTTGGAAACCTCATTTATTTACGAAGCTGCTTGAACAGATGAAATGTGATCTTTAGGTCTTCAACTCGAGCTGCCACTCATCCAAAAAGGAAGCCACATGTGGCCCGCAAAGCCTTTCATTGAGCCTCAAAATGGTTTCATGTGATCTCAAGCATAATCTCTTTTAAGCAATCCATATTTGTCGTATTGTAATGCGGTATCTGATGTAATTGTGTGTATGCATGTAAAACTGGAATCTACGGTATATGCTTTTTTGACCAGAATTTTCACGTTCAGTTTATTTGTCAGCAAGCAGTTTGCTGTGCAGCATACCCCAAAGACTAAAAAAAAGAAAAGAAAAATTGAAAGTGAGGGCAGAGTGTTTAACTCCGAATGGACAAACAAATACTTGCTTACAGTTGTAAACACAAAAATACTGAGTTCAGTTATCGAAACATGGTTCAAAAATACTGTGTTTACTGTTTAGTTAGCCGAAAGCATGCGCACCGTGGCAAGTAGGTCTGTGTTGTTATGGCCCTTGTACTGCAGCGAGTTGTGCAGACTTGTTCAATAAGATTATATTAGAATGACTTAAGTCTGGATTCTGAAACACAAAAAAGTTTTAAATCACACTCATCATTGTTTTAATATTCTACAGTACGTATCTTTAACTGCCACTTCATTAACGTTTTAAGTAACTGCTGAAGTAATAAAAAAACAAAGGCAAAATTACCATTTGTTAAATATTGATCAGCAGTTGTGGATGATTCAGTTTCATCTTCTTCTGGCTGACATGTAAAGGAATCTGAGGCTACAAATATGCACGATGGATAAGAACTTATTGAGGCTGAAGAGGGCTGTTTTGCAATTGGGGTTACTTCCAACTGGACTTTTTCATTTTTCTCTGTGTGCTTTGAACTTGAATCGATTTCAGTAGATCTGGCAGTTGGCGTTGATCCACTAGATTCTGGGATGTCTGAACTGAATTTTTCATTACCAACTAAAAATGATCTGGGCGTTTTTCTAGCAGTAGTATTTTCTGATGAAAGATTATTATTTTCATCATGATTGGAAAGATTTAATTTTAGTTCAGAAAAATGTCTGTGGATAGATTTTTCTTCCATCTTGGTTTAAGACAACACGAAAAATTATATTTAATGAAAATACTATTGCAAAAATCAATTACTATTAAACCACATCATAAATATAAACTATAGTATTAACCTAAAATTGAAAAATCATTATCTGTAATGTGTTGATTAAAATCAGTAGGATTGCAACTTCAAAATCATTTTACACAAAAATAAATACAAGAATTCACATCATATAAGCTTTTTAACTTTAAGTGAAGCTGTTTACCTCTCATACTCTGAGCACCATCAACTTTTACACTGTCATACTCAACTGCTAAATATGCTTCCCTGGTTTGTACAAGGTCAACTCATGCCAAAAGTACTTGACAGGTTGACACTGCCTGTCCAATATCACAAGATGTATAAGAACTTACAATACAAGCAATCTCTATCTTTTTGCTGAATTGTACCACCTGTAGTGAGAAAAACAACAGCAAGTAAAGCAGAAGTGAGCATATCATGGATCCAAATCACCAGCAATATGGAACTATACTGGCAACATCAAGACTGAAGTCAAGAAAATATTTTCATAGTCATGTTCAACCCCTTGCACCCAGTAAAAAGGAGATAAAACACGAACTATAAAAACAAAGTTCACAAACCCAGCATTTCTCCACAAATATGGGAATACCACTATCAAAACTCCTGCCAAATGGAAGAAACACATCTTGGTCATTCTGACAAAAAACGTTGAATTTTTGTCAATTTTAAATGCATTAGTTTGTAATCAGGTAATACAACTTTTGCAATAACAAACCTGAGACATTTCAAGAATAAAATATTAAAGCATGATGCGACTTTTACAATTACAGAGGTTAGGAAAGTTAGGTATCAAATTGCACACTGTCAGTCTCTCCACATTTCATGCAATTGGGCTAAATATGCAGTGATGGGCATAGCGGCACTACTAGCACTGCTACTTTTTCGGTAGTGCCAGTGCTGTTTTTATCATCAGCAAAAAGCAGTAGTGCCACTGTTATTTTTAGCTGAGCAGCAGAAGCGCTTCAGCTCCAACTTTAGGCAAATAGTGTGCCACTGCTACTTTTGCTAATTAACTCTTTTGAAGACAGTTTGTGATCCTGCAAATTTGCTTTCAATTCACACTTTCACGTATGGAGAACAAGACAAACAATTTGTTTATAGAAGTAAGTAGGTACGCAATGCTGACTGACAGTCAGCGCTACATTCTGCATTGGAATCCAATAATCCTAGCATTTGTTACATTTCATTTTCAAATTGCTATTTGTACAGAAAACAGAAAGTCAGTTGATGTGCAGGTGTTTTCGTTATTGAGAACACAGTAAATCAAAAATAGAATAATTACAGTCTGATAAACTGCTGCCAACTAGCAAACAGCTAAGACAATATTCCGCTATATTATCAACCTAAATTGAATGCATTTATTAGACAAATAAATTATTGGCCATCTGGTCAAAGGCTACAGCACAGTTCATGCACTGTAAGCAGGACAGCAGAAATATCAATGCATCAAAAATCAAACATTTTTAAAAACTGTATTACACCGAAGCATGTAACGTGTTGGCCGAGCTCATCTCCATTTACTTTTCAGTGTTGCCATTTGTCAATGTTGTGACAGAATATTGACTTTTGAAAAGTAGCCCAGAGCCTACTTGCTTCACAAGCAGCTAACAACAATTTTGACTTGTTGCTTTGTCTTGACAACAACTCTGCTGCAAAACAATTATCAAGAATAAGAAACACGCCGTAATTTTTGGACTTTGTTTCTCATTGGAACCCGAGCAAAATTTCTACAGGGGAAAGAGCCTTTTTAAGGGGGAATCTAAGCTGTTATATCTTGTGAATGGATGGTTACAGAAAACTCAAATTTGGTAAAGAAAGTCTTCAGATCTGTCAAAAAATTTTTGAGAGAAAATGGAGCAAATATTTTTTGACCTGAATGCCTTTTTAGTCACTGAGGTAATGGCTACAATACAATGTGTTTCCACACGGTACATTACATCATTGCAGGCTTTGATTGCAAGCTTGACCCTCTTATTTAATTTAGAAATAACATAAAACCATGCAGTTTGAGACCTGCTAAGAGTCTCAGTCAAGGTGAAATCTAATCACTTAGTCCCTATAGCAAACTTGGCATTTGAAAACAACTCTACATTAAAATTAAAATTAATCGGTTTGAAACATTATTTTCTTTCAATTTATTTCTTTGGTATTGGTACAGCATTTAATGTTATTTTGATATACTCATATCACCTAACCATTTAAAATAATGAAGCTAGTTTTTAATTGACCACAGTAAAAAAGAAATTGGAAATTTTAACTATGTCCAAACAGAAATTTAAATTGAAAGCAAAAATGAATCCCTATATGAAGAAAATCAAAACTAAAATTCATTTATCTTTAAAAAGGTAGTGGCAGCACCTATTGCTTTGTATGCAGTGGTCGTGCTACTATTTTAAGCAAGTAGCCTAATGAAGCCCAGCTGTGTAATTATGTGCAACAAATTTGGAAATCATTTATTTTTTTCTGACCTGATATTCAAAAATTCATGGTTCCAGTATCCAGTACTTTACTAATGCCATAAAAAATAATATTACCTATATATTTCATAGCTTTTTCTTTAGTAGAATAAAAGTGTTTGTTGTTCTACTGTGTACTGGCCTCTTGTACTATAGTAAACTTTCAGTCTTAACTCTGAACTAGAGCTTAGCTCAGGCCTACAGCCCAGTAGCCTAGTGTACTGTGCTCAAGCTTGTCACATTTGTTGCATTTGACACAAACTAGACCAGCTTAAAATTTACTGTTTGGGATGTGCAGTACCAGTATTGGTACCAAGTACCGGTATGTTATTGTTTTGATAGCCTCTAGGGCAGTGGTTCCGAAACTGTGGTACATGTGAGAGTCTTTTAGGTGGTACACGAGCTACTTCAGCTTACTCGTAAATTTGCCTAATTTTCAGATGAAGACCTTTTTTTTTTTGGTCAGCGCCACTAAATTGGCTGTAAAATGCCTAATTTTCAGGTGAAAATCTTTTTTTTAATTTATGTTTGTTTTTTGGTCAGCATCATAAAATCGGCTGAAAAATGCCTAATGTTCAGCTGGAAACCTTTTTTTTTTTGGTGAGCTGGAATGGCGGTGGCCTGCTGGAACCTTGCTGGGTCTGGATGTGGCCCACAGAGCGAAAAGGCTGCTGATCCCTGCTCTAGTCAGATGAAACTAATAGTACATGGAACACAAACACTGGAAAAAAGCTCAAAATGGTAAGCGTGAAAAAAAAGTTTGGGAATCACTGCTATCAGGTAATAGGGTACCGTAAAGTTTACCTGTACTTCATTATGATAAAGAAATGATTCTATTTGAATAAGATTTGAATAAGCATAAGTTTGAATTAATAGGCCTATATCTGAGATGAATAGATGTCCTGAATGCAATACTAGGTCAGCTGATTTTCATGATCAGTGGTTAGGTTGTTCATTATGCACCAAATCCTGGATATGTTTCAAATGTGCTTATTGCTTTTTACCATCCAGTAAAACTGATAAGATTGATCAAGCAGCACAAATATTCTATGATGATATTGTGAAGTGTCAAAGTACAAATTCTTTGTTCTGGCACTACATTTGTTCTGCATGTGTGAAAACCATTAATGCAGACAATGATTCAAACAAAGATATTGATTCAAGTAAAGGCAAGGAAGACAATGAAAGTACTTCTTCAAGTTTAGATTCTGATAACCATCCTGCAACCGATAATAACATTACCAACCAAAAAATGACATAAAATGTAGAAGAAACTCAAAATGCAGAAAAAACTGTTTCTGTAATTACTCCAGAGACTCAAGGAACAAAAGGAACAATTGCAAGAGCTTTCAGCACTCAATCAAGACTAGAAAACAGTGCAATGCTGGAATCAAAAAAGGTAATAAATGGAAATAATTCTGTTCCAATCTGTCATTATTATCGTCAGGGAAAATGTCTAAAAGGATCCGAATGCAATTTCAGGCACCCTCCAAGATGTATAAACTACTGCCGTAATGGGAGTGCTGGTTGTAGTGGAGGTTATAGAGAATGTCAGCTCATGCATCCAATATTATGCCGAAACTCTTTAAGAAACCGTGAATGTTTTGACTTAGCCTGCACATTGACTCACTTGAAAGGTACTGTTAGAAGGCAGGTGACTGATATGTCTAAGAACGAGAGATGGAATCATTAACCCCAAGTTCCATCCATGCGTCCCATTTTTTCCCAGAATCAACAAGTTTTAGGACCTAAACCTCAGAGCAGACCAATTTCAGCTAAACCATTGATGGTACCTCCTTCCTTGTCAGGCAAAAATTTTCCACCATTGCCTAGTCAGCAAGCCGTAAATGTTGCACAACAACCTTTTCTCCAACCTCCACTCCAGCAGCCAGGAATCATGAGCCATAGCAACTCGTTTCCAAGTATGTCTAACTATTCACCTGGAAACTATGCTGCGCCAAATGAACATACATTCTCCAATGCAAATGAGCCCACAGCAATTTCAAGCAAACCCCCAATTGATACTATGAGCTATAAACCATTTTTACAAAAACCTCTGAATTTTCCTGAGTTTCCTTCTTTTGAGAATGTTAATTCAAATACTCCATCCCATCATGAAAAGCAGAGACCTCAATTGCATGGAACAAACGATCAGATTCAAAAAACCTCAAATGGTGATTTTTTAGAAATGAAAGACACTATCTTCCTACTACAGAAACAAATGCAAAACGTACTGTCTTATCTTCCAAAGTTAAATCCAATGCAAAGCTTAATCTAAAAGGTCCTTTGCAAACTGTAAAATTTGCCTGTTTTAATGCAAGATCTGTTTGTAACAATATTATTCCAGTAGTAGAACTTTTGAATGATCATGCTGTTGATATTTGCTGTATTACTAAAACATGGCTGAAAGACCAGCTTGATTCTGTAACTCATATGTTTGAAGAATTTGGTTTCAACATACTACACACTCCAAGATCATCAAGAGGTGGAGGTACTGCTGTTCTATTTCAAAATCTGTTGCATGTCAGTAAACAAAAAACAGACACTTTCAATACTTTTGAAGTAACAGAAACTATCTTACAAATTAGTAATGAACAAACACATGCTGGTATCAGAATATCTTCAATATATCGCACATGTGGAAGGAATAGTTCAGCAGAACATTTAAGCAAATTTTTTGATGAATTCGACCACTATCTTTCAACACTTACAAGTAAACCTGGTTTTCCTATTGTTTGCGGAGATTTGAATTTTCATCTCGAAGACCAAAACAACTCCTCATCTGCATCATTTCAAAACTTGATCGATGCAACAGGTTACATTCAACACGTTTCTGAACCAACTCACACTGCAAAAGGAACTCTGGATGTTGTCATTACAAAAAATCCTCTAGTAGATGAACAAAAAAGTGCAAGAATTGAAAATTTAATGGTATTTAATGAAACTGACACTACATCTGATCACTATCTGATTACTTTCACTGTGCCTTGTATATCATTAATTTTCAAACCTGAATGGAAACTTATTACATCAAGAAACTACAAAAGCATAAATATAGAAAATTTGAAAAGTGATTTAGCAAACTCTAATTTAAATGACATTAATAAGTTTGGCAACTTAGAGTTAGACAATGCTGTAACTATGTACAACAATGAGTTACAAAGGATTGTTGAAATGCATGCACCTTTGGTTACTCACTACGTTAAAACCGATGTCCATCCCTGGTGGAACAAGCAATGTCAAGAAGTAAGAACAGCTTGCCGAAAAGCTGAAAGATTATACAAAAAATCTCGAACTAAAAAAGCAAGGCTGCTATACAAGAAAAAATGTAATGAGGCTTCAACTATTATTCATAATATACGTGAAACCTATTTCAGGCAAAAATTAGCTTCAGCTCAAGGTGATAGCAAGACAACATACAACATTATCAATTACCTGCTAGGGCGATCGAACTACAAAATTTTTCCTACTGGAGATAATGAAAAAATAGCAAATGATTTCCTTCAATTTTTTCAATCGAAAATTGAGAAAATACACTTTGAGTTTCTGAAAACAAATCAACCCCTGAACAGTATTCCCAAGCATCCCAATTTAATTTCTGATACAACTAAGCTAACTTCATTTCAGACTATTTCAGTGCTTCAATTGAAGCAAGTAATCATGAGTATGACAACCAAATCATGTGCTCTTGATTCTATCCCAACATGGCTGCTCAAACAAGTGATTGATGCAGTCATTCCAATAATCCACTACATTGTAAACAAATCCCTGCAGTCTGGACACATGCCGAACTTGTTAAAGACTGCAATTGTTTCTCCGCTGTTAAAAAAGAAACAATTGGACTCCAACGAACTTTGCAATTATCGACCTATATCAAACTTGTCTTTTTTGTCAAAAGTCATTGAGCGCTGTGTATATTCGCAGGTACTTGATCACCTCACAGATCACAACTTATTATCACCCTATCAGTCTGGATACCGTCACTATCACAGTTGTGAAACTGCCATCACAAAAATTTACAATGACCTAACCACAAGTTCTGACTCCAAATTGCATCATGGTTTGATCATATTACTTGATATGACAGCTGCATTTGACACTCTGCAGCATAATCACTTGTTGGAAATAATCATTAAGTCCTACGGTATTGACGAGACAGTTTTAAAGTGGTTGCAGTCATATTTGACAGACCGAAATTGCTGTGTAATTGTAAATGAAGCCAAATCTAAACAGTTTCATTTAACCACTGGAGTTCCGCAGGGCTCCATTCTTGGCCCTCTACTGTTCATGCTTTTCACTAATAATCTAGATTTGGTTGCAGAAAGACATAAGTTTTTATTACATTGCTATGCTGATGACAGTCAGCTGTATTCAAAATTCTCTTCAACGACTTCAAACAGTGTGGATGATCTTGCACAAAAAGTTCAGGAATGTTTATTTGATATTAAGAAGTGGATGTCTGAAAGGTTTCTAAAACTGAACATAAACAAAACAGAACTAATAGAAATATGTCCATTTCAGCATGCCAACTGTTTCACAGAATTTCCCAACATCACAGTTGGTAGCACCTGCATAAAACCACAGCGATATGCCAAATGTCTTGGCTTCTACTATGACAACAAACTTTCTTTAAGTAAGCAAGTCACAGAAATAGTTAAGACATGTAATTTCAGATTGATGAATCTTCGAAAAATTGGCACTAAGTTTTCAAAAGAATTAAAGGTACAATTGACCCAAGCTTATGTTATGTCATGTCTTGATTATTGCAACTCTGTTTACTATGGTCTGAACTCCAATTTGCTGTCTAAATCACAATCTGTACAAAACAAATGTGTGAGATTTATTATGAACTTAAAACCTTTTAGTAGTGTTGAGACTAACAAAAAAGAATTACACAGAATTACACAGAAAACCAACCCCACATATGAATTACGCTCTGAACATCAACTCTGTAGGCTGGAAGTGCCTCATACAAAATATAGAAAATCAGAATCTGCTTTTATGCATGCAGCTCCAGATGTATGGAACAAGTTACCCTATCCGATCCCATTCGCAGCATCAAAAATGCAGATGTTTTCAAAAAAGAACTGAAAACTCACTATTTCAGGCAAGCCTATGCCTAATGGCTCTACTGGTTTTATTTTCAGCTGTTTTGGTACATCGCTTCCCTGCTTGGTTGTATGTTACCATTCGTATACTGTTAATTTTACTTTTAATCTTGCCTTTTTCTTCAAGTTCAAATCTGTTTAATTTTGCTCTTTCCTTGACCAAATCTTTTTTAGCTTGTATATCTAGCTGACAATTACTGAAAGGAGTGTCATTTCAAAATTGCGTCATTTCATAGGCTACATAGTGTTTTCACCAATTTACAGTATTTTGGCAATGTTTTTTTTTTTTTTTTCATGCACAAACTGATATGTGTTTTAATTTAGTATTGAGAGTGAGACACAGTGTTTTTAACTTTGTGTTTGGTTTTGTTTGCTTCTCCAGTGCTTTTTCTGTAATTCTACCCAGTCACATTGCAGTCAAAACCGCATAGACAACCTCTTTTCTTCTTTCACTGAGAGGGTATTTGGATGATCTGTAGGTTAAAGCGGTATATACCGTAAGTTGCGTTATTATTATTACTACACTTAGGCTTATCATCCAAATTAATGCTGTCGAGCACTTTTTGAATCAGCTGAAATGAAACTTTTCTCACCTATACGAAATAGATCAACTATTTAACAAATGAGCACTACAATCAATGCTAACCAACTCTACTGCTCTAGTTTGAATTAGCTGAATATGACCTGCACACTGCAGTCGCTGTTTTAGGAAGAGTCAGTTGCTAGGTTACTTGTTACAGAGTTTCCAAAAACAAATTTTTAAAATGCAAATTTCATTTTGAAAATTTTATGCATATTAGATCTTATTTTTCTGTTTCAATTATAATTTATTTTATTTAAAATCTATTGCGTTACAAACATACCTAGTGATTTATGATGAGTTAGTTTAGTTTTGAATAATCAAAAACTTGTATATTAAATGAAAACTCAAGAAATTTGTAATGGTTTATTAATTATTATTCCTGTGAAAGGGTTCCTTACTCTGGATTTTTACCAGGGATATACTTACAAATTAAGAGCAGGTTCCCAGCTAAAGGTCTTTAAAAAAATCAGATTAAAAAAAAAAAACATCAGAAGACAGCAAAACTTCAAATCGGGCTTTTTCTGCGAATTCCCAACAAAAAGATCTGTAAACATGGGCTAAATTGGGCAAAAGACCTTTTATTTTTTTGAGAATACCTTTCTTCCAACCATTTTCTCAAAATAATTGAATAAAGACCTTTTTTTTCGAAATCATCTCTTTTACAAAGTATTTACCCAAATGGAATTGGGCGAATTCAGCTTTTTATGACCTTTTTTGTCTTGTCCTTTTATTTGCGTAATATACTGTACATGACATTTTTATCAAAAATGTACGATTTGATCTTGAAAGCAATTTACATCCAGACTTCCATCAAACGCATCAGACATCAAATTGCAAGTCAAAAACATCAGGCCTTATATAATTACATTGACGCTGAAAGCACTGATAAAGAGATTCCTGGTTTAACACTCGATAACTTAAAGGAAAGCATATAAGTTTACGCTACATTTGCTGACTGCACAGCGAAAAAAGAATCCAGGATGTTTGTAGATTGAAGTCATGTTTTTAAAAACTGGGAGCTTAGAGTAATGCAGAGGTCTTCACTGACTGTAATTGTAACTAAACAGGAAAGTTCGCGAGCAAGCCCAACGACCAACCCACGCATGCTGAATAATGTGGTTTTCAAAAAGCCTTTGTTTCCCGTTAAAAGAGCAATTAAGAATTTTTTTTTCGAGGCCCCAAAACAGTTTGGATCCCATACAACAGCAAAATATATATATCAACTACATCGTGACTGACAGGGTCTACGAGAGGGGTTCAGGTGGTACATTGTGCTATGGCCTAGGGGGAGGGGACATCATAATAGTTCACGCGTTATGTGTTTTGTAAAACTTCGTGGTACTCAACTAGTGACAAAATAGCCATACACAATACTTAAACTGTAAAATTTGGCATGGGAAACGCTTTCGAAGCCTTGACCAAACGGATTTGGAATGCGGATGAAATTTAGTGGAAATAATGCTTTAAGTTCGGACGCTGTCCCCCAATCCGATTGAAGACCAAAAAAAAGGGACTTTGTCCCCTAAATCGAGCGAAAACCAAAAAAAAGGTCTTCACCGAGCGAAAACCAAAAAAAGGTCTATATTCGGCCGGAATTTGGGATTTATTCGTGCTGACAGCCACTTTTTCGTTTAATCATCCAGACGCTTACTCTCAATGGAGAGAGCGCTAAAATCTCGATAGAGGGAAGCAAAATCTCGATGGGGGACGCTAACTCGCAATGAGGGGACGCGTACCTCTACAATTAAGTATTGACTATATACCGGTAGTCTATTATACGCCCACCACCCATAAGACCCGTCACCGCCCACCAAGCTTGCAGCTAGATGGCAATAGTCAGTTCATTCAATGGTAGGGGTTTTCTGGCATTTCTGTCTTTTCTAACTGACAAAGTAGCAATAATTGTAGATTTAATTAAGCCCAAAGCAATAGCTCTTGATGAGGGGGTCCGGGTCACGGAGCAGTGTCACTCAGACCTATTTTTGAGTAAGTTGGGCCTCTCCGAAGATCCCTCTATTTAAGGTTAGAGTAGTTCCATGCGTCTTCCAATCTCGAAAGATAAAAATTAGAATAAGAAACTCAACTCAGTTTTTCCGAAAAAATTGCTAGCAGCGAGGATTGAACCCCGTACCTTGAGCATAACACACCCAACTTTTTGCTTGCCAATTTCTGTGCTATGGTGTGAATCTAATGCTGTATTTTACTGATGACACACAACCAAAGGGCTAAAGCTTTCTGGGCTCTGCTGCGGACCCTGTTGGGAAGGCTTACAGTAATTCCTCCAAACATGAAGTAATCACTGCAATGAAAAGTGTGCGGATCATCCAATCGTTAGCGTCTGACGTAGTCCTGTGCAGGCTCGTAGCCATGATTTGGAAAAGGGGGGGGCTTTTTTGAAAGAGTGAGAAAAGTGCAAACGACCTTGACCCGAATTTTCATTGTTCTTGAATAAGTTTCACACGGTTTGTCCGAAAATTGAGACGGAATTTCTCGGAAAGCTCTGAAGTTCAAACGTTTTTTCCGCTCAAAAACAAGTGGTCTCCAGAAAAAAAAAAAAAAAAAAGGTCTTCGCCGAAATTGTGTCTGATTTTTCGGCCAAAATCACATATTCAAACACTTTTTCGCACCGAAGCACGACATCTACTTCACGACTTCGGCACCCAATTTCCTTTGGGGGGGGCTGTTTTCAATTTTTCACCAAAAATCGGCCTAAAAAGCAACAAAAACGTGCGATTTTGCATACTTCACAAGCCAATGGGGGGGCTCGAGCCCCCCCGTTCCCCCATGGCTACGCTACTGGTCCTGTGACAGGAGGAAAAAATATGCACTACAATAACAACAACAATGAGGAGCCCCAAACCTTGTACCACTATTCCTCTTATCCGAGAAAATAAATTTAATCCGTTTGATTCCGGGCTATTGGCAACCCCGGATTTCGAAGTTTCGTGACAACAGATTAGGACGACTTAATTTGTAAAATTTCTAGCAAAAATTGCAACGGGATGGTCGATGATATGGGGCGCCAAATGTCAAGCAATAAAAATGCGTGTTTTTGAGCTTCTTTTGGTGCCAAAGTGCATATTTAAATAAATATGCAAAATGACACATGCCAAGATGCATATTTAGCTAAACATGCAAAATGGCAAATGCTAAATTGCATATTGAACTGAATCTGCAAAATTACAAATGCCAAATCGCATATTTAACTAAATACCAAAAATTAACTAAAATTGCATATTTAACTAATATATCCAAAATGGCTTAGTTAAATATGCAGTTTGACGTTTGCCATTTTGCGTAGGCCTATTTAGCTAAACATGCAATTTGGCATTTGTTATTTCTCATATTTACTTAATGCGCAATTTGGCACCAAAAAGCTTAAAAACATGCATTTTTGTTTCTTTACATTTGCGCCGCATACGATAATCGATTATTGCACTGCTTATTCAGCAAGAAATTTTGGATATTTTTTGACATTTTCTAATGTCAAGAAATTTCAAAACGCCGTGTTGCCAATGGCACGGACTATGGAGTCAAAGGAATTAAATAAGCTTTCGCGAAAAAAGGGAATAATGGAAAAAGATTTGGGGCATCTCTTTATTTCCTCAAGCGGTTCTCATTTCCTAAATAAAGCCGATCTCCAGTAGTATCTCCTCAATATCAAAAACATTTTGCTCTCCAGCTTTTTCAGGGCATTCAGATCGAAAATTTTTTGCTCAGTTTTCTCTCAAAAGTTTTTGACAAATCTGAAGACTAACTTCACCAAATTTGAGCTTTCAACGACCTTCCGTTTCCAAGTTCAAGCTCGATTTATTATTTGTTGCTTTAAGATACATTTAAATGACACACTACATGAAAAATAGTTTACAAATGCAAAACAAAAAATAACAAAGAATGACGATTCAGATTTCCCCTAAGAAAGCTTTTTCTCCTTAGAAATTTTACCATCTAGGGTTTTCAACACCAAACAAATTTTGGAAAAGTTACTGCTTGTTTGTAACTCTTAATGTTTTTTCGGCAGTGTTGTTGTCAAAACAAAGTCAAAAGTCAGAATTGTAAATCAGCTGTTTTTCAAGTAAATACTGACAAAATGGCAACACTGAAGTAAGAGGAAAATTCTTAACTTTGATCTGCATTATCTTGAAAATGGCAAGACGTCGAAAGTTCAAATTCGGTAAGAATGCATTTTAAGCTTTTCCAACATTTTGGTCAGTAGTGAAAAACTCGACTTGAATGCTGTTTTAGCTATCTTTTTTCTCACAGCGGGTGTTTTAAATAAGGAAGACTTTATTTCACCGCAAATTTTTATCTACTTTCTTATCAGTTCTTACTCAAATCTAACCCAAACTCAATGCTTACTCTAAAACTATTCCCAAATTGAACCCAAACCCAAACCCTAACTTAAACCGTAATCTTAACCCCTAGAAAAGCAAATAAAAAAAGCGCGGATGAATATTTCTCATTTTCGTTTTATACTCTTTAGCAAGGAAATTTTCGGTGAAATAGTCACAACCTTTAATTATTGTCAAAGCATATGGTCAAAGTGCAATCGAAGAGAAATCGTTGTGCTTTCAACAACACTCGGAAGAAATTTAGAAAATGTTTCTTTTATCAGAATTTGAATATGTCTGTGAAGGCTTCAAACCTTGTAGGCCTACAGTAAATTTGTATTTTTCTATGCATAAATTTAAAATGCTTGAAGATAATAAATAATAACGTCAATATATTTCACAAAAAGACAGTCTATGCTAGTCTCATTCTCTCAGATCTATTTTTCGTTAGAGCCGCAATTCTAAGCTTATATGCTCGAACAGACGAATAATAATCAGGGATGTGCAAGCGCAAGCTGTAAGCGTAAGCGGTGAAAGCGGCAAATTTTCGTGAAAGCGGAAGCTGGACGCGGTAAAAAAACGTACCGCTTCCGCTTTGGCGATTCATATCGAACGTCAAAAGCTTAAATGTGGAGCAATTTTTTGTGAAATATACCATGAAAAATGAATGTTTTATCGATCATCTTTTGCAAAGAAACATTTTAAAAGGTTTGTGGTTCACTTAGATCTGGAGCAGCCCCCACCCCTATCAACTTAAAAATGAACCATGTAGCTAACCAACTCCTTTTTGAAAAATTTCTTTACTTTAGTCCTAAAATTTAAAGACTTTCTCAAAAAATTTTTAAGTAGGGCTTTGCTCAGTTTTCAAAAATCTACGCCAAATTCGTATAACACAGTATATTCACCAACATAAACAAACTTTCCAGTTCCAGCATTTTAATTTCTTTTACTACGTTAATATATTCTTGAATGGCAAACAGAGGAGAGCATCATAACGTCTCTCAAACAAAGTTTAAAACTGTATGACTTTTGAACATGATGTTATAATGCTTGTCTTAATTGGAACGACCGACGCTCGCATCGCGTGTTTTTTTGTTTTTACTCGGCCATTTTCTAACTAACGAGTGTGAGATTTCAGACTTTTACTTATAACTCGAGAACGGTATGGCATAGCTACATGAAATTTTGAAAGCAGTTTGAGATTAATAAGTTGCATGTTTGTACCAAATTTCGAGGCAATAGGTCACGTGACTTTGGTTTTAGAATCCGAAAACCGCCCCGAAAGTTTGGCGTAAAAAGCTGTCTCAATCAAAAACGGCTCAGTCCGCCAAAAAATGTTTCACACGGATATATATCTTAAAATACTCTTTCATCCCTACTTACCCACTTTTGGCCGCGATGAGGTTTTTTTTCTTTTTTATCCTTTTTTCTCTTCCTAAATCTTGTACGCTCTTCTCCTAAATCACAAAACATTGAAACCTAATTTTTGCGTAAAGTTGTTGAGCTGCAAACGCAGTTTTGTCTCCCGAAATTTTTTTGGGCGACTCTCCCGGTAACCCCCAGAACGGGGCCCCGAAAAATCAATTTTTTAAACGGCTAAAGCTAGAGAGCCAGTTTTTTTGTGATATAAGTGGATATTTAAGATACAAATACTTTGACATAACGTGGGGGTATCCCATCCCCCGGGAACCTCTCCAAATGGACCCCCCAAAAGTAATTTTTGAACGGCGTAATCTAGGGTGCCAGAGTTGTTTGATAACTGCAAATATTTAAGAGACAAATGTTTTGACATAGCTTGGGGTACCACACCCCCGGAAACCCTCCCAAAAATCAATTTTTTGAACGGCTTAACCTAGGGTGCCAGTGTTTTTTGATTAACAGTAGATATTTAAGAGACAAATAATTTGACATAGTTTGGGGGTATCACATCCCTCGGGAACCCCCCAAATATCAATTTTTTGAATGGCTTACCTTTGGGTGCCATTTTTTTGATATCAGTAGATATTTAACAGAAAAATATTTTGACCTAGTTTGGGGGTAACGCACTTCTTCAAGGCCCCCCAAATATCAATTTTTTGAATGGCTGAACTTTGGGTGCTAGTGTTTTTTAATATCAGTGGATATTTAACAGACAAATATTTTGACTTAGTTTGGGGATACCACACCCTCCGGGAACTCCCCCAAATATCAATTTTTTGAATGGCTTAATTTAGGGTGCCAGTGTTTTTTGCTAACAGTAGATATTTAAGAGACAAATATTCTGACATAGTTTGAAGGTACCACATCCCAACGGGTCCCCCAAATATCAATTTTTTGAACGGCTCAACTATGGGTGCCAGTTTTTTTGGATATCGGTAGATATTTAATAGACAAAATATTTTGACATAGTTTGGGGGTACCACCCCCCCCCCCCCCCCGAGACCCCCCAAAAATCAATTTTTGGAAGGCTTAAACCAGGGTGTTAGTTTTTTTGATATCAGAAGTTGTTTTAGAGACAAATATTTTGACATAGTTCCAACAGCTTAGGCTTGGATAGAATTTTTTTATTATAATCAGTCACTATATGTTGTCAATTAAATAAATCATATGTATACATTGACAATGTTTTTAAATTCCAAACCCTCTTTTCCTGGAAGATATTTCCAATCAATTTCTTAACGGGAAAGCGAATTATTTTTTTAGAATCTCATCGTTCAACATGCGTCTGTCGTTCACTAAGATTGCTTCTCAGCAAGCTCCCATCTAGTTATCGTAAGTATATTTTTTGCAATGTTTTTTTGTTTTGCTGTCCTAAAAATATATGTAGCTAGCAAAATTTTGGAGCCTACTACATGCATAAACATGTTATTAAAAAAACAACAAACTTCGGCAAATGTAGAAGCTTTGCCCCAGGTTTATCTAATTATAGCCAAGAATATTCGAATCAGCTGAAACATAACGACCATGTGCTTAGACTTTTTGCTTTAGGACCGCTCCAAATCCGAATTCCTGACTATGCACATGCGCAGATTCTTGCGATCACAAACCACTGAATATAATTATATAATTTGGTTCTGTATGATGCTTTTGAGATGGTGATAACAATGCTGTTTTATCTTGACTTATGTGGAAAAAATTTTTGCCAAAAACTTTTAAGCAAAAATTATGTCATCAAGTGGTGGAAGCGGAAGCGCGAAGGGTGGAAGCGGAAGTGATTTAAAAATTACCGCTTCCACATCCCCCATAATAATATTTTACTTTTTTGTCTTTTGGTTTCTACAAATAATAAAAAATTAATTTAAGTGGTTATTTGAAAGGGTTTCCGAAGGGAGTAGCCGAGTAGCATCCCCAAACTATCTCAAAATATTGTTTTGTTTCTTAAATATTCACTGACATCAAAAACGTTGATATCTAGCCTAGCTTAAGCCGATCAAACAATTGATTTTTTGGAGGGCCATTTATGGAAGTTTTCGGGGGCAGGGGGGGCATAGGCGTAGCCAGGATTTTTGATTGGGGGGGCCCAAACCACAAATCACATGCAATGACGTTATCAGAAATTTTCAAAAAAGGAACTTTTTGTGGGGCAAAGATATCGTAGAATGAAAGATCTGAAGCCGTAGCCTGTTGGCACTTAACCAGGATTTTGATGAAGAGAAAGGGCAAAAACTAATAGCCAGTAATGGGCATAGTGGCGCTGTTCATCAGCGACGCTACTAGCGCCGCTGTTTTTTTTTTCGTTACCAGCGAAAAGCGGCAGTGCCGCTGTTTTTTCAGTCAAAAAAGCGGCAGCGCTTCAGTGCTGTTTTTTCAGCAAATTTTTTACCGCTGCCGCTACAGCTAATAAACTCCTCCCAAGACTTATTTCGATTTAAACTTTTACGCGTTACCGTTTGGAGTCGTTACAATTTTTGTTTCACTCTGCTCTTGCTACCAGGGATGTGGAAGCAGTCAAATTTTTAATGCTTTCGCTTCCAGAAGTTTTATGCTTCCGAGTTCGCTTCCGCTTCCTCACCTTTGAAATTTTTTGCTTCCGCTTCCAGCTCCGGATAGAATTAGTCGCTTCCGAGTTCGCTTCCACTTCCACCCTCTTTCATCAAAGTGCTTCCGCTTCCACAAAAAAATTAACCGTTTCCACCGCTTCCAGCTTCCGCTTCCGCTTCCACATCCCTGCTTGCTACTACATTATTGTGGTTTAGTAGTACAAACAATGCTCCCTTTGTGACGTTTTGTTGTTATGTATATACAATAATGTTACATATACATAACAACAACTAAACGTTTTATCGTACGTGGTCCTATTTTTTCTGAACCAAAAATCAACTCAACAAATAATGCGGTCTGGTAGCGGGCCAAATTAAACTCTGGTTGTAAATTTCCATACAATAATAATCATTGCGTTGGTAAAGTTTATCAGTTGCCATTGTTTTGAGAGAATTGCTAGCAACTAAATGTGAATTTACACAATACCGGTATCCATTTTTCGTCCGTTTTTTTACGTTTTTGCTTCTTCTTGAAAAATTATGCGCTTTTTCATTCGCATTTTTATAAGTCCATATCCGCACTAACCAGACAGCCACATACTGGAGAAAAATGTTTTCCGAAAAAAATTTTTTGTAAAGGAGTACATCTCTATTTTGAAATATCGCTCTTATCGTTCATACACGAAATTTTTGAACAAAATTTTTATCTATTTACAACAGTCTACTTAGTGCGGATATGGACTTTAAAAAATGCGGATGAAAAAGCGCATACTTTTTCAAGAAGAAGCAAAAACGTAAAAAAACGGACGAAAAATGGATACCGTGTAAATTCAGCTTAAAACTCCACGTAGAACAAGACCAATTATTTTTTATGAAAGCAAGTAGTAAGTCCTAATGCTAATTGACAGTCGGTTTCTGACACTCCCTTCTTACTCGTACAATATGCACATACACACTAGACAGTTGATTTTGATGCAGATGTTCTTTGTTATTGTCAAGAGATACTGTTTGAAATCGGTTATATTGAAGAAATGAGAACTACTTGTGGTAATAAAGAGGTGCCCCAAACCTTTTCCACAATTCCGAATTCTTCTTGTTCGCAAAAATACGTTTTAATCCGTTTGACTAGTACTATTGGCAACCCTGCTTTTCCCAATTTTGTGACATCACAAAAGGCGCACTGTAGAATGTAGATCAGTAGGTCTACTGGTAGCCTAGGTTTACAGGTTCTAGTGACAATAGCCAAGTTTTCAAATTCTTGATAGCTAGGCTACTCACTGCTACTAGTTGGTAATCGCGTTTCTTAGTTTGCAAGAATTTTTGCAAAATTATACCTTTTGCAATGTCGCAAAATTGCGTATGCAGGGTTGACAATGGTACGGAGTCAAACGAATTAAATCGTATTTCGCAAATAAAGAAAATTGTGGAAAAAGGTTTGGGGCACCTCTTTATTACCTCAAATAGTTCTTATTTTTTCAATAAAACCGTTCTCTTTGACAAAATGCAGTATCTCTTTGACAAAAATACGATAGTTACATTTCGATAAATTGCTGTAAACTTGCAGCAGGCCCGACGCCAATAGGGCATTCCGGGGCTGTGCTCCCCCAAATTACTGCTTGTGCCCCCCCAAACGAGAATTATGCCCACCAAACGAGAATTGTGCCCCAAAGAAAGTATGAGGGTCGGTGCCACTGGAGTGCAGTTCGATGCCTGAGACTCCCAAGATATTGGTTATCACCCCAGAATTCGTGATCAAGAACTGTTTTTTCGCCGATTTTGTTATAAAGAACCTTGTTTTTGTGATTTCACCCCAGAAGTCGTGAAAATTCGCGCATTTTTTGAGATGAAGAGGTTTTTTTGTCTTCATCCCAGAATTCGTGAAAATCCGCGCATATTTCGAGATGAAGACCTTTTTTTTGCTCATTATCCCAGATTTTGTGGAATTTCGTAATGAAGACATTTGTTTTTTGGTCCACACTCTCGGATTCGAAGTATTAAAGTTTTTGGGTCCCCCGAAATTTTTTTATGCCCCCCTCAGTCACGCTATCCTGACGCTGGGCCTGATTTACAGATGCAAAGACGGTTTTTCGCGAAATTCCCCCAAAATACTAGCATTTAGGAGGACAAATGATTTCTTGGCTATCTGGTCGCAGACGGCAGTATGGTTCGTGCACTGCAAGAAGGACAGTAAATGCATCCATGCACAGCAAAATAAATTTTGCTACAACAGTGAACAGTAAAACTGAGAATTAAATTTATAGTGCGCTGAGAATTGAACTAATAAATCAAACCAGGTAGTAAATAAGTTTGAAAGATAATTTGGTTATGGAGTTACACTCGCCGAAAAAATACGTGTAACCTGAATCGCATTGAGAATCATTTACTTAACATGTATCTATATAGTAGCGAATAGCATGTTACCAGCGCTATAGAAAAATGTCGTTACTGCGTACGTATTTCTTCCGAGTTCATAAACACCAGTTCTTAACCACTCGATCTTTTTTATCAAAGTTGGGCGAAATCACCGCATAGACGTGAATCACCTGCCATTTCTACAAAATTTTTAGAAATGTTTGTAACTCGGTCGGTTGATAAACTTTCCTGTCGTATCTTTACGCTAGGAATTATCATCAGAGGTGGAGTCCTCGAGGACACATTTTGAAGATTTTGGCCTTGGCCTCGGAGCCTCAAGTTTTCGAAAATTGCCCTGTCCTCTGCTCGAGGACAGCACAATTTTTTGAATTGTAAAAATTTTGTAGATCGCCTGAAAAAAAATTTTGAGCACCTTTTTTTTGAGTTCGCCTGAAAAATTTTTTGTAGCTTTTTTTTTGAGATCGCCTGAAACTTTTTTTTTGAAGACCGTTTTTTTTTTTTTTTTGCTGAGAACACTTGCGCCTGTGTTCTTGGCCTCGAGCATTCCTGTCCTTGGCCTCGAGAGGGTCTGTCCTCTAAAGGGCTGTCCTTGGCCTTGCCTCGCGAGCCTTATGTCCTCGTCTACACCTCTGATTATGATAGAGGTTGAGGGCCGAGCATATAAAAAAAACATTGACTACTTCAGAGCTATAAGAGCCGGGACAGAAGTGTACTGAAGCTAAATACTGTATGCCACTATGTTAAAACCTTACCTTATTTAAGTGATTTAAACTATTTCTTTTTGCCTTTCATTTGTGTAGAAAATGCGACAAGAAATTTAACTTCATATAGTGTAACTTCCATGGGTAACTTCTTAGAGTAGTTTCTAAAGCGCTGGTTTTACCAACCAGCGTTTTGAAATGCTTGCTTTCTTTTTTGAAAGGAGCATGCTAACAACCAATTGAATTGTGATCTGCTTCTTTGTTTATCGTTTAAGCCTGCTAATGCCGATTGTAACCTGTACCATTTCTTTAAAAGCTTGAATAGTAACTTTCGCAAATAAAGTTGAAATTTTACAATAACGTACCGTATTTGAATGCCTTCGTTCTTTTCGCTAGATATTTTTCTGAAGTAGCGACAGCGGCCGCTGTTTTGTATGCAAGTAGCGGCAGCGGCGCTACTTTTTTATTTAAGTAGCGACAAGCGGCAGTGCCGCTGTTTTTTTTGTCAAATAGCGGCAGCGGCGTTACTTCTTTATTTAAGTAGCGACAAGCGGCAGCGCCGCTGTTTTTTTTGTCAAATAGCGGCAGCGGCGTTACTTTTTTATTTAAGTAGCGACAAGCGGCAGCGCCGCTGTTTTTTTTTGTCAAATAGCGGCAGCGGCGCTACTTTTCAAGTAGCGGGTGCCCAGCTCTGCTAATTGCTAGAACGGGGAAATGTGTAACTTAGGAGACGTGTTGAGTAAGCTAGTGTGCTCAAACCTATCACCAGAGGTGGAGTCCTCGAGGACGTCCTTGGCCTCGAGGACGTCCTCGAGGACAGATTTTGAAGTCCTTGGCCTTGGCCTCGAAGGTCAAGTCCTTGGCCTTGGCCTCGAGGCCTCAAGTCCTCGAAAATTGGCCTGTCCTCGGCTCGAGGACAGCACTATTTTTTGGAAAGTTAAAATTTTGTGGAGCGGTTGAAAAATTTTTTGGAAAGCGTTTTTTCGTGGAGATCGCTTGAAAAATTTTTGTGAAGACCTTTTTTTTTTTTTTTTTTTTTTTTTTTTTGGAGATCGCCTGAAAAATTTTTGTGAAGACCTTTTTTTTTTTTTTTTTTTTTTGGGGAGCACTTGCGCTTTGTGTCCTTGGTCCTTGGCCTCGAGCATTCCTGTCCTTGGCCTCGAGAGTGTCTGTCCTCGGAAAGGCTGTCCTTGGCCTTGGCCTTGGCCTCGGATTTTTTTTGTGTCCTTGGCCTTGGCCTTGGCCTCGAGCCTTGCGTCCTCGACTCCACCTCTGCCTATCACAGACGGGGTTCTGGGGACGGAGCCCCCAGCCGCCGGTGGCTATGAACGTCTGGGGGCAAATCCCCAGCCGCTGGGCGATTTTTGTAGGTTTTTTGAAAAAAAAGCTATTTTTGATCCCACTGGATCACATTTCGCACGTGTTCACAGCCATTTGAAAGGACTAGATGTTAAACATTTGAAAACCAATCGAAAAAATTTAATTGTTCAATCCTCCTTTTACTTGCAATTAAAGTCCAAAACACGTTTAAAATCGTGCATTATTGTGTAAAATTTCAATTGTAAGTTATTTGGTCCATGTAGGGGGAAGTAAAGCACATCAGAGATTGAAACCGGTCGGGTCGACCAGCCGGTCGGGTTACCGGTCGGGTCGAGATTCTTCGACCGTCCGGTCAAGCCGATTGAAACACCGGTCAAATTCTGCTTTCTTACAACTAAAAGACATCTAAGCACCAACCGAAATATACTGTACATAAATATTTTATAGTAAATAAAACTTTTGAAAAAACGGTATTAACAAACCACACCTTTTGAAAACGCTTGTTGAATGGTTTCAAGTTGTGACTAATATGCAGTGACCATTAAGAGATGCACATCCAGGGGCGTATTTAGATAGGGGTCATTGTGCCATGCCTACCCCCTCTGGGCCACAACACAAAGCAAAAAAGAGCAAAATATTCGTTAAAATCGCGTAGTCAGAATGAATATAATAAACCATGCATGAGGAAGAGGCTTACGCTACCTGGCATTTTAGCAAAATTTTAATCAGCTTGAGAGCAGAAGTGGCGCAGATTTCAGATTTTTTAGTACATGCTAAAATCTTGCTGCTTTGAAAAACTTTTTTCACCTTAAATTTACCACACTCTACTCTGGGAAAGAAAGATGTAGCTCTTATTTTTTATATCTAACTAGTATCTAACTAGCCATGGCTTGTTCTGAAGTAGCAGCATTTCTACAAACTGCTGGGGCACAATATATATTTCGAATATTTTCCAGCCAATGTCATAACAGTTTAGTGTTTACTGGTCGGAAAACTGCAAATAGTGTGTCACCAATAGCTAAAAAATTTTAACTTCGTTTCTTGGCCTTACGTATAATATCATTAGAAAGAACGTCTAATAATTTAGCTTGCTTTCTCTTGTTCTTTTTATGCGTATTTTGTGCACGTTTTGCACTGCTCAAACCAGGTCTTTCAAACCGAAATTTGACTTAAAAAGCAGAGATGGAGTCCTCGAGGACGTCCTTGGCCTCGAGGACGTCCCCGAGGACACATTTTGAAGTCCTTGGCCTTGGCCTCGAGGCCTCAAGTACTTGGCCTTGGCCTCGAAGCCTTAGGTCCTCGAAAATTGCCTTGTCCTCGGCTCGAGGACAGCACTATTTTTTGAACCGTTGCAATTTTGTTGGAAAACGCCAGAAACCTCACGGAAAATACCTTTTTTGTTTTCCGCAATTGGAGCATAGGCTTAGCCAAGCGGGCCTCCCCCTCCTCCCCAATTGAAATTTCACCAATCACAAAAATGTGACAAAAAAGCCAATTGTTTCTTCAGTTTCAGTATCTTTTTCGCGTTTTTCGCTTACGCCAGTAGCGAACAACAATATTGAAGACCAGGGGCCCCGAGACCCCCTCAAATCAAATTTTGCCAGCCAATTTAAACGTAAACCTGGAAGAAATGGATAGTTTTTGTCCTAAAAATTGCTATTTCAGGATCACATCTAGCCTTTTTATGAACGTAATGCATTAACCAAGGCCGGATTTACCACAATATGGCGCAGTACCAGCTAGGGGCCCTGCGCTCAAATCTTAAAACTTTTTGTGGTCTTCACCAACATTTGGCAAAAAGATGTTGCGAAAATCTCCAAAGTGCCAGGGGCCCAGCGCGATGTAAATCCGGCCCGGCAATAACATGGTTAGTAAGCGTAACCATCTATTGTACTATTTTTCAATAACAATTCATTAATTCACCTCCACCTTGCCAGTTTTTACGCATAAAGTACTTTTTAAAAAAATTAGCCATGGAAAATGCTGATTGAACAAATCGTTGAACTTCAATTGTTGGGGCCTGGGCCCCCTGGCCTAACATGCACTTCTATAACTGGTTATCCTCATGACAAAACGAAAATCTCTACGGAAAATCTTCGAGTGGGTTTTCATTTACTGCTAAAATGTTGCACGAGACAATGCACCTTACTTCCCCCTACCTCAAATCACGTACAATTAAACTTTAACACCAAAATGCAAGATGTTAAACGTGTTTTGGATTTAAATTGCAACTAGAAGGAGGATTAAACAATTTAATTTTTTTAATTGGCTTTCAAATGTCAAAAATCTAGTGCTTTCAAATGGCTCTAAACATGTGCAAAATGTGATTCAATGGCATTAAAATAGCTTTTTTTCCAAAAAATTACAAAAAATCGCCCAACAGCTGGGGGCTTCGCCCCCAGAACCCCAAAGCCTCCGGCCGCTGGGGGCCCCGCCCCCAGAACTCCTGTCTGTGATACGTTTGAGTTACACTGGCTTTCTCAAAACGTTTCCAAAGTTACGTATTTGCACTTTTCAACTATATTAGTTTAAGCCGTCTCCCTTTGCAAAATCCTGGTTAAGTGCCAACAGGCAAATTTTTGATGACGTCATTGCATGTGATTTGTGGTTTAGGCTTCCCAATCAAAAATTCTGGCTACGCCTATAAATTGGAGATTGCCTGAAAAACTTTATTGAAGACGTCTTTTTTTGTTATTTTTTTGAAAACACTAGCGGCTGTGTCCTTGGTCTTGAGCATTCGTGTCCTTGGCCTCGAGAGGGTCTGTCCTCGGAAACGCTGTCCTTGGCCTCGGATTTTTTTGGGTCCTTAGCCTTGGCCTCGAGCCTTGTGTCTTCGACTCCACCTCTGTTAAAAAGGTCTTAAAATTGAGTTATTTTTGCAAAAAACGAAAAATTCGTTTGCGTTTTTTTCAGTAACCCCCGTCCGGAGTCGCAAATTTTAACACCTCACCCATGGCCCTCCCCTTTTAAAAATTTTTCATTAGATGTTTTTCATTAGATGAAAATTTTTCATTGAACAGTGAACAAACCTTCCGTAAAAAACCGGTCGACCGGGCCGGTCAGAAACCGGTCAACCGTCGTAGATTTTGAAATTTACCGGCCGGGTCGGGAAAATCCTGACCGGTTCCATCTCTGAGGCACATTGCCTCCTGCAATTATTTAGCAGTAAATAATAATCCACTCGAAGATTTTTCTTAAAGATTTTTTGTTTTGTCGTGAAGTTAAACCAGTTATAGGAGTACATGTACGGCCAGGGGGCCGGCCTTCTCAATTGAAATTCGATAATTGTTCAATGAGCATTTTCCCTAGCTATTTTTTTAAAAGTATTTTGTGCGTAAAAACTGGCGAGGTGAATCGTTATTGAAAAATGGTACAATAGATGGTTACGCGTACTAAACATGTTATTCCCGGGCCGGATTTACATAGTGCGGGGCCCCTGGCACTTAGGGGATTTTTGCAACATCTTCCCGCCAAATATGCGTGAAGACCAAAAAAAGCCCTACTATCTGAGCTCGGGGTCGTGGCATTGTGCCATATAGCAAATACGGCGCTGGTCATTGCATTACGTTCATAAAAAGTTTAGATGAAGGCCTGAGGTAGCAACTTTTAGACAAAAACCCTTATTTCACCCTGGTTATAAGTTTAAATTGGTTGGAAAAATTAAATTAAGGGGGTGAAGCGGGCTCCCTGATCGTCAATATTATTTATTAAGTACTGTTGTACGCAAAGATGCAAAAAGAAACTTAAAATGAAGATACAAGGCTTTTTTGTCAAATTTTTGTCATTGGCGGCATTTCGATAAAAAGTGCGCGGGCCCCCTGGATACGCGCTTGATTTTGAGATAAGATCGCGTCCATAAGTTCTTTCATAAAAAAAACATTTAAAACAAAATTAAAATCACTTTTTTTCCTAAACGTGGAGGACTCGAGTCAAGTAGTCACACAAAAGTTTTTTGAAACCTCAAAGAATTGCTTGACATTATTATGAAGTGGGCAGGTGGTCGTCATTATTATTGCTTTTGTACATGTAAATCTTAAATTGAAGAAACTGCAATTCCGGACAAGGACAACATACTGGCTATGCTCTCAATATATTTATCATTGGTTATATTTCAATAGGGGAGTTTGGCATTACCGCCTGTGCCATAGCATTAAGTTCATAATAACGTTAAACGAGGGCCTAGGGTTGCAACTTTTAGGACATAACTCTTAGATTTCTCTAAGGTTTTGCATATAAATTTGAATTAAGGGCCCCTGGTTGTCAGTTGGGGCCCTGGAACCCCCTGGTCGTCAATTAGGGGCCCCCTGGTTGTTAATTAGGGGCCCCGCGGCCCCCTGGTAGTCAGTTAGGGGCCCCGGGACCCCCTGGTTGTTGGATAGGAGCCCTGATCGTCATTTAGGGGCCCCTTGGTTGTTAGTGAGGGGCCCCCTGGTTGTTAGCTAGGGCCCCGGGGCTCCCTCGTTGTCATTAACATTAATTACTGTTACGTGCGTAATTACTGAAAAAAAAACAAAAAACTGCAACTAAACATCGCTACGCTATGTTGTGATAATTGTTTTTACGACGACCCTGATCAAATGATCTGGGTTCAACCCGCACCCTGGTGACGTTGTTGCGTCCTTGGATAAGACCCTTTACGATGATTATCTCTGCTTGGTGGCTTCGAACAAGCAGCAAATTCAGAGGACAAGAATTCGAAGAAATCCACAGGTACGTTAGATCATCGGAAACTCCTAAGCAGGTGCGGATTCCTCCAATCACGAAGTAGTCCTGGTAATGAAAAGTGTGCGGATCGTCCAACTAGTTAGCGTCTGACGCTGTCCGGTGACAGGAGGATAAATATGCGCTACAACAACAACAACAATTTTTTATCATTGGTGATATTTTAATTGAGGGGGGGCGGCCCCCCCCCTGGCTACGCTTATGAGGGGGGCACCAAAAATTTTCAGGCGACAAAACTGCTTATTACTCAACAACTTCGTACGAAATTAAATTTCGGTGTTTTGCGGTTTAAGAGCGTAAAAATGTGGACAAAAAAAGAAAAACTCATTGCAGTCAACAATGAGGTGGTAAGAATGAAAAGATATCTTGAAAGTTGTGATATACTGTACATATATATAACCATGTAAAAGAAGAGATTTGGTCTCAACGAAACCTAACAGAGTGCTCAATAACATTTATAGCAGTGTTTTTAATTTTTAGTGATTTTACTGTGAATCGTATTTTTTGCCAAACTTAAGCCGTTTTTGAATGAGAATGTCTTTTTCGCCAAACTTTTCGGGTGGTTTCCGCTCCAAAAACCGAAGTCACGTGACCTATTGCCTTTAAAAAATGATACAAACAAAAATCTCATTATACTCAAACTACTGGTAAATTTCATGTATTTCAATCTAACTGTTCGTGAGTCATGAGCGAAAGTCTGAAACTTTGCACTAGTAGGTTGCCAAATGGCCAAGTAAAAAACAATGAAACAGCATGCGACGCGAGCGTTGGTTGTTCCTACACTTTGTTTTTTTAACAACACGAGGTTCATTTTTGTTCAAAATTTACGAACACTGCCAGCCTTCAGCAGTGAAAAAAAAGAACGAAAAACAATAAATTTTGCGTAAAGTAATTGTGTAAATTTTGCGTAAAATAAATTTTGCGTAAAGTAATAATTTTAGTGATTTCAAGCATTTGCAAGCAAAATGGCAACGATCACGAGATTATCGAGAGCTGTTTCACATTGCACAGGCAACAAAGAAAAATTTTTGGCTGTAGCTCAAATTGAAAAACTCGCTTTTTCGCTTTCGCAATTTTAGGATGCTGCAAAAGCAGCAAAAAAACGTTTACTCAAGCTGACCAAGCATTCAAAATTACGCAGTTTTACAAACATAATCGCTAAAATTGACATCGATGATCTCAACATTTAAAAACAAATGGAAGCTGAAAATCGGCAATAAAGAACAGCAAGCCTAAATTCAAAATTTACTAGTTCTTATAAAAAAAAGTATAGTCTACCAACACAATATAACAGTCAAATGCGATTTATTCGATAAGTTGTCTTGGCCAGGAGACTGCGAAGGGACTTTTGGAGTGTAGCTGCAAATAGAAATTTTAAGTGTTTGGTTGACCCGACGGGAATCAAACTCAGTCTACCGTTTCAATAGCAGATGCTTTATCCACCAACTCGACTATTGACCAGCTGCATGGGCTTCACTGTTTTTGACTCATTTGCTACCGGCACCTTCTGCTGTACATTTTGGTGCGGCGCATTTTCCTGCAGTTACGAGAAAACTTCGAAACAAGAACGCGCAACTAAAAACTTGTGACCAGCTTGCTATAATACTGTATGATGCAAATTGAAAACGCCATTGAGCAAAAAAAACACAGCTTGACTCTCGTAGACCGAATTAATTACTGTGATGCGTACTTAAGGGATACCTAGTGAAAACGTAGTCAACTTGCAAGTGTGGCATTTCTTTTGATTTCTTTGACCAAAGTCTTTGAAAATTTAGCACTAGCATGCAAACTTGATAGCTGCTAAAAAAAGTAAATTTGCTACGTAACTTGGCAAAAAGGGGAAGAGGGATCAGCGCTAGCGTTAACTGACGGGGGCATGGCAGATCAGATGTGGGTCTCTTTATAAAAATTGGGCCCTTCTTCGGCTTTCTTTGCTTCCCTAACTCATAAAATAATGTTAAAACGGCTGCTACACCTATGCTGTTATAGGGCCATGCCGAATCATATCGTGCTGACTTGTTAATAATACCTTCCTCACATTTAATCTTTTTTTTTTCTTGCAGTACACCAAATTGCTGAAGCTAATTCAGATACTGGTGCTGCTCGAAGTTTAAACCATTTGATAAACCAAGGCAGTCTTTCTCGCAGAAGACAAATCAAAATTGAGCACTGCTGATGCGAGCTTCAGCGCCCACAACCGCGAAGTGGGGGCCGAGTAACTTTCAGCTTTGGTCTCCGAAACTCTTCTAACGAAAATAAGGGAAGAAAAACGGAAAAACCCAAACACAAAAACTCACCGATTTTGGACACACACACGATATACATGGAATTTAGAATGTATTAACAAATTCCATGCGGTAACACTAATAAAATTTGTCGTTCGAATGGATTGACTATTAAACTGTGCATAAAATGTATATCACACATTCGCATCAAATGTAAATGTGGTTGAAAAATCATCAGTTTATATCGATGCTTTTCGCTAACTTCTGTTACTAACATACTGTACCAACCAAGTCACTTCTTCATTAATGACAAAAAGAATATTAGGAATACCTGAAACTTCTACTGTAGCTTGAATATGGGTTGTGGGGTACGCAACAAAAAACACCACGAAAGCCGCTGCTGAAGTATATGCCGCATCATAGTGCAAAGAGATTCAATGCAACAGCCAGGAGAAAAAACGTTTGCATTACATTGTGAGGCAGTGTCTAAAGTGCTAAGAAACGATTCTGATCACATGCGCTTGAACTAGTGGTCTTTTCGGGTGAGACACTAGGCTATCACGGGTTACACTGAGAAACACAGCATGGGTGAAAATTAAGTCCATATTAAACAATTTTAAGCAGCAAGAGGCTTGAATTGAACGGCAACACCAACGATTTCTGCATTTACATTCTGCGTTGTCGTAGAAATCACTGCTTAGCAAAACCAAACGGTTAAGCTAGGTCTATAGATTGTTTGAAGAAAGATACAGAAATTAGAACAAGATATAAAGGAAAAAAGGTAAGATTTTTTCATGCTTCCTCGTGGGCGCCGCTGTCGTCATCATCGTAATCTTCATTGACGTCATCATCGTCTACGTCATCATAATCGTAATCGCCCGGCACTCCGTAATCGTCATCGTCGTCATCAAAAAATATTTCGCCAATGTCATTTGAACCGGTAGAGTCTTTGCTCGGTAGTCTGGTCTTTATGCAATATTCCGATACGGTTGTAGGAACTATAATGCCGTCCTTTTCTGCTTCTTTGCGGGATTCTTCGACTTGACGTCTGAACAGATACGAAAAGCGGAATCACAGACTATACACATTGGAAAGCTTAGATAACATAAAATATGCTATATTAGATCTTAGAAAGAGTAGATTTGGTTGATTGGAGCTGCCCAGTTCGATCCCGTTAATAATAGTGTGGTGCAACAGAAATGCTACACCACAGAGCACAAGCTTCGTTAGAATTTGGACATAGAACCAAGAAAAGTAGCCATGGAGTGGGAACTCCCATCATCACACCGAGCCAAGTCAACTGACCGCGACAAACTGACCGCGAACAAACTGACCGCGAACCAACGATTTTGTTACAGTGATTTTGTCACTGATTTTGCCGCGGTGATTTCGTCACAAAGTGAGGGTTTGGGCATGATGGCTCTGGGGATAGTAAAAATATATTTAGGATCGCCCTTCTCGCCAATCAGCGTTGTTCGCGGTCAGTTGGTTCGCGGTCAGTTTGTCGCGGTCAGTTTGTCGCGGTCAGTTGTCGTGGACCCTCATCACACAGGTCGCACTCCTGAATGCTGGTGGGTACCATAGGTCACTTCTTACAACTCGCTGGGTGGCGCTTTGCTATTTCAACCCTAATAAGTCACTAGGGAGGAGTACATTTCACATTACCCGTTTTACACATTCTTTATGGGCACCGTTTTCAGTTAATTCAAAAACAAACAAAAATCGAAAATTAAGGCAAATTTTAGGCACGATACAAGATAAGCATGCGTTTCGCACTTGCCATTAATCAAAGCCATTTGTCGCAAAAGTTACACGCTATCTTGTATTTACGCGTTACGCGCTATCACAGAAGTTACGCTCGAGCGGCTCGTAGGTAAGAGTACATTTTTTTTAAGAAGAATTTTAGACAATATCATTGCATCTCAATACCACATTTTAAGTCGGCAAATTGTATTTTCGCCTCTCGAACTTCCACGCACCGTAACTGCGATCCGCTATTCCCTGCCCTTAAAGAGCTTAAAGTGAAGTTTTCACGACGTATAAAAAAACAACAAAAGTAAAGTTTCTAACACATCCCAGCCTTTTAAATAAATGGGAACTTAAACGAGTTGTTAAAAACGATGAAATTAATCTAATCTTGCGCAGAAATTCATCCTAACTTTTACTTGAACAGTTAGATAATACAGTTAAATATCGCATTTTTCTTCTTAACATCATTAGCTGTTCAGCGTTCACGTATTAAAAATCAATGGTTAAAAGAAGTTTTAGGGATTATTTTGCCAGCCCAGAAAGATGTGACAATAACAGCAGCCACAATTGAGGTCAAATACGGACAAAATTTGTTTATATTTGAAGGCTTAGATTGTCACATCATTCAGCAACGACAAATTCGTTAAAGTCGAAAGCGAAACTAAAGTCGCTAGTTTGCAATGATCATATGATTTATCCGAAACCAGCTGTCAAGTGCCTACCTTTCAAATGGATTACAAAATTTTCAAAATGTTCTAAATGGAAAACAACAAAGTGTATTCAGTGTTTTCAAAATGTTCTAAATCGTTTGAAAAGAGTGCACCTCACTTAATAATTTCTTCGTATTCTTTGTCGGATCCTTTCGATTCTTTCCAACGCCGATACATGACGGAGGCATCGACGTTAGCGGGAGAAAATGTGTTGGGTTCGTTCAAAAGAGAAATTACACTCAAAAGGATAGTACTGTTTGAAAACAAAAATTTTGTACAAATTTATTTTATGTGATAAATCACTTATCTCTATACTTCAGTCACAAAAACGTCTCTTTTTATTGGTAAAAGTCAAGGAGGAAGTCAAACAACTTAGATTCAAGAACACCTCTTGAGAAGTCAACTAAGCACGTTAAATGCATTCATAAAAATTAAAGATACGAGGTACTCGTATTATTTTAACAATTATACTATTCGTGGTAAATTCTCATGCGAAAACAAAAAAAAAATCTCGGTGCTTTGCACGGCGTAAAATAGTGGAGCCGCAGGCCAGCCTGTATTGACAGGGTGCTCACTCTTCAAATGGTGTGGAAATGACCAGCTTCCTCTCTCGGATCACCTGCAGGGATTCTGCCGTGTAGCACGCTCTCATTCATCGGAGAGAGCCAGACATTTTGGGCTTTTCTGTGAAAGCAATAAAAAAAATCGAAGGTCAACATTCTTCTTATGGTGCGTTACCTTCCAGAAAAAAAAAAAAATTACCAGTTAAAAATTACCGAACTGATTGTGTAGGGTTCCACCTTTCCGATGGCAACTCGCCACTTTGAGGATCATTGACTGGAGAGTGAAGGATCGAAATGCAAACTTCGCCATTCTAAAACAAAAGCAACAACTATAAATCAGTGTTGTTGTTTTTTAGTTTTGGTTAATTTCTTGTTTAAGCTTATTTTTCGTGCATATCATAAGCACGAAAAACAAGCTTAAGCAAGAAATTGATTTTATCAAAAAGATCTTGCTTGACAACAAATATCCCGAAGATATAATGCTCAAGCACATATCCAAGAAAATTGCACAATTTTCTAACACCAAACTCTTTGGACCAGAAAAGTGTCCAGTGCACCTTAAAGCCCCGCGGATAGGCTCAGCTTCTTAGCAATCAGAACATCAAATTAAAAGTGCTGCGCTAAATTGCTACGGAGCAGTATCACCACGCTTGATTTTCTCAAGCCAATGAGTTATTTCATTATAATTATAACGGTGGTTCAAAAAAAATAACTTTTTTCCGATACGTTGTTCTCCAAGGGGCTTAAAAGGTGCGTTTTAATGCAAAAATAACCCATGCAAATATTTTTTGACTTTAATTAACATTTAAGAGGTCGCGCGCCACCACATTCTAAGCACGCCGTCCTAAATTACAAAATAGCCATAACTCATTAAACACTTGAGATAGAAACTTTAAAGAAAAACTAAAACATGCAGAAGATAATGACTTCCCATAGGCGTTAAATACATTTCATTATGCTATCTGATCAAATTTTCAAGATAAATTAATAAACTGTTTTTGTTGAAAATTTTAGTTGAATGTTTGAATTAGTGTTGCAGCAGAATATTTTTACAAGTTAGGTGGGATATCCCACTTACTAAGAAATTAAATCTTAACTGGCAACACTGCTGGAGGGACCTCAAACTGTGAAGTATCTCAGAAACAATAGGTCGTAGAAAGCTGAAGTTTGGTGAAGAAATGTTTTAGATGTTTCTTTATTTTTTGCACATAATCTCAGCTGGAAACTACATTGCTAGACTTCTATTAATTTGGCCCAAAAATTGACCAAATTTTGGCTTCAACAAAGCTCAAAATTGGGTAACTTCTTCTAACTCCATCGACTTAAAACTTTCAGGGGTTATTAGTGAATAAATTTGACTTAAAGTCAAGTTGGTTGGAAGATAAATCCTTAATCTGGAGGAATTTATCATGAAAAAATCGTGAAAGGCATTTTTCCCAAAGTAAAATAGCATTAAGCAGGGCCTCAAAGAGAAAGTTTTTGAGGGGTTATGAAGACTCATAATTACGCAATTGAGTTCCGCTGGTAATTATATGAAAACCTAAAAAGCAATTCTTCGCCAGGAATTCGTCTGTAGTTTTAGGCCTTAAATTAGGTAAAGACCAAAAAAGGTGTTTGGCTGATTTTGACTACGTTTTGACGACTAAAAGTAAAGTATCACTACTAACACCGTATTGAGAAGTTTTACAGTACACATAGTGCATGTACTTTTAGTGTCTTCCTGGCCCCCCAAGGCTCAGACACAATGTACTTCCTAAAAACCCCTATTGTAACTCCTGGAGTTGAGATTATACCCTCAGGAATGCAGGCAATGAAACAAGCAGGTGGAAAGTGGCTCCACAAAATACTTACGATTTGGTGAAAAACTTAAGTGCCATAAATGCCTATTCTAAACCTTTGTAATTTTAGTCTTTTTTGAATTCTGGTTTAAGCTGTGGAGAAAAGCTCTAATCTGAAACACCCTGTGCATAGTGCCAATGTAGTCGATCTCACGTAAAATTTTGCAATAAGATTTTCAGACAGAACTCTTCAGTTGCAATCTTTGTCTAGTTTGGTATGTGGTGAGCAGGATCTTTACAGACCATCGCAAATTTACACAGTGAAGGATTATATCAAATTTTTTGCGACGGTTTTTAAAGATCCAGCTCAGTGCTAACCACATACCTAACAACACAGAGGTCGCAGCAGAAGAGTTCTTTCCGAAAAATTTATTGCAAAAGCTTACATGAAATCGACTTTGGTGAAAGTTATATTCAAATTTTGTACCACCTCAAAATTGTTCTTATACCACGTAGTAGCGTAGCTAGCAAAATTGTCTTTAGCTGTGAAACAAAACATGGTTATGATGATATCAACAAACAAATAAATGTGGCACATACCTCATAGATGTTTGAATGAAACATTTTTGTTATAAAGCGAAATGTTGGTGGAGAATAAGGATAGTCATGTGAAAATTTCATAATGGCCTAGAAAAATAAAACAATATTAATAGCACTAGTTATATACAACTAAAAACATGAGCGATTATCTAAGCATGATAGATTTAAGAAAGATCAGCGTGATTAAATTCAAACTTATATCACAAACATTTTGAGAAACTGAATATCATTAGACCAAAATCAGAATTAATTCAGGTATTCTGAGTTTGTTGACACAAAGTCATTTCCAAAATCTTAGTCACTAATTAATGTTCCCACTTATACTTTTATTATATTCGTTGTTCGCACTGCACGAAATTAAGACTCAAGAAAAGTAAGAGTCTAAAGTTGTAATAGAAAAACTACCACATAACTTAATACAGTAGAATTTACCTAATTTGTCACATTAAAAGGATTTCAAAAACGTGACAAGTCATGCTAACTTACAAATTAGGCTAACAGGAAAAAAGTCTGCAAAAAACAAACACGCAGGAAAAAAATCTTAATGACGTTTGATTTTCATCATGAACAAACACAGAGAAGGTGCTTTTAGGAACGCTGAAACGCATTATACATGTACATTGGTTCATGAGATGGAAGGGTATACAGTTTATCTGATTTGAAAAGGTTGGCAGAAACGTAGCTCTACTATAACATGTAATAAAACACAACCAGTAGGCCATTCGACCAATCAACCATGGCACTCAGCAAACTTGAACCAAACAAGCAAACCAGAGCATATTTTACAAAGTACTACCCTGGATGCCAAGTATTGCTCAATTCTAAAGCTCATCAGCAGCACTGGCGAAAACCAAAATACTGGCAATCCATGATCAAAACCGAAACAATCCTGGCAATTTAAAGACCAACCATTGAAAAAATTTTACAGAACACATGAATCAAGTAAATCAATGAAAACTAAAATGGAAATAAAGAAATGAAGGACCCAACTAGATGAAATTGCAAAGCACATAAGCTCAGACAATGCCTATAATTCTGTGATGGCGCCAAAAAACCACTAAGCTGCTGCCGGGACTGTGAAGAATTCTTATTGCCAATCAAAGTCAAAAATTGGTAATGAAGACTTTAATTTATGGAGATCAGCCCATTTCGGGGAGAGAGTACTAGGCTACCGATACTCTTAAAGCAATTCATCCAGTGAAAAGGGAGGAAGAAATCTAGCTCCATTTTTGAAATCCCCTAATTGTAATTACATTTTATTCATCAAGTTGCCTTGGGCAGGAAACAGCAAAGCGACCTTTTGGTCTTTGAGTCAAGCTGCCACCTGTCTACCAGACTTGTTGGAGGCTTCACACTGTCCCTAATAATACTGTACGACACACAGGAAAGATTTGAATACCAATTTTTCTAGTCTTTGGTTCAACCAGACCAGAATCAAACCATAGTCTACTATTTCAGTAATAGAAACCCTATCCACTTGACCACTGATCAGTTAACTATATATGTGTAAGAATTTTCCCTTTTAGCAACTGATAAGTTAATTGATTTTTTAAAAAAGCCAATCATGTAACTCACTGGCCAGTGGTCTCTATTTCAACGTTTAAACTTGATGAAACAAAAATATCTGCAGGCATTTTGCTTGTAATTACAATTTTCTCAATAATAAATTTTTTCTCGATTGTAATTGCAATTTTCTCAACAACATGAGACTGAAATTTACTTAAAATATACGAACAATCTACAGCCTTGCTAAGAAAAAATGTTACAATCAAAGGCAGAAACTTCAAATTAACAAAATGTCTGCAGTATAACAAAATCAAAAAATTAGCAAGCATTAAGACAGCACTGTATTTATCCTCCACTGCTCTTGTTCAAGCGTCGGTGAATCAAGAACAAAAGTGGCAAAAAATAGCTATTGTATTTAGAAATACAGTTTAAAATTAAACAACAAATTAACTTATAAGAACACTGAGACTAAGATTCAGCAAAAATTTAAGAACAACTAGACTTCTTATAAAAGAAGTGTAATTCTAAGCATTGCAGTTGAGCCGTAATTTTACTGGAAGCTTCAGTAAATTTAGCATACTCTTCACTTAGTTCTGAAGAGATGGAACCTACTATATATTTAGCATGCACTCATATTCTTTTCTGCAGCGTTTAAATTCCATCCAATGTCCACCTTATTGATCTTTCTTTTTCAATTAAACTATCTATTAATGGAAAGTCAAAAAATAAATAAGCCACCCCATTAGATAGCCAAAAACAAGCCTATCATGACAGACATGCAGATTACTCTTGAGGTGGTTCATTTATTTTTTGACTTCTTCTCAAGCATTTTTTCTTTTACCAAATGGCAGGGTTGGAGAAATTATCCATTAATGGTATATCATGCATTCCATGCAATACCACTAAGACTAACAACAAATGGCTTGTACACTGCAACTTGCATTGAAATACCTTTATAATGTTAAATAGTTCTTCAGTAACGTAACACTTCTTTTGCAATAACAAACTCCGTGACGTCACAAGTGATTAAAACATGCAAAATCTGACAGAAGTGACGTATTCTCGTTGGGGTAAATCTGAGTGAGAATTTTAACGTCTGCTGGACGAGATCACTTTGGAATAAAATTTTTATCTATTAAGAAGTTTGCTCATTGGCATCTGGCTAAAAAAACTTTCAAACTATTTGAGCGAGATAAATTATGTTATGTCCCTGATGGTAACAATAGAATATTTGCAGTCAGGGAACAAAACTTGTTTTTGTCAGTTAGCATGACAACAAACACCTTGTCAATAAAATTCGTTTCAAGAAAAAAAAATGCTTGAATACTGGAGTTTCTTTTGAAATACAAATGACTGATATTAGAATTGGCTAAAAAAAAATTTAACTAAACAACAACTCACTTTGAAATAACCACCAGCATACAGGGTCTCAGGAGGTCCATAAAGACCGACTCGCCATTGATAAACATCACAGTCATCCACAAGGCCAATTGTGAACCCTTCAACAGGCTGCTCCTGAAGCTTTTTGAATTCACTTTGAAGAATTTTAGTACTACTGCTAGTCATAGTTGTAGCCATAGCTTTTCAGACAACTGAAATTAAGATCAGAAATGAAATAAAACTGTAAGATTTCACAAAAACGGGCAAATGTTTTTGTACATTCAACATAACGCTAAGGGCTATAATCATAGGTGGGCAAGTTAATGCAAAACGTTAGCTTCGTTAACCAGTAGTCCGTTAACAAACTTCACACCTCCGTTAACGTTAATCCATTATTTTCAGCTTTAATTAACGGAAGTTAATGAAGTCCGTTAATCCGTTAACATTTTGCGTGTAATTTACATTTCGTTTTATTCACTCGCTTCTAGAACACGTATTGACGCTGTTGAGCTGATTGTAAGGAAATATTTATTGCTATGGTGGTCTTTTTTGTGTTTTGGAAGTTACATTTTACAGTCTAATCTAATTTCAAGATAAAAACAAGTTCAAATGCACAACGAAGCTGCAAGATATTAACGATAAAAACCTTAACGGAAGTTACTTTAGTCCGTTAACAGCACTTAACGGAAGTTAATTTAGTCCGTTAACATGAAAAAACTTTTTAATGGATTAACGAGTTAATGAAAAAGTTAGCTTCGTTATTAACGGATTAACGGACTTGTGCCCACCTATGGCTATAATGGTGTCCAGCTAATGCCTAAACACACTTAGGACTGTAGGAGCCTGAAGTCTTACAAATATTGTTTAAAATTAGTCAAGACTAGGATTAAACTAATTAAACAATTTTGGCACTAAAGCTTAGTCTATTCGAATTGATTTCAGCCAGTGGCCATCTTTAGACACTGGTAACAAAACGCATACTGATCACCACAACAAAAGACACGATAAAACCAACAGTCCAACACCAACAATCACCAAAACGTTAAAAAATTTATGCAAGTAGGAGTACATACTGAGCAGTAATTAGTGAAAACAAGGGAAAAAAGTTATGGTTAAAACAAAATTGGGTCATTCCATGTCAAAACAGCAAATGGCTCCCACTCGACCCTCTCAGATTTTGCTGAAACTTTATCAAAATGGGTTTTTTGATGAATAATGAAGATTTGCAAAGTTTTAGCTTCGGGTCATTTTTTGTTCAAAAAATATGCCCCCCCAAATTTTGCCCCCCCTAGCTGCAAAAAATTTTTTGCATTTTCGCCCAACTTTGAGTCCTCATATCTTTGGATTGAAGTTACTCAGATTGCTCAAAATTGGAATTTTTACAGACATTTTCCCACTAATTTCAGACATGGTTTTGAATTTTTGATACCGTGTTTAAATTTTGAGTTACAGACCTTCAAAACTGCTCGTTTTTTCAAAAACATACTTTTTTACCCTTTTTTTGAGGGGTTATATCTTACATCGCAAACATTACAGCCTCATCAAACTTGCAATGCTCCTTAAGTATATATATGAGACTGTCATAAAACAATATGAAGAGGGTAGCTGCAACAGATTTTGGGTAATTAGGAATCAAATACGGCCCATTTTCTGAAAAAATCAAAATTGCGCCATCTTGTGAGCCCTGGTTGACAATGTGGGCAACATTTTAGAAATCTGAAATTTTGCACAAAGTTTGCTCACAGCCACAACTATATCATACGTGAATTTCAAGAATGTGTCTCAACTGTAAAGTAATACTCTAAGGTGGTAAACATTCACCTATTTCACTAAATTTGCTTGTGTAATTTCCCTAGCAACGGCCATAGCAACCATTTTTTCTGTGCATGAAGACGCTCCAAATTGACAAAAAAGTTATTTTTAATGAAAAATAGCAACTTCTGCAATGAAAAGTACAGTTTTCAATCAATTCTGATATTTAAATCTGTGCTCAATAGCAGAAAAATTCAGTGAATAGAACACCAAGGTAACATATTTTGCTCAAAAATAGCCTTTGTCACTGTTTATTCAAGACACCAAGCCAACATTTCAACATTAGTCATGTTTCAGTGAGCGCACAGTACAGAACACATTGTACAGCAAAATATACTTGTATGCAATGTTTCAAAGCCTTGAAAAGCATCAAATTTCATACGATATGTATTCGCAATAAAAAGCAAATACCGCAACTAACAGATTTGAAGTTCTGCAGCTTTGAAGGCTCATACACTGTATAACAACCAATTCACTAAAATGCATAAAACGATCTTTTCAGTATTATGGTTAGTTAGCATTGCAGTTTATCATCAGTGATCATTGCATGTCAAGACGTTGCAGCACTTTTCATTTCAGCTAAAAAAATTCAAAAATACTGTGCATACCGGTATCTAGATAGTCTTGAATTAGACTTCTTTTTTTGTAACAACAGTTTCATAAGAACACAAATTAAGAGCAATGCCAGGCTCAGCACCAATAAATTAATCTAGAACAAGTGCTAGCACAACTTATTTGTGTAACCAGCAGTGTTTTCCTAGGCTTTTTTTGCCATTGGTGATTTGTGAAACAGTAGTCATGATCTATAACTACAGACAGAGCCTTTTCAACCAAGCGAGAATAAGTTTGAGTCTACCACAAATAAGGCTGAAAACTTCCAAACATTTAAGAACAGTCATCCGCACCTAAAAATTCACAGGTTCTTATAAAAAAAAAAAGTAATACCCCAAACTCCATCACTTTAGCAATACTGATCCTTTTCATTCAAAGCAGGAATGAAGAACAGCTAACGAATTAAATTTGGACTGAGAGTTTCTAAGTCTGTTGAGCAATAAGCATGAGACTTAATACCATTAAAAAGAGGAAACTTCTTGAAAGGATAAAAATTACAGGGCATTGAAAAGAGATATAATGCAATTCAGATCTGAAGAACTTAGTTTATAGTATCATTTACTCTAATTTTGCAGAACAGGTGCATCTACAACACACAAGATATCTTGAAATGGAACCCAGCACTCGTTTCTTGCATCGTATTGGCATGATAAAGTGCGGTTTTGATGGCAATGCATGAATTTAACGTAAACATCTTTCTGCTAATCGCATCATTCCATGGTAATCCAAACATACCATAGTTGATTGTAATTGCATGCTATCTATTGACCAAGTTGGAATTGTGCATCATTTTGAATTGGTACAATCTGGAAACGGCAAGGTGCATGTTTTTTAAATCCAAAAGAAAATTGGTTGCCAACAACATCCAAAGAAAGCCTTTTCATTTCCAGGACAGTTTCAGAAATAGGTATGAAACTGTGATGTGATCGAGTATCTGGGATAGTTTTACACCTGGCATAGCGCTCTTCATGTGCAAAATCTTGAAAATTCTTGGCAATATCCTTTTCATTGATGTACAGATATTTTATGCCAGCAATAGCCAAAGCAAACATGTGTTGTGAAGTTAAAATTTGACTTGTTACAGTTGCTTGTTAGCTTGTTTTCGTTACTGGACGATTTTCCATGGCTAGTAACAAAAAATGCCACTCAGCATCAAGGTCATGATCTCTTCTATGGTGGCACAAATTCACCAATTTCTTGAAGTTATTGTATTGGCTTGCAGCGCCATTACTGAAATATACTACTGTACTTTGGAAACTGTTGGAAGCTTTTCTAATACATATATGAGCACACTATAGATAAATGTATGAACTGTTATGCTTCATGCTATCAGATATGATGCAGATACTTAAACACTTGACTTCACCAACATCATTCTGGAAGTAAACAGAAAATGGGCGGAGGGTAGCTTGGCTGTTTTCCCAATGATATCCTTGGACAGCGTCTTGAACCAGAAAGCTGTAACTTTCAGCAAAATCAAGAACAATAATTTCATAGCCATTGATTTGTTCTTTTATTGTTTCAAAAAAGCTGATTGAGATTATACTGATGCTGTCTCAACAAACCAAAATTTTCACAAGTGGTTTCAATAAACTCAGCTACAGTATACTGCAAATCCAAAAGTTTTGTCCTATCCGTGTAAACCACTGATTGACGATAATAGTATCTTCCAGGTCGACATCATTTTGATCAAAGGTCTGTTTCAATACATCCTTAAGTTCATCTTTTCCAGGCCATTGCAAACATTGCTGCATCATGTTGTTTCGATTTTACACACTGCAAACCATGACCATTAGAAAGTCTCGAAATGAAACTTTTTCAGGAAGACCACTGCAAAGAAGCTTTGCATTCTGATTGTTCGTACAAACACACGCAGAATGCATACCCTTAAAGTAAACGGTTACACACCATTTGGTCGAACTTCACAAAACTTTGAAAACCCAATTGAACCACTGTTGTTCCGTTGAAATTGTTCGTAAAGTTTTTTTAAGTTAACTAACAGAAGATGGTTTTGTTTTGGAATTTTTTCACTTCCATTTTTAATTGATACAAACTCTTCACGTCTTGACATGCAATGATCACTGATGATAAACTGCAATGCTAACTAACCATAATACTGAAAAGATCGTTTTATGCATTTTAGTGAATTGGTTGTTATACAGTGTATGAGCCTTCAAAGCTGCAGAACTTCAAATCTGTTAGTTGCGGTATTTGCTTTTTATTGCAAATACATATCGTATGAAATTTGATGCTTTTCAAGGCTTTGAAACATTGCATACAAGTATATTTTGCTGTACAATGTGTTCTGTACTGTGCGCTCACTGAAACATGACTAATGTTGAAATGTTGGCTTGGTGTCTTGAATAAACAGTGACAAAGGCTATTTTTGAGCAAAATATGTTACCTTGGTGTTCTATTCACTGAATTTTTCTGCTATTGAGCACAGATTTAAATATCAGAATTAATTGAAAACTGTACTTTTCATTGCAGAAGTTGCTATTTTTCATTAAAAATAACTTTTTTGTCAATTTGGAGCGTCTTAATGCACAGAAAAAATGGTTGCTATGGCCGTTGCTAGGGAAATTACACAAGCAAATTTAGTGAAATAGGTGAATGTTTACCACCTTAGAGTATTACTTTACAGTTGAGACACATTCTTGAAATTCACGTATGATATAGTTGTGGCTGTGAGCAAACTTTGTGCAAAATTTCAGATTTCTAAAATGTTGCCCACATTGTCAACCAGGGCTCACAAGATGGCGCAATTTTGATTTTTTCAGAAAATGGGCCGTATTTGATTCCTAATTACCCAAAATCTGTTGCAGCTACCCTCTTCATATTGTTTTATGACAGTCTCATATATATACTTAAGGAGCATTGCAAGTTTGATGAGGCTGTAATGTTTGCGATGTAAGATATAACCCCTCAAAAAAAGGGTAAAAAAGTATGTTTTTGAAAAAACGAGCAGTTTTGAAGGTCTGTAACTCAAAATTTAAACACGGTATCAAAAATTCAAAACCATGTCTGAAATTAGTGGGAAAATGTCTGTAAAAATTCCAATTTTGAGCAATCTGAGTAACTTCAATCCAAAGATATGAGGACTCAAAGTTGGGCGAAAATGCAAAAAATTTTTTGCAGCTAGGGGGGGCAAAATTTGGGGGGGCATATTTTTTGAACAAAAAATGACCCGAAGCTAAAACTTTGCAAATCTTCATTATTCATCAAAAAACCCATTTTGATAAAGTTTCAGCAAAATCTGAGAGGGTCGAGTGGGAATTTTTTTGAAAATTTGCTGTTTTGACATGGAATGACCCAATTGAGAAACCGTGATCAAATCCAACTTAAACATCTACAAAAATTAATTTATACCAACTAATATAAGTTTATATTTATTTTGGACTGAAGTTTGTTCATTCAATTACTTTTATATATCTGAAATGTCAATATTTTCAGGTCTACCATTCCTCCTGAGATTGTTTCTCTTAAAAACCATAAAACATTAGGACTAAATGAGCAAGCAGGGGTTAAAATAAACTTTTTCAACAACTTGATAAATTGGGAAAGTTATATCAAATGTTTACTTTCCTGAGGAAACCTAAACTTGCTTGAAACAAATAGGCACAATGAATTTTGAGAGGTATTTCTGGAAAAAATGCATAAAATGTACTTCTAGTCAAAAACATTCAATTTGCGTAATATTTCATATCACATTTTTAAAAAATCAAGTTTTTGTACAGAATTGTTACGTTAATGTCATGTAATAGGCAAATTTTTCAATCATGCAATACGCTAAAATTGATTTTTTGATTGCAATTATTTTAAGTGTCCTTCACAATGATTAGCGTTGCCATTTTGCAGCAATCACATTTTGAATCGCGAGTATCTTGGAAACTACACCAGATAGAAAGCCAATTTTTTTTGCATAAAATAGAGAAGCTAAAAATCTATAAAAAAACAATAATTTCAAAAATCTTGATGTTGTATTCTGCAGCACAAGGTACTGGTAGTACTGTAAACCAATCAGTGGTCAAAGTGGATAGAGCATCTGCTACTGAAATGGTAGGCACAGGTTCGATTTCCGATCGAGTCAAATCAAAGACTAGAAAAGTTGGTATTCACGGCTTCCCTGCTTAACGTGCAGCAGTTAAAGGGACAGTGTGAAGCCTTGACCGTATGCGATGGACAGGTGGCAGCTTGACTCGAAGACCGAAAGGTCTCTTCGATGTCTCCAGGCCAAGGCAACTTAGTGACTAAAATGTAATTGCAATTAATGTTACACAACTTGATGAGAGCCATTTACATTGCTAGAGTGGGAAAGTTTTTCCCAGAAAAAGAACATCACATTTTGGGCCAAAAAGTTGCCAAGCACGTTTGAATATCGACAAATCGGCGTTCAATTGAGAAGTGTAAAAATTGTGATTAACAATGTGCGAACAATTAAACTAAGTGTTAATTGTGATAATGTGCAAAAATAAAGCAAGCAACAGACTCTTTCATTACTTGCATATTATTATAACAAAAGCAGTAATTTGCACTTCTAAATGATCTTGTTTCATGTTGTTTAATATGGTGTATTTTGTTGATTCAGCCATTGGACTTCATCTTTTACAAAATCCTACCTGTGCTCAACATTATGACAGTAGATTCTCTATTCTAGCCCAAGGCCACTCTCCTTTCCATCTATCTGCTATCGAAGCCACTTTCATCAAAACTTCTAACCCCGCCCTCTGCCAACACAAATAATTCATGTATACACAGCTCAAACACTGTGCACTAACAATGCTTTCATTGGTCTTTTCCAGCCAATCACGGCTCGGCTTTTTCCTATAAATAGCCGCTCCTTTACCTTTGCTCTCCATTCTGAGATTCTTTTTGACAAGTGTCAGATGAAAGGCTGCTTTGATGACATGAACATTTTAATCAAAGAAGAGGCTTAAAAATGTTTATAAAATACGACATGGATCAGAATTTTCTAAACTCCTTTAATTAATTCTTTTGCACCATAAGCAAAAAACTTGCTGATGATATTCCTCAAATCTGATACCATTCAACACTTCTCAAACAGCGCTGTCCAGCTCTGTGAACACTTTTCAAATTATTTATCAAATCGCGTTTCTGATTCAATTTTTTCGAAGTCACCCAACACTACAGAAATATCAGGTGCTATTTTTCACTTAACATGAATGAAATTGTTGGTCATGATGGCATTTCTGCTTATTTTCTCAAAGTTGCCACAACCATCATCACGCAATATGTACCATGCTTATACTCCTTTTTTTTAGATTTTACTTTGTTGATAGTACACTTCCTGAAAACTACTCCCTTGCCAAAATCCTACCTTTTCACAAAAAAGGAATTACAACAAACCCAAGCAACTATAAATCTATTTCAATACTAACTTGTTTCTCAAAAATTCTTGAAGGTCTCAAATATAATAGATTTCTGGAATTCCTAAAAAAACTAAACGTTATTCATAAATTGCAATACAGATTACAAAAACACATGCAAGGTTTGCTCAAAAAGTATCAGATTGTTTTTCTCTCTTCAATAGCATTCAAGTAAATCACTTGCACAAAGCATGGGTGCACAGTCGCACACAAATACATTCATGGGCAATCGTGAAAAGTTTCAAGCTGATTGGTGAAGCCGCTCTTTTTCTGCAAAGTGTTTTTTGAGGTCGTATAATGCGTGCTTGGCGATTTTTTCTTTTTGAGGGAAATTTCATTGTTCTGGCACAACAAAGGTATTGCATGAATTTTTTTCGCAAGTCTGGCAATACTTAAATTGAAATAATTCGAAAGATCAGCAGGTGTTTGGTGATATGGTCGAAGTCCAACCCAGATAAAGGAATTGTTTAAACACTTCAAAAATGACCGAGAGTCAGTGGAGAGTGAATCCTGTCTGGGAGGCCACGCACAAGCCAAAATGAGAAGATGAAGAATGAACTTTGCTAAGTTTTTTGATTCTTGTGGCATAGTGCATCATAAATATGCACCACAAGTCCAAACATTTACCAAAGAGTACTACCTGGGGGTTTTATGTCCACTTTGCTCAGCTGTGAGAAAAAAGTGGCCAGACATCAAGTAGATAGCAAACAATTTTCTGCTCCACCATGATGATGCTCATGCTCATTCTGCCCATGTCATCCAAGCTTTTCTAGCAAAAAACGGCATGCCACTTGTTCAACAGGCTCCGTTCTCACCGGATTTGGCATCATGCGATTTTTGGCTTGCTTCAAAATTGAAAACAACTCTTCATGAAAAGCAGTTTCAGTCACGGGAGGACATTATGCAAAATCGCCAGAGGAGCTGAGGAGAATTTCAGAAGACTGTCCAGAAGTGGGAGAAGTGCTGGAAAAAGTGTGTTGACACTCAAGGGGAAAATTTTGACGGAAATTAAACTGGCAATATTTATTGTGTCAAGTGCTTTGTACAAAAAAGTTGAATACTTTTTGAACAGAACTTGTAGTTAATAACCATGCCTGCCTTGACATTATAACAACTACTCTTGAAAACATCAAACAAACAAATATATAGGACTTATCTATTTAGATCTTCAAAAAGCTTTTGATACAGTTTCACAATTAAAAGACTAGATCATTATGACATTCAAGGACCAGCTCACAAGCTTATTTGTTCTTTCTTACATCGAAAACAATATGCTTCAGTAGACAATTTACCATCTGAAATTGAATCTATTACTTATGGTGTAACTCAAGGATCAATCCTTGGTCCACTTCTTTTCTACTGCACATCAATGACCCAAACAATTCCATCAATCGTCTTCCACAACCATTTGCTGGTGATACTTGTCTTTTAATAGGTAGCCCAAATCTAGCATCATTAAAAACTGAAATGAATAAGAATTTAAAAAATGTTTACGAATGATGCATTGCCAACAAATTAAGTCTAAACCCATTAAAATCAAATCATCTTATTATTCCCCCCAAACAAAATATTTGACATCCCCATTTCACCTTAACAATAACTAACTAATATTATCATGATATAAGCAAAATATTTGAGTGGTTTTATAGATTTGCACTTAACCTTCACTTCTCACACTTAATTAAGTATTGAAAATAAGATTGCTAGGTCAGTGTGCATTATTTTAAAATTGAAACGTTTTCTTCCTTTTACTTCTCTTCTCAAACTGTACTATGCTTTTATTCATCATTTGTTGTATGGTTCATCAATTTGGGGTTCTACCCACAAACTTTTCTTATCAAGATTACAAACACTTCAAAACAAAGCTGTAAAAATCATGGGCAGTGGCAAATATATGGACTATGCTACATCATTTTACTCTAAACTAAAAAATTATGAATTATATAAACATGAAGCTGCCAAACTGGTATTTCACCATCATTATCAACGTCTCCCATCTTTACTGTCAAACCTTGTCACTAAAACTAAGTTTCTCAAAAATTTTCATGATTATCAAGCACTTATTCCTACCCTATACTCGTACATTCCCCTTTACAAAACAATTAGACTTCAAAAAAGCATCAGGTATCAAAGTGTTAAAATTTCGAATGAAATTCCAACAAGCATTAAAACCAAACCATCTTTTAAAAGCTTTCAAGCGTCATATAAAAATCATCCATTAAACATGCATATTGTATATACTAGTACATATTACAGAAAAATTTAATATACAGTATAACAGATAAAACATTGGAATTGCAATTTGGGTGAAATTTGTCACGCACGCATCATGCCATTGATATGCTTTTTACTAATTTGCAAAAGTTTATGCTGGCTGCAGACTTTGAACATTGAGAGATCAACTCACAGCCTTCCTTGCCAAATTGATTTCCTAAATTTAATTGTTTGTTTAGATTATGCGAATTTCAGCAAAAACAAACTTGAATTTAATTTTATTGTGGATTTCATCTTCAAACAGTGGATTTGTTTGCTTTTCTTTGCAAAAGTGTATTTGGCTTAGTATTTTTTTACACAAGGATGACTTTTTCACTAAATGGCTCTCTGTCTCTTTTTAATGTCAAGCTCTGTTCTACTCAGAGGTTTATGATTAGCAATAATCATAGGTGGGCACAAGCCCGTTAATAACGAAGCTAACTTTTTCCTTAAATCGTTAATCTGGTAAAAAGTTTTTTCATGTTAACGAACAAAATTAACTTTCGTTAAGTTCTATTAACGGACTAAAGCAACTTCCGTTAAGTTCTGTTAATTTCCGTTAAGGTCTTTATCGTTGATATCTTGCACCATTCATTCATCATACCTTTATAAACCAGTTTGCACTGGTAACACTTGTTGCGTATTTGCACGAGTTTTATAGAAGCAAAGAAAGGAGCGCTTTTTTGTGGCAAATAATACGCTGCAACCTCATAGGTCTACTAATTATCGCTGTTCGTAATTTCCAAAGATTTTCCGATCGCAGCTTCTTTAGTGCAGTTGAACTTATTTTTATCTTGAAATTAGATTAGACTGTAAAATGTAACTTCCAAAACACAAAAAGACCACCTTAGCAATAAATGTTTCCTTACTATCATCTCAACAACATCAAATACGGGTTCTAGAAGCAAGTGAATAAAACGAAATGTAAATTACACACAAAATGTTAACGAATTAACAGACTTTATTAACTTCCGTTAATTAAAGCTTAAAATAATGGATTAACGTTAACGGAGGTGTGAAGTTTGTTAACGGACTAGTGGTTAACAAAGCTAACGTTTTGCATAAACTTGTCCACCTATGGCAATAATACATCCATTATATATTCAATACACATAGTTACATGTGCTTCTGTCAGCAATATTGTACCGGTAGGTAAAACAAATGCAAAAATATCAACTGCTTAGTAAATATTGTCCAAGATCAAATTACAACTCTAAATCAATATCTTAAGTGATTAACAACAACTTACGTGATTAATTGGTGAAAAGTGAACATAGCAAAGTGTTACAAACTGCGTTATTTCAAGAAAATTATGTAGTTTTTTGATTTACAAAAGGGGGGTTGACCCTCAAAACTCCCTTAAGTGTTCTACTGTCTTTAAAGTTTGAAGGTGTTTTGGACTTTACCAGCATGAAGGAGGTGGTGGCTAATGAGGCTAAAAAAATTAACTGTCAAAGGACTTCCAATCTTAGCAATTGGTTTTGTGAACATGGCCCAACAAATATACAAAACACTATCCAAATAATGTTAAAATGATAATTTTTTCAGACAAATTACAATAATCGCCCAGCAGCTAAGGGCTCCACCTCCAGACCCTTATTTAGTCTATAAAATACAAACAAATTTTAGCTCTGGCAGTTTGGACCCAGTCTATGACTTTTAGGCACGGACATTAAAGCATGGAATGTTTAGATATCAGGATTTTTAGGCACCAGCAGTGAATAAATTTTTTTCCAAAAAAGTATTTTTTCAAAAGTTTTTTTGCAAAAAAAAAATTTTTTTAATTTTTTTTTTCAAAGCATTATTTTTATTTTTAAAAACATTTTTTCAAATAAAAGGTTTTTCCCAAAAAAAGTTTAATGAAATTGTTAGTATCTTTGAAACTTTTCATCTGACACTTGTCAAAAAGAATCGTTAAAATAGAGAGAGCAGGAAAAAAGAGCAGCTATAGAAAAAAGCCTAGTAGTGATTAGTGGGAAAAGGATTGATGAGAAAGTGTCCAATCTTTAAGCTGTACATAAATTATTTTTGTCGACAAAGGGCAGTGGGGTTAGAAGTTTTGATAATAGTGACTTCAAAAGCAAATAAATGGAAGGAGAGCAGAAAAACTTTTACAAAAATAATTGATTTCTTATCGTATTTTTTTCAATAATTAGAAATATTTTTGACTACCTGGTCGCAAAGTTTTCTCACCTAATCCGGATGCATGCAATCTCCAGCCAACAGTCTCTAATTTTGCGGTGCGTGAGTTGCTTACAAGTGTAACATTAGTACATACAGCAAGCCGCGTGACGTTTCATGGTTATTTTGAGTCTACCTCAACCAAACAATGCAGTGCAAAGTTTTTCATGAGCTGAGGATTCATCTCTTGGCAGATGCCTTTTTGTGATTGTTACGCCTTGTCGTAAATATAGTAAAAACATTGCTTAAATGGATATTTTTAAGTTTAATCATTACACTTTGTTGTAAATACACTTATACTGTAGTAAAAACAATGTTAAATACTTGCAGTTAACTTCTTCAAAATTGTGTATACAACTTCTGAAGTTGAGCAGGATTGTATGCTGCTTCAAATTATTGTTTTACTTTTGAATTATTTTTGTAGTGTGAGTTGAATTAGAAGTGGCTGATTGCACACAGTGCTGTCATCAAGGGTAGCCCTCTGACCTGTCATTTTACCTTATTCTTAAGAGGGTTGAGGTCACGGAGGAACTCTGGGGAGACTCAACAATTGGACCACAATCAAGGTCTGAGCCAGAGCTCAGAAGTTAACAATAGAAGAGAAGGAAAATTGGCTCGGCATTCACCTTTATCAACACTTCGAACCCTGCCCTCTGCCGACAAAAAGACTTTGTGTACAGCTTAAAGATTGTACACAAATGATGCTCTCTCATTGATCCTTTTCCTGCCAATCACTGCTGGGCTTTTTACTATAGCAGCTCCTTTTCCTGCGCTTGCTAATCTGACAATTTTTCTTGACAAGTGTCAGATGAAAAGCTTTGAAGATATTAACATTTCAAGCAAAGTAAAACTTTTTTGTTTAAAACCTTTTTTTGGGAAAAAGCTTTTATTTGAAAAAAAAAAAGTTTCAAAAATAAAAATGTTTTTGAAATTAAAAAAACTGTTTGTTTGAAAGAAAACTGTTATTTGAAACAAAAAATTTTTTTAGAAAAAAAATTTTTTGTATCAAATATAAGTCCCAGAACATAATTGGCAGCGCCTAAACATTAAACATCCCAGGCCCAAACATCGCCGGTCAGGTTTGGACTCAAGCCACTCCCCCTTAGCAAAATTTTGATTGGTGCCTGTCAACAATTGACTTCACTAGTTGGACTACTGCAACAAACCTTCTGACTTTAGTGTGACTGGTCAGTGACAATGATGCTGAGGTGAAGCCATACCTTAAAACATTGCAGCTCAGGAGCTGCAATTTTTTTAATTGCAGCCATAGGTGTGAAAAACAAGAACTCTGAAAATGGAGCGATGTCTCTTTTTCCACTGGCTACACAGCCCTAGTTTTTATACGCATAAACAACTATTTCTGATCCAGATAGAATATCTACACCCATTTGATTTGGCAGAAATGTACCTGGCAGTTCATTAGAAATCTTACACAAGCAACTTTTTCCAGCTACATGTCTCAGAGTGTTACCAACTGCAATAAGTCTCACTCCTCCATCCATTTTTGAGAGAGCAATCAATGAGGCTCCAAAGATACTTGATCATACCGAAGATGAGATATTTCCATAAAGAACAATACCATAGACGTCGATTTTGAGGGCGGCGCCCCCTCGGGTCTGACACTGAAGAGGACGAAATATGTCTGGCCCCCTGGATTTTTGGCAAGTAATACCCACTTGGCAACAAGAAATCTGAAATTTGGGACTGAGATAGAAGTAGAAAGCGGCAAAGACCTTTTTTTGGTCTTTACCTAAATTTGGCAAAGCAGGACATCCTGACGTGACTGTTCTGACGCGAAACAATTCACTCCAGAAATTCTGACATCAGGGACATCCTGACACCAAAAAATCTATACCTTCAGGCTCTGCTTTTTTTTCTTTCTTTTTCTCTTTTTGTGCTACGCTTTTTTTCTCAAAATGATTAACGTTCGGTTGTTGTGACATAAGTACAATATTTTCCATTAATTGCAAACATCATAGGAATCTATTCAGCAGAAACAACTCAAAAAGTAGTTGTATTTTCGCGAAAATAATCTTGATAAAATTGAAAGCCAAGTTAACGAATCTGTAAAAATGCTGGCGATAAGTTTTAAACGATGAACAAATGCCGCAATTGAAAGTAATATATTTTGCTATTATTAACTCACCACATAGATATTTCATGAATATTAATCTTAGTGGGTAATATACAGAGAAAAATGCTCAAAAGAGAATCAGACGTTAACGAAAATGTTAAAAAATATAATTGAAAGTCAAGTACTGCAAACCGAAGTTAGCAGCGATTAAAATTTATTTACGGTATTTTTTTCTATTATTATTGGGTAACCACATTACAATTTAGCAAGTATTTTCATAAAAAAATTGTTACTTTTTACGGCCACAAACGAAAATAGATTGAAAAAACAAATAGTTTGCAATCATCCAATTAATTAATTTGCCGACGAGTGGTTTATTTAGTTTTAACCTCAATTAATGGAGCTGTTAGTTTTTGCAATCGCATTTTTCAACTTAATGACTTTGAAAGGGCCAAACAACACATTCACATGCTTCGGATTAGCATGCCAAATTATCGTAATTTCTCTGCTTGCAAAATTGAAGCATTCGAGCAACAACAAGCTGCTACTTAAAAAATTCGACCAATAACAAGGTGTTAATTTCGATAAGCTCAAAAACTTTTCCATTTATGAGTCGAAATTTGCCTTTTAAATCAGAAACACAACATATTTGAGGGACTACCAGAAACACAATATATTGGAAACTTGTCTAATACGAGATGATAGCAATATAATAATGAAAAAGTTGAACTTAAATTTGCAACAAAACTTTAAACCACAGTGAAACGATTATACGTAATTACTATTTTGCTTACTACAAAAAATGAAGATAGTAAAGATGATGATGCCATCTGTCAGCTTTTTTCTCCATAAATAAAGCATTTTTCTCTATAAATTAACCACACAGAATATTATTCATAAAATATCGATGTGGTTGTTTAATAGTAGCAAAATGTATTATTTTCAATCGCGACATTCGATCATTGTTTAAAACTTTTTGCCAGCATTTTTAGAGATTAGCACAATAATACAACTCACTTTTGAGTTGTTTCTGCAGAACAGATTTGTTTGAAGTATGCAATTAACGGAAAATATACTTACGTTACAACAACCAAACGTTAATCGTTTTGAGAAAAAAAGCATAGCACGGAAAAGAGAAAAAAGGAGAAAAAGAAAGAAAAAAAGGGTAGCATGAAAATTGAGAACTTTTGGCGTCAGGATGTCTCGAGCATCAGGATTCCCGGGGTGAGTTGTCTCGCATCAGGATGTCGCAGATCGGAATTTGGGGGCAAAATTCCGGACTGAAATAGAATTGTTAAGTTCAACTAAATTTTGCAAACATATTTCGCCCCCTAGAAATTTGCTTAATCAACAAAAAATCGACGCCTATGAAAAATGCCATCACCAAATTTTACTAAAGCTTGAACTAAATTCTTTAAAACCTCAGCCAAGGCTTCTGATCAGTGATGTCACACCCTTCAAATGCTGTGGTGCTGGGCCATCACTAGATCAGTTACTAAAAGGTTTGCACTTTTTCATCTTTTCAGCTGACAGAGATTCTATCCAAGCATGCACTTTCACGTGGGAAACTGAAGTACCGTACCTGGGTCTGGGTCAGGATGTTTATTTTTTAAGTTTTTTATTGTATCAGTTAAACAATCAAGCAACTAGTCATTAGAAGATAAAATCTGAACAACACACCTTTTACAACTCCCAATGAAAACTTGGAGGAAACAGTTTGGTTTATCCAACTAGAATTGGCATCACCATGACTTTGAAACTTTTTTTTTTTGCCAACTTCTAAAATTCCTGAAGGCTTGCCTTCAGAAAAATCATTAATCTAACTGTTTGTTATGTGTTAATGACTTTGGTTTCTTTCCACCTCTACTTCGTGTGAAAATCATTTTCTAGCAATCTCAAAAAACTGGTACCATGTTGATAGAATTTTACTAAATCTAATTATGTGCAAAGTTTTGCAAGAACCAAAAAAGGCAAATCAAGCATTTCTTCCTTAGGCCCACGGATATGGTGCGAAATACCCAAGCCTTTAAATATCAATATAAAAGACGATTGCTTAATTGCTATACTGAATAACTATGGATGGAAAAAATTGATTTAACTGGATATCAGCAGACAATCTTCTGTTTTGTATTTCTATTTTTCTTTTTTTTCTTTTTTCTTTTTTTTTCTCTTGTGATTGTATTTTTTTGTTTCAGTCAATTATTTTGTTTGCTATGTTTTGCTGATAGATACTGGTAATATTTCTGCCTGAAAAATCTCCAAATCTACAAAGTTAATTGTCATCAGTAGGCCTAGTAGTTTTCCAAAATTATTAAGCATTAGCATGGTGGTAACTGACTCTGATGACAATGTGATCTTTTTGATGTCTCCCAATTTGTTATTTATATCTGTAAAGTGTTTAAATTTGGAGTGAATAAAAAATCTGAATCATGCTGATAGGCTCTTCATGAGAAGTTTAGACTCCATCACAATTTTGTTAAAAAGATACTGTTAAAATTTGGTTTTATTGAAGAAAAGTGCTTGAGGTGATTGCAGGACTAAGAGGTGCCCCAAATCTTTTCCCACAATTCCCTTAATTTGTGAAAGCGTTTTAATCCGTTTGACTTGATACCACTGGCAACCCTGCATTTTGCAATTTTGTGACATCACAGAAGGCGTACTGTACATTTAGTACTCGTAGCTTAGGTTTACAGGTTCCAGTAGCATTAGCCAAATTTTCAGATTTGGTTATAGGCTACTCACTGCTACCAGTAGGCAATCACATTTCTTAATTGCCAATGGTATGTAGTCAAACAGATTAAATCTGAAAATCCAAACAAAATCAATAGTTAATATAAACATAAAAAAGAAAAAAGATTATGTTAGAACATGGTTGCTAAACAGTAATCAAACTTAAGTTAACAGCAAGGCAGTGGCTATTTTGCCTCCAGAGGCAAAATAGCCCCATGTTATTTTTCCATTTGGAGGCAAAATTAGCACAAAAGAAACAAAATCAAAACGTGGGTAAAATAATATGACTATCGTATGTCGCACTAAGGGATACAAAATCCAAAATACCGTAAAACCAGTTAAATATTTCAAGTGTAAAATTTTACACAAAACAAGGAAAAACAAAATACCGTACATTGTTGAAAATAAACACACTAAAAACCCAGAATACATTACAACTAGACACATTTTTTTAATAGAGTAATATTTTACAAGGAATCAGAGGTTGGCACCCGCAACTTGACAAGTAGCGCCAATGCCGCTATTTGGCAAAAAAAGCAGCAGTGCTGCTGCTTGCATACAAAACTGCAGTCGCTGTTACTGCTTTAAAAACACAAACAGTAAAAAGGATGATGACATTCAAATACAGTAGGCCTATGGTAAAATTTTAACTTTATTTAAGTTATAATTCAAGCTGTTAAAATAAGCTGTTAAAACATTAGCATGCTTAAACGGTAGGTACCGTAAGTAAGCGAATTACAATTCAATTGGTTGTTGGTATGCTCCTTCCAAAAAAACAAGCATTTTAAAATGCTGGTTGGTCAAAGCAGAGCTTTGGAAATTACTTGCAAAGTTAAATTCCTCATTGCATTTTCTACGTAAATAAAAGGCAATTAGAAATAGGCTAGTTTAAATCCTTATTGACTCAAATAAGGTACAGTATTAACATTAAAGCACTGTGGCATACAGTATCTAGCTTCTGTACGATTCTGTCCTAGCTCTTAGGCCTATAGCTATGAAGTAGTCAATCTGTTTATCACATGTTTGGTCCTCAACCCCTATTAAATGGTAATTCCTCGTGTAGAGATCTGATGGAAGATTTATCAATCAACTGAGTAACAACACACTTTTTGGAAGTTTGTAGAAATGGTAGGTGATTTAAGCCACTGCGATGATTTCATCCAACTTTGATAGAAAAGTAGATCAAGCATTTAAGAATTGGTGTTTACAAACTCGAAGGAGATACGCAGTAATGCTGTATTCTATAGTCTAGTGTCTGTCCTCGGAAATATATAAACACCACTATATAGACCAGAGGTGGAGTTGAGGACACAAGGCTCGAGGCCAAGGACACAAAAAAAATTCCAAGGCCAAGGACAGCCTTTCCGAGGACAGACACTCTCGAGGCCAAGGACAGGAATGCTCGAGGCCAAGGCCAAGGACACAAGCGCAAGTGCTCTCCAAAAAAAAAGGTCTTCACAAAAATTTTTCAGGCGATCTCCACAAAAAAACGTTTTCCAAAAAATTTTTCAAGCACTCCACAAAATTTTAACAATTCAAAAAATAGAGCTGTCCTTGAGCCGAGGACAGGGCAATTTTCGAGGACTTGAGGCCTCGAGGCCAAGGACTTCAAAATGTGTCCTCGAGGCCAAGGACGTCCTCGAGGACTCCACCTCTAGACACAAGTTAAGCAAAAAAATGATGCACAAAGCGATTCACGTTACCGGTTTAGTAAGTAATTTTTTCTACGACTATAACCTCATACAATGTTACAAACGATAAAGTCTTTCTAACCCGGTCTTGTGATATATGTCAGTTTGCCAAATCGTTTCTCGTTAAAGCTTAATTCTTAAATCTGAATATTTGCCAAGACTTGCCAATCCAAACCGTTTTGTGTTTTTTGCACGGCGACGATGCAGAGTATTATAGCCAACTTTAATAACGTGTAGGAGAGCTATGCCAAACTCTCCCAATCCCTTTCTCCTTCTCACAACTGAGCACTTGAATCTGATTTTTAATGGAATTTATTATAATATTAAATATTGGAAAATACTGAAAAAACAAAGTAGTCTCAAAATTCGATGTAAGAGCCAATTCAGGGCCTTTCTTCCAATCTACAAGACTGTCCCCTCACAGTCAATAGTCAAATTCATAAAACAAGAATGAAGAGGTAGGGAAAGGAAGGGATCGCAAAACGCAATTTACCCAAGTTAAGCAGCATTTAATACGTATCACCAAACACTGACACTGTTCACTTCACTCATTTTTGTCACTACTGAGTTCTCAGGCTCCAAGCAGGTTTAAATAGTTCCAAGTAGTAAAAAACACATGACATCGCCTATTGCCTAGCATCAAAGGCCAGAAATTAACCAACAAAGGCTGTCAGCTGCTAGTCTACAGCTGCCAGTCTACACAAATAATGCACAAACTGACAAAAAGAACACAACGATTCTAAATACAGTCTAATTAGCTTTTAGAGGTCTTTGAAGAAGCACCTTTGAAGATGAGCTAATTAGCAGCTTATTTTTAACAAAGGATAATACTTACTCATTAATTTAACTTAAACACCGATTAGACAATGACAAATAATCTTTTCGATTTAAGTCACAAGATTGTAAAATCCAATAATTAATCAGACACAAATGCACAAACAAAGATTTAAATTGGGTCTTCAGTCATTAGTTGAAAGCAAGGCAGATTATTTTTAATGATTTTAACATAGCGGCCCCAATGAAATTCAGTAGGAAATTAATTTCATGCAATTTTATAACTCACAAAATTAGAGTTAAAAAAAAAATTGCCTTATTATAATTATAAAAATTCTTTCGCCATTCGCGGTACCTAAAGAGTGAAGAAGCTTTTCTAATTTTTGTTTTTATCTTTAGACATCAAGTTGCAGAGCTGGAGATTGCCGAAATTCTTGAAGAAAATTTTTTTATCTGTCGAAATCAGCCCGCTTCTCGTATTTTGTTTGGCGCGGCGTAAAATTTTTGTGGAAATCATCTTGGCGCGAAAATCCGGCGCAGTGTAGCTGGATTTTCCAACCTTAGTTCAAGTGTGATGTACCAAGTGATTTCGAATGATGTAGGTTTGGAATTGGGGCCAAGGTTCTGATCTATGTTCAGTGTAAAATAATTTTTAAATGTTTTGATGCAATTGTAACAGCAGTCTTTGCTTTGTTGATACAGTAGACTTAATGCATTGACGGAGAGGATCAGGGATAGATCATTTGGCCTATCAGCTTAGGCTGTCTGTTAAACAGTAGCCTGGTAGCCTACTCGTACTGTATTCTGTATCGATACCTCACCTGGTACATGTCAAATGTTGTACTGTGTATGTAAACCAGTTCAGCTTGGATACAGCTTTCAAGAAACTTCAAACTCTGCTGCTTTGGGTGGTTTTCGATTTGGACCACTTACAGTAACTTAATCGGATTCTAAATTCAGATTCTTAACTTAGTCTAATATGATTCTAGATTTAACTCTTCTAAATTCAGAACTTGATCTCAGATCTGATCAGTCTGCACACTGCACATGTTAAACTTATGTGTGAAGCTGAAAATAATTGCCTTGCTACACTGTAGGCTACAATATTTCATGCATACCAGTAACTGATAGGCTAAGCCTCACTTGGGCTGTCAACATCGGATGTCACTATGACACAGATAGGTGAGTACAGTAGCCTATTTTCTTGCTTTAAGCTAGCCTGAGGCTTGTTTTTTTTTGAGTGACAAGCCTATTTGAAGTACGGTAGGTTAAGCCTACTGGTATTTCACCGAAAAATTTAAAAAAACAATACCTATGTTGATAAAGTTAAGCACAGTTTTGTTATTTTTTATATCGGCTGCTTTCCATTTAAAGAAACATACCGGTATGACAAATACATAAAAACAATAAAAATCCATCAATCGAGGCACCTATGAAGATGTTCAGAGGAAATGGCTAATGTTACGTTACCTGGTAATGCCCATAAAGAGAATAAGAGAGCAAAGAGTGAGCCTCACTTGCTCATTCATTCTTTTTCATTTTTAAATTATCGGTAAGGTTTGGGTTAGATTTTGAGTTTGGGTAAGGATTAGCCTGAGGGTTAGAGTTAGGGTTAGAGTTTGGGTTGGGGTTAGGGCTAGGATAGCGATTTTCATATTCTTAGGTAGGTAACGTAACAGCAGCCTCTGCCATTTTAGAATCATTTTTACTTGTCATTTTCACCAGGTTTAGACAACAAAGCTGTTAGTAGGCTTAACACATAGCTGGGCAGGTTAATGCAAAACATTAGCTTCGTTAACCACTAGTCCGTTAACAAACTTCACTCTTCTGTTAACAGTAATTTGTTATTTTCAGCCTTAATTAACAGAAGTTAATAAATAAAGTCCATTAATTCGTTAATATTTTGTGTGTAATTTACATTTCTTTCTATTCACTTTGTCTTAGAGCACATAGGCTATTGACCCTGTTGGGCAAATTGTAAGGACATATTTATTGCTGTGGTGGTCTTTTTGTGTTTTGGAAGTTACACGTTACAGTCTAATCTAATTTCAAGATAAAAAATAAGTTCAAATGCAGTAACGAAGCTGCGATCGAAATCTTTGGAAACTGTGAACAGCAATAATTAATAGACCTATGAGGCTGCAGCGTATTATCTGCCACAAAAAACAGCTCATTTGCTTTCTTTTATAACGCTTGTAGTGCTGGCTGTGCAAACTGTTTGTACTGGTACAATGAATGAATGGTGCATGATATTAATGATAAAAACCTTAATGGAAGTTAACCGAAGTTAATGGAAGTTAATTTAGTCTGGTAACATGAAAAAACTTGTTAGAGGACTAACGAGTTAATGAAAAGTTAGCTTTGTTATTAACGATTAACGGACTTGTGCCCATCTATGGCTAAACATAACACTTATGACCTACGCAACTGGAACTGCCATAACTAAAAAAATGTTTCACTCTGATTAGCCAGATAATCTATCTCAAAAAGCATTCAAAGTCGCCTGCCATTTGGGGTGACTTGGAAGGTTAAAACAGTTGGGCCATTTGGGGCGACTCTGAAACCTAACCCAACACGCACTTAACTTCACTTACAAAGCCTAAATGTTCAAAGTTGCCTTAGTCTGATGACTTCGAATCATTGTATCAAAGGACTTCCAAAAACATTTGCAAGGATCGATATAGCAGAGTTCGACAGATATGAACTCGTTTTTTTGTTGATGAAAAAGAACAATGCTTTTACAGTAATGCATATTGCAAAATGACTAAACTTCAGACAACACAGTCTAAATTTGGACAGCTCCCCTAGTGGTTGGTTTTGAGTTTGAGTATTTATGTTTTTTTAGAGGGGTATTAGGAAACTCGCTCAACCCTTTCCTAAAAGAAAAAAAAGTAAAAATTCAAAATTAGCCACTAGAGGCATTGTTCAAAGTTAAAACTGGTGTTTGAAGTATAGTCGTTTTAGAGTAAATCTTTGTTTCCAAGTGATTAGATTGGCAGACTTTCGATCATAACATCAAGGGTCCGAGCCTTCATTTGTTTGTTGCGGATTGGCTTGTTTTGGTGATCCTCGGTCAATAGTTTAAACCTAAAAACATAGACACTATTTTCGTAAATTATTTTGTTGAAGTAATGGCGTCGTTGTCGCATGACCTTGCACTAGTCAAGCAAAAAAGATAATGAGTCGATCAAAATTTAAATACTGACTTAGTACGAGATCGTTTATTGTCTGGAAAAGTATTTAACTGATAATAAAGTTTGTTTTAGTATAGCCTTCCAAGTCGCCCTGATTGACAGTAATATCAGTGGAAATATCTATAGGCCTTGACATAGCATATGGCAAACACAATAAATTTCGATACTATGCAGCAGTGAAAAGATGCTATTATTGTTAAGATCAAAAATAGCTACTTCATTGATTATGTGGTGACAAAAATTCTCAAATCACAAAGCTTAATTTAATAAACAATACTAATATGGTGTGCAAGAGAGTCAAAAATCTAGCTTAGTTACTGTTTTTAGGTGACATTTAATTTTGTACTTTTGTTTATTGAGCATCTGGATTAAATCTAAGCTATACAGTGTAAGTGGATGGTTTCCAAAGTTTGTCCAATCGATTCTTAAATGCATTACTATTAGTTGACATTGCTACATCATCCAGAAGAGCATTTCGATCTTTATAACTCGTAGTCCAAAAAACATAAAGAGAGTGCTAGTTAGTGTCTGAATGTTATACCAGATCTGTATCCTAGACATTCAACTTAAGTAAGCACTTCTATTTTTTTTGTTGTCCTGCATGACAATTATACATAGCATTCAGATATATTTGATAATAAGTCTGCAATTAAACTCATACCAAATAACCATGTCATATTCTAAGCTAATTTGCTTTCATTTATATTGGCAGCGGATCAGTTTAAGCAGAAGATGCGTGGCTTAGTTGGGTATCAAACAAATATTTCATCAAGTCCAACATCTAGTCGAATGGATGATGCAGTTCATTCCTCTTCATCTGTTAAAGGAATTAGTGTTATTTCAAAATCAGCAGTTCTTCATGAAAAAACTCTAAGCACTTCCCCAAAAAGTGGTAAAAAAGTTAATTAACCATCAGTTTATGGTGATGCTAAATTTATGTGACTGTACGCAAGCTTGCCACTCGTTCTTTTACTTCTTGTCTATGAATAAATGCTGCAATTGGCAATTTCATGTTTCAGTTGAAATTGTACTGTGTTAATGGTGTTATTGTAAAGCTCAAAGTAACTCTCTCTCCAGCAAACAAAATAATGTGACCTAGTATCTTTGAAATTTGTGTTTTGCCGTCACTTTTGCTAGTTAATGATATTATAATTTAATTAGCACTGGTAAACAATAAGAAAGAAAATTCGACTATTTAATTATTAATAGAAAATTGATATCATGTCATTGTGCAACATTTTGTTGGGCAACTGATAAACTTACTGTTGGAATATAGTAACTTACAGTAGCCCAACCGAGTGTTGCGCATTGCTCAACTACCTTGCATAAACATTGAGCAAAGACTATTTACATCTTATTTTTTGAGCCAAAAGAGCTGCACATGTTGCAGTTCAGGAGTTTTTGTTTGCAGCATTCTAAACCACAAAAATTGTTTTGTGAACATGGTAATACATAATAAACTTAAAATTCAATTACAATCAACAATTTGATAATGTATGGTTTCGTTTTCACTAGAAACAAGTTTGCTTTCATTTAATGCTGGTTTAAACAAAACTAGTGATGCACTGATTAATCAGTAGAATCAGTGTTTTGGTATTGGTATCGGATTGGACAAAAATGTATGAAATTGGCAATCTGATACCATTTCTTTTAAAGCACTTTTGGAAATGAAAGTGATATATATAACAATTAGCAACTGGCATAAAAACTTTTAAATTCATTTTTTGTCAGCTAAAGGAAGAACTATGGTATTTACCAGTTTTATTGATGTCACAAAATTTGTTAGGGTACCAGACATGCAAGTGTCATATTCAAATAAATTGCAATTTGATAAAAAATTCTAAAAGAATTCAGATTTACATCAAAAATCAGAGTCAGTTTGAATGGGAAATTGGAAATTTTGCTTGCTATTGGTCTCTGAATCAGACAAACTTTTGTTATCAGTACATCACTAAACAAAATCTAAGCAGGCCAACTGATTGCAGATAAATTGACCAACTGATAGCCAACATTAAGATTAGTGGTAGTTGGCAGGATCTCAGTTGGTTTGTGGTGATCAGTTGCCGTGGACTCAAAAATTGTTCTAAGCTATTTTTTGATACTGCTCCTTGGTAGTCCATTAAAAAATACAGTTATCGAAATTTTGAGTATGAAAGTGGGTATTGTTGCTCATCTTCAATAAAAAAATAAGAGTCATTCAAATGCTATTAAACTTCAGTAACACTCTGCTATATTGTGTTTTCTGACGCTTGTCATGCCGTTATCATCAGTACCTGTATGGGTAGTCTGGTTAACTGATGAATGCTCTAGGTATGTAAATAATACCAAAATGTTTGGCATTCTTTGCATGTGTAGGACTGCCTCTTGTTGAACTGAAGTTTCATGATGCAGATTAATTATGGTATACCCTAAACAGTAGATTATACAGATATGTTTGCTTCTGGCTTAATGCTTTTTTGCAATTTAAAATTGCTCAAGTTAATTTAAAACTGCTTTCACAGATATATTTTTTACAGACACTCATTTGAACAATTCTAACTGTCAACTAAACCCTGAAGATCTGCAGATTTTAGCTAAGATTGAAGCTCAAAATAGGTTAATACTAGTACATTAGAGTTTTAGTTAATCAAGACTTGCTTAGTTGCTTTGTTTCTTAGTTGCTTAGTTTCCAAATTTTACAACTTTGATTATGCTACCAGTTACAACAGTGCATGATTTCTTAGCTTTGTTTTTTTATTATTTTATCAATTCTCAACTTTCACTATTTTGATGATAAATTACTGTTTGCAATGCCATGGTGTTTGAGTTTAGGCTCTGTTGTATTTTTTAAAATTTATGCATATTTTTAAATCAAAAGTTGATCACAGACCCAGATTTACCAGTACTTCTTTGTTTTGAATCCATTTGTATTTTTGGGTTTGCTTGAGCCAGATTAATCTCAGTCAAAGATTTCTTTTACAATGTATTTTAAATGTCTAGATTGCTTGCTGCTGATAAAAAGTCCGTTTCAAATGAGAGTCCAATGACGTCATCACGACGAAACAGTAATGGATCGTCATCACCAACTTCAATATCTGTGCACAGCGCATCATCTGGGAATGCCGGGTTTGGAACAGAAAGTGGCAATGTACCGGAATATAGTGATAGGACATGGGATTTTTGGGGTCGAATTGTAAATGATTGGGATGAGCAAAGAAAGAAGAATGGCAAGCAAATAAAAGTAGGTGTAAAATTTTTTCCTACTTTACTTTACTGTTTTGCGTACAAGTTCAAAAATTTATGTGGGAAGAAGACAAATGAAATCCAGAAAGCGTGGTGCATGGTCAACTTCTGAGCAGATGCAGGCGATTCATCTAAAATAAAAGTACCATTATTTCTTCCTCGTGAGTGGGGGATAAATGGGGATCAATCCATCATTCAAAATTGTACAGCTATAAAGTGCTATTGGAATACTGTGAAATATTATAGTATATGCAATTATGCATAAATATACAAGAGTGGTACAATTAAAACATAGAGGAACGCAAGGGCTACTGCGAGCATTGGAGCTTGGATTAAAGTTAAGTTTATGTAGAGTTGGGTAGAATGGGGTAACAAACTAAGAATATCGTTCAGCAATGGTTGTTGTCCCTGCTTGTAGGTAGTTTTGCTCTAAAAAAAGCTTTGAAGATCAATTTTTTCAGGTAGGAAAAAGTTTACAATGGTTCTTCCCATAACTTTAGCATTGTTACTGTACCTACCTGCGTAGTTATACAGCAACCTATAGTAAAATGTCAGTACCTTGATCAGTATTATAGTTGTGGAATAATATCTGTTCCTGCAATCATTGGGTATTGGACGAAAATCGTGGTGACAAAAACAAACTTAGAAATGCCTTGTACTGATGTACTGTTGTAGTGTAGTTGTTGAAATTTTTATATTTCACTTTTTAAGGAAATCATACGTTGTGGTATACCACATCATTTTCGCGGCTTGGTGTGGCAGTTACTGTGCAGTGCTCACAATTCTTCCCAAAAAGTTGAGTACAGAAATCTACTCAAACAAACTTCACCATCAGAAAAGCTTATCAGACGAGATATTGCCAGAACTTATCCAGAACAAGAGTTCTTCAAAGAAAAAGATGGTAGTGGACAAGAAGTTTTGTTCAATGTCATAAAGGTAAAGTTGACTACACAACACAATTAATTTTGTGATTTGCTTATAAAATTTATTATGTGTAATACAAGTATATTGCCATTTTACATGCCAGGTACTGCTATTGTGTAGTTGCCTCTTGCATAGCTTGTGAGCTTCCTTCCTGCAAAAAAGCGCAATTACACTATTGGAGAGTGTTTGCAAGCATAATATGAAGGGAGTAAAAATACTATCATTTAAACATGTTATAAACTTAATCTGCAAGTAAAGTGAGGGTAAAGGAGCTGGGCAAAGTAAGTCTTCCGGCTGGGTTAAAATTTTAGCAATGAAATTTTTTCAAATATATGATCAAAATGACGTTAAATTGCTACTTTTCCCAAAAATTTGCTCTGCGGCTTTTCCCTCAAACCCCCATGTCCTCTGGTGACTGGAGATTTTGCCCCCAGATTTCCATCTGAGAACGCTTGAGGTGCACCAGTTTTCTCAACACGCCGCCCAATTGAGACATTTTTTTAAACAAAAGAATATTAACTTTTGGTTCAAGCCCCCTCTTAGCAAAATTCTGATTGCGCACCTGTTAAAGTTTAATGATAGTCTGCACTTTCTAGTAGACGCACATTTTTCGGCAACTCTATTGTCAATCCTGTGGGCTTTTCACTGTCTGTTTGAAATAGCTTTAGATTCAGACCATCTTCAATGAAACCATTCGTTAGCTTCGCGATCATTTTATTGCCCATGACCATATATTTCCAAATCATTCGATTTAAAAAAAATTCTGAATAATCTACATTGTATGGAAAAGCTTTACCGGTGTTTTTGTTTAATTTCTGATAAATAGAAGCAGAAAGGTTTGGCGTAAGTTCGATAAAACAAACGTGAACCTTAAATATTCCAACTGATTTAAATTGTTCAAATTTGTATTCGTATAAGATAGAAAATAACTTCTCAGATAAATAAACCGAAACGTTTTCTTTTTTGGCTCTGTTACTGAAATATTCTATTGCAGGCCTATTCATTGCTTGACCGTGAAGTTGGGTATTGCCAAGGAAGTGCCTTCATTGTTGGATTATTGTTGATGCAAATGCCAGAAGAAGAAGCCTTTGCTGTGTTTGTTGCTCTCATGCGCGACTACCGACTAAGAGAATTATTTAAACCTTCAATGGCTGAACTTGGTTTATGCATGTATCAACTGGAAAACATGCTGCAAGTAAGCTGTGTTACTAATAGTGAAAGCAGTAAAATTAAAGACTAGCCGAGTTTGGGTTATGTTTTTGTCGTTTGATGGTACGTGATCTTTTTTTTTCTTTTCCAAAAGAGAAGATTAGAAAAAATAGAAAAGATTGTTTTGTGTATTTTAGGTTCAAAAAACTTCAACGTTGATTAATTCAACTGCATATTAAAAAAACAGTTTGATGATTATGCTTTTTTAATCGTGCTTCGCATTCACTTTTCTTCTTATCATGATTTTGACCTTTAAGCGGATTTAGATCAGCAAAGAAGCTATAGGAAAATCACTGATTTTTCGGGCGCAAGTAGAATCACCAAAACTTAAGAGGGAACACTGTTTGTTTTAGTTATGGACCGTAAATAGTATTTACCTAAGCAAATTTCAGTTGCCAATAGGTCTATTAAAACATTTTAGTCCAAAAACTTTTCATTCATGCTTCTGTTGTGGCCTAATTTTGTATTTGAAATTGGAAAATGAGTCGGTGAAACAACAAGCTTTGCAATAACGATTTTCTAGTCTTACCAGTGGGGATTCACTTTTAGCCAATACAAGACAGTTCTGCCTCAAAGCTAGATATACCAGCAAAATGCCCCCAGGGGAAGTAATTGGTGCATTACATCGCAATTTTAAGCAGTGCACTACCAATAGCTCATTGAAAAAAATCGTTTCGTTTCGTAAATTGCTTCAGTTAGGCCTATGAAGTTGCGTGGTAAACTTTTCGGCGTTTTCGCATTTATTTTTAAGTCATTAATCTACCAGTTGCTCTTCGCTGGATGACAGTGGATTTTAGAAGTACCTATAAGTTATCATTTTTCCTGCTTAAAAATGATCAGTTTTCCAAACCGCACGTTAGCGCCGTTTATTTGCTAAATGTTCGAAAAAGGTAGGTATTTATTGATTTATTGCCACAAAGGTAAGGCGAGCTATCTTTATCGCATTAATTGTCCAGTAATGTTCGTATTGCACCATTATCGTTGAAAGAATTTAAATCTTATCAGGAAAGTATTCTAACTTTCCCAATTTGTCTTTCACTGATTAAAACTCTGCCAAACAGTTGTGTATTTGATTAGCGGTTTTTGTAAATTTATTGTTTGTTGCTTAAAGCTCTATTTGAACTTCGTTTTGACTTATGCTCGAGTACTTGGTTGTTAAACTCTTTGTTTCGACGCGATTACATGACTGAAAAAGTTGACCTGTGTTTACTGCTGCTTGCTTTCGCAGCAGAAAAAACTGCTTTTTGTATTTGTGTACGTAATTTTATTATGTATTTTTTTGCTTCATCTACGTGATGAAACAATAAAACTGACCTGAATTGCTAATTATTTTCGTTCACATTCTATCGCAAATATCTTGATTTTGATGGTCGCAAAATTTTGACTTGGTTACTTTTCATTGCACTTCAGTTACGCACATGGTTTGAAATTGTTTAGTGGTGTTACGATGAACTGCAATTTCGTTGTTGGTTTTGTTAAGTACTGTAGATTGTTCAAGATATGCTATTTGTTTGCTTTAGCTTCTCCTGTATAGTGTAGAGATAAGATACTACTAGAAGGGCTTAGCTTTAATTATAGGCCATGAATTCAAGTGCCATTGTTGGAAACTACATCCTTTACCCAGAAAAAGGTTTCAAAACTGTCCGGCTTGCAAGTTGAATATGAGTCACCACATTCTGAAGTGGGTCAAGTCGACTTGGCCCAAATCGCTTTTTATTAGGTATTCAGAAACTGCATGTAAAGCTCCATGTATGGACTAGGTGGGGAAATCTTATTCAGCTTAATCTTCGAAATATAACCTGTCGAAAAATGGGTTAAGTAACTTGACCCATTAATGAAACTGTTTTGACTCTAATAATTGTTTCATAATGGGCCAGTAATTAAACTTGGCCCACTATTTCTAGACAAAAATTGTTACTTGGCCCGAAAGTCCCAAATTTTAGTTAAACTTTAATACGAAGAACAGTGGGATGTATAACCCATACTTCTCAACTACTTGCCACGAACTCCACACACACAGGCATAATATATACTGTTTGCCTTTTTCTTGCGGTCTCCCACTAGTTCCGTGAGATTTGAATGGCTTACTGATGCCATCATTTGGCATGGTATGATGAAACAAGCTTGGTCCTCCAAAATGATTGATGTTGTTGCATCATAGATCGATTGTTTCGGTTGCTACGGTACGGTTATTGATGACAGAATTGCAGGTGCCCCAATTTATTCTACATTTTGTCACTGATCGAGTGATCGTCCATTATGGAGATCGTTCGTTGGTAATCATTCTGAATTGACAGTGAATGAAGCTCGTGAGCTCTTAGTTGTGCTTTAATGCATATGTGATTGCGCAGTCCTGACGGTGAATAACGCAGCTTTAATTGGACTACATAAATGGACAAAAAGAAAAAAGATGAGAAATTTAGGAAAAGCTTATTTGGCCCATTTTGCACACACACAGTATAAAATGGAAAAACGATTTTTTTTGTTTATTTATTGTAAACATTACCAAACGCAACTGTGTTTCTTCACGTAAGAAAATAGCATCTTGGCGCTTTTTCCTGAAACAATTACTTGCTTGCTATATACAGCAACAAAATCGTAAACGAACTTTTCACAAATCATCAATTTTCTCAAATTGCGATTTTTTTACTTGGCCCACTTCAGAATGTGGTGACTCATATTATGAAAGCATTTGTAGCGACTGCTCTGAGCTGTTTAATTGAGCAATTTGGATTATGTAAGCAAACTTAACGTCAAAGCAGACTTAAGTAAGTTAAGATATCAAAAAATGAAATACTAATTGCTCCGACTTGAAACATTCAAAGTTGAACTAAAAGTCTTCAAGTGCTTGCTATTGCAATTATTGGCCTATGGATTATTTATAAATGGCCTTAAGTCTCCACTCTGAACACTGAACAAGGCAACTTTATTGTTGGACTTATCGCTTTCCGTCTACTTAGATACCGCTGTGTTGAAGTTATTTACATTTTATCAAAAAAGTATTAATGAAAATCGTTTAAAACTAAATTCATGTTGTGCCAAAATCAAAATTAAGGAAATGTGCAAACTAAAGAAAGAAAAGAAGAAATGAAAATTTTAAATCTTGTCACGTCAAAAGACCTCGGGAGATGAAGTGGGCGTGCGTTAAAACGTGTTTAAGTCGAACCGGCTCTATCAAAACGTCTCTCGTAAAATCGGCTTTTGAAAATGTGCGGACTTTCTTAAGCATTCTGCTCTTTTCCTTCTGGTTGACTGTTTTGCGTCCACCTTTCATTGACCAAGTTATGATACCAGTAGCTGAAAAGATGTGAAAATACTTAACTTAGAAACAATGAAATAGTACTGGCAGTGACATGTGTCAATTGTCAGCTTTGTTGTGATAAATACATGGCGTGGTTCCAGTTATTGCTGTGGTGTATTGCATTGTTTTACTTCCATTTTTTCCGTGCATTAAGGCTACTGAATAGTGCGTGTGTCAGAGCATGATTTAAAAATTGCATATTTGATGAACAAACAGAAAAAATTGCTCTTCATATAGTAATATGACATAATCAAGCGGTTCATTGTACTTGTTCAAATAGTCGTTGTTTAATGGCATGCTGCAATTACCTTAACGAGGATTGCACTGATGGCCCTTGTCCTGCAAAAAAGGTCTTTGCATTTCGTTGAATTTTTTGGCATCAATCCTAATGCGCCCTAACATTTCTTCCAGCATTACAAGCACACCGATATAACCGCGTCATTTTATGCAGAAAGCAAACGCGAGTACTAAGCAGTCTTTTTTTTGAGAGAAAACACCAACAAATGCATGGATTTGCCATCTCCTTGTTATCGAAATTCTATGCACATTGTAGTTGAACAATGCAAACATCAGCTGCTCTTACCAATAATGCATTAAACGGTGTAATAATTAACTTTTTTTGCAGGATCATGCGCCAGATCTACTTGCCCATTTCCAGGCTCAAGCTTTTCACACGTCTATGTTTGCCTCGTCTTGGTTTCTTACTCTTTTTGCCACTTTTTTCAACATTTCTCTTGCCTCTCGAATTCTCGATGTCTTTTTATCGGAAGTAAGTTGCTCAAATATTTAGTCGATGGAAAAAAGTTTTTTGAAAGCTCATTGCTATTTCTGCAGAATAGTCCACTCAAAATGCCTTTGTTAAAAGCATAGTTCAGCAAGGCAAGCTTGTGATTCTATTTGTTTACGTTATTGAAAAAAAATTTTTTCTACGAGACGCTTTAAAACATCATCGGTCTCCTCCTTTGCAACTAAAATTATTTGCTTTGTGATAATTTTCGAGACTATTTGAAACGGCTTAGAAATACACAATCTGCAAATTTCAGTCGATTTATAAATCTCAAATTAAAAGTATTAATGAATTATTTGTATGGTTTAAATCTTTAACATTTAATATCTTTGTACAGAAATACTGTTAAAAGTAAATTGAAAATGGTCCCTTCGAAATGTAAAAAAGTTAGGACCATGCAACTAGTGTAGGATAACGTTAGTGTAAAAGGTTTTTTAATTTTTGGGGCAAATTGTGATAGTACATTTGACCGTTAAGGTTGCTTTCAAAACAGGTTTCAACTTAAAACCAAATTAAAAATGGCATTTGCTTGAAAATCACGAATGCAAATTCATTGCTAAAAAACTATTATGATTTCAGTTACCATCCATCATTTGCATTCTTTCTAATGAAAAAAAAAATCTTTCTAGATCATTGACTCTACTGGCTTAGCATTATTCTGCTATGGTTTACAAAAACGTTACAATGTCATGAATAAAACTTTTGTTTCATTGGACTTTAGTCGCTTTTGTTGGTCTTTCACAGACGATTTAAATAAAACGTTTTGCAATTCAACTTTTGTTGGCAACGAGGCTGCCAAATTACTCCATTCACTTGTGATCAAGTAATGAAAGCGAGAGTAAAGCACAATCGTAGTAACTAAAGCACAATGCATGGCCATACGCGACGAAATAGAAATAGAAAAACACAGTGAATTGCTCAATTTGAAAGAAAACAAGTTTTACTGTCGAAGTGATTCTTTGTTATTCAGTTAATGTACCGGTTCAACTAGGTTGTAATACAATATGGCTAAGCAAAACCATGGAAAATTTTCTCTGATGTTCTTTCTCGACAAGTTTACTTTGCAGTTAAAAGCGTCGTAAATTTAACTGTTAAATCTCGAATAAATTTGATCACATCATTTCTTTTGAAGGACGAATGTGCGGTTAAGATTCTGAATGCTGGTGTATTCGAAGAAGCATTCAAAATTGTGTTTATTTTTAATTTTATTTTTTCATTTATTGCAGCCTATGTACGATAGCCAGTAACGAGCAGGCATTGCTATTTTTAAGGGCATACAGGACGTTTTTATTTCAAAAATTATATCGTGGGCTTATTGTGAAACAAATTTGGCAATTTTTTTGAATTTTTTGCACCAATTTTGATTCTCTACGATCAAGAAATCTCTGAATATTTCTAAACTCAAACCGATTATGTCAAAATCATTCCAATTGACTGACTACATCTGCCTACGAGAAGCGGCTTTGTAGGCCCGTGCTGATGATAGCTGCAGCAAACATAATTTCATATAAAAAATACTAGGTTAGGCTTTTGGCTCTGGATTTTATTTTGAATAAGCACCGACTAGTTGTTTTGGAGAGCTAAGGTAGCCAAAACTTAACATCTGAAGTGCCTAGCATTGAAACTTACAATTGCAATGGGTGATAAACTTACTTGCTTACTACCAGAGGTGGAGTCGAGGACACAAGGCTCGAGGCCAAGGGCACAAAAAAAATCCACGGCCAAAGCCAAGCGCAGCCCTTTCGAGGACAGACCCTCTCGAGACCAAGGACACAGGCACAAGTGTTCTCCAAAAACAAAAAAAAATGAAGGTCTTCAAAAATTTTTTTCGGGTGATCTCCAAAAAAAACAAGGTCTTCAAAAAAATTTTTCAGGCGATCTCCAAAAGAGGAGAACAAAAAAGGTCTTCGCAAATTTTCCACGAGGTTTCTGGCTTTTTCCGACAAAATTTTAAGGATTCAAAAAATAGTGCTGTTCTCAAGGCGAGGACAGAACAATTTTTGAGGACTTGAGGCTTCAAGGCCAAGGACTTCAAAATGTGTCCTTGAGGACGTCTTCGAGGCCAAGGACGTCCTCGAGGACTCCACCTCTGCTTACTGCAAACTGCAACCTTAGTCCAAGATCTAATCAGCTACGATGCTCTCGCCTCTAACATACTGTACATCATTTCTTGGAATGGATTATCTATAGTAAACTATATAAGCTAAGCCTACTTTGTCTAAAGTCCTATCGTGATTCAGGATAGTTAGCTGGCTTTTGGCGGTCAACACCTTCTGACGAAACTTCTAACCTCCCTGAATTAGAATAGCAGTTGTTCCATTAATATATGTACCTACACTGTATTGTACATCTTCAACACTCACCTTGGTTCTATAGCGCGGTACTATGCAGCAAGTCTCGAAATAAGAGAAATTTACATACAGAACTGATGTATTGCGCAATTCGCTTGAAACAAAATTACCGAAATTTGGCTTTTAAGGGAAAAGCATAAAATTTTAGTTCAAAGCATCGCAATGAGGTCATGTTGGTAACCTATTTTTTAAAATTTTTTCTCCGTTATTCAAAAATAGAGTTAATTGTCCGTTAAAGTGTGAGTGATTGACTGTCAAATTGTAGCTAAGTTAGCGAAAGAATTAACCAAGGCCTTCTGTAACTGCATGAGCTCAAAATCTCAACCGAAACCACACTAATGTTACTTGCAAAATCGAGCATAAAAAAATTTAAAGTAATTAACAGTCTGCAGACTTCGCAAAACTAAACTTTGGAGTCCGTTTTTGAGTTGAAATCGCGGCGAACTAATGTAAAAACTTATCGTTATTTGATTCAAATCAAGCACATACACCTCGCATTTTTTATAGTTTACGCTTGTCGAACCAAGTCAACAGATCTCAACAAACTGACTTCGAACCAACTGACCGCCAGCATTAACGATTGATGGCGGCCAACTTGATCGCGGTCAGTTGCCGCCGACCCATACTTGTTGCTATTGCTGTGTTGATTGTGTCAAATTATGAAATGACCTAATTCAAAACACGAATTTAACCAATATTTAACTAACCGATGGTCACAAACGAAGCCATTGAGTTTGACATGATGCTATACAGGATATGGCATCGTCATGCTGTCAACCTGTTCATTAATAGGCTTGAAGTGTTTCTAGTTTGAAAAAGTTGCTGTATCAAAACAACGAATTGCTGCAATACTACGTCATTTTACGTTTAGTAAGGATTAGGGTATAAGCACGTACTATGCCAGTTCAATATTTTTAACGCTCCAACTGTGATTTTGTTTTGTGGCTGAGTCACAACTACGATATGTTATGTTATCGTATCGGAGATCGTCGGAAAGTACATGTTGATGTTTGTGCAATTGCAACAAAATACCGTAATCAAAACCTTAATGGCCGTTTTTATATAAACGGATAACATCTGATAACGCAAGTATCAAATAAAAAGGTATATTTTGCTCTACTTTCCTTCAATCTAGTGCAAGAGCACTTTTTTATAGCAGCTTTCGTTTCCAAACTTTCAATAAAATATTTATAACTTCCGAATTGATTTATGAAATGCATTGGTTTCAAAGAGAAATGATTCACGCGAAACCTACAGTTTCAGTGCTCGGGCCAAGAACTTTAGAACCGTGTCGCCTAAGTCTTGCAAAGTTCTACTACAAAATTCGACATTAAAACAAGGAGAGATCCAAGTAGAATTGAAAATTATTCTGAAGTGCTTGCTGTAAGCTGAGGAAATTATGCCTTACATCCACATTCGTTGGATTTTTTATGGTTTTCACAAACTGTTACTTTCATACTCTCCGGAAGTGATCGAAAAATATCTAACTACAAACAACTATTTTTATTTTGATATTTATCACAATTCTTTTACATGTAAACTGATCCAGCTGTATTGGTATAACGACTAAGGAAGACAAGGTGATAAGAAAAGTGTATCGATCCTAAAATAGTATTTTTTATGCGACTAGACGAAGCAATTTTTTTTGAGGCTCTTGTAATGATCCTTAATTACTTGTTTGTCTGCTGTAACTTCCTTAGCCGGCTTACGCTGATACTGCAATTTAGCGATGGCGGAATTTACTGCTAGTCAAATTCTTATTTATACTGCAAAATGTAACTAAGGCCAAAAACTGGTTACAAACCTAAATCTGAAGAAGAACAGTGTTTTAACCAGGGCAAGTTTTAACTGACTTTTTAACCGTTCATACTTGATAAATTAAGATTTAGGAACGTACGATTATCTCAGTTTTTTTTTTCCAAAATTTGTGACTGTTATACTGTAACATCATGCTGATACGTAAAAGTATTTTTCAGATTTACGTTACGCACACTTTTGCTTCAATAAACAAAAAATAGAAGTAAGCAACGATTAGGAAATCTAAACTTGGAGGAAAGTGCGTTGATAGGTATTTGAATAGGGTGGGATTGTTACATTATGTCAGTATGATCTTTTTTGAATTTGCTTTTTATTTCCAGGGGATGGAAATTATTTTTCGAATCGGTATGGCGCTTCTTTTGAATAGCAAAACGAAGCTAATGGGTTTGGACATGGAAGGAATGTTAAAAGTAAGTGGACTTGAACGTTCTTCATGTCAGTCATTTTCCCATCGATTTCTCTCAATCCAAAATCTTTTGTTACCGTTACTAATTCTTCATTGAAGGTTTTCAAATTTTTAGTTTAATTTTTTTTGTTTCTTTGGCGATTCATAGTGCTTTTTCTATTTTCGTAAAATCGGGTTTAGCAAACTTTGATTGAGCGTATATGCCACATTGACTTTGTCTGTGTAATGCATTTCTAGTTCGCTGTATTTTAACCAGCAAACCATTTTGTCACTTTGAAGTTTGCGTTTATTTATGCTCAGACCATCATGCCCTCGGTTTAAAATTTCAGTTCAATACAATATTAACATTATGGTGGCACGTGTGTGACCCCTGGTGGTACGAGGCTTAAGCTTAACCGGTAGCTACGTATATGCATAAAATTTATGCAGTAGGTTTGCCTAGGGGCAACGTTGCAAAAGGAATTAAGCTAGCGCAAGCGACAATTTCAAAGAACCATGTATCGTAAGCTTTCAATTTATTCGACGTGATAACATTTGAGATTAAACTTGTATGAGCGGCTTTTTTTTTTGATAAGCCTAACTTTGTTATTAAGCCAAACATATTCTTAGGTGCTAGCTTAACAATCGTAGCCAGTTTATTTGTTACCCAGTGCATCAATTACTGTAATTGCAATATTTTAATTCACTAGATTGCCTTGGTCAAAAGACGGCGAAAGGATGTTTCGGCCTTCGAGTCAAGCTGCCTCCTGCCCCCCTGTTTATCAATCACATTTGAGTCTTCACACTGTCCCGGTATAATGCTGAACGTCAAGCAGGAAAGTTGTGAATACCAATTTTTTTAATGTGTGGTACGACCTGACTGGGAATGGAACCGCGTCTACCGTTTCAGTTGCAGAACCTCTATCCATTTGACCATTGATCGCATTAATGTAATTTCATGAAGTGCGTAAATGCTGGAGTCGTGATGTTAAAATGGTCATTAGTTTTCATTGTCTGTTAAAGTTTTTGGCGTGAAATAAGCAACTAAAGAATGTATCACAAAACGCCGAATAGCGAAAAACACGAATGTTGTTTTTGCTTTGAACATTTTAGGTGTTTCATAACCACATTAACCAGTTGGCCGCGGATATCAAAGGAAAATGGTTGTGTTGAGATAATTCGTATAATCTAAGTCACTACAGCTGACCTTACCGGTCCGGGCGTACATCTTGTCTCATTGTGTAAAACTGGTTAGAGGAACAATTTTAGCGTCGAAAGTTACGTATGTTTCAGAACTTGCGTAATAATACAGCACGTAATGTATATATAAAAACAGTAGTACTTCCTTGTGTTTAGCTGTTATTATGCTGACGCTCGTTCTTACGATTTCTTTTTTGTAGCACATCCAAAAAGATTTGGCTGAATACTACAATAAGGAACCCGATCTTCTATTCCAAAAAGCTTATGCTCTTGTGCGATACAATTCAAAAAAAATGAAGAAGTAAGAACCATTTTTTTTATTGGTGTCTAAAACCTAAAACACCCTGAGCTTATCTGATCTGGTTATTTGTCAAAAAAAAGTTCACTGCTAATGTTTCTTGAATTTTAATTTGTTGTAGCTCTTCAGCGCAATTATTTCTGTATTTACAATATATTTGAGTCGGCGGTTTGTTTAACTGATAACGCATTTTGCTTGCTATCGTTAATTAATCACTTTCACTTTTCTCCATGTTGGAAATGATTTCAAAAGATTTGATTCTGCTAATGATTCGTAGTACTTGCAATGCAAAAAGCCATGTATCTTGAACTAAAGGTGGGTTTACACAGTATCTGTTTTGCGTACGTTTTCGTCCGTTTTTTTACGTTTTTGCTTCTCCATGAAAAAGTATGCGCTTTTTCGTCCGCATTTTTATATGTTGATATCCGCACTAGCCAGAGTATCACATACTAAACAAAAGTTTTTCGAAAAAAATTTTTTGTAAAGGAGTTCAGCCCAATTTTGAAATATCGCTTTCATCGCTCATACACAAAATTTTTGAACAAAATTTTTATCAAAATATAACAGTCTACTCGTATGTGGACTTATAAAAATGCGGACGAAAAAGCGCTTACTTTTTTTAGCAGAGAAGTAAAACTGTTAAAAAACGGGCTAAAACGTACGAAAAACGGATACTGTGTAAATTCACCTTAAGTTTACGTTTTCGGCCTTTTAATGGTCATTGACCTTAAAGTTTTGATGAATGACGAAAAGAAGTTTGGCCATTTGAGCAGTGGTCAAAATGTCCGAAAATTGAGGTTCATTGAGCAAAAAATAAACCCAGACCTTGAACAACAGCCGTTTAGTAAGTGCCTGTTCTGCAATGGTGTCAAGTTAAAACTGTTGAAATAAAATTCAGAAGAACATTTTCCCGATAACTGCTTTACCCATACATGAAACCATTATTTAACCAACCCAAAAATTCCGAACTTGAGCATGTGATTTCTCGTTTGCTTCTTCCTGGTTCACTAAAAATAACCGTTAAGCATGAGATCAACAAGTTAATCAGTTTATAAAAAGCCAAGTACCAGCCTCAATAACTTTAATGCCTAGTTGTTACTTTTTTTAGCGATAAAAGTTTTGACCCAAGCGTTCCATTCTCAGTTATTCCAGTAGAATCTACATTCAACTCAGATCAACAGAAGAATTTTATTGTCCTGCAGCATAATGAATCTAAACGTTTCTTAAATCAAATGTAACAGCATTTCTAATATATGCAATTGTGCAAGCAAAATTAAAGATTTTGCGTTTAATCATTGTTTTGACTTGCTAGATATTTGTTCGATTTAACGAACTATGCAAGTATTGATTTGATCCTGTTTTGTGCGACACTAACCTCCGCACTTTTATTACGTACAACTGCATCACCACACATGCAGTCACTTAACCGTAGTTTTTCAATGATGAGTTTATGAATGATTAACCTGTGCAGGTTTTCAATGAACATATTATCGCCTCCCAAAGGACTACCATTGTTAACCTTTTGACCGTTAACTTTTTCGTTGTCGCCAAAAAACACAAAAATGGCCTTAAAAGTGATAGACTTTTACATTGTGGGCGAGTTTTGGTCAAAAAACATGATCTTTATAGCTCCAGATGATGGTAAACATTCAAGAGCATGCTAAAAAGTCTTCATTCTCTTTTTTAATGGCTGAAAATTTGTGACTATTTAGACTTCTTAAGGTTTTCCGGGTTAGCTAGTTAAGTGTAAAAAACTGTTTAGGAATTTTCATTTTCGAGCTGTACAATAGCAGTGCATTTGTAACTGCCAAGATATTCGTGCAATTAATCATATCAGTTAACCACATATAAATTTAGGTAAACAGCCTTTTTTTTTGGAAGGTCAAGTGCCGTCGAGATGATGATCTTCTTTCATTTTTCATTCTTAAAAATAAGACTTGTTGAGTTTGATCTTACCGATTTACTTTTTGCGATCTTTCAAAATTTTTATTTACAACTAGTTCACTGTTTGCTCTTTAGGCTGGAGAAGGATTACATGAGCATGAAAGAAAGAGAACACGAGGAGCAAGTCGAAATGAAGCGACTCCGTACCGAGAATCGATTACTCCGTCAGAGAATCGAAAGTTTGGAAAAAGAAAATGTGTCACTTGCCGATAAACTTATACAAGTATGACTAGTTGCCTTTTTCAATACACTATTGTTTAATAGCCTCGGCTGATGCGTAGTTAAGTTTGTTGAGTGATTAATTGATGTCACAATAGGTCATATTAGACCAAAGTTGCCTCATCCAGTACAATATAATAGCAATAGCAAGCATTGTTTATAACAAAGCCAATTCGTCAGGGTTGCCACATAGTAGAAAACTCCTGATTTTTTTTTGCTGTCCCGGAAAATCCTTGAAACTTCTTGAATTTTGTTTATAAGTGTTGGAAGTTCTCCCGTTCTTTACTGGAACAGAATAGTGAAGTTGTTTTTTTTATGATAACCGGTAACTTGTGATTGTACCAAAGCCATTACTGTAATAATTTTCACTGTGAAGTTCCTTTAAAACGCTTTACTGTTAAAATGCCAGTAATTGGTACTTCGCAGTACAATGTGGATTAATTACTGAATATTATTAGGAAGAATGGATTCATGGGCAGTAACTTATTGCAATGTGATACTCTTTTACTGCTAGTAGCAGTGACGTTGGGACGGTAGACACCCCCATGGCCTCTTGACCAAAATGCGCAATAAAGAAAATACGACGTTTTTTGCACTACTTCTGAGGCAGTTTTTTGCAGCAATACAGACACTAAAAGTAATTTAAAGCCATTTTAAAACATTTAGGGGGAGGTGGCTAATATTTGTCAAAAATAAAATCAGTAACAACTAATAAAAAGATCGCTAAAAATTAGCAATCACTTCGATCGCTTGATGCAAACTGCTTAACGTAGGGTTTGTAAAAAAATTATAGATGGGGGCCATTCAGATTCGATTCTGTTAATTACCAATCACCTCTCTTTAATCTTGTTTAATTAGCCCCTCCTCCCAAATTATCTTTATATGAAATACAGACAAATTAGATTAATGCTTGTGAGTTTTCAAATGATACTGATAGGATTTTCTGGTTGGAAATAAAGCTACTGTAAATAGAACTGAAGTTTTACCATTAGTCATAGTCCATTTACGCAACAATTTAGTCATGTTTTTGCGGTGCTAATTTTTATGTTTCGTTTTAAAAGCATTAAATTATAGCGAAATTGGTCTAAAATTAAGTTATTTTTGCAAAAAAAATTGCAAAATTTCGGGTGCTGGCCTGCTGGGGACTTCGCCCTCAGATTCCTAATGGCTTCTAGCAGCTAGGGGCTCCGCCCTATACCCCCTGAGCACAGCCCTCCATTACAGATTTCTGGCAATGCGCCTGGCTAGTAGTCAGTGCCTGTGTTCCCTCTAACTTTATGGCTAATCGGCGAAAGCCCAAATTTTCCTGAAACAATTGTGCCCAAAGCCCTAAAAAGACGTTTATGTGCCCTAAATTTTGTACCAATCCAGTATTAAAGTATACTAAATGTCATATTTCCACAAATTTGTCGAATTTTCTAAAGCTATATTTACTATATTGCCAAAAATTATTTGCCTTTGCCGCAACAAATCGCCGATTTGCTGAAAAAAATCGGCTTAGTTGGAACACTGGTCAGTGCTAGCTTACATCACATGCTTTACAAACAAATGCTTTACATCAACATTTTTCTTCAACAACAGGTACAAAAAATTAGGTGCATGAAAAAGCAACAGTGAAAATAATTTTCAAGTTGAAAACCTTAAACAGTCCTGGAAAATTACCTAAAAAAAGTGCTGGAATTTAATTTTTCAGTTTCTGTGACAACCCTGATTCGCATTTTGATTGATCGGTATTCTATTAATAAAAAGAAAATTCCGGCTGATTTTGTTTGTTGCGTTTTTACTTAGATAGGTTCAATTGAACATATCTTTATTACGTTGTTCACAGTTTTTTAACGATTTTAGCCATGTTTTTACCTGAAAAAAAAATCGAAAAACGGCAACGAAGAAATCAGTAAAAACATAATTAAAAAATAGAAAAACAAATTTTTAGGACCGAGTCAACCGAGCCCTCGAAGCTGAAGAGAAAATCATTATGGGAAAGCAACTTAGCATCGCAAAACGACAAGCTATGGAACGACGGTCGAATTCCGCTGAAAACGATACCAATTCAAGTGAGCTTTCATTTTGGGTTTCCCTTTGTATTCATTTGAACTGCCACACATTCAATGCGATATGAAATTAAAAACCCGAGTTTGCTTCCTACGCTTGCAACAACTACTCTTGCAAAATACATACGTTGAGTGGAATTGATGTTTGGTAGTCTTTTGTTTGTCTTAGTTAGAGCTTCTTTTCACTAAAGACTTTTGAAGCTATGAACTCATTTAAGACCATTTTGATAAAAATCTACTGCGAAATAGTACGGTAAAGTTTAAAAGAGCCCTGTCGTATTTTGTTAAGCCTTTTAACAAGTTTCATAGAGATATCAACATTAGTCTTAGCGGTGTATTCAAATCATGCTGAGAAAACATCAGCAAATATACAACATTTTTTCACAACTCAAAAACCCTTTTATATCTTACAGGTGCTAGTACTGATGCTAGTAAAACTCCTAATAACAGTCACTCCGAAACGTTCGTCTCTCACATTCAGCAAGAACTGGTGCAATCAAAAATGAGGGAAGCAGAAGCAGCCTCACACATCGTCTCATTGCAAGTTAGTATCTACAGAAATTTGTGATACTTCTACTTCCTAAGCACTTGATTTCAAGCACTTTTTTTCGGGTCCAAATCTTGCCTATGCCAAATCTGGCTGGCAACTCTCGCAATATACCTCCGTTCTTCATTCGGGTAGAATAGTAAAACCGTCCCCCCAGCGTGTCTTAAGTCGACCGATTGGTTCTCATCTGCAGCGCCCTGTTTTTTTGTGGTGTGGAAATGGCCAGTTTTTTCTTCGCGAAATTCAGCCCAGCTGGGTTTTACAGTAAAGTATTTCCCCTGTACCATCTTCTCATCCACCGGGAAAAAAAGGGCAACGCAAGTAACCAACTCTAGCAATCTCGCGATATTTTGGACGTGTAAATAAGCTCATGGGTTAGAAATTATTCGAAACGACTCTTTGATATCGTTACAGCGCTTGTATTTCTATGACTTTTTATGTTTTGCTTTTAATACGCAGTGTATTATCTCTTTTCTGCTCTGAGTGAATCGATAACTTTACAAGAATATTCCATTATTCGAACTTACAAGCAAAGTGATTATGTTGCTTCCATTCAAGAAGTTTCGAGCTTTTTTATTCCAACAGTTTCGCAATATTTTTTTCCTGTCTTTAAAAGTGATTAAAATTTTTATTCAACATACAAAAGAAACTTCATAGCGCTAGATTCTTTTTAATGCGACTACTCATGGCCTACTACATATTTGCGCGCGGATACCTAATTGTACCGGCTGAACGTTTCGAAATCTCTTGCGAGCTGACGTTTGATTTTTTGCCGCTCAAGTAACTGAAACTTGTGCATTGAATATATTGTAATCGAACCACGTTTTGTTTTAGGATAAAATCTGCGATCTTCAAGAACTAAACCGCGAATTAACAGACCAATCTAAAGTAACATCTTTACAAGAAGAGTTAGTTGCCACCAAATTGCGCGAAGCAGAGGCCTGCACTGCTACCAAAGAATTATCTCACAAGATTCGGCTCTTGGAAGACAATTGGCAGGTATGGTATATATGATTTTTTGCTTGTTTAACGATTTTCGTGAAAAAGAAATTGACAATCGCTTACTTGTTGATGCAAATTTTTTTGTGTACGGATATTTGTAATTGTAATTAGATTTTATTCATCAACTTACCATGGCCAGGAGACAGCGAAGGGACCTTACGGTCTTCTAGTCAAGCTGCCACCTGTCTACCACGCACGGTGCAGGTATCACACTTTCCCTTATAATACTGAACGTCAAGCAGGGAAGCTGTGTATACTAAGTTTTATAGTCTTTAGTTTGACCCGAACGGGAATCGAATCTAGGTCTTCGTTTTAGTAAGCGACGCTCTATCCCCTCTACCACTGATCGGTTAAATTTTTCGGTCAATTTCATCAACCTTGCTATATTTTGCCTGAAAAACAAAAACGGTTTGTTCAAATGGATTAAGATCAAGTTTTTTAATCGTGCTTCGACTCCTGTATAAAATGAAATATAGATTCACGCTAACTACTAGTAACTGAGTACTAAAATGAAATAATAGTAATCTTTAATCAAACCCCAATTATGTTAATTAAATATCGTTGCCTTCTTGTGAAAGTGTAAATATGACAAGTATTTCAACACCTGCAATGTTGCAGGCACTAAAAATTGGCGGCTATGACTCACGCAAATGGCCAATCTTTCACGAATGAAAGCAAACATCGGCTAATGTAATATGCTCGATGTGAGTTTATCTTCAGTAAACTGGACAATGGACATACTATCGCCTCTCGTTACCTTTATACCGGTTGCAATTTTAATGCGTTTGTTTCACCTTGCCATCCGGAAGTGTGCAAACTGCATAGAGCACATGATCTGCAAACATAATGAATAGATTTGTTTGCTTTTGTTAAACATCATTTTTGGTGCAATATGGTATTGACTTGAAACTATTGTTTTAGTTATGTGTGACTGGTTGATATATTAATTTATTTAGCTTTTAGGTTTTCAGTAGAAATTTGCACCAAAAGCAGCATTTTATAACGTAGGGTTTGATTCTCTCCGTAACTTTCTGCAATGTCAATTGCAGTATTGCATATAAAATGCCTCTTGTGGTGATTCTTTATGTTAGGTTTGTTTCTTGAATTCACAAGACGATGGTCTGGTATCTGCATTTACTAAACACCGATTGTTTGGCAAACGGCTAAAGCGTAGTTATATATGAAATTTACGTAGATATAAAATCGATCGCATTTTAAGCATTGTAAACAAAGAAAGCACTTTTTGAAATGCTGCTGAGTTTTATTGCTCCGAGATTTTTGAAGCTAAAAGGTAAGAAGAACTCAAATTGACATGTGGTTTTGACAGAAACATCTAAGTCGGACGAGCGTCTCCCGTAAATCAAGTTTTCACAACAAGTCAAACCACAGCAGCAAGGCAGCCTTGCAAGAACTTCAAGAAGAGCTGATGACCGCCAAAGTCCACGAAACGAAGTTAATTGCGCAATATACCGATACAAAACAGCAATTGATGGAATTGGAAACAACGGTTAGAGCATGGTTGGCTTGGAAATTTTTTTTTTTGAAACCAAAATTTCTTTCTGTTGTGTTTTGCTGTAACTGTAGTTAAACCAAATTTGAGGTTTTTTGTATTGGCATTCCGATATGAGGTTCTAGCGTCAATATTGCGATTGATGACGTCATTGTGACGCATTATGTTTTAGAATCACATCTGTACGTCCCAGCTACGAAGATCAGAGGAGGAGCGTTGTAATATGACGGAGAAATTGAGAGTTGCTACTGATAACGAAAAAGTCTTAAAAGATGAACTTGGCGAGGCTAAAACAAAAATTGCTCACATGGAAAGCAAGGTAATTTACCGATAGCGGAAAATGCTGTGTTTGTATGATTAAAAAAAATCAGTATCGATTCTTGGTTGGTTCTTAGATCAGCCCAGCTGTCTGCGGTGGATGAAAGCGTAATGCAACAGAACTGCACCCCCAGCTGGCTAGAGAATCTGGAAGAGAAAAGTGGTTGTTTCCGCACCATTCAAGCAGTGGATATCCTATCACCACACAGGCAGCCACTGCCGATGACAGGGTTATAAACGGGCCAACTAGTCTAGGGCTCAGGCCCCAACCCGAAAATACAAGCGCGAACCCGAAAAATGACTTGATGCGCAAAGCGGACACAAAAGTTAAGTTAGGTCTGAAAAACGCATACTGTTAATTATTGCTTTTTTAAAATAACGTGAGTCTGCTGTGACCAAATAAAATTCCATATTCATAAATTGTGCTGCAATAATAATAAATTGCGTTCTAATAACCGAGTTGCTTAAATAAAGTGTTCATTCAGTCAGGGCTGCCGAAACCCGGGGGGGATATATCCCCCCAATAATTGGACTGTATCCACCCAATAATTTGAGTATGGTCTACATCTGCATCCCCTCCAATAATTTGACTCTGGTGCGCATCTGAGCGCAGGTCTCCACCTGAATTCGGGGAAAAAAAGTGTTCCATTCAGTAGCGTAGTCAGGTGGGGGGCTATAGCCCTTCCCCTGTTGGCCTGTCAACCAAAATGCAGAATTAGGAAAATTACTACGTTTTTATCTTTTCTGAGACTGTTGTTTGTGCTGGAATGGACTAAAAAGTGATTTAAAGCATCTTTTGAAACATATTCAGGGAGGGGGCTAATTTGTCAAAAATAAAAGTCGCAAATCAATGAAAACTTCGAAAAATGCCCAAAAATAAGCAGTCAAATTTGATCGCAAATGTAAAAATGCCAAACAGAAGTTTTATCAACAAATATTTTATAAATTCAGAAATAAGGGGGAAGGGGGGGGGGGCTATTCAGTATTAGTTAATTACCCATCACTTCTCTCAAATATCTTTCCGTTAGCCCCCCCAATTATTTTTCTTTATAAAATATAAACGAAATACGTTACTCCGAGTGAGTTTTATTGAATAACAGAATTTTGTGATTTACCAGCATGTAAAAGAAAACTACAATGGTATCATTAGTCACCTCCCACATAGCCCATTAATGCAACCAGTTGAATCATGTTACGCTGCCAATTTCTATGCTACGTTTAAAAACATTATTTTTTATTAAAATAGCTCTAAAATTAAGCTATTTTTGCAAAAAAATGCAAAATTTTCGAGCGCTGGGGGCTCCGCCCCCGGACCCCCGTGCCTCCGGCGGCCCCCCAGCTCCTATTGGCCTTTGCCAGTACTTAAACTGTAAAATTTTGCATTGGGGGGCGCTTTTGCAGCCTTGACCAAACGCATTTGGCATGCGAAAGTACTTTAGTGAAGATTACGTCGTTCGGTCGCCGAAATTGAATAATCACCAAAAAAAAGAGGTCTTCGCCGAAAATTGAAGCGGTTTTTTGCCAAAATTAGGTGAAGAATTAGGTCTTTTTCGTCTGATCATTCAGCGCTCAAATCTCGATGGGGGGACACTAACTCTCGATGGGGAGACGCGTCCCCCCTACAATTTAAGTACTGGCCTTCGGCGGCTGGAGGCTCCGCCCCCAGACCCAAAAATTAGCCCCCCTCATTGCGAATTTCTGGCTACGCGCCTGGTTCCATTTTTGGTGAAAACCTTTTTTTTTTTGCTCTTCACTTAATTTGCTTACCTGAAAAAAATGGTGATCGAGGTTCATCCCCCCCAATGCTCAACAAAGATTTGCACCCCTGCATTCAGTACTGAAAGGTTACTTTGATTACGCGTTTTCGCACCTAAAACACAAGATACGTATAAGGCCCGAGTCAAACCCGAACCGACGTACATGTCGAGTCTCTGAATACTGAGATGCAATGACCATTCCTTTTTTCGTATTACGTAAATACTTTGTTGAAGTCTTATACTTGTGGCGTTCACCGATGTCGAGATCACCAATCTGAAGAAGCGATGCAACTCACTAAATTGTTTTCCTAAATTGTTCTTGATCTTTCTGTTATCTTTTTGACTCCTCGACTTATTCAATGAAATAAACTTTTTATCAGCAAATAAATAATTGTATTAAATACATTTAAGATTGTCTTTAACGAAAGAGAAATAAAAATCCTGTTGTTAATTTAACTGAAAATCTGGAATGAATGTAAAAGTCCAATCTGTTCTGTAACTCTATGAGCCCGAGAGACTCTTGACCAATCAGCGCTAGACAACTATGATCACGCCACGCTAATCAGCCAATGGAATCCCACCACATGCAGCTCACGAAGCCCCAGAACAGCGCAAAAGCAATTAACAAAAATCAACGTTTTTGTCCGACTTCATCTGAACTGCGGCACGAATAGCACACAGCGATAGAGGACTACAACAACGCGAAAAACTCGGGTTCCCTTCTCGCTGCCGCCACATACTGTAGATACTTCTTTTTTTTTCCATATAATTACGTACATCGTTTTGTCGCTGTATCCTGGTGAAATGTTATTTCAAACTTGTTTTTTCATGCCCTTGCAAATTGCCCGAAATAAAATACTGCAAGTATTGCCCATTGGTCGCCTCTTGCGGCTTGCTAGGTGGGCTAGTCACTATTTCACCCCGAATGAAGCTCGGGACAATATTATCTTTCGCATATGCGTTGTGATACACCGAAACGTGTTGTGAGTTGATTCATCTTCGACTCTCCGCGGCAGTTGCACCTGGGCTACATATCTTCGTACTAATACGTTACAACGGTGGCGAGCTGTTCGCAACACACTGTACCTAACTAGACAAGTCTAAGGCCAAACCTTCAGATAAGTATGGTAACCTGGGCTACTAAACTAGAGCGTCGTTTTCTATTTGTATATTTTCCTTTCAAACAAGTAAACAAATGGTAACGTGCGACCGTAAATAATATGTGTATCTGTTCTTGACTTATAAAAAGTGTTAGGATCGTCGTGATTGAGAATGCTTTTACAATTAACCTTGTAGCTATATTAATATGTCGAAAACTGTCCCGTTTCTGAACAACATATTGGTTTCGATTTAATATTGATTTAACTTTTTGTTAACTGGAAAAGCGTTTGTGACCGATTGTTTTGTGTTGTTTGTCTTCGTAGTTTGCATATTTAAATTGCGTTTAAAATTTCAAACTTTGACTCTTTAATTGATTGCACTTTAGAATCAAGAAGCGTTGATGGCTTTGCGATTACGTGAAGCAGACAATGCAATGAAAATAGCCGAGCTAGAGCAAGACATTTCCAATCTCAAGTTAAAGGTAATAAGATTGTCTTTTTAGTCTTATCTCGACGTAGTCAAAGTAGGGCAGCAGCAAAATCTTTTTTTTTTTTTTTTGAATAAGTGCGATACTGTTAGATTATATTTACGTGAATTCCATTCTTCTTGGTCCTACTGTTCCAGAGGTAGCCTACTTCAAACGCATTTTCGTGTCCCCCAACTTTTAACGATCACTACTGTAGGCTTTGTCTTCAATCTGATCAGCGCGCTGCTCAACGACTCGAGGCATTAATCAGCGATGCGTTACGGTGGCACTGTCAGTAATTAACGTCAGGGCGATTTTTCAAGAGAAAAGACATTTGATGCGGTTGCTATCCCTACTTCGAGTCTGCTGCATCTAATAACTTTTAGGACTGCTACTTTTTAGTCCTCTTCCACATCTGTGTGGTTAAAGCCTTCTGGTCTGCTCTGACTACTGGATCTCGAAGATGAAAGCAGTCTCAGCAAAAGTATCTCTGTACGCCTGCTACAAAAGTAGCACGTTAAAACGGCATTCAATTTTTAGAAAATTGAAGAGATGCCTACAGTCTCAGCAGCCGCTCCACTTACCCCATCAAAAGACTCGACCGAGATAATTCATCAACTTCAAACGAAGATATTGAAGCAACAACGCCAATTGGACCGTTTAAGACGACAGTTGTCTACGTCGGGCAACGCGGCTGATTTAAGTGACGTCGATTCTGCGTCAGATTTTGGTGACGAATGCGACGACACAGATTTAGTCCTTGATGCAACTCTGACGTCAGAGCATTTGGAAGATTATTCCTTGCACGAAAATGGAGAAAACTCAGTGAAACATTTTTCCTACTCCAAAACACAACTTATTTCCGAAGTGCCTAATACATTCGTGCCCAATGACAGTGCGGACAAACGGACCTAGCTATGTTACACGTCTTTTTTGTGCAGTATTGTCATCTATTGATAGACCCATGTGCCTGTGCAATATTTTTGCATCTTTTTTGATTCTATGTTGATTTTTCGCTCTTTCCAATGCAATGCACTGATTGATTATGTTTCTTTATTTTCTTATTGACGTGTTTCAGTATTTTTGCGGATAGAAAGTGGATTGAATTTGAACGTTTTGAACTCAAACACATCGACTTCACTTTCTCGGAGGGAATCTTTGAAAAATCTTTTAAAAACAAACAGAAGTAAGCTTAAAGGGCATTCAAGTCTAGTTTTTCACTCTTAGTCAAAATGTTGGGATATGCATAAAATGCATTCTCACCAAACTTGAAGTTTCTACGCCTTTCCGTTTTCAAGATATTGCAGTTCAAAACTAGCCGTTTTCCACTTACTTTAGTGTTGCCATTTTATCAGTATTGTGACAGATTAACTTTGGGAAAGCTGGCGTACATTTATTGAAAAGCTCATAATTTTACAGCTCTAAACCTTTACTTTGTTTTACAATAACTCTGTCGCAAAATATTTATGGGGAATCAAAAACATGCAGTCAATTTTTGAAATTTTGTTTCTAATTAGTAGCCCTGCGAAAAATTTTAGAGGGGAAATCTAGTCTATTATATCTCAGGAACGGAAGGTCGTAGAAAGCTCAAATTTGGTGAAGTTGTAGAAAGCTCAAACTTAGATCTGTCAAAATTTTTTGAGAAAAAATCGAGCAAAAAATTTTCCGACCTGAATGCCCTTTTAACTAGTTGATGCCAAGCTATAGCTAACCCAATTTTTTTCGGCATTGATATCACTCCTTTAACCGTTACTCCTTATTAGAATCAGCAATTTAGATATACAACTTACAAACGTACAAGACCTATAGATACTTGCGCTTTATATATTTGCATCCAGGCTCACGCGGCTTTTGACTATCCTAATATTACACTAATATGAATTTATTGCTAAATCCGGCTTTAATGTCATTTATGCATACAAACGTATTTTTAAAAATGCTACTTTCAATAAATTCATAAGACTTTGAAAAAATACGCGAAACCTATTTGCCTACGTATTGTGTTAGTGTAAAACATTTGGTATCTTAATTTTTTCACTAGATTTTGTTGGTTAATTTCTACTCACATTTCTAACTTCGCGTAATTTTGTAAAATGTTTATGAAAAGTAGTCAAAAAAATAGTTGAACCACCACATGGGTTGCACCACATGTTTGTCATCCTAACCCACCCACAAAAGGTAGCTGCCTAATACAGCTGCTGTTTTGATCACCTCTCACCAGTTAGGCATCGAGGTTGGCCTATTGATGCTTAAATGTTTGCTGTGGTACATTTTCGCAACTTTGCAAACCACTGGAGTCATGACAACCCGATTAGCAACCGCAAATAAAGGATATGATTCGACTTGATTTAGAGTTGTCATTTATCACGTAAATAGTTGATAGTGTAGTTTTGTAAATTACGACTGCAAAATATGGTTTGGAATTTTGCGAACTAACTGATTGCCAACTAACCCTAACCCATAATAAGAACCAACTGACCGCTAATGTTCGGGTTAGTTGGTTCGCAGTCACCTGCAGTGTAGCCGGCATTGTGTCAAAAGTGTCTAGCGTTAAGAAATGTCTGTCTAGCTACTGTCTATCTTAAGCTACTTCAAAAGCTAATATCTTCGACTGCATTAGAATACTTGGTTCATTTGTGATAATTTTTTGGAGTTGACTCTTTTTTTTCTTTTTTTTTTAGAAAAATATTGGTTTAGCTTATCGTTTTTTGAAATTTTGGTAGTTAAAAAATTTTGTCGAAATAAAAAAATGCAACTTTTTTACCAGGTTATGTTGCCTCCAAGTAGCAAAATGATAATTGTTTTGTTTGTGATAGATTCTTTTTTTTTTTCAATGTTGTTGCAAGTCTTGTATTCAAAGATCTTTGGTTTTCAGATAAGACAACTTTCAAGTTTCTGTTTCCAGCATTTTGAAATACATTCACGTATCTTGCTCTGTTTATGGTGTTTTGCTAGCTGAGGTAGTAGCTTAAGTATTACTAGTGTGCATACAAAACTGAATCAAGATACAAAAGCGCGCAAAGTTTTTTTCTGGCAATCAATTGTTTTATTCCATCACAATGTTTTAAATACCGGTATCACATTTTGTACGGATTAGACGTGAAAACCAGTCTTATCGCGACCCAAAACTGAAGTATAGATTCGAAAATTATTGTCGTCAAAGCACCAGCGATTCGAGACGGATTGTATACGAACCAAAATGAAAAACCACATTGTAATTAATCCATTTACTTTTCACAGGTTGTGTAAACGCAGAAATCAGAACTTTAATTTTATTGTTTTATCAGTCACCGGTTTAACGCTCTTGTACCGCTGGTATAGTTAGTATGATCAGTTTAGACTCTAAATGTGTTAGGTAAAATGCAAAACATTACGCACTGGTACCTGTAGTCTACTACAGTATTGCTTTGCTTCAGTGAACCAAAAATCAAGTTGATTTTACCAGGAAAGCATTCAAAACACGACACTGTAGATCGCAACTAGAACAGTCTTGTGCAACGGTGGGCTAACTGCGGCTCGCGGAAGTAAATTTTGTGGTTCTTGTATTGTATCGTAATATTGCAAAAAAAGTAAGATTATACTTTATAAATACGTTATCTCGTGTTTGAAATTGTTTTCATTTATCGATGTATTTTGAAGTGATAAAACAAGTATATGTTTTCATAGCGCCGTCAACCAAGGTTATACCTACTGTGATGATAAATTGCAGTATAAACACTTCAAAGAATCAAGGTAGAATAATTTTTCCAGAGTCGTAAAACATTTCAGAAAGCGCAGTCAAGTGTGAATGGTGCCTTACAGGGCAGCAATCATTGTATTTTCAATTGGGGAGCTGTTGCCCCACCAATTGGCCCGTGGACTAAAAATGCAGAATAAGAAAAATACCACCTTTTTAGCACTTCTGAAACTGTTTTTTTTTTTTTGGACTGAAATGGACTAAAAAGTAATTTAAAGCATCTTTTGAAGCATATATTCTTAACTAAAATTTACAAATCAATAAAAACTTTGAAAAATGGCCAAAAACAAGCAATCAAATTTGATCGTTAGTGTAAAAATGCTGAACATAGATTTCATCAACAAATATATTATAAACTTAGGAAGAAGGGAGGGGGGCTATTCAGTATTAGTTAATTACCAATCACTTCTCTCAAATATTTTTTCTATTAGAACCCCCGAATTATTTTTCTCTATAAAATATAGACTACTCCGTATGAGTTATATTGAAGAATAAGTTTTTATGCTTTACTAACATGTAAACAAGAAAACTAAAATTTTACCATTAGCCACCTCCCACGTAGCCCATTTAAGCAACCAGTTTAATCACGTTTGCACTGCCAATCTCTATGCCACATTTTAAAAGTATTAATTTAATCAAAATATCCCTAAAATTAATTATTTTTGCAAAAAAATGCAAAACTTTTTGTGAGCTGGGGGCTTTGCTCCCAGGCCTATAAAACCTCTCCCCATTGCGAATTTCTGGCTATGCGCCTAGTGCTATTATTGCTGTTATGTTATTTTAAGTGAACTGATTTTGCGGCTCGCTGGTGTTTATGGTTTTCCGCAAGCGGCTCTTTCTTTGAACAAGCTTGCTCACCCCTGGTCTAGTGGGTTGGTCAGATGATTGGCCACAGAATGTTATTTGATTCAATACATAAGCAGTTTCAAGAATAATAGCCTACCGATGTTGATTACGGTTGTGCAAATACAATGCAACACGGATACTTGTACCAACCTACTAGCATTCGTGTAATTTAATGCTCCTAGAGTTTTCAAACTTTGTCGCCCCACCGGTCAAGAAAATAAAAATATTTTCGCTTTACGGCGAGCCTGACCACATAATTTGAATTCAACCGGCACCCTGGTCACGTTGTTACACGAGAAGCTAGTCATGCAGAAGTCACGCAGGCAGCCGCAATCAAGTGTAACGGTACGTCGCTTTCGTAGGCGAAGAAGCTGCTGCCAAGTAATTGCTATCCCTCAGGCAGGCATCGCTGCCCCAATCCTTACTGTAAAATGCAAGGTTTTGAAGCAAAAAAAAGATTGCTTCGTGCATTTTCTTTCCCATTTCTAAGTACTGGGTCTATACTCCGTATATTTCTATTCCACGCATTTCTGACCAAAGTGCGAATTGGACCCTGTTGCGATGGTTGGAAGGCGAATACGTTAACCACTACACTACGCCAATCGCAACAATGCAATGACAAAATGCCATATTTAAACCAAATGTATAAGAAAAAGGCAATGGAGGGTTATGCTTGATTGCGGCTGCCCTCGTGACTTTTGCATGACTAGCTTCTACTGTAGTTACGTACTTACATCCTTGGATAAGACGCTGTGCGATGCTTAAACTCTGCTTGGTAGCTACAAAAAACTTAATTCAATGGACGAAAAATTGAAAAAATCCATAGCATTGGATCTATTGGAAACTCTACGGAGGCACGGATTCTTCCTTGGTGGTCTTAATTTTGGGTTATGGCTGAAAAAAATTTTTGAGGGCTGATAGCTGTTTTGATATTGATAAGTTTTGCCCCTAGCCCCCGTCTGTGATAGTGTATGCTTGAGTTCAATGAATTTGCAAAGCTCGTCGCTTAATTGACACATTTTTCGAACAAAAGAATTTCAACTTTTGGTTGAAAAGATACTGCTCAAGATCGGTTTTATTGAAGAAATGAAAACTACTTGAGGTAATGAAAAGGAATCCCAAATATTGTTCCACTATTCCCCCTCATCCGCAAAAATTGATTTCATCCGTTTGACCCCGTAACATTGGCAACCCTGCGTTTTGAAGTTTCGTAACATAAGAAAAATATAACCTTGCAAAATTTCTTGGCGAATACGCAATGCGATGTTCGATTAAATTAGGTATATCGAAAGAAATTTTGCTAATTGGCAACATCTTCCAGCACTCTTGCTTGCAAAATAAGCAATTCGATTAATGAATATAACCAGTGTTGAGCATCATGCATTAACTCGGTAATTTGTTAATAACAAAGTTAAGTTTTTCATTTACGAGTTAAAAAGTTAAAACGCTTTTGCGAGTTAACTTATTAACTATAAATTCGTTAAACTAGGTACTTTAATGTTTACGTTAATCCCTTAAATTTCTAGGCTACACCATGCGTTCTAATGCCATAATAACAAAAATAAAAAAATAAAATAAAAAAAAGGCTTCCACTCTTTCCATCTTTATTGCAATGGTAAATACCATAGGTGGGCAAGTTAATGCAAAACGTTAGCTTCGTTAACCACTAGTCTGTTAACAAACTTCACACCTCCGGTAACGATAAGCCGTTATTTTCAGCTTTAATTAACGGAAGTTAATAAAGTCCGTTAATTCGTTAATATTTTGCGTGTAATTTACATTTCGTTTTATTCACTCGCTTCTAGAACACGTATTGACGCTGTTGAGCTGATTGTAAGGAAATATTTATTGCTATGGTGGTCTTTTTGTGTTTTGAAAGTTACATTTTACAGTCTAATCTAATTTCAAGATAAAAACAAGTTCAAATGCACAACGAAGCTGCAAGATATTAACGATAAAAACCTTAACGGAAGTTAACAGAACTTAACGGAAGTTACTTTAGTCCGTTAACAGAACTTAACGGAAGTTAATTTAGTCCGTTAACATGAAAATACTTTTTAACGGATTAACGAGTTATGAAAAAGTTAGCTTCGCTATTAGCGGATTAACGATTAACGGACATGTGCCCACCTATGGTAAATACCATTGTAACAGAAATCAGAATGAGTAATTTCTATCGCGCATAGAAATGGAATCATTTTATTGGGCATCAACTGCAGGTTACTATTAAATTTTTTTGTAAAATTAACGAATTAGCTTTTAACTTAATCTTGCATTACTTTTGTTTTTCAGTTAACTATTTAACTTTAACTTAGTTTAAAAAATGCTTAAAAATTTTTCGCGAATTTACTCTTAACGAAGTTAACGTTTCTCATTAAATTGCCCAACACTGAACATAGCTTTCCTTATTCCAGGATTGTACAAGAAACTTTGCATGTTAACGGACTAAATTAACTTCCGTTAAGTTCTGTTAACGGACTTTTTCTGATGTCATGGAAGTTAAAGTCATCTTTTTCTGATGTCATGGAAGTTCAAAATGCAGGGTTTCCAATGGTGCAGAGTCAAACGGATAAAATCTATCTTCGCGGATAAGGGGAATAGTGGAACAAGATTTGGTTTTCGGGCACCTCTTTAATACTCTTTAATAGGACCTCAAGCAGTTTTCATTTTTTAAATAAAACCGATTTTGAGCAGTAACTTTTTAAAGCCCACCCTTAGCAAAATCCTGGTTGCACGCTTGTCACCCAGCCGTCCTTTCCAAAATTGTGTTAAGACAGAATCACACTGTGACACAGGCGCGTAGCCAGAAATTTGCATTGGGGGGGGCTGTTTTGGGGGTCTGGGGGCGGAGCCCCCAGCGCTCGAAAATTTTGCATTTTTTTGCAAAAATAACTTCATTTTAGGGCTGTTTTGATTAAAAAATAATGCTTTTAAAACGTGGCTCACAAATTGGCAGTGCAAACATGATTAAACTGCTGGCATAAATGGGCTATTTGGGAGATAGCTAATGGTAAAATGTTAGTTCTCTTGTTTAGATGCTGGTAAATTATAAAATCCAACAGTTCAATAAAACTCACACGGAGTAATCTATTTCGTCTACAGTTTTGAGAGAAAAATAATTGGGGGAGGGCTAATGAAAAGAGATTTGTGAGAAATGATTGGTAATTAACTAATACTGAATAGCCCCCCCTCCCCCTATTTCTTAGTTTATAGTATATTTGCTGATGACACCTATGTTTAGCATTTTTACACTTGCGGTCAAATTTAATTGCTTATTTTTTTACCAATTTTCAAAGTTTTCATTTATTTCTTAGTTTTATTTTTGACAAATTATCCCCCTCCCCGAATATATGTTTCAAAAGATGTTTTAAATCACTATTGAGTCCACCCCAGTGCATAAAACAGTCTCAAAAGTGCTAGGTTTTTCCACCCGCCACCTAATCCTAAATTTCCAAATTCTGCGCCGTTTTACGATTTCCTCATTTTTCCGGCGCAAATTACGAAGTTGAATGGGGAACAGTGCTATGAGCAGAAAAGGAGTTTAGGGTTACCTTTTATGTATAGCGCATAGATTGTTAGATTGTTGATGTTATAATGAACAATACGGTAGATAACCTACAACTCGATCAGTGGTTTACTAGTAAATAAATGTTCAGTTGTCAGTGTTAAAAGCATGTATCTTGCTCACTGAATCTTAGGCTAGGCTGGACTCTTGCTGTCTAATGTCTTGGTTGATTCCTTTATTGTAAATGAGTATTCATTTGTCAGTGTTAAAAGCATGGGGCTCACTTACTGAATCAGTAGGCTCGGCCTAGCTAGGCCAGACTGTTCGTTGATTCCTTTATTTATAATTTATTAGCAAATAAATGTTTAGCCTACTGCTATTTGTCAGTGTTAAAAGCATGGGGCTTGTTTACTGAATCAGTAGGTTAGACCTAGCTAAGCTAGACTCTTGGTCGATTCCTGGTCAGGTCGAACTAAATACTAGCCAGGCTAGCAATTATTTAGTGACTGGTACAGTGGAAGTACTGTATTCAAGCTTCCTTTCAAAAACACTGTTCCCCCTAGCCCAATATCTTTTTTTGATAAAGCCTTCTAGCACTTTAAGCATTTTGCAACACTGATGAAGCAATCAAATTTATTTGTTCATTTTTAGCGAGTTTTCAAACTTTTTACTGATTTGTAAGCATTATTTTTGACTATTAGCCTATAACCCCCTTCCCCGAATCAGAATTTAGTGTTTCAGTAGGCTAGTGGATTTAATTACATTAAACCTTTTAAGGCTTTCAACCACTTTAAACAATAATGTAATTACATCTTTAAGGTATGTAGAATCAATATCACTGCAAGGGGCTTCCTCATTCATATTTTTCTTACTATGCATTTTGTTTAACAGCCCAGGGAGGGGTGATTATTTTATTGGGGATGTACCGGTATATACTGGTAGCCTACTGATTTCAAAATTTTTGCGGATACCAATTCTTTTGAATGTGGATTTTAATTTGAAGATTAGATTAGAAGCAATGCTTGCAAAGCAGTATAAATCATTACATGCGCTTGCAAAGCAATATGAATGAGCTTGCAAAGCAATAGAACTTTCTTTCTCATGATTTCTAGGCCAATTTTTTGTAGGCTATTCGCTTAGCACTAAGTGTGTGTAAACACACTTTTGCAAAAAGAAAATTGTTTCTGGTTGGTAAAAAAATGCAAATATAAAACGATCTGATCAGGCTAATTTAGTAATATTGTTATGTTTGAGGAATCGGTAGGCCTACTGTAAGTATCGGCCATATTTTACTAATGCCGATTCCCAAAACATTGTTGATTTTGATGCCAATTAATTGGCACATTCCTAGTGACTATAGCCAGATAGCCCCCCCCTGTCTATGCTGCTGAATACTGCACTTGTCCAATGTTTCAGATTTGGGGAGGTAACCTAGACGTTTGACTTGAGAATCACAACTCTGTACTGCTCCTTTTCTCAGTTCTCATTTGTTGTCTTTATCTTGGCTAAATTTGATGAATTATCATAAATTTGGTGTCATAACGTAGCAAATAGGTTGATAGAGGTGTAATGGCAATGAATTTAGGCAACAATCAACAATGGTAGCTTATTTTATCTATCAATTATGTAGGCTAATCTCATCCATACGGTAGTTATTGTGTAGATAATCAGATAATAGCTTGCTGGTATTCTTCATCTATTAGTAATCTACCAAAGAAGACCTCAAAACCATGTTTAAGAGGAAAGAAAAACGGAGGAAAACTCCAATGACTGAAGCAGAGATGGCAAAGCTTGAAGAAGTTGGAATAAGAAGGGGTCTATTTGGAAGAAAGTACATAAGCATTAGACTAATTATGCTTCATTTTTGCATTTGAAGAACTCAGCTTATGGTTTGCATTGAAACTTTTTTGTTTTTTGACTAATTGGCCAAACAAATACGTAGTAAGCTTTTTTTTTTCCCAAACAATGTCTAGTAGTTACTTAGGTTGGCTTAGTCTTGTGTTTCTCTACAAAATTTTTACATCTCTCTTCATCTATATAACCATAAAGCTAATTTTTATCAGCATATCAGCATTTTTATTGGGCACATGCCGACTTATTTTTGAATTTTGAAGAAAATGTTTTGAAATAAACATTTATTTTTGTGTGATTGTTTTAATTGTATTCTGCTGTTGCTTCTTATGGAGAATGTTGCTAGAGGATTGTCATTCAGTACATTTGTTGCATAAACATTAAATAGTACAGTTTTGCTGCTTGATACTATTGGTTTTTTGTTTTCCTGATAATTGTACGATTATAGGTATTGGTACTGACTTTTTCAAAACTATTTCTTGCTAGTCACATAACCAGGTCACTGCCTTTTTTGTCTGCTGTTTTGTAAGGATATATTAATCAAAGAGGAAATTTTTATCTATTTTTTTTTATTAATTCTGACCCAAATCTAACCCAAACTTGAGCTCTTAGTCCTAAACTAACCTCAATTTCTAATCTAAAACCTTAACAGAGGAAATGAAAAATGCATGGTTGAATATTCTTGTTTTTTTCTTTTTGACTTAAAAATTGGAAGAGGCTTGGTAAATGTTCCATTCACACAGATATTTTGAAATAAAGCCTAAAAAAACAAACCCTAACCTTCACCCTAATCCTAGCTCTAACCCAAAGCCTAACTTAAACCTTAGCCCAAACCTATATGTGTAATAATCAAAAAAATTTTTTCGAAAATGAGTGACGTCACTGGAATCTTTGTTTATTTAACTGCATGTGTTCCATTCGCCAAGTCACTTTGTTAAAAATTTTTGGTAAAATAGTCACTCCCTATATATACTGCTGACAAAAATTGGGGTACTTATGAGTTGTTTTTGAAAAATTAGGCCAATCTGAACTAAATTAAAAAAACTCAACATAGAGAAATTGAGGTTACCAGTTTATATTTTTTAGCAAACGATGGTTTATAAACAATGCTAAATTAAAAAAGTGATGCTGCTTAAGTGATCAATTATTTCTAAAATAAATAAATTCTATATTTACAAAATAAATAAAATTCTGTTGTTGTGGTTGTTCATCAATCTGGAAGTTTGTTGAGTTTCTGGAGTTTTGTCTCTCAAGGGCTAAAATGATTCAATCAAATTGATTTTAACCGTTGAGTTAAGGTTATATCAGTATTGCTGCCATTAACAATTCCAGCATAGCTTTGCTTTTAGTGGTTATTTTTATTTTTCAAATGGTTGTTTTAAAGATGCTTTATTCCAATATTTGACTGCACAATCAGAGTTAAATTTTATTTATAGAACATATTGATTTCATTTGGTAGTTGATAATATGATTTTGATATTACAGAAAGAAAGATAAAGATGAATCTATTCAAAAGCAAGACATATCCAGACCATTGTCAGTTCAAATGCAAGATGAAGATGTGAAGCATGTAACATCGGTACGTTGATTGATCAAATGAGTCTTTTCTTTGTGTGATTGTTAGTTAGGCTGTAAAATAATAATAAGCCAGTACTTACTTAGTAGTTAGTTTGTTTTTTGCGATTGATGTTTGATGAACAAGAAAAAGTCTTCCAGATTTATCATTTATTTTTTTTACTGAGGAAGAATAGTTTTGAAATCAAGGGAAGCTGACAAGACAAGAAAATTTATTTCATCCCTCAGTAATAGCACAAAGTAGAAATTAATCAGCATTCATTTCAGAAAACGACAGGGAAGTTGCAAAAGACCTTATGGTCTTCGAGGTAAGCCACCACCCTCTTTGTCAGAGCTAGGCAATTTATGTCAGTATTGTACATGATTTTTATTACTTCGTCTAAGTGAGTTGCGACATTTTAATGATTTCAGAAAACGACGACCGTTCATCAGCATAAACCGTTTCATGTTGCCAAAGCAAAGATCTGCTAATATCATGAAAAGGAACACGTAAACTGCCTAAAAAAAAAATCGCTGAAATGAATAGCAAAATGACTGTTTGATCAGCAATTTCTGAAGACACATAATACACAAGTATACAACCAGAAACATTAAATAGTTAATTATTTTTGTCACATATATATTTTAGCCTTTTCTATTGTTTTTCAGCAACCCTCAGTTCTCCAACGAGCAACTATGTATGGTCAGATTGTTTCTGCTCCCAAACAATTGTCAGCATCTGGGCCACCACCTGTGGCTGCAAAGCCAAGGCATGACAATATAAGTAACAACTCTATCAAACAAGCTTCAGAAGCTCCAGCTGCCCCAATGAGAAAAAAAACTTCTAAATCTTCCAGAGATTCCCATCATTATGATGTTCCAAAAACTGCAGGTATAGTTTGGTATAACGCAACAGAATGTTTGTGTCGTACAAGTATTTTTGATTGAAAGTTGCTCTGCACATGGATTGTGCTCACTTTCAAAATGAGTTTTAAACATCACATGATTACTAACTCTAATGCTAACCTTACCACTTCCCTCAACCCTAACTCGAACCCAAATGCAAATTTCTACCCAGACCCTTTTGTTTATGATTCACTGCATGTAATGCCATTGTATTTGCATCTAATGCCTGTCCATGAGCATGCCAAGACAAGTCACTTTGTGTTTTGATTTGTTGATGTTGGAATACTGGTGGCAATAGTCTACGGACCGTGACTTTTATGTGTGGAACGTTTAAGCGCCGGGACTTTTAGGCGCCAGAGGTAAAAAAATTTTTTTTTAAAAGTATTTTTCCAAAAGTTTTTTTTTGTTTTAAATAACTGTTTTTTTTTTCGAAAAAAAGTTTTTTAATTGGTTTTTCAAACACTTTTTTTTCCAATAAAAGCTTTTTCCCCCAAAAATCTTTTGAAACAAAAAAGTTTTATTTTGATTAAAATGTTAGTATTTTCGAAGCGTTTCGTCTGACACTTGTCAAAAAGAATCGTCAGAATAGAGAGCATAGGAAAACGAGCGGCGATGGAGAAAAGCCAAGCAGTGATTGGCTGGAAAAGGTTCGATGAGAGAGCGTCGTTTGTGAACAATCTTTAAGCTCTACACGAATTCGTTTTGTCGGCAGAGGGCTTCATTAAAGTTTTGGTAATAGTGACTTCAAAAGCTAATAGATGGAAAGAGAGTAGAAAAAGTTAAAAAAAAAATTGATTTTCCATTGTATTTTTTTTCAATAATAAAAAATGTTTTCCACTATCGCAAAGTTTTCTTACCTAATCCGGACGCATGCAATCTCCTGCCCGCGATCTCAAATTTTGCGGCGCACGGGCACGAGTTGCTTGTGTAATATTGGTACCTGCAGCAAGCCACGTGACGTTTCATGGTTATTTTGCGTCTACCTCTACCAAACAATACAGTACTAAGTTTTTCAGGAACTAAGGATTCATCTCTCAGCAGATTCCTGTTTATGATTGTTCCACCTTGTAGTAAATATTGTAAAAACAATGTTTAAATGGATATTTTTAAGTTTAATTTTTACACCTTATTGTAAATACACTTATAGTAAAAACAATGTTAAATTCTTGCGATTAACTTCTTCAGAATTGCATCAAGAACTTTTGAAGTTGTACAGGATTGCATGCTGCTTCAAATTGAAACAAAAAAATTTTTTTAATACTTTTTTTGAAGAACGGTTTGTTTTTCGAAAATTTTTTTCACCTCTGGCATCTAAAAGTCCATAGACAAAATTTTTTTCCAATAAAAGCTTTTTCCCAAAAAAATCTTTTGAAACAAAAAAGTTTTACTTTGATTAAAATGTTAATATTTTCGAAGCTTTTCATCTGACACTTGTCAAAAAGTCCATAGACAAAATAGTCTATGATGAAACTATTATTTTGTTCTAACACAAGATTTAATTTTTTTTTTATAATTAATCGTTTGCGTGCTATCTGGTTTAAAGGCTACCAGCGCGGAAGCCTAAGGAAGAGTCACCAGAACGGCGACTTCTTAAAAGCAAGCAATGCGAAAAAGTTGTCTTCCCGCAGGAATCGAATCTGCAGCCTTCGGATTACCGGTCCACTGCTCTACCACTTGAGTTAGTTAAGACGTTTCCTCGCATGCTTAATTTTGCCTATTTAAACCCAGCAATTTAATACTTGATCTATGATATTAATAATAATTTAGTTGTGATGTTTTGACGTTTGCTGGCCAGAGCTTTTTTTTTATACTTTTTTGCATTGCTTGCTTTTAAGAAGTCGCCGTTCTGGTGACTCTTCCTTAGGCTTCCGCGCTGGTAGCCTTTAGTCCAGATAGCACGCAAACGATTAATTATAAAAAAAAAGCTCTGGCCAGCAAACGTCAAAACATCACAACTAAATTATAATTAATACAAGATTTAATGTTATTGTTTTATCAGTTTCAGTCGTTTAGTAATTACTACGCTTTCACGTAATCACTTCAACAAACACTGTTGTGTTATAAACTGTAAGATTGATTTGAAGTAAGTGTGAATATTTTACACAGACTTTTTTTGGTTTTTGTACTGTTTAGTATGAATTGTTTATTGCTGGATTGACTATTTAAAGTATGATCATAATATTGTGTCAACACTCAACAGGTTTCTCTGAAGGTTATGTGGCTCCTCGGTTGCAGTCTCAGTCTTCAAAAGAAGCGCTGATAGTACATACCTCGAAGCAACATTCACCGACGAAAACTTCGTCGCCCTCTTCCCGACTTCGAACAGTACGTGTTGTGCTACCCATGCGTTATTCATTGCTATGTAAAGAGTGCTTTTGCAGCTTTTTTTGTTTTCAGGTTGTGTTGAAAAAAAGAGCGGCTGGAGACTTTGGTCTTTCTCTAAGGCGTTCTGCCACGATAGAGATTATCAACAATAAAGAAGTCAAAAAGACTATATACTTCGCAGAACCAGGTTAGTATTTTCAGATAGAATTTAACATGACCTTTGAAACATAAAAATTGGACTTGTGGAGCTCGACAACAAAAAATTGAGCAATAATTGTGCTGCTGGTATATACATTATATTTAGGGCATTTCAACAAACTAATGTTAATTTTATGCACTTAGAGTCCATAAGAATGAAACTGAAATTTAGTTTCGATCGCAACATTTCACTTTAGTGTACTCGTGCTGTATGTATCACTGCCTGATATTTATTATTGAGATTACACGCACTAAATTACTGCATTTTTCATGTTCTATCATAATTTTGCTTACATACAATTTTACTGATAATGTGTTTTTCCCAGGCCAGTCAATGCAACCGTCAATTGACGACGATCCAAATTCTTGTTTGTATCCCGGAGATCGTTTGCTTGAAATTGAAGGAATTAATGTGGAGACCCTTTCCCGCGAAGACATTGTCTCGAAAATCAAGAACGCTGGTACTCAAGTCACGCTACTTGTCCAGTCTATGCAAACTATTAAAGATTCAGCGCCAGCGCAAAATAAGTATGTAAATGAAAATTTGTATAGGTAAGTTTGAACTGGCAAGTATTGCAGAATCTAATGGCTGAGATCTGGTAGCGCTAAGCGGCATAAATTTTTAATTTTTAAGAATAATAACACCGTATAGCTATTGGAATTGAGTGGTGTATCGTAAGTGGGGAATTTTGGCAACCAATAAAAACCAATAAATTGGCAGAGGTCTACACATTTCCTGATGGTGTGTTAGTGCAAGTGTTAGTTTGTGTGCTAAACCTTTGTGATTCATTGTATAGCTGCAGGTCTAACGTATAGCGAAAAACCGATTTTGATTAAATCTCTTTCTTTACTGCAAAATTGGCTGTAGTTTCAAACACGTTGTCTTCAAATTTCAGTCACGACTCCCGTTATAACGTTCCACGGAAGACAGAGGTTGTTCGATCGGGAATTAAAACTGTTCCTTCTCTACCACCTCAGGTAAGATACTAGCTTTTAGAAAAATGATAACTATTGTTCATAATACGCCGGGTATGATTCGGTATCATATTCATACGAATTGATATACTGATAAGTACTGTGTTATATCATCTGAGTGATTATGTGCGGTAAGCTATACTGTCTTGATGATATTGGTTAGCAAAGTGTGATGTATTCAAAAATGACCGGAAGGAAAGCCTTTACGTTCAGTATTTAATGCTATTGCCTGTTGGCATGATAAAATCGACAGTACTTGTTCAAATTCCAGCGATTACCCATTATGAAAGCGTCACTAAATCGGCTGAATTCTTTTTATATTTTGATATAAACACAATTTATTTACTAGCTCTGTAATTCGAAACTGTCCCCTATGCCCTTTTACTCTAACAAGTTCTTCTTGCTTCTTTCTAGAGGTGTGCAATAGTAACTTTTGTAAGTCGTCTTCAGCCTACGCTTTTACCCGTGCTACTTCATTTTGTATATTGGATCACTGCCGTTATCTTTGAACTTATTTAATATTTTTTTGTATCTAAGTAGATTCATTTACGAAACCCCTAAGTTCGAAATTGAGCCGCGAATTGCTTTTCATCCGTTTCCTACAATTTTTCTATGCAAAGATAAATAGTGAACCGGTGTTTCGTTCTAGAGTCGGCATATATGTAAAACATAGCAGAATGTATTGAAATGTTCGTTGGCTGCTGATGTTTCACGTAAACTGCCATTACACGTAGTGCAAGTTTTTTTGCATAAAACTGCCCTTTCAAAACGTTAGTTTGATGGATGATTTTCGCTTAATGAGTTTGTAATGCATTCTTAATGTAATCGACTTTTTTAAGATGCAACTTTGGGCATTCTCTAAAACTGTTAACTGTTGCTACATATGCCTCATGAATTATAACGTGTCTGTTACTAAAACGATACACTTGGTCTCACTTCCCATTTGGGTTTGCCAAATATTTTATAATTGATTTTACAGCTTTCTTGTTTGACGTCAGCATTAAAAGAGGACAATATGTTGTAGAGTCTCATCCTTGACTGGCAGATAAAACGTGTCTGTGTTGTTCCATGCGATTTCAATTGCGTCTTCAATGTAGCAATGAAACTATAGAATGATTTTTTTAAAACATATTTAAATTATGATGAGTTGAATTTTAACAACATTGGTACAATGCCGAGGCAAGTCTTTTGTTTATTTTTTGACGCTGAAACAACCATCGCTCCATTTGTAAACGTACCAACTATCGTCAACTCTCGCTTTTGCGTTTCAACAATGTAGGTACATTTCAAGTGATTTAATAAATACAAAAGCCAAGGTCAAGTAAATATCGTAAGCACCAACAAAAACTAATGCGTTTAAAACGGCGTTTCAAATATTTTCAGCTTGTATGTTGTTTGAGGTGCATTATGTGTGAATGCCATTTGCCTAAAATTGTAGGATTATAAAATCAGCATGGTTGGCTACTGTTTTTTTTTTTTCGTATGTTTGATCATGTGATATTTTCTCAAACTTATCGGTTTAGAAATTAAAATTGAAGTGGAAGACTAAAATGGCTACTTTATACCTTATGCGGGTGTAGCCTATGAAGATAGCGTTCATGAAAAAAGCAGCCTAAGACACCTTTGTCGGGAAATGACTTCTAAAATGTATATTCAATATTTATGATTAATGGTTCATTGCAGTAAATAGTGAAAAGAGGACCGACTAATTTAGCGTACATCTTATATTGGCACCTATTGAGTCTTTTTATTTTTTTAGAATAAACTGATGTATAATGTACAGACTTATTCGAGTTCCAAAGCTGAAAGAAAACTTGTGTATCTGGATGCTTGGAGCGAGCTGCTTCGTGCTCTCAGTGTTCTTGAAAGTGCTCAAATAATAGCTTTAATTAGAGCAGGATTCTATATTTAGCACACCACAAATAAAAACATTAAAAGCCTTACAATCTGTTTCACTCTTATCGGGATCAGCGGGATCTTCAAGGGTTAACTTGTAGAAATACTGTAGAATTAATTAGAAGCTTTCAATTGTTTAGAATAGAACTGATTAAATAGAACTTCAATTAACCCCCCTTCGTATAGAAACAAATAGTTCTATTTGATTGAGTTCTGAGGACCCCGCTAAGGGTTAAAGGGACTGTAGGATTTTTAATGTTTTATCTACTTAAATTAATTTGAATGAAACAGCCAATGGTCATTGATACAAATTGTGTGGCTAAAGCTGTTAAAATGCAATCTAACTTAAGATACATTGCCTACGCCCTACAACCTACCATTTCAGCGGTATTCATGGTAACAAGTATGATTACGATTAGTTAGAATGTGTATGCATGAAGATTAAACATTCTACAAGGTCTAAATGTTTAGATGATATGCCAAACAATAGCTCATTAGCTAAATCAGAACGCTACAAGTACTTCTGTAATTTTCGACCAACATTTTTGTCTGATTGCTCTCATTATTTCCTGTAAGTGTTTGAAAATCTCAAGTAGGCTTTTCAGTGAAGTCGTTTTTATGTCTGTTGGATTTTCCATCACCCCTAGATTTATTTTTGTCGTACTGCTATGCCGTTTTCTAACGTGTAATATTTTTTGCGTTTTCAAAGTTACATTTTGTGCTGTCGTGATATAGCTTTGAGATCGTGCCAGGATGCAGTCTTTAGAAACGTAAACATTTTGAATCTACCCCATAGTTTCTATTGAATTCATTCTTGCATTTTACGAATAGTTGAATACAATTGTGCATAGTTCACGATTGTACTTTGAAATTTACAATTGTACTTCGATCCAGTTTTATAAAGTTTACAATTGTACTTTTTGATGCGTCTTGAAATTACTTCGCTTTTCTTTTACATTACTTCGTCTTTTGGGATTTTGTCCTTCGGAATTTCGTTCGTTCTGGATTTTGTCTAATTTGAGATTTTGTCTGGTTGTTATTTTTTAAAGAATCCTCTGCCAATGTACCAGCTTTTGCCTTTCAAATAAAGGCAAATATACCACTATATCTGCCAATATATAACCGCTTGGTTGAAGCATCGGCACGGCGCTGTAGAGGAATCCCCTTCACCTAATGTGGCAACCGAACGATTTCTTGTTCATAAGGCAGACTCTTGACAGACAATTATGACATCTTCAGATGCACAGATGTCTTTTCTTATCACAAGTGTCTCTGCAACATCTATTAAGCGATTGATTGTAGGCTTGTGTGGTCATTTCTTATCAGCGCCGAGGCTGCAATCAGCTGTTGTGTGATTTGCAAGTGCTACTAATAGTTAGAATTAGAATACTGTGTTAATTTGGTGTGCTGGATTCACTAATTGAACCTAAATTTGCTGGTTTAAGGGTTAGAACTGTCTAAAAGTAAGTGCTGTGGAAAAATCTGCAGAAGTGTAAATGACTAGCAAGCGTATGGTCGTAAGAAAAGTTGCTATTTTTGTGAAATTGCAAGTTGCGTTATGCGTTTTCTATCTTCAAAGTTCGTCGCGGTAAATTCTTCTCAATTACTGGCCATAATGTTGCTTTTAACACAAACACCAAATCAGGTGTTGTCTCTATATATATAATTCTAGCAGAATAATATGTAACGAAATCGAATTCTGTTGATATGGATATTATAATAGAGTTTTGTTTGTTAATTGATCATCAGAACCCTTTTTGCTAAAGGCTTTCTATTATATTGCAAGTAGTCATTCAGTTGAATGTAGGCCATAACCGGACATAATATTCTATTCTCATTAGTGTAATTGTTATAGTCATCAGTTCCTTTTATACAGTAGTATACTCTGTAGATAGAGGTATAGAAAAAAGAAGAGGGCTTAAGAATCGCGAATGGGTTTCATGATCGGAAGGAAGTTGCTCGCAGTAGTGTCAACGTTAGCAATGTGGGCAATGAGAAAAATCTCGTATGAAGCACTAGTCCACTGTAGTGTTGCATAGCAATAGCGGCGTATATAGCTGGGCGATATGCAGGTATGAAATTGTAGGATTGTTGACTTTAGTATGGGTAAAACGTAGTTATTTAATTAGATAGTGTAAGCAAGGCAGGTTATATAACTTAAAGGAAAATAGTTGTATCTTTGTGTCAAAATTGTATACAAAATCTTAAGCTATTCAAAAAATCATAGTTAGATTGGCATCCTTTATCTTTAGAGTAAATGTGTTTCTTCTAGAAAAAAAAAAATGCAAGCAACCACAGTCATAATAGAAGACTAGATGGCTTGCAGTCACCAATTAGCTGCTTGACCAAAAGGAAATTTGCCAAATTTCAATTCTGCGCTGTGAAACAAATTAATTAGGCACGGTGCCACTTGCCAGCCTTAACCAAACTTGGGCAACTGTGCATTGGGCACTGCGCAAATTACTGTAAAATATTTGTTCCATTAGTTTAACCTTCTTTTTTTGAAAGCTTTTTAGGTAATTTCAAAAAACAGTAAATATGACAATGTTCGAATTTTAGCTATTGCTTCATGTAGAAAACGGCAACCTTTTTTGGACTTTTTTTTAGCCGCTTTTTCCGAATTATGTTTTCTTTGGCTTTAATATGATCACGTTTTCTCAGCGGATAATTGGAAGAGTTGTCTTAAATTTTCATATTTTATTCACGATGCTGGCAAAGTGCTCTGACTAACAAACCTTCCTCGTTGCATTAAGCCACTGTAGAATTCTTCAAAATGAACCTTTTTCTTAGGTTATACGTAAATTCGTGGAAACTTCTCGCTGAAGAATCTATAATTATAAGGTGATATAATATGACTAACTGGAATATTGCGAAGCAAGCTACATTGTTCGTACAATAGTTTTAACATTTTTTGCATGTCCGCGAAAAATGAGTACTTAGTAATATTTCATATAAATTACAGACTATACGTGCTATTGTATCGCGGTTGATAACAATGTGTAACAAACCGTTTTAATTTTTAGTACACAGCAGTATGTAATATGACGTCATCAGAATTTAAACAAAAAATTGTTGTCAGATTCTTAAAGGAAAACTAATTTTCTTCAATAAGTTGAAGCAATATTACTTGCCTCACTTGCTCAAAAATTACGACCAAAATTGGTTTTACGTGCGTCGGTTTGAGATGATTTACCTTCCAACGAATTGTAAGTTGTATATGGTCGAGCTAACTCGGCCTACGTCAAGTTCTCCTTTGCTGTAGGGTTACAGGTGGTTTAATGATGCATTGAAGCAGAAAAAGTATTTTGAGGATTCTTGAACGGTTTAAAGGGGATATTGATGAGAAAATTGTTGCATAAGTTGACTTTGACCGAAAGTTAATTTTACTTTACCGAAGTAATGCATATTTTTACAAACAAATTTTCATTAGTACTTCTTATTTCAGTGTAATGTGATTGGTTGCGAAAGTATATGCTGTCTAATATCACAATTATCTTGTTTGTCTCATATACCATAAGTATCGATATGGCAATTCAGAACAATTTGCAAAGTCAATAACTGCGTCAATCATCTTCTTCGTTTCATCTTCGTTTCGCTTGTCATCGACGAAGATTAATTGCTTGCTCAGCCAACAAATAACTTGAACAGTGTGCTGTAAAAACTGAACTATCAACTCTGTTTTGAATGGTAGTGTAGCAATATTACAGAAGAAAGTAGTGACATATGAACTGTACTTGAACGTTGAAGTAATTTGGAAAGAAATGGTTAAGGTTCGAAATAATTTATTTGCTGTTTCATTATTTAACTTGTTGAAGTTGGATGCTGAAAGTATTTTTAACTTTTTGATATGAATCTATAGCTGTTACTAGTGCAATTATCTTAATGGAGCCTAATAGAGAGACGTATTTCGATTCAAGAGTGACCCCAAGATTTGAGTTGCAGAATTTTAGTGGAAAAAGTGTTGAATGCCGAGCTAAGGCTTTTATGGCGGACGTTTAGACGCTAGAACATTTCGTGGCGTAGATTGCTAGATAACTCTATGCGTAAATACTAGCAAGAGCTGTTTCGATATCTAATTTACGCGTTCCTCGTAATTATGAAGTGTTAAAAACATTAATTGCTGAATTATGCTAGGATAGAAACCCTAAAACGATATTGACAAACTTAGGTCCAACACTTGGTAGGAATCAAAACTGCAAGTGATGATTCAAAGCAGTTACTTTTAGTTCTGCTTTTTGTATAGTATATGGGTTACGCAGTGTTAAAACATGGACTTTCGTGCTATTATTTAGAAGTCCATGGTTAAGATGAATTTCAATGAGTGTTTCAATGTAACACAGATTATTATAATAGCTGATGGAGTGGCGTTTTTTTGTTTTTCTATTTTACGGCTATTTCAATTCTAACCAGCTTATTCTAACTTTATTTCCACTCTGCTTTATTTCTATATTTTCTTTTTCAGACTTTCAAGTAGCTATGTCTTCTAGTCAAACCGGGTCTTAATTCTTTTGTCTTTCAATCTTTCGTTTAGATTTTCCTCGACTTTCATTTAAGGCATGTTTGGAAACCGCTTCTCTTTCTGGGAAAAGAAGGTATATCTTTATTAGCTTTCTCAATGTTCAACTTTTGTTTGCTTTGTATTGGATATTATTCCATAGTATTTTGGTTTTACTTTTTTACTTTGTGTCTCTTGCTGTAGCCACAGATATTTTTGGTACCGGCGTTCTTTCCTGACTTTTGAATGGGTTGTAAACAGAAATGTTTTTAGGTGAAAGATGATGGAACTCCGAAGCTCCCAGCTGCGAAAAAGGTAGAGTTTTGCTCTTGGTTGCTATTATTTGACTGCGGTACTTGTTTTGAGTTTTGTATTTGAATTTTGTGTCTTTTATTGTTTGCCCAGATGCCTAGGAAACATACCGGTTAGCAAAAGTTGGAAGATACCTATATATCAATCAACAAGCACTTTGGTAACATTCTAGATTACTGTACAGTACCCAGTTTGTAAATCCAACCACTGTCATTTGCTTGTTTGTTCGCTGGCAGCTATTTCAACTCTAGATTGCTTTTCAAAGTTTGGACTAATAAAATTTAATCCATTTATCCTTGTCAATCTTCTTTAAACAGAATCAGTTAAGATTAACGATGCGACGCTAAGCATCGAACTTTTTGCATTCTTATAGTTTGTTGATTAACTTCATCTTTTTTTCAATATCTTGTGCCTAATAACGTCTTTGTTTTTATCTCTTTTTCGATTCTCTTCTTTTTCTCTTTAGAATGTTTGTTCTAAAGAGAACAACCGGAAAAGTATTACAGCAACCCCCGTTACTCGTCGAAAAAGTTGGAATAATCCAAGTAACAACGAAAAAACCTTCACTAATGGCCTGAATGAACTTGGGGCGAGCCACACGCGTTCTGCCAGTGCGTGTGCGGGCGTTAATGGCGCATTTATGACCAAGCAAGCTCTAGATGTAACCCCCAGTGAATTGCATGCAAGTTCGACATATGTTGCACCAATTGAGGATATAAAATGTAAGCAAGATGCGCCTTTAAAAGAGACCTCGAGAGATATAAAGAGCAATAGTGGCATGAGAATTGCTCTTCAAGAAAATGGTTTAGAGAATGTTTTGAAAAGACCCGGTGAAGAAAATGAATGCTTCCATGAAAATAGCGTGCCAAAAAACGATCTGCTTCTGCCAGAAGTCGAAAACGGAGAATCTGAAGATGCAATAAGTAATTCGACGAAATCTACTCTTGTGGAAGATTTTGACAGCCCTGAAGAAAATTCAATGAAAGATCTTGCTTTTTTTAATCAGGTTTATTACATCTTTCTTTCTATTCTTACTACTTTTGACTTTCCTTCTCTTTTGTATCTGTACCTTTACAAAGATCGAGAAAAAATTGGGTAGTTGCAGACGGCAGTTTATTGAACTTGATGTCTTAGGGTTGTTTCATTCAAAGCTCGTAATAGAAAATGTTGGAAATACTCGTTTCAAATTTTTTAAAGATTTTGGGGAAGAAAGTGTCAGAAATGGTCTTTTTTTGATCATTGAACTCCATATTATTGTTTATTCAAAAACTAGACCTGGAAATACGCAAAATATTGAAAAACAGTATTGGCTTGGTGTAGTTTAGTCTGGTCCCGTTCTAACTGCTTAAAGATAGCGGATGAATACGCAAAGCTCATGCTCTTCGCGTGAGTTGAATTTTAAAGCTAAAGCATTTTGAAATCAGGCCACACGGGTGTAAAAATCTTTAACTGCTAAGTGCTGGACTTTTTGCGTAAATTCACATGGCTGCCGGAAGTTGGAACGAATTGTAGCGGCATCCTGAACATTTCACATTCAAAACCAACGTTTGATGACATTATTTAATGCATTTGGCGATAGCATAAGCTTTTAAATGTTAAAAGGAATTTTGACATTTGCCGCCTCCAATTTAAAGCTGTAATAATGAGGTAATTGATTTTTTTTAGCGACCGCTTAATTTATGACTGTAGTGCGATTGAAAAACACTTTATGTTGAAATAGATGTCTGAATTTGACAAATGCAGATTTGCAATGACGAAAGATAGCTGTTACTTGGAGATCATAATTTTACTGCCTGCATTGGTTATTTGCAGCGTAAATTCGAATTTAGATTTTTCATGGTATTTCTGGATTTATGATCTGTATCAAAAGTGTTTGTCGTTGATAGAAGGTTGCATATTTAAGAACAACAATTTCTGGGAGTTGAACTCGTGTATCAGAAACGATTGCAACCCGAAATGCCTCGCGCGTAGCTGATGGGGAACGAGGACAAATGGCCTAATGCCTCTGGCCTGGTGCCTTCCAAGTGGGCCCGCTTCTCAGAAATGGGCTCCCTACTCAAAAATGTCCCCCTCTCCCAGGAGCAAAGGCTTATTTTAGTTCCACCTAAATTCGACGGAAAAATAAACGCAAAATTCTTAGTGAAGATCTTTTTCTTGGTTTTTACCTAATTTCGACGAAAAAAAATCTTTTGGTACCCATTTAGATTGTGTCGTCGAATGCGACCAAATAAAGCGGCCCCTTGAAGCTTTTCTCCCTAGGCACAAACCTCTAGTAACCCAACTGTGAGATACTAAGCACTACCCATTATCCAAGCATATATGCCGTGATTTTTCATACATGTTGTCCTAATAAAAACTGTTTAAGAACGTTATTCTACAGTTGTTATAACCCCAAGGAGGATAAAGAGGGTTCTAATTTTGTTTGTTTTTAGGATGTGGTTAAACCAAAGCCTCTGCCTGACATCATTTCCGTTCCGAAACTCCCCGGAGTAAAATGGATAAAGAAGGACAAAGTATGGTATAGAACTTCAGCTGGAATAGAAGAGGCGTATATAGTAGTAGCTGGTAAGTTCTCCTTATAGTTTACCAATCACACATTGTCATAAGCCGCATTCTGCTCGAATAATGGTGTTACTATGTTCAAAGAATAGGTGCTGTGAGCCTTACTTTTTATTCGAAACGCTTTTTTTTGCTCAGTATATTGAGTTATCAAAGCTTCGTTGAATTTTTGGTCCCCAAAAGGTTTTATTTCTCCCAACTATTCATTTTGTCAGTCTCCGATGTTTTTTCCGTTTTAAATTTGTATTTTTCCTCTAATCCAGAGTCAAGATATACCAAAAGACTGTGATCCTTCTACGTGAGTTGTAAGACGTCTTCGAGAACCAGTAGCGTAGCCAGGGGGGTCTCCATTGGTATGCAGAATATGGAAAATACCACGTTTTTAGCACTTTTTAAACCAATTTCTGCACTGAAATAGAAAATAGCCTTCCCATTTGCATTTCCAAATATAGATGGAGACTTGGTGTTTTTTTGTTTTAGTCAAAAGTTATTGGCTTTTTTTGGTCTTGAACTCAATTTGGACGGAAAAGTCGTTCCAATCTCAGGCGATTACCCCCCCCCCTTTTTTTTTTTTTTTGGTCTTCAACTGAATTTGTACGGAGAAATCGTTCTAAATATAAGTGAAGATCTTTTTTTTGATCTTCGACTGAATTTTGACTGAAAAGGTGAACATTTCAGGTTTAGGCGAGGAGCGTTTTTTTTTTGGCTCCAGATCCCCTAAACAGCTCCCCCATTGGAGATTTCTGGCTACGCGCCTGTCGAGAACTATATTTTCACAAACTGACTAATTTGCAATAAAATTGCGGCAATATTACGTGCACGTCCAGTATTGCAATTCGTGTTTGCCCTATTAATATTTCATGATTAGTGTTGCTTTCATTAGCCCTTATTGCTCATGCACATTTTCTTACTACGGCACCTATTCACGTGCTTTAAACGTGTCAGTTCAATTGAGGTGTTTTATCTTTGTTTAGCTGAATGCTATACTGTATTATTTAGAAAATGTTTTGAAATTGAGTCGAATTAATGCAATATATTGCACACAGCATATTGTGGTACTACATTGCTTTTAGCTTTATGCTGGTATTTTCGAATGGTTTTCAAATCTAATTTAGTTTTAGTCAGGGCTTGAATTTGAATCATTATTTTTATTTTGATTAAAATGTGGGGATAAAATTTTCTATTCCAGTACATACGTACGTACGTGTTTTGGTTGGTTACCAAAATATTTTTAAAATTAAAAAAAATTTTAAATAATCTTGTATGCTGAATCAGCAAAAACGTATCCGAAAAACTTAATGTAAATTTTTCCAAAGCAAAGTGATAATAAATTTAATTTAAACAAAGCAAACGGATTGTTCAAAACTGTTTTGGCGAACACTGATTGCTTTTGCCTGAAATCGAACCAGGTTCAACAGTTGGTAAGATTCGCAATCCTATCAGTATTTGAACATCATCCTATGGGCCATGGTATCTACTGAATAGAGAACACTTCAGTCGAAATCATATGCATGTTCATTTCTATTCATAAGTTTATGGACAACCACTCTGTTTTAGATGCTGCGTCAGGCGATTTTGACCAAGTTCCTGAAGGCAAATGCAGAATCGAAATTTCTAGAACGAAAGATATTAACATGGTCCCCGAAGATGACGTCGAAATGGTAGTGAATTCCAATAGTGATCGTTGTGGTTAAAAATGATGAATGATCCTTGAAAAAATACCCCAAACAAACAGAATTTTACTTATTTCAATACTCTCTTCCTATTTCAGTGTTGGTCAGTATGTCCTACTCCTGTGTGGACAAAATCGAAATTGCTTCTTGAAGGTGTGATGTCAATTAAATGGAACCAAAACAATCATTATCTTGTGCCGTCAGTATTTTCTGTAGAAAAGATTGACCAACTAGCTTTCTCTACCCTCCACGTAGCTTGCCTTGCTTTTATTGTTTGGTTTCGCAGTAACTTTTATGTTGTCAGAATCTTTGTAAGTTTTGCAATTCCAATACCTTCCCTACTTTCTAACAATATTTTCTCAGATAAAGTATAAGCTACTTTGAACGGAACGAAACATTAAATTATTTAAAAATTGTAATTTATAGAACTACCATTCTAATTCACTAGCCGGTAAAAGATGAACGGTAGTCCCCTACAGTAGTCCCCTACAGTGTTCTTGCTTTTAAACTTTATTTTTGTTTTAGGCTAACGACTCACAGTTCGATCGGGTGGCTGATCTTACTAAACTGCGGCACTTGAATGAAAGCAGTATCCTTCATACAATCAGTCAGCGATATGAAGGAGGTCTTAATTACTCCCTGGCCGGCAATTATTTGGTCGCTTTGAGGTTACCTTATCATCACCCTTCTAATAACAACAATTTCACTGAAAAGGTACTTTTAGAACATTTAGTTTGAGTTAGGTATTAGAATTTTTGATTTGTTTTGAGAATATTTGCCAAGTTATAATATTTTGAAAATTTTTGTTCAAATGAAATTATTTGCTAACATTTGCCAATCAAATACGCAGGTTTATACGTGCCGTACATACTAACACACCTAAGTTTGCAATAGAGTTGGGCAATGTAGAACATTTGACTGTTCCGGAACGAAACCGAATTCAGAACACCACATCTCAAATTCACAACACATGCGAAGTCATAGTTTCAGCAACACTTCAAGCATATTTATTTAACGTTTATCATACGCGCAACAATGTATGCCAGTAAATAGGGTCCACAACAACTAACCGCAAACTCGGTTTGCAGCTTTCAGTTGAGTTGGTTCGAGTTATTGCACTTTATTGAATGGAAAAGAAACCACTGCATGAAGGATGGATTACAGTGCTACACATTTAGTCCTTCCAAATGTTTATCAGTCTGCCTGGAACTCAATGCTGTTGCTGTCAACCCAGCTGCAGAAAAATAACGTTTGGAGCTGGCTGACGTAGCCGGTATTGCCAAGCACTTCGTAGCTAACTGACAATGAAAGGTTTAAGAGATTTAAAAGCAAACTTTTTGCGGCATAAAACCGAATTCAAATATTCGGTTTAAACTAGATTTTCAGTACCGAGTAACTTTGGATTCGAATCGTTCTGGATTCGGTGTTCTACATTGCCCATCCCTAGTTTGAAATAAGCTTTTTTTTGTCTGCTTTTGCGCACTTATCGGTTTTTGTTTTCAATTCCGTTTTTTTATTTCGATCTTTTTGTCGGGAAAAAACAAAAATGCCAGCCAAGTCAACGTATAAGAATCATATGCTTTTGAGTGATCTGGTCTAAGACGAATGATATATTTTCTCAAAGCAACCACAATATTTTATAAATATTATCGTGTTATCTTGTATATGTTTATAGATCCAGCAAACTTATAAAGGTACCCGTTTTGGCGACACTCCTGCTCATTTATATGCCACTGCCCAGCACGCTTATCACACCATGATGACCACAGCCACGGACCAGTGCGTAATGGATCTTGGACAGACCGGTTCTGGCAAAAGCGGCGACATTAGACATATACTCAACTACTATGCAACAGTTGGTGCTAGTTCGCATACAAATTTAACTGGTATGTTTCGGACCCAGTTAAAATTGTTACAGTTTGATGCTGACCGCTATGACCCTTCTTTGCATATCTACACTCTGGCATTTTTTGGTTTATTTTCGCAACGGAAAAAGTAAACCAAAACGAAAAAAAAGATCTTCAACCAGATCTGAAAACTTCCTTACAAGGTTTATGTTAAGCATATTGTTTTGATTTAGCCTTTGAGGATGTTTCTACAGTTTGATGCTAGAATTTGCAGCTTATTTACCGAAGTCGCAGTATCTCTGTTTTGTGTATTGAGTTTCTTTTTTTGTACAGCTATTTTCTTTGAATGTTGCTATGGCTCCTTAGTCAGATGCATCGACACCTGGTAGAGTTATCTCAAGGGGGATATAAATTGCTATTATTATTATCAACCTTATTCTTGGTCGAAATTTTGGTGACTAGGTTTCTTAAATGAAAGTTGTTTGCTTAGAAACACGAAATAGCATCACAACCTTACGACTGGAATTGGATGATTCACCTGCATTTATTGCGTTGTTGAGGTCTTCAGACTTTATCTAACTGTGACTGTAAAGATCAAACGTTTCTAAAAACCGAACCCAGCTCCAAAAGAAAAGAAAGCCTCCGCCAACTCCACAGTCAATGTTTGCTTGGCTCCACGGAGTTTTTTTTATGTATACGTACTAGCTAGTTTTAGAGTAAGTGTTTGGTAATGTTTTTAAAATATTTGATGTAGTGGAGAAGTTGTCGTCGGTGCTGGACGTGTTTGCATCATTCGCATCTGCCGCCAATAGACAATGCAGGAACTCGTCGAGATGTGTCCTGGTTTACAACATGGACTTTGACAGAAGTGGTCTACTGGCCGCTATGTCAGTTCAGGTGGGCTTTTCCGATTGTTTGTAGTTGCGATTATTAGGATTTTCTCGTTCCGTTAGGTATTAAGCCATCCACTCGCTTGTCTCTCGCTGCGAGCATCGGAACCTGAGCGTGGCTGTACGATTATTATCAATCTGAGTCTAGTTAAGCAAGCAAGCAAGCAGTCTTTTCACCTAGGCATTTACAACTATGGCTTTGGGGTTGTAGTTACATATTTATTTACGATTTGCTTTAACCAGAAGACTGACCTTTAGGTCTTCGAGTCAAGCTGCCACCTGCTTATCATTTTTGTCTACCACACACAGTCGAGGCTTTTACGTTGTCCCTTTTAATTATGAACGCCAAGCTGGAAAGATGTGATACCAATTTTTATAGTCTCTTGTTTAACTTGACCAAGAATGGAACTCAAATTTACCGTTTTAGTAGCAGATGTTCTCGCACTCTACCACTGATCGGTTTTGTTGGCTCTTCACTCATTTGCTACCTTTTGCTAATTATACTCGCGCATTTGGAAAATTTTGAGTTGAACTAATATCAGCATTGTTTAAAAAATTATGTTTAAAAAAAGAAACTGTTTTCCAGGCCTTGCTACTTGAAAGAAGTCGGCTGATCAAGCGAAAAGAAGATGAAGCAAACTTCAGCATCTTCTACCAGCTTCTACACGGTGCAGACACACAACTTAGGTAGGTTGAAGATTTTCTCTTGGGTTTATATGTTTCTCTTGGTGGCGGAGTAATTACTTGTTTTAACCTTTTTATTTAGTTTTTTATTCATTTTTGGTTTTTAACTCATATTTTTTTCGCGTAATTGGAGAATAACCATGGATCAATCGATCAATGTTTATGTGGACAATACTAGTGAAAAAAATTTTTTTTTGAAAAAGTTTTTTTCATCCATAAGATAGGAAATTTTCTTAGGATTTCAAAAATGTTTAAGTTTTTACTGAATTCCAACTCCTTCTTAGGAAAATTTTTGTTTTACGGACCATACTTAGACCTATTTGATGAAATGAATGCATCGATTTGTCAAGAAGCACCTTTATCTTGCTGTAATTATAGCTCTAAATTGAGTTTGTCTTGTTATTATGCACTTCTCCATTCCTTTTAAAATACAAAAAAAAATATTTGTTAAATGTAGCTGTTATTACAAGAAGTTGATTTAGCTGATTTTAGAGAAACTGTTAGAATCAGTAAGAAATCAATTCAGCTGTTGAGTAGAGAGTAATCCTAAGAGATGCTGGATGAACAGTAACTGATGACTGAATAAACTTATCTCTGTTCTGTATAAGTTTATTTGATTGGCTGTATGATGTGGTAACAGTTTCAGCCAGTTTCTTAGCCTAGCAATGACAGATGACATTACAGTAAACTTTTTAGGTTAGCCTACTATCATAGCCATATCAAATAGAAATTGGAATTATTCCGTTTTATGTTGCTGATATGGAATATTTATGGAATTATTCTACTGTTTACTCTTGAATTTAGTTTAGCATTGCCAAATGCCTAAGCCAACTAAAAAGCATAAATTTAGAGGTCTCTCTTTCCTCAAGAAAAAAAAACAACAGCTTCAGTTCCCAGTGAAGAAGCTGCTGGTACCAGTAGTTCAGCTGCTTTTTCTTCTCAAAATCTAGTTGATGATAAGCTCATGGCAACCATCAGTGAATGCAATATTCAACCTTCCAGCTTTGTGGAAACAGATAATGTGGTGTCAGTGAAGACTTTTGCACTGTTTTGGGAATGTCACCTCTACCACTAGACAGTAGCTGGCATTGCATAGCAATAGCATCCATCATACTGCCATGAAGTTCATGCATGATGATGAGTTGGTGGAGGCAGAAACCAGACTTCGGCAACAGTCTTCGGAACCAGACTTCAGCAACAGTCTGAATAAAACACTAACTGCAAGAAAAAAAGCTGCTGCAAAAAAGTTTTTAGCATCGATTACCAACCTGGACAGTTGTGAAGCTGAGTTTGACAATTTAGCTTTGTGTAGAAAATTTGTGAATCATGCATAAATGAAATGAATTGGCAAGTAAAACTTTAACGGCGATTTTCTCAAAACATCATTTTTTGGCACAAAATTTGTAACTACTCCTACATTTCTGGTCAAAATTGCATAAAAATTGAAACATTTGATGTCAGTTAGGTGTAGAATAAAATAATGGAAGGTTTTTTAAAATTCCAAGTGGCTTGGGAATAATTGGACATATTCTCTTCAAAATTTCTTGTGCAAAAGTAAACATTTTAAAAATTGTATATTTCAATGAGTAGACATCTGTGGAAAAAATCCTCCATTATTTTGCAGTCCTAGGATAGTTGTTTATTATTTGTAACTTTGATATGCATGGGTCTTATTGCTAAAAAGTTTTTAGAATTTTTCTGCGGGTGAAATTTTTTTGCTTTTTGTTTTTTTGTGCTGTTTGATGCTGTTTTTTTCTTATTTGAGTGAACTTTTAATAAAATTATGAGTATATTTGAATAGCTGATTTCATGCTGATTCTGTAGATACGAGGGGTGTATGAAAAGTTTTAAGCATCAGAAAACCTAAAAGGAATTTGAGATTTATAATCATTTATTTTTCAACATAGTCCCCTTCAAGGGCTGAACACTTGCTCCCACGGTGCTGAAGCGCTTTTATCCCCGTGTAGAACAACTCTTTTGTTTGAGACTTAAAAAACTCCTCTACTGCAATTATGACGTCATCGCTGGCAAAATGGCAACCAGCCAAGGATTTTTTCATCTGTGGGAAAAGATGAAAGTCGGAGGGGGCCAGGTCTGGCAAATAAGGTGGATAGGGGCAAGTTGAAATCTGCAATCGTGAATTGTTGCCATGGAAAACCACGGAGGTGTGAACTGGTGCATTGTCTTGATGGAAGAGGATTCCTCTTGTGAACTTCCTTGGCCTTTTTTCTTTGATTGATTCCCTTAGACGCTTCAGTTGTCCAGAATAATGGTGTCCAGTCACTGTGTGGCCCTTCTGAAGGTATTCAATCAGTATGATATCCTGGTAATTTAGTTTTTTTGATACTTAAAACTTTTCATACACCCCTCGTATATAGATTGATGGGGTTTTGATTGGAATAGGATGACTTTTGCAACAATTTTTAGCACTACTCCGCAAAAACTAAAAACACTAGTATTGTCCCCTTAATCACTATGCTTCTTTCTCTGATTCACTCCATTGCTATGTTAATCCCTTTAGAAAAGGAGGCTTTGGTAGCGTATTTCTATAATTTGCTTTCTTTCAGGCGAGAATTGTTTATTCTGGACTTAGAGCAAGAATCGAATTATCTCGTATCAACTACCTTCAATTCTGACTCAAGCTTCCACCAGATGGCAGTCAAGGGATTTTCGAGCCTTCAAAGTGCTTTCGACAAGTTGAATTTTTCACCAAATGAATCCAAGGCCATTTTCATGCTGATAGCAGCCTGCTTACATTTGGGATTGGCTGGTACTCAAAAAGGTAGTGTGTTTTTTATTGGCAGAAAATGGAAGGGTTTATAACACTATTTGTGTTATGCTTTCTATATTACGGAAGATTTGAATGAAATATTACATTTGAAATTGGCTAGTGCTCAAAAAGGTAATGTATTTTTGTTGGCAGAAAATGGAAGGGTTTATAACACTATTTGTGTTATGCTTTTTATATTACGGAAGTTTTGAATGAAATATGCGCAGTAGTTTTGATAAAAAATGACTCTTTAAAGTGCTGTGTAATATTTTCGAAATATAAATCGCGAAAAAATACGGTTTACATTTTCGAATTCCGTTTCAGCGCTACTTAACAGAAAATATGGAATAGAACATTTACTGCACGATCAAACACATGCTACAATTTTCGAACTATTAAATGAATGGGGCATTATACATTCTGCTTACTGTGCCAAACAATCTAATTTGAGATTTTCTACTTTGAAATGTACGGACTCGATGTTTTAAAGATTTTGAATCTTAAAACTACGCATTTTGTCAAATTACTTAGCTTCTAATTTCTCAAAAATCTCAATTCTGACGTTATCAAAAATAATCAACATTCACGTATGTTTACTATTGTTTAGTTGATACTGGCAAGTACCAGTTTGCGAGAGTAGATTCAGCTCAGAAAGCGGCTTCGTTGCTTGGAGTGTCAGTTGAAAATTTATCGAAGTTGATATTCTCGACATCACCGCCTAGCAAACGTGTAAGAAGTACGTCAACTGCTTCTCTCAAACGGTCCAATTCGTCTCTATCGACAGTGTCGGCCGTATCATATCAGGTAACATTTCAAATACAAGTTTATTTTTGAGTTTAAATGATGCTGGTATTTAAGGGGAAAAAAAGAAGTCAAGATGAGCTCAAGAAGTCATACATGCCTTGTTGGTGCCATATCTACGTAAAACATTTATTCGCGTTTATCACGTAGTAGTTGTATTTTTTCCACTTCCATTTTTAATTTCGTTTGGGCTAGGAAAAGTTACATTGAATAGTTAATTTTACACTTTTAATGCAATGTTTGCTGGGGCATTAACAGCGGCGTCTAATCCCTTTTTGATGGCTGCTCTAGCTAATAACCATGGAATAAAGGCAAACTCTGGTTTCAATTTTGATACGAGATTTTCAACTAGAATGTTATCTCTTGCAGGGAGAAGATAACAAACTAACTGGTCAGCAAGCTTTGGATTCGTTCATTGTTGGTTTATACGCTGAAGTATTTCGCTTGGTTGTATCGCTCGTGAATAGGTGCAATTGAAATGTCTCTTTTTGCTTATTTTACGTGTCATGTGACCTTTTCTAAAATGTGTATATAACTATTTTGAACATACAATAAGTTTCCAAGTCTTGAGAAAACTAACGAACTGGTCTTTTGAATGTGGCTTGATTTTCCCATTTAATTCACAGATTTGTAATTCAATTACTCAATTCGTAACCATTTGCATTTGAATGGAATACAACAATATATTGGACATTTCTCAAAAACGATATCCTCCCCCTAGAGAGAGAGTTTTACCTCCACAACAGCAAGAGGCAAACATGTTGAACTGGGATTCGACATTGTAGGACCAGGGGTAGTTCGTCTTCATTTTATTGTAGTTTTTAACATTTTCTTCATAAAAAAAAAAGTAAGAAAATATCAATTTTGAATTTTCTGTACCCCTAAACAGTAGTGTAGTTTTTTATATTATTTGTGTTTAATATGCTTGTTGCTTTTGCAGAGCTTTGGCTTCTTCCAATCGAGCCCAGAACACCATTTTGGTCGTAGATGCGCCGGGTTACCAGAGGTCATCGAACGATGGTAACCGGAACCCAGCATCGTACGCTGACCTTACTTTCAACTACTTGCAAGATCGCGTGCACGCCTTGTTCCATCAACATGCTTTTACCGTGTTCAAAGATCGCTACCAACAAGTAGGCATGAATGATATTTTGATTTGTTTTTATCCGTATTTATTTCCCTTTTTGCTTTGATGGTGAAGTATCATGTCATTGATAGGCGGAAAATGGGCTAGTTTGGAAAATTGAGTTGATAGTCACAGAACCTACAAACCAATTGACTAAAGTGGTTAATACGCTCACCTCCAGAACAATATGTTAGGGGTTTAATTCCTGGACTTGTCAGTGTCGCAGCCGTTGCGATAATTCGTCGTAAGAAGTTTTGTATGATAGGTGCAATACCTCGGAGATGAATCCTGTCAACTCGTCACATGCTTTGACGCAATACAGCGAATATAATAATGGTGTGACGTGAGTTTTTACAACTTTTTTCAGGAAGGAATAGATTGTGATGTCATAGTTCCGGAAGATAATTTTATGCCTAGTGTTGACGCAGTGGATCATCCTCCTGCTCTCGGTGGAAGTGGAGCGAAAGGACTCTTCTGGATCCTTGATGAAGAGGCAGCTTCTCCAGGAGCTTCCGACGAGAGTTTTGTGGAGCGATTGCTCCTCCATTATGGAAAACCGCAAACACCAAACGGTAATAGTTTATTTGATCCCAACCTCTTTCTAAGACTGTTTATGATAGCGAACTTTCATTAAGATGGCATTTAATGAACGGTGCTAAAACTATAGGTTTTGAAATTTTGCACGAATTTCGGGTCGCTTTTCGAATTTTTTTGTTTAGACAGGTACTAGATACCGATAAGTGCAGACACGTAAAGAGAATTTCTGCGACTTACCAAACAACATTTTCGTGTTTTTCCCCCGAGTTTTCTAGCACCGTTGAGGTTTCGTGACATTCCGTCGCGCTATACTAACTGCTTCCAGCCACAGGATAGAGCTGAGTGTAGTCGATCTACGACAAAAGGGCGCAGAGACGTAAATCTACAATCTGGCTAACATTTTTGTGCTTCGGAAGTGTAATCAAAGGAACGAACGTGATTAATGAGTATTTCAGTTAAGTTTTGAAAGAAAGTTTTTTCAGTTGGTTTCCTCAGGCAGTGTCCACTGTCATTTTTTTCATTTTTTTAACCTCTGTCATTTTCATTTTTTTCACCAAGTTTCATTTTTTTTTCTTTTCAGCCTATTTTTACTTTTTTCAACTTTTTGTGAAGAATGTTAATTTTAATTGTGGAATTTTTTTTCAAGTGCAACTGTGTATGAATTAAACCATTGTTTGTGATTTATTGTTTATATTTTGGGAGGACTTATAGCTTTGCTTTGTGTGAGGAAAATGAGGGAAGCCAAGTAGCGATTTCGGTAACTTTTTTAATTTTCATGATTATGTTTCGACAAAAGCAACTATTGTCTAAATTTTTTTTTTAAAGCAGTCGAATTAGGTTAAAACTTTAATTTTTTTATTTTATGATTTACCGGCTTGTAATAATAAGGCTGAAATTATATCATTAGCCACTGGCCTCGTAGCCCATTTACGCAGCCAGTTCAATTATGTGTTTGCACTGTTGATTTCTATGCCGCGTTTTAAAAGCGATTTTTGCTAAAATATGCCTAAACTTAAGTTAGTTTAGCAAAAAAAAACTGCAAAATCTTTGAGCGCTGGGACTCTGCCCCCAGATCCCCTAATCTCCGGCAGCAAGGCGCGCTACTCCAAACTCCTTTGTCTCCAGCAACTAGGCGCATTACCCCAGACCCTTGATTCAGCCCCCCATTGCAGATTTCTGGCTATGCGCCACGCCAAACTAACAGCCAGTACAGTATACAAAAATTTTATTTAGAGTAGCACTTGGTTACTGGTTGCGCCTAAAGCTATTAAACTGGAAGGGAAAACCGTACAAAAAAGCTTTCAAAAATATATCTTGAGCGGACCCCTCCCTGCAGAAATTTCTGGATCCGCCCCTGAACTGTATCTTTTTACAGTATCGATTTTTAATCTAAGGTACGTTAAGTTACCAGGACAATTTTCATCTTCTATTGAAAGTTAATTTCCGAGTTTTTTTGTAACAATTTTTACGCCAAAATTTCACTGACGGCATTCCTCTCCCGTACGGTAAATCTATGTACGAGCTTAAATGTTTAACTTGCAAAAAGATGACTAAACCCTGGTCAGTAAAATGGTTCGATTAAATGAAGTTATTTCCTCTAAAATCATGATAGAGTTGGTGATATACGAAATTCTTTCCTTTGTGGAACGCACAAAAAATACTGCAGGCTACAGAACTATGTTACCTGCCTTGTGCTACAAAAGGCAACTTCAGAAACTTCTACCAAGCTGCAAGAATTATAAGCTTTTGTGCATAATGGTTGGATTAATGTGACGTAATAGATAACTTTTTCGATCATGCAACAGGTAAAAGTTTATTTTTTGATTGCGCTCATTTCATTACGTAACAAGCGTTAACGTTCTCCTTTGCGGCATGTTATGCATTTTCCATCGCGATTATCTCATAAATTACTCCAGCTGGAATCATAGGCGTAGCCAGGGGGGGACAGGGTCCCGCCCCCTCATTGAAATGTCACCAATGATTAAAATGTAACAAAAAAGCCTATTCTTCAATTTCAGTTTCTTTTAGCACTTTTCGCATGCTACAATACCGTAATTAAGTAACAATAATACTGACACCCGGGCCCCTTCAATTCAATTTTTGCCAACCAATTTAATTCTACAACCTAGGTGAAATTGAGGGCTTTTTTTCTAAAAGTTGCTACCCCAGGCCCTCGTCGAACCTTTCTACGAACGTAATGCAATAACCAGGGCCGGATTTGCCATGTGACACAGTGCCAGGGGCCCTGCACTCAGATGGTAAGACTCTTTTTGGTCTTCACCTTATTTGGGAGCAAGATGTTGCAAAAATTCCCAAAGTGCCAGGGGCCCTCGCGCAATGTAAATCCGGCCCGGGCAATAACATGGTTAGTAAGGGTAACCATCTTTTGTACTATTTTTCATTAACAATTCACCTCGCCAGTTTTTTCCCGACAAGATACTTTTGAAAAAACATTAGCTAGGAGAAATGCTCATTGAACAAATTATTGAATTTGCATTTAAGGGAGCCTGGTTCCCCTGGCCGTACATGTACTCCTGTAACTGGTTATTTCCATGACAAAGCAAAAATCTCTTAGACAAATCTTCGAGTGGATTATTATTTACTGCTAAAATACTACAGGAGGCAAGATACCGCGCTTCCTCTTACCTGGGCCAGATCATTTACAAAATTTAACCCGAAATGCAAGATTTTAACCGTGTTTTGGACTTAAATTGTAAGTAAAAAAAAGATTGAACAATTTAAGTTTTTCAATTGGCTTTCACATGTTAAAAATCTAGTTTGCGAAATGTGATCCGATGGTGTTAAAATAGCTATTTCTTTGCCCTCAGACCCCCGTTTGGGATACGTTGAGGTTACACTGGTTTACTCAACACGTCTCCCAATTTAGACATTTGCACTTTTTAACTTTCAGCTTCTCCCTTTAGCAAAATCCTAGTTACGTGCCAAACACGGACCACGACTTCTGATCTTCCATTCTACAATATCTTTGTATTACAAAAAGTTCCTTTTTCACAAATTTCTGACGACGTTATTGCGTGTGATTTGTGGTTCGCCACCCTCCCCCCCCCCTTCCACTCAAAAATCCTGGCTACGCCTATGGCTGGAATGCTGAAATTTTTTGCAAAAGATAAAAGGGTAAAAAATGTTTAAAAATAAAGTTGAAAAAATTGTGAAATTTTCCACATGTTTTCTTGCAACACAGGGTAGAAATAAGAGGACAAGTAAAAAAGAACCACATGAAACCTGGCAAAGAGGTGCTGGCTGAGCACCACTGCTCTTATGCGTTAGTAAAATGCGTGTTGGGGGCGAAACCCCTAGACGTTGATATGCGTTTTTCAAAATCCTTGCAGATTTTGTTCTAAGCCGTTTGTATCCTTGGCCTTAATTGGTTCAAAAACGTTATTTTCGTTTGATAGACAGTGTTTGTGCGGTTAACTTAGGTACAAGGCACTCTGTTTAAGTAGCATTGTGGCAAAATTTCACAGAGTGGCCAGAATTATGGAGAAGTTTTGTCATTTTTTTTTTTTTACAATTTTTGTCATTTTTTTCATTTTTTTCTGTAAATTGCTGTCATTTTTTTTCATTTTTTTGTTCAAAGGTGAGTGGACAGCCTGTTTCCTGTTTTCAGTGTTCAGTTATCGCAGAAAGCACAACCCTTAAACTGATGTTTATTTTTTAATGATTTTATTTGCTTCACGTAACCGACGAACGTCAGCGGTTGTTTTCTAACGCAATCATTTGCGTCGGTTACATAAACCAAATAAAATCATTAAATGATAAACATCAGTTTAAGGGTTATGCTTTGTGCGATAACTGAACATTGAAAACAGGAAACGAACTGAAAAAAACTTTCTTTCAAAACTTGACTTTAAAAACTTAACTAAAATACTCAATAATAAAGTTCGCTCCTTTGATTACATAATTATTTCCGAAGCACGAAAATGTTAGCGCAGATTGTAGATTTACGTCTCTGCGCTCTTATGTCCCTGTACTCTTACGTCCCTGCGCCCTTATGTCTGCGCTCTTATGTCCTGCGCCCTTAAGTTGGGTTTCGAAGTGTAGTACCAACCAATTAGGCAGTGCAGTACATGTTTGGTTTTGTTTTCAGCGCTTCCAACTGTCCAACGAGCCCCTAACAAGGGCTGTTTCATAATACGCCATCAAGCGGGCTTTAGTTGTGTCGAATACGAAGCTTCTGGTTGGCTTGCTTATGCCCATTATAACTCGAACGTATCGAGCGTGGTTGAAGTCCTACAAGATTCAAAAAAGTGAGAGCTCTATAAAATTGAAATAGGGAATAGTTGCTAGAAAGTAGTTAACTTAACTATTCAATGTAACTTTGTCTTGATCAAACGGAATCATAAATGGAAGTGGAAAAAGCTCAAATAAGTTTTCTAGTTTAACGCAGCCCTAAAGAAATAGCCGTTTGAATATTATATTTTATTCAAAATTCATTTTACCGAGAGAATTTTTCATGCAGTTATCTGAAAGGTTTAATATATCTTTTTAACTTTTAAATAAACTTCTTTTGGGATCAAAATTATGTACAATCTAGTAACAAATAGTTTGAGCTTTAGAAATCAGTTACATGTGCATTGGTACTGAGATTCTAACGTTTTTTCTATCTACTATGTGTGTATGATTGCCTGGAGCGATACTTTATATTTGTTAGGAAAGCGCGTTAAAGGAGACTCGTTAAATCAGGCAAGTGAAACGAAAGTTTTCGTTCATTTTTAGAAGTTACATTTGTGAGTTATTTGGCGGCTTTGGCGAAAAACAGCATAGTGCGGTATCAAATCTCAAAATGGATGCTGGTGGTACAAGCTTAAAGCGGGGTTCGAGCTTCCGGAAAGGCTGGTCTTCCACTTCCGGTGCCGCGGCAGTTAAAAAGTCCGTGTGCATGATCGCGAAGTATCAAACGGTAAATATCGCTCATTGTATATTGCAGACGAATATTCATACGATTCTTTCAGAGCTGCTTTAAATGTGTTTTGAATGAAACTTTAAAGCCCCAAGGGTAATGTCAAGGAAATTTTTTAATATGTTTCCACAGTTTTTTTTCTGGCAGAAACGTATCATTCATGAAATGCACCTCACAAAAAGTGAAGACTTATTTTGACTTGAAATGTGTATGCATATTTAGAATATTTTAAGAAGTTCGACTGGAGACCTAACTCAATTTCTAGTAAATTAACCATTATTGCATAGGTTTGTTCTTTGAAAAAAAGTTGGTGAGATAGAATTGTTGGATGGTAAGAATTGATTAGTACTGTAGCTGTTTTTGTAATGTAGCGGGTTATTTTGTGACAGGACGGCCTTATTGATATGATTCGACGAGCGCAACCGCACTTCATTTTGTCCTTCTCTCCTCAACCACAGCTCACTGACTCCACGTCACAAACGCTCCTACTCGACGTTCCACACATCAGAAAACAACTGCGAGGCTTTCAGCTGCTGAACGCCGCAAGAACGCTAAAACAAGGTGACAAAGTGGAGTCTTGACAATGAGCAACAAGCCTGGCAGAATTAATTTATATTATTACAACTTATGGGCAATGGCTAAGCAGTGGCAAAATAAAATAACTGAAAATGTAAAATCACAACAATGTACGATTTTTTAATCGCACATGATGATAAAAAATGATGATAATTTTTTCCATAGTTTAGGTTATAAAAATGCAGAACCAAGACCAATGAAAATCGACATTTGTGTTTTTTGTTAAGTTTTATATCTACACCCTCTTTAAATATCTTGAATTAACACCTACCAAACAATGGATTGAAAAATGCTACCTGTGCGAACAAAACGCGGTTATACGTACATGAACGGAACGTTTTTTTCAGGATTGTTTATTATCAAGCTTGCGCTATGCTACAATTATTTATTGGTTTTGAAACTTTCAAAACTTTTTCAAGGGAAAAGCAATCTTAGACTATGTTTTACGTTCTTCGCAAAGGTACGATTTTATTAGCGAGACGATAACACCTGGAAATTAAAAAAAAAAATAAGCAGGCAAAAGTGCAGTTTATCGCAGGTTACTTATTTATCCTCAAAACAAGCAAATTAGCGGCAGTGGAACACCACCAATAGTTTCTCTCCTAACATTTAATGCTATTTCGTTAAGAAGAGATAGATTGTAAAACTGAATTATTCCTAATGTTCAACTCGAACAGTATTATAGTTGTAAACTTAAAATATACTGTGACATGGAATTTGTATTATCTCAAAGGCATTATTTCAGTAATCGATCAAAGAGTTAACTCTTGGAATGATCAGGTTATCCAGAAAATCTTGTCTTCTCCGAGTTTCGACGCCGCTTTGACGTCTTACTGCGTCGCTTGGGTCCAGGAGAAGCGAGAAATTCGACGTCGGTCTCTCTGCTGGAAGACAAAGAAGCCACGGAAAACATCATCAACCACGTAGAACTAAGCAGATCACAGTACAGGATTGGAGTCAGCCAGGTATTGCTAAGAATAGTGTTAAAATTTAGAGTATTAGTCTACCTGATACGTAGCAGAGCAGACCTTGGTGTATTGTTTTCAAATTTTTGTTTGTGTGTCAGTGCACGATATTTTTTGTTGATGTTTTTTCATAATTTTCAGGTATTTTTCCGGTCTGGCATTCTCAACATTATGGAAGACAAACGAAATGAGAAAGTCTCCAGTGTGATGATCGCCTTCCAGGCCCAATGTCGCGGATATTTAGCGCGGAAAAGAAGTGAAAGAAAAAAGGTAAGCTTTTTTGATTTTCTCATTTTTTTCGCTTTTGTTAAAATAATCGCAGTGCCTTTCAATGATTGCCGATCTGGCAATGTGTCGTCGTGTCCTTGGCAAAGGCGCTTTTTTCGGCTCAAGAACAAGCACCCAGCCTACTCATGTGGTTTCTCTACCTCACAAAGCGCAATCTCCTTCTATGCTTTAGAGAGTGCCAGTTTCATACGATTTGGAGAGAAAAATATTTCTTTGTTCTTAGGTTCAAGTTGTTGCTGTCCGGTGTATTCAGCGAAATATTCGGAAGTTTATGGCCATCCGGCAGTGGCCTTGGTGGCGACTTCTTACGAAAGTGCTCCCTCTTGTGGAAGTTACGCGCACGGAGGAAGAATTGCGTGAAAAACAGGTTGGCACCGATTTTGCTGGCTTAAGGAAAAAATGCTTAAGTTTTTCGCTATTTTCTTGCTGCAAAAGATCCACATTAACTTTGTCCCTGCATTGTAGAATTTGCATTACACCGCCTTGCTCTTTGCTCAGCAATGATTGGAACGATTAACGCTGGTATCGCTTGTTCCTTTGTTTTTACTTTACCATTTTGCAACTAACGAGTGCAATGCTTCAGAACAGTTAGGCCTAGTTACATGAAATTCGGACTGCGGTTTGTAATTAAAAATATCTTAATTTTAGACTGTGGTTTTAGGGCCCGAAAACAGCCCCGAAAGTTTGGTGAAAAAGACGGTCTCATTCAAAAGCAGATTAAGTTCGGCAAAAATATTTCTAGGTTTATGTCTTAAAGATACCCCCTTCCATTTCTACCAACCCACTTTTGGCCGTGATGAGTTTTTTTTTTTTCCTTTCAAATGTTGTACGCTTTTCTTTATTAAACGGCAAAACACCGAAATCTAAATTTTGACAAAAGCTGTTGGGTTACAAACGCAGTTGTGACTCTTAAAATTTTGTGCCCCCGAAAAAAATCCCCTCAAATCAATTTTTTTAAAGCCTTTCGCTAGAGCGCTAATTGTATTTGATACCGGTAGATAATCAAGTTGGTCGAGCGATAACGCGTTTGTCTCTGGAGCGGGTGGTCTGGCTTCAAATGTCGAGCTGGTCAGATTGTACACAGTGTCGCCAACGGCTGGCCACCGATGCGACATTTCTTCGAAAAGAGCTGTGTTGCCCGGGCACAATGACGCGGAGACTGGCCCTGCCAACTCGTTACACGCTTCGGTTTAACACAGCGAGATAATGAAAGATTTGATTTGATATTCAAACGAAATATTTTGACATAGTTTGGGGGTGCCTCTCCCCAGTAACCCCTTCAAAAATAAAATTTTTAAACGGCTTAAGCTAGAGGGCTAATTGGTTTTGATATCAATTCATATTTGAACGATAAATATTTTGCTATAGTATGGGGGTGTCAGCCCTCTAAATGGACACCCCCAATTGCTCTTTTCAACGAAGAAAGGAAAAGCTTTCTTAAAGATCCGTTTGTTTAACATGCGTTGGTGGTTCGCTGCTTGCTTGCTAGCTCCCATCTAGTTTGTGGAGAAGTTTTACGTATATGATTCATACTAAATTTAATTAAGTTCTGGTTATCAGTGCAGTGCTGCTAATAGTAGAATTTTACGTGCTGTTGGTGAACAAAAACTAGTTTAATTACTTTTTTGTTTTTAGAACATTTTGTTTTATTCTTATTCTTTAACTGATTGCTAGTTTATGAATGCAAACAAATAAAAATAAAAATTAACCGGTCTAGGCTGAACTGGACATCATCCAAGAAAAATTTGAGAAGATTCAAAACGAAAGGGACGAATTGAAACAGACAAATACCAGATATGAAGCCAAGGTTAGTTGTTTACAAATTTAAAACTAAAATATCAACTCCTTTGGTTGAAACTACTACTAGCTTTATACGAAAACACATTGCTAAGTTTAATACCGTTACAAGACACTGATAAAAATGATTGCGAATTAAGTATGATGATTGAAGTAGATGCCAACCGAGAAAGTAGTAATTACTTGACAATATTGTTTAGTTGCAAGATATACTCGTTACACTCGATGAAGAACGCAACACAGCAGCACACGCAAGCGACTTACTCGAACATGAACGAAAAGAGAGACTGAGGTTGGAAAAGCTGCTCAAAGGTAAATACTATTTGTCTCGGTATCGTTTTATTGCTCGCTTTTAAGAGATGTGAACAACAAACCATTTTTTAAAAGAAGTACAACGTACTCGAAAATTGGGAGATCGCTCTTTCACTTCTAAGCTATCTTTGACGCCAAGTGGTGTTAGGCTTCAATTAAGTTCAGTGCTTTACTGGCCATGGCTAAGCTGCGTCACTAGGTCAAACTCAAATAGTTTGGGCAATGTGGAGAACTCAAAAACTTCGAGGAATCTTTTCTATCGAATGTTTCATCATTGGTCTAAATTTTGATTCGCAGAAACCCAAGCAAGCCACAGCGAACTGGAGAATAGAGTGGAGTCAATGGAGGTGGAGTTGGCGGAGAAGAGACTCCTCTACTCCGAACACATTCAGTTGGATTCGGACGAAGAAGAAGAAGGTAGGAAGATGATATATTTGCTGGAAACTCAATGTAGGGGCTAAAATCCCATTTTGTGTCAAGTAGCATTTTACGATATCGGTGAAATGTTAATTACGTGGTTAGTTTGAAAATGCAATGAGCAGTTAAGCGTTGCATTTGAAGTCTTTTTGCGCAGGACCCAAAACACACTGCGTTGTGGATTTTTTCCACCCAATTACGCCTTGAAGTTTTTTCTTAGTATGTTTTCTAATGCCTTTTTACTTACCACGGGGCTTCAATGATGAGTAGACCGTGACGATGGACTATGTTACAATATACTAATACTTTTGTCGAATCAAATTATAAGGAATGTGGGGAGGATGGGAGATAGCAATGTCGCGTTTCTCCGCTCTTCATCTCTAGAAAGGAACGGATAGCATCATCTCCATCAGGCCACAATACTTTTTTGTACCATTTTAGTAGACATAAATTGATAATTACCGCTTAGTTTTACTGAGCTTTCCTTGCAGAGGGTCAGTACAAGATGCGATACGAGAAAGCAGTGCGGGAATTCAACTTCCAAAACAAGAAGAAATCTCAAGAGCATGAAGATGAATTGGAAGAGTTAAGAGCAGACAAGAAAGCAGTAGACAGAAAAGTAATACGTACCGGAAATTTAGCCAACTATTTTGCGTTGCTTCAATTCTTTAAATCCAACTAAATAATGTGTTATTTTCTTATTCACTTAGTAATTCGGTGAACGTGAAGCTTGAAGCTAGTAGTCTAAACACCACCACAAAGTTAAGAACGTAACGTAAAATTTGCGTGATTATAATCTTGACCACTTTTGCCTTTCATAACGGGCTTCTTAAATTTCCGGTCTTGCGCAGTTCTTAATGTGGAAATGCAAAGTGGCAGATCTATTTTTGTAACTTTAATCGAATCTATTAATTGTGAGCACTTCTTTTGCCTCGAATTTAAAAGTTCAACTCAAAAACATTTCCAGCTTATTCAACTACAAGAAGAATTGGAAGATCAGCAGCGTTTAGAAAGCCAAAGCCGCAAGAAACTTTACAAGTTAAACGCCGAATTGAGTGACGCCAAAATTCACCTCGAAGAAACGACGGTCAAAAACCACGAGCTGGAAAAAAAGCAGAGAAAGTAAGATTTTTGACTGGTTTAAACCAGTTCACACCTCCTTAATCTTACTTTTTTGTCAGGTTCGACAGTGAGCTATACGCTGCTCAGGCTAACGTCACTGAACTGAAAACCTCGCGTGATCGAATGCAGCGAGAGAAAGATAGAATGCAGCTGGACGTAAATGACTTGGAAAAAGAAGTTTCTGTAAGTTAGAAACTTCAAATATTCTACAATTTACTTTTTGCATTATGGCCTGCAAGAAAAAATTTTCAAAAAAAATGTTAAGTTTTCAAATCAGCTGGCCGGTAGGTCGAGAATTAAGTAATGAGCCGCTGTAAGAAGGCGTCAGTGGTTCATTCCGCGACCGGTCAAATAAGGTCAGCGTTGTCCACGTCCGCAACCGTGGCAATATTTTTTGGTAAGAAGCTTTTTAGGCAGGTGCATTGGTGTAGAAATGGGATTTGTTACAGGTTTCACAGTGGAATGCAGCTAATATAAACAAAATACATAATTTCGTTATTGAATTTTCAAAAATCCATCCTATTTTAATTTTTGATTGATACGAGTAGATGAGAGTTGCTTGCTTTTGCATTAAAATGCTGAAATTAAGATTTTTTTGTGAAGTGTGACACACCATAAACTTGTGCACAGGAAAAATCGGACACCGTTGACTCTCTGCGATTGAAAATCATGCGCTTAGAGGAGGAATTGGAAGATACAGACAAGAGAGACACTGACGATCGGCAACTGGTGAGTTATTAACGATTATCGGACTTCCAATACAAGGAGAATTATTTTATAGATGTTTTTACTGATTTTAAATTTGGACTACAACATGCGTTTAGTACCATGTTAGAATCGCGTACTTAGATTTCCATCTGTTTAACCATTTACTATTAATTTAATGGTACTATATAAAAGATGTAAAGCAACATTGCTTCAAAATGACAAATGTTTTTTTTAATTTGCATTTTCGTACAAAATTTGTTGCAAACCTCTCTATTTTGTTGCTTAAAAGCAAATTATATGCAAAATATTGACAAAGATGAAGCGTGGTCTGTAAGTCCAATTGCCGGTGTCATTCTGTTTAAGACTTGATTCCGAGTAGATGGTATCACGTAAGATTTCACTTACAAAGGTTTTGTCTTTTACCTATTCTTCATAGTTTTTATCTCCTTTAGGTCAACAGTCTTAAAAAGCAGATCCGAGAGCTGGAAGCCAAAGTGAAGGACCAGGAGGAGGAGCTGGAGGAGCAAGCTAGCAGCATCCACACTCTGGAGCATGCTAAGGAGCGACTGGAGATGTCAGCTGAACACGCTCGACAACAGCGCCAGCGTGAAGCTGAAAGCAAAGACGAAGAAATGGAAGAAATGAGAACCTCATACCTCAAAAAGGTATAGAGTCTAATTTTTCAAAAATTAGTGTCAGAATGTTGATGCAGTTTTTGCTTTGCAATGATACATCGTAGCTTTGACTAAGGGTGGCATAATACCATTTTAAGACTTGTGGACTTCCTAGGTGCCTTGTCGCTTAACTAAAGGACTTCGTGGGTACCTTGTCGACCTTTCGTGAGACAATAATTGCACAAACGCTGCTTTAATTCTACGTTTGTTCGTTTGTTTCATGCAGTTGAATGTTAAAGCTGTTGTCTATTGCTTTGTTAAGTTCGATCAATTTGTAAACTGTTTCTTTAGATCAAACAACTGGAACTTCAACTTGAAGAATTAGACGAAGAGCGCGCTTCTTTGTCTCGTCAAAAACGCGAGTTGGAGCAAGAAGTACAATCGGTGCGCGATCGAGACTTGGGCCGCGACGCCGAAGCGGAAAAGCGCTTGAGACGCGACTTAAAACGATACAAAGCTCTCCTCACCGACGCTCAAACCATGATCGACCATTTGAAATCCGATGTAGTCAGCAAGCAGCAGATGAAACAACTTAAAGCGCAGGTATGAAGAGGAAATATAATTACCTTATTGCATTCAGTATTAGCAGCATAGTGGAATGGATTTGCAAACTTGGGCATGCTATCAATGAACTTTATGCTTAAATGCTTTGCTATTTCTGCATAACGAAATGTTAAATTATTTACGCTGGATTAATTACGTGCGATATATTTCTGTAGCTCGGAAAAAAACGTAGTAGTAACCAGGGATGTGGAAACGGCAAATTTTCGTGAAAGCGGTAAAAGAGTATCGCTTCCAATTGGCCATTCATATGGAAAGTTGAAAACTTACATGTGAACAATTTTTGTAAAATACATGACGAAAAGTTATTGTTCGATCAACCAGCATTTGTAAAAGAAACCTTTTTAAAAGTTTGTAGTTCATTACCAGAGCCAGTCCCCACCCCTATCAATTCAAAAATGAACCATGTAGCGAACCACCTCATTTTTTATCTAAGTGTTTAAAAATTCGCTGGTTTAGTCGTAAGATTTTGAAGATTTTCTCAAAACTTAGGGGGGTTTGCCCATTAAAAAAAATCGGTTGGGCCATTTATTGATATAACACAGCATTCACTAGCATAAACAAAGTTTTCAGTTTCAACAATTAATTTTTCTCACGGTGACAATGTATTATTGCTGAAAAAGTAAACAGGAAATAACATTATGCAGTAACTTCTCTCAAACAAAGGATGATATTGTAGAACTTTTGAACATGATGCAATAAGGCATGTCTTATTGCAGAGTAGACCTATCGTTGCTATATTGTTAAGGGTTATTCTAATATGGTATCTAATAACCACAAAATTTTCGCTGTGTTTGTTCTTTTGCAGTCTTAAAAATACACTTGCTACGCAGGAATTTAGAACAAAGCCACATTTAAAAAAGGCTTATTTAAAACAAATTCTGCGATTGTTGCCTTGGTGAAGCTTCGCCCCAGGTGCCTAATTATACAGAAGTAAAGATTTACACTTTATTACAGCCGATGCGATTAAAAAATATTTAACCCGGGCGTCCCTAGACCCTTATAAGCAATTGCCCCTTATTTTAGATTTCTAGCTGAGCGGTTAAAAAAATTAGTATCAGCTGAAACATTATGTCCATGCGTTTGTACGTTTCGCTTTTTGGCTGCTCCCAATCCGAATTTCTGGCTACGCCTATGCTCAGACTCTTGCAATAACAAACCAATTACATACAGTATTTTGGTTCCTTGTTATGTTTTGAAGGTGATGCTAATATAAATCGTTTAATTTTGACATATCTGGAAAAAAATTGTTAGCCAAAAAATTAAAAGAAAAAAATTAAAGCAAAAATTACGTCTTCAAGTGTTGGAAGCGGAAGCGATGAAGGTAGAAGCGGAAGCGATTCACAAACTTGCGCTTCCACATCTCTGGTAGTAACGTTATCTCTTTATTTTGCACCATATTTTTGGTTTCATTGTGTGAGATGTTTTCATTTCAATGATACACTTATTGGTTTTTGAGATTTACCTTTTAAGAATGTTTTCAGCTTGAAGACCTGCAATACACGAGCGCAGCGGCAGTGAAATCCCGTAAAACAATTGAGTTAGAGGTGGACGATCTCCAAGCTCAACTCGATGAAATGTCAAAGGCAAAACAAGATGTAAGTTCCAACGGTAAATCAGCTATTCAGAAGCTGCCTGCAATGAGTGGTGTTTGAATCGAATGATTCAAAAAAGTACATACAGCGTGGGCCAGAGTCAAAAGCTGCCTATGTCAACTGGTATTTTTGGTTGTAAGTATTTCTCTTGAAAAAGTGTGATTCTACTCAGAGTTTAACGAAAGTTTTGTACCCTAATATTTATTATTTTTTGATCGCTCTTTCTGATTTTTACAAAGTTAAACACTGCATTCAATGCAATCTTTTATTTTTTTCGCTTTGATGAAACCCAAACAGAGTACATGCAGTGGACTACCTTCAAACGAGATAAAATTTTCTTCCAATATTCATTTTTCAATTGTTGTTTAGTCTGAAGTGCGAGTGAGCTCTTTGCAACGCGAAACCTACGAGCTACGTTCAAAACTCGAAGAAGACGCCGAAGACACTCAAGAAATGTTACGCAAGTATCGCTCTTTGGTTGCACAGCAGACTGAAGACAAAAGATTGCTGGTGGAGGCACAGACTAACCTGGAAGAAATGAAACACGAAAAAAACACGTTGGAAGAAAAGGTAAATGTCATGATTAATTCAACATCTTTTTACTCCAAGAGTGTTTTAGTTGTTGGTTTACTTCTTTGACCTTCGCTCATCTTTCCCACGTGCGGGATGAGCCGGTTTTTGACCCAAGTTTTCAAAGTGCCCCACTCAAGGGTAGCTAATTATCGAGAGTCTGAAGATTAAGTATTACCAATAAAATGGTTAGACTTTTTTATTTAAAATTGAACCACAAGGGGTTATCGTTAATGCAATCATTGAATTGCATGTAGGAACGCTACAATGTTTTCTTTTTACTACCAATGACCATTGACCAATCAGTTATTTTTATCCAGGGAAAAATGAACATGTAGATTATTTTTAGAAGTACGGAAGTGCAAACGCGCAAAACCGCTCAGTCAAGCAGGCTTAGCCTCTTCAAGGGGCATTCAAGTTAAAGTTATTGTTTGATTTTTTCTCAAAATGTTTTGACAGATCTTAGCTTTCTAATTTCTACCTCACCAAATTTTGGCTTTCTACGACCTTCTGTTCTCAGGATATGTCAGTTAAGATTTTCCCGTAAAAATTTTGCCTGGGTTGCCAATTAAACAACAGGTCAAAATGTTACTGCATGTTCCTAACTCACTATAACTGTTTTGCAAAAGTGTACTCAAACCAAAGTAAAGGTCAAAATTGTAAATTAGTTGCTTGTTAATTAAACGCAGGCACGTGTTTTAGGTTTTTCTCAACATTTTGGTCAACAGTGAAAAACTTGACCAGAATGCCTTCTTGAGATTGACTATGATCCCACCCGAAATCCAAAACAAGTGATTCTTTAAAATACTGGTAGTTAAAATGTTGTTAATTGATTCCGATATACAATTATTTTGTTTCTAGATTTTGAGTTTGCAAAACCAAGTTGAATTCCTTGAAACTAATACAACTGACAATGCTACAATGCAACGCGTGGAAAGCAAGGTACTACTAGCAATAAATATTTTTCCTTGCATAATTTTTTCGTAATTTATGTCTGTGTGTTTACTACGTCCTTCGCCATACGATAACTTTTCTTATTAACGAAAGCAGAGTTTTGCTAGTGAATGCTTCATTCAAGCATTTGCCGTCTATAAATTTTTTCAATAACTATGTGCTTTTGACTTGGTAATTGCTGAAAAAATGCTTGACAATCATGTTTTCTGTCACTGAACAATTAGACCTATTGCTACCTTACGCTTGTTTTGTAGGTGAAAGACTTTGAAACAAAGCTAGAATTTCAGAAAACCACCACTCGTCGCTTAGAGGTAAGAGGAGTAATACAGTCGTGTATTATTGTTTTAATTTATTATTTTGTAAAAAACATGTAGACGATTGTAGTAGTTGCTGAGCGCGCTTCTGCATCTGGCATTAACAACAATCAACAGTTGTATTGCAGAAATGTCCCATCATGGTGAAAAAATTTACCGAAAGATATAAAGTCACTGCTGGATATCTTCCTGTTATGTTGACAGGAAAATTTCTGCTGCACATCGTGATTGGTTGAGAAAATCCTGTCAGAAAATATAGCTTGATTTTCATGTTCAGGTTCAATTGGCGCGAGCGAAAGAGAACGTCGATAAACTAGCGTCGGAAAGGGATTCACATGCCGCTAGTGAACATCGCGAAAAAGAAGCAGCCAAACGACTCCAGAGACAACTCCGCGAGTCCAAAGAGGAACAGGGCGACCTCGTGAAGAGAGAACAAGAAGCTCTTCAAAAGAAGCACGATTTGGTTAGCTTCTAATGTCTTCTTCTAGGCCTAGTTTAGATTCAGAGCAACTGTCATGCAGAAGTGGCCGGATCCACATACTAAAAGATCCAGAACCGATCTGAATCCGTTAGTATGCAGTCAGCCAGTACAGTAGGGTGTCCCTTATTTTGACATTTCAAAAAGTTTCACCTCTGACCCTTTCAAATAGTTTCATTTAATGAATAAATGATACGTATGAAATTTTAAGCTTTTAAAATGAAGTTTAGAGGTGGCGCAAAGTCTTTCAAGTTTGAATGTGGATTCCTATGCTGGAATACCACCACTATGAACAGCAACGTATTATTGCTTCATTGTGACTCTAACACGCTTAACGATAGCATTTATTAAAATCTGAAAGTTAAGTTAGGAACTACAATGATGTATCAGTTACGACGTACAGTAGTTATGTGTGGTTTTCAATGTTTGCATCATCAACCAGTTTTTCAAAAAAAAGGAGCTTTACCTAAGAGGGCTAGTCTCTTGAGGTATCATATAGTGGATATAAATTAGGTTGGCCTGTGTGATCGTAACGTAGGTTTGAATATAAAATGTGCATTGGTGAAAGTTTCAGAGAATGTCGAAGAACATGAACCACTTCACGGGCTCTTGTGAAAATAATCAATACAAAAAAACAAAACACTTGTTGAGTGTGTCACCAAAAACAGTAGAAGGTTGATATGGGTGACCAACCAATTAGAAATTTTCCATAGTACTGCAAGCAACGTCTTTAGTGGATGCCTCTTTTTTACCCCTATCCTCCGATCCCATTGCTTCTTATTGAGACCCAGCTTCCCTGTTGAAAATTACTTTGAAACATCAAGCACTTTCGTGCTTTGAACGTGCTCTGCGCCTCCGAGAATCATTTAACCTCGATGCCCTTGCCTCAAAATCAGTGATCAGCCAGTGAAAGAAACCCTCCAAGTGATATTGGTTATCCACAGAAAAAAAAACTTTCCATCCTTGCGCAAGCCATTAATATAGTCACTTAATTCCCTTTGGACTCCATCACGTTTGCAGTATCATTTTCCATATTTAACTGCAGTGGCCCCAGCTCATCCCATCTTAAATACGCCAAGAATCGATTACTCTCCCTCCTTCAGACGCGTATGTATGGGCCGATGGATCTGTCCTTTCCCGCATCAGACTGGTGGTGCTGGAGTGTATGCCAAATAGTCCAAATACAATACCTTCGACTTTTTTTCTCCGCTGACCAATTGCCTCCCGTTACTCAGCTGAAACCCATGCCTTGGAGCACGGGCTTGTCTGTTGTAGCAACCACAAGACGACTTGGCCACTTTCAATTGTCCTTTCACGGACTCCCAATCGGCTCTTTCCCGACTTGCAAAGGTCTCGTTACATCTCTGGCCAAGACCTCTCTAAAATGTTTGGTTTCATGTCTCCTCACTTTCCGACAGTGCCATTTTAACCTTTCAATGGGTCCAAGGTTATTCTGGTATCCCTGGAAATAGCATGCTGATTCTCTTCCGAAAGCTGAAGCCTCCCTGCCTACTGCGATGATCCGTCCCTTGTCCCTCTCCCCAGCTATCCCAAAGCCGTCACACCCAGTATCACAAATGAAGACGTCACTTTTCCAAATTTCCCCTCCTATCTCAACTGTGCCGTTCCTAAGTTAGTTTATCTTGGGGAATTTGGTCCTGTCACTCTCCATATGCTTTAAGCTTTCCGCCTTCGCTTCCAAGGTCAAAGCTTTTTATTATTGTCATAAGTCAGTCGTGAAAAAAATGTTTCCTGCAGCGTCTGTGGACACCTTCTACATGACCTTAATCATATCTTTCTCGTCTTGCCCCTGAGCCTCTATTCAAATCTAGCTTTGGCTCTGCAGTCTGCACCCTGGCGTGTGGCTTGATTGTTGGGTCTATGCGAAGTTTCTTTGCTTCTCCATTCTTCAGAAGAGATTGGGTAGCACCACCACCCAATCAAGTCGCTTTAAAAAGGAAAAACACTGTAGTGCATTTTACAGATTGTTGAAAATAACTAGGCCACTGTTCCGAATATGAAGAAATGTATGTTTATGCAGCAATAGCTCTTCTGTAAACATTAGTATTGTACTGATTAGAAAACTGCCTATGAGCATAAAATGGTGTTTGTTTAGCCAACTTTGAGATCACTGCGCCACCTTTAAAAATCAAAATTTTGCCACAAAACTTTGTATGAGGCAGTTTTTGGCACAATGGAAACTTTTTTGAGAGGGTCAGACTCACAAAAGTATGTATTTCAAAATTTGACCCCAAATAAGGGATATCCTACAGAACAGCCACACTTATTTGCCGGTTACCGAAGCACATTGACCGGTAAATTCAGTTACAAAACTAAGAGAAGTCGTAACAGTAACTTTCGGTGAAATGAACTCTTGAGTTTGAAAATCATTAGGATTTATTTTAGAAAGTAATTAGCTAAATCAGATCCGGGTCCGATCCTGATCCGTTGCTACCTCTGCTCTCATGCTAGGAAAACCGTATTGAACATGAGCAACATTGTGACTTTTTTCTTTACGCTAGTTTTAGTAAAGGTTTGACGGTCTCTTACGATTTAATGACTACGTGAGTTAAGACTTGCAAGTTTTTTTCTCGAAAAGTGTTTCACCCCGTTACATACCTGCTTATCTAAAACTGTTTTATTCAACTTGTACCTAAAATATTGGAAAATGCCTGCTTGAGTTTAAAACATTCAAGTCCGGTTTTTGATTACTTCGGTATTGTGCAGGAAATGGAACTTGAAGATCACCAGAACCAAATCGAAAGTCTTCAAGCTGATCTAAAACTTGCCTTTAAACGAATCAGCGACCTTCAAGTAAGTCTCTTATTTCTTTTGGAAGACGTCACAATATGTTGAATTAAAACTTACTTTTATTTTGCAGTCTTCATTGGAAGAGGTAGAAGAGTCTGATTTCGACTATGATGACGTCACATCATCTGATGAAGAAATAAATCGATCAAAGTTCGGTTGGAGAAGTAGACTGAGTACTTCATATAGTACCAGAAGCAGAAGTATGGCTTCATCAAAGTGAGAACGATTCAAGTTTAATTTTTACTGCTTTTGATTTTTGTGCTCTTTCTATTCTTTTACTTTACTTTTCAATCTTTTGTCTTTTGCTTCTTTTTCTTTATCTTTTTTCTTTAGACCTGCTGATACTGAATCAACTTTGTCTAATAGCGTCTTTTCATTTGATCCGGTTATAAGCAACATTTCCAAAAGCAATGCAAGAACTGTAACATCAAACGGCAAAAAATCTACATCCAGTAAAAAGCATCTTTTGCAAGCACTCCCCGTGGAAGAGTCAATGTCTCTTTATGGAAGGGAGCTGGCGGAGTCAGTGCGGAGTTCAACAAGATCGCGCTTCCGTAGAGACTCCGTTACCACAATGCAGTCTGCCGAGAACGACGAAGAAGTATCACGGAAACCCGTCAAATTAGATCCCGTTAGTTGTAGCTTAGCAGATGAAAACCCATCCTTAATTCTATACGGAAAACCAAGCAACATTTCGATGAATTTGGGTCTTGGAAAAGCCTCCAGCTTCCAGTCGCTAAACGAGACACTTCGAGCTGTCAAATATCGTCAAAATCTTCCCGATCGCCAACGTTTTCAACTAAATTTACGTGACAAAATTGATAGTGACATAGAGAAAATGAAAGCAGCGTCGTTGCAAGATCCTAACAGATTTTCAAACGGTTTTGAAGACCAAGATCTCGATGAGACCAAGAACGAAGACAATACCAGTCGCAGTTATTTTGACTTGGATGATAGTGACAGCTCCAGACCTCCGAGCTGTATAAAGCGTGGTAGCTCGCGATTATCAAACAGGCCTAGTTCTAGATCATCGAATAGGCCTTTGAGTCGACTAAGCAATTGTTCCTTTGAAAACCAAAGGTCAGTTGATGAATTTCCAAGCCATTCTGAAGTTATCGATTGGAGCGAAGTGGCTAGTGAGACTGAGTTGGTCTTGAAACGCCACAAAAAGTTGCAGCAAACGAGAAACAAACCGTTTACATCGCGGTTTTTGCAAAAAGTGAAAGACCAAAATCACTCGGATACCGAAAGCTACCTTGCCCCATTTTCAAATGTACCCCATCGTCCCCAAAATATCTTTCCCGAAGAAAATCGTAGTCAAGAAAACGACCGGAGTTACGACAGTTCAGTCAAAAATATCAGCCCTGAGTTTCAGTTGCGAAATGGCAAAAACGGTTATGGCTATAATCACAGTTCAAACGGCGTAAGATATGGGCACCTTTTTTCACCAAGAGCCCAGAAACCAGTGGACTCGGCTAACTACAGCGATTCGATTTATGACGATGACTCGAGTCTTGCCTACTACGGACTAGGCCAGAGTCCAGAAAGTTGCTTTGAAACGGATCAAGGTGGTGAATTTCAACCGACTGTTCGTTCGCGAACCTCACGATCTCTTACAAAAAGTGCCCTTCAGCAACCAAGACGATTAAGAAATAAACAACTGCAGCTGGTATCTCGATCGTTGAGTAGGGGCGATGAAGTACGAGCCAAACCGATCAAGTACAGTAGTGATTACGAAGATTTGGATTATGAGGACGCAACTTATGGCAAAGCAGACCCGCTGGACAGCGTCATCAACAAGTATCTCTATCGCAAATAAGCTTTGTTTATTACACTTTCCTGTTCATTATTCTATTGCTCATCTACTAAAATGTCACTTATCGTTGAAAATACCACTAATTATTTTATTTACCGTTAAAAATTTAATTCCCGAAACCGGTTGTTTCGTAAAATTTGGCTGTCGATGAGTTTACTGGAACGGTACCAGAATTAAGGGGAATGCTGGTTTTCAATTACTGGCGTGAAGGTATGTCCTACCCGAGCAATTGTTTAAGTTGACCGAAACTCATAGCAAATTTATTGCTCATGCATCTGCTTTTTAGAACATATTCAAGTGACGATGATGACATTTATCATATATCTCTTCGAAACGGTGACATCATCAACACGTGACGTTTTGAAAACTTATAAAATTCCTCTGTAACTTGCGCCATACTATCAAAGATTGCCTTCGTAATCGCGATGAAAATCTACAATCATATTTACCTGCTGGTGTAGCGCTTAATTGAAGACATACGATTCAAGTTGTGACTGATTGGCCATTGTGCTGCATGTTTTGTGTGCCCTTGTGTTGTGCCCCGCCAAGTTAGTGGTTGTACCGAGCTCTGCACAGTACACACATAGCTCGAAGAGTTTTGAAGTGTTGAAATCGCTTTTTTCCAAGATCTATCGTAGTTCTGCTATTAAATCCTTCTCTCGCTTCTGTAACTTTTGCATATATGACTAATTGACTATAGCCAGGGGCCACGCGCTTGGATGGGAAGACTTGTTTGCTCTTCACCTTTGTTTGGCAAGAAAATCAAGCGAAAGTGCGAAAGGTCAATGTAAATCCGGCCCGGACTCGAGGTCGAAAGAAAGTTGTATCTGTATACAATCTCCGCGTACTTCAGTTACATTCCGGACCTAAGCGCGGCCAGGAAAATTTCAGATACCATTACATCTACGACCAATTCGCTGAGGACCTAGTCTGTTCTAGTTTTCAGGTGGACGAAATTTGCTCAATAGTCTTCAATTTGGACGAAATATTTGAACCCCGCCTGAATAACGAACGCGTCTGGATATGGCCATGGTTAAAAACTGTTAAATTTGACCGGCTCAGGAATTTAACTTCGATCCTCGCGTGCGTGGCGATAGCAGTAATCGCAAGACTTGTCTACCGTAATGTACATCATCTCAGGACGTAAGCATTATAAGCAATCATTGGTCTATTCCGGGCTAAAATCGGGACATAATAAGCCAACTGCAAATTTTAAAACACGACATTAAACCGTGACACAAAACTTGTTTCGATTAGCAAAAGGCAGTGAATGGCCAACTTGATTAAAGAAACGAATAGATTGCTTCCTGATTGTACTGAAATTATCCCTGGCCAATAGGAAAACGGTAGCCATACTTTTTCGAAAGAGGAAAGTGCCAAAATCGCCTTCATCAGCAATCTTTTTTTTAATACATTTAACGTCCGTAAATTTTAGTTCTGGAGCATGAAAATTAAAATTTTTAAGACGGTGCCTGAAAAGATTGTTTGACTGTAACACGGGCTTAGGGCTATTACAGTGCGGTACATCGGTATCAGAATAATTAACTTTTGTTTTCGAGTAAAAATTGAAAAAATAGGGTTACTGTAGTTGTATGAGGTCCTTCATAGAAAAAGAAATTAATGCATCAGTTCACAAATCAACTACGTTATTTGAGCTCTTCTCTCTAAGAATACTTAACAACCAATTTGGAGTTGATAAGTACAGTAATCAGTATCGGGGTAGGGTGGGTACTGGGTAAAACCTTATTTTGACCCAGCGTTAAAAAGAGAGGGAGTCGCAATTTGTAACCCCAAAACTTCAAGACGTAAAACAATTTTCTTAGCTATGAGTATGATTTCATTTATGAGGTTGCCACGCTGCGTCAAAACTTGAGAATTGTACATTTGTACAAAATATTTAAAGTCTCAATTTTACAAAAATGCCACCATCTAACGGACAAAAAAAGAGTGTGGCTTGGGAGTCGACAGCTTTTCCCTTCCGCTTAAAAACGCCCCGTTATTTGAATAGACGATGATGGTAGAGCTCGGGGTCATAGAATGACGTCACAACAACTCGATTGGCAAATTTACGACCGGACAATGCGGCTGCCGCTTTCTGACTATCAACATGAGAGGCAAACTCCACGAAAATCTTCCCCACTCCATCTTTCTCCGACAGACCAGGTGCTGGTCGTGGAATCTCCAAGCTGATAACCTGCAATGACCAAAATAGTGCCACAGTCAAAAAAAACTATTGATTGTGTACACAGTAATCAAAAAGCACTCCAGCAAGTACGTTGACCACGTCAGGCAACAAGCTAACGACTAGGATTTACGTAACGTTTACCAATCAGTGGTTGAATGGATAAAGCGTCTGCAACTGAAACGGTAGACCTGGGTTCGATTCTCGGCCAAATCAAAGATTATAAAAATTGGTTTTTACAGCTTCTCTGCTCAGCAATGAAGCGACAGTGTGTAGCCTTCACTGTGAGAGGCAGAAAGGTGGCAACCTGGTGAATACAAAACAAATGTACTACCTTATTTAGAAAACAAACTTGATGAATAAAGATAGCACGTCATTCGATAAGACGGTGCAAAGGTGCACTAGTACAGTGTCTCCACACAAAGACACAAATTATACCGCTTATGTTATACAATACGCAAACATGCCATTTTGCTAAAACTATATTTCGGTTGTTTACCGCTATGGAAATCTGCATTGCTTAGAAGCAACCTACCTTTCCCAGTTTGTTGCATTCCTCTTTGACATCCTCCAGGATGTCCTCGTACTCTTCATCATCAGTGAGCTCATCCGGAGTGACCATGTTCATCAAACATAAGACTGCGGTCGGAGGACCCGCTCCTGTAGCTACCGTCAAGCCTGGAATCTGAACACCAAACAATCAGTAAGCATCTTTGAAGGGAACACAATCGTAACGAAATAACCAGGTTTTAACGATCAAACCTAGATGGTTTCAAAAATCAATCACAAACGGCAACTTTTAACCCAGCAACAATGAGTTGTGTGACTTTATTCAAAAAAAGCAGACAACGGACCATATTCTGTTCCCATGTTCTGTCCTCTTGGCTCACATTGCAAGGACTCTGACCAGAGGGATGCAAAGGACAATGCCCCGGGCGGCTTCGTCATTGGTGTGACAAATTATGATGATGATTCTCTAACTTAGTTTAAGAACAAACAAGGCTGAAAATTTAGGAACAGCTAGCCTGAACCCAAAATTTACCCGTTCGTTTAAAAAAAGTGTAATTGGATAAATCCACTGTCCTGCTGGTGCCATTTTACACGACAGGGAGGCGAGAAAATGGTCCCCTCGGTTTATCGTGATAAATCACGTTAATCAAAATTTTTTCTTCATATCAACTTGACTTTGGGTCAAATTTATTTAAAAATATCTCCTGAAAGTTTGAAGTTGGTGCGAAGGGAGAAGTTTCCCAATTTTATGGTCTATCGAAGCCACTATACTAAAATTAGGTCATTTTGGGCCCATATTTATTTCAATTTAAATGACGTCAAAAAAGGTTTTTGTAACGTAATCACTCTGACTGAGGCATTATCACATTAAAAAAACAAGCAAATTCGCATAATTTTAACTGCCTATGACGTTATCACAAAAATGATGTCACCAATTTAAAACCACTTTTTCAAGTTTTGGTGAACACCAACGCACATGCCAAATTTGATGTTTCCATGACCTGCGGTTCAGGAGTTAGATAGGAGGGCATTTTTGCTGAGCCTTCCGTGTAAAATGCATTGGTCAAATAGCCCGCATAAAATACAGCGTTAGTTCGATTTAGTGATGCCTATTTAGTGAGCTCAATTCTTCAGTAACTTTTGCTTCCATCATGAGACGAATGCACAATCAAGTTTCAATAATTTAGACCACAAATCACTATCTGCAGCAATCGTCTTGTGCGATTGGCTTGCAAACTACTGCTAATCAAATGCAGCTTAGCAAAAATTAACATTCCAACGGAACCAATGACTGCGTTTTGTTTATAGAAGGGGCTGAATCAAAGCGTAACAATCAAATAAAACTATTAAGTGTTCCGATGACTGCATTTGGGGAAGATTTTCTAGACAAATAACGTTACAAACATCTTTCAAAACACGCAAGTCTTTACTGACCTGTAGAGTGACTGGAGCATTGAGGGCACCGAGAGGATTATTCTTGGCTCCAATACTTGCTCTTTGAACTATCAGTTTCTTGTCGCCGAGCTGCATTCCATTTAGACCGGCAATAGCTTGATCAGTGATCGAGAAATCAGCATATTCGCAAAAAGCATAGCCCTTCGAAAGCCCAGTGGCACTGTCTTTCACTAAATTGAAAGCTCGAAGGGGACCAAAAGAGGTTAAGAGCTCTTTGACCTGATCTTCATTCAAATAATTGGGGAGACCGCCAATAAAAACTTTGTGCTGCGAATCTTGTACCATAGTGGATATCACACCAGGCAAAAGCATTGATGGGCCATCAGCGGTTCCAGGCATGGCCTTGTAGTCGCTTGGTCTTCGAATTTTCAGCGACTGATTCATGAAATTGATTCCATCAAAGGCCAATGCAGCTGATGTTTCGTCAACAGAACGGAACTCAAGAAAAGCAAAGTTCTTGTCTAAGTTGATTTGAACAGCCAAAATTGGGTCACCTGGCGCTTGTGATAATCCAGAAACTCGCATCTGATTGTTGAAAAACTCCATCATAGCATCTTCAGTGACTCCAAACGGAATATTACCAACATATAGCCGCCTAGCTTGTCTTGTAATCTGACTTCCAGCAACAGGAACCTGCAAAGTGCAAATACATTCTAAGCTCTCAAGTCATGAGTATGTTACCGAGCTGCCACTCACAGGAGTAATGGGAGTATGAATTAGATAACCAGCATGTAGCAACTAAATTAAGTTTATCTGCTTAAGATGAAAAAACGAATGCATTTTCCGTAAACTGATACCATCACAATACGTCCATTTAATCAGCATTAAAGAAAATTAATCATTCCTTACTTTTAGGGTTGAGGTTGCAGATTCGGCGACCGTGCCAGATACTTCGGTACTGGACAATGGACATGATCTTTCGCAGCCTTTCACCAGAAAGAGATTATGAAACTTAAATTTACTCAAAGCAAATCTAAATTTGATTATTTTTGAAATTCTATTCCACCAACTTAATTGTTTAGATGAGTGCTAATTCTGATCATTGAATCAAATTTTATGAATCACAGGAAGTTACTTGAAGCTCAGCTGTGGTTGCAGGACCAAGAACTTGTGAAGCTGCGATCATTGGAACCTGTCCAGCTGCCTGCATTGCCTTGTACTCCATCGGAGTGACGTGCTCATAGCCGATCGGAGGAACGTCCCAGTAACGATACTGCTTCTTTGGTTTCGGCTTTTCTTTCTCTTTGCTGCGTGATCGCCGTCGTCGTTCTCTGCTTCGGGAGCGGTGCCTGTTTGGGGAAAAAGGGGGTCAGCTGAAAAACGAAAAACAAATTGAGAACCCAAAGAACTTTGGCCAAACCCTGTTAAGTTGAAAAGCAATTTCAAAAAAAAGCTTACCATCTTCAACCACGAGTAATAAGCCACAATACCAAGCAAATAAGCAATAAAATTACTTTTTTGATTTCATTTGTTCCTAAAGGCATATTGTGTACGAAGGTGCACAGTTGAACAGACAAGTGCTAGATCTTTAAACATTGACCAGTTAATATAGATTACCCGAGCAGTCGTTTGGACATTTACCTACGACTACGATCGCGATCCCGACTACGACTTCTCCTTCGTCGGTCACGATCACGATCTCTGTCCCTGTCACGATCGCGACTTCGCTTTCGCTCGCGATCTCGGTCTCTGTGTCTTCCAGAACTGCTTCGATGACTTGGTTTTTCTTCTTCTTGTGGAGGACCTTGTTGTTGTTGCTGTGTCTGATCAAATCCTTGATTGTACATGGCTCCTCCATTGAAACCTCCGCCAGCAGCTCCAAAGGATTGATCTTGATACTGAGCATTAGGATCCATAGCGATTTTTAGTTGGAACAAATCAAATTTATTTCTGGTATTTTTCTAATCAGTTTTATCACTAATTACCATTACTTTTTCTAAACAAAAAGTACTGTATTTTTCGGACTGTAAGGCGTAGTATCCAATAAATGACCTTTATTGCTTTTTATTTCTTTACATAAAGCGCACTAATTGAAATACAACGTAACAAAGCTCTAAAAGCTACAACAAAGTCCTGAATAACTCTGAACTAAATCAGGAAAAGAGTATAGCCTGATCCACAGATAGGCGCACCTGAGTATTAGATGCACCTTCAATTTCCTAGCACCGCTACAATGGGGAAGGGCTGAGGGGGCTAAAGCCCCAGTCTTAGTCAAGACATTTAAAAAATTTAACCCAAATATGCATGCCTTTTAACGTGTTTTGGACTTAACCAGAATGTAAGAAGCTGGTGGTCAATGAGACTGAGAAAATTAACTGTTCAAGAACTTCCAAATCTTAGTAATTGGTTTTGTTTAAATGACTCAACAAACATGCCAAATACTATCCAAATAGTGTTAAAATGGCAATTTTTTCCGAAAAATTACAAAAATCGCATAGTGTCTGGAGGCTCCACCTGCAGACTCCCGTCTATGCAACACAGACAAATTTTAGCTTTGGATTCAAGCCTATCCCTAAGCGAAACACTGGTTGTGCACCTGTCAACAGTTAACTTCACTAGACGGACTACTGGAACAAACCGTTCTGACTTTAGAGCAAATGGCATGTGACAACAATGCGGAGCTGAAGCTATACCTTAAAAGATTGCAGCTCCGGAACTGGAGCCATGCCTTTTTCCACTGGCTCAATAACCCCGGTTTTAAGTGCCCCTTATGGTAAATTATAATTGTTGAGACTTTTTCTAATCAATAGCGCTTAATGAATCAAACTGGATCAAAGCAGAATCAAGTTTATTTGATGCCGCTGCATAGTGTTTCATTTTGTGCTGCTTCAGGTGGTCTAACACAAAAATGCGGTCAATCCTCAGGTGGTATAACATAAAACACTCATGCAGTTAATAACAGGAGTTGAAATTAAAGCTTGCTCACTGGCCGAAGCCGGTGGAAATAGTCTTGAATCAGTTTTTTTCGACTGCTGGCGGGCCAGTTGACAAAATACGATTTATACAGTAATAAAATCATTGAAGAAGAAAAAGTACGAGCACAAATCACTGCTCTTGTGTTACAATAAGAAAAAAATGCCTACGTTTTCATTTTAATAGAATTATTCCACTCTATTTCATCAGTAAATTTTGATCGGATTGCAATTTTTTGTAATTCTATTAAAATTTTATTCACCAAGTTGCCTTGAAAAGAATGCTAAGAGACTTTCCGTCTTCAAGTCAAGCTGCCACCAGTCCACCACACACTGTGCAGGCTTCACACTGTCCCTTTTAATGCTGAATGTCAGTCAAGCTGGGCAGCCGTGAGTACAGAGCCTTTAGTTTGACCCGACCGAGATGCAAGTTTATTTGATCTTCTGACAGTCAGACACAAATTGACATTTTTTGGCACTAATACTTTGTTTTTGTTGCAACAAGTTTTGCCCATGAAAACTTAACCAAACCAAACCTATAAAAGGAAAAATTGATATTGAGCAAAGTTGGCAAATAGTTTAAACAATTTAATTAGACAACAATTTTGAAAACAATTACCATTTAATAAAAACTCTAAATCATTTATGTTTAGCTGAAGCAACTATCACAAGGGGTGCAATCACATCTTAATTCAATTAAAAAAAATTATTTATGATAAATTGATAACCAGAAACCATATTAATTGATGATCAAATAAGTAATTGCTGAAATCAAAGACGGGTAAAAAAATTTTTTGGCACTTCAAAGTTTGAAATACTTACCTGAAGCAAGCTGCAATTACCTCGAGCAAGTTATTTTCTGGCTTCACTAGCTTGATACACAAGTTAGCAAAAATATAGCAGATGAAGTAAACAATATCAAACTAGATTATTTAGAGGTGCAAATTGACACTTTTGTTGCAATAAAATAAAAAGCAAGTAAACAAAGCTGTTGCTTGCTATATTATAGTCCCATCATTGCAATTAGAACTTAGTTTAATTGTTCAATACTCAAACGCACTTTGCTACTTTTTGACACAAAATGCTGTGTTTCTTTTCTGAGAAAAATTTGTTCACGTTTACTGCATTAACCACTCTTTTGGATATCACAAAAACTACCGTGGGGTGCAAGTACAACTTTATCTTATTATTTTTAAGATCTGTAGCTCGTCAATTAAAAAAAATTTCTGCTTTCTACTGGTGTAGTTTCCAAGATACTGATGATTGTCATGATCGAAAATGCTTTTGCAGCAACAAAGGCAACGTTAATTAAATTGATTGTAATGTAACAACTGAAATGATTACAATCAAAAAATCAATTTTTGCCTATTGCAAGATTGAAAAAAGGTACCTATTATGTCACATTAACATAACAATCCCACAAAAAACTTGATTTTTTTGAAATAAGATGAGCGTAATAAGCAAATTCAGTGTTTTTGCAAAGAACATTTTTTCCAAAATTAAATCACAACGAAATTCATTGTACCTATTTGTTGCGGGTAAGTTAAGATTTCCTTAGCAAGTTAATATTTGTTATCACTTTCCCGATGAGCAAGTTGTTAAAAAGTTGATTTCAACCCAGCATTTGCAATATCAAGCCAGCAAATGAAGAAATACAAGCAACTAAATAGCATATCAGCAAAATATGCAACGAATCAAAACGCAAGAAAACATTTTAAACCTTAAAAAAAGAAGACTGAAATTGGCTTTATGGTGCTGATTTATTTTTAGGCAAGTTGAGATTGCTTCTAGCCATTAACCTTTGACATCACTCTGCACAAGCCAGACAGGTTGGAAAAAGAGTGAATTTCGAGGTTTGGTCCAACTAATATTTTCTGGTGGTCTAACAAAAATCATTTAAAATCTTTTAACAATCACCAAGTTTCCTACTCTGAAGAAAATTTTTTCATCATATATATATTGGAATAGCAAAACACAACATTTAAGAGCTTTGGAAGATGTTCCTAAAATTCGTAACGATTACTATCAGCTTTTGATATATTCCTAGATAAATTGAGTTATTCGTTGATTAAACTATAGTATACTGCTGTTTATATTTTTAGGTATAAACTGTGATTGACACACATTTTTAGTAAATGTACGAAAAAAATTTTGATATTTTGATCCAAACGATTGAAAATTAATGAAAAGCTACCATATATTTTGCAAATTTTTGCATACAAGTACAAAAATAGTGCAGCAGTTGTGAAAACAACCAATTTTTTTAATGACAAAAAAAATTTCTAAACCAAGACAATTGACGAAAAATTCTGAGTAAAACAAATCATCCCAGATATAGGTCCAAAACCCCTAGGGTATACTGCATGAAACATAAAAATCAAGAGAAACTAAGGTGGCCAGTAATCAGTAGGCTGTAAATCCCAATAGTGCTTGTGTCAGACACATATCCAATCTTAAGAGTTGATCCATAAAACATAAAAGTTTTTGATTAGAGATGTTCATCCAATAAAGTTTTCAAAAGAGATGCTCAGCTTAGCATTTCAAATTGCAAATGATTGGAAATCATTTTTTGATTCTGGCAATGCAAAACGATCATTATTTAGTTGCAACTTTTTGTCATCAAACTGCAAGGTTTAATGCACACTGCACAAGCAATGTATTGAAAGCATTTCACTGTTTCCAATCAACTGCTCCGCACACACTGCAGAGCAATGCACACACATTACCGGTGACATATCACAACAATTTCATCAATACTGTACCGGATTTTTTGAACCAATTGGCGCACTTAAAATTTCTAAACCATTGAACGTGTGTCTTCTACTCCAGTACATCTCATGTACGAATGAGGTTATACTCTCTTTTCCATCATGATTTCATTTAGAGTTATTTGGAACTTTATTAGAGTTAGTTAGAGCTTTTTAAGCTTCAATTCAAAATTTCGATTTCGATTTGAAATATTGGTTGGTTATAAATATCCCTAATCTCAATTTCAATCCAGAATGTTAACTTGATTGATGTTTTGTGTGAGTTTACGTTCAGCTAATTTTGAGGTTTTTGACTATTGCAATTGAATTGGAGTTTCTCAACTGATCAGTCTAACAACCTAAGTTCAGCAATTAAAATGTGATTAGGGAGGCATTAAATATTAAAAACTAAGGCAAGATTATTACTTTTATAAAGAGAGCAATTTTTGTAGTCTAAAAGCAGAGTTGGCACATTTTCCATCGCACATTATACATTAATACAATTAATGGAAAACTGAAGTAGTCAAAGAAAGCAAAGAAAAGAAAACCATTCAATCACTTTTGATAATCAAACACAAATGTGACTTTTGTTGCGGTACATCTCTCACAACTTTGTTAATATTCACTTTTGTGGAGCTACAAGCAATTCTAAGGTGACTTTTTAAATGTTTGTCTGATAACTGGCCTCTTTGCTTTCCTTTGCTCAGTTTCATTTTTGAGAAAAATCGTTTGCAGCAGTAGGTGCTTTAAAAAAAATAAATGATTTTCAAAGCATGCTTAACAAGATTCAGATATTGTTCTTTAACAAAGTTTTTGTAAAAAGTCACAAGATCATTTTCATCAAATGCTCTTTTCAAGTTGTTACTGGACTGCAATTCAATTATTTCCAGTTGAAACTGTTTGGGGTTTTGATGGGCAACTGCCTGAAATGGGTTGAAAAAAGGCCAAAATCACAACCATTTCATATTCAGTGTGGCCTGCGTGTAGCAAATGTCTGGGCTAGAGTTTTTTCATGTTTAGATTTTGTAGAAATTCAAGTTGTGAAAATCAGGTACTGGTAACACCATCAATAATGAACAAAATTAGGCTTTGCACTCTGCAATTCAGAATTTGCATTAAACTTACTTGATATATTAAAAATGTAAGTTACTAAATAATACTTAGCAAACAACAAAGTATTTTTCATTTCCTCAGCACTGATTCTAAGGTTTTCATAGCCTAATCTCAACTGATTTTGAATCGAATCTGAATCAAAACTTTTGAATCTAGAATTTCAAATCAAACTTTTGAAAAAAAATTTACTGTTTTACACAAACATTAAGCTAATTATATAAAACATATTTTATTCAGAAAAAAAGCAAGAAAATTGTACAATATTGCTGAAAATTGTGATAACCAATCACCCGCATTTTGTGTGGGTATTATGTAGCACGATACACTAATGCTTTGATCATAAAATAATAACAAAATGCTTTTGATGCATTGCCTGTGCAATAACCCTTGCGGTTTGATTACAACATAAAATTAGAACAAAATAATGATCATCTCAAATTGACAGATTTGGAGTGGTCCTAAAGCGAAAAGTGCTAATGTGAATTTCTCTGAACATCAGAAGTTTAAAATAATGAGAGATTATTTGGGGTCTGGGGAGTGGTGACGGATTTCCAAGCACTTGGGATAATAACTAGTTTCAATTGTATCTACGCTGTTAAGCACAAATCTCTCTTGAATATAAATAGGTAGCCATGGGGCATTTGAAAAATTTGTTTAATAACTTTTTTGTGTATCTGGTTTGCTCCAAATTTTTGCTAGCAGCATGTAGTTTTAGGACAAAAAAAATCTCTGCAAGAATTATGCAGTTATACACACTACTGCCATATGAAAATAATTTTTGTAGCAAATGGTACTTATAGCAATAATTAAAACATGCATTATAGCATCATCTTTAAGTCATACAATATCAAACTTTGTTTGAGACATGCCATGATACCCTCCTCTGTTGGCTTTTCAAGAATAGATCATAGCAGTGAAAGAAATCAAAATGCTGAAACTGGAAACTTTGTTTATGTTGGAAAATGCTGTGTTAGGCCGGGATCACACGATCAAGTTTTTTGTACAATTTTCTTGCATCAATGTTTTTTGAGCTATCACATCTAGACGTTATTTTCTTGCTCAGCTTCTTGCCAGATGGAAGCAACCGGCTTTTTCCGCAAACAAATTGCTGAAGTTATCACACATACTTTTTTCACTGTAAAAGCATTTATGCAGTAGTTAAGGAATTTCTTTGAAATCAGCCATGGCAAAAGTAATATTATGCGCTTTGTCGATTCATTGATATTTCTTCTTTACCAAAATGATATGAGCATGTTCAAAAAAGCGAAAAGCTGCATCTATAGTAATAAATAGCTATATGAGTTCTGCCACAAATTGTGTGCGCAAACTACAAAATCTTTTTTCGACCTGCGATTAAATGAAATAGATAAATGGAAAATGTCAAAATAACTTTGCTTGTGTGGAACTCATTAGTGTATAGTGTAGCTTTTTTCATGCTATGTTATCTATCACCAATAAAATTTGGATAACATTGCATGATTGATCAAGTATATAATATTGAACCAGATATGCTCTTTCCGGTACTTGTGGTTGCAGAGAGCTCAATAATTGGATGTCAGGATAAATTGAAACTTTACTATTTTTAAATATAAAAGCGTTTTTGTTTGGTTTCTTACAAAATCAGCATGAAATAGCTGAAAATTATCTTTTGAAATTTATCTTAACTGCTTAAAAATGCAATAGGCTCTTTTGCCAGTGAACATGTCAAAAATTTTAACCAAAAAAAGTATTAATATCATCAAAAACATATCACTAATTGCATAAATTTGGCTCTGTCGAAAGCTGGGCCGGAAACTTTTTTTGTGATCAGAAGGAAATTTTCAATATCTTGATTAAACCAGATCACACATTTAATACTTATTAAGTTTAGTTATTACTAAATAGGGAACAAAAGCTTGTCTCCATTTGATCTTGATCTAAAACTTTCAAAACTTCCTTCCAAGCATCTGATTTTTTTACTCTATCCCTGTACCAAAAATTAAATAGGTTAAACAAGCACTGCCTTTCTTCGATTTTGCTAATTGAAAGCTCAATTTCATGAGTTGACCATGACGGCATGTTGATAACTATACTCCAGTTCTGGTTGATAACTCTTCAGAAGGATTTGAAAAAGGCCAAGCACAAGTTTGAAGTAGGAAGAATTGGGAAATCAATATGTGATCATAAACAAAACAGCAGGCAACACATTTAGGTCTTTGAAGAAACACAAAAAACAGCAACACATCCACAATGTTATATTACATCATTGTCGATTAACTTAAAAGCGGTGAAGTTTCTTACAACATTTTCGTTTTGATAATTGTGATGCATTCATTTTCTGCGCTGACTGAGGCAGCATTTTTTTGTATTCAACGAGCTCAATATTAAGATACGGCTATAAGCTTAGTTTTTTTTGATGAGAATGGCGGCTTTTTGAAAACTTGCTAGCAAAATCGAGCTCGGTTCTATTTCTCTGCAAGAACTCAGCAAGACTTTCTAGACACTGATTTTCCTTCTCACATGGGCTGTTTAATAAAATTGACAACAGGTGCCCTCAATAGTGAGTCATAAACTTGCACGACCTTTCACACAATTGATGCAAGAAAACTGTGCAAAAAACCTGATTGCATGATTCTGGCCTGATACAAGTATGGCCCAAGATGTTTCAAAAATGCGAAAAGCCTTATTTAAAAACATTTTTGAGAAATTATTCAAATGTTAGGACTAAAACAAAGAATTTCCGAACACCGGTGCACCAGGGGGGGGGCATATTTTAAAAGTGCACAATTTCACAAAAATTATTTTAAAAAATGACAAAAACTACTTAAAAAATGCTCAACTTGAGTGTAATTCTACGCTGACTTGTAAATAATCAACGTCAAAACTTTTGCATTTTTTGACAAGGTTTTCCAAAGTCATTAACTTCTTTATCTTAAAAAAATTTCAGCTGCTAGCTTGTAAAGTTTCCAAGGTATTCAGGTTGAAAAAACGTTTGCAGCAAAAAGGCAAAGTGAATCATGGCTAACGTAACAATGGAAATGAGTTACAACCAAAAAATCAATTTTGGTGAATATGATTGAAAAAGTTATCAATTAAGTCACGTTAATATAACAATCGAGCAAAAAAACTTAATTTTATTGAAGCAAGAATTTGCCTAGTTGTCTTTTTGCAACACAGGGTAGAAACAAAACCCGGGGAGTCGGAAAGCTTATATAGTCAGTGTTGATATTTATTGAAAATGTTCAATCATTGCGTAGCCCGTATCGCACAGTCTTAGAATGAAAATGTCTCGTCAGCATATCACATTGCTTTCGCGGTACAACGCATACAAGATAGAAAGCAGTGCAATTTTGCACAAAATAATGCAATCCGTTTTGTTTTAAAACTCATCATTTTCCAAAAAGTAGAATTCCTAATGTCGAAAATGATTTTTTGTTATACTGCATTGGGTCCGTTTTACTGATTAAGTGTATTTATGCATATAAATATATGCAATTATGCATCTCATTTGATTGGAAGCATTTTGCCAGTTTTTCCTTTTTGCATTTACACTGAAAAGATATCAGACATAATTGGACTAAATCACCTTATGTAGGCCCACATTTAGTTAGATCAACAGCCTAGCGAGCCCGTTTATCTGAAAAACGACGGAATCAATATAATATTGCTCAAAAAATTTTTGTAGTTTACTGAAAGAGTAGCCACGATGTCAGCTTGATCCTTTAGGTTTATTTTCAGCTAGGGCTGAGGAAATGGGCGATCAGCTGGTTTGAATCAATCTTACAACTTCAAACTACCCAATGTCAAATGTTTATAACAACAAATAGTATGCTAATTTAGGTTTAGGAAATTTTTTTTGATCAATTTCTATGCCTGCATATTATGCAATATAACTGTGTTGATTTGTAACAGTGCTCTCGTTGTCTATCAGAGCAGCACGTTCGGCGACGTTGTTCAAATTGTATCCAAGTCTAAACTGAGTGCGCTGGTTGCGAGCAAAAAGTCAAGCAGATGCCGTCCACCTATTCCTGATCTACACTGTGTGTAAAATCGTAAGCGCAAAAGTTCGTCTTTAAGTTTATTTTAAACCGAAATTTGGTATGCCCAGCATATCGCCTAACCAGTGTACCAGCAGTCAGTTGTTTCAAACAAATTAACGACACGCCCTTAAGCCGCATTTACACGGGCGACTTTTTTGCAACGCGATTCGACGATTTTTTATGCGTGAAAATCTCTCTCGCATAGTGGTTACTCACACGAGGCAAGACTCGCTTGCCGCGATCGCGTTTGGCAAGAATCGTTGCCGTGTAAGTAACACCTGCGATTTGCGATGCCGATTATATTTTAGCGCGACTCGATGTAACAATCGTTCTCGCCCATGATCACTTACACGAGGTCGATTTCAGCGTCTCGAGAGTCACAGGACAAAGTCACGCTCGTGTAAACAGCAAATCGTATGCAATTTACAAGTTGCCCAGGCATAGCGCAATGCACAAATGCTTTGCGAGTCGCTGGCTGCGATTATCTAAGTTTACTTCATTAAATATTGTGTTCATGGTACAAAATAGTCTGTAGTGCTTTTACCGTAATTAATTGTGATTGTGATATTAAACTTACTTCATATTAGTTTGAAACGAAGAAGAAATAATTTTCTTGTTGATGCTGGCACTGGTCTACTGCAGATACGGCAGTCATGAGCTGATTGCTGATAACTGTGAAGCCAAGCAAGCAGGGCTTTAACCCTTAATAAAATGTATGATAAATTAACCACAGGAAACAGTACCTTAATTGTATTTTGTTTTTATAATACCGTAAGTACACTGTTTTCATAAGAACCAGTAAATTTTGAGTTGAGGCTGACTGTTCTTAATTTTTTGCCAATGTTGAGCATCAGTTAATTGGTTCTTAAATTTTGAGATCATTGATGTCAATTATAGTGACAATGTTTGTTAATACCTAATGGTCTGTCTGCTTGTAAACGCCTTTTTAGCTGCTTTTGCAGCATCGTAAAATTGCGGAAAGCAAAAAAGCAAGCTCTAATTTTCGTTTGAATGAGAGCCAAAAAGTTTTCTTGTTACCTGCCCAATGCGCAATAGCACTCTATACTCTCGAAGTTATTCAAGCTCTTTTGTTTTGAATCAGTACAGAATTTAGTTTCTTTTTTGATTTGGCATTTCTTCTTTTTCGGTTGTTCTTAACCCTAGAATAGCTAAGACAATGAATTCACAGTAATGGCATTTAGACAATATATTTTGGAAATGGAGGTGCTTGTTACAGAAGCCCTCCGTTACAATATGGAGCCTTCACCGTGTCCGTCTGGGCAAACCACAATTGAAATTCTTCAACTTGAACTGCATTGTTCAGACAAAATGCATAATTTGGAACAGTACGACATGGCAAAATATATCTGAAATTTAGCCTGAAAATAATGAACTTAAAGAGTGCCATACGAGCGGTCTTGAAAATGAAATACGTCTGTTTGCCAGTTGCTCGAATGAAAAGGAATGCCAGAACAGAGGTAACTCGGCCAAACACAAAGGCGTGCAGGAATTACCAAAAAGCGCGTAATTTTTAAAGCGTTGGTTGCAGGAACTAAAGTGAGGCACACAAACTGAGCAAACTAAAAGGAAAAAGCGGCCGGATCAAAACTAGAGCGGGGCAACACAAAAAAGGTCAATCGGTGCTGTGACAGTGCTGGCAGAGTAGGCTGATAGGCTCACATCTATGCTCACTCGTTGGGTCCAGCACTTTGTATACAAGTACCATCCACTGGTTTTTGTCGGCTAAAAACGTGTTAGCGTTTGCTTTCTTTTCTGACCCGAGATTGCTACAGCCTACCGGCAATTCTTGCGGTTAAAATAACCACAGTTAAGTGGAGAAGCACAACACCTACTGCCCCGCATATTGTGATTAAACATTAATTTCATGAAAATGATGTTTATAATGAAATCATGTTCTCAATTTCGAGTGGTTTTATGGGGCTTTTTCAGTTGAATAACGCCAGGAATGAGTTTTGACATGAAGTCACTGGCGTATTTTTGCACTCTTCATAATCATTCATCCTCCGCACTATACTTACTGTAATTGCCTAGCGTTTAGCAAATGCATGCGCTGCTTGTTTTATTATTGTGGATATTGGTGCTTTGTAACAGCTGTGGTTTAGTAGCTCCATAAAAAAATTACATGATAACACATTTTATATGAATGCTACGTGGATTTTTTGAATGTTGGTTTAATTGAAAAAGAGCCAGTACTTCTGTAGTGACAAAAGGCGCCGGGTATCACTGCAGAAGAACTCAAAAAGTAAACTTCTAAAAACAAAAATAAAATTTAACCATAGGAGGGCAAGTTAATGCAAAAGGTTGGCTTGTTAACCACTAGTCCGTTAACAAACTTCACACCTCCGTTAACGTTAATCTGTTATTTTCAGCTTTAATTAACGGAAGTTAATAAAGTCCGTTAATTCGTTAATATTTTGCATGTAATTTACGTTTCTTTTTATTCACTCGCTTCTAGAACACGTATTGACGCTATTGAGCTGATTGTTAGGAAATATTTATTGCGATGGTGGTCTTTTTGTGTTTTGGAAGTTACATTTTACAGTCCAATCTAATTTCAAGATAAAAATTAATTCAAATGCACTAATGAAGCTGCGTATGGAAAATCTTTGGAAATTGAGAACAGCAATAATTAAAAGACCTATGAGACTGCAGCTTATTGTACCGGTAAGATGAATGAATGGTGCAAGATATTAACAATAAAAACATTAACGGAAGTTAACAGAACTTAACAGAAGTTAATACAGTCCGTTAACAGAACTTAACGGAAGTTAATTTAGTCCGTTAACATGAAAAAACTTTTTAACGGATTAACGAGTTAATGAAAAAGTTAGCTTCGTTATTAACGGATTAACGGACTTGTGCCCACCTATGAATTTAACCATTAGCATTTCGTATAGTATATGACAGCACAGATCTCCTATAAAATACTAAATACTTGTGCACTATTAAGTAAATAAACAATATGAATTTGTCAGTTACACATGCTTGGAGAAAAAGTAATTTCAAAAGTGTTTTTAGAATTAACTGCACAAAAATATTGATAAATTTTATTGTTTTACCAAACATTATGCATAACCAAACAAGACACACAGTCAGAGATGGGTTGCGGTAGAGAAAAACCAATACCAAAAGGGTAAATGACAGAATTTTATAATGAATTATGAGCATTAATGCCCGCTTGACTTTGCTCCATCCAAGCCAACTCAAAATAGCATTTACGTATCACACATTCGGCATGAGCAGCACGCCGCCGTTGCTGCTTCATCTTTCACCTTGCATTTTCATTGCAAGTTTTGACATTAGCTGCTTAATAGTATTCTTCGTATTTCGTTTTACGCTTGCATTGGCTTCATTCATTTTCTTTTCAAAATTCCAAAGCGTGATTGCTTCAAATGTAAAAGCTGACAAGCGGCGCATTTGAAGTGCTTTTGCAGCAGTTTGCTTTTGCAAATTCAAAACCAGCAAGCCGCGCTTTGAAACTATCTCACACCGTGTAAGTAAACCAGTGCGATAGCGACTCTTCCGCCGACTCGATTTTGCGAGAATCACTGGCATGCAGTCTCAACGTGTAAGTGACTTCAGCGAGTTGCAATCGAATGCGAGCGCCGCGTTAAAATCTCTCCTGTGTGAGTGACTGCTACGATTTGATTTTTCGGGGGGCGTGTCTGGCGATATCGCGCAGACAAAATCACATGTGAATCTTGCGCCGTGTAAGTAATCTACGTGATTTGAGAAAGAAAAAAGGCAAAATGTCAATTCTCGCAGCTAAAAGTCGCCCGTGTAAATGCGGCTTTACGTTTACGATTTTACGCACAGTCTAGGCAGAGCCTAAAAATTCTTCTTGGAAGCATTTTATGCAGTTTTTGGCGCAAACCAAATTTTGTTTGCAGGCGTGCTGTATAAATAAACCCATTGTACTTTGTTATGACCATTTTTCTGTGATCATTCAGATTCGCATTATTTGATTGAGACAATTACCGCACGTGAGGAATGGAATACCACTATCGCATTATTCTTACTTAATGCTTAAATCCCTATTTCCTTCCAACGATAATAATAACAGTACAGTAATCAATTATTTTAACACAACTTTGCATTGGCAAACCACAACAGAGTGCATTTTTTTTGTTTGAAGATAGCAAGCAGTATGTGGTGTCAATTAACATACCGGTACTTAATAATAAGAAACACTTATTTTTTCAAAAAACCAATCATTTTTGTAAGTAGGGTTGTGCGAATGTTTTTGCGAATTGTACATCTCATTTGTTCTTAATTTGTTACAATATACTACGGTACATTTGAAAGTTGAAATATAATTATGCCAGCTTGCCTGCATAATAATGGCAATCTACGACTTTCTTGTATGGCCTACATTAAAATGCATTTTTTGCATCTGCTGTAACATCATCAAATAAAATAAAATTGTTAAATCAGGTGAAACCACTTGTATTCATTTTCATTTATTTATTTTTTTTATGTGTTTGCTGTATTAACAACGGCAGGCCTCCTGCCTATTTTCGCGAAATCTTTGTAATTTGTTACAATGTGCCTAAATGAAAACTTTCTGATTTGCATATGCTTTAATCATAACAAAAAAAATTAGTCCCCTCCTTTTTTTACTTCTGGCTGCACCGGCGTTTCTGAATACTTATGGTTGTAGAAATGAGTTGGTTGGCTACATGGTTCATCTTTAAGTTGATAGGGGTGGGGGCTGCATTGGATCTAAGCGAACCACAAGCCTTTAAAAATGTTTCTTTGCAAATGATGGTCTATTGAACATTCACTTTTCATTGTATATTTTACAAAAAATTGTATTATATCACATTCAAGTTTTTGACGTTCAATATAAATAGCCAGTGTTGCGTATTAACTCGTTAATAACGAAGTTAAGTTTTTCATTTAATGAGTTAAAAAGCTTTTGTGGGTCACCTTATTAACTATAACTTTCATTAAACTACTTTAATGCTTATATTAATCCGCTAAATGCCTAGGCTACACCATGCGTCATAATGCTATATAATAATAATTGTTTGCAATCCAGTAGAGCGCTGTAATAATTTTACTCTGTAAAGTGATTACCATTACGCATAAAGTACACAAGAAATCGGAATGAGTAATTTTTATCTCACATGGAAATGGAATCATTTTATTGGGCATCAACCTTGTTCGAAAAGAAGTTCAATATTATCTTTAAAAAAATTAAATTAACTTTTAACTTGCGTTCCTTTTGTTTTTCAGAAAACTACTTAACTTTAACTGAGTTAAAAAATTGCTCGAAAATTCTTAGTGAATTAACTCTTAAAGAAGTTAACGTTTCTCATTAACTTGCCCAACACTATAAATGGCTTAAGTGGATGCTGTACCCTTTTAAAGCTTCTGCTTCCACTAAAATTTGGCGCTTCCATCACTTCAACAATGCACATCCGTGGTTGAATTGTAACTCAACTCCACAATTACAGAGTAAGATTTTCATATGTGATTCCAATTGAAAGTACAACCTAACTTCTGAAATCAAGTTCACAAAACAAAACGCAAATTCCACATTTTTGTGATTTTAGACAGAAAAGGAGCACACAATTTGCTGAAAAAGACTGACATTTAAACATATTACAATTAAAATAAAAAAAAATTCAAGTAGTGGTAGATCTTTGCCTGTTCCAGATAGTGCTCAATAACTGGTTTAGAGTTAGAGCTAGATAACAGTGAACATATACCACTTTGAATTTTAAAATTTTAAAAACTATCTAAAACCTGACCTGCCACAGACTGTTTCACCTATGAAAGGATCATCAGGGGTCTTGTTTGAAAATCTTTTTCGAACAAGACCCATGATGATCCTTTCATCGGTGAAACAGTCTGTCGGATTTTAGATAATTTTTAATATTTTAAAATTTAAAGTGGTATATGTTCAATTGTTCACTGTTAAAACAAAAATTAGTTTAAAATGTAAAACTGTGCTACTAATTAGCTGAAAAAAAAACATGAAAGCGCAGTGCAATTAATTCCAAACAAATCTTGAAAACATTAGCCTAGTGCACAACACAACTTCAGCAATGTCTCAAAATAAAAAATTAAGGCGCAACTTAACTTCCACAATTGCGGAGGTTGCACTAATGAATTGCACTTGGTTCACCTCTGAAAAATTTGACCAAAATAGGCTATGCAAGCTTACAAACAAAAGATGTTTTGGACTTCAGCAATAACAGACTAACAAAGTACCATAAGTTGCTAAATAACATATCAACTGAGTACTGTAACATAAGTTATTTCAGCAACAACAGACTAACAGATTAAGTTACTTATGGTACCTAAGTTACTTATGAAAAATCATGTAACAGCAAGACAATCATAAATGATGGAAAAAGGAATAATATCAATAACGTTTAATCCTATCCACTTGATTCAAGCCACCATGTCATTGTGTACAGTATAAACCAGCCGCTTTTTTTCGGAAGCTCTGTGACCCATGTATCAACCTTTTTACATGAGATTTTGCAATGGTGTTGATGAAAATTTTCAACACTATTTTGTCATAGTTATGGCTATTGCATCACAAAAGCTTCTATCACAAAAATTATTAACATAAAAGTTTTCATAACAAATGTGATATCGTTTATGAAGAAATGATGCTGGTTTTTCTCATGAACACCATATCAAAGCCTCATGTAAAAAGGTTGTCTGACAGTACTCCTTCTCACCGATCTAAGCTCTTCCCCAAATCTACCCCTAACCTTAATGAGTGCATGCAAGAGAAGAGCGAGAGTGCCTCCACACTCATAAACGAATTGCAGAGGTTCCGAAAAAGAGCGGACGACTTATACCTGATACTTAGATGTTGCTAACGATAATCTGTCCGCTCTTTTTCAGAACCTCTGCAACCCGTTTATAAGCATGCACACGCTTTCGCTCCTCTCATGCATGTACTTATTAGGGTTAGGGCTAGATTTGGGGAATGGCTTAGATCGAAGAGATTGCATGAGCACTCACACAAGAGTCGCAGAGCTTCCAAAAAAAAGCAAAAGGCTTAGGCTATACTTACCGACATCCAAGCTATTAAATAGGCCACTGAAAGTTTAGTGGTTCGAGGTTTAATCACCAGCTTTACCCATAGTTACAACTTTGAAGATATTACATCATCAAGTAATTAGGCTAGTCATATCAGTACCACTTTTGAAACCATAAAGTTTTAATCAATTGCAATTCACAGTATTCTATGCTCGAAGCCAGTACTTCTAAAGTCAAATCATAGGTAGGTAGGGTTGCCAAATCCGTAGAAACGTTTTCAAGGACGTTTTGATGTCTGAACTCTCTTACTCTTAAAAAATTATAAAATCAATAATTTAAGTGTACTTTATAAAACGAGGATTGAGCATTTTATTGATAAGCTACTAGTACTACTGTTGCCAGAAAAGAAATCATAGCTTGCAACAATTAATTATTATCAACCATAGCAGATTGAAGTTTTTAGAAACTCTTATCAAGAATTAACATGATGTACAATTATTGTGCATTAGGGTGGTCCTTAAATGCATAGCAAAAATTAAACAATAAAAATTATCATGGGAACCGAAGTAAATGTGTTCCTTTCAAGCTAAAATCATGGTGTGTGAAAAATCTCCGAGATAGAAAAACATTTAGAGATTGCACAAAGGCAGTAAAGTTTTTCATAAATACCCAATTTTGCAAAAACAAGAGCTTCGCTGTTTGCAGAGTGTAGGCTGTTCAAACGCACTAATAATATGGGTGTGAGCCAACTTATTGGATGTTGCCAACTAAGACGTGTATTGTCTTTGTTATCACTTAGCAAAAACCATGCCTATGGTATTCTTTGAGGCAAAATGTTTGAGGAACTGAAGCTGATCTTCATCACATTTTTCAATTAACCAGACGTATTCTTATATTAAGTGCCACTGCCGCTCTGCAGTTGCACGCGGGACGAGGATTCTTTGAACCAACTTTCTGTCTGCCATCAATAAAGCTGATAATTCAATCCAAGAATCAAAGTCAATAAATAAAAATTTTTGATCATGTTTCATTTTTTGGAAAAATGCAATTAATTGCGTTTAATCAGCAAAACCACTTTATTCAATTGTTGTTTCTTAATGACACGCTTGGTTAAGTTTCTATATTCGTGAAGACCTGCAACCATTCGTCACTTCATGCCATCATGCACCTCTGGTTCAAAAAAACCCAAGCCATTAGTTTCTTAGACATGCACGAAAGCCGACCAGAGAATCTTTTCGTTATGGTTGCCCCAATTTTCTTGTCAATGCAATTTTGCCATGTTTTTTGCTAGTCCAAGATTTTGTTTAAATTTTGGTACGTTTAATGCAGATACAAGGAATGATGCTTTGGTCTACACTTGCCATAATCATGCAGTTCTGGCATATGGTAAACTGATTATGGCCAGCATAAGTTAGGGGCAGAGGTGGAGTCCTCAAGGACACAATTTGAAGTCCTTAACCTTGGCCTCGAAGGTCAAGTCCTTGGCTTTGGCCTCGAAGTCTGCAAGTCCTCGAAAATGCCTTGTCTTCGACTCAGGACAGCATTATTTTTTGAGTTTGGAGCGAAAACCTTTTTTTTGGAGATCACTTCCGCGTTGTGTCTTTGGTCCTTGACTTGGGCCTTGAGCATTCCTGTCCTTGGCCTCGAGAGGGTCTGTTCTTGGAAGGGCTGTTCTTGGCCTTGGTCTTGGATTTTTTTTGTGTCCTTGGCTTCGAGCCTTGTGTTTTCGACTCCACCTTTGGTTAGGGGTGCCATAATCAGTTCTGGCGCCCCTAACCAATTTCTGATTTTGTTCAAGTTTTGCTTTAATGGAGATGCAAGCACCAGATTCTTACTTTTAGTGTTTGAGACATTCATGTCAAAAAACATATTACCCTGTAGCAACAACTTTCTCAGCTTATCTCCATTCTTTTAATGTTCGACTAACTGCTCCCATTAAGAATTGGAGCAATCTTGAGCATATGTTTTATGCAGATGCCAGAGGTGATGAGAGGCAAGTGATGGACTTGTGAGAATGAATTTGAATAAGATTGAAATTGATTCGAGTTATTAATCGAAACTTTAAAAAAATGTTCAGAATATTACGGGCTACTTTTTTTTTAATTTCTTCAAATGATCTTTCAAATTCTATGCTCGGTTTTTTATTTTGGACTTGCCAGTTGCCACTCTTAAATCCACTGCTTCCATTGATTTTATTCTCTAAAGATCTCTTTTGAGCCAGAAGAAAATTTTGGTATCTTTGTCGTGAGGGTCTATGGATCAGAGCATTTGTACTGTCCACATCAAAGAAATCTTTTGAGTCATCTTTTTTGTTACTTGTGGCAGCTTGAAAGATTCGCTACGTATTTTAACAAGTTTAATTAGTACATAAGGTTTGTCATTTATTCAGAAATTAATACTTGGCAACTTAAATGATTCCTGTCAAACTTATTGAGGCAAACAACTACCGACTACAGAAGACATAAAAAATATATGATGTATAATTGTCTTGTACACTGTCTTCCCAGTTTCTACAGTGCTTGACGTCGGCCCCCAGTTAACCATACAAGAAGTTCAGTTAAAAATTAGAAATTAAAAAAAAACACTGCAGGCTGTTTCCCCAAATACGTTCGTCACGTGGGGTGGAAACTGAACAAAAACAGTAAAAGAGCTCACCTACATCTCCCCCTCCTCGCACTGGAAGCATTTTGGCGGGCAAGAGCCCAAGCTATCCCAATAGGGTTAACTGTTGTAAGCACCGGCCAGTGGCCGCATCCAGGGTTGATGGTGCGGAGCCGCGGCTGGTACTAAACACTGTAAGCATTAACTGCGGAGGCTGAGCATCTTAATCAAACACTGCTGATGCGTGTCTGTCATTCGTTGTGAAAACACTGTTTAAATTTTAAACACTCTCCTAGATACAATGCAGCATTTTACGTCACAGTGATCAACCGATTTGCATTAAATGTGGTTTTATTTGGTTGATAATTTCTTAATTTATTTGGCTGGGGTTGACATTTTGGTACAATTTTGGTTCTTTGGTTGAGACTGTTAACCGAAGTTGCTTGTAGTATCGCAATTTTTTCTTCTAAACAAAGGATAAATCTGTTAGAACTGTTCTGATAAGGCCGTGCTCGTCTCGTGATATATAATATTGTATATACGGTAGCATATGAATCATTTCAAATCTTCACTGTTCATGTGCATTGTGCAACCTGTAAACTTTAATTTTTCTTCGAGATATTTTGCATGTACAGTTTTTTATCGAAAACAAACAAATTTAACCCGGTTCACGTATAGTTTTTCAAAATTTTGAAATAAGGACCACCCTATTGTGCATGCAAAAACAATAAAACTAAAGGTGTAATGCTTTGTGTCTGCATAGTTTGTTTAAAAATCACTATATGTGAAGTCTATCCATAAATTGCACAATCACCAAATATTGCTTTAATGCTCAAACTGCATATCACGTTGCGTCCCTGAGAAAGACAGTTAAAGCTACTGTATGTTTCAATCAGGGCCGTATTGTCTACTCGTCTAGATTGACAAAGATTATAAAACAGTCCCCAAAGTGTCTTGTGTATGATTTCATGATGCCTACACAGGGTGCCTCATTGGTTGCCAGTGATTTTGTCACAAACTGATTTCGTCACAAATGATTACGTGACGGACGACATTTTGAGCACAGAAAAGACAGAATAGGTCTATCTGCTAACTGTATTATACTACCATTGTATTGAAATTAAAGCATTGACTAAGAACAGCAGTCATCTTATTCTACTATCCCCAGAGCTGTCTGGCCCTAACCCTCACTTTGTGGCAAAATCACCGTGTGACGAGATCACTGGTAACCGCCTGATTCACACGTCGTCCAATAAAACATAATATTACCCACACATTGTAGAAACGAGTAGAGCAGAGATTGCCAGCACGAAATGTACATGTTGGGATGTGGGTAAGTGGTACAAGGCAAGGAGGGAAGAATGTTTGCCTTCTTGAGATTTGATTGCACATTTGCACTCCTACTAACTACAAAGCATAGGCCTAGAAGCTCAGTGGAAGAAAACTTTGATTTTTCAGCTTACCGTATGTTTTGATTTTTTGTCAGCAGCGTGGCCGGGAGAGTAAAGGCGTCATTTTCACGACAACCCTGATCGCAAGATCTAACTTCAACCCATACCCTGGCCACGTTGTTGCATCCTTGGATTAGGCGTTTTATGATGACTACCAGTACCTTTGCATGGTGGCTTCGAACAAGCAGTAAATTCTATGGGCTATAATTCGAAAAAATTCACAGGAACATTGGAAACTCCTAGGCAGGTGCAAATTTGTTCAAGCACGAAGTACAGTTACTGCAATTAAAAGCATACGGATCGTCCAATAGTTAGCGTCTAACCCTGTCCAGTGACACTGAGACAAGAAGATAAAGATACACTACAACAACAGCAACGTTTTTGCTCTGTCCCCTCTTTTTTAGTCTCAATGTTTTTGTTGTAACCATTGTCAGCTTAATTTTAACCATTGTTCCCTGAAATTATTATACCATAGACTCATTATTAGGAGCCTATTCTTACACACAATGCAGATGCATTTCGCATTGAATATAAATATCCCAAATAGGGCTACCTTGTTAATTGAATATTAGGTTGTTTTGACTTTTAGGTTCATCACCCAGTTTATAAAAACCAACAAGATTGGTTTGACTGTGTTACTTTGTAGATTCAAGGACTTTAAGGACGCCAGACAATTTTCAAGGACATTTGTCCATTTTTCAACGATCAAAAACACAACAAGATTTTAAGGCAAATTCAAGGATGATTCTTGAGATTCAAGGACGTTTGGCAACCCTTTAGGTAGGGGTTCACATCAAGGCCACTAAGCTTTCATGAATAATGGTGCAACTACGGGGGATAAGGGGACTTCCAGACTTCAGCTCTGCACCCAGCAGCAAAATCACTTAAAAAGTTTAATTCTAAAATGCAACTGCAAGTGTTTAGTCTTGACTGATCCCCCACATTTTTACTTCACAAAAGTAAAAATGAGTGAAATAGGGTGGCCAGCATGACTAGGTGAGCATTTCTTTCTTTCGTGGTCTCTCTATGTACCGATATCGGACTCTATTGTGGATTTATCTTTGTTTGCGTATAATGTAGCCTCGTTTCCCTAATGCGCAAATTTGCTAATTTGTCCCGAATGCGCAATCTAACCGGTAGCCTGCTTAATTTTCATCAAAAGCCTAAACTCACCAGGAAGTTGACACATAACGCTCTAATGAATCCCTAAACGTGTAAACTATGCTAAATTGACAAACTAAAACTATGTAACCGAACCTTTTTTTCCCTTACAGTCACAACCTCAATAAAATTTTCGTTTCAAACTTTTTTTATTCTTCGATTAACTTTGGTATATTACTGCTTACAGGAAGCCTAGACGAACCGCTGACATGCCATGACATGATAGAGTGGAGCGGAGTGGCTAATTTTTACGCTCCGACTCCACTCCAATATTTCTTTAGAGTAGAAGCTAGTCATGCAAAAGTCACGTAGGCAGCCGCATTGAAGCGTAACCCTGTATTGCCTTTTTCTCATACATTTGGTTTAAATACGACATTTTGTCTCTTCATTGCTGCAAGCTGGGCGGTCTAGTGGTTAGTACGCTTAGCTCTCGATCCGCAGTAACTGGGTTCGATTCGCGGATGGGTTGTGCATACGTGATACAGTATGCAGGAACCTCGAAGGTGAAGCATGTAGTAATCTTTTTTTGCTTTTAAACCTTGCACAACAGTTAGGGTTAGGGCAGCAATGCCAGTCTGAGGGGATAGCAATTACGTAGCAGCAGCTTTTTAGCTTACGAAAGCGACGTACCGTTACGCTTGAGTGCGGCTCCCTGCGTAAGTTTTGCACGACTAGCTCCTCGTTTTCTTTAGACGAGGAGCTAGTCGTGCAAAACTTACGTAGGGAGCCGCACTCAAGCGTAACAGTATGTCGCTTTTGTAAGCTAAAGAGCTGCTGCTACGTAATTGCTATCCCCTCAGACTGGCATTGCTGCCCTAACCCTAACTGTTATGCAAGGTTGAGAAGCAAAAAAAGATTATTACATGCTTCACTTTCGAGGTTCCTGCATACTGTAACACATATGCACAACCCATCCGCGAATCGAACCCAGTTACTGCGGATCGAGAACTAAGCGTACTAACCACTAGACCACCCAACTTGCAGCATTGAAGAGACAAAATGTCGTATTTAAACCAAATGTATGAGAAAAAGGCAATACAGGGTTACGCTTCAATGCGGCTGCCTACGTGACTTTTGCATGACTAGCTTCTACTTTTCTTTAGCTGACTCCGGCTCCAATCCGACTCCGAAATTTTACAACAACATTCCGCTGCGAAATACTCCGAGACAAAAATACGCTTCGACGAAAAATTCAAACCAATTTTCATATTGCTCAGTAGCCTGGTATAAGCCTAGCCTAGCTACATATTCTGATATTCTATATCCAGAATACAAAAATAGTTACTGATTTTACTACCAACAATCACTTCGACTTTAAAGACTACTTTAAAGTCAGACTCCGGCTCCAATCCGGCACCTAATTTTTTAAAACTTGTCACTCCGGATCCGTCTCCGCTCCGGCTCCGACTCCAATCTATTACATGCACAACGACTCCGTCTTTTCAGTGTTGGAGTGGATGAAAATATTCTACATTTCTGAACGACGACAAATAACAAAACGCGCATTGGAATCGCTTTGTTGCGCGTTAAAATAAAAATCGAATTTTAAATGAGCAAATTAAGGTTATGACGCCATAAAATGCGTATTTCTGACGTGGCTAGGTTAACCAATAAAATTACTATTTAATAATCTGCTTGCTTATGATGTTTTCGCGGGCAATGTAAAAAATGGCGTTAGTCATCCTAGCGAGAAAAAGACGTTAAGTAAAGTAGGGTTAATTAAAGGAGGGTTAAGGAAAATAATAAAGAAGACTTAAGGATATTTTATTTAAGTAATTTGGAAATAGGTAGCATCGAATCAGTCGCAAAAAATTCTAGCTAGATATTTTAGGGCTGGGACTCAGGCTTGACGCCAGAGTAGAGTGCTTATGAAGGGTCAGGCTTGGCACCAAAGGGGGGGATTTCGGGGCCGTACCCCCTCAAGTCACCGCTTGCAGTACCCCAAGCGAGAAGTGTGCCCCCAAGCGAGGATTGTGCCCTGAAAGAAAGCAACAGGCCAGGTGCTTCAAGAGTGTATTTCGGGGCCTGTGCTATCTCAAATACTGCTTGTGCCCCCCCAGCGTGAGTAAAATTTCGTTCCTGGACAAAAAACACGAGCGAACGCCCAAACTGAGCCTAAGATTTTGCGCTGAAGACCTTTTTTTTTGTCTTCACCCCTGCATTTGTGGGTAAGAAGCGAGATCCGCACCATTAGATTTCACCGCGCACCGCCAGGCAATAAATGTGCCCCCAAGCAAAACTTGTGCCCCGAAAGAAAATAAACGGCCAGGATAAAGACCGTTTTTTTCTTTTTTATTCTTCTCTCCCGAAGATGAGGTAAAATTTATCTGAGCCCCCAAATATTTTTTCTCCCCCCCAGTCACGCTACTCTGGCGCTTGGCCTGTGGGGGGTACCAATACTTTTGGTAGGCACGGTATACAAACTACAAAATGAGTAGCTTTTTTTCATCAAACTTAGGTGAAGACCAAAAAAGGTCTTCATAGCAATGCAGTAAAGTATTTTAAGGCACAAGAAGTTATTTGGGGGTGCACAGTTTGTATATAAAGGAAAAATTGAAGTGGCTTTTTTCCCCTCCTAATTTAGGTGGAGACCAAAAAAATTATTTATATTAATTTATCCATATGCATTACTTACTTTTGAAGCACCTCTGCCGTTTAGAGAGTGGCACACTTCTCATCTGGTAGTCACAATCAGTGATCACGGTGAGCATGTCATGAATGTCTTTGGTGGCGCGAGCCCTGCTGGGCCCCCTCAAACTATATCAAAATATTTGTCTGTCTTTCTCATGAAAAATCTGTCAGATTAACGCCTCTAAGTCGAAATCCATCCTGAAAACGTGCTACTCTGATCTGTAGGAATAATGCCGGTTATTGGTTGTCTCCCGGTGGAGACAGATAGCAGAGCTTCAAGCTCTGTGCTTGAAATATTCGATCATGTCCGGCCCTCTGCCGATTGGCGGCCCGCGACGGTCGTCGGCCGTTACGTGCGCTGTTGGACATATTGATTTAATCGGATTTTGGATTGAATATCGTCAGAAAAGATTGCCGTCGACGAACGGCGAGGAAGCTGGGTTCTCGTGCTCACCTGAACGGCATTTGATCGCGAAGCGTCGAGAGAGCCTCAAATGCCTCACGTGATCGAACGGTTTGAAACATTCATGACCATATCGGTTGAAATTGTCATCCACAACATGTCGTGCTGGAGCGGAGAAGAAACTGTGTTTGGAAAATCCCCCGACGAGATAAGTTTTTTTGTTTTTACTCGGCCATTTTCCAACAAACGAGTGCGAAATTTCAGACTTTTGCATATAACTCGAGAACAGTTTGGGCTAGCTACATGAAATTTTGACAGCGGTTTGAGATTAATTAGTTATATGTTTGTATCAAATTTCGACGCAATAGATTAAGTGACATTAGTTTTAGAACCGGAAAACCGCCCCGCAAGTTTTGCGTAAAAAGCGGTCTCAGACAAAAACGGCTTAAGTATGGCAAAAAAATATTTCACATGATTATAAGTCTTAAGATACCCTTTCATCCCAACCAACCCACTTTTGGCCGCGATGAGGTTTTTTTCCTTAGTTTTTCGTTTTTTTCTTTTATTTTCTTTTTGTTCTTCCTAAACTTTGTACGCTCTTCTTCTCCTAAAGCACAAAACATGGAAATTTAATTTTTGTGTAAAGTTGTTGAGCTGCCAACGCAAGTCTTTCTTCCAAAAGTTTTTTGGGCAACTACCCCTGGAACCCCCCCAAATGGGGCCCCCAAAAATCCTTTTTTTAACGACTCAAGCTAGGGTGCTATTTTTTTTGATATCAGCAGATACTTAACAGACAAATACTTCGACATAGTTTGGGGGTACCACATCCCCCTAGGGACTCCCCCCAAATGGACCTTCAAAAAATCAATTTTTTGAACGGCTTAACTTAGGATGCCAGTTTCTTTTGATATTTGCAGATGTGTAACAGACAAATATAGTGTGATCGGAAAGTAACTGTGCACCTAATATTATTTAGATGTTATTATGGCATTTTCAGCAGTTATTGTGAGTAGCATATCGATTAAATTCTTCATTAAATAGTACCTGATCATTGTTCTAAACAGCAAACTGGTTTGTTTACACTTGTGATTATCGATTTCTAGAAGACGGAATGTTGTTTATGCATTGGGATTACAGGTGCACAGTGACTTTCTGATCACACTATATTTTAACATAGTTTGAGGATACCACATCCTCCCAGAGGACCCCCCAAATGGACGCCCCAAAAATAATTTTTTGAACAGCTCAAACTAGGGTGCCAGTTTGTTGTGATATCAGCAGATACTTAACAGACAAATACTTTGACATAGTTTGGGAGTACCACATCCCCTGGGGACCCCCCCAAATGGACCCCCCGAAAATTAATTTTTTGAACAGCCCAAGGTAGGGTGCCAGTTTGTATTGATATCAGCAAATATTTAACAGGCAAAATGCACCTCCCAAAAATCAATTTAACGGACAAATATTTTGACATAGTTTGGGGGTACCTCTCCAAGAACTCCCCTACCCCAAATAGACCCCCCAAAAATCAATTTTTCGAATGGCTAAAGGGCTAAAGCTGGGAAGCTAACTGTTTTAACATTGTTAGATATTAAACAAATATTTTGACGTAGTTTAAGGGTATAACTTCCTCGGAAAACCGAAAATTGGACCACTCCTAAATCAATTTCTTTAAATTACTTGTTAGAGAGCTAATTGTTTTTAATATTAAGTCCGTAAAAAATAAATATTTTGGCATGGTTAAAAGGTGACACCCCTGCCCGAGAACCCCTTATATACATAGATTCCCCAAATCTTTACTTTTCATTTAAGCTAAAACAGTTTTTTGGTAGATATTTGTAAGACAAAGAATTACAAATACAAATAGTCATCTGTTCGAGATAGAAGTGTAGAATTGTTGTTTTTAAGGCAAAAACATAGATCTGGGACCAAAACGATGCAGAGTGTCTTATGCAAATACATAATATGTACTAGACATTACATGATAGTTTTGTACGCATTTTGAATTTACGCTTAAGCTACAATATATGTATTTATAGTACTGATTGTAGAAGCTTTAACAGACAAATTGTTGTTAATCACTTAAGATGTTGGTTTAGCACATAGTTTGATATGATAGGATTTTCACTACGCTATTAAAATTTTTCTATTTGTTCAACCTACATTTGGATCGTGATACATGCTTTGAGAAACGCTGGCTCATCCTGACGGGTTATTTTTTTTAGAATCAGAAACGATGACGTTGATATTTTTTGACATTGTTTGGGATTTCTACTTTTCTGGAGGTTCCATAATCAGATATTTTTGAATAATTGTTGATTTTTTGGTAGACGAAAAGTACTTTTGAGCGTCACCTTGGCGCATCGGTGGGCAGTACCACGGTACTAAAGTATCGCGGTCATTTCTTGGTATCGGCACCGGTACCATCGGTATTTTTGTGGTACCGGTACAGCGATACTTTGCTATTTTTTGGCGGTACCGGTACTTCAGTTTTGTTTTATTTTTTAGTAGGGATTTAAAAAAGTTAATCAAAAACTTGAAATGTTGTAAAAATGCTTGCGAATAAATCGGATAAACAACGAATCTTTTTTCTTAATTTAGTGTTTAACTCATAGGTGGGCACAAGTCCGTTAATCGTTAATCCGTTAATAACGAAGCTAACTTTTTCATTAACTCGTTAATCCGTTAAAAAGTTTTTTCATCTTAACGGACTGAATTAACTTCCGTTAAGTCCTGTTAACGGACTAAAGTAACTTCCGTTAAGTTCTGTTAACTTCCGTTAAGGTTTTTATCGTTAATATCTTGCACCATTCATTCATCGGATCGGTACAAACCAGTTTGCACTGAAAACACTTGTTGCGTATTAGCACGAGTTTTATAGAAGAAAGCGAAGAAAGGAGCTCTTTTTTGTGACAAATAATAACCTGCAGCCTCTTAGCCTCATAGGTCTATAAATTAACGCTGTTCACAATTTCCAAAGATTTTTCGATCGCAGCTTCGTTGTGCATTTGAACTTATTTTTATCTTGAAATTAGATTAGACTGTAAAATGTAACTTCCAAAACACAAAAAGACCACCGTAGCAATAAATATTTCCTTGCAATCAGCTCAACAGTGGTCAATACGTGTTCTAGAAGCGAGTGAATAAAACGAAATGTAAATTACACGAAAAATGTTAACGGATTAACGGACTTTATTAACTTCCGTTAATTAAAGCTGAAAATAACGGATTAACGTTAACGGAGGTGTGAAGTTTGTTAACGGACTAGTGGTTAACGAAGCTAACGTTTTGCATTAACTTGCCCACCTATGGTTTAACTGTTGGTCCTTACTCGCTACTACCATTGTAGGGACTTAGCATTGGCAGTTTGCTGGCCCATTTGAAAAATTGACGTTTTCTTGGTATTCATGCACCAGCGAAACAAAAGTAAAACCGCTAAGAAAAAATTATAAGAAACAACTTACGTAATGAATACTTATCACATCAGGCGTGAATACAGTAGCGTAGCCAGGGGGCGCGGGGGGACAACAGCCCCTCATCGGCCTCCCAACCAAAACGCAGAATAAGAAAAATACCACGCTGTTAGCACTTCTCGGACTGTCTTTTGCGCTAGAATAGATTCAAAAAATTATTTAAAGCATATTTTGAAACTTTTATTGAAAGGGAAAGGGGGCTAATTTGCCAAAAATAAAACTTATAAATCAGAATAAAGACTTTAAAGAATAGCCGAAAATTGGTTATCAAATTTGATCGCTTATTGAAAAATGCTTTACATAGGTTTCATCAAAAAAAAATGTATATAAGCTCAAAAATATGAAGGGCTATTCAGTATAAGCTAATTACCAACCACTTCTCTCGACCTTTCTTTAATTAGCCCCCTGTATATATGTATATCTTTCACTATAAAATATAGCCGAAAAACATTACTCCTTGAGAGGTTTACTAAACTACCGAAATAGAATTTTATGATTTACCAACTAGTGAATAAGAGAACTGAAATTCTAGCAATAGCTACTTCCCACATAGCCCATTTATGCAATTAGTACGGTATAATCATTTTTTGCACTGCTAATTTCTATGCCACGTATTAATAGCATTAATTTTTATCAAAATAAACCTAAAATTAAGTTATTTTTGCCAAAAAATTTTTGAACGCTGGGGGATCCGCCCCCTCACCCTATGCTTCCGGTGGCTGGGGGTCTCGCTCCCAGACCCCAATTGCCTCTGGTGGTTGGGGGATCCGCCCCCAGACCCCCAGAACGCCCCCACCCCATTGCAGATTTTTGGCTACAGGCCTGCACGAAGAAAAATTTACTGCACGTTGCTACCGGCCTCCATTTATATTAGCTTGTGGCTTTAAATATGCCTGGAACGTTTGGCGAAGATGTTCTCATTCACAAACGGTTTATAATACGGGCAAAAGTATTTCACCGGGCAATACTTATACAGAAACATTATCTCAAAAAACCCTTTCATCTGCACCAACCCCACTTTGGCTTTGGCCACGATAAGGTTTTTTTCTTTCTAAATATTTAATTGTACGCTCTTCTAATTAGTTGTAAAGGGCAAAACACCGCAATCTAATTTTTGTGCAAAATTGTCGAGTTAAAAACCCTGTTTAGTCTTTTAAAATTTTTGCGTGCCACCTTTCCGAAAACCCGACAAATCAATTTTTATGAAACTAGACCTCTTTTAGAACCCCCGGAATTGAACCCTACAAAAAATAAATATTTTAACGGCTTTAGCAAAAAAGCTAATATTTTTTATAATTAGAAGAGACAAAGAATCTTCTTGAGTGTCCCCCAAAAGCGTGGCCAAAAGTGCCAAAGCCTTTTTTTTTGCGACAACCCTAATTGCATAATCTGGGTTCAACCCAAAGTCTGGTTAGATTGTTGCGTCCTTGGATAGGGCGCTTTACGATGATTATCTCTGCTTGTGGCTTCGAACAAGCAACAAATTCAAAGACAAGAAATCGAAATCCACAGGACATTGGAAAACTAGAAACTCTTAAGCAGGTGCAAATTCCTCCAAGCACGAAGTAATTACCACAATGAAAGCGTGCGGATTGTACAATAATTAGCGTCAAACGCAGTGCTGTGGCAAGAGAATAAATATGCTATACAACAGCAACAAAAAATGCTGTAATTTTGAAACTGTTCTCATTACGGGGAAACAAACGGGCTGGTAACAGGTAAGCTCCCATCTAGCTTTAAATAAGAAATGCAAAAAGTAACTGCAGCAACGAATCAACTAAAAACAAAGCAAAACAGCACACTTTGCCAAAAGTGTTATTTACCCCCCAGTTTCTAAATTTTGTGTGAATGTCACTTGTGCAATAAATGGAAGCTGATGTATCGTCAGAGTAGCCTTCAGTGCCAACTTACACACGTGATGCTTTAAAGATGACTGCTGTTTGGTTATTACTGGTGACAAGATTCTGGTACAAGACGTAGCCCGGTGACCGTAGTTTGTATAAGTTAGATACTTTATCGAGTCAACTCCAACACTAGTTAGTTCTTAGAACTCACTATAGTAGTAATTCTCAGTGACGTGCCGTGAGGCTTCTGATTGGTAATTTACAATTTTTTTTTTTCAAACACACGTTTGCAAAAAATTTATTTAGGACAATAAATGACAAGCAAATAATTGTTTTCATAGCCATTTAACGAAGACCAAAAAATTTGCGAGGGTTAATTATTCATTTAATCTCTGCTGTTCACTTAAAGACAAATCAATTCTTGAAGTTTTGAAAATCTATATAGGTAGCCTATTTTTGGCTTTGAAGTGCTGGACATTATTGAAGTTTCTTGCTTGCTAAGGCTTCTTTAAGTTACAAAAACCCGGTTTCAGTCCCAACATTATTATTTGCTAGAAATATAAAACCAAAAATTACGATTTTTATGGCGCAACCACTCTTTTCATGAATACACTTTTACTCTTTTTGAATTGAGGAATTTTTTTGTATTGATGTCTCGAGCAAATCTTTTAAATCGATTTTCTTTTAGCTATAACTTCAAGTTCAGATTAAAAACTTAGTTTAGAAAAGTCTCCAAGCTTTGAGACTAAAATTTTCTTCCATTTTAGTTCATTTCCTCAAATTAAATGGATTTTATTTCGTTCGAAAAATAACTTGTTCAATTACGCAATGAACGAAAGAGTACAAAAAACCTGCTTCGACTTTTCCTCATTCGATGACGTCATATTTGCGGCACGCCGCAAAATCAGATTTAAAAGCATTATGCGTTGTCCGCGATTTGTCTGAGAAAAAAAGCATACTTTTACTTCGTTTATTAAAATTTGCTTGGCTGAAATGAGGCACAATCGACAATGCCTCACTTCGCATGTTTGAAGCGATGCTCAATAGCACGCCGCAGAGATAGCAATATTACACCGAACAGTTTGGGCGTTTTAATGCAAAAAACATACCGTAAAACGAAAGCAGTGAATACACAACAAAAGTAAATATGACAAAAATTAATAAAGTTTTTGATAAATATTTTGTTTTGTTTGAAAATATTTTATTTTAATTATAGAAGTTTTATTTTTGTTGTCATTTGTACAATTCTACAGGTGAGGCACGGCCTCATCTGCCTTTCCTGATCGCACGTGCCTGGTAATACTAATACTGCAAGTGTTTACTATTCTATTGCAAACTTTCTCGAAAACGAACTGTAGGTCTACACAGTTAGCACTAGCAGCGGAAACGAACCAAATTGCTAAAAGTAATGATTTACAATCTCGTAAACGAGGTCAACCAGTCCAATTTTTTTCTTTTAATTTTTTAAAAAGTACCGCAAAATCGTGCCCACCTATGCCATGGCGTCACAGCGTTAGCTACGCGTCGGTCGTTCACTGGGTTCGCTGGCAAACTCCCATCTAGTCCTAACTAGTCCTAACTCCTAACTAGTCCTAACTAGATGGGAGTTTGCCAGCAAACCCAGTGAACGACCGACGAGTAGCTAATGCTGTGACGCTCAGAAGTACTTTTTGTCTACCGTAAAATCAGCAATTATTCAAAAATATTTGATTATGGAACCTCCACAAAAGTAGAGTCAAAATATTTGTTTGTGAAATATCTCATGATATCATTAAAAACATTGGCACCCTAAATTGGGCCGTTCAAAAAATTGATTTTTTTGGGTTCATTTCGGGGGTCCCCGGGGGGATGGCACCCCCGAACTGTGCCAAAATATTTGTCTGTTAAATCTCTGCTGATATCATAAAACACTGGCACCCTAAGTTAAGCCATTCAAAAAATTGATTTTTTGGGGGTCCGTTTGGGGGGGTCCCCAGGGAGAGGTAGCACCCCCAAACTATGTCGAAGAATTTGTCTGTTAAATATCTGCTGATATCAAAACAAACTGGCACCCTCGATTGAGCTGTAGAAAAAAAAAGATTTTTGGGGGGTCCATTTGGGGGGCCCCCGGGAGATGGGGCACCCCAAAACTATATCAAAATATTTGTCTGATAAATATCTGCTGATATCATTACAAACTGGCACCCTAGCTTGGGCCATTCAAAAAATTGATTTTTGGGGGGGTCCCAGGGGGATGTGGTACCCTCAAACTATGTCAAAGTATTTGTTTGTTAAATATCTACTGATATCAAAAAAAAGTAGCACTCTAACTTCAGCCGTTAAGAAAATGGATTTTTTTGGGTCCCATTTGGGGGGGTTCCGGAGGAGTTGCCCCAAAAAATTTCGGGAGAAAAAATTTATATTTTGGGAGAAAAAATTTACAATTTACAGCTCAACAACGTTACACAAAAATTAAATTTCCATGTTTTGTGCTTGAGGAGAAGAAGAGCGTACAAAATTTAGGAAGAACAAAAAGAAAAAAAAAAAAGGAAAAAACTTCATCGCGGCCAAAAGTGGGTTGGTTGGGATGAAAGGGTATCTTAAGACATACAACCATGTGAAATATTTTTTTTGCCATACTTAAGCCGTTTTTGACTGAGACCGCTTTTTACGTCAAACTTGCGGGGCGGTTTTCGGATTCTAAAACCGAAGTCACGTGACCTATTGCCTCGAAATTTGGTACAAACGTATAACTGATTAATCTCAAATCGCTGTCAAAATTTCATGTAGCTAGCCCAAACGGTTCTCGAGTTATATGCAAAAGTCTGAAATTTCGCACCCGTTGGTTGGAAAATGGCCGAGTAAAAACAAAGGAACACGCGATGCGAGCGTCGATCGTTCCAATTAGGACTAGATTTGGGAAATAGCTTAGATTGGAGAGGAGAGAGCGCACACGCGCCAATACACGAATCGCAGAGCTTCCGAAAAAAAAACAGACGGCTCATGCTTAACGACACCCAAAATTTGTGGTACTAGTAGTAGATTTACACCGTTAATGTACGCCTGATGATAACCTACCATATAGCCTATGCATATAGCGTACTATTGTGGTAAATTGCTAAGGTGGTGACCATGCTTAATGGTGCTAGTGCGATGTGCTTGAGCTAAGAGCAAGTGGAGTGTCAGTGTGATACTGGTTGAGAATACACTTTCTGGTGACCTTGTTGTCAGACTTTGATCAGAATAGGCTAATCTGAGAAGAGGGTACGATGGCAAGTGCAGAAATTGCCCTCGTGTGTGGTTTGAAGGTTTGGGTGCGCTGATAAAATAGGCTCCAGTGTGTATGAATTCAGATGCTGATGAAACACAAGTCTAATGCAGAATGAGAAAGCAGATATGTGAGGTAGGTAAGTGCTACCTCACAGTTGCAAAGAAACATAGGCTAGGCCTATATAATTATGGGTTACTGGTTAATGAAAATAATTGTGGCTATGTCAGATGTGTGCACAGTTTATCATCATAATGCTTTGACTGGTTAATGTAACAGGATACATTAAAGCTTGATTGGATTTACAGGAATCAGTCTTTAAAATATATGCTAAATCAATTTAACTAAACTGACTGTGAAGCTTTCAGCCTTTGCAGTTGTGTAACACTTATGTTAATCATCAAACTCTTACAAATAATCTAATTAGACCTGTCCGTGTTCAAAATTTTTGTCGCAAAAATTAACTGCTTTTAGAGGTAATGCAAATACGTTTCTTTGTATTTGTTGTGAATATCGTGACAGAAATCTAGCTCCTTGGCAAAATGGATTCCAACACAACCAAAAATCAAACTATTTTCTTTGTTTGGAGTTGCCACATTGTAGAAAAGTCTTGGATTTTCTGACTGAAAAGTCCATGAATTTTATTTAGGAAGGCTTTATTTCACCGAAAATTTTTATCTAGTTTTTTATTAATTCTCACTCAAATCTAACACAAACTCAAATGCTTACTCTAAAACTATTCCCTAATCGAACCCTAACCCAAGCCCTAACCTAAACCCTAATCTTAACCCCTAAAAAAGCAAATGAAAAAAGCGCGGATGAATATTTCTCATTCTCGTTTTATTCTCTTTTAGTTGAAAATTTTCGGTGAAATAGTCACTACTAATAAAAATTGCCGATTTTTTGGGCGCTTGCCGACTCACCAAAACGTAAGAGGGAACACTGGTAGCCAGTAACTGGTAATGCCAATGTTTTGCATGAAAAAAAAATTTGAACCACTTCAAGACGGGATTTTTTTTGTTCTGCCCTCCAGACAGGATTTTTTGGAAAAGGCTTGGTGCACGTTCCATGCGCGCAAACATTTTGTAATAAAGCCTAATAAAACTAACCCTAAGCCCTAACCCTAACCTTAACCCTAATTCTAGCCCTAAGCCTAACCTAAACCCTAACCCAAACCTATAACTGTAATAATCAAAGTAAAAATTTTCAAAAACGAGTGACGTCACCCGAATCTTTGTTTATTTAATGGGTCACGTTCCATGCGCCAAGTCACTTCAATTTTTTTCTATTTTTCATATCATAACACATTTTTTTTACTATTATGTGTCTTTAATTACTTTAGGTTGGCAATGAATGCATATGATCGTAAGTGACACTGTTGTCTTGAGTGATGATGTATACCGCAGTAGTGCTGTCATGAATGACGTCACTAATTCCTACTACCCCACTCCAAATGGGACTTTTTTTTCTAAATTTCACTTTTTCATATTCTATTGCGTTTTTTTACTACTACTTGTCTTTGATTACTTTAGGTTAGCAGTGAATGCACCAGTCGCGGCACCACGGGGGGGGGCATTTTTGTGCTGTGCCTCACCAAATCACTGCTTATCCCCTACCAAGCAAGAGTAAACTTTTTTTCCAGCTCAAGAGTATCAGAAAGGTTTTGCTCAAAAATAGCTAACCACAAACACTCACCTATGAAACAGCAGAAAAGGTCGAGTAAACGTGCTTCAAGTAGCCTTACAGTTCTGTTGGTAGTGTTTTTTGATAAAACATCTACCTATTGAGTTCACAAAATGTGACCACCCAAAATTTTTTTTGTGCCCCCCAAACATACTGCTTTTGTGCTGGACCTGGAATGCGCATGATAGTAATTGACACTGTTGGCTTGAGTGATGACGCATATCACGGTAGTGATGTCATGAATGGCGTCACTAATTCCCCCCTGTGTTCCCTCTAACTTTATGGCTAATCGCCGAGTGCCCAAATTTTCTTTAAACAGTTGTGCCCAAAGCTTTAAGAAGACGTTTATGTGCCCTAAATTTTGTACCAATCCAGTATTAAAGCATACCAAATGTCATATTTCCACAAATTTGTCGCATTTTCTTGAGCTATGTTTACTATATTGCCAAAAATTATTTGCCCTTGCTCCAACAAATCCCCGATTCGCTGAAAGAAATGTGGGAACACTGATTCCCCTACCTCTTAATGTTGCAACATTCATTCTGCCTCTCAAAGCTTTTAGAGACTTATAACATGCATTCATTTTCACTTTTTTCTTGTTTTCAAGCTAAAAGCATATGTCTAGACTACTGTTACGCAGCATAGCGGTTGTAACATTTATTATGTAAAAACTTATAGCTGTACTTTAGGCAGACCATGTGGACGTATCAATACGTCCCCTGTCTCCGAATGCAAAATTAAATTTGACATACTTAAACATTTCCCGTCTTGAAGTGGTTAATAGTAAGAACAAAAAACTAGGTCAGAGGTACATACATGAAAGAGGAATAGTGAAAGTCAAATTTTACGTTCTGTAAAAATAGCCTTAAATAGTATTGGAAATGATATAAAAAAGTCTTGGAATTCGATTTTACAGTTTTTGTGGGAACCTGTCTATTCCTGTTTTGTTTTTGGTTGGTCTACCTGATCTCTTTGTCCAGTGTATGAACTCTCCCCTTGTACAGCCTATAGAAATTTTCAGTTTTTGATTTCTTAAAGAGATACTGCTCGAAATCGGTTTTATTGAAGAAATGAGTGTTACGTGATGTAATCAAAATGTGTCCCAAACCTTTTTCCACTATTTCCCTTATTTGCAAAAATAGATTTAGTCTGTTTGTCTCAGTACCATTCATTGGCAGCTCTGCATTTTGCAATTTTGTGATATCACAAAAGGCCTACTCAGCTACTGTAGGGCAGTAGTGATAGCCTAGGTATACAAGTACTACAGTAGAATTCGGTTATAACGGCTTCGGCTATAACGTAAATTCGCCTATAACGTTACATTTTTCTTGGTCCCGGCAAAATTCCTATCTTTTGTGTACATTTCAGTTCGTCTATAGCAGCATCGCCTATAACGTAAATTTGGCTGTAACGGCACCCTTTTTCCATCCCCCAGACAATTTTCTTTGCCTATAACGGCACTGTAGGCCATTATCTTTGCCACAAACTGCCAAACTTTATTGCGGGTGTTAATTCTGTGCGTTATTGTTTTTCTTTCCGACTGCGCGATGGCTGGACTTCGTTTTTATGACGCAAGGCCTGGTTGAAAACACTTTATGGCGCAAACTATTTCACACCTCGCACGTCTACATCGGATCCACCTCGCACGTCTACAGTCATGACGATAGCGATGAAATGTTGCGCTGTTTAGCGAAAATTGAGCATTATGTTATAACCAAATCCACGTCAAAGCCAAAACAACTAAAGATTACCGACATGTTTGCGAAGAAATGATGCAATGCGCTTGACAGTTGGCTTTTGAATAAACGTTTACTATTTTTGTGCAAGGTTTTGATTTCTGCACGAGTTTTGCTTAACCTGATTTCTTGTCTTTCATTACAATGTGAACCTAGCGTCATAATAAGCCTTTATGTTGAACAAACAAGTAGTTTTAGGACGGTTTGTGGCAGTTTGGCTATAACGTAAATTCGGCTATAATGGCAGGTTTTAAAAATCCCCCAGAGGTGCCGTTATAAGCAAATTCTACTGTGGTAGCAGTAGCCAAGTTTTGAGATTTGGTTAGGCCTCATCACTGCTATTGTAATTTTAATTACATTTTATTCACCAAGTTGCTTTGGCTAAAATACAGCGAAGGGACCTTTCAGTCTTTGAGTCAAGCTGCCACCTGCCCAACTGTCTGCCACACATGGTTTCATATACCAGTCGATAAGTTATGCGTATTAGATTAGCACAGGTGGGCAAGTTAATGCAAAACATTAGCTTCGTTAACCACTAGTCTGTTAACAAACTTCACACCTCTGTTAATGTTAATCCGCTATTTTCAGCTTTAATTAACGGAAGTTAATAAAGTCCGTTAATTCGTTAACATTTTGCATGTAATTTACATTTCGTTTTATTCACTTGCTTGTATAACACGTATTGACGCTGTTGAGCAGATGTAAGGAAATATTTATTGCTATGGCGGTCTTTTTGTGTTTTGGAAGTTACATTTTAAAGTCTAATCTAATTTCAAGATAGAAATAAGTTCAAATGCACAAACATAGCTGCGATCGGAAAATCTTTGGAAATTGCTAACAGTGATAATCAATAGACCTCTGAGGCTGCAGCTTATTATTTGTCACAAAAAAAGAACTTCTTTCTTCGCTTTCTTCTATAAAACTCGTGTCAATATGCAACAAGTGCTACCAGTGCAAACTGGTTTGTACCGGTATGATGAATGAATGGTGCAAGATATTAACGATAAAAACCTTAACGGAAGTTAACAGAACTTAACGGAAGTTAATTTAGTCCGTTAACATGAAAAAACTTTTTAACGGATTAACGAGTTCAAGAGAAAGTTAGCTTCGTTATTAACGGATTGACGATTAACGGACTTGTGCCCACGTATGTACGTAGATTAGCCCTACACTCTTACATTACCGATATTGTATAATTATGTTAGTTTCTAATTACAAATCTAAGCCTAGTCTTCAGTGTTATGGTGTATTCTGTTATTTTATTGCTTGTTATAAAATAACTTACCTTAGTGAAAAAGAGTTGGCTAGAATAGGACTGGTAGGTCAGGCTTGTGCTGTTTTAGCATGGTTTTAGGGCTGCTATAGTAGGCAATAGCCTCAAGTCTGTGTGAAATTTTGCAAAATCTGCTTTTTGTGATGCCGTGAAATTGCAAAATGCAGAATTGCCAATGGTGTGGAGTCAAATGGATTAAATTGTATTTTTTGTGGTTAAGGAGAATTGTGGAAAGAGGTTTGGGGCATCTCTTCATTACTTTCAAGTAGTTCTCATTTCTTCACCAAAACTAATTTTGAGCAGTATCTCTTTAGGTTACCATTACCAGGATTGTTTTGAATTTTGATCATGAGTTACGTTTATTTTGGTTTTGCTAGTCTTGCTGGCAAGCTTTAAAAAGCGAAACTGGAGTTTAGGGTAGTACTTTGGAAACTTTACCCTGATTTGCTTGTTAGGTTCAAATTTTAGTCCCAGGGTCAGTTAATTGGGAGGACTGCTGATTGAGTTGAATTGCATGTTGTTCAGGAGCTTGGTTTATTTTGTTGGATTATCTTTGGAAGTAGCCTTGTGCTCAATTCTCGTTTATGGGCAGACCACCATAAATGTAAGGATTTGGTGCTCCTCACCAATTTTTAATACCGGTATTATATTAATTTGTTATTGGTTTTAAATGCAGATAGTATTCTACCACATTTGCTTTTGACTTAGATAGTTGTTTGGCTTCTAATTAAACAATAGTAGCTGGATTGATAATTTTTCAAGGATGTATGAACCAAGTTTGAAATTGATTTTTATTCTTACTTTGATTTTGCTTTTTTCTGCTAAAGTCAATTCAAACCACACTCTAAAGAAAAGAAATGTTCTATCTAAACGAAGTGTCCTAGATCAACTATCTCCATCTGCATTGAAACAACTCCTACTAGAAATAAATAATATTGAAGGCAATACTGAAAACAGTTGCAATACGGAATTTGAGAAAATGGATAATCAAATTATCAGAACCAATGATTCAATAGATAATGGAGCTACATTTTTGCAAGCTTTGCATGACATTACTTCAGCATCCCGCTGTGAAGAGGAGTGCTGTAGTTTTTCCACAAATCGCACAGGCCCTGTACTAAAATGCAATGTAGCTATTTATCAGATACACAAGCGAGATAACAAGCCAAATTGCTTTTTGTTTGATTGTTACAATAAAAAAACAGGAAACTTTTCCTGTTTTTTTACTCCCATAGATGGCTTTATTTCATTAAAAAGTAAAGCACATGAAGTTGTTTCTGCTCAAATTCAAGAGTTAGAAGATGTTGCCAAAGAAACAACAACACAAAAAACTACTACGATGCCAACAACAACAACTGCAACCTCAACTACAACAAGCTCAACTACAACATCTACTACTCCTTTAACCACTACAACTCCTAAATCTGTTTCTACTACAACAACCACCACTACTACACAACCTGCTTCTACTACAACAGCTGATCCTAGCGCATGCCACACTACAAGCTGCCAGCGATTTGAGTGGCAGTGTGATAATAAATGTTGCATTCCGTTGCGCAAGGTTTGTGATTCAATACCTCACTGCTCGGATGGTAGTGATGAAATTGAATGCCCTACAACTACTACTGTGTCTACCACTAGTACAGTTAGTACAACTACCACTTCTCCCACAACAACATCAACACAAACTGTGGCTCAAACTTCAACCACAAGTACAACAATTTCAACTTCAACACTTTCTGAAACAACTACAACAAGTAAAAACCCAAAAGATGACATCAAAAAGGATGAACCATCTTCTGACAAAAACTACAAAGGTCAAGATATAGTTACAACCACTCAAACACCAGAGATAATTGAAAAAATAATTGACCCAGAAGCAGGTGCAGTGTTGCCGTTAGCCATAGGTTTAGCTGTCACAGCTTGTGTACTTTTAATGGTGGCATGCCGGGTCAGAATTATGAAACGAAAGTTGAGACGGCGAGGAAAGCCGCTAACAATGGATGAGTCAGACTATCTAATTAATGGAATGTACTTGTAGTTGCATGTTACCAGTATTGATTATATGTATAGTATTTTATTCGAAAGAGTACAACCCAGCAATGCAAGACGTGGTACTGTGTACATTTACACAAGTTCTTTGGGTACTGGTACTACTGTATGTAGATGAACATTTTGTGGTTACAAAATACTGGAACATCTTGTGTTTACTGAAAATTGCTTATTTATTGCCGCTACCTCACAAATCACTACAGTTAGCTGCATTAACTATTTTTCCAGAGAGAAAGAGTAAAATCAAAACTGTTTAACTCAGTGCCTTATTTGGTCTTTCAGAGATATAGTTTTAAAACACTCTCTTAAGTTGAAAATCTTTAGCTTTAAGTATTTAAAAGTCCCAATTTAAGATAGCTTGGTCCATCCTATAAAAAACGGATATTTGTATTGACCCTATGTTTGAAAAAACATTGGCGTTGGGCAATGATTTTCATCTGAAGTTGCTGTGGCTCGATTTTTATCTATAATGTTGAAAGCAGTGTGAAATTCAAATCAATATTATTTACTTTTATAACACTGCAGTGTTCTAGAAAATCAATTATTTATCCAGTTATAAGCACTGATTCTAGACCATAGAACCAAAGAACCAGAGCAATTCAGCCACGTCCCATATTTTTCTTTGTTACATCACGGTTTTTAGAAAGACAGATTCAGATTTTTGTGGGCATTAAAATGCAACCATTTTGTGCAACACATACATTCATATATTTACTTGTTAAGCATAAGTATTATTTTGCTTCGAATGAACATACATCGATTGCTGTTGAGTGTTTCTATTTGCATGCTGTACAGTATTTTAGCATATGTTTTGGATTAATGTTTTATCACTTAAGTAAACCGTTTTCAATCTTTCAATAGCCTTGAGCTGAGAAATTCTTTGCTCCACATTCAGGTGTAATATATCATTTGACGTAAGTCTGTTGTTGAAACAGAGTAGAGATTTTAATACTTTAACGTGGTAAATGAAAAACGTCGAACACACAACTACACATTCTATTTTTAGTGTGTACTTTGTACAGTAGCTTATACAGTATTTTAGTGAGGTTGTTGCTAATATTTTTTTTGCTTAGCGTCTTTATTTTGTTTAAATGATAAAACTTGGCTAAGCATGTATGAAAATTATGTGTATAGTGAATCGTTTATGATTGTTACTAAACTGCCTGCCCGGCTGCTCTATATGGTACCTTATGCACAAGCATTTTCAAATCGTGTTTCCGATCATAAAAAAAATATTACCAATTTATGATTTATTGATATAATAGGTCAGTAGTGCATCCTGTTTTGTTTTTATTCATTTGAATTTAAACTTATTTGAGCCATCCCAAAGTGATAAAGAGCCATTGTTGGAATTGTAAACGAACTCGGAAAAAGTGTGTGTGTTTTTTGACACTTCATGTATGCGGTTATTATTGTGAACGGTTTTTAAATAGGTAATTAGACATTGTACTGTACAACTTATAATTGTTTTATATATATATATTTTTTTTTTGGTACATACGTTCGACTTTATTTTGTCTATAGAAATTAAGTTTTTTATCACTTGCGGTATTATTTGCAGTATCGGGAAAAATGTGCGTGTTTTTTGACACTACGTTTTTTTTTACAATTATTACGAAAACGATTTTCAAATAGACAATTAGACATGATACTGTACAACTTATAATTTTATTGTATTTGTTTTTTTAGTACATACGTTCGATTTTTTTAGTCTATAGAAATTAATTTTTTTATCACTCTTACGGTATTATTTGCAGTATTTTTGCGCTATACTTGTACTCTGAATTTTTCTGCGGTACGTTTATGTCAATTGCAGTTTGATAAGTAAGATTATTTAATGACTACTTTAGCTTTTGAATCCTTATTTGTTGTAACCTTACTAAAGCTAAATTGTACCATTTGGAAAGACTCGTTTACATAATTTTCATATTGCATAACTCTTATTCTACGCAATTTATCATTTCTGCAAACATGATAATCCTGAGTTATTTCGAAGCTTTTTGGCTGCGTCAATGACACCAAGGACGATCTTTGTCATCGTAATCAGACATTAACAACTAGAGCAAAATAACATTGAATACTTGCAGTGCACCAAACCATTTTTTAACACTATTTTTTTACTCTATTGTTCTGTTGCACTATTATCTAGCTGTTAATCACATAGCTATTGCTATAAAAATGTAATATCATACAGGTTTTTACTTGGTATAAATAATTCTTCTTGCATCACATCAACTATCCGGGGACAAGTCTAAAATGACCCTTAGCCAAAACCATTTATCAGGAAAGAGGGAGTTGAAAGTGCTCAATTGCTTTTTATTTCTCTTTCACTCCGCTTATACCCTGTGCTAATTGTTTTTTTCCGAGTATCAGGTGTAAAGTTATCGTTCCTTTAAAAAATTTTTTAATTAGTACTAGTGTTGCATCGTTTTTTGATGTTGTGGGTTTTTGCTTGCTTGCTGCTCATTACCTGAGATTACTGGGTCTGCAGCTTTTTGGTGCGACCGGTTCAACGCGAGAAGTTTTATGTACGCCCGTTTTTTCGAATGGATGCTTTGATGCAAAATCCCTAACCAGCGTGTTTCAAAACATCTCACATCAAGCCAGTTGTTACGAAAAGTTTTGATCCAGAAAATCTGAGATTATTGTACATTTCTAGATTGTTACTGCTCCAACTGTAAATTCAATTTTGCTCAATTTATGCTATCACTTTATTCCTTTTGCTATTTGTTTGTGTAGTAAGCGGTACGTAATTATGTTTTCACTTGCAGGCCTCATTTTTAAGAATGTTAGATAGCTAATTGACATGTAATAAGTTTGAATTATCGACCAGCAATTATGTCTTGGTTTCTGAAAGTTGGGAATTTGCGTGGTTCGCTAGCTCTTTTGTACAGTGCCAGACAGCTATCAACCAGTTGTATCAGTTCCTCGTATAAACTTGTCAATCCCAAAGAAGATGAGGCGACTTGGAAGACTATAATTGATGTCAATGCCAACTCTATGTTCGCCACGGAGTTATCACGTGGGTTTGGTTTGGTCTTAGCAAAAACCTTCAGTGAACCGGCTACGATTAATTATCCTTTCGAGAAAGGTCCTTTAAGCCCCCGTTTTCGTGGGGAACACGCACTTCGTCGATATCCTAGTGGCGAAGAAAGATGCATAGCATGCAAACTGTGCGAAGCCATCTGTCCTGCTCAAGCTATAACCATAGAAGCTGAAGAACGAGAAGATGGCAGTAGAAGAACAACCAGGTACATTGTGCAACATAAGCAAACATTGTTACCTGCCACACGCCTTAAGGCGCATTTAAAACATGTCTCGAATTGAGCGTTGTTAAAGTTAGTGTATTTTTTTTTACTTTTTATATTCTGCTCGGCCCATTTCGACCAAGAGCTGCAATGAGCTGAGCAGAGCTGAAGAGAAGTCATACATGAATATACCAACTTCAGCTACGCTCAACTCGAACAAAACCTTTCAAGCGTTTTTGTTTAACATTGGTTTTAACTTTTTTGCTCTATAAAGCTTAGGACACAGCTGACGAGGTTTTTGGGCTTAAGTGTGGACGTGGCTTTAAAGGTAATTCTTGAACTACTGTTCTTCCTGGACAGGCCATTGGAACTACCCTGGGACTCGAAATCTAGACCTTCCGCTCCAAATACGATTGTGCAAAGCACTTAAACACCTGACAAAAACAGCACTTTCAATATGGCGAGGTTAATTTCTTCAAGATAATCGTGAGCGTTCGATCATATCCTTAGTTTGTTTTAAACAGAAATTTGGTACGCGCGGCGTACTGCCTCACCAGCTTACTACTGACAGTTGCTTATTAGAAGCTTTAGTTACGCTCGTACGCTCACGATTTTTCGCCAAGTTTTGACCAGCCTTTAACGTATGATTTCGTGTTTTGGGTGGTTGCAACCCTGCAAAACTAAACTGTAATAGAATGGTTGGTTTTCAATGTAAATAATACTTTTCTGAACTAAAACAAAGTTTAGATCGATAAGTTTTTACGTGTTTTGGTAGTGTAGAAAGTAGGCATTTTCCTCAAAGTTAATTGAATGGTGTTTAGTTCTTATTGAGCTATCGTTTGCGTGAGTTGTAGTTTTGTGTTGTGTGAATTTTTATATACGCTACCAATTTTCTAGATATAGCCTATGGCTGATAAACAATTTTATCTTGAGTATGATAGACCAGATGAGACCAGATGTACATATCATTTGATGTGGTTTCTTTAATTTCATGCGAATAGGGTTGACTTTTCTCGCTGAAAATGTTAAGTGTTATGCATTAGATACCGGTATTACGTTTCAAATAAGTAAAGTGACATTTAAGAAAACTATATTCGATTATTCATGCTCATTAGTTTAATATCATTTATGCGCTAAAGATGCATTACGGGGAGAGAAAGGCTTAATCTATTACACTACTTATCAACTCTATAAAATCAGAGTTAAGATAGCTTATTGCTAGGTCGAAAATGTAGATCCTTAGTTAATTTGGTTATAGCCCTAAAACAGAGGTTCTTGAACTTTTTTAGTCGTGTCCTTTTTTTGGTGTTAGTCAATCAGCCTCACGCTCTACCGAGCCCCAAAATCAAACTCTAATTAGTTACCATTACTCTACTTAGTGGGGCGAATGGAACAGTTTTTGGGAATCTAGCAGTTCAATTCGAGCATTCTCGTTTGTTGCGAAATTTTGTCTTTACACCCACAAGTTTTGAAAATTCGCTTTCACGTAAATATGTGAATAATGTGTCACTTTACATAATGTTCAAGTAGTGCTTTCAAGCCAGAAACTCTTTGGTGCTTAGCAATAAAACAACGTTTTGAATAGGACTGTAAATCAAAAATTCATTGTCATGTTCAATTGTTCATGCCCCTATGCTCTTTTAACGTGCCTCTGCTTTGTAACTTGTAATGGGATTTGGCCCTGCATGGTCTTTAGCTTTGATCTATTGCTGCTAGGTTATTTTGCAGTCACGTGTGGTTGTAGGGTTCAAAGTTTTAACATTTTGTTCACAAGTTCATTTTTTTGGCAAAAATTCTATGGGTGTTTACGGAAATCTACGTATTAAGAAGGTTTGCTGCTTTGAAACTCAAGCAATAATCAGTAATCACTGACAAAAAATATTTAATTGAAAAGCATGCTACATTAGACTATATGAAATGAAAACGACAGTTGACCCCAAGTGAATTATGGCCCCATTTGTTCATTAATTTATGCGTCTGACCAATGCCTAAAATTGCAGCGGCCTGTTTGCAGTATTGTTTATTTGATCACTGGAATAGAAATCTCCTGCTTGAGAATAGAATTCTCCTGCTTGAGAAGCAAGAGGATTTGATACTCGTCCAATTGACCAGTTCATTTTTGATTTTCTTTTTTTTTCGGTCCTAAATGAACTTATTGCTTTAGATACGACATCGATATGACAAAATGTATTTATTGTGGTCTCTGCCAGGAGGCCTGCCCAGTAGATGCGATTGTTGAGGGTCCGAATTTTGAATACTCCACCGAAACACACGAAGAACTTCTTTATAACAAGGAAAAACTGTTGGAAAACGGAGACAGATGGGAAACCGAAATCGCTGCAAATATTGAGGCAGATTATTTGTATCGTTAACCATACAGTTTGCATGCTATTTTTTACAAGAAATAAATTATTATATAGGAATTAACAAAACGTTTCTTTGCTTTATGTGCGCAAGCTCTTCTGTAGTTAATTTGTTGGGCTTACGTTGAAAAAATGCCACGTTTTTTGGTCGAAGGGTGACCTTTAATGTGCGTCACACGTTTTGGTAGTGATAGATTTATCACGTTCTTTGTGTCCGCACGCATTTCACTGCATGTAGCGGTAGCCAGAAGATGGTTAGATGCATTGTAAGGAATACAGTACCAGCAAAGCAATTTGGACGATGAAAAAAACAAACAATTTGCTATTTACGATTGTATCGGGCTTTGAACCTTAGACTCTGGTGTAAAAAGTGCTCAAAAATTGTAATCAAGTAAAAGTTGCGTTACTGACGAAAAACTTCTTGAAGTAAAGTACATAGTACTGACCAAAAATGGTACTTGGGTAAAAGTAAAAAAGTAGTCGTTTTAAAAGTACTCAAGTACAAGTATTTTTGAAAGTATTCAAGCAAAATAAACAAACTGTTCAATCGGCATTGACAACTGGTGGACTACCTTCACATCACTGCCACATAGCGCTTAGTCTTCTAACCCCTCATTCTCTCAAGAAGTCATGAATTATTAATTTTTGCAAGTTTTTTGTTATTATATTCAAGACAACTAATCAAACAGAACAACAACAGCAAACCTTCGAGATTTGAGAATCATGCCATGCAGAATTTACCTGAAATCATTTTATAAAACCTTTGCTCAAATATTCATTCACTGTCATTGTTAAATTATGCTGAAATTTAAAAACATGTGGATTGTGGACGTGTCTTATCAGTGTACGATAGTCTACTGTATCTACACGGAGGGCCAAAAGTTCGCATCATAGCTATGTTAGTATATTCTGCGATAACCTTTTTTAGATTAATTAATCAAAATTATTTTGGATTTTTTGAATTTATTTCACAACATGTGAAGGCAGGTTGAAGTCTGATAAACATTACGTCATTAAATCACACAAAATTATTTTAGATAGTCTGGGTTTCTACTGGGACGAAATTGATCGTCATATTGAAAGCATTTTGTTATTACAGTGCACAATATATTACTGTACCGTACAATAATGTTTATTGCATGTATGAAGTGTGAGTTTTGGCTCTAGAATTTAGCAATAAAAACGTTTAGTAATCATAGGACGCATTTTCGGCCAATTTATATCTCTGATTGCTTCTTTCATGATTTACTTTTAATGCCAGTGTGCGGTGAAGGGCAGACACCAAACAACGAACGTGAAACTAAAACCATCTTGAACTGCTTTTTGCCAGATTTGATCTGATGCGTACGCGCACGCGTAGAAAAAAGGCATGGCTGCAGTCGCTGTGGTGGTCTAACATTAGGCGCAAGAGGTGCCAGCCGAAAAAGGAGCAAAAGACAACTACCTTAACTGAATTGAAATACTGCCGATTGAAAAGTCGACGGTTTTGACGAATTAGTGGTTCAAGTTTAAAATTATAATGCTTTGTACTTAATCAAAATACTTTACTTCACCCTACAAGTAAGCAAGTAAAAGTAGCCGCAAAAAAACAACTCAAAAAGTACTCGTTACTGGAAAAAACTACTTAATACTCAAGTAAAAGTATTTCGTTACTTTACACCACTGTCTAGACTACAGGGTATTATAATTGTTACACCTCTAGTATAATAATTAATAACAGGGGTTGAATCGGTTATTATTCGTACTGCTATTTGTTGATAGCATTCCATTTAAATAACATCAACTTAACATTCTACATTTAGTAAGCCTTGAAACAGATTAAAATTTATTCGTGGTTCTGTTCTGCTTTTTGTCAAAGCATTTTGCATCGTCCCGTTTTTCTGTTAAAGCAGGTCAGTACTGGTATGTGTTTTTTTGCTTGAAGCTTGGCACAGTAGTCGCTCGCATCAAAAAAACTGATCAGTGATCGGGTGGATGGAGTATCTGCGAGTGAAGGAGTAGATTTCGGTTTGATTCTCGGTCGGGTCAAACCAAAAATTATAAAAATTGTTATCACAGCTCCACTGCTTAACGTTGAGCATTAAAAAAAGACGTTAAGAAGCCTCCACTGTGTGTGGTACACAAGCAGGTCTTGGAATGAACGGAAATTTTAGTATGGAAGATGCCAGAATGGAGTCAGGCCAGGCGCCTGGGTAGTATGTTTGGGGGGGGGGGAAGCACGAAAAAATTTTGGGGTACATTTTGTGAACGAAATTGCCGGGCCTTTTATGAAGAATAGTTAATAACTACGGTACTGTTACGCTACTTGAAGCACGTTCACTCGACCTTTCTTTCTGTTTCATTGAAGAGCGTTTGTGGGGAACTGTTTTTGAGTAAAAGCTTCTGGTGCTCTTGTGCTGGCACAAAAGTTGACTCTCGCTTGGGGGGGGGGGGGGAGTGGGGCAGAAGCAGTAATTACGAATTTGGCGTGGCACGGTCCAGAAATGCACTCCTTGGCGCCGGGCTTGAATGAAATGGAAGACAATCTTCCAAACTTGATTTCGCATAAGGCATTTCCTGAAAGTACATGCTGATAGTGACGACTAAAAATTTGTGGAAGCGTTTAGCAAATTAATCATCTGTCAACAAATCAATAAGGTAATTTGGTCATGACTCCTGAGCATCGCCGAACAGTTTTGGCTTTGCCTCATTGCAATATGTACCTGCATTGATTCTGACTTGCTTAATTTTATTTTGAGAATGACAATTTGCCAAGAGGCAAAACTTTTCCTTCCATCGTAGCAAAGATCTGTATTTTCTTTTCTCTCCTCGATTGAGTTTAATTCTTTGTTATTTTTTTGCGTTTAAACTTTTTTTGGTATTTTTGTAAAATGTTTTTGGCAGTTTAACTATGCCAATTTTTATAGATGGTGTGATTACAAACTTACAATTATTAAACTCTGTGCATACCCGTAAACCCATTGTCTGTTGACTAAGTGGTTTATATTTTCATGCTGAGTGAATTTTTGTGGTAGCTCATTGCGATTATGCTTCAAATATGGGATAAGATGTATCGTGCCATAGTGCTTACTTTCGCGAGCGACTATTTGCCAAGGTACGCTTAACGTTGCAAAAGTACAATACAAATTACGCGTAGCTTCCAGTCTGAACACCGTGGTACGGAAGTATGTAATAAAATATGGAAGAAAATTTTAGTATGGAACGGAAGAAAATTGCCAGTGTGGAATTGGAAAAATCGTCTTCCATACCATGCCCTGGTAACACGTGGGCAGGTGTCAGCTTGACTCGAAGACCGAAAAGGTCCTTTTGCTGTCTCCTGGCCAGGCAACTTGGTAAACAAACGTATAAATTACAATTATGTGACAGTGTTTACTACGTTTTTTCTGTTGGAAAAACAGGACGAACAGAAATTTTGCTCAAGCAGAAGGCATGTTTTTATTATTACAGCACAAATGCTTGCATGCCCTTCTGTAACTCGCAACGATGGAAAGAATTGAACTCCTAGCTTCTGATCTCCTAGTTCAACGACTTACCGCTGTGGTATTCCAAGCAATTCAAAACACAAACCTTCACGATTAGGCACAGTGTATTATTTGGCGCAAGATGGCTTCAGTGCCCATTGGACCATTTTTCTACAGTCATGGAAAATCTTTAAAAATCATGGAAAAATAAATTTTTTTGGAAAGTTGTCAAAAATTGAAAAAAATTTGAAAGTTGAAAAACCTTCAAAAACAACAAAAAAAACAAATTAAAAAAATTTTAGCCTAATAATTAATGTTACAACACCATGATCATGTTTTTTTTTTCATACAGTGACCTACCCTAAAAAATAAATTTGTCTATCTCGAGCAGTCAAAATAATTCAAATTTTGGGAGGCCCATTTGGGGAGTTCCCCCATCATGGCATCCCTAAATTTTGCCATGTTTCATCTTTCACATTTTCCTAATCCGGGAGACTCTATTTCTTGGGAGTGACTATCTTTGGGAAAAAAATTAAGTTAAAAAGAACAAAACAAAATTGAGGAAATCTTCATCCTCGCTTTTTTTTACTTGCTGTTTAAAGGTTAGAGAGTTTGGTTTAGATTTGCGATTAGTTTTAGCGTAAAGACTTGAGTCGGAATAAGTAAAAACGTTGGTAGAAGTTTTCAGTGAAATAGAGCCTACCTGATTTGTTTCGCTAAAGCGGTTGAAATCTTTTGAGTTCCCCCTCATCTTGGCACGCTCAAATTTTGTCATGTTTAACCTTTCATATAAACATGTTAACCTATAGCACCTAATCTATATTCTGCCCAGTTAATATGAGTAGTTCAAGCAATAAACATTTCTAATGTTTGACAGTCCATTTGGAAGGGGCCTCCATCATGGCAGTGATGGCATCCCCGGTTTCAAACGGGTGCAAAACGTCTCTCATATCTAGATTCAGTGCTGCCGATCTTTGTTAAGCATTGCGTGGGATAATTTGCAATTTTCCCCCAATTTTGCCTTATTTTCAGCATTGGGGAGGTGAACCTCGAGCACGATTTTTTCAGGTAAGCAAATTAAATGAAGACCAAAAAACACCGAAAATTGAAGTTTTTTCCCCGAATTTAAGTGAAGACCAAAAAAAAAGGTCTTCACCGAAAATTGAAAAGATTTTCCCCGTAATCACGTAAAGACCAAAACAGGTCCAAAAATCATCCAGCGCTCAGATGCAGACCAGAGTCATATTATTGGGGGGATGCAAATGTAGACCATAGTCAAATTATTGGGGGGATATATCCCCCCATCCCCCCCGGGTTTCGGCACCCTTGTCTAGAATCGATCATAATTCAAAGTCTCTGCGTTTAGCGGTTTAAAAGTTACTCGCCCGGGAAGAGAAAGAAATAATAAAAAAGTGCCCAAACTAATCGTAGTTTCAAAAACGACAAATCTTTTTTTTGTCAATATCGATACAATACTTATCGAGATGTACCAGTTCTAATTAAGTTGTTCACTTTTTTTCTGTTTTCGGCCTCTAAAATTGCATTCATGTAACCGGACGCCTAGAAGTGGTATGTGTGAACTGTGAAGCCTGATTCTATACTTCTCCAAAAATTTAGAAGTGCATTCAAGTCGAAAAAAATTTTGCTTGGTTTTCTCTCCAAAATTTTGACAGATTTGAACACCAACTTCACCAAATTTGAGCTTTCTACGACCTTCCGCTCCCAAGATATGACAATTCAGATTTCCCTGAGAATTTTTTCCAAGGCTACCCACTACAAACAAAATTAAAAAAAGTTACTGCATGTTTGTAACTCTCAATAAGTGCTTCGCGGCAGTGTAGTCAAAGCAAAGTAAACGATCATAATTGTAACTTAGCTGCTCTTCAAGTAAATTCAAGCCAACTTTCCAAAAGTTTGTCTTCTTGTAACTATACTGGCAAAACAGTAACACTGAAGTTAGAGCAAATTGTTAACTTTGAACTGCAATATTTTGAAAATGGGAAGACGTTAATTAGTGTTTATGCATTGTAGGCTTTTCCTCACCTTTCAGTGTATGTACAATGAAAAACTTTCCTTGAATTTCCTTTTAAGCTTTTCACGTCTGGCCGTTTTGAGTTACACGCGAATCAACTAATTTTCAATACAGAAATGGCCATTTTTGCTCGGATTTTGGTGTTCTGAATCACAATTACATTACCTAGGACCCCCAAATTGACATTCATGACGCTTCATTTTGCTCCATGTTGCGTCCACAATTCAACTTTCTTAGTTCAGCCGATTTTTAAGTTACAATCACATTACATTTTGATGCTCATCAAAAATGGCGGGTAAATTCTACGAAAGAACGCGCTTCGCGAAGTCCCAATAAGACTTTAATCAGTTTTCGAGTGAAAGCTTATTATGAGAATAGAAGAATTACACCAAACGTTACGGGAAAAACTAAGGAAGAGTCATGGAATTTGGTTTTGAAAGTCGTGTGGAAACCCTACTGTATATACTCTGTTGGAATTGCTCAAATTAGTTAATGCAAGGTGGCGCCAAAGCACATACTACAACCTACAATGGTACCCATCAGGTGTGAATAATAATTGGTGTGAGGTAATGTCAAATCACAATAGCACAGGCCACATGGTTATCCATCTGGTGTAATTGCCCAAAAATATATGCTTGGCGTCATTAAAGCACATGTTATTGTTGTTCCATCCAGCGAGGTAAGCAAAAAATATTTGGCGCAAGGTGACGTCAAAGTATAGGCTAGCCCACCTGATTCATTTTGGTTAGCACCCAGAATTATTGGTCACTAGATGACGTTAAAATTAAGCACAATCATGCTTTTTAATTGGTATTTTTTTAAGGAGGACGAACAGCACATTCAAGCAACTACAAGATAATTTGTCAACACCGGTATTTCCTCGTACTTGCAGAATTCGCTACGGTGGAGAATCGAAACTTTACCCTCACGAGTATTGGAGTCCGATTCTCTACCACTACGCCTTACGCAAAGTGCTTATTTTCGTTGCTTGTTTTTTATTGAGTAAATTTCCGTCACTGGTCATAATATCTCATCTGATGCGATCGGCAAATGTATTGCCGGTAATTGGCGTAAGGTGATGTCGCAGCTCATATTTTTCACCGGTCTGTGTGATTGGTCAAAAAATTGTTGTTGTGAGGCGGCGTTAGAGCTTAATAGTTACTACTTACCCAATCTGGCCTGCTTAAACAAAAAAATGTTTGGCGCGAAGTGGCCTTAAATTAAAGCACAGACTAGTCCACCAAAGCGTTTTGATGAGCATTCAAAATTATAAGTAGGTACATGTCGTTGGAGCATAATTTTGCTAGTAGCACCATCTGGCACACAAAGTGGCGCTTGCGAATGTCGCAGCAGCAAAGACTCGGAATCAAACTCACAAGAGTTAAAGGTGTTCGACTAGTGGAGTTCAGGTTCGGTTTTTTGTTGCTGGTCGGGTGCACTGTGGATCGCCTCTGAGCCCGGACCGGAACTGAATTTCACACTTTATCATTTTTTGGTCCCTGATTTTAAATTCTAAACCTTGTGTTACTTTGGCAGACATCCATAAGGATCCTGATTACAAATGAAGCAGACTTGTGGGGTTCTGAATTCTTACCTGTGACAAGTACTGTATTATGATGGAATCTGTTTGAATAAGACCATAGGTGGGCACTAGTCCGTTAATCGTTAATAACGAAGCTAACTTTTTCATTAACTCGTTAAAAAGTTTTTTCATGTTAACGGACTAAATTAACTTCCGTTAAGTTCTGTTAACTTCCGGGTTTTTATCGTTAATATCTGCACCATTCATTCATCGTAGCGGTATAAACCAGTTTGCACTGGTAACACTTGTTGCGTATCAGCACGAGTTTTATAGAAGAGAGCGAAAAAAGGAGCTCTTTTTTGTGACAAATAATAAGCTGCAGCTTCATAGGTCTATTAATTATAAATAATATATAGTTATCGCTGATTCGATAATTATCGCTGATCGCAATTTCCAAAGATTCTCCGTTCGCAGCTTCGTTAGTGCATTTGAACTTATTTTTATGTTGAAATTAGATAAGACTTTAAAATGTAACTTCCAAAACACAAAAAGACCGCCACAGCAATAAATATTTCCTTGCAATCAGCTCAACAGCGTCAATACGTGTTCTAGAAGCGAGTGAATAAAAAGAAATGTTAAATTACACGCAAAATGTTAACGAATTAACGGACTTTATTAACTTCCGTTAAATAAAGCTAAAAATAACGGATTAACGTTAACGTAGGAGTGAAGTTTGTTAACGGACCAGTGGTTAACGAAGCTAACGTTTTGCATTAACTTGCCCACCTATGAATAAGACCTGATAATACCCTTCAGAAGCAAATTTTGAACAAGAAATATTTGGTGTTGCATACGACGGGTTCTCTACTCTCAAAAACTCGGTAAAGCTAAATGCCGTTTTCTATTCAAGCATTAAGGCTAAACGCTTTTTGATCTTCCATTGCGGAATCAATCTCCTTTCTTAGTGCTGGTGACTCCCTTACTGACTCTTGAACTTTTGAACACTAAAAACTTAAGAAAAGTATCTAAATCTGTTATTACAAAATATATCACGAAAAAGTTCAAAACAATACTTTCTTTTTTGCGAGCATAAAATATATGTCCACAGCCGCAATAAAAACAAACAAAAAAATCAATAAAACATACCACAACAAAAACGAAAAAGCAAACACTACACATCCTGTCTTTTTAACAATTACTAAACAAGTTTCACCAGTCGCATAAATAAAATCTCTTTATTATGATATACTGCAGGTTGCCATATGATTTACTGCTCCCCTCCCCAGACAGCAATATCTTCGTATTAGTATCATAAAAGATGAGAAAAAATTTCGAAACAGATAACATATTATTAAACATACTAACTGAGATCTTGAAAGATCAAGCATCTAAACCCGACCAAAGAAGCATCACACTTTGTTTTTCTTTCACTGGTATCAGTCTTGAATAATAACTCTGATATCAGTTACACTGCAGGTAAACGCTAAACACCTTGCAAAAGAAAAAACTAAAAAAACTGAAAGCGCCAAATTATCATTGGACTTTTACACACGTGAGACGTGGAAAAAGTACACTTCAGAAGCAGCAAACGCAAAAGATAAATTTTTACGCTATAAAAAAGGTAGTTTTTTTTTTGAATACCGCATTACACAAGTTTAGGTACGAGTACGCATGATTTAAATGAGCGTTCAGTAAGATTTTTAGCAACAAAAAGTTTACAGTTACTCAAAATCATTAAAAATAAAGAGCACGTAACAAAACGCATCGCTATCGCGGTATGAGGAATCTGCGCCTAAAGGACAAATACTTGAGCCATGCAGCATCCTTTTGGCAGGAACTAAACAAGGCAAGACAGGCTGCCCAGCTAAATAAGCCTCACACAATCTCGAGCCAAAAAAATTACGTCCCCGACCAAAAAGATATCTGCACATCCACAGAAATTACATGGAATGACATCAAACCCCAAATATTCATGAAAAAAGTATTATTTCACAAAGAAATAGTAAAAACCGCTCCCACCGTAAATAAATCTTCGTTCAAAAGTCGAAAAAATAAAACAGCAGAGACTCACAGTGAGGCAAAAAAACGATGAAGGCTAGCCACAAAAGTGGATCTTGGAATGGCACCCAATTTGAATCTTTCAACAATATTTCATAAAATCAAATTGTCAAAATTTGCAGAAATAGACGTAAAAAATTGTTGAATTCTGAAAATTTAGAAGCTATGCCTCCTATTAAGATAAGGCGCTCGATAAATTGAAGTTCGAGCCAAAAATCAATATTTGAAGCAGATATTCGAATTAAAAATGCTTCAGTTTACTCTTAACTATTGTCAATCTTATTGACATTGAAACAGAATAGCGAAATTTTATTGGTCCTACTGTATTTCAATAATACCAACAACAGTTCAAGGACAAAATAATCGAAACATGTCCTATATTTTTCATACGTATGAACCAGGCACAATGTGCCCTGTCAATTAAGCACCCTTTTTTGGGTTCTGTTTGCATGTCTTTTGTCAAGCAGGGCCAGCACAACAAATAGAGTGAAACCATTATTTCAACAAAACATAATTACCAAAACTTGACGATCATATGCTTGACTTTTTTGACCAAACAGAGTAATAACATATCAAGATTTATACCAAGCATAACTCTTTTTCTGATTCTTTGCGAATTATTTCAAAATACAAAATAGCTTGTGTATTTAAATCGACAGTCAATACGTGCACCAGCTTACAATTTAACAGCTCTTCACAGTAAAATAATAAAACCCAATAACAATAAGTTCATAAAAAATGGTATGTAAAAATACTTTCTCAACACATTAAATACAAACGAGTCAAAATTCAAAACGCTGCAAACGCCTTAGCGATATCTACGCTACAAATGTCGTGTTTATCGTCATCATAACGTCATTATAATAAAAGTCACCTGGTAATTATTGTATTATCGGCAGCTTTAGACAATGCTTTACAGAGTTACGATGTTGTATTATTTGTTTTAACGAGTTATGACACTAGGAGCTTTTCAACTACCAAAGGCTCTCCTGTCTTAACCAATTGCGCAGAGAGTAAATGCAACATCACAGTCAACCATTTAGTAAGACGACCAAAACGCCTATGCATAAACAGTGTTAATAAATGAAAGCAATACACAATTTTTATTTCAAAGCACTAGTACAGGTTTGCAGTCTTTGAATGTAAATACTGAATAGGAATTAGCCGAAGATAAAAGTTCTGCTAGTAGTGAAACGAAAAATTTATTGTAAAAATGTGTATGATACATAGGGCATATGTCATAGACAATGTAAGTATTGAAATGGCTGAATCGATATTGTGGTTGCCAAGTTCGTTCGTACGTGATTGAACTTTCTTTCGTCGATTTGACTCTCATAGGAAAGATTGCTTAATTGCAGCCATTTTATTGACCGTATTAATAGATGAACCGGACACAAGTGTGCTAAAATGCACTATAGATAATTTGTATTTTCTAACTCCAGATCCACGTTGTTGTGATATACTGGTAAGGTAGTTGGAGTTGTACTGGCAGTGGACAGACGAGTCATCTTTACTTTTTTACCTTTGAAGAAATGTCGTTTTGACACAACTGTTTGTTCAAAGCAGAAGCGTTTGCATAATTGTTAGTAATGATCAAGCAAAGCAACACCTCACACTTCTGATTGGCCTGGATGATATCCTACAGAAAATGAAAGAAGTAAGCAAAAGCAGCGATAAAAACTAGCAATCACTGATACAAGGTTATATATGATTTATGCATACCCAAGGTGTTTATAATTTCTAAAATATTTATAAAATTTGTTCATAAAAGTCAAAAATTACTCTTGATTACGATTAGTGGTGAACTATTGCGATCGCAAATGAAGTAAAAATGAAACCAACAACTTTACATAACCTTGGGAAACGTTTTAAAATTGCTCAACGCTTTTTTAGCAAATTTAACCAGGCTCTTTTTTCCAAAGCTAATTTAAATTTTTTTTTTCTTCTGATTTTTCACCCAAAGTCTAAATTCTTCCAATTAAAAGTAAAAATAATTCTTCTCAACCCCTTGCCTCCAAGGGTAAGTTTTTAGCAGTCTGATCTAATCCTACTAAAGTCGTTTTAAGATTTTTAAACTCTCATTCACAGCAATACTCTTTTCCACACCTTTCTAAAAGCAAGCCCTTCCAAAATCCGATAAAACTTTTTCAAAATATCTGTGATTTAGTTTTGATGTACTTTCTATGCTAGCAGAGCACCAATAACAATCAAACATGCAAAAGTAGTACCATGCAAAGCAATTTAGCAGTACGATAGTTAATAAGCAGTTTACCTTACGAAGGTTGCACTCCTTAGTAAGCGTTAAATTATGCAAAAGCATTAAACTACGAAACTATTCACAAAAAAATGTGGTTACTTCGAAAAAAATTCTATACAATGCCTATATATTATTTTGGAGCATGCCGTACCAAGCACAAAGTTTAGAAAAAATGATATTAGCCAGGCAGTCTATTGCACGTGAATGTCCAAAGGCGTTGAATAGCAGGCAAAAACCTGGTGAAAACCTAAGTCCAAAAGCTAAACAAGAGGCTAATAAATTTTTTAATCTAGAACATGTTATTTAAGCTTTTTTTTTCCTGACGCAGAAACAGTCGTGGAATGTAAATGCTGCGAAGTTGATTTGACATTTTCTAACGTGATAATCATATACTAATTTTCACACCCTAACCCCGTAATCCACATCACTAATTTCAACGATTTTGGGACCTTTTTCTCGAAATGTCATAATGATTTTAGAATTCTCTATACCTTTCAAGTAACTTACCTTTCTCGGACCACCAGAACAAATAAAGTTTTCGCTTTAAGACTTTGTCTTCATCACCTAAAGAAAATTTCGGGTAAGCTTTTTGCTACGTCGACAACTCACCACATTTAATAATCAGGACTCGATTAAAAAGGGATTAAGATTTATAATAGTCAATTGGTTCTTGTAATTACCATGTAATTACTGTATTTAATTTTTTATAAGCTATATCGGTTAAGAGTAGGATGTTCCAAAAGGGCTTTTGTGTATGTGGCTTTCAGTCAAGCCATCACCAGTTTACAAAAAAAAGGATGGAGGCATCGTACTGTCTCAATGCACTGCGGCCATCATAAAGCTGTGAATATCAATTTTAAGTTCCATCCAACTGAGAATCGAACCCCGGCCAACTGAATCAGTAGCAGACGCTCTATCCACTGGATTATTGGATATTACCTACTATAATAGCCAAGTGTATACATACAATAACATTCGCAAAATATCGCTATGAAGTTTCTGAAAGGCAATGGCAGGTTGCCTACCTGTTTTAATTTCTTTAGTTGTGGGTCCAATTTTGCACCGATTTTGAACTAAAACTAACAATAGAACGACTGTGGATGCCATGAAGATGATCAATAGAATTAAAACCAGGGACCAGGTTGCACCTGCAAAAATCGTAAAAAAAAACATTAAAATTTTAGTTTACCATTTATTTTTTTTAAGTCTAGACCAAACTTAAACATGCCAAAAAAGAATAAGCTTCCTCATGTACAGAAGCCAACAAAACACGCGACATTAATGATTGCATCACATGCAAAAATCAAAATGCAATTTTAATCACATGCATGAATATAGCTGAAATGGAATAATATAATAAAGTCATAATAGAGAGGACTTCTGCAATTCAATAAAATCGTAATAAATCGATTTCCGAATTTCACAAAACCGAAATCGACTAATGCAAGTGCAACTACAGTTATAATGCAAAATTAAAAAAATTGAACCGGTAACTCTGCAACCCAAGTCCAGTCAGCCCATGCATTTAGCATAGACAAGCTTACCCAAGGCCTGGGCAACTTAGCTACAAGCTGTCTAAGGGTTCAGTATAATCACAGTTTTCATTCCAATCGAATTTGCTTTTTGATTTATCCGAGTTAGGTAAAAAATACTCCATTTCAACTATAAACATGCTCAGAATTTAGCAAGAAGCACCACATCTTGTTTACAGTAGCCACGTACTAGCTTTCACCGTAGATTAATTATAAGAGGGATTACACCAAGCTATCTCCGTAACAAAGCTTAAGTTTCATTTTAATTAATAGTAGAAAACAAAAGTTTTTTTGTAAACAATTTTTAAAATATGCGAAATTAAAGACAACAAAATGAAAACGCATTTTTGACTTCTACACAGTCTACAGCTTTGTTTTTGAGCCGGTTTGGGCGTGGCAATGATTTATGAAAAGATATGACAGCAAATATGCATCATAGGTAAACAATTAAAATGCAAGATGATGAACAAAAAAGTTGCAAATTTTGAGAGTAATTAACTTTAGCTTATCGAACATAGTAATAATATAAAAACAATACAGAAACCATTTTTGGAAAAAAATGAATAAAAAAGTCCACTTATAGTATAGTGTAGTTGAAAAAATTCATGATTGACTGCTCCTTCCTAAAATCAGACCCAAAGCGAAGAAAGATTATGTATCTATACAGCTGGTCGGCATTAAATCATAATCCTGCACAATGTCCACTTCTCCGTAAACTGCCATTACAAAATTCAAATCAAACATATGACCACTATTGCAACAATTAGTAAACATGTTTATGAAGCAACAATTACAACAATCATTGAAATCATGCCAATGTGTGATTGTATTATGGATTGATCGCTTAATTAACGATGGTTTTAGTGAAAAGCAGTTGCAATGTTGTCTACATGCAATTCCAAAATTTTTTTGGGAAACACCGATGCGTGAAATGGCTATGACACAGCATAACACCATCGGAGTAGCGAGCACGCAATACCTTCGCTTATCAGCACGGGCTGACGTTTGTTAGCAGCTTGAGTGGATCTAGTCGTTATGACGTCATTTTGTTCTGTCTGCTCAACTGTGCTTGGATTAGGAGATGAGATGGGACTAGCTGAGGACTCCTCCATGCCAAATTGTGTGGTTAGGTCGGTAGAGGTCGTGGTTTGGGTAGTTTGCAACGAGTTATTAGGGCTGATAGAGGCTGGTATGAAACTAGTAGTGGTTGTAATAGGTTGAGTGATAGTGGTTGTAATAGGTTGAGGGGTAGTGTGGGCAGGTTGGGAAGTAGTGGGGGCTGCAGTACTGGGTGCAGGTGTCGTAGGCAGAGCTGCATCAAACAAAAAGAAGATTAAAAAACATATATTCATTTTAAAATTATGGCAAAAAGTCCAAAACTTACTAATATTAAAGCGTTCCAAAGCAATATCAGACTCAATATTTGATTCTGAAATAGCAAAAATTCGAGCCATGTAGCTGTTTTCAGATTCCAGGCCCGAAATAGGAAAGGCTTGCTCGCTGTCAGCGGGATTTGCCATCATGAGAAAGCTTTGAACTTGCTCGTTGGTAAAGCTGTCGTAGACACTCAAGTTGAAAAACGCCGCTCCTTCCGTTACATTCCATTGGAAAGCCATCGACGAAAGATCCACATGCAAAGCTGGCGCTTGCAAATCTGATATGAAATAGTTGATTTTTATTTTAGTGGTACAGAAGTGGAGCACCCAAAAACTTATGAAATTGGAATTGACGAGATTACAAACTGTTGGTGGTTAGGCTAAAAAAATTTGAGGGTCAATTTAGGGAACGTCTCTAATTATATTTTTGTCGAAGGAGAATCAAAGCAGTCGCTCATTGGCATATTGTTGTTCATTCCATGCTCTAAAATTACGAGTTTCTTTACTAGATTTGTGAAAATTTGAACCTACAAAGCTATAGCAGGTTCAAAAACAATGTCTAATGAGTTTCAACAGAACACTCTACTGCATAATGCAGCTGTCATGTTTGATAATAAACCTTTTATTGACAATTAAAATTTCGTGTTAAGTAGACCTAATAAACTTCCTTTTCCCCTTACTGCCTCCATTTGCACCAGAGATGAGCAGCACACTCAGACAAAGCAAGTCAGAAAATATTATCAAAAATATAGGACAAAAACTTAGAGAACTTTATCTTACCTATTCTGAAGTTAAACACAGCTGGGTCACTTAGAGTTTGATCGTTGATTGCGTAAACTGTGGCGACGTAATCAGTACCGCGTGAGGTCATATTCTTCGGTATCTGCAATTTAGAATTTCTCATTATTATATTCTATGACCTTTTACTAATTAACTTTAAGTAAAATATTGTGCTGAACCTTAATTGAATCACAACATTGAGCTTTAGAATGACCTAAATAAGCACTTTTTGCTAAACTTACTTGGTAACTTGTGCTGGTTGTGATTTGATAAGTCGGCGGTTCTTCGTAATACGATTTTTGTAACTCCAACTGATAGCCTGTTATTGGAATGCTGTCATTTCTTATCCATTCGATTGTGATATTCGGGTATTCACCAGCTATATTGAGGTTTTGTGGAGCGGCAGGAACCGCAGAGCAAGAGCTAAAAAAACTGGGTGTTAGAAAACCATAAGGCAACCGCATCAAACGCTTTTGTTTAGTTAATAAAGACTTGCAGCAAAAATTGAATTAAAAATTGCCATATAAACTGGATTTCAGTATAACTAAAAAAATCAATAAGATAGCTATCAGTTACGAGTAGTTCATTTTTACAACACGGGCAATGCTGTATTGTGCTGAAAAAAGGTTCAAATCTATTTGATTACGTAAACATTTAAATTCTGCAACGAATTGGATTTCGAAATTTTTTGAAAAATTCAAATATGGTTGCTAAAGAGTCTTAATTTGTACGTCCTAAATGTTACTATTTACACACTAAAATGTTTAGGGTGTTAAATATGACAGCTAATTTTCAGAAATTCTTAGTGGTCGGAGAATAGAAAAGCAAATCTTTTTGAAATAACACCTTTTTACCATTTAACAGTACATTGTCCCACAGAAAAACGTGCTAAAAACTACTGAAAAATAGAGATTAATTTGTTTTTAAAATGCATCGTTAACAGAAATGGGTATAATCCGTCAAGTAAAAACAAATCCCAATTCTTAATTTAATTTTCTTTTTTTTAACTGTTGATCTTTATCTGTTATCATTAATTATGGAATTAATCGGCAGTGTTTTTGCCGTATTTATTCCAATCGCAATTAATCCGCAAATAAGTTATGTTTTGTTAACATTTTAAAAGAATATCCCTGATTTTAATTTCAAACTGTTGGTTTACCAGCAAAAAATTCAAACACCATCACCATTAAAAAAGTCAGTTTGTAGAGTAAAAATGTCATCTGTATACAATTAAAAAAAACGTTTGTAAATTCAAACAGTTGGTGGAAAACTAAACGAAATATGGTGTTAATTTTTTTGATTGAACGATTTTTCACAAGCCTGAAAGTTTTCTATATCCCAAAAGTGTTACTTGATTTTTTGTTTCTGCAACTTTGAAATTCTTCATCAATTTCATTTATCTAAACCTAATAGATCACAAAAAGCTTACTTTTCATCAGAAGTAGCATTGCCACTAACACAAAGATGTCGATTGTTTTGAACAATCCAACTGCAGTGGGGGTCGATTTCACACGCGCTACAGGTTTTATAACTTCCACACAATGAGCGCTTCACTTGGAAGATCTCATTTCGCGTCACCAGCATTATATCCTAGAAAAAAATGCGTTTCAAAAAGGATCGGCCGCAAGCACTACACTTTTGGAATTAAGTGGTACGGGAAGATAATGTTCTTGTTTCTCAGTCATATGATAGAAATACATTTAGAAATACATTTCGATCGTTAAGAAATCTTTTTGAAAGCCAGAATAGCCTTGCTATGATGGCAAAACTGTTTAAAACAGATGGCGGATATGCTTTCGTAAACCTTATGCTGAGTTAGAATTTGCTCAAAAAAAAACAAAAAAAAACTGGCAAACTTTGTTTAGTTTATACTTACCTCATTTGCCAACGAGGCGGATAGAATTGTAAGATCGTCCTAAAAATAATTTGAATACAGTAAGTAAGTATAGCGAAAGTGACGTAATATGCTACAGTTTCGTTTGCCACAAGCTCGAAAGAACTTTTATAAAAAACAGAACGAGACGGAACATATGCCGCATTTTTGTTTTGAAACGTATCGGCTAACCACATAAATCATTAATACAATCATTTAAACAGAATCTTATTACCTCTATAAAAATCATATTCTTAGTTACTAACTATACACCTTATCGAAATTTAACTTTCCAGTATTTGAATTAGATTGAAAGTGACAGTATTTGAATTACATTGATAGTGACGTAGTTGCAAGTCAAAACGTTCCAAGTAAAATGTTGCTGATGGCAGCTTTCCGCTTATGAAATAATTCCAGTGAACAACAATAACAATATTATTTCAATGAGCTTCACTGGAAAAAAAAAAAGAGACACAAAGACGATGAAGTCTTAAAATTGCGTGGACACAATGGCAGCTTTTCTTACTACTTATTAGTGTTAACTAATTAATCCTTAATTTGCTCAGGAAAAAATCTCTTTCAATTTGATTTTAATGGGCAAAAGAGTGACATTTCAAAATTCACTTGAAAATATCAACTCATAAATGATAGGTTGAAAAGACGTAAACCCAATTGACTTGATTTCAATCGATAATAAGTACAGCATTGTAATAAAGCTAGCAGTGCAAATACCGGTATCGTATAGCAATCAAGTCACTAACTGTTAATGCGAAAATGGACAAAGCACGTTTGCCGAAGAAGCTGCACCGTGAAGGTGAACGTTGCAAAGGCCAGGGTTGGAAATATCGATTAGTAATCGGTAATCGATATTACATTTTTGCTTTTCTGTTATCGATTATTGCAGATGCTTTGCGTTCACTTTTTTCTATTCATTATCGCCTTTTCTGTGCTTTTTGCTTACATTTTATCGATTGGTAGAATCTTTGAACATTACTTTTGTTCTTGTTTAGTCTGCCTTAGCTTGCATCGCTTCATTTTTCTTATGCTATATTGATCTTTATAATATTATCCTAAAACTGTATTTTTTTATCCTTTATAGTACGGTAATGATCACAAGTTTCATTTAATGGTCAATAAGGCAAAAATTTTAGTGCATCCTTATGAAAAATAGAATAAAAATTTTTGTTCGCATTTCGGCATCGATTACTAATCTTTGCTTTTTGTTTCTTTACCTTAGTCTTTGCGTTTTGTGTAAACTATCGATTCGTCTTTGCTTTTAGACAGCATCGACTTCCAACCCTGGTAAAAGCTCAGCAAAGAATCAACAGACCCTAAGAATAAATAAATGTGCGTAACAGAAATGTAGTTCCTCAGCAGCATGCAATTCAACACTATCAGCACGCTATGGGACTGTAGGCTAATTTGAACCCATCAAGAAATTTTTGAACTTTGAGAATAAGAATTCAAAGTTTAAGATATGATCCCTCTAAAGTTACCAATTTGGATTTACAAATTACAAAATCCTAATTGGGTAAATTAGGTTTATCATGGGTTTATTAACTTGTATTTTTGAGTAGACATTTTCAACGCAAAAAAACAAAAAAAATTTGAACATACTGTATATTAATTGACTTGCGGAAGAATTCACGGAAAAAACTTGTATTTGTAAAATCTAAATTAATCAGAAAAACTTACATTTAACACTTGATTTTCAAGTAGTGGACTTGGTTTAGGAAATTCAGTTGTTGAAGGCCTAACACGAAGTTTTTTCATGAAGCCATTTTCTGTAAGAGCACATTGCAAAAAATGGTAATGGTCAGCACAAAAACATACAACGCAAACGGGTTAAAAAGTTGATGAAAAATTAAGCCAAAGGCAGTAGCAAAGAAAGCAACAACAAGGCGCTATAACTGTGCCAAACGATTACGCCATTGTATTAGGAGAATTTCCTTTTTTTACGCGTGGAAACTGTGAAAAGTTGACTTCTTTTGTTCTTATATTTCCAAATACGGTTATAGAAACCTCCAAAACCTTATAAAAAAAGTTAAAACTTTTTCCATGACAAACAGCTAAGTATAGAAATATAGAATAGAAATGACAAGTTTCGGTAAAGTGTTTGAAACAGTTACTTTTTCACTGAGAATGGGCCCACGTAATCTCCATTTTTCGGGTCCAAAATCAAGGCGACATTTTAGTAACAGCACGACTATGGTAACAGCCTAAAGTCGTCTTACAAAATACTGCAAAGCGTAGATGCAAGATGTATAATTAGTTGTGGAGTCACTCAAAATTAAATCTATGGCCTATAGACGTTTTCATCGTCCATTCCAGCTATGTCTATTATCTATATTAGTGGAGGCATGTACTGTAAAGGACACTCAAAATTTAACTTCCAATAATTAAGAAGATCATATTTACATGGCTTTATTTTTAACATTTACAGGTAATGCTTCCACAAAAAACAAATATAAATTCTGCTGTTACCGGTCATTAGCTAACAAAAAAGCGATTAATTTTTATGTTACCTTTTAAAAGGTATAGGATATGATAATCATCCGTTTCTGAAGCGATAAGAAAGTCATAATTTCCGTTAACGATCTCTACTGGTTGGCCCCCGATTGGAGTAACCGGCTTGGCGATTAGGGTTCGGACTGATCTTACAAAGTTCAGGTAAATAGCATCAACTTGTCGGGTCGTTTGACCAGGTCCAGGACACTAAAACAACAAGAGTGAATTTGAAATAAAGTGAAAAGTACTTTAACGCAAATCATATTTTTGAAACAAAACTGCGCCAAAAATTATTATCTACTAATCAGACTATTAGTTAGGCCTAGTTTCTTGGGTTCTACCCTCTTCATTCGCTGCAAGTTATGGGTTTTAGCGTTTAGGCACAGAGTTTGTTTCTCAAAAAAATTTAAGTTAAGGTTACTCAAATCTAATTCGTACTTCCTCTTTCACTGAGCAAATATAAGACGTCAAAAAGTAGGAAACATAGGAACAATGCCTTCAACCAATCACTTGAACAAAAACAATTCGCTCTTACCCTTCCTGGCAGAAATCTCACGTTATCATCTGGGGGGTAGGCACCAGAGAGCGTCTCAGAACGAGGATCATAGTATTGGGTCTGATTATCGGGAAAAACAGTTCCCTCAATGAAAGAATCAATTGTGTCCAAATCGAAAGCACAAATAGCAGTGCCCTCATGTGGCCAAAAGCTACAAGAAAATAGTATAAGTACAAGTGCAAAACTGTAAGGCGAGATTTTTCGTGTTAAAATTGCCTTTTTTCAAGCTAGAAAGAGGTTCTAAAATATTAGTTTTAGATTAGTTAAGATAAAATTACTATTGTAAACCAGAATTTCTCCAAAATATAAAAGCTGGTAAAGCTGAAACTTACAGATATGAAACTCATGGCCCAATCAGCAAACGTAGACTTTCAAGTTTGCGGGGATACGTGTCGTTCTAATAGCCTGGCACATCAGTCTTTTTATACCATCATAGGCCAATACAATCACTGAAGTATTCTTAAGAGGCAATTCAAGAAATTAGTTTGTGGGGCGTGACTCTGAAAATTCAGAATTTGAGAACTACTTACTAGGTTTGTTTTGTCTGCCAGCAAAGCAGTCGATACGTCAACAAAACGTTTGCTCTACTTGATCGGGAGTGGGAGGGCAACATGCCGAAATCTACGTAGCTGATGAAAACGATTGAGATATAACAGTCCAAAATCGCCGGGTCCAATGCTTAAGTCCTGCTATCTTTACACTTTACGCTACACTTCAGTACGATTTACACTTTAATATTTTACAATGGTTGATACAAGCAACAATAAATAAAGAAACCGAAATGCTAGGTCTATTTTTGCTTTACCTGGGTAGTGTGAAAAGACCATAAACAACGTTACCGACTTTGTACGTAGATTCTGTAAGAAACAGGCGTCATTAAAGTTACTTTATTGGTGCCATCATGCATACTATGATTCAAAGCACATTATTCAATACAGGCAATAGGAAGTATACTTCGAATTAGGCCCAGTACAATGGCGTAGGATTGTAAGTTTTACCCCAGCAGAGCTTTAGGCTGTTTCTTCTTTTAGCTTGAAGAAAGACTGCTGGACAATTCTTGAATTTGAGGCTTAAGTTTAGTTCTAGTTTCCAATACTGTTGCTGTTCACTTTCCAAAGTCATATTATGTTTTTACTTGTTTCAACTACAGTAACAAACTAACAAAACAAACACAAAACCTGACAAAATGCGCCAAAAAAACGTCCGCATTCATAGATTTGAATATTTTTTTAAAGGCAATATTAAAAAAGCGAACTTTTTGCACTAATAGTGACAGCAAAATGCCCTCCGATGACATTTTTCTGCTCATATCATACGCATATGTGATTCAATCGATACAGTGCAAACTATGAGTGATTACGAGGGCATCATAGAACGGCAGTTTTAAGCTGACAAATGAGTTTAGAACACCTAGAATAGTTGCAAGGTACATCGAATTCAATTTGTCCTCGTAATGTAAGAAAAACGTTTTGGTGAATAAAAGCAGGTGTAACTCTTACAATAAACGCTATAAGTACTGTTACTGTTATAGCGTTTATTGTAACAGTTACACCTGCTTTTATTCACCAAAACGTTTGATAAATACAGTAATTTTTAAAACGTCATTGGACAATGATTATAAAATTAACGTGCCGAAAATTGCTCTTATGAAGTCATTCATGTCAAAAGTGGCGCATGAATTTCACATTGACATTTTGTGGCATGAGCAAATCGGGGCAACTTTAACGGATTAAATGTTACAAAATCAATTTTATCATTTTGGTGTGAAAACGTTGACGAGGTCTACAGTTGTTGCGCATGGCCTACAAAGCTTATGGAAGCGACAAGCAGTCAGTGATACTATGCCTAATGTCAACGACAAGGGGGCCAGGGAATTGAACTACACACTTCTTCTTCCAGCTCCAGGCTAGGAAAGTAGTGACCTATCGGCAGCTTGAACATTTTGCTGTCAAAATAAAATTTTCCTTGTTCTTACATTGCACAGAATATATGATTTTCTTATGCTTAAAAACAGGTTACTTCTATCGTACGAGTTACCGCGAGAAATGCCTCCACCTTATTTTTTTTATCAAATCTATTTTATAATACCATACTTACTTAGGTTGTCGTAATATAAAGTGTTCGGCCGGTTAGAACCAGTTTGTTCTCGAACAGGGCAGAGCAACCGTGCCCTCATGAAGGTCATAAAGTTGCCAGCAAATTGTAGACTACCGCCGCTATCAGACTAAAAATATAAGAAAATCACCTTTTTGTTTTGTAACATCACTTCTTTGTTCGTTTTAGAAGCCTCCGTGATGGCGATAGCATCTTTTGAAATGTTAATTAACGTAATGCAATTACAAACAGAAAGTCAACCAATAGTTTACTATACCAAAGAACTTGTTTACAATTAAACACATTATTTTCTAATGTGTTTATAATTTCTCAAAAACGCCTCTTCACAGATTGCCATTTCAATCAAAGCCAGCAAGATTTGACAATTACTGTACAGTGTACATCCATCCCATACATTTAACGTTTCCTCCATTTACACTACCTACATTCCCAAGATAAACTGCCATGTTACTCCACACACTCAAACTGATCTATTAAACTTGTATGTACAATTGTACACTTATGTACTTATCAGATGTTTTCAAATAAACTGCAAAAAGTTCAAAACTGAGGCTTCAAAACTGAGGCTAACGGCCTTGCGGTGATTGCAAAAACTAGTTTAAATCCAGCTACAGGTCTTTGGTTGAATTATGAGTTGCTACAATTCCGCAAAATGTCATACTGGACCAAATAATTAACAACTTTAGAGCAATTACTCCAAATACCAAAAAAGGTTGAGAAACGCAATAGTTTTGGCAGTGTCAGCGTTTCAGTCACTAAGTAGGCACATTAACGAAATTGCTGTACCGTATGCGGGTTCAACAAAACTAAATTTTCAAAAATTATTTCTTACGTGGCAAACCCTGGCCACCATTCCGTATTCATTGTTTTTTCCATTTCTTGTGAAGCCGTCGTTTTCGAATATGTTAAGGGCATCGCGATAGAAGAGGTAAGCGTGCTCGTGCTTGTCTTTTCTTTCCGAAAAGTAGGTGTTTAAAAAGGTAGGCGCTGCAAAAAGCAAACGTTTTGATAAGCTTGTGACCGAATTTAAAGCTACCTTTAATACGGCGCATTTTGCTTATTTAACATTGCAAAAGTTATGCAACTTAGCTAAATGTTAACAATAGTCTTGTTGTTTTGAAACCATTAGTAGTTCGATGTTTCGATCTTTTAAACAAACTTAAAAGCTTTTTCAAGGCCGCAAGCCAAGCCTGTATCCAAAAAGTTGAAGAGTCTAAAGTGTGTTTATCTGGATTTGTTTCACTTTGCATTCAAAAGGGTATGACAAATCAATAAACAGATTTAGACTTTTATGTAAATAAATAAATCAAAGCAAAAAGTAGGACTAAAATATACAGTATACTCGTATAATCAGAATCAGTACTTTAAGGAGAACCAAAATCACTCTTAAAAGTTTATAAATAAGTTTTGCAAATGCTTCCTATTTTTAGGCAGTGTAGCTCTTCCCTTTAAAAGTGGTCGAAGATGCCATTTAGCGGGGCAGGGATAGGCGACCAGAAGGTTTCCAGATTACAATGAACGGAACAACAAGTTAGCATATAATTACGAATATTAATGTCGTTAGTTGTAAAAGCTGGTAGTCACAAGGGTGTTTTTTCGACGCAATTTTAGAACAATTGGTCTTATCACGTAAATTTCAAGGTACGGTAAATATCATTTATATGAACAAATGAACCAATACTTACATCCGAAACTCAGTCGGCTTTCTGCCACCACTAAATCAGTGCTGGTGTTGAGAAATCGGGAAAAACTGCAGGTCCGTGAGTCCTGGCAAAATGCACTGTACATTTGAGGATCTGGAAGAAAAATTCTTGGGAATTATTCAAAATTTGTCAAAAAAAAGAAAAGAAACTATAGTCGTGTAACTTCGAACAAAATTATCAGTTTTAAGCAGGGAACACTATAAATTTGCACCAACAGAGGAACCCGATACTTTTGAGAAGTGATTTTTCTCTACTGTAGACTTCCTATGTAAATGATTTTTTTCTTATTTTTGTAAGTCGCTTACACACCAAACCAAAAATCTCGTTTCATTGCATTATAACGCGCTAAAAATGACTTTTTATATCGAATCATCAAATTCGCGTCATTTTCCGCCTTGAAAATGCAATACTTTTCTAAATCGTGTTCTAAGTCATGGTCAATCAGACAATACAGAGATTTTTGATTTTATCAAAAAACAAACAGGAAGTTTTTGAAAAAAATTGCTTTTCTTGCCATTTCAAAACTCATTTTTTCTTCACACCCATACATTATCAGATACCGCAATATTATCACGTATGCAGAAACAGAAATTTGCAACTATAACAACATTACATAATATCATATCTATTACCTTAATTGTTGGGTGTGATTTTGAAAAAATAAACGTGTATTAGTTCATCTTAGTTCAAAGTTGTAAAATCAAGGCAGAGGTAATTGGTTATACTTTTCCTAGCTATAGTATTATATCGCAAACAATGTGTAATTATAATTAATCCACGATTAATTGCAGCGTTTATGAATGGTAAACACGCGTAAAAAGAGAATAGAATTCATGCAAACTATAGCCTATATCGATTACACCCTATAATTAACTACGAAAACAAAATTATTGAAACCGTAGAAATTCTATTTTTCAACAGTAATTTACAGTTTTTGAAGCAAATTTTTTTTCGCATATACTATATAAAGACATAAACCTTTTAATTGCCTACACCCGCAGATATGTTGTATTGATTGTTTTGCAATGTTTTAAAATTTCAAACATGCTAAGGATGTGGAAATCTTATTTCACAATTGATTTCTGCAAAATCGCAACATTCGATTTGGTTCTAATGAACAAACCTGTAGCCTCTAAGTCCAGTTTTAAAAATATCGGATGTTTTCAGTTAAAAACCCTTGATCTGGATTGAAAACACTCCTTTTAGCATAATATAATTATTTAGTCTTATTATGGACTTGTAAATGCAAAATCGTCACTCATCAGTAATGCTAAATCGTCATCATCAAGAAACAATGGCATTTGAATTTACCAACAGCAAAACAAGAGACTTAGAGTGGCATGGAATTAAATCAAAAAGGTTTTAATTTGTGGCATACAACTTTGGTTTTTGGCTAGGGGCAGTCTGCTGCTTCGAAGACAATTTAGAGTTGTTTGACTCATTTCTATCGGCTCCAATAATAGAAGAAATTACTGAGGAGCTTTTTCGGACAGTGAGATTAGTCCACACCACACAGTGCAGTATAAAGATAGGGTGCTTATATTCGGTGACTTAGTTTAAAGTGATTTACTTTGAAAAAATATTGAGGAACATGGGACTATGCTATGATAAACACAATGAGGAACATCAACTTATCAAACAAACAACCAACAAATTAAATAACTAAATCTTACTTGAATCCACACGTGTAAAAGCTGTTGCTACTGTGGTACCAGGGTTGTCGGGTACGTAGTTATTCACTCGGAGTGGTAGTTCGCTGAAATTATGCGTCTGAAATTAGAACAAAAAGTTAGATCGTAACAACCAAGGATATCCAGACAACAAAAAAATTGCCGCGACTAACACTTTGTTTCTAATTAACAGCACTTTAAAAAGTTTTAAATATTAGGTGCGCAAACAATTGTGTTTATTTAAAACCTGTTGCCCACTTCATAATTTCAATTATACAATATGCAAACAAAAATAATATTAGACTTTTCGCACGGTATATTTAAATCCTGCATTATTTTGTCATAGCCCGAACTCGTGAAATTAACCGGAACGACGTTATAGTGCTTTTTCTTCTATTTTTTAGCTGAATGGCGAATAATGCCCCTAAAAAGTTTGGCTAATCGTTTTGGCAAAAAATGTTTCCAAAATTAGAAGAAAAAAGGAAAGTTTGCAAGTTTTACTAAATTTGTGCTTTTTGAAGTAACGCGAATTCAAACTACGCAACAGTTTTCTCTTTCTTTTCCGTATAAGCCGAAATCTTCTCAGGTTTCCTTGCGATTAACCTTCAAAGCCGGAATCGGTTTTGACACGTTTAAAAAATTAGTTTCAACAATGAAACTTCGGAAGTTTAAATAATTCATATCCATTTGCAGGAGAAGTGGTCTTCGAACACACAAAAATCCGCTTTATTTCGACCCGCTGCTAGACAATTCATTTAAGTGTACACGTAAATTGGTTTTTAGCAATTTATTAAAGCTGATTTTGTAACCATTTGTTTCATTTCTGTTTAGTATTTTTGCCTTATTTTTTTTCCTGCATGCAACGCTGGCTCAAAACCCTTTTCCAAAAAGTACATAATTTCCAAAATCTTTCAAATTACTGCATTTGAACGGGTCCTCGACAACTAGCTGTCAAATAACCCCAAAAGTTGGCGGAAACTTGGTTCGCGGCATTCGCGGTCAGTTGACTGTGTCGTTTTTGAATGGTATTAGAAATAGTACAAATTCTACCTTTGTTTGTTCCTGCTGTTCGCTTTTATAAGCATAATACAGCTATACGGATTTTATACATTATGAAGAACTCCAGCACACTACTAGCATTAATTTAAACAAGATCTTCGCGAGAAAAAAATGAGCTTAGGCAAATTCGTTAAGAAAACATTCCACAAAACTACGTATATCGAACAAAAAATAATCGAGAAAGGGTTACCTTTTCACAATTTAGCCATTACTACCGCCATCAACATCAGTGCCTTGCATTTAACTTATTGTTCATTCACTAGTGTCTTTGAAAAGTTTCGTTGGGAGAAAGGGACGAATGTACGTGAGATGAGGGTATTTAGTGAAAGGGATCCTTCTACGTGAGTCACGCTTTATTGTTACAATAATTGGCGGAGTACACTCTTTAAACCTTTGAATGTGGCGGTTAAAAACCCCAAATATACCACATTTAAGTAGTGAAAAATTTTCGTGCAACATTTTTACTTCGTTTTGCGTCCGTCTAACCATTCGTGCTCACCAACGCTAAGCGCTCTTTGTCAGTTCTGTTTGCTAGTCTTTTTTCAAGTCGAGCCTCAACAAAGGGTAGAGTGTTTAGTCCCAAAAGGAAATTAGCGTAGTTTCTTTTCCAGAACACAACGACACATCGCCAGTTCGAAAATTGAACCAGGAACCAGAAACCTTTCGATAACTAGCTCGACGTTCTACCAGTCTAGATATCGCCGCCGTTTGTTCGTTGCCAATCCAGTAACCACTTTAACCCATTGCAAACTGCATTCATCTAGTGTCAAACTCTGCAAAGTACTCCTTTATCACCTTATTAATTTTTCAGCGAGTGACGTAATTTCTTACGTAATTAGCAGCTCATATATGCAAAGCCAGTGTTTACCAATTACCCGTGTTTCAATTTCGTTTAAAAAAAAATTGAATTGTAAAATTGACTTTCCAAGAAAAATTGTTTTCGAGACTGTAAGAAAATAAGAGAATCAATAAATTTTACAATCACCAAGTTCACTGTAGTAACTGTTGGTCTGTGGAACAATAAACAGTTTTATTGTTTGACTTTTTAAGACAAATTGTTTTCCGAGACGGTAAGAAAATAAGAATATCAATAATTTCTACAATCACTAAGTCCACTGCAGTAAAGCCACGCTTAGTCGTTACTGTAACTAGTGGAGTACACTCTTTTTAAAGCCTTTTCAGTGCATGAAGATAATAATTTATCAAATTTTCATCGAAACTTAAGCTAATTGACAAACGGATAAAGTAATTAATTACGTTGAATAGCAGCTTAACATGCTTTATGAATGATTTTTGTTCGATTTTGAAGTTTTTTAGTGCAGTAGTAGGGTGCAAAATGGTCAATTTGCCTACTGATAATATTTTACTCTGAAGTTCATATTGCCGCTAAGCATAGGTGGGCACAAGTCCGTTTATCGTCAATCCGTTAATAACGAAGCTACCTTTTTCTTGAACTCGTTAATCCGTTAAAAAGTTTTTTTATGTTAACGGACTAAATTAACCTCCGTTAAGTTCTGTTAACGGAGTAAAGTAACTTCCGCTAAGTTCTGTTAACTTACGTTAAGATTTTTATCGTTAATATCTTGTACCATTCATTCATCGTACCGGTACAAACCAGTTTGCACTGGTAACACTTGGTGCGTATTAGCACGAGTTTTATAGAAGAAAGCAAAAGGGCTCTTTTTTGTGACAAATAATAAGCTGCAGCCTCAGAGGTCTATTAATTATCGCTGTTCGCAATTTCCAAAGATTTTCCGATTGCAGCTTCGTTAGTGCATTTGAACTTATTTCTATATTGAAATTAGATTAGACTTTAAAATGTAACTTCCAAAACACAAAAAGATCACCATAGCAATAAATATTTCCTTACAATCTGCTCAACAGCGTCAATACGTGTTATAGAATCGAGTGAATAACACGCAAAATATTAACGGACTTTATTAACTTCCGTTAATTAAAGCTGAAAATAACAGATTAACGTTAACGGAGATGTGAAGTTTGTTGACGGACTAGTGGTTAACGAAGCTAATGTTTTGCATTAACTTGCACACCCATGCCGCTAAGCACTACACAATTGGTCATAAAATTGTTCAAGATGCAGAGGCCGTTCAAAAATTAAGCAAATATAAAAATACTTGGTTGTTTTATAAATTTCAGTTTAAACAAACCCTTTAAGCCCAGGTAAAATGCAAGAATCAAATCACTGGAAACGTGAACCCACACTTTATTTGAACATAGCCAAATTTTCAGTTACAAAAGGGACTTACTTTTATGTCAACGTAGTAACAGCGAGGGGTCAAAACATTCGTCCCACAAGCTATCAAATGGGTGGAGTTGAATTTTTCGATAACTTTCATTGAGTTGGTGCAAATTGAGTCCTGAAAAGAAGAAAAAATTCACATCAAAACTTGATACAAATGAAAGCTTCAAAAAACTTTCGTAACGGTAGCGAGGTCATAGCATTATAAAAAATGAACATCACTTACACTGCCAGTGTTTTGAACTCCAGCTCTGCATATTCTCAATAATTGTGAGTCAGCAGGAATATCGATCTAAATAATTATGATCAAATTAACAAACTGAAGTCAATGCAAACACGTACTCAAGAGCGTCGGCTGAAAGTATTTCAGGGGGGTGGGGGCGGAATGGCCAAAACGAATAGAGCCAAAACGGAATGGCCAAAAAAAAAAAATTAACTACTAATAACGAAAGAAATTTTGAAATTTGGGAGGTTCTAGAAAGAGTTCGTAAAAATCCAGGGGGCATGCTCCCCCCTCCCCTTGCCGACGTCCATGCACGTACTGTACACTTTTTACTGAAGCAAACTGAATAGAGACTATTTGTGGGCAAAAGTTTCTCCAAAAAATGTAATGATATATAGCCGCCAGACAAATTCACTGACTGCATTATTTTGTTATGTTTGAAATCTCAATTGACTAAAATGTCAGATGTTTACACATCACAACTACCCAGTGAGACCAAGGACAATACTAGACGTTATTGGGAAACCAAACAAACATACAAAATGGTTGTCCAGGGCTGAATCCTTACTTGCTAAACTGAAAATTGATAATTAAGTGAATTTTGGGTTTCGTTGTAGCACAGAAGTTAAAGGCTGGTAATAAAGAAAATTAATTTGACAAAAAAATCTAATACATAAATCTTACTTCCGTCAAGTTTTTTTGTAGTCGATCAATAGCTACTAAATGATTGTTGCTAGCAACGTAAGTGGTGCTTTCAAGGTTTAAAACCGCCTCGAAATTTCTGTTCTCTGCTGTTTTGTACGGCATTCGTATCAAATCTGTTCTACCTAATAAGCAAAAACATATGTCATGAACGGGTTTATGCGTACCAGTCGTTCAAAATCTCCTGTCTGTGGCAATTTTACTTTGGCTACGGCAACCACAATTTCAATAAGTCGACTGCAGACTTTGGCACGTTGCACAGTATTTTTGTTTACTATATCGCTGTTTGGATGATGAAAAACGAGGTGAAGTAATAAAAAAAAGTAATTTCCAAGCAAAAAAGTTTAGGAGGTTTGACTTCCAATTTGTGAATGTCGTGTTGTAACCAGCATTTAATTTAGAGTTGAAAAATTTGATTAGGTTGATTGGTCTAAAATTAAGTCTATTTCAAACGATAAGGAAATTGGCTTATTTTACACCAACCAGCAATTCGTTGAACAATAACGTCACATTTCAAGCAGGTTAAACAGGTTTTGCATCGTTCCGAACGTAATGATTTCCAAAATAATTCGGAATCCGTTGCATTTTTGTTTTTTGCAAATAATATTACAAATTTGTTTCTAAAATACATCATGTTTGTTTGTGATGCCACTCTATTTACCAACCAAATACTGCAACTAAAGCAAAACTATTATCTTTACGCTAGACAAACAAAATTAACTCCAACTTTTGCAATATGGCTATATTTAGATGTACACGTTTATAATGCCACCTATAAATAGTCAAATCGGCCAAATTGTAGACTTGGCATGCATGGGAACTTTTTGTCCGGTCTGAAAATGTCATCGGTGAAATGGTTAATTGCTATTTTCCGACAAATAAAAAAGAATACAACTTTCGCTGTTGATAGCAAATACATGCAGCAATAACTTCGCTTGGACCTCATGCTTGTAGCAATTGTAGCATTTCTGTCTCACTTTTAAGCTATGGTAACACAATTAATACGGCGGTATTTTTAATATATTACATTCTTTCGAAAACGCAGTGGGTATCAGGAGCGCAACCAGGATTTTGCTAGAAAACAGCTTAAACCAAAAGATAAAATTTTTTCTCTCGAAAAATGTCTTAATTCGGCGGCGTGTTGGGCAAAGTGGTGCAACATGATTATATTACAGGCCCCTATAACTGCTGACCGATTTTATAATTTTCCGGCAAAACTAGCCATTTTAACACCATTTGGATCACACTTCGCATATTTTTAAAGCCATTTGAAAGAACTAAATTGCTAAGATTTGGAAGTCAGTTGAAAAATGAAATTGCCCAGCACCTTCAGCCAAGTTCTTACAATCAAATCCAAAATACATTTAAGCGCTTGTATTTTGGTTTTAAAATTTTCTAAGTGAAGTGGCTACTGGAGGGGGGGTTGAAGTGCTCCTGGTTGCGTAACTAGTGAGTACATACTCCCCCTTAATTGAAATGAGTGTAGTTAAAGATTCCAATCAACTATTCTCTAAGACCCAAAGCAAATCAGTAACGTCATTCTTATCAAAAGTTTCACTCACGTCAGTCCTGCACAAACTCTTTATTTCCGCAGTGAGTAAATGCAAAAAAACTGATGTAACTCTTTGAGTTGGCTTAATCAATGCGCAACTACTAATCTCAAAAACGTACTAAAATTTATAAGATACAATATTTGCAAATAATGGCGTTAGTAACCCACCTATACGTAAACAGCATGAATACCAAATTTTAAGTCTAATTTTTAAAATTATTTAATGCAATTAATTTCAAACAAAAAATCGAAAACAAGTACTTCACTAGGAACCAAAACTTTTAATACGTAACGAAACTCTGCAAATAGCACTTGATAAATAAAACGTTTGCCAAGTCTTCGAATGAAAAAATTTCTGCCCTAGTTTCGCGGATCAAGTTTCGGTCTTGATACAAAGATTCTTTGATTTAATGTTTTCTGTCAAACCCAAACCGAACATCGGTAAAAATACGTAACTTATTATGCTGGCATAGAAAACTACTGTAGGTATTGCAAATCTGATAGATTTACGGCTGAATGCCATTCAGAAAATGAAACTTATCACAGCAAAAAGCTAAGTTACGCAAACGCATGATACAAGGGTACAACAACTACGCAAATCAAATCTTTCATTATACTCGCTGTAGTATGTCGAAACCTGCAACGCAGCGGTGGCGAGCTGTTGGAAACACTGTGTCCGATTTGACCGGCCCCGAGATTTGAACCTCAGACCCCCCGCTCCAGAAACGAACACGCTACCGCCCAATCAACTACAGAAATTAATATTGGCAGAACGCGACTTTTTTGACTTAAAACCTACCAGCTACGCAACTGCGATAAACATTAAACTGTTAAATTTGGAATTGCTTTATCATTCAAGATCCTTTCATTTCATAGTGATTTATAATGCACAGTAGCCTATGACCGCAAGCTAATTCTACAGCACAGTATCGGATGTTCTTTTTTGTCCCACATTTAGAGAAATTATTAATTCTGCATAATATTCTGTACATGATTGGTCAACTCTGAATTTACGTATAACTTCGAAAGCTGAGGTTCTATTATTAAACGTATTTCAACTCTCACATTAGTTATCGCTTTGGATGGTAATCTGGCTTGATAGGCTAGATTAATATGAATTTTGTAACCAGCTCGTTGCACTCTACCAGATACTATATTCTTCCAGGTTGGAACGATATGAAAACAACTAAATCCCCAACAGTTCCAATGTACAGTGCATACTGTATGGCCTGCAACACTGCATAATCTACAAATTTACACACATCAAATAGCAGCTCGTCTAGACTGCTTGTTTTGCAGGACTGATAATAATGTAGTGTAATTCATCTGCTCTTGGGTTAAAGTAGCTAGTTCATTCATAGTTAGACTTCTATAAAATCTATAGTGTAAACTTACATGTTTTAAAATGAATCCATAAAAGAAAATTTATAAAATTAATCCAATTCATTGTAGTCCTCTGTTGTCCACTTCTTGCGACTTCACATTCGTACTGCTTTGCAACTGCTGCATTCTGAAACGCGGTTGGAAGCGCACAAGAAAAAAAAGAAAAAAAAAACTTTTTTCTTTTTTTTTCTCTCATACAGTGCGTGCGTAGCTTGTCGTGGCAAACTTGCTTCATCAGTTTCTTCAGCGTCATTAGAAAAAAGAAGCAATTTTTGTTACAAGTAGTGTAATCACGTTTTGGTTTCGATAAAAATTTGGTTTTTAACGTTAATTTTTCTTACCTGATTATGTTAGCGTCTGCTGGCCTGAATAAAATATAACGGCACTGAAATTGGAAGAAAAAATCGTCTTTAGGTTTATTTCATTGTTCGGCCATGCAGAAACCAGTAAACCACTAAAAATGACAATACACTCCTGCGCTTTAGGCAAATCAGCAGAGAAATAATTACGGGTAGAGCTATAGTAACACCAAATAGTTTATACGTTTTGTAATTATTAATATATAAACTCTTTCGGGAATGCTGGAATGATTTAGACTTTTTTTAACCACGAAAAATCTCTTTGCCAGAGGCAAAGGTTATCGTTACAAAAAAACTGCATTTTAATATCTGTTTTTGTTTCTCAAAAACCGAATTAGTTTGAATGTTTCAAAATATATTGCTTATTGTAAATAAACTATAAATGCTTATAATGTTGCTTACTGTAATATTGCTTACTGTAAATAGGCTACAATATTGCAACAAATAACAACAGCTATACTGTAATAGCGCTAATTGTTTCCAGTACGGTATTATGGGAGGCAAATTATAGTAAAAAAAGCAGTTCTATCTGAAAGGCAAAATTTTGATTTTCAATTCAAACAAAAAAACACAGAAATAAATGGAACATATTGTACTGCAAATGCATGAATATTGTCTTTGTGTAGTATCAAAAACAAGTCGATTCAATGTGTTCTGAAAAAGTAAAACTAAAATCTTTCCAGAGAATAATCAGGTAAAACAACATGATTACACATTTATACAATAAGCTACAACATTAGCTTTATTTTATCGGAAGTTCAATAGTGTGCAGCTTATGAATGGCTATTAAACCGGATATACTCAAAAGATTCAACATCTAAGCAGTAGTAACAGTACAATATAATTGCTCCGGAAACGGAAATACGTGAAAAATATTAACATTAGTTACTTGCAATTAACAGTTTTGTATAGCCATTTTGAAACAGTAATGGTACTACCGTAACTTTTTGCTTAATAACATTGTGCAAAAAAAATTTCGCTATTAGCGTCTGGCTGATATGGGTTATGGGGCAATTGGGGTTTTTCACCATTTATCGGTCGCAAAACAACCAATCATTTTTGCATTTGACAATTTGTTAATGCATTGTATCATAAAATCTGAAATTGGATGTCATACAGTTACCGAATATCGCACTATGTCAATAGTTCTATGCTTTGCTCACTCCTTCTGTGCTACCAATAACGGTTTTTTCAACCAAAATATTCTAACTTCAATAAAAACCCAATAGTCTTCAGCATTTGTTACAACATTGTCTTTAGAATATAAAGACCATGGCTTAGAGTGGAACTTCTTTGGAGGGTCTTTGCGTAAATACGGCTGAAGTAATATCAAGGTTAAACTTAGCGAAAGGTTTCAGCTCTATAAAAGACTATTAAAAGATGTTTGTCAATGATAATTTTCAAGCTGGGTGGACTCTTATCCAATGTTAAATGTAACTTACTGTAATAACATTGCGTCATGAGTAGAAAGGTGTGAATGACAAAACACACAATCTTACGTAACATAAAAATCAATTAAAATCGAATATTAAGCTTATTGAAATATGTGAAACTGATGTAAAAATTACCACATAAAAGTTATTCTCATACATGCTTGCTTTTATTTCGAAATTGTTTTTTAAAGAGGATTTATATTTTGCAGCAACGTTATAGCAATATTTGATTATCCCAAAATTTGCTTTTTTCAAAACAGGACTGAAAAAAATAAACAAAAGTCATGTTTAAATTTAACTTTCATAATGTGTTTCTGAGTAAACTTCTCGCAATAAGACGTTGATATGGTAGCAGCTTAGGTCATCCAATAATCGTGAAAATACTGTTTATCAAAACAGCTAAGAAAAAGTTAAAGCTACTTTAGTTAAGAAAAAGCTACTTAAGGTCTACACTAAATCAACGTTATTGAATTTTTGTTTTTTTGAAAATTTTTTTGTTATTGGGAGGGACAATAGTTTAAAAAGAACTTTTTCTCAACGGTGCAAAATCATACACCGTACTTCCCGCCGCAGTGGTTCTTGAAAATTAAACATGGTATGACTGGAACTGATAAAAAGAATACGACGATTTGATTTTTAAAACTGTTCATGAAATGGAGCACGTATCGAGTTCTAAATTTCGCCCGTCACATTTAGATATCTACTACAAGGTATCCTTCCAGTGATTTAGTTAAACATTAAGCAATATATTGTAACATTTTCTTCGAAATATAAATGAACTTACTGCGTCATAACTTTTTAAAATGTGAGTTTAAAGTTTGTAGTTAATGAGTGCAAATTAAACCATTTAGGTATGAGCAGCCAAATTAAGATTACACCCTTTTTTTTTTAAGAACCAGTAAATTTTGAGTGAAGGCAGGCTGCTCTCAGTTTTTTGCCAATTTTCAGTCTCATTTGTTCTTAAATTTTGAAAGCTTCAATGTCAATTTTAGCGACCATATTTCTGAAACTGTATATGTTCGAATGCTCTGCCATCTTAAGTAAACACTGTTTTTGCTGCTTTTACAGCATCGTAAAATTGCAAAAACAAAAAAGCGATATTTTTCAATTTGAACTATACAGCCAAAAATTTTCTCAGTTGCCTGCTGAATGCGCTACAGCAATCTATAGTATCCTGCATAATCTCGGAATTGTTGCAATATTGCTAGCAAATACTGAAAAACCATAAGAATTTCATTGTTTTGAATGATTACAGAATTTAGTTTCTTTTTTGATTTGGAATATGTTCTTTTTCGTTTCTTTATTTATATTAAGTGCTGAGGCTTGCATTGCTCTTAACTTGTTCCCAAATTTTGAGCAGAAATGAGCCTTGCGTTCTTATAAAAAAAGTGTAATGGGACATTATTGCCTATTTTCATTGCACACTTTACATGCAGCCCGAATTTTTCACCGTCGTAAAATTTTTTTTCGAAAATAATATCCAAAACTTTTTCAAAAGAAAACATTTTTTGAGAGTTCCTGGTTTTGACTGTATGGCAAAAATGCATTTTCTTCATTGAGAGCTAGTTGTTCCAACAACCATGTGACTCATTTGGATAGTGTGGAAAAATGCACTTGATTTCTTCAACAAATACTGAAGTATAAAAATATTTCGGTATTTTTCCACAGAACATGATTGTAGTCCATAATGGCATTGATTAATGCAAGTTCTTTAAAATCAGTTTCGAAAACTGGTCCAATGTTCAGTCTTTGATGCTACAAAGTACACTTTGTGCAGCATTTGAATCCCTGTTTGATGGGAACTGAAAATCTTAACACAGAGATGAATTAGTTCCTAGCTATAAACTTTGAAAACTAAAATCTTGGGCGTAACCATGTTTTATAAGTTTGACAAGCCACTTATTGCAAAAAAAAAAAAAACGACGAGGCCGACTTAATTTAATGATCTTTGCCTCAATCACTGTCTCTCCCTTCTTCTTCATTGCCCGCTTTTTCTTACGAGTTTGCTGGAGCAGCAGCTAGATACTATATCGACACGTTCACGGAAATACAGCATCATTTTCTTCATTTCGCTTCGGTAAAGTCGCAAGCGATTTCATCCATTTTTCTATTGCTGTCAAAATTTCAAATAATGGCTTAAACGGTCTTTTGTTTTCAGTGCTTAGTTGAGTAAGTTCAAAAATAAAACATCCAATGCCGTTTAAACTTTGGTAAAGTAAAACAGTAGGTCTTTCGTTAGCATTTTTGATACAGCTATTTTATTAGTGAAAGTATGAACCAGCAACACAAACAAAATCGCGAAAATGGTCATCAAAAATGGATAGTGCATACAATAACTTTCAACAACTGTTTCAGCTTCAAGCAGTTAATATAAGCAATCAAAAATTTAGCAAATGTAACTTGTGATTAATTAATGAAAATTTTTATGTTTTTGCTACCCATAAACGTCGCTCATTTGCGTTAATTTTTGCTCCTGCAAACGCGATACAAATTTTGGAAATTCTATCATTGATATATTCTAACGTCACAGCTTTTCTTTTCAAGCTAACAACATCGTAGACCGCAAATTAAATCGAAGAAAAAATTTGGTTGTTTCCGCCTACTAGTTTGACAATAAATAAGCATTTTGCGTTATTTAAGCGAGAAAATTTAAGAAAAAATGTAATGTAGTTGTAATGTTAGTTATTAATTACCTTTATTCTGATTAAATGACGTCATAATAAACAATGGGCTAGAGAGATTTTCTTTCACACGTAAATATCAGTTACATCTCAAAGAATGCGCAAAGCAAAATACACGATTTACCAATTACTGAATAATTGGTGAGTTTAAAGACAATTTATTTGATAAACTATGGTATGTTTAGATTGGTATATTTTTGAACTGTGGTTTAATATGTTTGGATGGCAATCGCACTTATTCCTTTTAATAAGAACAAGTTTATGAGAACACAAGGTTCGTTTTTGCTCAAATTTTCAAAACAAATTAAGAACAAAACCGGTCTATTCGGAACACGGGCCAAATTAAAAAAGCGAATAATCAATATTTGTTTTTCAAAGCTTTATGCTGGCAATGTGCCCTGTGTTGTTCTGCTATTGCCTTTTCCATAATAATCGAAAAAACTTTTGTACAAAACAACTTTTTGCCAAGCAAGAATGATTTGGTATCATTTTATTGTTCTGTCCAAAAACATATTAAGAACAAATTATGAAAATTTAAGACCAGCCAACATTTATCCAAAATTTATTGGTAGTTATAAAAATTATTAACTGTTGTGATGGCCTTTTTTGCCATTAATTTTCAGCTTATAGAAACGACTGCTCGCAAGGTATACGAAATTAATATTATTTTGAATGAAGTTTACCTTTAACTGCGTTTGAATATTTTCAAATTTACTTTCTGTTTGAAAATACCGTATATTGCAAGTCACTCTAAGAAAATAAATTAAACTGGCATTATTATCGCGTCGCAAGGAAATTCTTTCCATCATCAATATCATGCCTGAATCAGGGCTGCCATAACGTCCTTATCTCTAAGGTTTGTCCTTATTTCGATGGTTTGTGTCTTGGAAAATATTTTAGTCTTAGTTTTGCAAGAAATGTCCTTATTTTGACTTGTTTCCTAATTTTTTGCATTATTTTAGGAGTAGAGGTTCTCATACAAGGCACTTAGATTGATCAAATCCAATAATCAGCTAGGAATAACTTGCAGAATGAGTAATCTCGAGCAAAAAATGCCTAATTCTCTTGCGAAGATCTTTTTTTTATTTGTTCTTTTTTTGGTCATCGCCATTAAATCGACAGTGGAAAGTGTCTAATTTTCAAGCAAAGACCTTTTTTGTTTTGATGATCAGTATTAAATCGATAGAAAAGATGCTTAATCTTCACGCGAAGACCTTTGTTTTTTTGGTCATCGCCATTAAATTGGCTGTAAAAGGACAAATTTTCAGTCGGAAATCTTTGTCTTTGGTCCGCTGGAATGGTGTTGGCCAGCTGGAACCTTGCTGGACCAGGCATGGCCCAAGGAATGAAAAGGTCGCCGATCCCTGTCCTTATTTTTGGGCTCATGTTGATGGCTGCCATCAACAACATGGCTGCCAACAACATCAACATGAGCCCTGGGTATGGAAGTATTATGATATTGTATTTTCGTCTTTACTTCCGTTTGATGTAGGATTATCGAAGTAGATTCAAAAACGTAAGTTTTCGATCGAGCATTTGACAAATTATTAAACAAAAATAATTATGAAATCAGGACTATGCTACTCAGTGTTGTTTCTTAAATAAATTATCAAAACAATTTATCGAAATTTGACCAATAAAGTTGAAAACATAAAAAAATCAGAGCAGAAAAAAGTGATTGAACCTCAATTTCTATAAAAACAGAAAAATTGATTAAAACTTTATTTTAATGAGAATAATAGTTGCTTTAAAATTAATTGCCAATCATCTTATGGAAACATCTCATAAATATTGTTTTAATGATTTTTCAAACTGTTTATCAAGTTACTTTTGGTGCCCTACTGACCTCAAACAAATAGTCAATACTTTTTTTGGTTTCCAATAGTTAATAAAGATATTAGTATAGTTCTTTAACGTGCAATGAATTTTGAAATGATAATCATTTTTGCATTGAACTGTAACATTCCAATTATTAATTAGCCGCTGTTTTAATTTTTTTTATGTATATTTACCAACAAACTAAGTGGAGAAGAGATATTTTAATACCGATTCTCGGAATTTTCTTAGTTTTCAAATTTTTAAGCCCGCTATCATAAAATAGACTTTGATTCGGCAATAAATTCCCAAGTTAAGAATTTTGCTTACAAATTTAAAATTGCTGATAGGAGCTATTTATAGTGATTCCCTTAAATCTGAGCGAGGCTGTACGGCTTTAAAATACGATAGCATATTGAGGTTTATATATAGCATCATTAGAATCGATTAACGGGTCAATTTGCTTGCGTACTGCGAGAAAATCACTGCAATTACGAGAAAATTTCTGCAAATTAGCCGCAGATTAGCAATATCAAAATGCTATCTTAGAGCCTCGGTACCGTAGTGCTTCAATGAATTTTTGTTGTACTCTCTGTCCTTCTTCAAAGACAATATTTTAGTAAAAGTTAGTCATTGCAAGTTGTTGAAAACCACAAGAGTAAGTGGTCTAAAACCAAAAGAACCTGACGGAGCGCCCAAGCCTTGCTATGCTTTCTAAAAAGACTCCACTTCTTGGCATGCTGATTCGAAAAGCATAGCAAGGCCTAGGCGCTTCGCCGGGCTCTTGTGGTTTTCGGCCATTTATTTTAAAAGAGTGCTGTGACTGCTGCTATACAACAATAAAATCCAAAACAGGAGCTGGGTATTGTAAAAAAAAGTACTCTTTATGATGATGAGCGTAGTTTGAATTCAACCGATTCAAAAAAGTGTCAACAGCGCAGGCAACAACGAATATCATAACATAACACAGCATAGGTCATAAATAAAAAAAATTAAAACCCTACAGTCTGTTCACCCGTAATCGGGTTGTCTGCCGAAAGTAACACAACGTTTAAAATTTGAAATTCAAATTCAAATTTTAGATTTTAAACTTTGTGTTACTTTTGGCAGACACCCCTAATGATCCCGATTACGGGTGAAACAGACTGTAGGGTTTCGAAATTAAAAAAAACTCTCTCTATATTTAATCATACGAGTGTCATTCTCATATACATAAAGTACAACTGAAAAACATCGGGAAAAGAATATCACGAAAATTCTCCGTAACGTGTATTGAAAATCCTATAATTGCATTACTATTTACAATTAAATTAATATCTTTAGCCTAATTTCCGTAAAACTGATTAAAGTGTCGCAATTGGTAGACTGTCTTATCTGCTACCGCATCAAACCTCAATAAATCAATTAAAACTATCTGCGAAAAGCATTTTGCTTTAGAATGTCATTGATGTTTTTTCTAAAGCGAATTGAGTTTTCGTACGTTATAATTACGTCAAATTAAGATATAGCTACAGCATTTCGATATAATCCGAGCATAGTCATTATTATCCTCCAATCCATTGTAATTGACCACATGATCAAGGCCATCACTAAGTTATTTTGAAAACTCAACCTATTTAAGTTGGTTGAAATATTGATATAGTTTCAAAATTTAATATTTTTCAATGGCTTGTTTTAGAAAAAGGTGGCTACTAGAGTTTTTGCACCATTTCCACATCAATTATGGTATAAAAAGCCTCTTTAGCTATGGCATTATCTCCAAAAATAAGTTTGCAAAAATTAAAAACCGCCCAGCATGTGAAGGTTTTGCTGTGAAGTCACTCATGCCTAAGTGCTTATAGCTCCAAAATTTGTAGTTTTTACCCCTCTCTCTTTCAAATTATCCATTTCTGATGTTTTGCAATGTTAATCGTTAAAATCTCGTAAACGAAAGTCGTAAGCTTCTTTTCTTGCTAATGGTAATCAACTACCAGCAGTCCAGTGCTGTTTGCCTTGTAACCAACAAAACACTCCGTAAACAATTGAATCATCTACTTATCCTCTCGAGAAAATGGGACACATTTTGAAAGAGGACAGCTGCTCGCCAATACAAACTCAATTTTGAAGACATTTAATTAAATAAAGGTATTTTCCCTGCTGGGTATACAAACTAATTAAAGGAAGGCACAATTCAAAAACTAAGTGCATGTCTGATCTTAGAAAATAAAACGTGAGACTGACCTATTCTGCAGTATTAAGTAAGTTATCAACGGACCTCAGAAGGACTCAAAGCCAATAATAGCCATCTTATTCATTTTTTTTGTATCAAAATGTAATTTTTGCTGAAAAAATGTTTGGTCAAAATTTCCAAATTAATTCCCTAGTTCAGAAGTTACATAGCAGACTTGAATCATAAAGTTTTTTTTTTTTTCACGGTTGTGAGGTAGCACTTACCTCACAACCGTGAAAAAAAAATTCCCTAGTTGAAAAAAGTTGTTATATTTCAAATTGTAGAAGTAAGATCAAAAACAGTAAAAAGTACGAAGCATTTACTGGATCTGCACTGTACCGTAGCTAAGTTCTTCTTAATGTACCGCAGTGGTGCATCACATTACAGTCGACAAGGCATTGAGCATCCTCTACACTCAGCTCAAAGCAGCATTAAAGCTTGTCATAATGCACAAAGTTGCAAATTAACAGAGTCTACATGTATTTGTCGGATTTATCTTCTCAAAGACATTGATGAAATCATGAGGAACAAACGACAAAACGACACAAGCAAAAAAGCTACTAATCTACTTTGTAAATCATGATTCAGTTAAAATAATGAAAGTATATTCTTGGCAAGGATTGCAAACTGTAAATTTGGGTTCTTTTAGGTTGCACGTCATAATCTTACCAGAATTCCCGATTCATTTTCCCATGATGTCGCTGCGTTCATTACATCATCATTTTCGGACGCGAGTCGTATGTTAATTAAATGACGTAAAGCCTACCAAATCACTCACTTTAATTACAGTATACAGAGAAGTGAAAGTCTGAAAATCCTATTTTAAGGACCTATTTCTGACCCAAGTCCAAGTTGGATTTACTACTTCAAGTTTTGCTGCATATTTTCTGTATAATTTTTTCTTAATAAAATGATAAAGGACAATAAAGGGCTTATCATATAGATTGCTACAGCTTTATCAACTTGTAACCCTGGTCTTTCCACAACCTTCAAAATTTCAACTCATACAGTAGATACAGGTTTTTCTTCAGGTCGCGGTTTCGTCAGAATTTATGAGAAAGCGAGTGTTGAAGGAGAGTCAAAATTTTTTTTGAAGAGAGTGATGGTCACTATACGGTGTAGTCAATGCTGTAATGTTAAAATTCTGTATCGTATAAACTTTGTGCAGTTTTACTCAACTTGTTTCAGTTGTTAAAACGAGGTAAAGAAATGCAGTAAGCTGTGAACTGGAGTTAAATTATTTTTATTGAGTAAAATGACTTCTCGTTTACTAGAAATAACAATTTGAAAAAAAGTATGGTGAGGACAAAAAACAAACTCCGAATAAAAGATTATTTTTCCGACTGTTGCGAAAATAAATCTCACTCATATACGCAAGTATAGACTCTGCTAAATTGCTACTTAAACTTGATGTTGTGCATCATGGCAAGCTTTAGTGCTGCTTTGAGCCAAAAATAGCCGATGCTCAATGCCATGTAAGACTGTAACGTGGTGCAACGTCGCATTACACTAAAAAGTACTCAGCTGCGGGTACAGTGCAGATTTAGTAAATGCTTCATAACTTACTTTACTTCAACAAAATAAAATATAGCAATTTTTTTTTCAATTAGGAAATTTATTTGGAAACTTTGACCAAACACTTTCATCAAGAATTACATTTTGATACAAACCAAAAACAAAAAACAAATAAGATTAATGTTTGAGTCCTTCTGATGCCTGTTGATTACTTACGTAATACTGTAGAACAGTCGCACGTTTTCTTTACTAAGGTCAGACATGCACTTAGTTTTTGAATTGCGGCTTCCTTTAATTAAAGCAGGGGTTCTTAACTGGGGGTAAATTTTGCCTACCCAGGAGGTAAGTTTACTGAGTTATAAACTAAAGAAAACTTTAATTTTTAGTATTAAAAAAGTAATAATGTTGCACTAGATTGCGGTTGCGCCATATTTTCGTTGCCCGAAAAGAGGACAGCCACGAAAATATATCAGCAAGCCAACTAAACCCGCAGAGGAACCTCAACACCCGCAGAAAAAAATTGGTCTCCGGCCTGAAGACCTCTTTGTTCGAGATCACCGCAGGACTTCCAAAAATTTGTGGACCACTAAGAAGATAGAAGTAAATTATACTGTTTTCATTTGGCAAGAGGTAAACGAGACAAAAAAGGTTAAGAATTCCTGAATTAGAGTATATAAACAAACTCAAAGTAAAAGATTTAATTATTTTTTCGACTAATGAAATCTTTTACGCAACTATAGGGTTTTTGAAAAGCTGATTGGTGGTACAGAACTTGAGAATCGCTTTGATTTTATAAGATTTTTTATAAGAAAAAAATTCTGTAATAAATTTGGCTCCATTCGTGGGGCTGGTCAACGCAATTTTGAAACGAGAATATTTTAAAAATTGTTTTAAAACACAATCATAAAACTAACTTTTGAGCGACATCTTGACTTAACAGGTGCGTGATGTTAAACAAAAATTTGAGAGGTTAAATTCTTAAGTTTTGTAATTCTTCCTTGTTACTCTCTTAGCAAAAGGTCACGCAAACACTCACGTTGTGATTAGTAAAATCGTCGATTCTATTACTGTCGTCGAACATTGTGAATGGATTTCTAGTTATCTATTACAATTAAGATTGATTTACCAACTGTTAATTTTTTAGCACTTCACAAAACCTTACATTGCCCATTTCACGTACAATTGTTACTATTACAGTATTTGATAATTACAAAAGCATTAAGACAGTTTAAAACATTAAAAATTCTAAATTGTTATAAATATCTTGATTTAAGTGCTCTTTTAAATATCGTAGACTTACTGCGAACGTATTTTCCCAGCATTTGCTTCAAGACGAATAAAAAAAAAAAAAAAAAAAAAAATATCCTCGAATCGACACTAAAATAGACAAGCTGCATCTTATTCAAATTTAGCGACAAAAATTCAAAATGTTCTGATTATTATAATATTATGTCCTAGCGCCTATGACGCAAATCTACGTCATAAATTTATTAAAAGCGTTAAGTTTAAAAATCTCCGCTCTTCATGGTCAATGTTCATTCTAATAATTGCTTGACTCATTATACATTTCAAGGCCAACAAGGAACTAAAAAACAAGGAAAGTTTCGCAAAAAAACACCCCAAATAAGAAATCGGTCTCGATTGAAAAAAATATGGTCCAAACTCATCAAGTTCAAAATTCTATCGCTTTTGCGAGAAGAATTGAACATATTAGGCAGAAAACACAGTTTGTCAAAAGCATCGATAAAAATACACAAACAATCACTGCGATCGTGCACTATTAATTTTCTTTAATTGTTCCTTTTTTTTGTGGGAACTGAAAATGATTTATAGAGTTTATGAGACAGTCCCGACAATGTTTAATTCGCCAAAATTAATTTGGTGTTTTATTGAGAAGTGTTGTTTTAGAATCATGATAAAACTGAATTTCAATGTATTGTAATGAACGTAGCAATTGGTATAACTTATGACAAAAGACACAGTAAACAGCAAAGGAACAGCACCCAGCACAACTTTACACAGTGTAGGAGCTAACAGATTTTTTACAATTTTTACTGCTGCGGGGTTAAAATTATTTCGTATTAATAAAAACAATTCATTTGGTATGAATAAGAATGATTGTTGTGAAATCGCAATCAATGGGGCATTATTGCTAAAAATATTGTAAAATTCTTTTTCACTTAAGAGTAAAGTTTACTATCGTAATAGTGTACGAATTAAGTGTTATTCTCAGCGAGATATGTGGTTTTGTTCAGAGATAATTTCTATAAATTCCACTAGAGCACTGTCTGAGGCCCGGTCTACACTTGCCGTAAAATCGTGGGAAATGAATCAATTGCTTATTTTTTTTCATAAATAAAAGACAAACCGACGCTGTGCCAATTAGAAAATCGAACCGGGAGTCTGCAACCTTTTTGTTTTTTATTTTTACTTTTGTTTTTTATTCTTGAACAGGAACTTTTAATGGGCTTTTAATCAGAAACTTTCAATCAACAGAACTTTTAATCAACTTTTAACCAACAGAAACTTTTAATCAACACAAAACAACTTGTCAACACAGGTATTTGCACGCACTTGCGGAATTTGCAACGACAGAAAATGGAATCATCACCCTTGCGAGCCAGAGGCCGATTCTTTACCGCTTGGCCATCTAGAACTGCCAGCAACCTTTTGATCACTAACCCAATTATCTCAAGTAAAAACTACGACTTCGCGTGGTGAAAAATATGTACTCGGCTTGTTTGCGCGGTCGGGTTGAAAGCCAGCCTCGTAGCTGTAAATTTGAGACCAGCCGTGGAGGACAAATCGATAATAACAAATTAATTTTTCGAAATTGTGCCTTTTGAACTGAAAGCACTAAACTTTAGTTTGATAACCGATCGAGTCAAGCTAAAGGCTACAAAAATAATTGTTTGCAGTTCATCTCCTTGGCGTTAAACATGCAAAGGTACAGTGTGAAGTCTCCACCGCGTGTGGTATAGAGTGGAGAACAGGCGGAGGTTGATCGAAGACCGAATTGTTGCATGGTTGTTTCGAGGCAAAGACAATATGGTGAATGAAAATGAAAGTAGAATTTTTGATTATGTATTAAATTCTACCCACTGAAAAATTGCTATTATGAATATTCTGGCTTTGGTTTGAATTTGATGATGTATAAATGATATAGCAAAAATATACGCAACAGAGTATACGCCGACTTTTGCCTTTTTTGACAATACACAATGCTGACTAATCAAATCAATTCTTATGATCTGAAGAAGGCGAAACTTAAAATCGGTATTGGAAATGCTAAGAATACATTATACTGTATAAGCTATCGTTTGATATTTCAGTTTCATAATTTTGGTTTGGTGATTTTAGTTTGATGAATTTTGCAGCTTTTACATCATTTTTTGGGGAGAAATATTCGTGATTGAGGCGTGGGAATTTTTTGATGATTTCTGCTAAATTTGTGACAAACATGCGATGCGTTTACGGAAATCCTAATTTCCTGGTTTACAAAGCTCAAATTTATTCAAAGTAATTCCTTTTTTCCGCTTTTTTTCTCAGGAAACTGGAGATTACTGGTGCTTCCGGGTTTTTTATTGATTCAGCTAGCAAAAAACAAGTGTTATTCATCATGGGCTGGGTAAGCCAGCTCTTCTGTTTGGTGCATATAGCACTGACTACTGAAGCCACAGCCTTCTTTGGTTATGCTGTGGCGTATAGTAATAATTGATAAATCAACTCCAGTTTTAGTTCGAATCCAAAAATCTTTTTTTTGAATCTTCGGCAAACCGGCAACAAAAAGCTCCATTTATTCAGTGCATCACATTTTGACCGGTCAGAGTTGCATGCTCTGACCTCGGCAATCTGTATTAAAACCATTACAATATTGCATGGCGTGTTCTTAAAAATTCCATTGAAAAAGGTATGGTTCAAATTCAATATTTTGCCGTAAAAATTCACAGAAAGATGTACAAATTTTACGAAGTTAGAAAACATAAATATACAAATTTTACGAAGTTATTTTTTCAATTATAGAAAACAGATTAAATACATTGTTTTAACCAAAACAAAACAAATAACCGTTATCGTTTATTCAATATTGACTGAAGTATTGTTACAACCAGGAAAAATATGCAACGATCAAAAAATTGAAACAATAAATCGACATGATCTTTTCAGTATTAGTCAATACATTTGTTTCAATATTTTGGTATTATTGTCACTTTATTTTTAATAATTTTTTTTTTAGCTTAATTTCTTTTTCTAATTTTGGACTTTTAATACATGAAAAACAATAATTAGGTTTTTATTTGACAGCAAATTTTTCTAAATCATGCATTCTGATTTCATTACGTGACAAACCCAGCCGACAAAAACCGGTACGTGAAAGATGTGCGTGTGTGCTTGTTCTGTTCACCATGGTAATAAAGCGCCATGTTGCATGACTTGCTGCCAACTTCATGAAACATAGCTCTCTGATTCGCGCTGCGGAAATGGTACTGCAATTTGCAATGAATTTTGACCGCTGCGGCTGCATTTGTTTGCATTGTTTTGGCGATAAAAGTCCACGAGGCGAACAGGCGATTACTGAAACCATGTGCGACCGCAAAAGTTTGCATCACCAAATGCAAAGGTAGTAGGTATAAGCGCTCTGAACGCTAAAATGCAATTTTGATTACATTATTCTATAGCTTTTAATCCTGGTCTGCTACTTCGAGGGTTCAAAAATTATGAGAAGGCTCCAAAGAGAGCAGAATTTAATGATGAATAGTAAACTTGGGTTCGATTCCCGGTTGGTTCAAAACTTTTTGAGCGTGATATAGACAGTGGGAAGGCAGAAGCTTGTCTCCCAGATCGCAAAACTTTTTCGTTGTCTCTTGGTCGTGAGGTACAGTAACTCTTGGTGAAAATCAAATGCACTATCAGGCGTTAAATAAAATAATTGAAGATTTCAATACAAATTTTTTTTTTGTTGAAAAGTTTTTTCTGAAAACATTAAATCAGGTAGAACAGCACCCAATCCGGAAAACTGCGTAAAAACTAAAAACCCAGTTCAAACGTTGGTTTTTACTTCCGAGTTTGGTTTTGCTTGACGATGTCGAACCAGTTGACATTTTTTGTTCTGATTTTTTTGCAATTAAAAGAAAGTGACGTAGCTTAAACGTGTTTTGATATCATTTTTTGTGGTTTGCTCTATTTCAGATATTTTTGAGCGACGGCTGTTTGCAGAATTAAGAATTCGCATTTCACAGTATCCGAGGCATAAAATTTTTTTCTACACATTTCGTTTTCAGAAAGAAATTGAAAAAAATTCATTAAATCAGTACACAGTAACAGTTAAAAATATCTGGCTTTTTGTGTTTCCAATATGACCCAAAAGTCGGCATCAAAGTTTGACAAAATTAATACAGAAAATGTATCACAGTGTATTTTAGTAGCCTTTTAATTTATTTATTTATTTGCCTTTCAGTAAAAAGGAAACTATAATATAAGATTCAACAAAAATAAAATCCCAATGCATTCACTGCTTGCCTGCGATGTCAAATGTTGAAATACTGTACAATCCACGAAACTGATGCTACAGTAATGTACAAATTCAAGTTAAGAAACGAACCGGATTATAGGGGACGGAGTTGACTACTTTTGCTTTTCTTTTATAACAAATACGAATGCTAATACTATTTACAAATACGAAATTCTAATATTAGCTAGACTGTATAGCCCTTGAAAAAATTTGGAACTCTCCAATATTATTACAGTAGAAATTTCTACAATGAAGTTTAATTGAAATGATGGTAGCTCTGAGAAATTATGCAAAAATAGAAACTTAACATAGTGTTTTTTGAATTTAACAACTGATTCAAATTACAGTAAACATAAGATAGGGAGTCTACAGCCTGTTTCACCCTCGCGGGATCTTACCAGGGGTAATCTAAAGGCAAAACAATAAATTATAATTCTGAAATATGAACTCTTTTTACAAACCAAGAAAGAGTTCAAGATTGTAGTTTATTATTTTGCCTTTGGATTGGCCTCTGAGGATCCTGTGACGGTGAGACAGGTGATAGGGTTTTATTATCTCTAGTTCACTGTAATTTGATTTATTTTGCTGCTCTGGATTTTTTATTGATCACTCTTTAATGGCAAAGTCAAACCCCCATAACTGAATCATTTAACAACTAAAACATTTTGCTTATATAAAAATTATTTCTGCGTAGATCACTAGATTAATTGTTTAAAAGTTTATTTTTGATAAGGTCATAAAGATACGTATTTCGCTATCCAGGAAAGTTTGCCAGCGTACATAAAAAAGTTAGACTCGGTATTTAGGCTACGTAGACTGCACCGTGAAACTACGAAAATGCAAAACGTTAAAGGTTAATGAGCAGTATGTAGTCGACCCGTCGCATTTCACGTTGTAGGCTTTGAAATATTACTGCACTGTAGCTACCAAATAGTTTTGAAATGGGTTTAAAGATTTGTATTTCAGTTTGGCTATTACAACAAGATACAAAAAAATCTATTCTTCACAAAAATCAAAAAATCTATTTTCACGAAATTACAATGTTTTTATCACTCTTAGCCGTTTTTTTTTATTATTTGGTGTTAAATTCAAAAATATTTCCACATTTTTAGTGTTGTGCTAAAATTTCAGCATGCAAATAAAAATGCCAGCTATTGAATATAGTTATCAAAAATTGTACAAATAGAATGTCCGAAGCAGCATGCAACTTGCAACATTCCCGTTTCATTTTGTTGAAATCAACGCTATTATCCAAACAGTATTGAAAGATAGAAATTACTGGCAACTCTCAGTGACGCTCAAGAAAAAAATAAGTCTCACATCTAGAAAACGGTAGAAGACAGAAGCTCAAAGTTTATGAGAATGGTTTACAAAATATTTTGAATATTTTAGATATAAAACCGACAAAAAACAGCGATAGGTTAATATTTTTCATAAATAGCGTGGTGAGGGGGGTGGTATTTGAAGAAGTTGGTTCCAAAATGCGATAAATTCATTTTGTAAATTGGCGCATATCGTGTTTTGGAAAAAAAAGTAATGATTTAAAGCAGTGGCGGCAACCACCGGTCCGCGGACTGGTGCCAGTCCGTGGAGAGCTCGTTACTGGGCCGCATACTTTTTCAGGTTAAATACTTTGGAGTATATTTGTAGCGCATGCAATTGCGTTTGGACATTTTCTGAAAAAAATTGATTACACGAGTTTTAATGTCTTGTGATGAAATAATTTTAGTTTACGGGAAGTAGTATAATAATTTTTCGAAATAATTCCAGTTTACAGAAAATAGTAGATTGCTAAACATTTGCGCTTATTTTTGAATGCCGGTCCGCGGAAAATTTTAGTTTTTAATCGGTTCGCAGGATAAACAAGTTTGCCGACCCCTGATTTAAAGGCTGCGTATTGCATAGCTTAGCATTTATCAAGTTTTGTTGGAAAATAAAGTCGCTGATGTATGTAGACCGCAAACCCGACAGCTCACATTTTTGGCTGTTTTTTCAATTGTATACTTGGATTTGGCGTATATCGTGTTGGAAATAAGCTCTTCATTTGCAGTTTTGATAATTAAATTTCGCAACTTAATAGGTCTAAAATGTATTTTAGATTAAAAGACAAATGATGCAAAAAAGGTTCTTTTTTTTTTTTTATAAATGCTGCCTTTCACAAAGGTATGTTTCAAAATTACCGACTATACAGTTTTTGCGCTCCCCTCGTCCAACTAAGTTAATAATCAAGTATTCTTCGACTATTTTGGAACGTGAACTTGGGTTAAAAGTTTACAAAACACCAACAATATAAAAAGGCTTTCGACAGATCTTTGGTCTACTTTTGTACCAAAAATGTGGACACGTGTTTGGCTGACGAGTGCTAACACTTGCAACCCCCCAAAACAGCCCTTTGGAATACACGCTTTTCAAGCTAAGAGCCCGAATGGCATAAGCAAATACGACTGGTATAGACTGTAAAATTTACGTAAAATTCTATGGCCACAAAGTCTTGTTGTGACTAGTTAAAACCAGTTTTAGGGAAGGAAATGAAATCAATCAAGGGTATTTTACCGGATATACCCGTTATTCTTGCTTTTGTTATATTTTTTACTGATCGTTGGTTGCCGTGATTTTTTTTTGATTGATAATGAACTTTTTTAATATTAGAAGTTGTATAAGTATTTTTTTAGTGAAAAACTTAGTTTGAGCTTGTATTTAAAACGGTGAAAAACTTTTTTGCTTTATTTCAACAATCTTCTTGTCACGCTTTTTTCCATTTTTTGTTTTTGCGATGCTGTTAAAGTTAAAAAGTTGCTGTGCCAGGCCAACTGTTAATTTTCTGCGAAATTAAACTGATTTTTGACAAATTTTCGAAGCGATTAGCGAAAAAAATTGCTGAAGTTTTTTACAATAAAGAACCTAAAAAAATTAGAAGACTTTGTGTTTTTATGCACGACTATGGAGCATGTATCTTGAGAATACTTGAAACATGCTGTGGCAACCCTAAACCGAGTCAGCTTCTATATAGAGCCGAAGTATTGTCTTTGTTTTATCGCTGACGATGCCTATTACTGCATATATTTTTAAGACTCTTTTTTCTATAGATCCAAAGACAGAGAGTTCTTGTTTTTGTTTAAAACTAAAGTCAAAATACACTGTTAAGTCAGTTGCTGTTTTTGTGAATTTATGACAAAACATTACATAGCGTTTAATCTGAACCGTTAACATCGTGTCAATTTTCAAACTATAAAATATTTTACATAAGTCATCGCCATTACGATGATGTTTAGTAGTGATTTCCTTTAATCTAGAAATTTGACTCTCAGCCAAATTGCTGTAAATTACAGGGTATTTGGTTTATTAAAACCCACACATTTCCAATAACTTATTTGGCAAAATACACCTGGAAAACAACTACGCACACGCCATTCTATCATGAATCAACTCATTAAAGTATAATTAACGGCCAACAAGTAAATAACCACCAGTTCCACTACAGGCCTAAATTGCTCATATAAGTTTTATCCACCAACTTTTATTGATCGATGATTATCGATTCAAATACCGTTTTTACTTGTTCATTTTTTGGCACTATTTGTTGATTCGTTTTCAAAAGAGAAAAAGAGCCCAAAAAAAAAAAAAAATTAGAACTAAAACTAAGAAACACCCAGAAAAGCAAAAATATGAAAATAGTGGTACAGTCAGCAGTAGTAGATTCATTATTTTTTTTCTAAGAACCAAAAATTTTAGGTTGAGGCAGGCTGTTCTTAATTTTTACAAAATTTCAGCTTCATTAGTCTTAATTTGTTCCTAAATTGTATTGGAGAATAAATTGACACAAACTCTTTCTTGCTTGGTTAAAAATTATCCGTTTCTAAATGATCCTAATTTTGAACAAAGCAGTAAGTCCTTTGGCTATGATTGCTAAACCTGATTATTTCTTTACGATACGGTAGTGATTGTGTAAGAGAGGTATTATTTATTTAATTAATTTTTAAAATTTGGCTTGTGATCTCACCAGCCAGTTGGTCGAGTGGTAACGCGTTCGTCTCTAGAGCAGGAGATCTGAGGTTCAAATCTCGGGCCGGTCAAATCGGACACAGTGTTGCCAACGGCACGCTACCGCTGCAACATTTCTTCCAAAGGAGCTGTGTTGCCCAGGTGCAATGATGCGGAGATGGGCTCCGCCAACTCGTTACACCTTCGGCGTATTACAGCGAGTATAATGAAAGATTTGATTTGGTTTGGCTTTTGATCTTTATGCATGCGAGATTGATGTTAAAAGATGTTTTTCGGCTGATTGATCGTTTTCGGCAAAACTGATCGTTTTTCGGCCATATTGAAAACCCTAAAAACTCCGATAGACCTTGAAAACAAATAATGTTAATAAGTCGTAATTATAGACGGATTTATTAATTTTTCATTTTTATTTTATCATTTGTTTGATCATTGCCCAGTACATTGTGCTATGTTTCGTAGAGCTTATACTGGTAACCATCATTGCTACTTAGCCGAAAAGCTCGTTAAGTGAAATGAAACGATTAGTTTGATCTGTAGCGCAACCTAGCGCTGATGCAGAAGTAACTTTTATGCATCAAAACACTGCCAATGTAGTAAATCAGTTGAAGTTGCAAAAACTGCAAACTTTTGAACATTTTGCTCTATAATGTAGGAGCCAACTCAGCCAAGTTACAAAATTGTGAAGAATATTCATATCATTATTATTACTGTAACAAAACTCACCTTTGTTAGTTCATAATTATCCTTATTTTAAAAGAAAATCTGAAATTCTATCTAAATGCACTCTTTTCTAAGAGTCAGTTGATCGAACGGTGACGCCTTCGTCTCTGGAGCGATAGGCTTGAGGTTAAAATCTCGGGTCAGTCAAAATCTCGGATCGAACACAATGTTGCCAACGGTTTGCCGTCGCTGCGACATTTTTCCGAAAGGAGGTGAATTGCCCGGGCGCAAAGTCGTGGAAATGAGCCTCGCAAACTCGTTACACGCCTAGGCATATTACGATGAGTATAATGAAGGTTTTGACTAATAACAATTTGCACATGATGGTGATTGATTTTTTATCGCGAAAACATTGTTTGCTTTAATTTTCATTTGAAAGCGTGAAAATTATTCTTTCATATGTCACAGGAGATGTCATTCTAAATTTTAACCCCTCTATATTTCATTGATCATAGTAATTTCATTGATTTAAAATTGAGTAAATAATAAAGTTCATATTGTCTTAAAGTGAATCAAAATAAAGTGACTCAATTTGTTCGTGCTTAGTCAAAAGTCTTCTGAAATTCTGCTGATTACGTTCAAATATGTTGTACTAGCTCTTGTTCTTCAATTATTTTTCCATAGTAAGGCTGAATGGGATTGTTTTTAGTTAGTTTTAAATTTTGAGGAAAACTGAGACTTGTGTTTCTATGTAATGTTTTTTTTTAAATATGAATGATAAGGGTAAACAAATTTTTAAATAAAATTCCTTAAATTCTCAAATGCTAAAAAATACTTAAGCAAGTACAGTAACATAAATTCAGTTACAAACCTGATGCAGACGCTATTACACTGGAGCTTCATTACCCAAATTAGCATGGGTGAACCTAAATCGACTGTTAACTGACATTTGTCACTTCTATACTAACATATTGTCACTTCTATACTAACGCAAACAAACGGGAACTGGCGGATCCTATATACGACATGAGAATGCGAGTTAGAAGAACAAACCGTAGACCGCATCATGCAATCATTTCCAGCGTAACATTGCAAGCGCTTCAAACTGGGAAACTATAAAACCGGAATGACACTATAATTTACAGGCTTACCCTCTCTTACATTAATTGAACCTCTATGAGATCAAACACGAACTACTCAAACGATAATAGGTAAATGATAAATAACCATAGTAAAAAATTTTCATCTGCATTTTACAAATTTTGTAAAGAAGCCACATATTTAATTGTTAGGAAAAAAAACTTGATTTGGACAAAATTCTAAATCTTTTCAGAAAGCAGGCGTTTGGTAGAAAATAACTTCACTTTTGCAATAAGCGTAGCATTTTTATTTTTCAAGCTGCTTTGACTAAGGGACAAACAATGGACCTGCTTTATTTGAACAGACTGCTGCATCTCGTTCTTCCTTTTTTAATATTTTCGAATTAAGCCGCAGTTAAAATAGCTTTTGCAAAGTTCGGACATTGATAACGCGATTTCGATTATTATCCAAGTGATTAAAAATTCGTGACAATTGAGACTTGCCTTTCCAAGATTGAGAAAAAGTTGCCGACGATCATGGATAAAACTCGCTCCGGAACAAAGCAATAGCAGTGCGGTTGTTGATTATTATGTTGTCATCAGTACTTTAACTGTAAAATTTTGCAATGGGGGACGCTTTTGCAGTCTTGACCAAACTCATTCGGAATGCGAATGAAATTTGGTGGAAATTATGATTCAAGTTGTACTTCTTTCCCTAAATCAAGTGAAGACCAAAAAAAAGGTCTTCACCGCAATTTGGGACTATATTCGGCCGGCACTGGTGGTACGTATTCGTGCGAACAGGCACTTTTTCGTCTGATCATCCAGCGCTAAAATCTCGATGGGGGAAGCTAAAATCTCGATGGGGGGTCGCTGACTCTCGATGGGGGACTCGTCCCCCCTACAGTTTAAGTACAGGTTGTTATTAACATTAATTTGCTAGCCTTAAAATTAATTCAACCATTTTGGAACTGGAACAAATGGACGTCGATCACCACTTATGCTGTATACAACTCTACACTCCTTTACACTTGAAGCTCGGTTGTTTATATCCAAAAGTATCACAATACTGCAACCGCATACCATAAACGGTTTATGCGTGCATACATAGGTGGTCTTTCAGTAAGACCCCCAAAATATTAAACAAGTCTCCAGTCCATGAATAACTGCTTTCAACACCTCTTCCAGAGCATCCGTAACAAATAGTGTATGCAAAATTGTACTCGAGTGTAAAATGGCTCAAAAAATGTTTTATTTCATTTATTATTAAGTTTAAAAAACAAAGCAAAAAAATGAAAAGAAATCTTACTCAACGCAAACTTTATTTAAAAAAATTTAATTGAAATAAGATTAATGGTAGATTGTACTCTGACGTCCATAGTTTTCAATATGGCTAGCCATTTCGATGAGTGCATTGTTTTTTCGATTCTACCACGGTGGGAAACAACGGGATGTTGCCTACTTCAATGCCCATAGGGACTTCAAGACTTGGAATAAAGCAAAATAATTTGTTTTCTACAAGATTAATTTTAATCTTGTCTACAATCAAAAAATTGCTGGTAGAAAACAAAGTTGCAAAACCCGTTCCCGTATACAGTCAGTTAGTTACGTCATCGTTACAGCCGATAGAATCTATACAAAAGTAGACACAAAAGGCAGGAATAAAATTATTGAAAAAGACGGAACAATTTGAAAGTTAATAAATTTAAACTTGGCAAAACAGTTTTAGAGAAAGTCTTCAAAGTAACCAGTACAACAGCCCCAAACCTGCCCAGTCCATAGAATAGTTAACGAACGGCATATAATATTGATGTTGTGTAAATTGCATTTGCCTTTGATCGTACGTTTACCCTAAGCAGTTCGGGAGGAATTGATTTTGTTTCGAACAAAAAAGCGCATACTAAAACCAATCTTATCTCAGCTTTTTTGTTGTTTCTGTCTCCCATTTCGCTTTTGTAATGTGTCACAACACATTTCCATTATTTTCGGACAACCAAGCAAAAGTTATGTTGAAATAATGTTCAAGACATATGAGAACGTTAATGCATAGTTTATAATGTTCTTCTTTTACTTAATATCTTCTCGATTTTTTGAGCTGTTTTAATTTGAAAAATATACAACTTGAAATGATGATGCTAATCAGTTGAATAAGAGCACAGCCAAACGCTGAACCTAGCAAGTAATAAAGAGTTTCTCCGTTGCTGCCAAAAAGAGCATCTAAGCAGCCTTTAGTGTAGATTTTTTCTTTATCCATTTCGTCACCGCAAAAACAAACACCGCCAGATGGTGTTGTAGAGTTGCTATTTTCTTCAATTTTGCAGCACGAAGATGGGACTAAAGTTAAAACATCCTCGCATTGAGTGGACGAATTAGCCCATGTAGTGAAGTACCAGTCTTCATACGAATGTGCCCCACAACAGTGTAACTCCGCTTGAGCTTTATCGATGGCAGTTGGACGCCTTAAGAAACATATTTTAAAATAATAGGTTTATTATTTTTATGTTGCTCGACGCTAAAAAGTTATCCAAGGTTTCACTTAATGGTGTTCACGAATCAGTATAAAAACACAACCGTGTGGGTTGGTGCAGGACAGCAAAAGCTTTTTAGCTTAAACTTTTGAAACTCTGCTCTTATTTTGTAGAGGTGCTGTTGATTTCCTCTAATCAAACGAAAATCGCACGCAAAATCCAATATGAATTCTTCAGATCTAAGTCGAATTCAAAGTTAAGGCAATTAAGTATCGGTTATAAAACAAAATAAAAAAATTGTCATGAGCAGTGGACAATCTAGCAGAAAACAATTTTATGATTTAAATAAATCTTTGCGTTTCTCAAAACCGCACAAAAAAAAAAGGCTAAAATCCTCCGATAATCTCCAAACTTTTCAAAACCTTTCATTGTAAAAATTCTTCAGCAAATCTTGACTTACTTGTTAGTCGGTGGGGCGTTCACTGCCGATACGAAGCCCGCTTTAAAAGATCCTTTGAAATTGCTAAGAAAAAATATCGCTCCAATGCCGGCTAACACTTCTAAGATGAACACAAAACTAAGCATACAGCAATAGAAGTTCACCATATATCTGTTATCTAAAAACAAAAAAAGTGGCACTAATTTTTAGTCTTTGTGAATTCAATATACAATTATTTGAAGCTAGTTGTTTCCTTTAGGTTTACTGGAGTATAAATAAAAAAATTGATTGATTTTAACATTACCCCACATTAAACTGCGCATAACTATAACCCTGTTTTAATCCTTCCAGAGCAAAGCCAGCTACTGCAAATAGCCATTAATTTTTCCGCTATGTCAGAGATACCTCCAAAGACAACTTTTAAGTTTTTAAGTTTAATGAAAAAGGTTTTACTTTTAATTAAGCAACATAGTTTTGGTTATGATAGCTTCTTTATTTCTGATCTTTTGGCCCAGTACCAAACAGACAAAAACATCAGCCGAATAACCAAAGAGGCTTAATTAATTTACCTCTGTGCCGACATCAAACTAGATGGATCTCTGATGCATAAATAGGGCAGTCAACAATTGCAACTCCAGGCCACATACTTTTGAGTGCTTTATTTACGCCCTATCAGGTGGTAGATGATCTGATATTATTGAAGGAAAACACCATCAAATGGCTGCTCAGAGCTTGTCCAGAAATTCACGCTGAGCTGGTCAGAACAAGAAGAATTAATATAGAGGCGTAATTAGTCTTATTTTGCTAATTGGGCAATTTTTTCTTCAAACCTATAAAAGTAATGCTGAATCAGATGAAAAAAGTGGCCGCATTGAAATCACACATTTTGGTATAGTATACTTATTGCTTAGTCTTACTTTTAATTGCTGCAACAAAGCCAAACAATCCGGAGAGGATGATAAATCCTCCAACTCCGCAAAATATGGGAGGAACAACGGACAGATTAAGCATGGGAGATAACTCGCTGTAGTGGGTTAAAGCAATCTGAAAGAATATCTTTGTTACTATATTCTTCTTAAAAAGCTGATTCAATCATATTCGTAACTTTCGGAGTCTAAAATTACAGACAGTAGACTCTCGATTCTATGATAAGTAAACTCCATTTTTTGTTTTGTTTAATCTTTTCTCTTTTTGTGTTTGTAGGAAACTGACGAACAATAATTAAATATACTGCTGAGGAGCTGCTACTATTGCTGGAAAAGAGTCAATTTGTGAACGACAACCCTGAAAAATTGTAGTAGAGCTTTAGCTTTTTTTTCTAAAATGATGAGCGTTTTTGCTCTTTCAAAAAATTATATATTTTTCTCAACTGGATGCAATTAAAAAATTCTGTTTTGGCAAAATGTAATCCGCAGCAATGATGATTTAGCCAAGATACCGCACATGTAGAATGTTTGATTGAAAATTTATTGCTATTGTGAGATTGTAGTGCAATACAGATTGATATAAATTGTACACCCATAATGCAAATATGCCGTAGAAAAGGAGAGTTTTGCATAAAGGAAAAAAATATAAGCTAAACTCGCACGGTTGAGTAAACGTTAAAAAACTGTAAGATGTACTTAGTGTTTTTGTTTTCATAACTAATCCATATTGATTTACTATGTACAAAACTAGAAGAAGAGATATCCTATTTGGAATATTGACCATTCTTTCAGCAAGTCTGCTGTTTTTTTTTAAATTGAATGAACGTAGGCGTTGCTCTTACGACATTCTTGAATGATTACCATGGCAAAAATCGACTGATTCAAGCATAAACATTTTCAATGATGCTCAAGATTTGAATTGTCATAACAGATTAAAAGTACGATCTTAGAGATTGCGTCAAAGATTGTTTATTCTGAAGATAATATACACTTTATAGTTTATAGTAGGGTGTCTGATTCGGGTCTGTTTTTCTAAACCCTGGTTTTGAAAACCTGAGTTTTGTCTGTTTCTAACATTGGTGCTTATAGTTACTTAAATGTGCTCATTTGCGTTCGATTACTGCCCGCATTCTCCTAGGCATATTATTGATTATAGGGTACGCAAATGATTTTGAGTTATTTTTGTCTATGTTTCGATCAAATCTTTTTTCAAACTTTACACCGCTTTTTTCTCTGAAATGTGTTTCAGCTGATTTCTTCAGCATTGCCAGAATTTTCGTGCAATAATACAACGTAAAAAAACCCGGATTTCGGAACCAAAAATACCCAGGTTTAGAAAATTACCCCAAAGCGGGCATTTTCGGGATCGGGGAAACCCGTAGCGGACACACTAGTTTACTGCACATAAATCGTTTATCTCACCTATTGTTTTAATTGGCCGGTGGTCGGTATTTCTTTACTTAACACATTAATTGAGAGTGCAAAGGGCAATGTCATGATCTACGTGCCTTGAACTTTTTCTGCATTGCTTGATGATTGATTCTTTTATCGTGGTATCGCAGTATTTCTTGCATTGTGGTGGCACCATCGTTTTATTGGTCGTCTCCACCCTAAAGCTTCCTATTTTATTGTCTTTCAATAAATTTTTGGTTTATCTTGTCCACATTTGTACGAGTTAAGTAATTTTGTTTAAATAACTCTGGTATACATAGCAACAAGTCCAATCCGCAAACCAGAAAATCTATACAGTCATTATAACTGTAATTGTAATTACATTTTATTCACCAAGTTGCCTTGGCCAGAAGACAACAAAGGGACCTTTCGGTCTTCGATTCAAGCTGCCACATGCCCACGTGTTTACCACTCTCGGTGAAAACTTTACACTATCCTTTTAATTGTTGAACTTCAAGCAGGGAAGCTGTTTAGTGTTTGTAGTCTTTGGTTTGGCAATTTTTATAGTCTTGGTTTGACCGGACCGGGAATCGAACTCGAGTTTACCGTTTCAGTAGCAGGCGCTTAATCCACTCGACCACTGATTGGTTATAGTTTACATTTAGAAAATACATCCAGTCATTATTATTACAGCAACTAAATTTGATTCTTATGCAGGGCATGGTATGGAATGGAAAATGCAATGGAAGGGAAATTTCGGTATGGAATATGGAAAGGGCCAGAATGGAATGGAAGATTTCAAGAATGGAATGGAAGACTATCTTTCATACTTCCATACCAATTCTATGCTAGATTTTTGCTCATGGCATTTACAGACAAATATATACGTGTGGTGATAACTAAAAATATGCGGAAGCATTTAGCATCTAACCATCTGGGACAAATTAATCGGGTAATACGGTCATGAGCATTCGCAAGCAGTGTAGTCATAGGATCATTAGATCATAGAATCTGTTCATTGCAATTTACAGCTGCAGTGATGCTGACAGGTTTAATTTTTGTTTTAAGAATGACAATTTGCCAAGTGACAAAACTTGATTTGTACTTACTTTTCTCTCCTCCATTGAGCTGAATTCTTTGTTGTTGTTTTTCTATTTTGCCTTTAAGCTTTTTTTGGTAAGTTTTTAAAATGTTTTTTGCAGTTTGGCTATGCTAAATTTCATAGTTGGTGGGATTACAAACTTGCAATCATTAAAATCTGAGCATACGAGTAAACCTATTGTCTGGTGAGTAAGTGGTTGATACAGGCGTAGCCAGGAGGGCCAGGGGGCCCGCCCTCCCCGATTGAAATGCCACTGATGATGAAAATAACGAGAGCAAAGCATATTGTTTCTTCAGTTTCACTTTACTTTAGTATTTTCGCGCACAACAGTAATAATTAACAATAATACTAATATTGATGACCGGGGGGGCTTCCTTAATTCAAATTCTTGTCAAGCAATTTAGACCTATAACCCGGGAGAAATTCAGGGTTTTGTCCTAAAATTTGCAACCTCAGACCCTTATCCAACCGTATTATGAACGCAACGCTTTAACATGATTAGTAACCATCTATAGCACCAACTTCAGATAACAATAGCCCTACACCTCGCCAGTTATTACGCGACAAAAGATTAAAAAAAAATTAGCTAGGAGAGATGCTTATTAGATAAATCATTAAATTTGAATTGAGGGGGCCTAAGCCCCCTGGTCGAACATATACTCCTAAAACTGGTTATTTTCAAGACAAAAATCTCCAAGGCAAATCTACGAGTGAATTATTATTTACTTCTAAAATTTTTGAAGGAGGCAAAGTACTCGTATCTTGCTTCCCCCCGACTGGGCCAAGTCACTTACAAAATTTAAGCCAAAAATGCAAGTTTTTAAACGTGTTTTGGGCTTGACCTGTAAGTAAAGACAGAACTAAACAATTGGAGCTTTTCAATTGGCTTTCAAATCTTAAGAATGTGGTTCATTCAAATGGCTCTAAAAACGTGCGAAATATGATCCAAATGGCATTAATATTAAACTAGCTATTTTTTCCAAAGCATTACAAAACATCGCCCAGCGGCTGGAGGGTTCGCTCTAAGATTCTCATAATCTCCTGCGGCTAGGGACTTTGCTCCCAAACCTCGTCTGCGACACATTTTATTTACACTAGTTAGCTCACCACGTCTCTCTATTTAGACATTTTGGAAAAACTTTATTACTGTTGGTTGAAGGTCTTCCCCTTTACCAAAATCATGGTTATGTGCCACACACACACAGGTCCCGGCTCTAGACCTTCCATTCTACGGTATCTCTGTCACATAAAAATCCTACATTTAGAAAATTTCTGATGCTGTCATTGCATGTAATTTGCGGTTTGCCCCCCCCCACCCCCGAATCAAAAATCTTGGCTACGCCTACGGTTGATATTTTTATGCTGAGTGAATTTTTATGGTAGGTCATTGCGATAGTGCTTCAAATATGGGATGGATGTATTGCACCACACTTGCTTACCTTCGCGAGCGATTACTGGCAAAAGTACGCTTAACGTTGCAAAAGTGCAACGCAAATTAGGCGTTGCTTCCGGTCTAAACCTACCTTGGTATAGAAGTATGGAATAGAATATGGAAGAAAATTTTGGTATGGAATGGGAAATGGAATGAAAGATTTTTAGTATACAATGGAAATGGAATGGAAGAAAATTTCCAGTATGGAATACGGAAAAATCGTGTTCCATTCCATTTCATACCATGCCCTGTTCTTATGTCAAGTCATTTCTGTTAACTCTAACTTGACTGATTGGTTTTTCGTTGTGATAGGTTCATTTTCATACAACGGATCGTGCGCATATTTTATTTAATATCAAATCAAATCTTTCATTATACTCGCTGTATTGCGCCAAAGCGGGTAACGAGTTGGCGGGGCCCATCTCCGCGTCATTGAGCCTGGGCAACACAACTTCATTCGAAGAAGTGTGGCTGCGGATCAAGCCGTTGGCAACAATGTGTCCGATTTGAGCGGCCTGAGATTTGAACCTCAAGTCTCCTGCTCCAGAGACGAAAGCGTTACCGCTCGATGAACAGGCCGGTTTTATTAAAACAATTTATTAAATATATTAGATATATGAAATCATAAATAATGCACAATGAAATTCCCAAGCGTTTTTACTTATGCACTGCTGTCTAACAGCAAAATTACAGTATTCTGCTATAGTTGTTGTAATTACTTATTGATTGACCAAGTTGCCGTAGCCAGGAGACAGCGACGGAACCTTTTGGTTTTCGAGCCAAGTTGCAAACTGTCCATAACTGTCCAGTGTCCACCTGTCTACCTGTGTCCACCACATATTGTGGTGGCTTTACACTGTTCCTTTTAATTGCTAAACCTCAAGAAGAGAAGCTGTGAATACCAGTTTTTATAATCTTTGGTTTGTCCCGACCGGGAATCGAACCCGAGTCGACAGTTTCAGTAACAGACGCTCAATCCACTCGACCACTTATCAGATGAAGATGGCAATGTAACAGATCCATCATTTTTACGTTACATCCGAATGCCACAAAGTCAAGTACAATGACAAACACTTTGTTTTGTTGAAATGCAAAAGACAATTTAGCAACGAAGGCAAAGATAATCTATTAGTGCATGGGGAGAAATGCAGCCAAAGTTCAAGATCATTCTTTGATTTGTCACTCATACTAAATTTGTCCCTGACATTGGCTGTTAACATTTTCAGTTGCTTTTTAGCCGTTTGTTTATAGTGATCAGCTTATGTTGCCTTAGGGCATTCAAAATGATATTTGATCTTGTTCTCCAAAATAAGGCTTTTTATCTATTCTTTCCGTTCTTGTTTTTTACTACGGAGCCTCGCCCAAGCTTTTCTTTTTGTTATTTGTATTCAATTGTATCTTTTATAATGACATTTGACCGTTCGTTTATTTCAATGTGATGGTACATTATCAATCGCTCAAAAAAGATAATGTTGCTTCAAGCAATAGGAAAAGCCATCGCTGGAAGTAATTATCCAGTACAAACAATATGTCTCATAACATTTTTTTCTACCCTCAACTAGCCCAACTGATCCATTTGGAATGCGCAAATTATAACATAAACCTACAAAAACTACGGTAGCACTGTAGAGTTACAAAAGACGCATTGTTCCATCAACAAGGAGCAGGGGCGTATTTAGGGGGGGCCATTGTACCATGGCCCCCTTTGGGTCGTCAGGATTGTAAAATTGCATAGAAAAGTAAGCGAAATTGAGGCATGGCCTTTGCAAGTTGGGCTTAAGGTTTAATCACTTTGCATGGCCTTTGCATGGCATGGCCTTTGCAAGTTGGGCTTAAGGTTTGATCACACAAAGGGCATGTTCTGTGCGTTTCTTCTAGGCTTTGGGCTAAAAATCGGACTAAATTGATTGAAGACCTTTTTTTTGCTCTGCACCTGATTTTGGCAAAAAATTGGATTAAATTTGAGTGAAGACTTTTTTTTTTTTTGCTCTTCACCTGATTTTGGGCGAAAAATCGGACTAAATTTAGTAGGAACAATTTCTGATTCAGATCTTTGTTCTTACCAAATTTTCTGAAATTTTTGGCCCCCCTTTTCAAAATCCTGCGTACGCTACTGACAAGTAGTCTTGCTTCTAAAGATATGTGTTCAACTTTCATGCTGTTTTTGACTCTGCAAGTTTATGCACAAGATTATGTTTTAATGCAATTTTTTGGTTAATTTGAAAAGTTATGCCAGTCCTGGATTTTTGGTTTGATTATTGCAAAAAAACTTAGAAAAATAGGTTGAAAATCTTTATCTATCAAACGGGCTTCAAACTGGCTTAAACACAAGGCAATGAAATGTACTACAGTATATTCTACGTAAAAGGAAAACCTTTTCGGCAGTGATGCACTTGACTGACTGTCTAACCTGCATTTGAAACAGTTTTACGAGCAAATGTTACCGTGTTAGAAGTTTATTAGCAAACTGTGATTAGAGCCATTAGATACACTTTGTCACAAAGAGATTTGAACGACTAAATTGTCAATTGGCTGCGTTAGCGGATTTGTGAATTGGATTTCGATGCTTTTCTGATTACACAGTGGTTTGCAAAAGCCAGATTATCTCCACAGTAAACTGTGTACAAAAGTAACAGAACTCAAAATAGACGAAATTTATATCAATAAATCTCATTGCATGTAAGTTAGGTAATAATAATAATAAAATAAAAGCTACTTTGGCCCCCTTTTGTGTTGTTTTGTGCAACCAACTAACCATGCAGCTTAGCACTGAAATTTCAGTTTCTATTTGTATGGTATTTATGAATTGAAAATTTAGCTGCATAATACATAAATGTTAAATAAAAAAACTAACGCTTTATAAGTTTATATCATAAGCTCAATTTCTAATCAACAAATTTTAAGATTGCTTACCACTACATAGTGTTTCAAGCACTTGTTTTCGTCAGTTGATCTTGTTCAAATAGAACAAGATCGTTATGTTCAATTTGGATACGACCACCTGACGAATGCAAACGTATAAAACACTGTGTTGCGGTCAGTAAATAATATTTTTGCTAAATTAGAAAATAAACACAGTTTTTTTAAGTGAACACTAAAAATTAGAATTCAAAACTTTTCTGTTTGGTACCCCCCACAAAGAGATCATCAGAGATAAAGAAGTGTCACGATAAGGTGCACAAATTAGATAAAATCAATATGAAAGCTTTTCTTTTATAGCCTGGTCATCCAGCCTCATTTTGTATGTCAGAGCTCCTGCCTCCCAAAATGCCAGTTCTTCGCTTATCGGTCACGGTGTACTTTAAATCTAACTTTTACTGCAATCAATACCGTGTGAACAGTGGCGGATTTAGGGGGGGGATGGGGGGATGCATCCCCCCCACCAGCCTAAAAGTAACGATTTTAGCCGAAAAATCAGCCTCTATTTCGAACAATTCGGCTCCATTTCGGGATGCATCCCCCCCCACCAGCCTAAACGTAACGAATCCGGCCGAAAAATGACTCTCAATTTTGGTGAAGACCTTTTTTTTTTTTTTTTTTTGGAGACCACCTGATTTTGGGCGAAAAAATCGTTTGAATTTCCGAATTCGGCCGAAAAATCACTCTCAATTTTGGTGAAGACATCCGAATTTTTGAGGTTTTGTGCTTAAAATCCCCCCCCACCAAAATTTTCCGGATCCGCCACTGCGTGTGAAGCGTAATAAGACTTATTAAACACACAAAATCTTGTTGAAATTAACAGAAATGATTTCTATATCCCGTATTCTCTTGAATATCAGGCAAATACGAATTTCTTTACATTGCTATGGTAAACGGCAAAGCGTCTGTTAGAAGCACAATTTCCAGCTTATGAAATTTTTTCCGAAAATTGTGTCAATTTTTTATTTTATTTGTAGAATACTGTTAATAGTATTGAGATTTTTTGTCCGTTAACGTTTATTACGAACACTTGCCTTTCTTTCAAATTTTTAATAAAGGTAACATTTCAAAAACAAAGAAATCAAATTTGATTCAAAGATGATGCAATAAATTATGCAATAACAGATCTTACCTGACTATATATTCCAGTAGCAAGGAAAATAACTCCAGTGCAAAGAAATAAAACCGTAAAAATCACTAGGAACAATTTGAGGCAGGAAAGGACTTGGTAGGATTTCGCAGTCACAGTCATTTTGAGTCTTGGTCTTTGATATTTTCTTCCGATGTTTTTTGCTCCAAATTAAAGCTCCGTTAAAACCTCTTTGCTCTGTCAAAAGTATTGTCAAATGCGACACACCTTTTGACTGCCTTGGTTAAACTTTTTTTAAAATTTTTGTATAGAATATGTCGATTCACATGAACGCCTTGCTCAGATACTAAAGATTATTGAGCTTGTCTGGGTTGAATAGACTTAGTCATGAACCAGTAACTACTCGCTCAACTGACAAAAATTGGCCTTGAAAGAGAAAAAAGTTAACCTTGAAACTATTTTACGCTTTTTTCTGAATTGCTCATCCAGGTGCCGAGAATTCGTCTCAAATTACAGCAAGGCAACTCAAGCGCTTGTTGTTTTGTACACAGTACAACAGCCGCATTTAATTATAGGCTGTATGAACTTGAGAGACATTTTAATTTCAGTTACCAATTTTCTTGTTGCTCTCCGCCTACTGAACAAGCTGTATTGAAATGTCAACACAAGAAGGTTCAAAGACCTTTTGAGACTTTCTGCAACTTTGCATTTTCAAAGCTATTTCATCAATAGTACTAGTAGCAGAACAATTTTCTTAATTAGGGCTATTTTTTGAACATCCTCAGAATAAAACTTATTCTGCTTTTATAAACACCTATTTTGCCAGTGGTAGGATATAGGGTTAAGATAATATTGTTAGCTGCGTAGCCCCTTGAAGTAATGCCCGATTTTTAAGCTTATTTTGATAATGAATCAGAAGACTCCATAAAGCTTCAACTTTTCAAACTGCTTTACCCCTCCAGATTTCGAAATATCTCTTTTCGACAAATTTTTTTCTCGGTAGTGAAAGAAAAACAATGTACTGAGAAAATTAATTAATACGTTGATTATTTATATAAATTAATTAATATGTTGAAAATTAATATGTTGATTATTTATAACCAACTGCTGGCAAACTTACAGTTATTAAAACAAAATAAATTGTATTTTATGCAAACTTCATTTCATTAAGCCGCAGAATTCGTAACAGCATGTAAGAAAAACCATTGATACGAATCTACTCCTACCAAACTAGAACAAATTTTTAGTGCTTTATCGCATTTGCTCCACGAGGCAGGAGGGCGTATTAATTGCGGGGGTCTACCTCTAGCCCTCTTCGTATCACACTTGGACTGCTGCGTCACAGCTTTTTATTGAAGAAATCGATCCCAAAATTTTCCGGTTCATTAGCAAACGCAGTAACCTCTAGTCTAAACTAATGGACGGGATCTTATTTTCTCAAATCTAAATTTGCTGCTTTTCAGTTTCCCTATGCCTATTGGTGCGAGCCTCGAGATACACACGGTTATATTCGTCTTTTTTGTGTTTGTAAAAGCTGTAGAAAGAATATAAAATTGTCAATAGGAACTTGAAAACAAGATAATTTTTACACAAAATATGATAAGTCATTTGAAATCTTCATCAAATTAACAGTGATAAGCTTGGCTTAATTTCTTCCTTCGATGTGCAAATTTACACTTGCGTTGTGCTAATGGCTCCACCTCGCGGCTATTTCAATTGACTCAAGGCTTTCAAGCATCCATAATTCCATAACTCTCTCATGCGGTTGTTTTGTTTCAATCAAATTCACCGCTATAAGCGTTGCGTCAAAATATTGTCTCGACTCACCTAATACTTTGCATCAATAAGCACTTGCATATAGCGCAGTGTTAAACAACCGGACTCAAACTCGCAAAGGTAAAGATTCGAATCCCCGCCATTGCAAATTTGCAAGTGCGTGTAAATACCTGTGTTTGATAATTGTCTTGTGTTGCTTATGAATTTATGTATTAGATATTTTATTCCTAAGATTTTCAGATTTTTTTCAAAACGTATCGAGGCTTCACTTGTTTTCTCAAAATCTGAAAGCGTCTAACCATTAGACATTCACTAGCATAAACAAAGGTTCTAGCATTTAAAAGTTTGTCTCACTGTGACAAAATACGTCTGAATAAGCAAAAAAGGAAGAACATTATAATGTTTTTCATACGAAGCAAAATTGAATGACTTTTAAACGTGATACGATATGCACGTTTTAATTGTCTTATATTGCTCTATTGTAGCATTGCTGGGATTATTCTAATATATGCTATGCTTAAACAACCAGAAAATTTTCGCATTATTTGTTATACTTGCCGTGCTAATAATTGACGTTGCTAAGCAAAAACTTGGAGCAAAACCATATTTAAAAACGACTAATTTTTTGTCAGGGCTACTCCTCTAAACCAGCATTACTTACAAGATTTACACTTTACAGCAGAAGCGATTGATACAAGTTGTTATCTCGAGCACTTACGGCCATCCATTACCAGTCCCCCCAGCAATAAAACTTTTTAATGCAAATTCCTGGCTGAACGGCTAGGAAAATTACTACCAACAGAAACCTAATTGCAACTACTATATGCTTGTGGTTAAACGTTTGGATTTTGGATCCTTTCAATACCAATCCGAATCCCTGACTACGTCTATGATTATCGCTTATATCCCTACAATGATAAACCAATTATTATGGAATTTGGTTTCATGTATTCTTTAATATGATGATGACGTAGCTCGTTTTTGACACATACCGGTTTTCTGCCAAAACGCTGTTTAGTAGAAAAATTTCAAGCAAAAAGTACGTCATTAAAGTGGTGAAAGCGGAAAGAGGATGCCGAGGCGAATGACAAATTGGCGCTTCCCCATTTCTGGTTTTACTTCTGCATTATAAAAAATCGCAATCAGACAATACAGGACTTTATTACTGTCACAACACACATTACATCAAATAATCAACACCTAAAAAGAGGAGTTAAAAATTTGCAAACTACATGCAAGAACAAAGCAATATGCATCGAACAAAGCAAAAGATTCTGAAAAAGTACAAGGATTGCAACCTAAAAACGCAGTTACAGAAAAGAACAAAAGCAACATTGCTTGGTTGGGATAAATATGACAATTTTTTTGCAATATTACTGTACAGCATATTGCAAAAAATTTGCTGTATGGAATATGGTTGGTAAACAGCATACAGTTCCAACTGTAACTTCAATACATGTCTTTTTCTTATTGACCAAACCATGTGATATAATGTATAACATGTAATAGAGTATATTTTTTGTTGTTGAGGTTAGAACAAAGGGAAGTCATTTTCAGAATATTGCTTCTAGATTATTAATGGCTTAGATTTTTAACGATACAAGAAACGCGCGACCGACGACTAATATTGCTTTTTGCTATAATTTTTACAATTCATTATTTTACGTATAAATTAGGCCGGTTTTATTTGTTTTTTCAATAAATAAACTGAGCAGACTATTTTTTTGCAGGTTTTTGTTTTGCATAAGATATAAATAATTCAAAAAGAATTTCAAAGATTTGACAAGCAGTGATTTACTTGCGCTTAAAATGACTGCATGCAAGCGTTGTACCTTGTAGTATAGCAGTGCCTCAAATCCTAAGCTTCAGCGAATATTTTTGCAGTTTGATAAGTCATATTACAGCGTTTCCATAAGCAGCTGATGGGAATTGTATGGGGTTGTCAAACTGGGTGTTTTCTGCTGGGGCGGTACGAAGGCCTGAGTTGCGGGACGGTTGTTGATAAGATCGTCTTCGTCTTCGTCTCACAAGAAAAAAGACCAATAGCGAAATTCCAATAAACGCAACAATTGCAAGAAAAATTATAACAACTCGAACTCCAACTTCTGAAAAAAAAACAAAAAAAAACAGAAAATGTCAGCAAAACAAAAAAAGAACTAAAAACAACCATAGAACGCCCATTTTAAGTGTAAACATAATTAAAGATGATGGGAAAAAATAAATCTAATTGCTGTTTTGCCCATCATTTTTGTTGATAAGAATGCCATTAGATCAAATTGCTGCGTCACACGACCAATCTTTCAAGATAAGGCCAATCTTGACGAAGCCAAAAAAAACAAAACAGATCTTCTCTGTTGAACAATTACGATACTTCTACTTTTTTTTTTTTTGACTGGTGTGGGCGGAAAAACTAAACGGTTTTAAAAACGTGAAAGGGAAACTCCTTCCGACAATTTTTCAAATGTTTATTCCCATCAAGGCTGGTATATACAGATCATGACCCTTGTACAAAATAATAACTTCGTTAAATTACCTGGGTTAGGCACTTTTCTTGACTTTACTGTCGGCTTGGTGGCTGGTGATGTTGTTGAAACATGTTGATCAGTGGTTGACAAAACAGTAGTGGTTGTTGTGGTAGATGTAAGAGTCGGTCCAGTGGTGGAAGGCGTGGTGGTCGTTGCACCAGTCGAGGAGGAGCTAGGAGAAGCTGGGTCAGCAACCGGTAATGTTGTTGAGGTCACTGCCACTGTGGTTGGAGTTGTAGTTTGTGACGTCACCGTGACTGTTGACGGCGTTGAAGCATTGCCAGACACTAAAACAATAAAGTTGAACATCAAAATCCGATCTTCAATGCTTTTTGTGCCACGTCATATAACATGTTGACGGGACCCACTTTTACAAGAAAACGCATTTTCGCGGACTTGATACGACAGATGCTCACAACACTGCGTCATATTTGCCTTACATCGAAAATGCCTGGACTTTTCGTTCGCGCATTTTTGAAATGTACACTTTCTTTTAGCACTCCTATTTATATGTCGTGTTTAACCCAAAATAAAAATCAAAAGCGGTAGATTGTAACGAAATGGGTACATTTCGTTAAAAACTTTTCCGTTCCACGGGCAAGAGCAGTAACCAATTAATCATACGATCAAATAGGTGTCATTCGACTAACAGGCTGGTATTATAAAATTTCGTGTTTAAGCAAAAACACAAAACTGATATTTTTAACATTTACAAACAGTTGCAGTAAATGATATTACAATTTTGCAATTCCATACAGGAAAAAATTAAATCCCAGTATCAATTCGTAAAGAGTATCAAAACCCCAAAACCAAATTGTTAAGGATTATTTTTCAAATTGCAGGGATACCAAACATATCAAACCATCAAAATAGCTCTGTTAATCTCGATTTCATTCAGCGGAAACAGACTTGAATGCTGCGAGGGCAGCTCGTTGGTGGTGTTGGGTTACGCACTTTTGAGAGAGGTATGTTTCAGCCTTTTAAACTTTCGTTTTCAATTGTTTTGCACTTTTATGTTAATTTTTTTGCTGCAAGAGAAGGCTGCTACTTTTCTTCCTGTATCATTCTTTTTACTGTAAGCAAAACAACAAACTATATATTCAATTACAATAATCAATCTTACAATATAAAGGACTTACCTAAATGCAGAACATAGCAAAAAGCAAAAATCAAACTAATCTCCATCAAGCAGATTTCTCACCACCTTGGCAGAGCTAACCTAATATAAACGCACAGTCTGTTCATGCGGGCTACCTATACAGCAGCAGAATATCTGAAAAACAATGATTAATTATCAGTCACTTCAGCATTACAAAGCATCATTCATGCAAAAATGTCATCATATTAATAACCTGAATGAATAAATATAACGTAAACAACACGCAATTACGATCAAATCACTCCTAAACAACATGCAATCAAGATCAAATCACTCCTGAACAATATTTATGCAATTAAAAGTCAATCTCATCGTAGCCTTATTTTAGCACATTAATTTGTTTATGAAATCCAATTGAGACCTACTGTACACCTTAAAATTCTAGACAGACTGTTTATGCTGAGCGAGGTGCAGCATCGTCAGCAGGCACGCAATCGATATTTTGCTACGGGAGCACAAAGCTAAAATTTTCGCACAAACACGCAGTTACTGGTGTATTGAGTAGATAGGGACATTTCAGGAGGTTCACGAACGGGGTCTGGAGACGAAGCTCTCATCATAGGCGTAGCCAGGATTTTTGATTGGGGGGGGCCCAAACCACAAATTACATGCAATGACGTCATCAGAAATTTTCGAAAAAGTAACTTTTTGTGGGGCAAAGATATCGTAGAATGGAAGATCTGAAGCCGTAGCCTGATGGCACTTAGCCAGGATTTTGGTAAAGGGAGAGGGCGAAAACTAATTGTTAAAAAGTGTAAAAGTCTAACTTGGAAGACGTGTTGAGTAAGCTAGTGTACTCAAACGTATCGCAGATGGCAGAGCCCCCAGCCGCCGGTGGCTATGGGGGTCTGGGGGCAAAGCCCCCAGCCGCTGGGTGATTTTTGTAAGTTTTTGGAAAAAAAGCTATTTAAATCCCATTGGATCACATTTTGCACGAGTTTAGAGCTATTTCAAAGAACTACATTTTTAACATTTGAAAGCCAATCGAAAAAATTTAGTTGTTCAATCCCCTTTTTGCAATTAAATCCCAAAACACGCTTAGAATCTTGCATTATGGTGTAAAATTTTAATTGTAAGTGATTTGGTCTATAGGGGGAAGTAACGAACATTGTCTCCTGCAATACTTTAGCAGTAAATAATTAAGTTCATAATAACGTTAAACGAGGGCCTGGGGTGGCAACTTTTAGGTCAAAACTCTTAGATTTCTCACAGGTTTTGCATATAAATTGTTAAAAATTTGCATTAAGGAACCCCTGGCCCGGGAACCTTGGTCGTCAGTCAGGGGCCCTTGGGCTCCCTGGTTGCTAGTTAGAGGCCCCGTAGCCCCTTGCTTGTCCGTTAGGAGCCCAGGCCCCCTGGTTTTTAATTAGAAGCCCTGTGGCTCCCTGGTCGTGAATTAGGGGCCCCGGGGCCCCCTGGTCGTAAGTTAGGGACTCCAGGACCCCCTGGTTGTTGATTAGGGGCTCCTGGTCGCCAGTTAAGAGGGCCCCGGAGCTCCTCATTGTCGGTTAGGAGGCCCCTGGCCCCCTGATTGTTGATTAGGGGCCCCATGGTTGTTAGTTAGGGGCCCTGGGGCCCCCTGGTTGTGAGTTAGGGGCCCCGGGCCCCCTGGTCGTCGGTTAGGGACTCCGGGGCCCCCTGGTTGTTGGTTAGGGGCCCCTTGGTTGTTAATTAGGGGCCCCGGGGCCCCCTGGTTGTTGGTTAGGGGCCCCTTGGTTGTTAAATAGGGGCCCTGGGGCCCCTGGTCATCAGTTAGGCACTCTGGGGCCCCCTGGTTGTTGGTTAGGGGCCCTAGGGCCCCCTGGTTGTTGGTTAGAAGTCTGGGGCCCCTTGGTTGTCAGTTAAGGGGCCCCCTGGTTGTTGGTTAAGGGTTCCTTGGTTGTTAGTTAGGGGCCCTGGGGCCCCCTAATTGTTAGTAAGGGCCCCCTGGTTGTTAGTTGGGGGCCCCAGGACTCACTTGTCATTAATATTATTGTTAATTACTGTTATGTGCGAAATTACTGAAAAAAAAACTGCAACTAAACATCGCTAGGCTGTGTTGTCATAACTTTTTGTCGTCCGTGGTATTTTGATTGGGGGGGGCCCGGGTCCCCTGGGCCCCCCCCTGGCTACGCCTATGGCTCTCATGTAGCCGCAAAAAGCCATAGATTTTACGGGTGAAACCCCAAGAGTTGGGCAATTTTTATAACATCTACGAAAAAAAATCGCAATTTAAAAAATTTTTGTTCGTTTTTATTACTACTGTATTTGAAGGAATTAGATTGTTGGGGCTGTAGCCCCCCATCCACTTCTAGTCAAGTCCAAAACACGTTTAAAAGCTTTCACTTATGAGGTGAAATTTCTAAGTGACTTGGCTAAGAATAGTGCTTTCAGCCCTTTTAGCTACCCCCTTTCGTTATGCCACTGAATACTGAATGCTGTTTTGTATGTTAATATGTACGTATGCTTCATTGTGTGTTACTAAGCTATGCTACTAAAGTACTACTAACTGTCAACTGGAATATCTGGCAAAACATTCTATTGTTGAACCAACTGCACATTACTGCATAGTCAGATAGTCTAATGTAATGAGAAAATTTTGTTATTTCCGTGTGGCTATTCACTCAACACATCATATTACATGCGGCTATTAACTCCTTTGTTTTCGAACAGTGCTTAGCGAATCAGTTGTGAATCTTTTTTTTGCATTATGAGGTGATTGGCCACGCATTAGCTATTAGAGTAGCTGCATGATGGTACTATGGATAAGCAGCCACCAACAGCATTTGCGTCGGTCAAAGAGGTGTTTGGGGAACTTTCAGACTATTTACTCTACAATTCACTGTGATTTTCTTGCTACGTTTAGATTTGTCTAATTCCAGAATTTTGAAAACTCGACCTTCAGCTCCAAATCTGCAAGCACAGTATTACCACTTTGTTTTGTAATTAAGTAATTTTCAAAAGATTTTCAAAAAATGCTTAAACAAGTTTAGGTTTTGAGCAGGTTTGTAATCGCTCGGTCCAAAGAAGTTTTATATAATGCAAGGCTTCTAATCGCTCCTTCTCGAGAGGTGGAAGAAAAAGATTTGACTTGGTGTAGCCTGCACTTCGTATACATCTGAACATCCTAGAGAAGTTTATTTTGAGCAAACTTTTTACTTACCGCACTTAGCATTAAAATTAATTGTTATTCTCGTTACAGTGTGCAACTGTGAGTTAAATAACCTCATGCCCTATTTAAAGTATACGGTAGACTGTAGAGTAGACTGTGTAGAGTATAGATATCAGAATGTTTAATCTAAGATTTTAAGACCATGCTTTTGCCTCGCAGACCATTTTCTAAAAGTATTTACCAAAGTTGTAAAAATATAAAAGCAATATACGCATTGGGGCCATAGACGTAGCCAGAATTTTTAATTCGGGGAGGGGGGAAACCACAAATCACATGCAATGTCGTCATCGGAAATTTTCAAAAGAGGAACGTTTTGTGGGGCAAAGATATCGTAAAATGAAAGATCTGAAGCCATGGGTTATTGGCACTTAACCAGGATTTTGCTCAAGAGAGAGGGCGTAAACTAATACTTAAAAAGTGCAAATGTCTAACTTGAGAGTAAGCTAGTATAACTTAAACGTATCACAGACGGGGATCTGGGGACGAAGCCCCCTGCCGCTGGGCGAATTTTTTGTATTTTTTTTTAGAAAAAAAGCTGCTTTAATCACATTTCGCACGTGTTCAGAGCCATTTATAAGAACTAGATTTTTAACATTTGAAAGCCATTTGAAAAAGTTAAATTGTTCAATCCTCCTTTTGCTTGCAATTTAAGTCAAAAACACGTTTGAAATTTTGCATTTTGGTGTTAAATTTTAATTGTAAGTGATTTGGCCCAGGAAGGGAGAGTAAGGTGCATTGCCTCCTGCAATATTTTAGCAGTAAAATAATAATCCACTCGAAGATTTTTCTTAGCAATTTTTGTTTTGTCGTGAAATTAACTAGTTATAGGAGTGCATGTACGACCATGGCACCCAAGCCCCGTAATTGAAATTCAATGATTTGTTCAATGAGCATTTTTCCTAGCTAATTGTTTTACAGTGCCGAGTATTTTTTTCGTAAAAACTGGCGAGATGGAGATGAATTGAAATTGAAAAACGGTACAATGGATGGTTACGCTTATTAATCACGTTATTTCCGGGCCGGATTTACATTGCGTGGTGCCCCTGGCACTTTGGATATTTTTGCTGCATCTTCCTGCCAAATATAGGTGAAGACCAAAAAAAAGTCTTACCATGTGAACGCGGGGCCCTATGGCACCGTGCCGTATGGTAAATCCGGTCCTGGTTATTGCATTACGTTCATAAAAAGGTGAGATGAGGGCTTGAGATAGCAATTTCAGGACAAAAATCCTTATTTTCACCGGGGTTATACATTCAAATTGGTTGACAAAATTAAATTGAGGGGCCCGGGCTCCTTTGACGTCAATATTATTGTTAATTACTGTTATACGCGAGTACCGTTGTACGCGAAGATGCTTAAAGAAACTAAGACTGAAGAAACAATAGGCTTTTTTGTTACACGTTTATCATTGGTGACAGTTCGATTGAGCGGGGACGAGTCCCTTGCCCCCCTCCTCCCTCCAGGCAACGCCTATGATTGAGACGCGTCCTTTTGATACGGATGTTACAAGATCAAACTACAGTAACACCTAGAGTTTTGTCCAAAATTACCCTAAAGTTGAAGAGTGCTCAACTCGCAACAAACTCGTGATCATGAAGGTGTTGTGATTTCGCTGTATAAGCAAGAGTTTTAAGGGAACAGATAAGGGTCGGTGGTAAGTCACAAGCTGCTGGAATCCAGTGGCGCGACCAAAAGAGCATAACTTAAAACGCTGAACTCAAAAGTGCTAGCGTTTACGTGTTTTAGACTTAACCTATAAGCAGGGCCTGCGAGAAGGGGGTTCAGGGGGTACATCGTACCCGGGCCCGGGCTCAAGGGGCCCGGAAGAGTTCAGGTTTCCGCGTTAAGTTTTGGTATCGCACCATAACACCGTAATCAAACTTGCCTACAGCAAAAATATCAGTCAGCCTATTCAGTACTGGTAATTGGTCGCTATTTTTGCTACACAGCCTTTAGGGCATCCAATAGTGGCCGGTTTGATTAAAAAAATTGGAAAATGAATCAAAAGCCATACACTTGCACCAAAATTAACGTTTTGTTGCATTTCTCTGACTTGAGAGCCCTAATTCTGCGGTATAACAATGTACGAGGCCCACATTTCCAGAGATCCAAAAGCATTTTAACCTCAGAGAGCGGAGTCAAAGTTGGCATACTATACTGCTATCATTGATTAACTCACTCTATCTGTATCTGTTTAATAGGTAGTTGGGTTTGCGAAGTCTATGATTGTAGATGACTTCTTGTGACTTTTATCAATAAAACAGTATTAAAGTCATTATATTGTATAATATTGTGTCAATGTCATCATCCCCCACTTCACATACTTTCTTTTATGTATATCCATTGGTGGGCAAGTTGACGCAAAACGTTAGCTTCGTTAACCACTAGTCCGTTAACAAACTTCACACCTCCGTTAACGTTAATCCGTTATTTTCTGCTTTAATTAACGGAAGTTAATAAAGTCCGTTAATCCGTTAACATTTTGCGTGGAATTTACATTTCGTTTTATTCACTCGCTTCTAGAACACGTATTGACGCTGTTGAGCTGATTGTAAGGAAATATCTATTGCTATGGCGGTCTTTTTGTGTTTTGGAAGTTACATTTTACAGCCTAATCTAATTTCAAGATAAAAACAAGTTCAAATGCACAACGAAGCTGCAAGATATTAACGATAAAAACCTTAACGGAAGTTAACAGAACTTAACGGAAGTTACTTTAGTCCGTTAACAGCACTTAACGGAAGTTAATTTAGTCCGTTAACATGAAAAAACTTTTTAACGGATTAACGAGTTAATGAAAAAGCAGGGACGTGCGGTCAGGGGAGGCAGGTGAGGCCGTGCCTCACCTGAAGAATTGAACAAAGAAAAACAAAAATAAAAGTATATAATTAAAATAAAATGTTTTCACGCAAATCAAAATATTTCTCAAAAACTTTACTAATTTTTATCATATTTACTTTTTTTTGTGTATTCACTGCTTTTATGTTATGCTCTTCGCATTAAAACGCCAAAATTATTCGGTTAATTGCTATCTCTCGATGCGCGCCAGCGAGCATCGCTCGAAACATGCGAAGTGAGGCACTTTCGATTGTGCCTCACTTCAGCCAAGCAAATTTTAATAAACGAACTAAAAGTATGCTTTTTTCTCTCAGACAAATCGCGGACAACGCATGATGCTTTAAAATCTGATTTTGAGGCACGCCTCACCTATGACGTCATAGAATAAGAAAAAGTCAAAGCAGTGTTTTTGTATTCTTTCGTTCGTTGCGAAATTGAACGAGTTACTTTTCTAGCGAAATAAAAACAATTTATTACCAGGAAATGAACTAAAATGGAAGAAAATTTAGTCTTAAAGCTGAGAGATTATTCCATAACTAAACTTGAAGTTTTAGCTCGAACAAAACTGGTTTAAAAGATTTGCTCGAGACATCAATACGAAAGAATCCCTCATTTCAGAAAGAGTACTACCGTACTCAAGAAAAGAGTGGTTGCGCAATAAAAATCGTCATTTCTGCTTTCATATTTTTAGCAAATAATAATGTTGAGACTGCAACCTGGTTTTTGTGACCTAGCAAGAACCAAAACTTCAATCATGTCCACATTCAAAGTCAAATAATTGGCTACCTTAATAGATTTTCGAAACTTGAAGAATTGATTTGGCTTTGAGTGAACAACAGAGATTAAACGAGTAATTAATTATCGAAAAATTTGGTCTTCGTTTAATGTCTATGAAAACAGTTATTTGCTTGTCATTCATTGTCTTAAATAATTTTTTTGCAAACACGTGTCAGGTCCGCTACTAGGGTGGGGGCAAAAGGGGGCGGCGCCGCCCTAAACAAAACTCCCCCCAAACTACCCACCCAAACTTTCGTTACCCTTGCAGCAGTTTCAAGATGGTGGCTTTTTTTTTGAAACCAACCGAGACCTCGGAGAAAAGTAGACCATATTGGCGCGATGACCTTTTTTTTTTGGCTATCAACAGAGAACTTGGTGAAAACTAGACCAACCCAAAAATTTTGGCCCCTCCAGAAACAAATTTTGCCCCCCTTAGAACTACGTTCTAGTTGCGGCACTGACATGTGTGTGAAAAAAAATTGTGCCTCACCAACCAGAAGCCTCACCGCACGTCACTGTGAAAAAGTTAGCTTCGTTATTAACGGATTAACGATTAACGGACTTGTGCCCACCTATGTGTATATCACGTTTTCTGCTTGTCAGTTTAAGCAAGTTTGGTGCTGGGATGTTGATCAAATGCTTTATTTTACGCTCGAAAAACATAAAAAGTGCTAAAGCTTCTGAGGCTCCGCCCCGCTGGATTTAAACAAACCCCCTGGCTGGATTTAAACCAATTTTATGTCTAGTTGTGTTTTTCATAGGTCCTAACTGTATGCGAATATCGTTATCCCCTTACTTTTAAATGAAGATCTACTGTACATCCATCGGACAAAAAATGATTTAACGGCGTGGGCCCCGATAAGGCTAGGGGGGGCCGGTATCGACCTTCACACCCCCTGGAAAATTTTCTCTCTGAGGCCCTGCCTATAAGTATAGCGGGGTTGAAGGGGACTGTTCAATTTAATTCTTCAACTAATTTTTAAGTCTTAGCAATTTAGTTTTTCAAATGTCTCTAAAAACGTGGAAAACTTGATGACATTGAAATGACTAGCGGTTTTGCCGTTACAGTGACTAGCCCAGCGACTAGCGGTTTCGCCGTTACACTTCATGCAATATCTTCCGAGGATGTTATATTTTGTGATGTCTTGGAAAAATTGCCATTTTAATGCCATTCGGATCAAATACCAAACCAACCTACTCTAATACCGTGTTTCCCCGAAAATAAGACAGGGCTTATATTAATTTTTACTCCAAAATATGGCACTAGGGCTTATTTTCGGGGGATGTGTTATTTTGATATATCAAAAAATGAAGTTACAAAGTAAAAATTACGAGATTTTAAATAAACAGAAATTACGAAAAAAGATCTACATTTACTTGCCATTAACATGTTTTTTATTCAGAAACTCATTAACAACAATTTATTCAAGAACATACACCGCATTAAATGATAGGATGGCATACACCGCATTAAAGCAGTTGAATAAATATAAAAAAAGAATGTTTGACTCTTTCGTCTTTCTGCCGCTCTCAACTAGGGCTTATTTTAAGGGTAGGGCTTACATTAAAATCATCCTCAAAAATCACGCTAGGTCTTATTTTGCGGGTAGGTCTTATTATCGGGGAAACTCGGTACAAATCAAGTTCTATGTCCCTCCGGCTTCAACCTCAAAATTCCTATTTGAAATATAGGCTTGGGATGCACCAGGTAACCTGCATGCTGCCCAGTTGAGATATTTTTCAAATGAAAAACATTTTAACTTTTGGTTCAAGCCCCATCCCCCTAAATTTTCAATTTGTTCAAGCCCTTAAGCTGCACAATCGTGGTTGCTCGCTTGCCGAAGTCGACAAACTACTATTGTTTGAAATCTTCCAATTGCAGGAAGCAAAAGACGACATTCGACTGCAGCGTTCACATATTTGAAAAATTTACGCAATTATCCCTGGAATCACAATAGCATGCACTCCCAACTTATAATAAGCATTTTTTTTGGTAAACTTTACTGTTTTTCAAAGAACTAATAGTGCAACAAGAATACCTTCATTGAAAGTCTTTGTTGTACAAACTTAGACAGCAAACAACATTTTCGCCCTGCAGCGGTTAATTCTCAATAGCTTAAGTTGGGAGGAGAGCAGCTGCAATAACCAACACGCTTTAGATGTTAGATGTTTGCTTTGTGGTTTGCAAAACAGATACCTTTCTGTACTTATAGGTTCTACGCTTGACATAAATAAAAAACAAATTGCTACCATACAGCCAGTGGCACAGCCAAAGGGAATAAGGGGGTTCAGCCCCTCTTAGCCAAGTCACTTAGAGAATTTAATCCAAAATATAAGCGTTTAACCCAGTGCCGTCGTCAGAGCAAAAAAAAGTAAGGGGCACTAACCGAAAGTTGGGGTGGAGGCACTAAAATCGACTGAACTTTTGCACATAAAAACTGATATTTCAGATTTTACGGCTACACATTATACACTAGCAACCAAAATTTTGCTAATAGGGAAAGGGCTTCAACCAAACGTAATTTTTTTGTGTTCAAAAGTTGTCTAATTTAGGCCTTTTGCTGAACAAACCGATGCAACTCAAGCCAGGTACGTAACTAGGGTAGAGCATTGGGGCAATCGCCTCTCCAAAATCTTAGTTTGCCCCCTCCAAATAATTTTGACTGGAACGTTTGAACCCAAAGAAGTTTTTTTTTTTTCTTGAGATTACTTCAATGCTCGTAGATGATGGAGGCTTCGAGGTGCGGAGATCTTTTTTTTGTTTTTGTTTGGAGAACACCTTAAAGTCCAGAAAAAATAATGGCAATCCGCACCGAAGACCTTTTTTATTTTATTTTAAAGATCGTCCCCAGCGAGAAAACATTGCCCCTCCCAAAAAAATTGCGTTTCGGCTACATGCCTGACTTAGGCGTATCATAGAAGAGGCCAGGGGGAGAAGAGTTCTCAGCCGCTGGACGATTTTTGTAATTTTGCGGCAAAAATAGTAATTTTCACCCCATTTCAATCACATTTAGGACGTTTTTGAAGCCATGTAAATAATTAATTAATTATAGTAAATTGCTAAAAGTCAAAAATCATTGAAAAAAATTAAATTGCCTATCCTTTTCAGCCCCCGTCGTACTTAAGGTCAAGTCCAAAATATGTTTAAACGCTTGTTTTTTTTTGATTTTCTAAATGGCTTTGCTAAAGGGGCTAAAGCCCCCTCAGCCCCTTCTGTAGAGACAGAATCGGCCACTCTTTAAAGCAGAAGATATGGATCAAACTCCAACAGTAAGTGGTAATATCTCAAAAGTAGTTGCCGGAACATTGGATAGTCTGATTTCTTTCCAGAAAAACACCGATTTGATTCGTTCAAGTTCCGGATCCTAGTTTTTTTATTCCGTAGTTTCAAGCGGAATTGCGAAAATCTCCTCGGGATATAGAATTTTTTGAATAAAATTTCTTGAACATTACCTTACATTAAATTCCTGTGTTGCCCAAAAGATTACATTAAATTCCCTACACCTTACCCCTAGTAGCGCAACTGACTAAGGCTTAAAAAAATCTTGGGTGCTCTGAAAAAACAAAAACAGTTTTTTAAAAATGTTTTCACGTATTGTTTCAGGTAATAACCACTAACAAAATACCGGTAACGATTCTGTAGACATACATCTCTATTGCGCGACACATCCGTAAAAGCGTGTTAATGAGACGGATTATTGCGTCACATTTATGTACAGCAGTCGGTGGCCAGCAATTTCGCAACAAAAAAACGAGAAAACTTCAAACGAGAATTATGTTTGAACGTTATTATTCTTTTTTGTGTTATTATCTGTTGTCTTGTCGTTGCGTGATGCTCCAAAAAAGTATTTTGCGTTAACCAAAATGGGGGGCACAGCCTCCCTGGACAGTGGCGGATCTAGAAAATTTTGGTGGGGGGGTGATAAAATTTATGAGCACAAATTGAGTATGATCTCAAAATTTTGCATGTTTATGATTAATGTTCTTGACCTCGCACAAACTTGTTGGGGATATTTTTAATCCATCCCATCCCAAAAACGTTACCAGTATATAAAATTTTTTTTTAAATTTAACCAATGAGATAAAACTAGTTTCATGTCATTGATTTAACCAATTCAATTCAAATTAATGACATAAAACGCTCTTTTCGTCTTTCCTGCGTCAAAAATCGTATTTATTAAACTTTCGCTAGCATAACCGTCTGCATCTACACAGAAAAGGCGCGTTGCCAGAAATTCGCAATGAGGGAGCTGCTTTGGAGGCCTGGGGGCGTAGCCCCCAGCGATCGATAATTTTGCATCTTTTTGCAAAAATAACTAAATTTTAGGGCTATTTTGATAAAAAATAATGCTTTTGAAACGTGGCATAGCAATTGGCAGTGCAAACATGATTAAACCGGTTGCATAAATGGGCTATGTGAGAAGTGGCTAATGGTAAAATTTTTTCTTGTTTACATGCTGGTAGATTATAAAATCCTATAGTTTAATAAAACTCACACGGAGTAATCTATTTCGACTATATTTTATAGAGAAAAATAATTGGAGGGGGCTCATGGAAAGATATTTGAGAGAGGTGATTAGAATTAACCAATACTGAATAGACCCCCCCTGTTCGTGAGTTTATAATATTTTTGTTGATAAAAACTATGTTAAGCATTTGCAATGAGCTATAGTAAATTTGATTGCTTATTTTTGGCCATTTTTCAAAGTTTTTATTGATTTGTGAGTTTTATTTTTGACAAATTAGCCCCCCTGAATATATGGTTCAAAAGATGCTTTAAATCACGTTTTAGTCCATTCTAGTCCAAAAACCAGTTTCAGAAGTGCTAAAAACGTGATATGTTTCTTATTCTGCATTTTGGTCGACAGGCCAATGGGTGGGGGGAGCAAAAGCCCCCCCTCGCGCTACCTTGGCTGCGCTACTCACACAGAATGAGTAAAAACTACCTGCATCTGTCTTTGATATTTCTATTGTCAAAAGTCTATTTTGTTCAAGTGTTCATTCAGCATACCGTAACTAACAATGTAATAAAACTACATTCCAGAAGACATTTTACTTGATGTTCTATCAAATCGACACACTTTTTGTGCGAAACCGCACTACTGTATTGCGCAGGCGCGTAGCCAGAAATTCGCAATTGGGGGGCTGTGTTGGGGGGGATGGTGTAGCATCCAGCCGCCGGAGGCACGCGGGTCTGGGGGCTGAGCCCCCAGCGCTCGAAAATTTTGCATTTTTTTGCAAAAATAACTTCATTTTAAGGCTATCTTGATTAAAAAATAATGCTTTTAAAACGTGGCTTAGAAATTGGCAATGCAAACAAGATTAAACTGGTGGCATAAATGGGTTATTTAGGAGGTGGCAATTGGTAAAATGTTAGTTCTCTTGTTTAGATGCTGGTAAATTATAAAATCGAATAGTTCAATAAAACTCACACAGAGTAATCTATTTCGTATACAGTTTATAGAGAAAAATAATTTTGGGGGGGGCTAATGAAAAGAGATTTGAGAGAAATGATTGGTAATGAACTAATACTAAATAGCCCCCCCCCCATTCCTTAGTTTATAGTATATTTGTTGAGGACACCTATGTTTAACATTTTTACACTTGCGATCAAATTTGATTGCTTATTTTTTACCATTTTCCAAAGTTTTCATTTATTTGTTGGTTTTATTTTTGACAAATTAGCCCCCTTCCCCTGAACATATGTTTCAATAGATGCTTTAAATCACTATTTAGTCCACTCCAGTGCATAAAACAGTCTCCAAAGTGCTAAAAACGTAGTGTTTTTCCCATTCAGCATTTTGGTCAACATATCAATAGGGGGGGCTATAGCCCCCCCCTGGCTACGCTACTGGTATTGCGTATGGTTTGAGCGAAAATGCGCCATAATTGAACTCCTGTTGTGTTATGCCTTTATCGTTGAAAAGTGCGAGTTGTGAATTTTGCTAGTTTGGCGCTTTCAAATCAATCGGACCTGTAAAAAACTAATTTCTGTTTGTAAAAAGTTCGCTGTAAAAATAACTTTTTCCTCCCCCGCCCTACCCCACCCCCCCAATGGCTTCAGAAATTATATCGCAGTCACCCGGCCTATCGAGTATTTACTGATTGCTTTTTTTTTAATGTTTAATATTGTGCATATGCACGTTATGTTTAGGCTTAGATTCTTTTAACAAAATCCGCCACTGTCCCTGGCCCGCCCCGTAGCGACGGCACTGGTTTAAACATGTTTTGGACTTGACCTGTTAGAAAGTGGTGAAGTGGCCAGACAATTCAATTCTTGCAAACAACTTCCGATTTCAACGATTTAGTTCGTTCAAATGACTCCAAAAACGCGCAATATGTGATCCAAAATGGCGTTAAAATGGTTAGTTTTCCGAAAAATGATAAAAATCGCCTATCGTCTGGTGCGCCTCCAGACCTTGGTCTGTCATACGCTTAGTTGCACCAGTTTGCTCAGCACGCTGCCCTTATTGAGACATTTTTCAGACTAAAAGTTGTCTTTGGGTTCAAGCCCCCCCCCTTAACGAAATCCTGGCTGAGCGCATGTACAAAGCAGCTTGTAATTACATCGATACTGATGTAGGTTTTGTACTCTTTCTTTTATCAGCTCACTATTTTTATTTTTTAAGGCTAGCGTGCTTGAAATTTGCCTCTTAAAACCTTAATATGCTACCGGTACGCTTTGAATGAAGTGACCCATGTTGTTACATTTTGACAAATCGGCTACATCGACTCTGTAGCTTAGTGGTCAAGGCGCGTGTCTGATAGTGATAAGTCTTTTCTGCAAAGAACCTTGCATTAGAGTTAGGGTTCAGGCAGCAATTCCTGGAAAAGAGATAGCAAATCGAAGTGTTGAAAGAAGGTTACACTTCTAAAATAAGCTACCTGTATTATTACGGTAACTTATAGGCTTTCTACAGAAACTGTTTTGATTAACTAAGATCAATTTTGAAGAAAACTGACAACTAACCGAAAACTAGTTTAATTTCTCAAAAATACGATTATACCATACACGTTATATTTTCTGTAACTTCCATTTCTTAGTACCTGACTGGCTCAAGATTATGCATTGTGTTCGGGATATCATGAACACTGTTTTCCTCAAACACCAAAACTTATGTTGTTAGTGGCATAAACGTAACAACTTACAGAAAGGAAATACCTTCAAAATATTCTGTTCAAATTGTCTTACAGTACTTGCTGATCATAGTCAGGCAAAACGTTTTGAAAAACAGCAAACAAACAAATCATAAACGTGTTTTAATCAGCAATATCTCACTACCATCTCAAAACGTGTCTGTTCTATCTTTCGTGTCACACTTTTCTTTTGCTTAGATTTTGTTTTGTGCAAAGGCACTTCACTAATAGCCTGGAGCAATTCATTGCTTGTAATAATGTAAATCTTGAGCTGTTGTCGTTTTTCTAGAAATTTTTCAAACACTTTTGTAGCCCGTTGCTACTGCATTTGACGACCATGTTCTTGCTTGTTCTTCAAAATAGCCGAAAATGTAAGTATGATATTTGATTCAAATTGTAAGCGATATGCACCGCTACATTTCATACTGTAGAATGATTTTGCCACTGTTTATAATTAAGTGTTTAGCTCGTCCACTTTTCAGGCCCTGTTTTTGGTCTCCGTAACTGCTAATTGCTTAGTCATGCCAAAAAAGTGGTAAATTAGTGCAGAAGAACCATTGAAATCCGAGTTTTAATGCCAGCGATGTTCTTTTGGCGACTTATATACTTTTTACCTTGCGTTTTTGGGTAATTTGGCACTTTTTTGTTGCGTGAATTGGACTTTTTTGGCATCACTCAGCAGTAAGCACGCATCGAAGCCAAGAATCAGGCTTATATTGAATTCATTTCAAACAACAATCATAAGCAAAGCTTGGTGAAGATATGATAATGGAAAGAAAAAAATGGGCCATGGGGTTTACATCAAAGCATTTTTTCCATTAAAGGGCAGAATTATAGATCAGATACGGAGAGTAATAACCTCGAAATTTTTTTAAATAAAAAACACAGATGAGGATACGAAAAAAAAAAATTAAAAAGGGAGTTCGACGTCTCAATGAATGCTAATGAGAATCGGAGCGCTCGAAAGCGAAAGCAAAATAACATTTAGAATCATATACTTAACCTAAATGTGTTGTTTTTATTTGTTTTATAACGAAGTACCAAAAACTAAAAAATCACCGATTTTCTTCTCTAACTACGCAAATATGCCATTCAAACAAACTCAAACTTTATGAGTGTTTATTGTCTACTATCCCTATATTAAGCCATACAACACCACTGATCATTGAAAATCCCTATTCAGTTAACCTCGTAAGAATGAACAAGGTGGAAGAAAAGTTTAATAAATTATTGATATTCAGATAAATTCCAAAAATGCAAGTTCTTAATCTTATCTCTTGCGTTTACGTCATCATTACGTCAATTGCGAAAGAGCAGACACCGATTCAGCATTCCAGCTCGACGTGGGAATCGAACACGTGTTCAATGCTCAATATGAAATGATGAGACAGCGGCATCTGCCAAGGTAACAATTGTATTTGCTCTTCAATAGTTGGCCTTGCTTTGCAGTATATAAACGCTCGGAAACGAGGCTTTGGCATTGAGGTGCTGTGTTGCACCGCCGAAAAATAAAATAAAAGCAGGTGCCTTGTGTCAAACTGGCCAGTCCGCTCGGAATTTTCCCGAATCAAAGTAGATTGACCAAATTATGAAGTAATGTATGAAGAGTGACTCTTACCAAATTTATTAGCCCAGTGTTTTTTTGCAATAAAGTGAATTTAAATTTCCCGGCTCGTACTTAGTATTGAAGCATCAAAAAGCAGCAATTTCTACTGCAAAAATTTTTATAATTCCGAGAAAAATTAACTTGCAGTTAACTCCACAATATGTTGAAAGCAATCTGCAAATAACAACAAAAGCAATATGAATTAAAAACAAATGTTATAAATTAATTTGTGTTTAGAATAATCAGATAGTAATTCACCAACATGAAATTATTGTTGATTTGTCTTTTGGCTGCTGTTGCCAGTAAGTATACGAATTTATATAAGTAAAATCGTGTTATTATTGTTATATTGGGATTCTATTCGAATAAGATTTATCCTAGATGATGCCATTTCGGGGTGAAACAGATAGTTGGATTTTATAGAATTTTAATATTTTAGTATTGTGATACTCTGCTGTAAAACTTTGCATTAAATGTTTTATAAATCTCTCAACTTGAGCAAATGAGCGATATTATGGGTCCTTTGGTGAGAAGTAATGAAATCGTCTATGACATTAAATTTGTGTTCCTCTCTTCGTTAGGAACGTCGCTAAAATTTTAAGCCCTTTATGCAACGCTTCAAACGTGTTTTGGACTTGACCAGTAAGTGTACGGAATCAAGGTCTAAAATCTTTAAATCTTGGCATTTTAATTTCTTTCTTTCAAATGAACTTATAACGTGAGAAATTTCTTTTCAAGGCGTTAAAATGGAGTTTTTTCTCCGAGAAATCAACGAAAAAAAATTTGCCCGTAAGGTATTCCACTTTCAGATCCCCTTAGCCTTCGGTGGCCTTTCGCCCCTAGATCCCCGTCTGTAATTTACTTGAGATGCCTCTGCGTAGTCATTACGCCAGTTATTGAATATATTATACCTACAAAGATATCGTAGCTGTTAGCTCAAGCAAAAATCCTGGAAGCGCTACTAAATGGCAAGAGTTGGTGAAAAATAAAAAATTAAATTTTGTTTGCTTCAGGCGCCAAGGTGATCACGACAGTCACTGTTGAAAAGGAGGCTGTCGAGCCAACCACAGGCACTGTCACCCTCCCATGCAAATTCACCTTGGAGAAAACCGAAACCAGCGAAGACAAAGACCAACCACCCATTATCTACTGGATCAAGGTAATAAATTTTGAAAAACTTTAATCATTATTTCTTTATTGAATAGCACGACAGGTCGACAGCATAGTTTAGAATTGTCACCATATAACACAGTTTTAGTGTAATATAATCGACAAGTCATAAAAGTACCAACGGTACTCATCTTAAGTTGTGGCCATGGTATAGATAGCCATGATTGTAGAAAAAAATGGTAATCTATAGAGAATACAGAATGAGCACAACAAAAACACCTAACTCAAAGTTTTAGCCTTTGGCCACAACACGTACCCATTTGTCTTCATATTTTGAGAAATTATTCAACACCAGCTCTTTTACGTTTCAGTTTTTCTAACATTATCGGCTCATTTTTACGCTTATTTTGTGCTACACCTCCGAAAACCTTCCCTTAAATTCAAATGCAGAACAGGAATCGATCCAAAGCAATTGGTTACTGGAGGTAAAGCTGATTGAAAAGAAAGCAAAACCGATATTCCTTTAGCACAATAGTTTTCAATCACTGCATCTTCAAATTTTAGTTTTTTTGGTTTTGCCAAAACCAAATCTACAAAATAAACGAACAAACATTAGAAAAGACATTAAAATAAATAACGGAATAAATACTGTACGAAGACAACTTTTAATGTATACGCATGATTATGTTTATTGCTCTTTGCACTACACTATAGATGCATTAATCTCCTCGAATTTTGATTTGCACCTTTTAAGTATACTGGGCAGTACTTTTGCCTATATTAAACAGGGAATCAGTGTCGATGATGTGGATGCTGTTGTGATGTTCAAAGGATTCAAATACTGGAACGAGAGCTTGGGAGAATACAGACAATTCTTCAATGGCTATGAAGAAAGAGCCGAGGTCCCCGATCTTGAGGTAGGCAATGCTTCCAACACAATTTTCGCTATAAAAATTTCGTTGTTAAAAAATATCAAGTAGCAAATGAACACTACATTGATAAAAGATTGAAATTTGAGTAGCAGATCCTAACTGCAGGTCAAACGTAAGACACCAAAATTGGTGGATTTCTTTGTTGATGTTCCCCTAAAGGGTAGAATGCATTGGTGGGCAAGTTGATGCAAAACGTTAGCTTCGTTAACCACTGGTCCGTTAACAAACTTCACACCTCCATTAACGTTAATCCGTTATTTTCAAATTTAATTAACGGAAGTTAATAAATTCCGTTAATCCGTTAACATTTTGCGTGGAATTTACATTTCTTTTTATTCACTCGCTTCTAGAACACGTATTGACGCTGTTGAGCTGATTGTGAGGAAATATTTATTGCTATGGTGGTATTTTTGTGTTTTGGAAGTTACATTTTACAGTCTAATCTAATTTCAAGATAAAAACAAGTTCAAATGCACTAACGAAGCTGCGATCGGAAAATCTTTGGAAATTGCGAACAGCGATAATTAATAGACCTATGAGGCTACGAGGCTGCAGGTTATTATTTGACTCAAAAAAGAGCTCCTTTCTTCGCTTTCTTCTATAAAACTCGTGCTAATACGCAACAAGTGTTACCAGTGCAAACTGGTTTGTACCGGTCCGATGAATGAATGGTGCAAGATATTAACGATAAAAACCTTAACGGAAGTTAACAGAACTTAACGGAAGTTACTTTAGTCCGTTAACAGAACTTAACGGAGGTTAATTTAGTCCGTTAACATGAAAAAACTTTTTAACGGATTAACAAGTTAATGAAAAAGTTAGCTTCGTTATTAACGGATTAACGATTAACGGACTTGTGCCCACCTATGGTAGAATGCGATTGTGAAGCCTCCAAGTGAATGATAAGCACCTGAGTGATGCCAGATCGGCACGAAAACATCTTCTTACGTCTTTTCAAATAAGACTAATTTTAATAAACAAATGAAGTCATCTAGTTCACAATGAACAAGTTAAAAATATAATTGCCTAACGGTTTAAGCTATTAATTAATCAATTATTTAGAGTAATGGGAATGACAATTTGACTGAAAGTTAACAGGAATAAAACAAAGTTGAGGAAAATTCATCCGCGCATTTTTCATTAAGATTAGAGTTTGGATTAAGATTAGGTTCGGGGTTAGTTGGAAGTAAGGATTTTTGAGTTTGGGTTAGAATTGGGTCATCAATTGGGTCAGAATCACTAAAAAGTAGATAAAATTTCCGATAAGATAGTGCTTCATTATCATAGGAACCATCCATTGTTCTCTCTGGCGTCAACAATGCTGATGAAGGACGATACTGGTGCATGGTTGCTGAGTGGTCTGGAAGACAACAAGAAGGAACTGATGCTGATTCCATTGCGCTTTTGAAAAGTAAGAGTCGCGATTTCAGTTTGGAGGTTTGTGATCATAGAAGTAGTTATTTTACTTTTAAGTAAGTTTGTCGGCTGCGTGGCCGAAAGGGTACAACTTGCAAAAGTGTCGTTTATACAACGACCCTGATTGTATACTGTGGGTTCAAGCTTCAACCAAAATCCTGGTCAAGTCGTAGCGTCCTTGAAAAAAACGCTTTACGATGAATATCTCTGCTTGGTAGCTTCAAACAAGTAGCAAATTTAGTTGGCCAGAATTCGAAGAAATTTAGAAGAACATTGGGCCCCTACAGAAGTTGCCAAGCAGGTTCGCATTCCTCCAAACACAAAGTGTTTGTTGCAATGAAAAGTGTGCGGCTGTACGGATCATCCAATAGTTAGCGTTAAACGCTGTCTGGTGACAGAAAGATAAATGTGTGATTACAAGTTTCAACAACAAAAGGCATTTTATTTAAACTTTGTGGAATTGCTTGGCGAAAACAAAATGCTAAAAAACGTTTTCATTAAATAAATCAAAGGCTGGTAATTGACGGCATCATATTCTAAAACATGCGCCACCTAGCAGTTACACTTTACATTAAAGAAAAAACTGTAAAATAAAAGACTGCTTTCACGTTGTGCAGCGCATATACGTCTGTAATTTATGCATTTTGCATAACCTACTAACTCGATTAAAATTGCTTTAGCGTCTAATGCGGACATTCTCTTTTTAACCTAATTTACTTTTTTAGCCACCACAACCTTTGTCGATGCTGATTCTGGAGCACGTAGAGCTGTTGACGAGGGTAATAGTGTCAGCCTCCCATGCTCAGGGAAGGGAACCCACGATATTGTGACCTGGTACGAGGGACCTTTCCACTTGGCTGATAGCGAAAACTTTACTCACACCGAGGTAAAAAAATTGATCTTAAATTTGTATAATTATATCATTACTCTTCTCTAACTACTCAACTTTTTCCCTTTTTTATTTTTTAATTATTTTATCTTGTTTTACCTTTCACCTATAAATGAGTATGATGTAAAAATTATACATTTCACTTGCAAAAGCATTTTGATAAATTATTCCTTTCTAAAAAAATTCAAGAAAGGCTGAAATTTTGGAACTTTTCATATCCTTCATGGAATTTAAAAGATTTTAACCGTACAACCGGAAACTAACTTTTTACTCTTCTTTAAATAGAATCTGCTTTCTGGAGTAAAATAAATGAAATAATTGTCAGCCATAGGCCTGTTAATTGAACTGTTCTGAACCTTGTAGGAACATCGAGCACCCCTCTGGTTATGCCAGCAACAAAATTTTGCTATTGTTGTTGAAAATAAATACATATGTTTCATTGTACCGTATGTATCTATTATTCGTAAAACACCTTCCAGTTTAAGCTTTGCGTAAAATCGTCAAGTGCGTTGGTTTATTTCAAAAAGCAGTTCGGTGCACCCGACGTATGTACTATCGTACCAGAGTAAAAATTGACATATTTGTTTTTGGCCCGATTGTTCAAATATATGTTTTACTCAAACTCATTTTCTGATGGTTTTAGTAAGCAACACTGACGTGAAATACCGTTTGCGTCGTTATGACGAATCGTTGATTACTACTACGCCACGAAACTATAGTAGCAGTTATCAGTAATGCTTTGCGATAACAAACAAGCTTATGATCAAAGTCAAACGTAGATCGGATCCAACTTTATAACCGCGTTGTCTCAAACACAAATGAAGTTTGGTAACGAAACAATAGCTTCCTCTTAGTTTGCTTTGTCCTTTTGCAGATCGGAAGTTACGCTAAAATTGGATACTACGACTTGGAAGCCGACAAAGCTTTCATGGATGACGCATTCCCGACCATGTCCATTGATTCCAAGAGAAGTCTCACCATCAGGAACACCGTGATCGAGAATGCCGGACGGTTTGTACATTTAGGGCAAAATTTTCTAATTTTTTTCTCTACAGCATTTGAGCAAACAATACAAAAAGAAGATAGCTATTAACTTGATCACAAAAATCACAACCAACGTTTTATTGAGATCGTTTCATTGCTGACGTTTAATCGCGGAATTGTGAAGAATAATTGTTGTTGTTGATAATGGCAACTGTCGAAAAACAAAACGTCGGCAATAAAATAAACATTGTTTCTATGACTTTGGGTGTGATTTTTGCGATTAAATAACTGAGCAATTACACGAAAATACTACGCGATTTGCGACAAATCAGTATTTGAAATTCATAACATGGCCCTCTCAAAATTAAAAATTTTCAACCCTTTCCCTACAACGTTGAAATTTTTAAAAAGATTTGATGCAAAACAAAAATTAGAGTTGACGAAATTTGGGGGTTCCACAATGTTCGCAAATTTATCCCCTAAATATTTGAATTTTTTAACGTTTGCTAAAAATTTTCGGGAAATCTAAAGCTTCACGAAATATTTCGTGAAAGAAAAATAAAACATGAAAAAATTTTGGAGGTGCCACGTTGGCACATTAGGGGCTGCTCCCAAAATTTCAAGTTTTGAGATCAAACTTGAAACCAACTTTTTATGTAGATGTATGGTGTACAGTTGTACAGTGTACAGTAGTTAAAGCTAGATTGACAATATTTTCTTCAAAAGTATTTCTGTTTTGAAATCAAGTAATTACAGTATTTTATTTTGGAAAAATTGGAATTTTATTGTTTTTCTTAAAAAAAAAAGAATAATTAAAAGAAAACAAAATTAACATTTATCCCTAGGTAACATTCTTCGCGTGCTTGAATTTCTTTTCGCGTTTTCATGTCCCACTACTCATTGCTAAGCTTTATGACGAAATTTTGATTACTATACAAAACGTTCCTCTTATATACGTCATAAAACTTAGCCACAAGTGAGTAATGAAAACTCAGTGTTTGTATCTATTCGATGGAGTCTTAAAAGAGGACTGAAGGCAAAATCAATGAAGGTACCTAAGCTTACAGTAATCGTGTTAGATTAGATTGACGTTGACTCCATTCTTCTTGACCAGCAACTACAGAGATATTCTACTTCAAATTCAAACACGACGTTGAGGCCTCTCTAATTTTAATTTTTATTGGCAACCCTAACGTTGATAACCTCGGCGACGCCACCCCTTCGGACAGGATATAATAGTTCTTTATGTAAAAAATTTATTTTTCGTCCTATAGATTCTTATAAGCCACTTCACTCAAAAAATATTTATTTTTTAATTTTCTTTTATAAATATGCAAATTAGGGGGGTGTACAATTGTACGACTTGTGACTGACTTAGTAGTACTATTGTACGGTTTGTGACTCACCTGGTCAAAACGTACACACCGTATGTATTCATTGCTGCCGTTTGGGGTGGGCTCGGCCTACCAAGTTTCTTTCATAGAAACTTGTTTTGGCTTTCTCTTTTTGTGCACAGTAGAGTTGAATAGAAATTAAATTATCAAAGATCTATTAAACTTGTTATCTACTTGCTGTTTTTTATATGTTTTATTTCCTACGTTATTTCCAAACCTAGGCTATTTCCGATAAAAATTCAAATTTAACATCCAATTAGCGAGACTACAACTTAAAATCCTTGTTTGATACGTTTCTGTAATGATTTAGAGCGCAAGTGGCTGAAAAATTTCAATTATTTTGCCAAAAATAAACCTATCTTACTTACGTTAGATTTTGCTGCTTAACCTACTTTTGAGACACGAAACGAAACGTACAGTTGTACACGATTTTGATCACAAAATTCTGCAGGCTGGTCTATATCAAAAATCGAAACAAAAATATTCTCTACATAATTTCAAAGAAAAACTAATTCAAAGTTCAAGCCTAATTGTGTATTAACTTATTTGGTTTTGACGTTTTTTCAAATCTATTTTGCATACTTTCACCTTCACTTGCCGCAAGCATGTTGGCAGCCATTGTATTTGACGGTTGACTACAGTTTTAACGCAGCACGCTTGAAGCCATAACTACTGTCACGTGATGGTGTTATCAATACAATTGTACTACTAATGACTCAAATGCTCTATTATTATAGCTGGACGAAAAAAAAACAATGCCAAAAAAATATACAATTGTACATGTGGTGACCGAAGGGGATAAGGCAACGCCACAATTAGGCTAAGCCACAGAGGCCTATTAACGTAGATATATATAGGTTAATGTTGTTGTTAAAGCCATTGATAAGACCACCCTAAATAGGAGTTTTAACAATTTTTATAATTGAGGTGTGATTTTTGGCTGAGCTTCTTTAATGAGTCGCTTTCCATTTTTAATCCTAGTTTACTTTAGGCTAATATAGGCCTCTATGAGTTGGGCTACTGAGTGTACAAGTCAGGGTTGCCAATAAAAATTATCATTGTAGGGGGCTCCTACGACGTGTTTCAAGTAGAACATCTCGGTAACTTCTGGATCAAGAAAGATGAGTCAACGCCAATCTAATTTGATACGATTTCTAAATTTTAGACATCCCCATAGATTTGCCTTCAGTCCTCTTTTAAGTTTAATCATTACAGAGAGGTCTAAGATTAAATTCAGGCAAAAACAAGACGCATTGATAGTTTAAACTCTCAAGTAATTAATGCAAGAAAATATCCGGTCAAAAAATCACAAGATAACCTTATCCATGTCACATTCTAGTCTCATATTGAGTTTTTACTTTCAAAGCGGCTACGTGAGGTTGTCTCTTTTCGTTACCATGTTTTATGAAGCACTCCGCTGGAGAAGCTAAACAGAAATTTATTCTTGTTAAAAAAAAAGCCGAATTTTAAGAGTTGTTTAAATTAAAAGTTTTTGTGTATTTTCAATTTTATTCCAACAAAAGTGATTCTATGATTTCCTGAAAATAGCAAATAAATATTTTCAGATACTGGTGTGAGCTTTCCAACAAAAACCCAGCCAATGTTGAACTGCAGACTGCCAGAGCATCTACTCTACTTGAAATCAGAAGTAAGTAAAGTTTTTTGGGCAGCCAATTTGAAACAATAGATGGTGTTGTTGTTGTTGCCCAATATTTCGTTATATGCTAATGGGCTTAAAGGGGTTGAAGTATCTAGCCAACTCCAATAGTTTTCAATAACTAAAATTGAAACATAATTTTCGCAATTTTTGGTTCTCATTTTGGGCTGCAGTTGCAAATATATTCAACAAATACAAACAGATTTTCTCCTAAAAAGTTTTTGGAAACCCTAAATCTGTACTATCAGCCCGAACTACTCGGGAAAAAGAGAGACGGAATAATGCTTACCCTTTCAGTAGCATCACGTGACCAAACCAATTTTGGTAAACTTCTTCCTTTTCTGGAAGTTCGGGCTGGAAGACCAACTCCTGGGTTTCCGAAAACTTTTTTAGAAGGATATCGTTTTGTATTTGTTGAATATCTTTGCAACCGCACCCCCAAAGTATGAACAAAAAATAACTGTAGTAAACTACCGGAATTGGCTTGATGCTTCATCCCCTTTAAAACCTGCAGTATGGGATATAACGTTTCGTACGGAAAAAGGCAGGTGTATTCTAAAGCTGTGAACCGCATCTCGAAAATTTTCAATTATGGCTTTAAATTACACCATTATCATCATTGATTTTTGTCCGAGAAACAAGCTCGTAAATCAACAGCAAAGAACAAAAAACAAACACTTTCAATTGTCATGTTCCCGGTAAGAAACTGGGGTAGAGATTAGGGTAGTAATTTTATTTATACCTGTGCTGCCGTCGAGGGTAGGCTCGGTCTACCCACTAACTTTGACTGAATATAGCCTCCCTGCTTCTAAACCATGTGATTTCTGTCATTTTCCAAGGATTTGCGATCGACCCTGACTAAAATTTGACCAAAATTTGCACCAATTTCCGGTTAAGGCCTTTTTATTTAACTTTTTTTGGTCTTCACCTGATTTCAGGACAAAAAGAAGCCTAAAATTCGGTAAGGACCGTTTTGTTTGCTTTTCACCTATTTATCGGCGGAACAGTGCGCAAATTTTCGCTTGCAACGAAGACTTATTTTTACATTTTCACCATATTCTTGGCCGAAATTTGATCCTAAGCCTAACCACCTCGTTGTTTAAGACGGTATTTTAATAGCACTGCAGAACATCATTATTTATTCTCAATATTTAATCAAGGCGCTATTTTTCATTATGCTCATCATACCAGTATTTGCAGTGTCACTGTAACCTATCAGTCGAACAAGACCAGAAGTGCATCATTTTGCAAAGTATCTATACCATCAACAAGCAATGGCATTATTGATAGCTAAGAGTATGTAATGCTTATTTTTTAAGTAATATTTTTGTGTAACAGCCAACTGTACAAGGTGCATATTCAAGCAAAACAAAAAATTTTAGAAGAAGCAGTTTTTTGTGAGCATTGTTTTTAGTTGAACCATTCGACTGCACTGGACAGGCAACTGGAACCTACCCTGATCGTGCTGATTGCTCTATGTATTACGAGTGTGTTGAAGGCAACGATATCACATACCACAGGTCCTGCGGCTACGACGGTCTTGTTTACGATGAAGTTAACGGATACTGCGACTGGGCCGCCAACGTTCCACCTCCATGCGGAGTAAGTAAAACTCTATTGCAAGCTGTTATTTCTTGCGGATTACTCTTTAATTTATTCGGAGTCACTGGCTTGAGATAAATCCACCACAAACGAGGTTATATTTGTCATAACCTGCAGCTGGTTGTCATAATATTGGTCACAACCTATGGGGACTCATTTGCTTTTTTTACCATCAACATAAACACTGTTGAGATACTGTAAATTATTACTTCATATTTTTAATTCTTTATTTTTATTTTTCAGACCAGCAGCGCTTAAGCAACATCCCAGCAATCAAAACTTATCTATTTGCATTAAATCTTCTTACTGAAATAGATAAACAGTGAAATAAAGAACGTTTGATAATAAATTTCGATTCTTCAATGTTTCATTTGATGTTAAAATAAAAAAGAAATGATTTAAATTAATGTTATTGTGTTACTTGACCGAAAAGCAAATATGATAGTCAGAATAGTTAAGTCTCAGCTGGCACGCGACCAAAATTTTGCCAAGGGAAGAGGACTTAAACTAAAAACTAAAACTTTTTGTTTGAAAAATGTCTCGATCGAGCGGCATGCTAAGCAAATTGGTGAAACTTAAACGTATCATAGATGGGTGTCTGAGAGCAGAGCCCCCAGCCGCCGGAAGCCAAGGGAACTATAAAGCGATGCCCCCACCCGCTGGGCGATTTTTGTAATTAAAATAGCCATTTTAACGCCATTTGGATCTCATATCGCATGCTCTGAGCTATATCTGAAAAACTAAATTGTTAAGAATTGAAAGCCAGTTGAAAAATCAAATTGCCTGGTCCATTTATTCCCCCTTACAAGTCAAGTCCAAATCACGTTTAAACGCTTGTATTTTGGGGCTAAGTTTTCTGAGTGACTCGGCTGAGAGGGGAGGGTTAAAGTCAACTTGGCTCTTAGCCTCCCCATGGTTGCATCTTTGTTTCTCAACTAGTATCATCGGTCCGATACATACTTCACTTCTTTACATTCCCACGAAAGCTTGCAGAAATAAAAACTGTCAGTTAGTTTTAAGGCACACCACGTTTATCCAATTTTCTATATTTGTAGTTATTTCATTCATTTACTGTATTTGATTCATGCGCAGGAACTGCACACCCTGCACCTGTCAAACCAGTGAAACCACAAACACAAAGAAACTTTTTGGGTTTTGATTTGCAAGCCTTTAGTCAAGGTGCCCCTACAGTAGGGCGGGTCAAATTTTATGAATTTTTTGAAATTGAATTGACGGGTGCTAAACAGTTGTAATCTTGCTAAAAACTTACCAAAACACCGTTTTTGTCCAAAAATTTTTTGTTTTGGTTGGTAAATTACTAGATAAAAGTTTACATTTTTTCAAAACTTAAGCGATTTTCACTTTATTGCAGAGATCATATACTTTTTCGAAAGACATTGAATCACAAAGATGATGTTGTTTTAGAATGATATAATTACAATTTAATCCAAAAAATATTGAATATATAGGTAATTTTTCAAATTCAGTTAAAGGGGTTCAGGACAAGAGCAGTTAGGACATTCTTTCGCAAAATGAATAATGATTTAATGACAATATGACAATAAATGAATATTAGGTAATTTTTTGATTATTTTGCGATTATTATAAGTTTGACACAAAATTGTCAGCATTTTTACATATTTTCGTGATGTTTTTGCTGTTTTTCATTGCCGTGTTTCTTTCCATTATTTTTTTTCCATGAGTTTGAGAGTGTTCAAGAAACTTTTACATCATAGAAAAGTGAAAGCGGAAGGGTGGCAGAAATTTTGCTCTCTCAGTATTATGCAGCCTGTGGTGCCCCACATTCTCCCGTTCTTTTTTTTTTTTCAACACTCTTTTCCTTCCGTCTCCGCTCTCTTTCTCACTCCGCCCTATAGACTGTCATTTTTTTCCTTTTTTTGCGCTAGTATATAAAGCGAGTTCTATCACGCGTAGCTCTCTCTATCGTTTCGCATGCTGTCGTAAGCATAAACATTGTGGTTCATGGACATGTGTATTTGAATTTTTTGTAGTGGATGGAAAAGCCTGATTCCCCACAAGCCTTTCACCACAAGAAATGGCTCCTCTCCCCAGGCATCCAATTACACTCAGCAATTAGAAATGGCTTAAGTTTTATTTCCCATCTTTTTCAAAAAAGATTTTGACATGTTAAAATAGCTTCTTTAAAAAATGCATCTAGACTGGACACAAAACATTGCATTATTTGTACCTTTGCTGCATTACACGCATCTCCACAAGTTAACTGTAAAGCTTATACTCGCAGGAAAGTCTTCAGACTTATTCCGATTGAAGATAATTTTAGTAATGAATCTTTTCATCGACCAAGTACATGGCTGATTCTGTTGCAGATTTCTCCGGAAAATTATTCTCATTAAGTGGTACCAATCCCTTAGCTATTTTTAACGTAAGTCTATTGGACGATGGTGAAGTGTGTGGTCTGGAGTATGTTGTTCGGTAGCACATTAATTTGCAAGTCGTTAGTAATTGCTGTCAGTTGCCGTTTTTGCATCAACAATCCAAGCAGTCCTAGGCTAGTATAGAGACGATTGCCAGGGAGAACCTGCAGCATCCAAATCAGTGCGTTTTGCCACGACCGGCTTGTTGCAAAAGATTTCAACGTGGCTGTTTTAGGGTTAGAGCTAGAAATAAAGTTTCGCTTCAAAACGTCTTAGAAGCTGGGTAAAGGTTTGAGTGCTCCAAGGTTTTCTAGTCGTAATTACTAATTACATCTTTTTTCACCAGTTGGGTTGGCCAGGAGGCAAAAAAGGGCCCTTTTTGTCTTCGAGTCGATCTGCCACCTGTATACCAGACAGGGTAGAGGCTTTATACTGTCTCTTTTTATTGCTTAACGCCAAACAGGGAAGTTATGAAAAATAATTTTTATAGTATTTGGTTTGACCCGCCGGGAAATTGTACCTGTCTACCATTTCAGCAGCAAATCCTCCATCCAATCGACCAAGGGACTTCCTGTCACGTAAATCACTTGCATAAAAATTTCTCTAGTTAAACCGGTCGCGTCTTAAATTCGCATAACGGCAGCATCGTTGGTATCAGCTCAACATCGGCAACGAGTGATCAGTGATGTCTTGAAGCGTTTATAGTCTATTTTTTCGTACGTGTGGATATATGTTAAAGCATTGGTTTTGTGAGACAGTAGGGCTTGCGTTTTAGTAACTTTACGATTTGGTATTCATTCGCCTTTCGTCTAGCTGTAGTTGTACATTTGTACAACTAGGCTTCGAGACCAATGGGCCTTCTGGCGTATTGTTGCTTCACATGTTATTTGTTGATCAGCCAGTGCTCTGTTTCGGAGCCTAAAAAAACTGTTGTTTTTTAACCCCCCTGGGTGTTTTGTACTTGAGGAAGGTCTGAATGATGTGGCTAACAGTTTGAGTCTCTCAGTATTCACACATTGATGTTACCCCTTGGCCAGTGAGGGAGTGAATGATTGTAGCAAAGATTACTAGGAATGATTGGAATAGGACTGGGTGGTATTCCAAAAATATTAGGGTGGTTCTTAACTTAACATCAAACAGATTTTGTCGAATTTTGGATTTCAAAGTAAATAATCTAAAACGGAAGGGTCTAAAAAATCTAAAATTGACTGCGTAATAAATTTGATGTCTTTCATGTTTGTTTAAAATCAAAGTAAAGAATCAATAGATTGAAGAGTCATGGCTCATATATATTACATCTTATTATATTGCACATTTCATATTATTTATATTACATTATATTTAGATTATATTACAGCTATGTTTGCTTTGCCTTTAAAACAACACTGCTGTCAAAGAGGCTGTATTGCCAGAGGTGGAGTCGAGGACACAAGGCTCGAGGCCAAGGCCAAGGCCAAGGACACAAAAAAAATCCGAGGCCAAGGCCAAGGCCAAAGACAGCCTTTTCGAGGACAGACCCTCTCGAGGCCAAGGACAGGAATGCTCGAGGCCAAGGCCAAGGACCAAGGACACAGCCGCAAGGGTTTTCCAAAAAAAAACATCTTCAAAAAAGTTTTTCAGGCAATCTCTAATTTATAGGCGTAGCCAGAATTTTTGATTGGGGAGGCTTAAACCACAAATCACATGCAATGACGTCATCAAAAATTTGCCTGTTTTTCACTGAACCAGGATTTTGCAAAGGGAGCGGGCCTCAACTAATATAGTTGAAAAGTGCAAATACGTAACTTTGGAGACGTTCTGAGAAAGCCAGTGTAACTCAAACGTATCACAGACGGGGGTCTGGGGGCAAAGCCTCCAGCTGTTGGGCGGTTTTTTTTGTAATTTTTTGGAAAAAAAAGCTATTTTAATGCCATTGAATCACACTTTGCACATGTTTAGAACCATTTGAAAGCACCAGATTTTTGACATTTGAAAGCCAATTAAAAAAATCAAATTGTTTAATCCTCCTTCTAGTTGCAATTTAAGTTCAAAACACGTTTAACATCTTGCATTTTGGTGTTAAAGTTTAATTGTACGTGATTTGCTCCAGGTAGGGGGAAGTAAGGTGCATTGACTCGTGCAACATTTTAGCAGTAAAGGAAAACCCACTTAAAGATTTTCCTTAGAGATTTTTGTTTTGTCATGAAAATAACCAGTTATAGAAGTGCACGTTAGGCTAGGGGGCCCAGGCTCCCTCCACTGAAGTTCAACGATTTGTTCAATCAGCAATTTCCATGGCTGATTTTTTTAAAAAGTATTTTGTGCGTTAAAACTGGCGAGGTGGAGGTGAATTTATGAATTGTTATTAAAAAATAGTACAATAGATGGGTAGTTTCGCTTACTAACCATGTGTCAGGCGCGTAGCCAAAAATTCGCAAAGGGGGGGGGGGTGTTTTGGGGGTCTGTGGGCAAAGCCCCCAGCCACCGGAGGCACAGGGGTTTGGGGGCGGAGCCCCCAGCGCTCGCAAATTCTGCATTTTTTTGCAAATATAACTTAATTTTAGAGCTATTTTAATAAAAAATAATGCTTTTAAAACGTGGCATAGAAATTGCCAGCGCAGCATGATTCAACTGGTTGCATTATCGGGCTATGTAGAAGTGGCTAATGATAACATTGCAGTTCTCGTGTTTACATGCTGGTAAATCATAAAATCCTATTATTCAATAAAACTCACACGGAGTAATCTATTTCGTCTGTATTTTATAAAGAAAAATAATCGGGGGGGGGGGGGGGGGGGCTAATGGAAAGACATTTGAGAGAAGTGATTGGCAATTAACCAACACTGAGTAGCCCCCCTTTATTCCTGAGTTTATAGTATATTTGTTGATAAAACCTATCTTTGGCGTTTTTATTGCTTATTTTGATTGTTTATTTTTGGGCATTTTTTAAAGTTTTCATTAATTGGTGACTTTAATTTTTGACGAATTAGCCTGAATATATGTTTCAAAAAATGCTGTAAATTACTTTTTAGTCAATTCCAGCACAAAAGACAGTCTCAGAAGAGCTAAAAACGTGGTGATTTTCTTATTCTGCATTTTGGTTGACAGGCCAATCGGGGGGGGGGGGGGCTATAACCCCCTCGCCCCGGCTACGCTACTGGCCATGTTATTGCCGATCCGGATTTCCATCGCGCTGGGCCCCTGGCACTTTGGAGATTTTCGCAACATCTTTCTGCCAAATGTAGGCGAAACCCATAAAAAGTCTTAAGATTTGAGCGCAGGGCCCTTAGCTGGTTCTGCGCCATATTGTGGTAAATCCGGCCTTGGTTAATGCATTACGTTCATAAAAAGGCTAGATGTGATCCTGAGATAGCAACTTTTAGAACGAAAACTATCCATTTCTTCCAGGTTTACGTTTAAATTGGCTGGCAAAAATTGATTTGAGGGGGTCCCGGGGCCCCTGGTCTTCATTATATTGTTGTTCGCTACTGGTGTAAACGAAAAACGCTAAAAAGAAACTGAAACTGAAGAAACAATAGGCTTTTTGCCACATTTTTGTCATTGGTAAAATTTCAATTGGGGGGGGGGAGGCCCGCTTGGCTAAGCCTATGCTCCAATTGCGCAAAATAAAAAAGGTATTTACAAATTTTCCGCGAGAATTCTGGCGTTTTCCAACAAAATTTCAACGGTTTAAAAATAGTGCTGTCCTCGAGCCGAGGACAGGCCAATTTTCGAGAACTTAAGGCTTCGAGCCCAAGGCCAAGGCCAAAGACTTAAGGCTTCGAGGCCAAGGCCAAGGCCAAGGACTTCAAAATGTGTCCTCGAGGACGTCCTCGAGGCCAAGGACGTCCTCGAGGACTCCACCTCTGTGTATTGCTTTAAGAAAAGCAATTACACGTAAACATGTGATGATGAAAAGATAGCATAGTGGAAGATGCTTTCGATACTGCACTCGCATGAATTTATGGATTGACGTGCTGTAGTTTATGACCTACCCTTTTTGTATGCTGGCATTCAATCAAAAGATATCAGAGCGTTTGCATGAATATATGTTCTCAAATGGCCCTCTGCAAAAAGAAATTTGAAGTTGCTGACAAAAGGTTCAAGCCGAGTCTACTGCTTACCAAAATTGATATCAGGCGCGTAGCCAGGAATTTGCAATGGGGGCTGTTTCGGACGCTGGAAACAACATCAAACGATCTTGACCCAGAATTTGGTCGGTCTTTAGTTGATTTAGATTGAGGCGGTTTTTCTGTCCAAATTTTGGTGACCTCCAAACAAAAAAAAAAAAAAAAAAGGCTAAAACCCAGCTTTCTGATCGAAATCACATCACGTTCTTGACCAATTCTCATCGCCAATCCCAATGGGTGGGGGTGGGCTATTTTCGTTTTTGGAGCAAAAATCGGCCTCAAAAGTACTAAAAACGTGATATTTTGCATAGTTTTCAGGCCAATGGAGGAGACTATAGCCCCCCCCCGACCCCCCTGGCTGCGCTGCTGGTTGAAATTATTATCCAAGTTCAAAAGTTTGTCGTCAACTAATGGGAAAAAATGAATCTAAGTTGATACACCTAGCTTTTGATCGAAATTGGCGGCTTGAAAATTATAACAAGCTGGGGGTATTAACATTTACGTTTCAATTTAAATTGTTTTTTCACTACCGTGAGGTAGCACTTCCTCACATATCCTTCGTGTGTGGTTTGAAGGTTCGGTTGGGCTGCCAGGATAGGCTATGTGTGTCGTGTGAATTCAGATGCTAATGAAGCACTAGCCTAATGGGATAGCAGATATGTGAGGAAGTGCTACCTCACAGTTGTCAAAAAAGTTTAAGTTTCAAATCTGCTATGTAACTTCTTAATTCAATTGTGTTACCTTAATTCGAACACAAATCTTACTATTACTCGTGCCCTTACATCTCCCTGAGGGTTCAACTCCAGAATAACATTTAAAGAAAATTGGCTTGCAGCAAAAAAGGCAACACTCAAAAAGGGAATAGGCCAGAAGACCTAGGATAATAAAAACAGCTCAACGACTGTTTGCTTATGCATTTTTAGTGCTTTTCCCAAACGCTTAGAAACCGTGCGCGCTACTTCATAAAAGTAAAAATCTGTGAAACAGGGTGCCCATGATTCGGAGAGCTTTTCGTATTTTTGTGGTCTCCCTATGTACTGCACTTAATTTACATGCAATTGTATATTCCAAATGTGGATTTTTCTTTGTTTGCGTGTACTGGTACATGAATAAACTGACTGTGGCTGACTGACTGACCGTGCATAGGAGCATTAGGAGCGTGCAATTTTAGGTGTTTTGATGCCAAAAATACAACTAAACGGCACATAAATGAGTTTTCAACCTTTGAAATGATACAATGCGGCGTTTTTGTTAACCCTGATATGCATCACACACCTTGAAGCAATTCAAAACTGGTTTGAACTTTATTGGAGTTCAATATTTTCAAATAATATCATGTATTTTGCAATATTTTTCAGAAATTTTTGGTACTTCTTGGTTTGTGTTGATTTCACAAGCTAAATGGCAATTTAAAATAAAGTAAATACTTATTCTCTGTTACTACAGGCATATTCATATTTTTAGACTCCGTCATCTCAAAAATAATCCAAACAATTTTTTTCATTAAAATTAACCCGCCCTACCCCACAGTATGTTGACTGATGGAAAAATATAATGTCAGCAAGTGTCTCTCCAAAAACACAACAATGCATTGACTGCTCGGAAATGGAAACATATGCCACCAATTTTTCAATCACTGACTCAACTCCTGTAAATCAAGCTACACTTTTGGCATTCAAACTACTAGTGAATATTATAGTAGCAACCAAATTTTTTCGATGGCTATATTTTGACACCTCATTCTGAGTCTTAGATTATCATAGGTACAAGGTATTGCTGGGTCATTTGCATGCAAGTCATTTTGGGTTGCATGAGTATCTTTAATAATTATCTAACGTAACTACCAGCTAAAACGTTGAACATGAAGAATGAGCAACGACAGAGAAAATCAATTTTTTAACTTTGTGAGTCTCATATCCAGGCTTTAATTTTAGCTGATTTTGATATGGAAAGCACAAACACCTTTTTAGCGCCTTTACTTTTCAGTTTTTTCTTCGTTATGTCAATACGAAAAAACAAAAAATCAAAATAAAAACGACAAAAACAAAATCAAACAAACAAAATTGAAAGTCAGAACCGAAAACTTGGAAAATTGTGCAAAATTGCACAGCGTACATGGCCAAACTGTTCAAGTCAGCACCGATTTCTACGTTCACTTTTATGGTATCGTTTTTGATTGTATGGATTTGATTCCTGTTTCGAAATGTTTACTTATCCTTTTCTGGTCTTAAAATTTTTTTTGCAAAAGAACTGAAAAGTTCCAGAAAAGCGAACTTGTCGAAAGATTACAACCTTACAAAAAAAAATCTTCAAAAAACAACACGAACAAAAAATAGGACGAACAGGATCTCTTAAACAGCACAAAACAATTTTTTAACTCAGGTATTTACACGCACTTGAGGAATTTGCAACGACAGAGAATCGAACCGTTACCCTCGCGAGTTGGGGACCGATTCTATACTGCTTTGCCATCCGCAAGAGGTATAGCAACAATATTGCTGGTCAGGAGCGCTATCTTGTGGCAGGTCAATAAAAAGCGATCATCAGCTAAAGGAGTTCGCACAGTTTTCAATTCCACACAATTCTGCTTTCGCCACTGGAGAAACTAAAGGTGCGTTTACATTGTACACGAAGCAACGCAAAACGAAGGTTGGCAACCTTCGCAAGTGGTCGCTTACGTCACTTGCTCAAAATAGGCCGCCATTCAAAACCAATTTTGTCTTAGTGAAGTTAAGCAACTGCTGGCAAAGTTTACGATCTTTTGATATATTTCGCAAGTTGTCGATTACGTCAAACTTTGGGTGCTTCGCTTCGCATCGGGTCCACTATAAACGCACCTTATGTTTATCTGAGAAGAACTAAGTAAGTTGTACGATTACTTGATTCGAAAACTGTATTTCTTGTTGACATTTTGTTGAGCAAATTGACGCATCTCAAACGTACCCGTAACGAAAGGGAGACTCCTGACTGTCACATTGGCATTTTTGCATAAAATCAATACTGCTTTTCCTCGTCCAAAGTAAAACTGTATCAAAAAAGGAGTCAGTTTGTAAAATGGCAGGGCGCATTTTAACATGAACAGTTGTATAGTGAAACTCTGATTTAAATGCTGTAGAGCGTGAACTTCACACATCGTTGACTAAGAGTCTGATGCATCCAACTGTGAAATAATTGGGTAGTGTTCATACTATACGCAAGTTGGTGCCATTAACTTCTGAAAAGATAAATGAAAAGATAGCGAAGCGCAGCTACAATAATACAGAAGTTTAATCAAGAATTGTGGTTAAAAATGTGCAAATTTAGTTCGGTAATCCAAATTTGCATGTTAGAAAGTACACTTTTTTTTTTATAAGAACCAGTAAATTTTGAGTTGCGCCTGGCTGTTCTTAAATTTTCACGAATTTTCAGCCTCATTTGTTCTTAACTTCATCAAAGAACAAAAGGACACAAATTATTTTATTTTTTATTCAGAACAATTACTGAGAAATTAATGATAAGGTACAGACAGTATCCAAAGTCTTTGAGGCACAATCAAACCTATGATTAACAGCCTAAGACATACTGTTTCGGAATCGACATTCGTCTTTTATTCCTTGCCACTGTCAGTGTAGCTATGACTACCGGTATGAACATGAGCGTAGAAAGGCAAAGAATCGAAAATTAATCTGATTATAAGTGAATATAAAAAGTTAACTTTTTTTTGGAAAATATTAAATAGTCACAATATTACAAGATATACACGAGTGCAAAATAATTTCCGATAGCATGCCTTAGACAGCTGCTTCGCCCAACTTCAGTGCTCTTCAATAAGGCTAGCAAGGCCAAAATGACAAATATCATCAGTGATAAAAACCCTCAAAACATACATCTTTACCAATTTATCGATTAATGAATAAATCCTAGCTATACTGACGAGACGAAAGTCGATTCCGAGACAATATGTCTTAGGGTGGGTTTACCAGTTTTTCGTCCGTTTTTGTCCATTTTTTTACGTTTTTGCTTCTCAGTGAAAAAGTATGCGATTTTTCATCCGTGTTTTTATATGTCCACGTCCGCACTAACCAGATAGTCATATATTGGAAAAAAGTTTTCAGAAAAAAATTTTTTGTAAAGAGGTATAGCTCTATTTTGAAATATCGCTCTTGTCGTTCATACACAAAATTTTTGAACAAAAGTTTTATTTATATATAACAGTCCACTTAGTGCGGATATGACTTATAAAAATGCGGATGAAAAAGCTCATACTTTTTTAAGGAAAAGCAAAAACATAAAAAAACGGACGAAAAACGGATACTGCGTAAATTCACCTTTAGGCTGTTAATGGTAGGTTTGATTGTACCTATAAGACTCTGGATACTATCGATAGCTTATCATTATTTTATTCTTGTTTGACTAAATGACTAATAGTTGTCTTTTGATTTAGAGACCATGATTGGTTGTAGACAATTTAACAATGGCAATATAGAAGTGTCCAGGAAATTTCTCTGAATTATTTACAAGTCCGCCATAAATTACCAGCCCATAGTCTTAATTAATATTTTTACTCTTAGGCTTGTATTTTTCTTAACTTGCTCTAAAATTTTGATCAAGAATAAGCCTCGTTTTTTGATGAAATTGTTCTGTACGTATAGTCTCAGTCGTAATGCAATTTTTCTGTTTCATTTGAGTCAAGAATGCTACGATATAAAGAACTTGTAATGTAATTACGATTTTATTCTGCACATTTCCTTTAAAAAGCTTCGTGTTAACAATTTTGTACTCTTTCAAAATTTCAAGAATGCATTAGATAATGCTAAGATAACTAGACAAATCAAAGAAATGGATGCAAAAAAAAAATGCATACAATAACAGCTAGAATTTTTTAAAAGTATTTTAAGAAAAGTAACTGCAAAATTTTAACTTCCACAAAACTTTCAAATGAGGTGTTGTACGGTTTGAAATTGCAGTCCAAATCATGAATGTTTTGTTTTCTGACATTCAAGCTACTCATTCAATGTAACCAGAAATTTTATTTTCGTTTTACGTGAATACCGGACTACCGGTATCATACGAACAATATGCCTGTATTTGCATTTCTTTATCATGAGCGCTAAAGCTATAGTTGACAGAAGGCGTTAACTGTTTCAAGTGTTTGCATTGAAAAGCTAAATTTAGTCAAATCTACTAGTCAACGTCATTGTTAGTAGCATAGCGATTCTTAAGAAAAGTTATAACTTACAGTGGTGAAATAAAACATCTCAGCAGGTTTATATTACGTTTCAGCGCAACGTACTTCTGCATAACGGTTTAACGTTACAGTTGAGCCAGCGCCTTGCATCAGTTTAGTTCATGACAATGCATTTGATTTGCAATGAAAAGTTTCCGGGCTACCAGTTATCAAGAACTTCGTTGGTTAATCGCTAATTGTTAGCAGCATAGCGATTCTTAAGAAAAGTTGAAACTTAGCATGATAAACTGACCTTTTTGTAACCATGAGCTATTCTTAGGAAAGCTACAACAACGCATATTTTTCGTCAAGGGTGAGCAACTTCCTCTCAGTGTTTGCTCTGTCGAAATACTTGCAGTTGTAACCCAAATCTACCATTTGTTTGGGCGGTAACGCGTTCGTCTCTGGAGTCTGAGGTGCGAATCTCGGGCCAATCGAATCGGACGCAGTGTTGCCAACGGTTCGCCTTCGCTGCGGCATTACTTCAAAAAGAGGTATTACTTCAAAAAGGGCTTCCCAAACTGGGGGTCGCGTAACAACCTTCAGTGGTCGCAGAGAGCATACCAATTTTACAAGAAAGTGTAAAATTGGGTACTCTCAGCCAGCAGCTTACGCAGGATTTTGAAAAGGGGGGGCCAGAAACTTCAGAAAATTTGAGAGGAACATAGATCAGAATTTGAAATTGTCATACTCAAATTTCGTCCCATTTTTCGCCCAAAATCAAGTGAAGAGCAAAAAAAAAAAAGTCTTCACTCAAATTTCGCCCCATTTTCGCCCAAAATCAGGTGATTTCGAGCCCAAAGCCTGATGCCCAACTTGCAAAGGGGGGGCCATGCCTCAATTTTGCTCACTTTTATATGCAATTTTGCAATCCTGGCGATCCAAAGGGGGGGCCATGGCCCAATGGCCCCCCTCTAAATACGCCCCTGCTCTCAGCGACTCCTGACTATCGTCAAAAACTTGTGCAATTCTGCAAAACGTCATTCTTAACTTAGCCGTAGATTCTATTTCAATAGGCGCTATTAAATAGTGTGACTTTGTTGAGCAATGTATTGTATAAAAAGACAGCAGATAGACTTTTCTCCGTTCGTAGCTCAGCTGGATGCCTAACTTTTCTCGTTTTGTCGCTTTGAATCATAAAACTATGCAGACCGACTTCAGAAGTCTAGAAGAGAAGTAGAAGCGTATTATCAGATGTGGAGTCCTCGAGGATGTCCTTGGCCTCGAGGACGTCCTCGAAGACACATTTTGAAGTCCATGGCCTTGGCCTCGAAGCCTCAAGTCCTCAAAAACTGCCCTGTCCTCGGCTCGAGGACAGCACTAGTTTTTGAATAGTTAAAATCTTGAAGATCACCTTAAAATTATTTTGAAGACCTTTGTTTTTGGAGATCACCTGAAAAATATTTTTGAAGACCTTTTTTTTGGAGAACACTTGCGCCTGTGCCCTTGGTCCTTGGCCTCGAGCATTCCTGTCCTTGGCCTCGAGAGTGTCTGTCCTGGGAAGGGCTGTCCTTGGCCTTGGCCTCGAGCCTAGTGTTCTCGACTCCACTTCTGCGTATTAGATATAATTGAGTAGAGGTAACTACCTCACTGCTACTGGTCAGATTCTAATCAATGGATAGCTGGTTAAAAAAGTCGAACAATAACGGTACTTAGCCTACTGCAGATGATGTTGAAACAGCGGTAAAGACAAATGTAACACTGAAATGCAACTCGAAAAAGCGGAGGTTTAGTGAGAAAAATGAGACTAATCATACCTAACAGAGATTGTATTTCGCTAATGATAGTTTTTGCAGTATGGTTTCACTTTTATAACGGAAAACAGTGAGCATCGTCCACTTTGTTTAATTTGCAACGAAGTGTTGGCAAGTGAGAGTCTTAAGCCGGGCAAGTTAAAATGACATCTTCAAACCGAGCACGATTCTTATCACAACAGTCTGTGGAGTTTTTTCATCGCTTTCTGCGGACATGGGAAAAACAAAGACAGTCATTTAAAGTGAATTTACAGATGAAGGAAAGTATACAAGAGCATCGTTTGAGGCTTCCTCGTTGATTGCAATGAGCAAGAAACCTTACAACATCGAAGAAGAACTAGTTCACCCAGCTGCGATTAAAATGAGCGCAACTGTTCACGCCAAAAAAGACGCAAATGAAATGCAAAAAATTTCATTGTGAAACAATACTGTATGTAGGCAAATTTTCGAAATAAGCGAAAATCAACGCGAGGAACTCATTTTACGAATTAAAGAAAGCCGTAAATTTGCCATTCAGCTTGATAAGTCGACCGACATTACAAAAATGGCACATCTTTCGGCATATATTTGATACGTTTACAACAACGACATTCACGAGGATTTGCTGTTTTGTCAACCATTGCATAGACGTACTACAGGGATGGATATTCTTCAGATAGTTGATGATTTTTTCAAGGTAGTGAGTCGGTATGCTTTCGACGGATTGTGTAGGTGTGTGTACAGACGGAGCTGCTGCAATGACAGGATATACAAGCAGGATTTCATGCAAGAGTGCGATCTGCGAGTGATACCCCTATTACTTTTTTTACACACTGCATGATACATCGATAAGCTATTGTTGCTAAAAAAATTTCTCGTGATCTAAATACTGTTGTGCAAGATGCAGTGAAAGTTATTGATTTTATTAAGAGTGGCGCACTCAAAACCCGTATTTTTGCAAATTTACGCGATGAAATGGAATCAGAGTTAACGACTCTTTTACTGCATTGTGAAATTAGGTGGCTTTCGATAGGCAAAGCATTAAAAAGGCTATTAATGTTAAAAACTAAAGTTGTGATTTTTCTAACAGCAAAAAATTCAGATTTGGTCCACCATCTTCGCAATGACTGCTGTTGAAATTATGCTACTTGGCAGACTTGTTTAAAAAACTGAACGAACTTAATTTGTCCCTCCAAGGAAAAAGCACCAATGTTTTCTCACTGAAATCCAAAATAGGTACTTTTATCAAAAAGTTAAGCATCTGGAAACTAGAGGTTGAAAATAATTTCTTTGAAATGTTCTCATTTACGAAAGATTTTTTGGCCAACAAAGACGTGGAATTAAACATGATTAAATCTCTTGTAGTCGACCATTTGTCAAATCTGTTGAAACAATTTGAAAATTATTTTCTTCCAGAACTGGACAATACTAAATTAGATTGGATTCAAAACCCATTTGCAATGCAACAACACAGTACCGAGCATCTCTCTCTTAAATCTCAGGAAAAGTTAGCTGAATTGTCTTCGGACTCCAACTTGCTACTTGAATTTTCTCAGAAAAAGCTTCGCAGTTTTTGGCTGAGCGTTAGAACGGAATAGCCATCATTATTAGACTCAGCAGTAACCGCACTCTTGCCGTTTGTCTCGAAGCATTTGTGCGAGTTGGCGTTTTCGACGTTGACGACAATCAAAACAAAATACCGTTCCAGCCTAAGCAACATTGAAACCGCGTTGAGACCAGCACTTACGAATATTGAACCACCTCTGGACTTGCTTTGTAGCAGAAAGCAGTCGCACCCATTACATTAAATGTTTGCGTTTTGTACCTTCGTGTAAATTAGTAGGTTTTGGGTACTAGTGCCTTGTTATTATTTTTGCGTTGAATAACTACCACAAATGCACAACTAGCAGTGTTCATTATTTTTACCGTAGGGGTCGCGGAAATTTTTTAATTAAAAGGGGTTGCGAGCAAAAAAGTTTGGGAAGCCCTGCCTTGGTGCAATGACGCGGAGATGGGCCTCGCAAACTCGTCACACGCTTCGACGTAATACAGCGAGTGGAAAAAAAATTGATTTTGATTTGAAGATAATCTATGTTAATGTGAATACCAGGCAGATGCTGTTGAGTCACTTGAGCGTCAGGTTCAAAGGCATGAATAATAAACTTTTATCTCCATCTGGTAGTTTTTTAAAAACTAGCAGAAACGTTTTTAATGACGTCATTTCAGTGACTAAGCTAAACCGCAAAAAGTAATTTTCGACGGGGTACAAGTGATTATCATTTACTGCATATCATTTTACGCATTTTGTGCGAAGCAGCTTATTCCACTAATGACGTCATCCACACGTTACTTGAGTGCTTCGTCAAACCTTGACAGAGATGAAAAGATTTTTTTTTTGCAATATTACAGTAAAAATAATTTTCACTATTCTTTGATGTATAAGTTTTTCGGTTCGATTTCGGGTTTGAAGTCGTAGCAGACTAAGAAAGCCTGTTGTTTCAATTGTCGTATAAAGCAAACTGTCATTTTATAGCCTACTGTTTGGCGGTAATCTACAGTACTTCTCGTTTTATTTTTTGCTTTTTCGGACGGCATGCTGTATTTATATGTTGCATTGTGATTACGCTGAGTGTAGGCTCACTAGGCTGTAATGGAAGGTGATAGCAAAAAATGTAAGAGGCACCAAACCCTCAAATTTATGATAATTTGCTTCAAGTGTTTTATTGCACGTCGTTAAGGAGCTAGATTTCTGCCACCCTTTTCACTTGTTGTAAGGTAATAAAGAGAGGCAGCTCCGTTAATTATTTATCAATTTTCGATTCTTTATCTGATACTTTAGGACAGAAGTAATCTTAAATTATATTGAAAAGAACTTAAAATACTTTTGCCATTGTTTAGTTCAAACTGGGCTGTATCAAGGAAAAATTATGACGGCACGGTAAGCTGTGGCAGAGTTAAGTCGGAGTGCAAACAAGGGAGCCAAAGTGGTGCCTGGCGGTCAGGAGCCAGTCTGAAAATTGCGCAAGCCTATATCTTGGACACAAGTGCTTGTGTTCATAAGCGCAAAAAGTACTGATGAAGATTTATTTTTGGTTTTCTTATTTTACGTCCAAAATGTTAGCCAAAAACTTTTTGAAAAGCTTTTTTGTTCTTTTCCTGTTCTTATGCAGTGGCGTAACCAGGAGGAGAGGCCTACGGAGGCTGAAACTTCCCCCTTTGCCTAGTCACTAAGCAAATTCAACCCAAATACGACAGCGTTTAAATGTGTTTTAAACTTGAGCTGAAAATGAGGGAGACTGAAGGGGCTTAGTAAATTTATTCTGTCAAGGATTTCGAAATGGTTCTACAAACGTGTAAAATGACTATTTTTTTGAAAGTTTGCAAAAATCATGTCTCCGCACACAGATGCCCTCTCCCGCCATTGAGACCCCAACAAATTTTAGCGTTGGGCTCAAGCCACTCCTCTCTTGGCAAAATTTGGTTACGCACCTGTTGTTATAAACTTATTGTGCACTTGTGCAGAGACCGGTGGGGGCTCTTCGAGTGTGCCTTTTTGCCCCAAATGCCCCTCATAATACGGCGCTATATGAGCCTAAATGTTTTCAAATTGGGTGGTAAATATCTGGGTTTTCAAATGTTTTCAAATTGGGCGGTTAAACGAGGGTGGGGAGTAAAGTAAATTGGCCTATCATGTTCGTATTTTGTAATAAAAAACTTTAAATTTAATTGCAAATCTTATTTAACATTTAAAAATTATATTTTCAAAAGCGGATATACGTATGAAGTATAGCAGTTAGCTAACGTTCTTAAAGTTTCACTAAAACAACACTCAGTTCATTGTTGCTTGTGCGGACAAAAATGTTTCAGACTAGAACATGAAGCAGGATATCAGCAAGTGACAACTTATAACCATAGCGTTACTTGAAACAAAACAAATCGTTGTTACATTTCAAGTAGTCACAGAGCAAGACAGCCCAGGCTATACTTCTTAGTGTAAATAAAAATGCCCCCAACCCACTGCATACAACAAATTCGTCAGTGCATTAAATTACGCAAAAAGCCATAATTATTTGGTTCGAAACTTAGGCTGAGGAAAAAAACAGGATTTAATTACGTAAAATAAGCTGTAAATAAATGATTAACCTCAAATCGTTTTGAAATGCATTTGAGTATTGTTGTTTTCCGCTGATCGCAGATCTGCCTAAAAGAATATAAGCTTTGTATGAAGTATTTTGTAAAGTCGTAGTTTTCTTGTGAATCACTGTGTTGAAAGCTTCCTTTGAACTACAATGATGATCTTGGATCCATTTTTTTCCTCACACAAAGGGGTCTTCCTCGGATTTCTATTTTGTTTAGGTATGTTTTATTTGATAGTGTTGCATTTTAATCTGTCCACGTGATAGCAGTATAATTTTAAAGTTTAGCGATTATTTTAGTCGCCTTTGTGCTATATGAAAGCGCAAACTTCGCAATTGCGAAAGTTGGTTTGCGCTTGAATTTTTCTTTTTTGTCGTTGCTGAAGTTGCGTTGCAAATTAATACCTTCAAAGTTTGTAACGAATTAAATGCGCTGAGCTTCCAAAACTTTTTACGACTAATAGCGCAATTTCTTCCAAATGATTACTAAACTCAGTTTCAAACTAATACGACTCTTTTACTGGATACGACTCTTTTACGGTGATTGTCTCGTCTTGGAAACTTCGATCAAGCAGCAAATTCAGTTGACAAGAGTTCGAAGAAACCTGCAGGAACATTGGATCATTTTGACTGATGCATTGAAATCTTTTAAGCAACATAAAATGAAGCCCTGCATATCTCTGAAAAAAGGGGGAATTTTCTCACCCAGTGTGCCGCAAAGACCACCGATTTGTATTCTTTAAAAGTGACCACCTGTGCTGTGGTGTGATTCTTTAAAAGAGTCCACTTGTACAAATTCACGAGCTTGCGCTGAAACAAACACATTAGGCAAATGATTACTAAACTCAGTTTCAAACTAAACAATATTTGACAACGTAACACCACCTGTGCTGTGGAGGTGTGCTTATTTTTGAAGTGGCCTGAAAGTAGCCATTTTATCCCGGGTTTTCCCGCCTGTCGCACTTGTTCTATGGTGTGGTGCCATAGGCGTAGCCAGAGGGGGGCAGGGAGCACGGGCTCCGCAATTGAAATACTACCAATGATAAAAATGTGACAAAAAGCCTATTCTTTCTTCAGTTTTAGTTTCCTTTAGCATCTTCACGCACAAACGTACTCTCGTACAACAGTAATTAACAATCAATAATATTGATCCAGGAGGCCCGGGGCGGTCCCGGACCCCCTCAAATTCAATTTTTGCCAACCAATTTAAATGTATAGCCCAAGTGAAATTAAGTATTCATATCCAGAAAAGTTGCTATTTCAGGCTCTCATCTAACCTTTTTATGAACGTAATGCAACAACCAGGGCAGGATTTACAATATGGCACCGTGCCAGGGGCCCCGCGCTCAGATGGTAAGACTTTTTTGGTCTTTACCAGTATTTGGCAGGAAGATGTTGCGAAAGCCCCAAAGTACCAATGGTCCCGCGCAATGTAAATCCGGCCCGGGCAATAACATGTTAGTTGGCGTAACCATCTATTGTACATTTTTCAAGAACGATTTCCCTCCACCTTGCCAGTTTTTTCACGAAAAAATGCTTTTCAAAAAAAAATTAGCTTGGGGAAATGCTCATTAAGCAAATTCTTGAATTTGAATTGAGAGAACTTAAGTTCCCTGGCCGTACATGTGCTCCTATTACTGATTAATTTCATGACAAAACGAAAATCTTTAAGGAAAATCGATGTTCGAGTGGATTATTTATTTATTGCTAAAATATTGCAGGAGTCAATGAACTTGAGCAAAATTTTTCCCCTACCCGGGCCAAATCGCTTACAAAATTTTACACCAAAATGCAATATTTTGAACTTGTTTTGGACTTATATTGCAAGCAAAAAAAGGAATAAACAATTTAATTTTTTCAATTGGCTTTCAAATGTTAAAAGTTTAGTTCTTATAATAGCTCTGAGCACGTGCGAAATTTGATCCAATGGCATAAGAATTTGAAATGGCTTTTTTTCCAATAAAGTTACAAAAAATCGCCCAACGGCTGGTAGCTTCGCCCCCAGAACCCCATTGCCTCTGGGGGCTCTGCCCCCAGACCCCCATCGGGATACGTTCGAGTTGCTCTAGTTTACTCAACACGTCTCCCAATTTAGACATTTACACTTTTTAACTTGGGGTTTAAGCTCTCTCCCTTGAGCAAAGCCCTACTAACGAGCCAAATCAGGCCACGGCTTCTGATCTTCTATTCTAGGATATCTTTGCCCTACAAAAAATTCCTCTTTCGAAAATTTTTGATGACGTTGTTGTATGTGATTTGTGGTTTGCCCCCCCCCCCCCCCCCCAATCAACATTCCTCGCTACGCCTATGTGTGGTGCTCTGTAGCACACTATGTATTATCACCAGAAAAGAGCCGAGTAATCTGAGTAATCTGCAAACTTGTCCTGCAATGCAATTCGTTTCATGCGTCGAGTAGATTATAAGTTAACTAGATGGGAGCTTGCGGAGAAGCAATCTCAGTAAACGACCGACGCGTGTTGGGCAATGAGAATCTTAAAAAAAAAACTTTGCTTTCCGTTTAGAAATTAATTTAAAATATCTTCGGGAAAAGAGGGTTTGGAATTTAAAGCATTGTCAATATATGTATTTAGTTGACAACATAGTGACTGATCATAATAAAAAAAACATCCCATCCAAGCCTAAGCCGTTTAACTATGTCAAAATATTTGTCTCTTAAACAACTGCTGTTATCAAAAAAACTAACGCCCCAGCTTGAGCCTTTTAAAATCTTGATTTTTGGGGGGTCTCCAGGGGATACCCCCAAGCTATGTCAAAATATTTGTCAGGTAAATATGTACTGATATCAAAAAAATGGCACCCAAAGTTGAGCCGTTAAAAAAATTGATTTTTTGGACCCCAATTTTGGAGGGCTTCCCGGGGGAGCTGCCCCCAAAAATTTCGGAAGACAAAATTGCATTACAGCTCAACAGCTTGAACCAAAAATTTGATTTTGATGTTTTGTGGTTTAGGAGAAGAAGAGCGTACAAGATTTAGGAAGAAAAAAAAAGGAAAAAAAAACGAAAAAACAACTCATCGCGGCCAAAAGTGGTTTGGTTGGGATGAAAGTGTATGTTAAGACTTGTAACTGTGTAAAATATTTTTTGCCGTACTTAAGCCGCTTTTGATTGAGACGGCTTTTTCCCAAACTTTCAGGGCGGTTTTCGGGTCCTAAAACCAAAGTCACGTCACTAATTGCCTCGAAATTTGGTACAAACATGCAACTCATTAATCTCAAACTGCTGCCAAAATTTCATGTTGCTAGACCTAACCGTTCTCGAGTTATAAGCAAAAGTCTGAAATCTCACACACATTGGTTGGAAAATGACCGAGTAAAAACAAAGGAACACGAGACGCGAGCGTCGGTCGTTCTAGCTAGCTCATGTGCTGGTCACTCGCGTAACGAATGTCAGAGGAATATCTATGTGACTGCTCCTTGATTAGCTTACGCTCTGAGACAGATTCAGCTTATTGCTTTTACTTTGAATGAAATGAAAGATGTTATCGCCTTTTAAAAGACCACTTTGTTGATTGTTTAAACCGAACAATGAACAGTCGCGTTGTTCTGGCTCGGAAGCCAAGAGCACGTACGTTATAGACCCGATTAGTACACTGGACCTAAGATTGTGAGCGTGATACAAGCTTATTGTCTTGATTGAATGGCGGCTTGTACAGAAGATTGGTAAGGCGGTACCCCGGAGCACTGAATGTTTGTTTAAGATAGACTAAAACTACGCTCGTATACGGTCATGATTTTACACAAGGTGTAGAACGGCCCAATTTTGTACTGTTTAGTGACAGTAAAATGTTTGGATCAACTAATGTACAAAACATCTCATTTTATTGTAGGAATCGCTGCAACTCTCGGTCAGAATGGTACTGCTGTGGAATCTACCGCGGATGTTGGCGTAAGCACATCTCAATCAACGACAAACAGCCCTGATAGCTCGACGACCATACCATTAGTTACAGAAACACCAATGAGCGAAAATGACACCTCTACTAACAAAACAGCAGCTGATAGCGCAGAGTCTTCTACTACTGGGCCAACGGTGTCAACCACTGCTGGTCCAACGGTATCAACCACTACTGCGCCAACGGTACCAACCACTACTGGGTTAACGGAATCACCCATTACTGGTCCAACGGTATCAACCACAAGTGATTCCACTGAATCCTCTACAAGTGATGATAAGAACTCAACTTCAACGACTCCAATGGAAGGAGCTGGAAATTCATCTGTCTCCAATGCAACATCTGAAAGCTCAACCACATCAAGTAACGTCTCAATGATTAGTCGAAACAGTAGCTACAGTAAACGTAAAAAGTAATTGGGCTCCACTTCTTAAGTCCAAAACAACCAATTAAGAGCATCCGGAACGTCTCGTTTTGTTACGTGATTTAATCAGGCTGTGTATGGCAACAGCTAGTCAGTTTAGTTTAAAAAAAACTAGTAACGGTTTTCAGGTGCTCAAACAACAACTCCTACTACTACTTCTACTGCATCAACAACTTCTACTACAGATGGTAGTGCTTCTCCATCGACAGGCCTTTCAGGTATTTTTCGATTGTTGTTTCTACGCGTTTTGATTATTTGAAAGTGCTGCATATGTTTCGTTCCTGACTCTGTGAGATAATTTTGATGATAAGGAATTATAAACACAACCGTTTAAACTATTTTTCGAAGTTTTTGCAATTGTGGTACCTTAAAAGCTTTTGCTGCGGTGGTTATTATCAATCTATTCTGGCCAATAAAAAACTTGAAGAAGATTTCGGGACTCAAGACTATACACAAACAATCATGAGATTTTTTTCTCGCAGTCAATAAAAGTTTTAGCCAAAATCTACTCGCGTTTCTAAGTGCAAAATATTATGGGCTGGTATCAAACAACTTAAACCTTGAATTTGTTTGCTTTTAAAAATAATATCAAAAAAATCTAATTAATCAAATTCAATCTGAAATCTTCACTCTCTCGCAAGTATCTGAATCGGTAACTTAACGAAAACAAAATTTTTAAATTGCTAAATTTGCGTTGTCCTACAAATTATAATCTGATACCGTTTATTAATTCACCAACCTTAGTTTGTTGCCGAATGACAAGAAGCATCTTGACTCGATAACCCATGAAACTATTCTCCGGTGCTCCTTGCCAATCACTTACTAGGTCTGTGTTTCTTTTAATGTTTTTGTTTTGTTTTGTATTATGCCATGTGAATTGGTAAAGATAAATTTCTTTCTTTTTGTCAAGCGTGTGAGACCTCATCTTTTGTGAATAAAATTTTATCCTTTTGACGGTTCTGAAAAATAAACAAACTGTGAAAGATTTTTGGGTTTAGATTTATCTGCATGTTGTGGTTGTGATAAATTTTAAAGATTAGATTTTAGAATTATGGAAATGTGTGGCCTAGCAGGTTTGAGAGGTAAATAAGAGATATATGAAGTTGTTTGATCACCGAGGTTGGCCCATGATAATTGTTATCAGTTTTCTCTGTCTTGACTTTTCCGTTATACTAGTGCAGAATGAACCAGCCAATTGGCGAGCGGTAACGCATTCGTCTCTGGAGCGGGAGGTCTGAGGTTCAAATCTCAGGCCGGTCAAATTGAACACAGTGTTTCCAACGGCTGGCCACCACTGCGACATTTGTTCGAAAGAAGCTGTATTACCCGGGCGCAATTGACGCGGAGATAGGCTTCGCTAACTCGTTACACTCTTCGGCGTGATACAGCGAGTATATTGAAAGATTTGATTTGGTTTGAAGTGTAGAGTGAGTCTTTGTGGCCAAAGCATTGTTCTTGATCGGAGGATAAAAATACCCAAGCCCAGTAAACCAAGGGTTTGACACGTAAAATTTTATTAAATTTTAGCTTTATAAAATTGAGCATGTTTTGTTTTCAACTTCATTACAAATTTTTTTTAGTTAGAATATTCAGCATTTGTTGTTGCTGACATGTACGTCACTGGCAAATTTTGCTACAACAGAGCGTAGAAATCCGCGTAATTAAAGTGCAGCAATATCTCACAAAACTTCTGACGGAAAGGAATTTTTGACAATTCTTCGTTTGTGGGTAAAAGTAGCTGTAATTATCCCCATCTGTTCCGTAACCAGTGAAATTTGGGGCTTGTCACTAATTGACTTTGATATTTTGAAAACAAAGTTTTAACTTAATACTCTGCTTTTTTTTCAATAAACCATGACCACAACTAAAGAAAAACATAGCCACAGGCTTCATCCCCATTCCCTTTGGCTAAGTCACCTACAAAATTTAACCCAAATTACAATAAACGTGTTTTGGACTCTACATGTAAGTAAGAGAGCTGAAGGGGCTGGGCAATGTAGTTCCTGCAAATAGCTTTCGATTTTTGCTATTTAGTTTTTTCAAATGGCTCTAAAAACGTGCGGATTGTGTTAAAATGACTAATTTTTTTTCAAAAATTGCAAAAATCGCCCAGCGGCTAAGGAATTTTTCCCCAGACCCCCGTGGCCTCTTGACGCCCTTTGACCCCCATTGGTGGTACGCGTACTTGTACCAGTTTGCTCACCACGCCACTTAAATGAGTCATTTTTTGAACTAAAACATTTTAAAAATCCTGGTCGCGTGCCTAATTTTCACCCCTTTTTCTAACACCCCGCTCAGGGAGTGGCGAGCTCCGTATTTTCTAATGCACACTGGATTTCAATTTAAGTTTTACAATAAATTGGTTTGAGGCAAGGCGTACTAATCTACGCCATGGTTTGAGGTAATGACGTCATCATCAAATTTCACATTTTTTCACATCTTCAATGATGCTATGTTAGTTCATAGGCTTAAGCAGGAGGGGCGCACGGGCCCGCCCACCCTAATTGAAATGCCACCCATGACAAAAATGTGACAAAAAGCTTATTGCTTCTTCAGTTTTAGCTTCTTTTAGCCTCTTCGCGTACAACAGCACACGCGTATCACAGTAATTAACAATAATAATGACGACCAGGGCCACGAGGCCCCCTTCATTCAATTTCGCCAACCAATTTAGATGTTTAGTATGGGTCAAATTAAGCGTTTTTGTTCTAACAGTTGCTACTTCAGGGCCTCATCTAACCTTTGTATGAATGTAATCCAATAACCCGGGCCGAATTTACCATATGGCACAGTGCCAGAGGCCCCGCACTCAGACGGTAAGATTTTATTTTGGTTTTCAACTCCGCAGGAAATGTTGCAAAAAACCCAAAGTGTAAGGGGCCCCACGCAATGTAAATCTGGCCCGGGCAGTAACATGGTTTGTACGCGTAACCATCTATTGTACATTTTTCAATAACAATTCACCTCAACCTCGCCATTTTTTGCGCGACAAAATGCTTTGGAAAAAAAAGAAATAGGCTAGGTGGAATGCTTATTGAACAAATTTTTGAATTAAGAGGGCCTGGGCCCCTTAATCGCACATGTACTCCACTTACTAATTATTTTCATGACAAAATAATAATCTCTTATGTTCGAATGGATTATTATTATTTACTGCTAGAATATTGCAGGAGGCAATGTACCTTACTTTCCCTTATCTGGGCCAAATTACTCACAAAATTTAACACCAAAATGCAAGATTTAAAGTGTTTTGGACTCAATTTGCAAGCAGAGGAGGACTAAACAAGTTAATTTTTTCAATTGGCTTTCAAATGTTAAAAACTGGTTCTTTCCAATAGCTCTGATACGTGCGAGATGTGATCCAATGGTATTAAAATAGCTTTTTTTTCCCAAAAAATACACAAAAATCGCCCGGCGGCTGTGGGCGAAGCCCACAGACTCCCATAGCCATAGGTGTTTGAGTTATTACTTTACTCAACGCGTCTCCCAATTTAGACATTTCCACTTTTTAAGTCCTGGTTTGAGCCCTCTCTCTTGAGCTGGATCCTAGTTTTGTGCCGATATTAGACCTCGGCTTCTGATCTTCTAATCTACGATATCCTTGGCCGGCAAAAAATTCCTCTTTCGAAGTTTTTGATGACGTCATTGCATGTGATTTGTGGTTTGGGCTCCCGCCAACCAAAAATCCTGGCTACGCCTGTGGTTAGTTGAAAAATTTTTTTGGTATACTTTTTTGAAGGCCAAAAGTCTCTTGACGTATGTTACCGAATCGCATTAGCGTATGCATTAAAATTTTTAAATGTTGTTCTCTGCAGAGCTGGAGTCGAGAACACGAGACTCGATGCCACGGCCAAGGACACAAAAAAATTCCAAGGTCAAGGCCGAGGACAGCCCTTCCGAGGACAGACACTTTCGAGGCCAAGGACAAAAATGCTCGAGGCCAAGGCCAAGGACCAAGGACACAAACGCAAGTGTTCTCTGAAAAAAAACATCTTCAAAATTTTTTTTCAGGCGATCTCAAAAAAAAATTTCTTCAAAAAAAATTTTCAGGCGATCTACAAAATTTTAACAATTCAAAAAACAGTGCTGTCCTCGAGCCGAGGACAGGGCAATTTTCGAGGACTTGAGGCTTCGAGGCCAAGGACTTGACCCCCGAGGCCAACGCCAAGGACTTCAAAATGGCCAAGGACGTCCTCGAGGACTCCACCTCTGGTTCTTTGGTGTGGGAAAATGCGCCTATTAGCATTAGAAACCTTATTTGGCAATCTGTATATTTCCAGCTGCCAAAAAACTGAAAAATAATTTTTAGTTTTTGCTGTTTATATTTTTCAAGATTGAAATTTCAAACGTAGCTGATGATGACTGGCATCAAATGTAGCTGATGGTGACTGGCACTTTTGTAAAACAATCAAATTTTTGATATTCGAACGTACAGATACAGCAACAAAGCATTAACTAAGATGCAAAATCTTGAATGATCAAAAAAACAACAAAAAACTGTACATATTCAGTTTCTCTTCATTTTATTGATTCGAAGGTTGTCATGATTTTTTCAACAGACTAGCTCGGCTTTTATGAAAATAACCGATATTGGTACATTAGTCAAGATCGATACCTAGATACAAAAAGCAGTGGTATACTGATGGTGCTTGTAAAATTGCCTACAATTTTCTCTTCTAGTGAAATCAATTTCTTTAACACAAACGGCTACATCCAAAAAAAATGTGTAATAAAACTTGAGTTAAAAATATTTGTAGAAAGTGGTCGTGTAAAACTAGTGTCAAAACTGGAAAGTTGCAAGAAATGGTTTCTGAACGGCATTCGGTGCTATTGAGTATGGAGAATGCTAAAAGTCTACCAAACCATTATTAATTTACCCCAAAACACCATTTTTTGGCTAATAAGTAGCACCACTTTCTATTTTCCG